>CAVNYO010000405.1:2428333-3642500 GCA_963692855.1 Mycena citricolor
TCATCCGGCCCGTCTTGAATGCCAAGTTGATGGTGCGTGGTGGAAACGTTTGGCCAGTGAAGCAATCTGATTCCATGATGCAAGATTGCCGCCCAAGCGATGCAGGAGACCGAGCGCATCGCTGCGGAAGAGCAAGAGAAACGGCTGAAAGCAGCTCTCACTGCGAAGCTGCAATCATCGACTTCGACTCCGCGAGTCGCTTCCCCTGGGGTGGATGTGAAGCCTGAAGCAGAAGCTAAGGCTGAGGCGGAAGTCAAGGCTGAAGCGGAGGCTAAGGCTGAAGCCGGCAAAGAAGATGTGAGCATGGAAGGAGTCGATTCGCCTACACCTGTTCCAGTGGTGCAACCAAAGAGTCCCTGGCTACCTGAACTTGTTCCTCTGTTCGACGACATCAAGAAGATCGCGCCGGCGACTGCCATGGAAGTCTTGGGCCCAGCATTCTATCTTTCGTTCTGGCAGCTTTCGACCTACGATTTGTCGCCTCCGAGCGCCAAATACGATGAGATGTGCTCGACACTCAAGAACCTGGCGAACGAGGAAAACCGCAGAGCTCAGTCCGCTGACAGATCTCCGGATCGCAGTGTCCGGGCTACTGTGCCGTCGCACCGCGCGAAAAGCCACCGTTACACGACCTTCATTACCCATTTGACGGAGGAATACAAGCAACAGACCGTTGCACGGGCTTTTACCATTAAAAGATTGGCGCGAGAGAAACATCATTGGTTTGCCAAAAGTAGGTGCTACCGGTTGCCATTTCGAGTGCTTGGACTGATGATCGGCAGCATCGAGCCTGTCGTCTGTGATCATCGGTGCCTTTGTCGACCATTGCATCCAGCCACGGTGTCTGCTGTCGCCCATGGATGCGGATTATTGCGCGCAGTTCATCAAGCTCCTGCACACACTGAACACGCCCTACTTTCACACGGTCAAGTGCTACAACCGGATCCTCGGAGAAGACACGGTCCGCGCTGTGCTCTTCTCTTGTAGCGAATATGAAGCCCGCAACTACGGCCGCTTCCTCCGCGGGCTGCTGGCCGACACACTGAAGTGGTATCAGAACCAGGATCAGTACCATGCCGACAACCAATCTGTGGTCCGCGGGAATGTCGTCTACCACACCGGATTTGTGCCGAAATGGACGGCGGGACCGGTTGAGCTAAATGATCTGCTGGAATGGGGGACGATGTTCCGGCGCATGGTGCGCAAGTGGCACCTCCGGATGAGCAAATGCTTCGCCGAATGCATCCGGACGGGGGAGTACATGCACATCTACAACGCGATCATCATGCTCAAGGAGATGTTCCCGGTGTTTCCGCTGTCCGAGGTGTCGCCTGAGGCGTGTACGGCACTGCACCAGGCGATGGTCAAGTTTTTGGAGGTCGAGACCAGGGACAATCTGAAGATCCTGGGCCGAGCGTGAGTTTTTTTGCCTGGTTTGCTTCGTTTGGCAACGTTATTGATTAGAATGTGCCAGGTACTTTGCCAGCTTGGATAAACGTGTGGATGCCAAGACTACGACGACGGCTAGTACGAAAGCTGCTGAGAAACCGGTCAAAGGTGTGGAGAAACCACCGGCTTCGGCGAGGGATGCTGCTCCCATATCGACTCCCGCACCAGTACCGACTGCTGTTGCGACTCAAGCTCGAGCACCGTCAGCGCCACGAGCGCAGCTCGCTGCCATTCCAGCATCAGTGCCGGAGAAGCCGGTCGGACCTGCACCAACACCATCTACGTCGTCCATGTTCGCAAACATCCAGAAGCCTCCATTCATGAAGCGCGTGCGAGATGGTGCGCCGCCACTTCTGGCGTCCAATGATGCTGAAGGCTCGGCCGGGGGCTCGAGGTTCAACAGCCCGAGCTCAGTGCACAACTCGCCGCGTCCGGTCGTGGCGCCCTCGACCCCGACACCAGCCATGCCGCCGCCCGCTGCACCGAGCCAGACAAGGGACGCCCAAGAGCTGAGGGAGACTGCGAAACAGTCTATCGTCAAGAAGGAGAGTGCCGCTCCGTCGAACGGCAATTCTCGCGGATCGTCTCCCCGGCGCAGATCAACGTCCCCATCTCGACCGGGAACGAGGAATCACAGCGCCGAGAGTCGCAACAGCGGAGGCCGGGATCGTGAGCGCGACGAGGGCAAGCGATCATCTGACCGCGACCGCGAACGCGATCACGTGCACGGTCAGGCGCGACGCGAGAGTGGCCGCGAGTCCCGGGGCGGCGAATCTCGGGACAAGGACCGACGAGATAGGCATGGTGACCGGGAACGCGACCGCGATCGAGAACGGGACCGGGACAGAGGCGGAGACCGGGACAGGCATGGAGATCGGGACCGGGACCGGCATCGTCGAGAGAAAGACGCACCATCTAGGACCCCAGGGGGACCCGGGACGGCGATGCCGACCTCGGTGACGGAACCGAATTTGAGGCATCGCAACGGGGCGCCGGATGATGGACTGGGCAAGCGGCGGAGGTCATCGACGGATGATGATGTGCGTTCTTCCTTCGTTGCCTGAATGATGAGCACTGATATGTGTAACTAGCCGGACCGGGGATCGAAGCGCAGCTCCCGTGCACACCGAGACGAGCGCAGTCGTCGGCCCGAGAGCGATCGACGGCGGAAGGAGGAGGAGGGGGATAACAGGACCTTGGACGAAGCTTCCTCAAAATCAGCACCACCCTCCACTCCCACTCCCGCTCCTGCTCCTGCGCCTGTGCCTGCTCTTCCTCAGACCCCAGCGGTGTCGGTCCCGTCTGGCCCACGTGCCGGACGACCGACACCGCCAGCGCCTTCACCGATCTCGGCACCCCATGGGCTTGCTCGTGGACTACCGCCGATTCCGATGAGCTCGAGTACGCCAACGCTGTCGATGGGGAATGGTGCCGGCCACCGACCACAGTCGCCGCCATTTAGCTCTAGTGCCAGTAGCGGCGGCGGCAGTCTGCGCTCGCGGATGGGCGGGATCATGTCACTCGATCCTCATGCTGCGCCGTTCCGACCGAGGGAGGACGACAGGGACCGGGACCGGGATCGGGACAGCCGTAAGCGGACGGCATCCGGTGCGTGAATATCGCTCTTCTCGGGCTATGGCTGTGACTGACATGTTTGGTGTGCGTGTGCAGACCGGGATCTGGATAACGGCGGGCCTGGCTCGGAGCAGAAGCGACCGCGTGTGCTGCATCGCAATCGGTATGTCGGGCCGCCATCGTCAGGCCCGAATTCGCCGAATCCGAATCAGTACAGCGGTGTCGCGAGGAAGACGCTGCCGATTGACCGTCGGCCCAAGGAGTAGTTGTTTGTAGGCATATATCCAACCAGGTGTATGTACACGATGCAAGGATGGCTGTGCAGAATAGTGGAGTCATACGCTGTCTCTTCTGCTTCTCTCCCTCAACACTCACTGCCTTTTCTCTACATACCGCAGCGAAAGCAAGAACCAAGCTAGTTAAGCGACAGAACAGGCGCTGAGATTCAATCCGGCGAGCAGAATGATACGATTGAGATTCTATTCCCAATTCCGTGCAATGTAAGCAATAGAATGAGGTGGCGGTATTATACATGAGACTTATACATCGAAATTATGTATAACTTGGTGCTACGAGTTGAATCGGTGATACAAAATGAAATCGGGCTCTCTTTACCTTCCTTTGACGAGAGTTAAAAACTCCTCACGCGTTTTCTGCTGCGTGCGGAAGCACCCCAGCATGCACGACGTTACTGTGATCGAGCCTGGCTTCTGCACTCCCCGCATCGTCATGCACAGGTGTCTGCAATGGCTCGGCACGGATGTAGAGAATCTGGATGAGACACGCACGTAGCCTCCATAACGACTGCGACACCCCGCGGCTCGATGGCCTCCTGCACTGCGATGGCAATTTGCTTCGTCAGGCGTTCCTGGATCTGCAGTCGTCGGCTGAACGTCTCTGCGATGCGCGCTAGCTTGGAGAGGCCGAGGACGAGCTGCTTGTGCCCCGGAATGTACGCGATCGCGATCTAGGGCGGGGGGAGTATGAGCCGATGCCCGACGTGAAGGGCGAAAAGGAAAGCGCGCACCTTGCCGGTGATAGGCACGAGATGGTGCTCGCATAGACTCGAAATATCAATATCCCGCACGAGCACCATCTCATCGTGGTCCTCGGCAAACACAGCATTGTTGATCACGTCTGGGGATGAAGAGTGCGTCGTGAAGGCAGGGACGGGCACAAGCGGATGGCAGCACGAACCCGACAACCGTTCCTCGTACCCCTTCGTCATCCACATCAGCGCCTGCGCATAGCGCTCGGGCGTCCTGAGCAGCCCCTCGCGGTCCGGGTCCTCGCCAATGCACTCGAGGATCGTGCGCACGGCCTCGGCCATCTTGCGCTCCCGGGCGGCCATCTCCTCGGGCGTGGCGTTGAGGCGCGACAGGGTGGATTTCGCTTGGGGTGCGTGTGCGTGAGACGCGCAGCCGTGTAGGACGGCCGGATGCAGCTCACCGGGCCAGCCGAGTTCGTGCTCGCTGGGGGGTAGAGGGGAGCTTTCCCCGGAACGGAACAGGCCGCCGCCGCCGCCGCCGCTCGTGGTGAGTGATTGCTCGCTTGCCACGGCCGGGCCAGAAGGGGACAAGACTGTGGCGCTTTCTTCGGCTGGAGACGACGTCGCCATCTATTGGGAGACCGCTAAGAGAGAGGTGGTGTGCAGGGTAGTAGCTGATCTAGGGGCGCCGACACGGAAAACTTTTTGGTGATCGACAGGCACGTGGTAGGCATACGTAATGTGCTTTCCCCAATGGGCAGTGTCTCTCTCGAAAGAGGCGCGCATGCAGTGGGGGGGGCAGGAAGCTCCTGCTGCTCAGCCAAGTATGTCTCTCTCCCCCCGTTTCCATGGCCAGGAATGGAAAGCCCAAAGAACCAAACTCGAAGAGCGGTCCTGCCTAACGTGTCGGGGCACACCATCACAACTGATCGCCCATCAGTCCCGCCAACCGTTTCTTGGGTCGCGTCTTTCTTTCTTCGGCCGCACCGTCGTAGCACCAAGCAGTGCAGAGCCGGCGAATATGAGCACCGGATCTCGCTTTGGCTCGGTCTACACTCTGCCTCTTCTTCCGCCCTCCTAGAACAACACTCCCCCAATGCACTTCACTGTGCCGTCGTCTAGTTTCAAGCTGATACAAGACCTGCTGAAGTCTGGCCGCGCGCTGCTCCTACCCGACGAAATCTATCCTGGCCCCGCCGCGCGCACGAAGGCGATGAAACACACGGCGCCGCCGAGGCTGGATTCCGCGTACGACGCGTGGCTCTCGTCGCGGATGCGCGACGGAGAGGAGATGCTCTCGCCGGGCGTCCATCGCAGCTTCTCTATCCGGAACGTGAAGCTGGCTTACACCATCGTGCGGACGTGCGCATTAGACCTCGTGCGTGCGCTCATGGTCTGAGTCGACCCCGCACTAACCAGGCGCAGTTTCTCGACATCCTGGAACTGCACAGAATGCGCACAATTGTCATGATGTCCCTCAACATTATCCGAAGCATAGTTCCTGCGTTCCGAGGGTACTCCCAGGTGCGTCTGCTCGCGACCCTGACCGCTGCCGCTTGACTGTGGTGTCAGGCCCTCATCATAGACGAGGTTAGAAGCACCGATCACGCTGACTCGAACCTAATTGCCCGTTCTGATCTCTGTGTTCCAGCTGCAGTCTCTGGTGACATCGGGCAACTTCACATGGGCAAGGCTGCTGTATCTTGTGGGGTCAGAGCTCACCCGGAGGTTGTTCGAAAGCCTGTTGGATTCATTTGCGTAAGGGTGCTTTTTTGCCACCATCACGTTAATATAATCCCTATCAGTGCAGCCAATGAGACGAAGGTGATCGACTCGGCGCGCTTTTTCGTAGAACGGGCGCAGCTTGAGCAGCGGCTGCGCCTCGACATCCCGACGCTCGCGGATCCACAAGTGCGGGCCCTGCTCCAGGAATCTGATTTGTTTGCGCGATCATTCAGCGGGAGCGGATTTGGCTTGTTGTCCCCTTTAGACTTTATTCACATCATCTCCCTGACAACCGAGATATTCTCCCATGTCTTGCTCATCTTGTCGCTGACGGGTGGAGCGCCCGCCCAGCTGGGCGTGCTGCTGCTCTCGGTGGTCTCGGCCACGCTGCCGTTACTGTTGGCCCGGTTGCGCTGTTCGGAGGTGCACTCCGAAACGATGTACACGACCCAGGAGACCCGGGCCGCCGAGCGGCAGGAGCGGATGCGCAATTGGGCGTACAATGAAGCTCACCGGCCCGAGATCGAGTTGTTTGGCCTGGGCGGATGGATACTGGACACATGGACCAAGGCCCGGCAGCTCGTTCTGGACTCTGAGCAGAACCATCATCTGCGAGATCTTTCGCCGCTTTCGAGATTGAACTTTTCGGATCTGCTTTTTGCATTGCAGAACGTCAGTCCTCCAGACACATTCTGTATTCTGCATCTGATCGGACGACTTTATAAGGTGCCGCTAGTTCTGTTGTTACAGACCTCATCCGCTAGCCTTGGGTCCTTGACATTGTATCGGAGTTCAATCCAAGCTGTTATCTATGCATCCAAGAACCTACTTGCGACGTCGACGATGGCCTTCCAGGGGATATTCTTCATGTCGGCATTCTGCGCCGGACGGAACATCAAACCCCAGCTGCAACCCGACGAGGAGGACTCGGTTTGTTACAACACATCTCTCAACGGAGCGAGCATCCAGGCTCGGTCAGTTGTTTCCATTTGTGCTATGCAGTGTCTGGGATTGACACTGTGTTCAGAAATCTGTCGTACACCTATCCGGGAGCGTCCGAGCCAGCCTTGGACAACATCAGTTTCACGCTGAACGCGGGTGAGACGTTGGCTATAGTTGGTAGGTCCTTGTTTACGTCGGATCATTCAAGTGTCTCATGCATGTATCATCAGGCTATAACGGTTCTGGGAAATCAACGCTTGCAAAGATCTTGCTACGAATCATCGACTTTGATTCGGGGGAGCTCTACGTCAACGATGTCGACATCCGCCGATACGAACCATCAGATTACCACCAGCACATCACCGGGGTATTCCAAGGCACGAATGGCGGTGCTGCTTCTGGATTCTTTTGGCTGATGTGTGCCCAGGGTTTTCCAAATTCAACACTACCGTGCGCGAGAACGTCGGCTTAGGACGTGTCGAGCGGCTGAGATCCAAGTCACTGGTCGAGAAGTCCATCCGACTAGCGCAAGCGGACGATTTGGTCAACTCACTTCCGTATGGGCTCAGAACGGATCTGGACACGCCAGGGTTCGAGTCAATGTCATATCCCGGCCAGGGCTTTTCCCGACTCCACGGTCTCTCGGGCGGGGAGGTGAGTTGTGCTGTCCTTGTTTGAGGTGGTGTCTGCGGCTTGACGCAGACTACAGTGGCAGCGATTGTCTATCGCGCGGGCGTTCATGCGAGCAAGCGAGCCACAGGTGGATCTGATGCTGTTTGATGAACCGACGTCGTCTCTGGATGCGCATGCCCAGAATCAGATTTTCGATGCAATACACCGGATATCCCATTCCGGCCGCGGGAAGAGTGTGATATTCATCACCCATCGGTTGTACATCGCCAAACGCGCCGACAAGGTTGCGATGATGCAGGACGGGGTAACTATCGGTGCTTTGACGTCCACCGTTGCAGTCTGCTCACTTTTTTTTTCTCTCTCAGACGATTATTGAATTCGGCAGCCACGACGAGTTGATAAAGAGGGACGGCGCTTATGCGGCGCTGTATCGCGCCTCTGTGTAGTCTGTTCAGTTGAACTTCGGCAGTGTACTACTGCACATACATACACATTACATAGATGTAATCTAATTTTAACAATCAGTGTCACCGACTGATGTCGTCCCGACGTTCGCAGTACATAAGCGCGATGCCACCCGCTGCCACCACAGCCAACCACACTACCGCGACCACTACCACGACTTCCTGCTGATCCTTTTTGCCATTACCCGTTCGAGGCCGCCGCGTTGGAGATAATCAAGGCTGCCGAGACCAGAGCTATCGCCCATCTCGCCGCCAGCCATGCTACAAACAATTGATTTTGTCCCTCACCGCGCGGTCCATATATTTTCCCAGCGGAGAATTGAAATGGTTGCTATCACGTCTTATCTGAAAATTTGGATACAAATCAACACTTGTGGAAAGAAGCCCTTTCGGCCGAGCCACAACTGCCAAGCCCGCCGTCAAACCCCTCCGAGAGGCCGAGCCCCCATAAACACCGCAGACCCATGCGCGGGTTCCCAGGCTTCCCTGCACCTGACCTCATCTTCTCTCTTCTCTCCCGTCCTTCTTCCACCCCAATCCTGACGCAACACCGTCATGGCTGAAAAAATCGACGAGAAGAAAGTGCCGAAGACCCCTTCCGAGCGGGAGTCCTTTGGTGACGAGGGAAGCGCCCCGGGGGATGTATACCAGGGCGACCACAAGCTCGTGCGGCAGCTCAAGAATCGTATGTTGGCTTTGGCTGCGCTGTACGTGTGTGCGGACGAGGAAGATGCTGATACTTTCGCCAAGGCCATATCGCGATGATTAGGTTCGTTCGCGTAGTGTCGCGTGCCAGGGTATAACGATAGGGCTTACGCGGCGTGCTCTGACAGTATTGGGGGTGTTATTGGAACGGGTCTGTTCTTGGGAACTGCGACTGGTGTGTCGTGTGGATCGCATATCCCAGCTGAGAGCTCACAAAGACACTACAGCGCTGCATAATGGAGGACCTATCGGTTCGCCGACGAACGCCTTGTGTTCGAGGTCGATGCTCATCGCGCTCTAGGTCTTTTACTCGGATACCTCGCTGTTGGGAGTATCACCTACTCGGTCATGTACGCCCTTTTCTGTACGTTCCAGAGCTCGAAACTGACACGGACCCAGGATTTCGCTCGGTGAGATGGTTGCCTACCTGCCCATCCCTGGTGGACATATCAAACTCGCGGAACGTTTCGTCGACCCTGCTTTTTCGTTCACAATGGGGTCAGTCCCTTGGTGACACTCTCCGCAGCAGCCCGTCTGACGTGCTCCACAGATGGAACTACTGGTACAACTGGATCAGTGAGTCACATACAGCTGTTGCTCTTCCCGTTGTGTGGAGACTGATAGGAAACAGTTGGTGCGTGGACCCGGTCCGACGTCCCACACCGTGTCACTCACATACGGCCTCCTTTCAGTCCTGCCCGCCGAGCTGTCCGCTGCGGCCGTGCTGATCAACTACTGGAACAAATCTGTCAACAACGCCGCATGGATCACGATCGTTCTCGTCGTCGTTGTGGGAATCAACATGTGCGGCGCCGGCGCCTACGGCGAGGCCGAGTTCATTTTCGCGTCAGTCCTTCCCCCCTCCTTTTTTCTGAGCGCGATCGCTTAAACTTGACGCAGCTCGATCAAGGTTATCACCGTGCGTCCCCTCGATCAGTTTTCGTTGTGACGGCGCCAAGCCTCTCTCTCTTTCCAGATCACAGGACTGATTATTTTGGGAATCGTGCTCGACCTCGGTGGAGGCCCAGACCACGACCGACTTGGGTTCCGGTTCTGGAAGAACCCGGGCCCCTTCGCCCAATATGGCGGAATCGGCGGTTCCAAAGGCCAGTTCCTCGGCTGGTGGGCTGTCATGACCCAGGCTGCGTTTTCCTACATGTGAGCTCCTTTAGCTTTGATAAGATGGTGGGACTGATGGCGACCTTACTAGTGGAACTGAGATCGTGGCTGTAAGTGCTTTGGCGCTTCGATGGCCGAATCGGGCTTATGAGAACTCAGATTGCCGCCGGAGAAGCCAAGAACCCGAGACGTAACCTTCCCAAGGCCATCCGGCGCGTGTACATCCGGTAGGATTGGCCCGCCCATTTCCCGCAGTCGCACTGACTCTTGGACCGGCAGTATTCTGCTGTTCTATATCGGCGGTGTGGTCATCATCGGGCTGCTCGTCCCTTCCAACAGCCCCGGACTCGATCTCGGCTCTGGCACTGCGGCCAGCTCTCCGTGAGTCGCATGCATCGTGGCCAGGCAAACTATGTTCTGACATGATTGTAGCTTCGTCATCGCTATCCAACGGTAAGAAGATTGTCGTTATCGTCGTCGTCATACACCCCTTGCTCATGGCCTTGTTTGTTCAGATCCGGCATCAGGGCTCTTCCCTCGATCATCAACGCTTGTTTGCTGACATCTGCCTGGAGCGCGGGCTCGAGTGACTTGTACACAAGCTCTCGTGCGCTGTACGGGCTGGCTGCCGCTGGCAACGCTCCCCGGATCTTCTTGAAGACCCTCAAGAATGGCTTGCCAATCGCCTCGCTCGTGTTCTGCTCTCTCTTGTGCGTATGGTGTCAGCCACACGCCGATTTCCACTCAACGCGAATGCAGCACGAGTTTGGCGTACATGGGTGTGAAAGCGGGATCTGGGAAAGTCTTTGGATGGTTCTCCAACATGACCTCGATCGCCGGCTTGATGACCTGGTTCGGTATCTCGGTGACGTACATCCGGTTCTACAAGGGCATGAAAGCGCAAGGATATGACCGCTCCACTCTGCCCTTCGCGTCGAGCCTGCAGCCGTATGCGGCCTGGTACGCGATGATCTTCTGCCTCGTGATCTGCTTCGTATGTCCCCATCATTTGACTGTTGTCGAATCTCCCCTCACACGGCGTTTGTCTGCAGTTCAGCGGATGGGCGACGTTCTTGAAGGGCAACTGGTCCGTCGCAAATTTCGTGACGAATTACCTTCCGTTTGTGCTGTTCCCGATTCTGTATGCCGGAGCCAAGTACGTCTACTACCGCAAGGGACACTCGCTGTACTGGGTCACCCCCGAGAAGATGGACTTCGTGACCGACATCGCGGAGATCGAGGCGGAGGAGCACGACGACCCCCCGCCCAGGAACAAGCTCGAGGCGTTCTGGGCTTGGCTGGTGCGTCGTTTTTTCTCGTCTTCCTCCATCCTCGTGTCTGAACCTGTCTTGCAGATGTGAGAAATGAGATCGGTAACATACTTAACCTTAACGTAGCACACATGTGCGCTTGTAATGAATCCCGAAGATCATATCTATAGTATGCATTCACTCCTGGAGCCCTGTAGTCCGTCCAACCAGCTTGAATTTGAGACCTTGCTGCCTGAGGCCACGTGCTCAATGGCTTGACAACAACCAGAAAACAACTACGCACAGCTCGGAACACTATCGTATTTATGAAATCTCTGGTACTAAACACAGCTGAAGAATCTCCCACACCTATGTTCTGTCCTCTGTGCCGTACGATTGAAGTGAAGCCCGATGTTTCTTGGCGACGCGCAGGAGCGTGAGGACGCCCCGATACGCAAACTCTTGGAAATGGACAGCATGGAGGGAGCCACGAAGTTCCTTGTCGTCAGCTGTCGGCTGATCACCGCCAGTACGATCATTGACATCCATTATAGCACCAGCCCAATCGTCCCGCGCCTCTACGATCTGTTTATACCATTCTTGGAAGAATGGGGCCATGGCAAGGATAAACGGATTCTTTGTCTGGGACACAAGGAGTTCCCGTGGTCCACCCAGCTTACGCGGACCTACCACGGCTTCCCGAATATCGAGATTGTGAGAGGCCAGATTAATCGCCCACTCGACCTCGATTTCCGAGTCTTTGTCAGCATGGCCTTGTAAGAGCGCAGAAAGGCCAGTCCAGAACGCAGACTCGTGGTCATCAACAGGGGATTGCAAATAGGGTGTACTATGTCTGAGAGCCATTCTAAGAGTTGTGGACATGAATCGGCGTGTGCCCTGGACAGTGTCAGACAGGAAGTGAAATGGATGCAAAGAGAGAAGATGCGCACCGAGATGGTGCCTCGACTGTGGTCGCTTCGGAAGTAATCCTTCAGCTCGCATGCCTGATCGCCATCGATGATCATACCCCGGCACTCTGTCCCGATGTCCAGCTCGCCGACAGCCATTTGCACAGCGTGAGCCAGCTCAGCCAATTTGTGCTTAGCTGGCTCGTTTCGGAGCGACAGCAGGAGACCGTCAAAGTCAGGAAGGAGACCGCCGGCAGCAAGGTCGAGGCGATCAAGACGGGATCCGAGGTCCACAACAAACTCCGACTGCTTTTCAAAGACAGAGAAATCGGCAGACATGTCCCGCAGCACTCGTTCGATGACCGTGGTCGTGAATTTCGGTCGATGCAAGGGTGGATCCAAACGCAGCAGATTGACGATGCTGACATTCCGATGAAGAAAACCCGCCTGAAACAGAGAAAGCCAGCCTGACCAACCAGTGAATCAGAATATGTGGCCTATAGTAGAAGCAGTACTTACCAAGCATGCCATGTACAGCAGAGATAACGAGGTCCCAGGGAGTCTTGCAGGTCTCGAGGCGTTTCCCCTCGCTGGTCGTGATGTGCACACACATCGTCCGATGGTCAAGGGATTTGTCGGCTACTTGAGAAGTCGCGTTTCGATACTGCCAGAGCCGATCTGCCATGTGTTCCGGCTCGGGAAGGAAGATGTCGTCGGTGAGAGGGACGTCCTCCTCACTACATGGGATGAAGGATAGCACATGTCCAGCAGTACCGAATGTATCCGGACAGGCGTGCAGCATCTTCCCTCCGATCTCAGCTCTGTACGAAGGATACCATCCAGTCTTCAGAATCACGTGTTTCACTGGCCCTTGCTGGGGGCTAGATGTGAGCGCTTGCATGGCTTGAGGTAATTTCAGCTCATCATTCGAAGGTCGTGGTGCGATGAGCTCTGATTTCTCTGCTAGGAATGCGGTCATAGTTTCTAATGTAGAGACGCGCGCGGCATCACTCACCTGACGGTTTCTCTTGCTTCTCTCTCCCGCTTACCTTGCCTGTTTCCTGCTTGTCTCTGGGATGGACTCCGGGATTTTGGGTATCGGATGGAAGCCCCAAGGCATTGACGGCGACAGCTCCAACAAGAGTGTTCCGGCCCCGAATCGAGTGTCTTGCATCCAGCACTGTCTCCATAACACCGAAACAGCATGCATCAGCGTTTCCGACATCATCCATCTCGGGAAGTACGAAACGGACGCAGTCCGTGAACGAAGGAAAGCCAGCGTCCTCCCGACACGACCAGAGAGCGATCGAAAGAAAGACTTTCTCGACAGCGGCGCAGGTGGAAGCGTCCGTGACATGCAGCCCGACCGAGGCCGTCAGTCCTCCACGATGGAAGATGAGAAAGCGCAGTTGCCGTTCGACGTGATTGAAGGCAATGACGACAGAGAACGAGCGCATCGGGTTCACGCTTAGCTGCGCATGGGCATATGCAGCGGCGTGCGGAATCAGCTCGCTCCAGATATGTTTGACGCCAACGGCGATCTGGATCTGCTGCAAGTGACGGTTGGGACCATGGTCGTCGAACGTCGATTGCCAGCAACAGTCCAACTCCGTGCTCGAAGCTTGCAGTGTGTTGATCCCGACAAGGTCAGGGTTGAGAAGATTTGCCCCTTCGATACCGTCGAAAGTGCTCCTGTCGTATTCGTAGAAATTTAGCTCGGGAAGCAATCGGGATTCGTCTTTCAGGGCAGGAAACGACGTCTCGCCCACACAGACCTCTGCCTTGAAATCCACGATTACTCGGCAGGCTTTGCGCACGCGTTTTAGGCGTGCATTGAGGTACTTGGCGAGAGGTTCGTAGTGGTCTCTTTCAGTCAAGGACTCAGATATGTACGTCGTTGCCGAGTTACTTTGCGAGGACAAAGCGAGGGAGACAGCGTCGGAGTTCACAAGACAGTCAAAGTGAGCGAGGTGATGGGGGCCTTCCGTTCCCTTCCACTGTCGTTGGAGACGCTTGGGAGACAGCATCGCAGCGATCTCATCAGCCGGAAACTGGTACACCTGCGCGCCGAGTTCTGCGGCGGGCATCTCTTGGTTGGACGTGTTCTTGCGAGCGAGAAGAAGCTGAACGGTTTTGCGTCGTAGGTTTCTGCCTCAGTTCCGATGTGGCCGCCAAGTGTGAACAAATTGTGCTATGTAGACGCTGCTTGAGCGGTGCAGTAAGGGCACCTGAGACGGACAGGGTGCTGGTTGATCAGGAACGATCGCAGGTGTTTGCCGGACGAATGCGGATCTGACCTGCGCTGACCTGCAGGCTGCCGCAGTAGGTTTCCTGATGAGATCATGGAAAGTCATTGATCGGCATCAAAGTGCACTTCTCATTGGACCTGCTAGCTACGGAACCTACTGGGCCAGGAACTCTGCGACGACCTCAAGATAGCGCTCCTGTTCCTCGTAGAATGGCATGTGGCTGCTCTCCGCGAACTCGACCCACTTGACGGGGCCACGGATGTGCGTGAAGAACGGTGCGACTGCGAGGTTGCGTGCCTCGTCGAAACGGCCGTTGAGCACGAGCGTCGGGGCGGTGATGTGGTGCAGCTCGTCGACGATGGTCCAGGTCTTCAGCGAGCCCGTGATCGTGAACTCCGATGGCCCATTCCTGGTCACCGGCCCGGGGTGAGTATGCAGAAACCAACGTGATTGGTGGGGTTTACACGCACATCGTCATATACACCGTCGGATCCTTCGCAAGTTCCGCAAACGACTGCTCCACGGTCTCGGGCCAGACCTCCAGTCGGCACAGGTGCTTTTTGTAGAACACCTGGAGCGCGTCCTGGTACTCCTTGCTTTCGGTCGTCCCGGCCGCCTCGTGGCTGGCCAACAGCGCGCGGAAGCCCGCAGGGAACTGGGCCAGCAGCTGGGCGCAGCCCTCGACCCACAGCGCCATCGACGCCGGCGAGTCGGAGATGACGAGGCGATGCAGGTTCGCGGGCCGGCGGCGCGCGGCGTACGTCGCGGCGAGCATGCCGCCCCACGAGTGCCCGAGCAGCGCGAACCGGGTGTCGCCGCCGACGCCAAAGTGCGCGAGCACGTGCTCGAGCTCGTCCATGAAGAGCTCGACGGTCCAGAACGCGGCCGGCTTGTGCGCGAGGTGCGTCGACTGGCCGCAGCCGAGCTGGTCGTACATGATCACCGCGCTGTGCGGCCCGCGCTGCGCGAGCTGGGCGAGGGGCTGGACGTAGCCGTGAGGGGAGCCCGGGCCTCCGTGCAGCACGATCAGCGGGATCGCGGCGGTGCTGAGGTCGCCGTAGACCCAGTACGCGGTCTGCACCGTGTCCTGGTCGACTTTCCAAGTGATCTTGCCCGATGTCTCCATGGCGGGAGTGGACAAGCACTATGAGAATAGTGTGATGTATATACTTGAGTAGTGTTGGGCGGGCTCGGGCTCAAGGCCTACAAGCCCGAGTACCCGGCCTCGGTCTTTTGAAGCCCGAGTACCCGGCCTCGGTCTTTTGAAGCCTGAGTACCCGGCCTCGGTCTTTTGAAGCCCGGCAGGCTCAGGCTCAGGCAAGTCTGGGCTCGGGCCCCGGGCTGTTGATTTCAAGAATATGCATTTAGAAATGCACATCTATATCCTCGAAATGGCATGGCACAGGGCTATCTTTGTGCAGTGACCGTCACCTATGCCTGCTGTATTGCGCGCACAAGGAAAACATCCCAGTGCGAAAAGAACTTTTGGCCTGTTCAATAGTACAGAGTCCCGACTGCCAAGGGGTCTCCAGGCTTCGATGCTGCCGTTCTGCAAATGCGATCTCTGACGCTGACTCCTCTCATCCATCCATCCACCATGCGCGGCCCCTTTTCGACCGTCATGCATCATCCGCGCACCCGATCTCATGTACGAAATCAACCCATTCAACAAAGCTATTGCACGAGAGGATGACCCTAGTGTATTTCGAGTGCACTGGAGGTGTTCGCTCATTGTCTGTAGCATACACCGTACTAGGCCAGTGTGTGTAGGTACAGAGCTCCGCCGTTCCGCACAGGGACCTATGCGGTGAATCCATCCATCCATCTTCCGCTTCCGAGGGCGATGTATAGGGTCGTGGGAATGAGACAAAGATCAAGAGATCTACCCCTCCTTGGTCTACAGCTGCATGTTTTCAATCCTCTGGAAGTGATGGCGGTATTCGGTAGCTGTATTTCACTCAACTCCGAGCCACCCCGCTTGGTACCGGCGGCCTTGAGCTTTACATTCTATCACATTCATGCTGTAACATATTATAGATCGTCGCATCATTCGATTGTTGACGTAATCGAAGCAGCGTCTATGCTCGTTGTCACTCCTCGCAGCATTCCATTTATGTAGTATCCCAGGACGCGTGCCGAACGACTGAAGCTCTATGGGTCCTCCGGGATTGGGACCCGTCTCAGCAACGTACCTTTATGCGCCGCCAACGATGACACTCAGCCCGATCTATCCGGGACAAGGGCCTGCTCCCCGACTTCTGAACATAGATCTGGTGGCCACTTGCCCCGGCGATTTGCCGCGAGGGATTTACTCGCTTACTACATAAACTCAAGCTCTCTGGGATCACGAGCACCCTCTCTTTCTCACCCTGCATGTCGGAGAACGCAGCGGATGCCAAATTTCGCGGTGCGTCCGTGCGCGAGGTCATCGAAGTGTACCAGCAGGAGCCCAACAAGCTCGTGCGGCACCTGAAGAACCGTGCGTCTGATGTCGTCTGTGTGCGCCATGGCATCCGTTGTTCACCGTTCAAGAGGGCACATCACGATGATCAGGTGAGGGGCTCGTCGCGTTTTGCTGCGTGTGGATGCTGACGCGCTTGAAAACCGCGGACAGTATTGGGGGAGTGATTGGCACAGGGCTGTTCCTGGGCACGGCAACCGGTGCGCTGGATTTTCGATGAATGTGGCTGGGCATCTTCCTGACAATGCCCTTTCTAGCGCTGCGTCACGGCGGGCCTGCTGGTCTGTGGACCAGACACTGCTCGCTGATCTATCTGCTCGCTTACATGACGATGTATGCAGGTTTGCTGATCGCATACCTCCTCGTTGGAAGTATATGTTACTCGGTCATGTATGTGATTGAAGACTGTGCGTTATCTCCGCCGCATGCTGACGGTGACCGATAGGATCTCGCTCGGTGAAATGGTGGCCTATCTCCCGATCCCAGGGGGACATATCAAGCTTGCAGAAAGATTTGTGGATCCGGCCTTCTCCTTTGCCATGGGGTTCGTCATTTCTCCGTTCTGAAGGTCTGACAATTAATTATATACGTCAGCTGGAACTACTGGTATAACCTGATCAGTTGCGTCCTCCGTGTTCTTTCGTTGCAGTATCCTCGGTACTCATATGTTTCGGACAGTTGGTATGAGCAACGGTGCATTTATGCTGGCGAGATTCTCATCGCTCCCTGCAGCGCTGCCTGCCGAAATGTCTGCTGCGGCCGTTTTGGTCGACTACTGGGATAACTCCGTCAGCGAAGTTGTTTGGATCACGATGATTCTGATCTTCGTGGTGGGGATCAACATGTGTGGGGTGGGTGTGTACGGAGAAGCCGAGTTCATCTTTGCGTCAGTCACACCTGCGCTTCTTTGCCCACACGAACCGTTCAACTTTTCTTCACAGTTCGATCAAAGTGATCACTGTCGGTCGAATCCATTTTATTGGTCCTGCTCATCATTCTGAGACCATCTGCAGATCACTGGATTGATCGTGCTCGGCCTTGTCCTTGACCTGGGGGGCGGCCCTGACCACGATCGTCTGGGATTTCGTTTCTGGAAACACCCGGGTCCTTTTGGTGAGTATGGCGACATTCCGGGTGCAGAGGGCCGCTTCGTCGGGTGGTGGTCTGTGATGGCCCAGGCTGCGTTTTCGTTCATGTAAGCACATCTCGGACAGATTCCGACTTTTAACACATGCTGGGCCGCAGTGGGACCGAGATCGTTGCGGTGAGCATTACTGTCTTGGTAACGCGCCAAACTTGAGGCTTGTGTTGTGGACAGATCGCTGCTGGAGAAGCGAAGAACCCACGACGGAATTTGCCGAAGGCCATCCGGCGTGTCTACATCCGGTGTGCACTGCCGCTGCTTTGCTTCTTCGTTCGCTTATGAAACTGGGTTGATTTCAGACTCCTTCTGTTCTATATCGGGGGTGTGTTCATCATTGGCTTGCTTGTGCCACATGACAGCCCAGGATTGGACCTTGACTCGGGCACTGCAGCGAGCTCTCCGTGAGTTGAATTCCATTATTTCCTTTCACCATGATTGATTGCACTTTAGCTTTGTCATCGCCATACAACGGTAAAACTCATA
This sequence comes from Mycena citricolor, assembly GCA_963692855.1. Taxonomy (NCBI): domain Eukaryota; kingdom Fungi; phylum Basidiomycota; class Agaricomycetes; order Agaricales; family Mycenaceae; genus Mycena; species Mycena citricolor. The sequence goes on from CAVNYO010000405.1 coordinate 2,446,429, forward strand.
TCTGTATCCTCCATCCCTCTGCTCATACTTACAACCCCAGCTCTGGCATCAGGGTCCTCCCCTCGATCATCAACGCTTGTTTGCTGGCCTCCGCCTGGAGTGCAGGCTCGAGTGACTTGTATACCAGCTCACGGGCCCTATACGGTCTAGCGGCAGCAGGCAATGCCCCCAAGATCTTCCTCAAAACCCTCAAGAATGGGCTGCCGATCTCTTCCGTCATATTCTGCTCGCTCTTGTGCGCTGGGTTCTTCTTCCATGTCACAACACACTGAAGCTGACACCAGCGCGACTCTCTCATACATGGGCGTGACAGCCGGCTCTGGCAAGGTGTTCGGCTGGTTCGCCAACATGACTGCGGTCGCGGGCCTGATGTCGTGGTTCGGCATCTCGCTCACGTACATCCGGTTTCACCGGGGCATGAAAGCTCAGGGCTACGACCGCTCGACGCTGCCCTACGCCTCGCGTCTGCAGCCCTTTGCGGCCTGGTACGCGATGATCTTCTGCGCTGCGATGTGCTTCGTGAGTGCCTTGCTACCCCCTGCGTATGCTACTTTCTCACGCCTGCATCTGTCTGCGCGTCCAGTTCAGCGGGTGGTCTGTTTTCGTCCACGGACACTGGTCCACAGCCAACTTCGTGACCAACTACCTCCCGCTCGCGCTGTTCCCTGTCATGTGCGTCGCCGCCAAGTGCTGGTACCACCGTTGCAGGGGGCATCCGCTCTCTTGGATCCCGCCCGACCAGATGGACTTTGTGTCGGATATCAGCGAGATTGAGGCGGAAGACCGTGACGATGCCCCTCCGAGGAATAAGATTGAGACGGCTTGGTCTTGGCTCGTATGACGGACGCGGGGTGGCTGGCGATCGGCGGATACCGAGCTTGGACAGATGTGAATATCACTCGATAATTGCTGAGTATCTCTCATTCGGTATTTAACTGCCAATGAAGTCGACCGGGCCACTCGCAATCCATTTATCGGCGTGGCTCCTGGAAGCAGTTCGTCCGTCCTTGGGAACACGAATTGGGCCTCGGCTCGCTCTATTCTGCTCATTTCTGTGCACTATCACACTTCCGTTTGCCCTCACTAACACGTAGGCCATCAGCACAGCTGCTGGATGACTCACTGTCCTTCCATTTCTCCGTCTATTACGGCACGTCAGACCACGGCGGGTGGGCAGATGGAGCCGCCGAGGCTGGCTGCTCGATCTCAAGCATTCCTATCGAGTCAAGATCTCCAGCTAAATGACGTCCTGTATGCCACCGACTGTAACGCTTCAAAACTGGGGTTCTTGGAGAAATTCTGCATCTGGAGTGTGTTCAGAAGCCGCGACTTTCTGGAAACGACCGGACCTACACTGACGTCTGCGTGCTCCGAATGAAGGTTGTTCGCTATTGACCTACTTCAAGACTATCATGGCGATTCGCTCAAATCTGCGTGGGCCTTGGGGCACACAGCGTCATACGCTGTATCGGTCCATGACTTGGGACGTTTACTGCCTTTCCTGTGCTTCTCGTTTTTGAGATATGTAGGCGCCTCCGTTTCTTCTGAACTTCTCTGCAGCGGTGTCTCGTGTCCACGGTCGAGACCTCAATCCATTTGGTTCATTACATAAGTACTTCCTGACGCGAATAGCGAGAGGGCCATGGACAACGTTCAGCTCGTCTTCTTGAAACGAAACTATTTCCCTTTTCGGCTGTGTGAACTGTTCAAAAGCCTGTGCGCGTAGTCTCTGATTTTTCCAGTCCACTTCCGACTATGTTCCCTCAAAAGAGTGGGTTTCGCCCAGCATTTCATGCAGATGAAATCCAACCGCCAAACACGCTCTACGCCAACGGATTCGCGATCGGGTCTGGGGCGAGCTACACCACCGCGCAGACATGGAACATCAACTTCGGCCCGCAAGGAGCCGCCCAGGTCGTCTTCGCGGTCTCCGCCTGGAACGGGGGCGGCCCCGCGGGCCTCGTCGTTTCTGCGCAGATGACCCTGGTCCACGCGGCGAGCACGTGCACCGGCGCGGCCGTCGTGGTCAGCGATGCATCGTGGTCCTGGCCGGGAACCGCGACCGTCCCCGCCGGGTTCCAGAATACCACGTACGACAGCTCGTCCTGGGTGGCTGTCACCAAAGGAGTAGCGTACGGCATGGCTCCCTGGTGCACGCTTGCGGTTACTCCGGCCAACGGGACTGTAAACGCCTTTTGAACGGGTTGCTCAAGATCACACATGCGAGATATCCTGTCGTTACTTGTCCTTCCTGCTTACCACGTTGTCATCTGCCAGCAGAATTGGGGTCCCAACATCTGATCATGAATAAATGTGGACTTGGACTGCAGAGCCAGCCAACAAGCAACACACGAATTCACATGCTTCGTCCTGCTCAGCGAAATTCGAATCCACGACGCTTTGAATGCCTCGACGACGGGCTGATACAACATTCCGATTACAATTTATTTATTTACTCATTTAAATACTGCTTCAGATCAGCTCCCGGCTGGAATGGTCGACGTAGACGACCTTCCCATCGCGCACGAACCCATCGACCGGGGTGCCCTCGATGTGCGATGCCGTCGTCAGCGCGTCGGTCTTGTCCGAGGCGCCGTTGATGCCGATGAGCAGCCCTGCATTGCGGATTCCATCGATCAGGGAAGGAACTTGGATCTGCAGGCATCATGTGAGTGTCGTGTCAGCAGCAGCACCGCACGTGCAAACGCACCAAGAGTTCCGAGTCGACGAAGATGCCCAATAGATTGTTCGCGCGCGCGAATTCGACTGCAGCACCGACGCTCGAGGTCCTCCCGTCCCAGTCATCGCCTCCAACAAAAGGGGCTCGGTCCGGATCCGACTGATTCTTCCCGCATTGTGTCGCGAAGAAAATGGGATCTGGAGAAAGAGAGTGTATGTGTGTGTGAGTGCGATGGAACAAACATGATGAGCTGCTGAAACGCACAATTCGGCTGCTTCCAATTGACTGCAGCACACACATCCGGCGAGAACGATGTGAAGACGTATCTCCTCCGAGACGCCGGGTTGTGGTACGTCGTGCGTAGCACAGAATCCACGAAATCATTCAGATGCAGACGCGTCTGCGCTCTCGGGTACGCCAGCTCCAGATTCACACCCAGCGTCGGCGGAAGCGTCTGCAGGACCTGAGCCAGAGAGACCATCGACGACGCAATCGCCGACACGTCTGCTTCCTCAGTTAGGTTGCGGCTCAGGAGCTTCGCCAGTGCCTCAAATTGAGCGAGAGTCACGTCCGCAACCGTCAGGTCAAAGTCAGGATGGGCGAGGATCCAGTCCGTGCAGATGACAGGATGGAGATCACGGGTGACCTGGACAGTGAGAGCGAGATAACTCCCGCGGAGAGACGAAATCGTCGATGCCTGACCCACGTTGTTCGTAATCGCATGCGCGGACGGAGATGTCGTCGAGGATGCGATCAGATTCGAGCGATGCGGCCATCGCGAAGGGCCGCGCGGTGGGGCCAGTGGTCGGGCCAGCGACTTCCAATACGTCTCCACATCCCCACCGACCTCGAGCTTTACGCCGTCAAAGGGCGTGACAATGTTGACTTCAAAGTCGATCTGTGCGATGCGCTGGAATGTATTCCTTGAGGAAAAACCGAACAGATTGACGTACCTCGCCAATGACATGCAACCGAGTGTCCAAGATGGGAAGCACAAACGGTCGATTCCGTTCAAAGTTCTTGAACAACGCAGGAAGTGCGACGGCACGTCCGATAGTTTTCGTTCCAAAATTGGGGTAGACCGAGAAGATCAGAGACAGGTTGTCTAGAGAGGCGATCTGGAAAGTGTACGTGTCGGACGACTCCTTCTGCGGCAGAGGGATGCTGAAGGGGCCTGAATTGACATCCCGGCTTGTGGTGATGACAAGCTTGAGAGGCGTGGTGGCCATCACCACATCGTTCTTGAACGCAGGGCTGATGAGGCGGTGGTGCAGCCGAACGCTGGGAACAGCACTGTCTCGACCAGACGTCTGGCCGATGGTGACCTGCACGAGGTGGTTCTTGTCCAAGTAGTTGTGACCGTACACTCGATGTGGCATGATGGGAGGAGGGAGAGACAGTGAGGGTATCAGGTCGATCTCGTTTTCAGTCACCGGCGCATCGGAGAACGGCGAGTCTTTCATGACGAGAGGAGGGACCGCGATCGACGAAATGATGGGGGTAGCACTGAGTAGAGGACTGAGGCACTGGTTGTGCCCATACCACATGGCGTAGTAGACCGCCAGATGGCCCAGTTCATCCATTGCTCGCACCCGTGCACCGGCATCCAATAGGATCTTCACACATTCCCCTCGACCATACCGCGCCGCGTGAAACAATGGTGTCCACTCGTGGTACTTGTCTGGGGTGTCCCAGCCATCTTTGTTTACCAGCATCCTGCATACATCGACATGGCCTTCCCGCGCCGCGAGATGCATCGGGAACTCTCCGTTGCTGTTCGGCAAACACCGGGCGCCGCGATCGAGAAGCAACTTCACCGCATCGACGTAGCCGGACTGGCTGGCCAGAGAAAGAGGAATCAAATCGTTTCCTGCCGCACCAGGCTGGATCGCAACCCGGCCGTCGTCCAGCAGAACTCTGATGCAGTCAGCACTGCCGCTCAGTGTAGCATAAACGAGCGCCGTGTAGTTGTCCATGTCGTGGCTTTCAGGGGAAATCGCGGTTTGGAGCAGCAGTTTGCAAATGCTGGCATGCCCGTTCATCGCAGCGTAGTGCAACGCAGTCCGGCCGTACGCATCGACCTTGGTCGCATCCACACCCCTCTCAATGCACATTTGAGCCAGCCGCGGCGCCCCAGCAATCGCTACTTCGTGCAGACACGTGCGTCCGTTGATGTCATCGATGAACGCGAAGTCGAATGGCGTTGTGAGCGAAGCCAGGATCAGGTTCGCTAGATCAGGCGGTGCCTCGATGATCGCATTCCAAAGGATCCGCGTCACGTTCGTTTTTCCGCCCTGCCCCTGCTGCGAAAGGACCTCGGAGTAGTGGATGTATTCCGCAATCGCAGACGTATCTGAAGTCGCAACGGCTTTCCGCAGATTATTCTCCAAGTCTTGGAACGGCCCTTGATGCTGTGCGCGCTCGTTTAGAATCTGCTGCGCAAACAGATCCGTCGCAGCCGATCCTTCGAACTTGAGACCCGACGACAGGTCCGTCAAATCTAGCAAACACGCAGCAACAGTGTCGGACAACTCAGAGATCAGTTGCCTATTGAACACGGGCTGCACGTCGACTTGTCGTGCGAGATACAGCTCCTTGGTCGTGGATGTCGACCGCTTGTCGAACTTTTTGAGGATCTTGCGGAACCCTGTGGCGTTGATCTCCACAAATTGCTGCAAGATATCGTATGTGGATGAGCGATGCGGGAGGGGACATGGATCCTATACCTGCAGTTTCCCTAAATCTCGTTCGAGGTGACGGAAGCCCTCTTCCACCGCAGTCCACTCTACATTTTGGCTCGAGTCTGATTCCGTCGGGTCGGGGAAACCTCGCAGGGCGGCAGCGCGCCGTTTAGAAAGTAGGGTCTCGAGTCGAAGCTTAAGCTCGGCTTCCTTCTGCAGGTAAAACTCGTTGATCTGGTGAATGAATCAGGCACAACGGCGGCAGCGCGACCCAACGCGGCACGGCACCTTCTCCAGCTCCCGCTCCAGTTTGAAAAAGAATGCAGCCTTGTGCGCCCTGAAGTCCGCCCCCCGATCATCCTGAGTCGAGTCCGCAGCGAATAAGGGCGGAATGGAGGGGACTTGAGACGGAGGGGCCGCATCTAGTATATCCGTCGGTCGTAGTCCGACGGCGAGGGCGGCAGCTTCATGTGCAGGCCGATTCGCAGTCAGGGAGGAGATAATTTTCTTCAAGAATTTATAATCGAGGTAGTATGCAGACCATCCTGGGACTTGTTGCGCCTGGATGTGCTTCCCAAACTGTAAAGCCGTGACAACGTCAGCCAATGTGTTGCGGTGCGACAGGAGCAATAATAGACACTGACCTTCATTTGGGATTGATATCAACCGTTGAAGAAAGGAACGGGAGGCAAAGGTAGTATGAAAACAATATGTACAATTGCAAGCCCATGAGAGAAGGACTCGAATCGTTGAACGTTTGCCCCAGGTACTTTGTATTACGTAATAACGGGTGACCGGCCCGCCACCTAAATGCGGGAGACTGATGAAAATCGTTGCAGATCCCGCGTAGCATACGAATGCGTGTAACATAGACTACGACTATACCATAACCTTCCTCAGCTGCCAGACCCGGACCGGTAACAGCGTCACAGGGCACTGCCCATGCTTTTCAACCTCGTCGTAAGCACACCGGTAGCAGAAAACGTAACCAGACGGTAGAGCAGTCGCGTTCTTCAAATCGTCTGCGCAGATCGGGCACTTCCCAAAGCCCTGCGCATCAAAGCGTATGCCTTTTGGGTGCGGCCGGAGCATCCTTGGAGGTGGGACCGCCGGTCCCAGCGGGGAAGTCGACAGAGAGCGCGCAGGCGATCCTGGGGAATACCACCACTCCAAAAATTTGATGAAGAATATGGCAGTAGGCAGAAGAAGTCTCAGAGAGTCCAGTGCGAGTTGAGGAGAGCCAACAAGGAGCTCCCGCAATCGAGCCAGCAAGTTGGTGGAGGGCTTACTACTGGCGCTTTTGTTGGCCAAATCGGCAGCTGCACGCTGGGATTCTGTGCGTCAGGAAGCATTGAATAAAGGCAGAGTTCATGCGTACGAAATCTTCCGCTCCCAGTCGACGGAGCTCAACTCCGACCCATGACAGCCACGGTCGGTAAAATGGTGTCTTGCTGAAGAGATATCTCAGGTTCCAGACCAGCAGCCAGACTTCGAAGGAGGTGTTGGCCCATGGATATATTCTCTTGAATAGTCTTCTGTATAAACCTTCGGATGGCTGGACTCGTTCAATTTGCATCGGAAGCAAGGTTGCATGACGACTCACCGTAACTCTGTCAAAACCTGGCTCGTCGTCAATGTCGTGTCTGACACCACCACCAATCTCCTCAAAGTAATCCTGGGCTTTGGCTCGGAGATACGGCAGCCCGACCTTGTATAGCTCGTCATGTGAGGCTACGGATGGAAGAGAACTCACGCACGAGGATAATCAACGACCTCCAAACCTCTTGCGAACGCAGCTTCTCTGCTAATGGAATACCGCCCACAGCAGCCTGCGCTCGCTCGGTCTCGATGAAAGGCCGCCTTCTGCGTTTGAGACCATAAAAATTCTCCGCAAACGATGCGTCTGTCAATGCCCCACGTTCAACACCATGTCGGTCCGTGCCCAATTGAGATGCGGGACGCACTATGCTTCAGCAGATAATGCTTCTCGACGAATAGCATGATGAACGCATAGAATTCTTCATGTCGGTTGACCACCCGAATCAAGTAGCGCGGGTAGTGTTGTGCAAGAAACTGGCACAAGATCAACGCGTTTGCGCAAGCGCGTTGGAGATGCGTCTTACCGCCAAGACATACTTCAGGGCAGGTTGAAGCAAATCTCGAAGCTGCTCTTGCGCGACCAGTTCAAATAGAGATGGCTTAAGGGGGTCAGAGCCAGCACTATTGAAGAATTCCATCCTGGACGAGAGCAAGTTGTCAAGCAAGTTTCCCACAGTATTGATAGTGATATCACACCGAAAGCAAAATCGAATAAGATGGGAGATACGGTATATACAAGTCACAGAGGGTAGGTGGGGAAAGAGTTTACACATCAGCTGCTTCAATGTGTTCCGAATCGGATTTGGGGCGCGAGACCACTTGGATGTTCTCTACACGCAACGTCAGCAGGGCCGTACGCAGGGACGAGTCCAGGCGCACCATGTCGCAGGAAAATTTGACGCTGGCCCTGAGCAGTCGATGGGTCCGCTCCGGACTCGGGTTCTCGAATTTCAAAGGCAGCTTCAACGTAGACTTTGCTTCCGCCCTTCAGCGTCTGAAGGTATTTGTTCGAGCCCGGCGAGAAGGAGAAGACACGATGCCACGTCGTAGTCCATTCTTTGCATGCAGGACCAGAGTGTCAGTAGGGATGTAGATTGCATGAACCAAATTTAGACCACGCACCATCATTAGCACCACGAGAACCCGTCGCGACTGTGTAACTGCACATGGGGGCAATGAGACATTGGACGCGGTTGATATTCAACACGCACGACACAAATTCCTTATCGTTCTTAGTGGTTTTGAGTTCGGGGTCTCGTCCAAGCGTGCCAATGAGTGTCAGTTTCGCGAGATCGTGCTGTGGCAAGGTAGTCGAGAAAGCCTGGATAATGCGGTTGGAGAGGCTTCTCAAGATGAAAAAGGTATTTGACCGACACGGAGGGAGGAACGCCGGACGACAGGGGCACGGAGGGCGGAGAACATTGAAGTGCGAGAGGGAAAATCAGTTTGTTGACAGCAGTTGACGCGTTTAGTGCACCTAAGATCAGAGTGATGCAGTGCTGAGCAGTGTGTTATGAACGCTCGAGCAACTCAATCAAATCCTTCTCAATCGCTGTGTGTCACATTTGAGAAGACAAAACCTCAGCTAAAGCGAATGTATTCTGTGATTTTGCATCAGTAATTCAATGGGCTTGGGCCCAGAGCCTGGGGAGGAGGAGACATGTGGAGGCCTCAATTGGCTCATGCAATTGATATCTCTGTACGATATCTCTGTATGATCAACCTGGTCGAGCGCCAAACTCGATAGTAGATTGTCTATCCAACAATTCCATGGTGGGCGTTGGTCAAGTTTAGCATGTGACGGATCATGTGTCTGGACTAGTAAGGGATTAGGATTACGCGCAATGCCATAGCGTTCAATGCCTCGTCCTCGACTTCCGCGCGAGAGCGAAAACCGTGCAGGACTCTTCTCGTCGCGCTCAACACACTTCAATTAAAGAAATGGCAAGTGAGCTGGGCTCACAGGTGTACCAGTTTCCGGCTGATGAGATCGCTGCGATGCTGTCTCCCAAGCGTCTCCAACGACAGTGGAAGGGAACGGAAGGCCCCCATTGCCTCGCCCACTTTGACTGTCTTGTGAACTCCGATGCTGTCTTACGCGCTTTGTCTTCACAACGCAACTCGGCAACGGCGTACACATGCAATTCCCCGACTGAAAAAAGCCACCACGAACCTCTCGCCAAGTACCTCAATGCACGCCTGAAACGCGTGCGCAAAGCCTGCCGAGTCATCGTGGATTTCAAGGCAGAGGTCTGTGTGGGCGAGACGTCGTTCCCTGCCCTGAAAGACGAATCCCGATTGCTTCCCGAGCTAAATTTCTACGAATACGACAGGAGCACTTTCGACGGTATCGAAGGGGCAAATCCACTGAAGCCTGACCTGGTCGGGATCAACACACTGCAAGCTTCGAGCACGGAGTTGGACTGCTGCTGGCAATCGACGTTCGACGACCATGGTCCCAACCGTCACTTGCAGCAGGTCCAGATCGCCGTTGGCGTCAAACGTATCTGGAGCGAGCTGATTCCGCACGCCGCTGCATATGCCCATGCGCAGCTAAGCGTGAACCCGATGCGCTCGTTCTCTGTCGTCATTGCCTTCAATCACGTCGAACGGCAACTGCGCTTTCTCATCTTCCATCGTGGAGGACTGACGGCCTCGGTCGGGCTGGATGTCACGGACGCTTCCACCTGTGCCGCTGTCGAGAAAGTCTTTCTTTCGATCGCTCTCTGGTCGTGTCGGGAGGACGCTGGCCTTCCCTCGTTCACGGACGGCGTTCGATTCGTTCTTCCCAAGATGGACGGTGTCGGAAACGCTAATGCGTGCTGTTTCGGTGTGATGAAGACAGTGCTGGATGCAAGACACTCGATTCGGGGCCGGAACACTCTTGTTGGAGCTGTCGCCGTCAATGCCTTGGGGCTTCCGTCTGATACCCCAAAGCCCGGAGTCCATCCCAGAGACAAGCAGGAAACCGGCAAGGTAAGCGGGAGAGAGAAGCAAGGGAAACCGTCAGGTGAGTGATGCCGCGCGCGTCTCTCATTAGAAACTATGACCGCACCTAGCAGAGAAATTAGAGCTCATTACACCAAGACCTTCGAATGATGAGCTGAGATTACCTCAAGCCATGCAAGCGCTCACATCTAGCCCCCAGCAAGGGCCAGTGAAACACGTGATTCTGAAGACTGGATGGTATCCTTCGCACAGAGCTGAGATCGAAGGGAAGATGCTGCACGCCTGTCCGGATACATTCGGTACTCCTGGACATGTGCTATCCTTCATCCCATGTAGTGAGGAGGACGTCCCTCTCACCGACGACATCTTCCTTCCCGAGTCGGATCACATGGCAGATCGGCTCTGGCAGTATCCAAACGCGAGCTCTCATGTAACCGAGAAATTCCTCGACCATCGGACGATGTGTGTGCACATCACAACCGGCGAGGGAAAACGTCTCGAGACCTGCAAGACTCCATGGGACCTAGTTATCTCTGTCGTACATGGGATGCTTGGTAAGTTCTGTTTATACTACAGGCCGCATATTTTGACTCACTGGTTGGTAGGCTGGCTTTCCTTGTTCCAGGCGGGTTTCCTTCATCGGAATGTCAGCATCGTCAATCTGCTGCGGTTGGATCCGCCCTTGCATCGACCGAAATTCACGACCACGGTCATCGAACGAGTGCTGCGGGACATGTCTGCCGATTTCTCTGTCTTTGAAAAGCAGTCGGAGTTTGTTGCGGACCTCGGATCCCGTCTTGATCGCCTCGACCTTGCTGCCGGCGGTCTCCTTCCTGACTTTGACGGTCTCCTGCTGTCGCTCCGAAACGAGCCCGCTAAGCATAAATTGGCTGAGCTGGCTCACGCTGTCCACATGGCTGTCGGCGAGCTGGACATCGGGACAGAGTGCCAGGGTATGATCATCGATGGCGATCAAGCATGCGAGCTGAAGGAGTACTTCCGAAACGACCACAGTCGAGGCACTCTCTCGGTGCGCATGTTTTCCATTTGCATCCATGTCACTTCATGTCTGACACTGTTCAGGGCACACACCGATTCATGTCCACAACTCTCAGAGAGGCTCTTCAAGATGGCACACCCTATTTGCAATCCCCTGTCGATGACCACGAGTCTGCGTTCTGGACATGCCTTTCTGCGCTCATACAAGGCCATGCTGACAAAGACTCGGAAATCGAGGTCGAGTGGGCGATTAATCTGGCCTCTCACAATGTCGATATTCGGGAAGCCGTGGTAGGTCCGCGTAAGCTGGGTGGACCACGGGAACTCCTTGTGTCCCAGACAAAGAATCCGTTTATCCTTGCCATGGCCCCATTCTTCCGTGACTGGTATAGGCAGATTATAGAGACACAGGACAACTGGGTTGGTGCTATAATGGATGTCGATGATTGTACTGGCGGTGATCAGCCGACAGCTGACGACAAGGAACTTCGTGGCTCCCTCCATGCTGTCCATTTCCAAGAGTTTGCTTATCGAGGCGTCCTCACGCTCCTGCGCGTCGCCAAGAACCATCGGGCTTCGCTTCAATCGTACGGCACGGAGAACAGAAATCAGGCGTCGGACCTTCTGTAGCATTTCCATAAAAGATGTGAATACAACCCAATCAAACATCGCGCACGGAGGTCAGAGCCTGTCAGTGCACGGTCACGTGGTTGCCCTCTGAAAGCCAACGTTGCCGGATGTCATTGTGAACCCCCTCCCACCCCTCCATCTCCCGCCCCCATGCGACTGGTTTCCTACGAACCCCATATTCCCCTGACGCTCATCTCAATTCTGGAGCAATGCGGAATCCGAACAGATAACGAGCTGCTATTCGGCCGTTCAATTCTCGACATCTACCGTTCACTCCCTGCTCAATCAATCACGCTTCAAGAGCTCTCACGGTACAAAGACGTCGTTGCTGGGCTTGCATCTGCTCCTGGGAAGACTCTCGAAATGCTGTTGAAGGATGAGGACGAAACCGAGGAGTTGGCATTTGGATTCTTGACTGGCTTGCCGGACGTTGACAGCGTCTTGGAGGGATTGACATTTACTCGCCGAATCGTTGAGATATCGGGGGACAGGCGGTCGGGAAAAACAGTGCGTCGAGTCAAGCTGCAACGGCTGGGATTCACGGACATGACAAGTCCTTTTTGCTCCACCTCGTACTCCGGCATCTATCCACGGAACCATCTTCCAGCATCCTCTGGATTGACACAACTGGTGAATTCTCGCCCCACAGGGCACAAGAGATGGCCAAGAGCTTTGATGCTCCGGTGCGTGCTACGAAACTGAACTAAACCTGCACTTCTCTTCTAAGGCTGATCCAGGACGCGCTATCTCGGCTGCAACTGTCCAATGCTTTCGAAGTTGATGCCGTCCAGCAGGTTATTGCAGAGCTCGCATCGTCTCTGAGCGAAGTGCGTGTCGTCTAAGCCGGCCTTTGTGGATGCTCATCTCCCTCGTTGATACCAGCCAAATCCTATCTCCACTACCAGGACCCGCGCTATCGTCATCGACTCACTGACGCCTTTAATTCTTCCCCTCTTGAGCCCAGTGTCGTCTCAGGGACACGCGATCATGACTGGCCTCCTCCGGCAACTGCGGACTCTCGCGCAGACGTATTCCATCGCTGTGTTTGTGCGTTTCCTTCCTCCCGCGTAGGAACCCGTCTTGAATACAAATCACGGCAGCTGGTGAACAACTCGACGCCGTTCACACCGTTTGTTTCAGGATCTGCACAGAACAACCCAAAGATCAGAAAACCGGCATTGGGGCCGTCGTTCGCGTTTCTGACCGATGCTACCATCTGGCTCGCAGCCAGCGACAAGAGAACCGAGTTGGATGAGAGGGTGCACGTGCTGGAAGTCTATCACACAAAAGTGACGGTGAGTTTCATGGGCTGCCCGTGGTTTCGAGTCCTTGTGTTGATAGACATGGCCCGAAACAGCCGCCCAGGCCGCTTGCCTCTTTCATTATTCGCCACGTCCTCTCGCCTTGTGAGGATAAAATGGACTATGCAGACTCGTAGACTCGCCGCGAGTTGAGATCACACCTCTCCATGAGGATATGAAAACGGCATTTATCCGACTGGCTCCCTACAACGCGGAAAGACGTGCTGCAGTGCTTGTGACGACGAATAGGAGTCGCTATGCGACTCCCTGAGCCAATGTGCTTGATGATAGAGATTGCAGAGATGGTATCCCCAGACCAGCGTTGGAGTTCTGTCCCGAGAATCACGAATGCGATTAGCCGAAACATAGAGCAAGCACGGTCGGGGGTTCAGAACTTTCTTCTACGTACAAGTAATTCTGACAAATCGGGTTATGGGACACAAGGTAAGGTATTCTACGAAACCACAAGTAATCGAGCTGAGTCAATGTTTACAAGAATGAGACTTTTGGCGCGTTGTTGGTCAAAGCGCCCTGTCTTAGATGCAGGATAATCCAGGATGGAGGGGTGAACTTTGCCAGCTCCGTGCGGATCGTCATTCAATTCAATGCGAGAAGTCATCTGGAAACGGGAGCATCACATCGTCCAGCCAGGCGAGAACATTAGAATCTCCCTGCCCAGTGCATATATATAGCAGAGGTCAAAGCGATGAACAGGCCGGATCGCCCGGAGATTTAGCCTGCTCCGTACAGTGAGCTCACCGTGGAGTCGCCGAATTGGCTGGCCGGTGGAGTGTTGAACGTCTTTCCTGGGCTTCCTTGGTCTTGAGCGGCCAAGCTGAAGTCAAGGTGTGGCCTGCCGCCTGAGCCAGGAACCACCTCTGTCAATGATCGGATCCGGAACAATATCGAATGACAGCACGCACGGGCCGCGGAAACATGCCATCCTATTCAATCCAGTTCAGCTTCAAGGAACTCTTGCCTGCAGCCTTTCCTCGGCTGCGCGACCTCTCCTACGCTCTCTAGCCGGTTCACGGCCGAATACCGGGGAGGGGATGGATGATCGACGCCCGGAGCGCCCAAAGTCACGACGGGACTTTGTTAACACCGCTCGGACAGCTTGGCTCTCCCACATATCACAGCCAAGACAGTTCGCTTGCGAATTACCTCCAGACCTGGCTGCCCGGTGCTAACAGTCCTTTACTTAACCAATCCTCACTTCATCTTTCTACTTTCCCGGACTCGCTCCCTTCTTCATCCTCTTCTGCCTCTTCTTGACCTCCGTTCGCCTCTGCATTCTTTCCGTGCAAGAAAGCTTGGACGACGCCCCTGCCACCACGACCGGATCAGAGCCTAATACACCGGCCGTCCCCACCCCCAAGAAGCTTGGAGCACAACGCACAACGCATAACGCATAACACACGATGTCCGAGAGCACGCTGCGGCGCACATCACACGGGCGGCCGGCCGATGAGGAGCTGGGGCTGGAGCTGCAGACGAGTGGATCGAACGAGAAGCCCCCGAAACCGCTTTCCCGGACGCACAGCAGGATGGGCCAGCGCTTCTTCCGCAAGGGCAAGACCAAGGTCGGCGTAGTCGACTCGCTCAAGGCGCTCGTGTTCTCGTCGTGTGCGTGCCTGCCCTCTCGATCGGTAATCGATTAGTTGGTTGATCCTCTTGCAGGGCTGAATATTCTGCTCCTCTTCATCCCCATCGCGTGGGTCGCACACTTTGCCAATAAGCACGATTCGCCGCCGGAGAAGTGAGCCTTGTCCTGTTTCCGCGGCTTCTGATCTGACATGAGGATGAGGACCTTCCCGTTCTCGGTCACATTTGTGTTTTGTTTCCTGGCTATCATTCCCTTGGAGAAACTATTCGAATATGGTGCGTCTCAGATTTCATCAAGCAGATGAAACACGTTTGTTCAATGGATGTAAGGTGGTGAACAAATGGCTTTCTACGTGGGACCCGATCTCGGCGAATTGCTAGTGGTCACGTTGAACAAGTAAGCTCTTACTCACCTCCTCGTAATATCGATTCTGATAGTGCTTCAGTGTCGTTGAAGGAACCCTCGCCATAATTCTGCTCAAGAAATGCGAGTATGTGCTGCTGATCGGCTGGAAACGATTCTGTTCGCCGCTAACTCGCCACGGTCAGGCTCAAATTGCTGCAATCAACAATTATTGGGGTTGTTCTGCTCCACCTCTTGCTTATTCCTGGAGTGGCGTTCGTTACCGGCGGTGCCCGGATCATCGAACAAGATCTGCACCCGCATCTCACTCAGCTCAACCAGACACTGCTCACGATCGGTGTCATGGCCTTGCTACTCCCGGCCGCGTTCTTCGCCGCGCTAGACCAAGGCATCATTTCGGGCGCACCGGCAGATGCTGCCACGCAAGGGCGTTCAAACTTCACCGACGGGTTTCTTATCGAGAAGAACCGAGTTATCTTCCTGCAGATGAGCCGAGGGATCGCCATTCTTCTCCTCCTTGTGTGAGTCTTGGACATCTGACGCTAGCCTCCATACGAAGCTGAGCCGTGGCAGTTATGTCTGCTCGAGAATCTTCCTATACAATCCTCCCGGAGAACACATGGAATTGGCTGAACACAGGCTCGCTCCCGAGGCTCTCAAAGACAAGGCGGCCGAATTCGAGCAACTGGATCCGGAAGTCAGTCAGTGGGTCTGTATTGCCATGCTAGCGGTCACCATCGGCATCATGGCTGCGACCGCAGAATGGGTATTTGACTAATCGTTCTGCTCGACTGGCTAATCTGATCTCAGCCCGCAGCTTGTTGATAGCATCGACTTCATTGGACACGGGCATTCCATACAAAGAGAGTAAGTGCCAGCTAGTACCGGATGTATCATTTCGCCTGCTGAGAGTGCACAGATGGTTTGGCCTGATTCTCCTTCCGTTGGTCTCGTTTTCGGGAGATGGATTCCTGGCCATCCTGTTCTTCGTCCGAAGCTGGATCCGGCATCTCCGTGGGATGCCATCGCCTCCGGTACGAGCCGTATGATCTGTTGCGAGTCCCAGTGATTCTCAGTGTGGCGCAGGGAACGTTGGCCAGTGCTCGTCCGATCGATCTCAGTATCCAATTCATCTTGTTTTGGATGCCGTTCATTGTTCTTCTGGGATGGTGGACGGGCCGGCCCTTATTCTTGCTGTTCGGTGCGTTCTGTGGCGCGATAAGGGCTGCGACCGCTGCTGACCGCAGGACAGATATCTTCGAAGTGGCACTCGTTATCAGTTCGTGTTTCGTGGTCAACTACGTGACCGCAGACTCCAAGACTAACTGGGC
The DNA here is from genome assembly GCA_963692855.1 of Mycena citricolor. NCBI lineage: Eukaryota > Fungi > Basidiomycota > Agaricomycetes > Agaricales > Mycenaceae > Mycena > Mycena citricolor. The sequence continues at coordinate 2,462,568 of CAVNYO010000405.1, forward strand.
GGAGGGTGTGGCTATGCTGTCCTTCTATGGTATGTCTTTTCCCGAACTCGCTTGCAGCATTCCAGACCAACTGACCTGTCCTGCAGCGATGATTGTGAGTCGCACTGAAGCTTTGCTGCGGAACGTTTGTTTTCTGATCCAACACGTTCAAGGCCTTGACTGCATGGTTCTACACCGGCCAAACGCAGATCGATATTTTCCTGCAATGCCAGAGTGTTGCCGATGCCTTTGCGGCAGCCATTTCCGGAGGAGGTGATGTATGACCGTGTGTTTATCTGTCGCGTTGTTACCGAGTATTCTATCTATGCACACATTTTATAATTAAGATCCTCTGTAGTAAACCTGGCAGTGTATTCTGAAAAGAAAGTACTGGAACATTCGCAGAGATTCCTCTCGTCCACAGCCCATCCACTGCCACTGGCGGATTTCCAGAACACGTTTCCAGATGACATCAGCCACGTCGGATGACTCGATCGGTGTCGTGCGTGACCGTTGAGGTCACTGCGCTGCGCAGCTGAGCTGCGGGGCTGAAAGCACCTGCTGCGCCGCAATGACGGGAAATGGACCCAGAAACAAGAAACAACTGAGCTACACGTAGCGCCCACACCGGCAAAACAGGGAGTGCGTAATGGATCTAATATGGAAATGGGCGTGACTCTGTGACCCAGATGTAACGCGTAATTGACTCGATTTGACACCCGTGACGGACTTGCCCCGGAATCGCGGCTGCGATTCACAATCAGACACCATTGTATATAACCTCCCTCGAGATGTCTTCATCCGACAACTGTCCTTGTGCATATCCTACGTGCACCCTTCGCCTCCAATCCATCGCCTCCTCCCATCCACCAGTATTATCTACCCACCGACGACGCGATGCCTGGCCGGACAGTATACCACAACCAATCAACCAGCCCCTACGCCGGGTACTCTTCCCCGGCGACGGTCCAATATCCGTCATCTCCGTTAGCATATGACGTGACTCCCCCTCCCCTCCAACACACGCGCTCGCTCTACGCGTCCACACCCCTGCCCGCCTTCTCTGCCTCGATCAACCCCGTCCTCTCCGAGGAGACGGGCGCGGGCCTAGGCTTCAACGTCGCCGTCGACCCTGCAACTGTTCCGCTGAACGTTAGCTCGACTGTGCTCTCGCAGCCCGCCGCCACCTCCGCGAACCCATCTGGGCTGCCGTGTCTGCTCATTCACGTCCCCGGCCTCGCGTCGTACATCCAGGTCGTGAGGCCTAAGCACAAGGGCTATGTCACCGTCGGAGATGTTCTGAGCCAGGTATATGCTGATCTCCAACGTCCGCTGCAACCACGAGACCTCCAGTCCCACCTGACAGCGGACGACATCGAGGGCGCTCGCCGCTGGCGCTGCGCCTATCTCACACCGCATGATCTGAGCGCATACCCGCGTCGTGTCGACGCCCTGTTGGGCGCGACGCGGTTCTGCGGGCTGGTGCCGACGTCGGAGTCGGCTGAGGTGCTGGTGTTGAGCGTTCGGTGAATCTGCCTGGTGTCTGGCGATTCCCGTGTTGAGCGGCCGAGATTTTTTATTAACCCCTCGTCATCACTTGCCCCGGACTCCCCTCTCCATCCCTCACAACTCAAACAACGCAACGCAACGCAGCGCGACGTAGTCGCAGCTGCGCCGACGTCTTTCGCACAATGTGTTCATCGAAGATCGCGGTCTCCGACGTCCGACATGTGCGTTCCGTTCCGTCTTTGTCTCCTTCGAATCCTGGTTCTCAAGCGCTTGGCTGCAGATTTGGGCCAATCCGATATGTTAAAGCCGAGACGCTCGGACGGCTTCCGTCCCCATATCCTTTCCGACACAGAGACACTTGAAGTGTAGTGTCGCTCCTGAGATGATCGTCCTGCTTGTTATCGTCGCTATCCTGTCATGTCATGTCATCAGCATTATCTCGTAGCAGTATCTTGTACCCAACCTGCCTTCCTACCAATCAAACACTGTTTCCGATCGTGCGAAATGGAAATCCGTCATACCACGTGATCGCGTCGAGCGCTGGTTGGTCGAGCGGAGCTTCGGCGAAACTTGCTGTTCGACAAGCCGTGGAAATCGTGCCGTTGAACTTTTTTTGTTCCATTCCACAATTGTAGGCTATGGTCGACGATTCGCATGTGGTGCATTTCACTTGGCCTTCCACGGAACCCGCCTCCGTCATCGGTACGCTCCTATGCTACTCCCCATCAGCAAGCCAAATCTAATCTTCCACGTATCCTTCCTCTTCGACTTCTCGCTCGCTAGTGACCGGCACGTTCGACCAGTGGTCCTCCTCGCTGCACCTCACCAAGGACACGGGCGCGGGCGGCTTCACCGGGTCCACGCGGGTCCCATGGGGCGAGCGCATCCTGTTCAAGTTTGTCGTCGACTCGCAGTGGGTGTGTGACGCGGCAGCACCGACGGAGGCGGATGCGTCGGGCAACGTCAACAATGTCTATGTTGCACCTGCAAAGCCCGCCGCAGTGCCGGCCACGCAGCCCGTGGTCGCATCAGCGCTGAAGTCGGAGCCTGAGCCTGTCGGCGCAGGGCCGGCGGGAGCGGCGGAGAACGGAGATGCCGCCGCTGCCGCCCCGACGACGACGACAACGATTGCGGATGTGGTGGACACGCTCACGGCCCAGGAGGGCACGTCCTCTGCGTTAGGCTACATTGCGTCGGCGCTGGGCGCGGTGATTGAGACCCACACGGGAGTGGATCCTATAAACGCGGCCAAGGTATGTGCAAAGAGCACTGTACTCCATTTCGACTGCATCTAAGTTTATGCGCCGGTCTAGCTTCCTGTAGAAGAAAACGGCGAGGTCAAGTTGCCCTCAGACGAGGTCGCCCCCGCTACGTCTGCGGCGGAGGAGCCGATTACGACCGCTGTCCCTGCATCCACACCAAATGGCTCGTCCGAACACGCAGCACCAGAGGTCACACCGGTGATCCCTGAGCCGATTGTGACGGAAGAGGCAGCCGTTCGGGACGTCAAACCCCTTGCAGCCGAGCCCGTGGCTGGATCGACGCCTGCGACCGAGCCAATCACCACTGCTGTTCCTGCCTCTACCGCAGACAGCATTCCCGAGACTGCCGCCGCGCCCGCTGCCGCCGAGCCGATCACGACCGCTGTGCCTGCCTCCCCGGCAAACGGCGTTGTTACGAACGAACCGGAGCTCATGGCTGCCGAACCACTAGTGCCAGAGGCTACACAGGCGATCCCCGAGCCGACAACTACGCCGACGACGACCGCAGCGCCCGTGACAGAAACAACCGCGCCGGCGGCCTCCCCTGCGGCCCCCTCGACACCCAAAACGGGCACTCCATCGCCTCAAGCGACCCAGGCGAGCACACCGACGACGCCTGCGAAGAAGAACCACGCGTTCCCTGCGGCTGGGAGCCCGAGCTCGGTGTCCTCCTCACCGTCGGGATCCGGCAAATTCGGTACGACAGCCAGCGCCCGAAAAAAGCGGCACTCGATCTTCGGCAAGTTGAAGGGTCTGTTCTCGGATAAGGACAAGGAGGAGAAAAAGTGATTTCTGTTTTGTTTATGGCTAGTACTACATGTCGTCTTCTATACTTGCTACACTCTGGATGGATAACTGCTGAGAGTGAAGCCCCGTACTCGTGTGAAGAAGATTAGATATTGTGAGGCATAAGATCTGCATAAATGATCGATAATATTCAGCCCAGGATGTCAACAACAACACCTAGGGACGAGATTCAACGCTGTTCGATTACGCACAAGAGTATGGCCTACCAGCTGCAATCGTCTCTGCTTCCCGCCGGATAAGGATCCGACCCATTGCCTTATTGACGGCATAGGGCTCGAGCGGGATGGGGCGCGCCGGTGCTCGCAGAGTAATCTGGACTTCCGCAGACGATGTTTTGCTCAACACCCTGCAAAATCATTATTCACAATGACAACAACAAAACAAGAAAAGTAACACATACCGAGGCCCCGCCTTGATCACCTTGCCCGAGACCCTGTCCAGCGTGGCAATGAGCTTGGAGACTGTCGCAGGAACATCGTGTGAGTGGTGGAACAGCTCCACCATCGCCCCGGTGATGATCGGGACCGTGATATCGAAGATGATCACTTTCGCCGTAAACGTCGTGGCCAGCGGGATGGGATCGGTCGGCGGGCAGAGAACACTCCCGATTGTCAAATGGATTGGATCCACATTGACCAGCGCCAGCGTCACATTGGACCCTGCGACAGCCCAAGGCACGGTTTCCTCCTCGACCTGTATCGCTGCAGAACATGAATTCCACGACTCTCGGGACACGGAACATGCCCGTACTTTTGATGACGCCCGACTCGTCACCCGGCATGATACGCAAGCGCTCACCCACTTGAACGACACCGCTCAGCAGCCGGCCGGACACCGAGATGCCGGATCCCTGGCCCTTGAAAATATTCGCAACGGGAATCCGCACAGGCGTAGTCAGATCCCGTTTTGGAGGTTCCAGTTTGTCTGCGATCTATCTAGAAAAAATGAAGGACAGCCTCGTACAACCCACTCACCGAGCAGATCAAACAGCGTCGGGCCTTTGTACCATTGGATCAACCCTTGCGCTTCCTTCTGGTCGCATGTGACCAGATTCACGCCCATCATCGCAGCCACGGGCACAAAACTCGTCTTGGACGGGTGGAAGCCCGACTGCACCAAAAACGGCTTGAGGATGCCACAGATCTCCTCGAACCGATCACGAGACCATTCGACCTGGTCGAGCTTGTTCACAGCCACGGTGACTTGGGCGACACCAAGGCTGCGAGCAAGAATCAGATGCTCGCGCGTCTGTCCGCCTCGCTCAAAACCGGCCTCGAATTCCCCTGTGGACGCGTCGACGACCAGTAGTGCGCAGTCGGCCTGCGCGGCGCCGGATATCATATTGGGCACGAACTCTTTGTGGCCCGGAGCATCAAGCACAGTGATTTGCCGATGTGGTGTGGAGAAGGATTGGACGGCGATGTCCATAGTGATTCCCCTGCTTGACATCAGGAACACCCGGCGATCTAAAGCCACGGCACGCACCTTTCTCGTTCCTCTGTCGTGCCATCTAGTCCCCATGCCCAGCTGAAACTGCTCTTGCCTGCCTTGCCACTATTACGTTCGTTGGCCGTCTTGGTCTTCTCGTCCATCTTCCCACTTTCATACAACAGCCGTCCCATCAGGGTCGATTTGCCAGCATCCACGTGGCCTAGGCAATACAAAGTCAACACGAGAGCCAGTCCACAGACAAAATCGCACCGATGACAACCAGGCTCAGCGCCTTCTTGCCTTTTTCTTGCTCCTCGATCGCCAGGGCGGCTTGCTCCAATAGCTTGTCACGAGCAAAGCTTACTTTCGGCGCCGGCTCTGTCTTGTACTCCTCTTTCGTTAGTAAGTTCAGCCCAGACAGATCGAGTTCCCTCTGATCGACTGGAGCTTTGGATTTGGGGGTTGAAGAACCACTCGCAGTCGGACGCGCGTTCGCCTTGGTCGCAAGTGTTTTCTTGCCTGGAGTCGCGGGTGCAGGTCGAGCCGCCGCAGCCGCCTGCTTCTGCGCTTTCTCGCGCTCTTTCGCGTCTATCGTTCGCACAACAAATAGATTAGCACTCCGTAAAACAACAACAATTAAGAAGAAACGAGTCAAGCTTTCGAAGCAGCGAGTTTCGCAGGTGTGCCACCGATTGCGCTGCCTTTCTTCGCCAGAGACGTGTCGCGCCGAGCATTGAGCACGATGTCGTCCGGACTCGGGCCATCAAAAGCCGAGACGTCCCCAGCCAACGCAAAGAGATCAGGTATCTTCTGGGCAGTGTGTCGCGGGCCAGATCTGGTTTTGGCCTTGCTTCTGCGCTTCGCTGGCTCTTGCTCATCAACAAGCAGTGCTCCGAATGCCGAGGGAGTCCCGTGTGATCGGGTGCGCTTGGGCGAGAAGATGGGCGAGACAGGGGGAGGCGGCGGTTCGGCGATAGCCGGTTGGGGGACGGGTTTCTCTTGGTTCTTTTTCATCTTCATAGCCAATTTAGAGGGTTTGGGAATCTCTGTCCCTGGATTGGGCAGAGGCGCAACGAACGGCGCCTTCGTCATGGGCTGGCGCGCCGGGTCTGTCAGGGAGTACAGAGATTGATACGATGTGGTGATGGCCGTCGTAACACTCGAGCCGTTGGCGATAGGTGTGAGGTATTCGGTGTGCTCCTCCGGCAAGACAGGTCCTTTCCAGGTCGGCTGGGTCGTCGGCACGATTTGATGCTTCCCAGCAGTAGCAGCAGCACGAGCAGCCTTGTTTGCTTGTGCGAGAAGAGCCAGCTTTGACTGCGGCTTTTGGGACGGGCTGCTGCTATTCGATGCAATCGGCGCAGGCGGTGGAACAGGCCGGATGGTAGAGCCACTTTTGGCTGTTGCAGAGGACTTGACCGAGGTACCAGACTTGCCGGTAGCACCAGATTTAGCTGTTACAGCCGATTTCACGGTGGCCCCATCCTCCTGCTCGACCGCCTCAAATTCAAGCGCAGTGGCAATAGCCCGTCGAACGTGTGCTGACATGCTTGAAGAAGTGGTCAAAGCCGTGCTGAGTGGCCGAATAGACTGCGAAGTTGGTCGAAGATTGGGATACGTCTTAACAGACTCCACGTCTTCCGGCGTGCTTGTATGAGAGCTCTCAGACCTGGCGCTCTTCGAGGAAGATGCCCGACTGCTCGCCAATTGCGCTAGCTTCGACTTCTTTGCTGGCTGTGACGCACTAACCGTCACTGGCCGACTAGACTTGGAATTCATGTCTGGAATATCCGGGATGGTATCCAAGGGAGGAACCGGCTCACTGGGAGCATGTCGACGGGAGCCAAAGAGAGCAGAGCTTTCCATACTGTCTGCCTCAGACGGTGGCAACGATGGGGCAGGTTCGTATATTGATAACCTGTGCAGCGCTGATCCAGAAGGCGACGGAGGGATGAGATCGGGGTCCAATGAGCCAAATGTCGTCTCCTCAGGATCTAGCAGGTAAGAAATCAGCGTGCAATTGAGATAAGGACAAGGAGTGAGCGCACCCACGGCCTCCCCATATGACGTAGCCACCGAGCTCGAAACCCGATTGAGCGTGTGTAGAGAGAGACGCGGGTGGTCGATGTTACCCGGTGCCCACAATGGGGACAAGACCTCGGTCCGTTCCGTCTTCTCGCTGATCGTGCTCAGGATACGCTTCACTGGACCGCTTGAATGTTCCTCCTCCTCCTCGATCACACCTCCACCTCCGTATTTCTGCTGAGCAAGAACGATGAGAGGAAGGTTCGTTCGGCGCTCGCGCGGGGTTGTCTCTTCTTCGATGGAGCCGCGCTGATTGAACACAGGTGGCGAGTATTCACCGTAGCCGAGTTCGCGCGAAGTTGTCTCGTCGTTCTCTCCCGGAGGAAGCGGGGGGAGGTCTTTCATACTGGCTGCCAGGATCACGTAAGTTGGGAATACGTGCAGGAGGAGACCGAGGGTACATCGAACGAGGTTGATCGACAGACGTGCACCTTCTCATTGCTCTCGTCTCCATCTCGCACAACATCTCTCCCCATAAAACGCGCGCAATCGGGGCACACCGACGAAGAAGGATTTGTACACTACTAAAGGAAGTCCAAAAGCTCACCTTTACGTTCCTGGGCAAGCCGGTTCTTTTCGATCTCCTCTGTTCGCGGGTGAGATCCGCTGATGAACAAACAGGAAGGAGGGAAACACACCAATAGCAAAATGGACTGTCTCCTCCACTTCAAAATTGCAGTCCCATAAGACATCCTTGATCCAGGCATCCGTGAGTCCAGATTGAGCCAAGTTGCCTATCGTATCTCGAACACGATCCAACCCATCATTGAGCAGAGCTAGAGCAGGGCTGTCATTCAGTTTTCAGGAGAATAAGTAGGAAACGGCGGTAACCTTGATCCTCTGGTGAGATGTAGTCATCCCCCCGTCTGACAGTGCGTCGTCGTCCAAGTCATCTGGAGCAGTGAATGACGAATAGTTTGGGGTGTTGTGGAGTTCCATTTACTATCATAATCCATATTCTGGAAATTCCTGTGTCGTGCAACCATATTGGAAGACGATCCGGTGAATGGAGGTGAAAGCTGAGTCTGAGTAACTTGGGTGGATTAGTTAATCAGAAAGAGCCCCGGCAAGTGCCGCAGAATAGTCGCACGCTTGGCCCCAGACTCCGTTCTTCAATACAATCACATTCACTCTTGTTCCTGTATTTCAGATATGAGCATCAATTCTGTCGGATTCTCATTTCGGGAAATGCTGAGCTAGGCCTCAAAACCGGGATCAGGAAGTGATACGCGCCGCGCTCATTCGAGCGTTCGCGTGAGATCACGTGTTCGCATTCGGGTGCTTGCTGGACCATCAACTGCTCTGTACTGAAGGCTACCATGTGGTTCAGCAAGGGATGGAATCCAGACGGGAAGGTATGTATGCTCGCGTTGGTGCTGGTAGTAAATGAAACTGGATACGCGTGCAGCACGTCTACATCACGGGGGGAAGCCAAGGTCTCGGGCTTTCACTTGCGCTGCTCCTCGCAGGGAAGGGGGCGCACATCTCTATTGTTGCCCGTTCACAGGAAAAACTCGACAAAGCCCTGAAAGATCTCGAGGTGCGCGGCGCTTCTTATCCGACTTCGCGCGAACGACCATCGAATCCTTGGCCGAGTTCAGGAACACAGACAACACCCCAATCAACTCTTCGCCGCGTACTCGTATTCGTTAGCCAGTGCAACCGAATCTGCCGCTGCTCTCGAAGCGGCATGCAAACCATTCAGTGGGGCGCCCCCAGACGCCGTGTTCACCTGTGCTGGTGGCTCGAAACCGATGTTCTTCGTGGACATGACGGAAGATGATCTCAGCAATGGCATGGTGCAAGGATACTGGGTTCAAGCCTGGACTGTTCTGGTGCCCTCTATTCCGTTCTTCTGTTCTTTCCCGATCTAAACGCTAGCAGGCTGCAGCCAAAGCGATGGTTCGCGCGAAAGCCAAGGGCAAAATTACCATGGTGTCGTCGACCTTGGGATATATGTCCTTCGTCGGCTACTCCTCATACTCACCTGCGAAACACGCTCTTCGTGGTATGTGCCTATAACCCATACCTGTCGTCACCTAGCTGAATTCTATTCGTAGGATTGGCCGACACGCTCCAGTCAGAGTTCATGCTGTATGACATCGACGTGCATATCTTCTTCCCGCCGACAATGTATACCCCAGGATACGAGACGGAAAACCTGAGCAAACCAAAACTAACGCTGGATATCGAGAGCACAGATGAAGGAATCACAGCGGAAGTTGCCGCCCAAGCCCTGCTCCAAGGTAATGTTTGATTGGGTCGAGCCTCCTCGGCGTAGGACTCACTCTCCCCAGGAGTGCAACGAGGACACACTCACATCACAGCAGACATGATTACAGACCTGTTTCGGGCGTCCACGAGAGGTGTGACGCCTCGCAACAATCTGCTCCTAGATCCCATATACGACTGTCTTGCCGGGGTGCGTTCATACGACGTACTATCTTCGCCAGCTCTTGACATCATGCGCAGATCATCGCACCCATCTGGCGGATGGGTGTCGACAAACGCGTCCGCGCCCACCGTGGAGAGCACCAGCAGCATCTGCGCGACTCTGGTTTCTATTCCTGAGGCCCCAGCTCACAACAAATTGTACAGTCGCCTTAGATAGTGATACATAAGCTAGAAAACAGCATGTCCGTAGGGTCATGGGCTCCCCGCGCACCACACATTCCCAAAGTCATCTGACCACGCGCCAGTGAGTCCCTGGCCCTGGACGCCTGGGGCCGGGCTGTCGATGTAACCGACCCCGTAGCTGGCCGCCGCATTGAACCGCGGCACCGGACACTTGAAGCCCAGGAAATGCGGGCACGCGCGGTCGACGGCAGTGCACGTCTCCAGACACGGCAGCAGCTGCGTGTAGTTGCTCCCAGGCGGAAACGCCGCGTTCCGCGCATCGGGCGCTTGCGCCTGCAGCAGTGCGGCGGACGGCGGAGCTGCGGCGGGGTCGGCGCAGCGCGGGAACGAGATGGCGCAGAGCCAGGTTCGGTACGCGCGCTGGCAGTCGGCGCATGTCACCAGCGGGGAGTAGAAGTCGCGTCCACAGGCGAAGGTGGTGAGCGTCGTCGTGAAGTTGGTGAGTGATGACAACAGGGGGGCCGATATCGACGTCGGAAGGTTGGTGGCATTGTAGGCCAGCTGGGAGGATGGCAGTGCAGGCAGCGGGACGGCGTATGATATTGATGGACAATATGGTAGGTTAGAGACGAGCGGGCACGAGAACGAGGCTTGGGACGAGTCAGCGTTGGAATGCACAGGAGAATGGCTTCGTACATGACTTTGTTGTGAAATATATCGACCGGGTGACTTTGAACGAGTCCTGGATCACGAAGACTGTGTAGTTCGTCGACGCAGCCAGCCCTGTCATCATCCATTGTGACCGCCATGCGTTGGTGTCCCTCGACCACAGAGTCTGATTAGCAACCGTGCCGCTCGATTTTAGGGAAGAGAGCGCGCAAGATGTTTGCTGCAATGCCGAGAGCGCATCGCTCGTTGGCGTGATAATCAGCCTGAAGTTGGGTGGGTTCGGAGGCGGAGCGGGTGGCGTCAAATTCTCCATCGAAAGAGTGTAGTTGGGATACGTCGGATCCACAAAGTCAAAGGACGCGAATGACGGGGAGAAGAGTATCGCCTGAGTCGCGGTCGAGTCTCCGAAGAGCGGAGGGTCCGCTAGGACTTCATGCATAGGTGCGTCCCCCGCCGACACACCGATTTGGAACGGTACATTTCCTGCATTCTCCACCCCAACAACTCCACCCTGAGGAAACGGCCCCGTCCATTGCCCATACCCTCGGTCTAATGGGATCTCGAACACGTCTACGCCACCACTGGAGTCCGGACTGGCAGTGGAAGAGCTATTGGCGAGGAAAAATCGCGGTAGCGCTGCGTTGGTCGTCGAGGCACATAATGTGACAGAGATGGCCAGCTGTGGTGCCGCCGGGATGGTGAAAAACGGCGGATTGGGAGACCGCTCATTTGCGACTGCATTCAAGGAGAGTGTCTGGCGGGTCTGCGCGGCAGAGAGTGTTGCGAAGAGCAGGAGGAGGAGCATCGAAGGCAAGGAACATATACGGTGAGTGAGTGGACTGTGCATTGCACAAGGTTTCTTTGTGGATCGTTTGGTTGCTTGGTATCGTAACTGATCCGGCAGGAAGATTCCTGACAAACACCGAGGTCCAAAGAGTGGGCGGACGACCGAGCGTAAGGAGAAAGGATATGCAACGGACCCGTGAGTAAGTACTTATTGATTGTCGGTATGACCGTGGGATGAAATCTCAATCAAGACGTATGGTGGGGGACATGACTTGATGTCACATCGCAATTTTGGGAATTTCGGGTCGAAACCTAGGCTCTTGATTGGTGTCTGGGCGGATCCCATTCCCGGTATGGATATAGGACTTCGGGATCTGTCGGAACGGGTTGATGCGACTGATGGCTTCATAATATGTATTACGTGGACCTGATACACGTGTTGTGCGCAGGATGCGAATCGGAAACACTGCAACCGTATTCCGACCCACCCAGATGTTCCGGCAAATAAACGAGTGCGAATTTCCGAGAAAGCAATCTGGAAGCATCTATGTACATGACAATGAAATTCATGATGATTCTGCTTAATACTTAGTGGAACATATTTTGTAAATAACTGAATAACATTATAAAAAGGCATCTCCATCGACGAGGTAAATAATTGTGCTAACACGAGCCTGAGAAAATGGCCGATGGCCCAGAGCAAACTGGTCTACCAACACCGCTACCCTGATGAAGTGCGTTGGTTCAGTACGCAGACGGCGGAGGGGTGACGTGAGCCACGAGCAGTCAAGCTTGATGTACTTGCTTGTACTGCGTGCACACTCGAGTGCATCAAATTCGGTCAGTAAGATTGCCGACCAGATACCGAGGCCCCGAGGGCACTGCAAAAGCAGGAGGAAGTGTGTCGGGACCAATCAGAGATGCAGCCGTGACGTTGGAGGTGCGCAGAGACACAGTGTCAAAGGTGCAGAAGTAGAGCAGGAAGCATGGTGCAGGTGGTGCCACAGTATGGACCCATTTCAAAAGTCGTGCCTGCGTGGATGAAAGAGTTCAAGAAACTGAAGGATCCATTTCGTGAACATAGCAGGATTCGGCGGGAGTCGCAGTGGGTGTCGAGAGTAGCAATGTCACAGAAAGTCACACGGACCGCGGTCGAGAACACGAGACACGTGCCATCTTGATTATGAGTGGCTGGAGCCTGAAGCCAAATCGGGACGGTGCCCAAATTGGTCTCAGGCTTGAAATCCCATCGGCTACACGGGATCACATTTTCAAGAGCGAAACGGCTGGGTGGAGATGCTCAGAGCACTGAAATTAGGTATGTAATAAGGTCTATGGACTCTGATAAACTTGCTAATCTCTCCTCTTTCCCTCTTGTTTTCTATCTTGAAAAAACTTGAAAAGGTCCTCGCCCGCCCAGAGATAGGATATAGGCCGAAACCTAGCCAGATCTTCATAAAATACCCAAGAGTGGGCCGAATCCGAAGTTTTAGATCGTGGGAAAAAGTTCTCGGCTAAATGGCCAAATTCGCGCCCAAGACTCGACCTTTTATAGGTAATTGGAGGGCGGTGTGTTAATGTGTGAAGTGTCCGGCAGTATCTTGGGCACGGCGGGTGCCTCTCTTTTGGGGTGCCATGGTAGTGGAATGAGTTTCGGAAGATCCCAGAAGGGCCTTGGTCACTGCCGAGCACAGCGATCACGCAATTTCTTTTTTGGGACGGCCAAATCTGAGGCCAAATTTTGCCAGGTCATAATTTTGAAAATATAATCCATGGGATTGAAAGTACATCTCAATAGCTATCTATTTACAAGGTTTGAAGAAAATTCATGTTGACTGAGGGTCACTATATGCACGGCGAGGATTGATGGAATCACTTGTCACGAAGTGATGTCCCCCACCATATCAGCAGCGAGAGGTGCTAAGAATCGGTAGTGATCAGATTTGCAACTCCCATCCCATCGACATAAGCGCTGGTATTAAAATGCTCCGTTGGGTAGTCGGGGCGAATCGATTCGGAACAACGCGTCAAGTCTCTTCGCGCATATCGCTCTGAGGAATTGCACCTTAGCCTCACATCACACGCGGTTTTTTGTCCCTTCAAAGAACGTCGTATTCTCTTCAGCCTATCTATGCAGTGCGACAACAAATGAAAAAGGGTTGATCCAGAAAGAAAGCGATATCCTCGATCTAGAGGATACGCGCAGAGCGACGCTTAACACCAGCGATGTTGCGGCGCGTGGGCAGAGTGCGCTTGGCAGCCGCCTGAAAAAACGGTTAGCGCGATGCTCCTCAGACCTCAAGGATAGACAGGACGCACAGCGGTGACGGTGACGGTGACCGGGGCAGGGCAGGCCGCATCGGTAGCCGCAGCCGCAGCCGCCGTGGTGGCAGCAGCAGCAGCAGCGGTGGTCGCAGCCGCGGCACCGTTAGCGGGGGCAGCGGCAGCGGCACCTCCAGCAAGCTGGGCACCGGTGGATCCGGCGGTACCGGCAGCATCCTTGGTGTTGAAAGTCGTGAAGCCCGAGTTGGCGATCACTTGCGCGACGGAAAGGCCGGCAGCGTTGAGCGGGGTCGTGATGGACGCGGCGGACGCAGTGTTCTCCGCGGCCGCACCGGCGACTGCCGGGTCGACGAGGGGAATGACACCACGGAGCTCCGCGGTCGCGGGCAGGGTGGGGTCACTGCAGAACGTGGGGCGGTCGGTGGCGAACGGGTTGAAGTCTGTCGAGCAAGGTCAATTCAGACCCTCCAGCTCGAGAAGAAGCAGTTCGCTGACTCTGCTCAGCGGCAACGAAGGTCCGGACGAGGGTCAGGACGTCCGAGCCGTTTCCGAGGGCCGCGATCATCTTGTCAGCGGTCGTGAGCTTGTCACAGGGGTTGGACGCGGCAAGCAGGTTGGAGATGGAGCCTCCCGCGAGGGTGGCTGCGACACCAGGCGCACCGGCCTGAAGACTGGCGATCTGCTGGATAACAGCAGGGTGCTCCTCTCCGAAACTAGCAGATCGATGTAAGCCACGAGGACTGTTGATCTGCACAGAAAGCGCCTCACCGAGCCTGGACAGACGCAACAGCGGCGGCGACAATGAAAGCCTTGATGAACATGGTGTGGGATTTGGAAAAAATGAAAGTGTTGCTGCAAAGAAGGTGTTGGGCTGCTGGAGCGTACGACGACAAAGAAGGCGACCGGGCCAAGAAACTGGGAGTAGAGGAAGAAGGGATGAGAATTTGCCAACGCGGTTTGGCTTTTTATACATCTTCCAAGCCCGAGCCGAGCCTTTTATTGATTCCGAATGCCGTGCTCGTTCCAGAATACCTCATGTTGGCATCAGCCGAATCCACGTTGGGCTGCGGAATCAATCTCCATACGCCGTTCTTATACAATGTACTTGAGCAGACAGTAGCATCAATCATCGCAGACGCCCGCATCTACCTCTTCCTTGGGAGCAACACAGTTGTGAACAGTGCAAGCAAGCTAGAATACGTTCTGATCTGCCTGTCCACTGCTCAGATAGGTTGCGATGATAGATTGTATCTGATTCATCAATACTCCTGACAGGCATTTTGGCAATTAGGTTCCGAGCCCATAACAACGCGTTACGCGTGGCCCAAGCTTGACAACAAGGCACAGTCTCCATCAGTCTCTCTTCCGACAATTACATGGCCAGAACATCCCAGAACATGCAGAGTCTCGAGCCTCAGCCTCCTCAAGCACCATCGGCAACTATTGGCTGCTCCGACATTTCTCCGACAGAATCTTGTTGCGTACTTCCGGTGCAATGCGGACCACAGCGCTGGAGAAGCGCCGGATTTACCCGTTACCAGGCACTTCCTTGACAACTTGCCTTGACCCCACGTGGCACAAATTTCGACCATGACCTGGCCAGATTTCATTTTTCGTGCGAACATCAAAGACACGTTCTAGACGCGTTTAACCGCGTTTAACTCCGAGTCGAGTCCATAACGCTAGCAAAGTTTTTGTAAATGTGAATCTTGGCTGGAATGAAACCAGCGAGCACATAGGAATCCGTCAAGACGCTTGATCAGACTGTGACAGGATCAATCCAAGCAGACAGCTTAGTTGCGATTAGCGGGCTTGGTAAGTACCACCTCTAGCATCTTCCTTGAATGCCAGGGATCTGTAGCAGGACTCAGAAGGAGCCTCGGCACACTCCATCGACACGATTTGTCTCGACGGACCAGTACACATACTAACATGTATTTTTACCTTCAGCAGCGGCTCCGCAACAGAGATCCCGCGGCTTATATCTTATACAACCGCAAGAGCGAGATGGCCTCCCGAGTGTAAGTTGATCGACCAGGATCGTCTTCAACCTGTGATGCGTGTCAGCTGAATCTGAAGGAAACATAATTGAACCGTGTCCATACATCAACCCAGCGAAATTGCTTCTTCAGGAGTGCAAAGAAACGCTTGTCCGCCTGACACAGAGATCAGCCGCATGGAATGCTGAGTGAAGCGAGATCCTAACCTTCCTTCGTTTCTTGTAACAGAACAAAACTTGGGTGTCGCCGTTCGCCACCAGGTCCGACAGCGTCTGGACCAGAAGCGGGAACGCAGATTCGATATAGACGCAGTCCGCTGCGAGAACGATGTCGGGTGTGGGAATGTCCTCGGGTATTGGCTCTCCCCTGCAAAACGATGTGCGTAAATATCCTTGTGAACCGTGGTACCCGAGACGCGGATCCCGGAAACGCACCAATTGAGTTCCACGACTTTGCACGCCGCCGAGAGTCGATTGAGCTCAATGTTATCGCGCATGATCGGCAACAGAGGTCTGCACGGCGCTCGGATTCGATGCACACAACGAGAACGCGAAAGGGGACGAACGCTTGGTCGGTGATCACGACTTTGCCGCCCATCGCTGCAGCGACGAGCCCACACAGCCCCGTCCCGCTCCCCAGCTCCAAAACGTTCTTCGCCTTCACGAACTCGGGGCCCCGGAGCACCAGGTATCGCGAGAGGACCTAATCCGCGGTCGGCATTGGGATCAATCGGCTGGGGGGAAAGGGATTGTGTCCCACCTCTCCTGCAGGCCAGGCGATGCCGCCGCAGCCAGGAGAAGCGTCGAGGGCGAGGTCGATGGATACGGTCAATGCGCCTGCGGAGTAAGACAAGTGCACTTCCTCCCCGGGAATGATTGACGGGGGTTGGCTTGGGACTATGGAGTCTTGTCGTTGCATGAGATGTCCAAGAGGATCGCGTCGTTCATCTTCAGAGTCAGAGTCGCTCATTTTCTGAGAGTGGGCTTTGATTTCAGTTGCTTCTATGTATCAGTAGGCTTGAGAAGGGATGCGCGTTGAATAGATGGAGAATCGGCAGCGGGAGGAGGTCAGAGTCGCGAAGAGATCATGTGCATCGTGAATTTATGATTAGATTAGATTGATAGTCACTACCCTGGCGGTTGCCCTCGAACAACCATGTCTGCACTCTATACACGATCATGCCCACGAAGGTAGAACCTGTCAACGCCAACAGTTCGTCTGTTCTGTCCATCCTTTGCGCGGCTCCGAACTCCCCACTTTGATGATCATAACGAGTCAAATGTGTTCATGCCCACATAAAGCCCCGCTCCCGAAGCAGAACCGGGCCCAACAATGCCCACTACCAGCACAAAAAGGTCAGAAGGGCCCCAGAAATGTGTTCTGAGCGCTGAATCTTCCGACAGCCACGCCCCGTCCTCCTCGTTTGGAAAGACCCTGCAATACATCACCTCTCTCAAGCTCGAGGAGCTCGAGAAGCAGCGCCTCGCGTATGCGTCTCACTTGTCCATCCTCGGCCGGGCTTCCGATTGTGGGGACGACCTGGTCCGCCGTGTCGAACTCCTCCTGGAAGGGGTGAGATCGTGGCATGGCTCAGGCGCCGTCGACCGGCAGTCCATGATATCAGGGAAGCTGGACTTGGCGAATCTGGACCTCTGGCTGCTCCAGGCTCGCCAGGATCCCGGCTTCAGCGCAGACATCGTCCGGGAGTGGGCCGACACGCTTGAAACCCACATCCGTCACAACGCCACCCGGTTCGAGTTCGCGAAGCTGTTTGGTGGCCTGTTCAATGAGTGGATGGACAGCGGGGATTCTTCGATCCCCACGGATCTGGGGGAGTCTGTCGAGGACTTCGTCCGCGTGGGGAGAAAGGAAATGGGCGAACAACAAGACCGGCTCCAGTCCATCATCTTCGAGAGCAAGTCTGTGGACACGGACGCGATTACTGCATACCTCGGCACTCTTTTCGAAGGGGATGATGCCCCGGAGGTGCTAGCAGCCATGCGGAGATCTCTGGCCGAGTTCGAGACCGACCTCCAGCGCCAGACTATCACCTCGATCGACTTGCGCTGGATGATTCAGTCCCTCTTGGGCGACAATCTCATGACCGAAGACAAGCGAAACACCTTGCAAGAGTTCGCTCGGAATCCGACTGTGCTGGATGAGCTGGCCACGGTTCTCACAATGCGCTTGGCGGACCTTGAGAGCTGGAAGTGGGGATCTGGCGTGCCGTTGGAAATGCGGCGTGCCCTGAATGGGAAGTACCGGGGGTACACCGATCCAGACATACTCGACGCGCTTCTCCTTCAATATATTGGACTGAAATGGCAGGTCAAGTTCAAGGCCGAATGCACCAAGGTCTTCGACACCGAGGCCGCTTGGACGCAGGCTTTCCCGGGCTTCGCACGCGGAGAAACCTACAAGCTGAGGACGTTTTTCGAAGAAACGACGACGAGCAGCATCAAGGAACACCGCAAGTTGCTTCAAAAGCAACACTTTTTGGTCGGGCAGTTGTCCACGACTGTCGATAGTGGCGGGGGATCGTACGACGGGGAGGGCGACAACAGGCAGACCCCTACTGCACACGTGAAACAAGAGCTGCTACATCTGGTCGCCACAGAATGTTATCTGAACTCCACCCTGCACAAAACTCACACGGTGGTCTGCTCGGACTTTGAATGGTTCGGCCCATCGCTTTCGTTCGATACCATTGTCACCTGCCTTGCTTTCTTCGGGGTCTCTCCAAAGTGGATCGCGTTTTTCCGCCGGTTCCTGGAGGTGCCTTTGACGTTTGCAAACGATGCGCCAGGCTCCCCTCCCCGGATCCGCAAATGCGGCACCCCGATTTCATACGCGCTGAGCACCTTTTTCGGCGAGTCGGTCCTGTTCTGTCTGGATCTGGGCATCAACCGCCGCACCGATGGTCTGTTCCTCTACCGCATCCACGATGATATCTGGTTCTGGGATTCGGATTCGAGCAAATGTGCAGCTGCATGGGCAGAGTTGATCAAGGTATGGTGGCAGCTTATCCACTCGCGCGTGCTCACGTTATACCCAGTTTGCGGATCTCACCGGCCTGAAAATCAACCAGGAAAAGACAGGCTCAGTCTCGATAGGGGGTTCTCCCTCACCAGGGATACCCACTGGGCCCGTCCGCTGGGGTTTCTTGAAGCTCGACGCCGAGAAACAGCGGTTTGTCATCGACCAAGCCGAGGTCGACCTCCACATCGCCGAACTGCGCCGTCAGCTGGCTTCTCGCAAGTCCATCTTTGGCTGGATCAACGCGTACAACAAATACATGGCCTTCTTTTCGCGCAACTTCGGTGCCCGTCCCACCGTGTCGTTTGGGCCTGCGCTCTGTCTGGGTCAGGCCCACGTCGACGACATGCTCGGCACGCTGGCCCGCGTCCAGCGAGAACTGTTCCCCGAGGAGAACGGCGCTGTCGGGCATCTCCGCACCATGATCAAAGACCGTTTTGGTGTCGACGGGCTCCCGGACGGGTATTTCTACTTCCCCATCGCCAGCGGAGGGATGGAGCTGCGCAATGCGCTCATCGAGCTGCTAGCTGTGCGAGCCAACTTCCCGGAGGATCCCGCCGGTGGATTCACCGAACAAATCGAAAAAGGCGATCTCGAAAACTATCTGAGCGCGAAGGAACGCTGGTCGCGCAGTCTCCTCGCACCACAGACGGAAGAGTTCCCCTCGTTCGAGAGCTTCGTCTCCTATCGCGAGACTGCGTCCCGGTTCTGGAGAGAACGCTATGTCCGCTTGCTCGGCCACACCCAGCCGACGTGGCTGCGTCTGCCCGACCACCTGCAGCGATCGAAGTGGCAGCCGCGTGATTTCTACGACCGATGGGTTTTGGCTCTATACGGGTGAGCTCTCTTTGCTCCAACCCTGTGAATGGAAACTTACACTGTCACAGGGACCAGGTTATCCAAAAGTTCGGTACACTGGAAGCGGTGGACCCGAATCTCATTCCTGTTGGAATGGTTCATTTGTTCAGGGGTAGCAGACACCAGTGGGATCAGTAGTTGCACGCGCATATGATGTGATGGGAATATTGGCCCGCCGTACCCATGTAATATAGCCGCGGGACTGTAATCCCCGCCGTAGTCACGACTCACGAGTCACCAGGAGAAACGCGAGCTGTGGGCTCAAACGTTGAACCCTCATTACTGATGAATCAGTACACCATGTACATCTCATCGTTCGGAATATACAGGGTGCGCCATGTCTGATGGAAAATACCTGCTACTACACGTCACTACCTGCCGACTTGTGCCGCGGTGGTTGTGCGGCCAGTCGTGTCAGGTGACTAACACGTGATCGCGTTGCTGCAACTGATGTGTCTGACCGTTGGTCGCGTCTCATGTCCACTTTCCGCAATCTGTCTGATGATAGATATTAAATGCTTATGTTTCGTGTCTCACCTATAGTCTATGGATGCCCGAATGGTCGTTGATGTTAGCGTCACCTTGCGCTTCATCCTGATCTCCCAAGCGAGAACTTCCCATTCGTAAGTAATATAAGAGTCGTGGATAGAGCGTAAACATGTATATATATATGGGATCTAGACAACGCCCTTGCTGAACTCCTTTTCGCCGACCTCAGCGACACTGATAAGAGGTCAAGCAGGGTAGATTGAACGAGATGGAAAGCATACACGATGTCGGATTCCAGTGACGTCGTCTCGGTCACGCGCAGGTGGATCATCGGCAGAGCGAAGACGAGGCCTGCGACGCAGAGGGCCCAGGTGGAGGCGAAGATGTTCATGTAGCTGTGGATTCGATCGATCAATCAAGAGGCCTCTTTGCGTGACTAAACAGGCACTTACGGAGTTCCGATGGCATCAGCGCGCCAGACACCAGCAGCACCAGCTGACTGAACCGACTTGTCTGTGTGATAGATGTGTGATAAGCTGGATATCGACTTTTGCGTGGGCAGAACGCGACGCACAGAAGCCGGTGAAGTAAGCAAGCTTGGACGTGTCGTTCGACATGGCACCCATGAGCCAGTAGACAGTCGTCTGCCACATGGCATCGAGGAGACCACAGAAGATATAGAAGAAGCTGCGCTGAGATCAGGACGATGCAAGTGCATTCGCGTTCAAGACTTACACTCGTCCGACGTATTCTTTGTCCTCTTTTGGCATCCATCAGAAGAATGCTCCAGGCAAGGGGGAAACGACGCACTGAGATCAATGGGAGTGGCGCCCTTCAGAGAAGCGCGGGTGTACTGCTTCTGATAAGTGTATCCCCATCCGTGGACGACGAAGACCATGACGAGGAGCAGACCCCACGCGATATACGCACGCGTCTTGCGGCTCAGCGAGTGGCGATCGAAGATGACCACCATGGCCAGCGAACCGACGATCTGCGAGGCCCAGTAGAGCATGCTGTTCAGGGGCCGGGTGCGGGTGCTGAACAGAGCGCCGTTGAAGTCGTTGAATTGCCACGTATAGAACCAGTTCGAGGCAAGGAACATGGGGAACAGGAGCAGGATCATCGGGTCGGTCCTGAGCGCAACGTACAGACGCATGATCTCGACCTTCCAGGGAGGGTGCTGGGGGATCTTCAGCTTGGTGCCGTCGGAGCGAATCACGTCCTTGGGGCTGGTCATGATGAAGGGGATGCAGCATCCGATGATGGTCAGCACGAGGAAGGCGATGTACGTAGAGTTGTTGACATTGCCGGCCTGGACGATGCGAGCGTCAGCGAAGAGCAGTCCAGAGTTGCGTTGTGACACACACCGTCTTGTGGAAGTTGGTTCCAAACGCGACAGCACCACCGACGACACCGCCCAAGTTGAAGATGGACCAGAAGATGGCGATGTAGTGTCCCTTGTTGGCCTCAGTCGGGTATGCGAGCATCAGCGTCCCCTGTGCTGTCCACAGCAGTCCAGCACAGACACCGAGGATAGCACCAGCAGCAATGACGAAAGCTTTGGCGCCAGGGTGGATGTTCAACGCCCTGTAAGGATTTGAGGATGGGAATGGAATGTCGACAAGCATCTACGCACAAGAAGCTGGCAATGTAGAGAGAATATCTACAAGCCGGGATGAGATGCAAACAGCAGTGTTGAAAAAAAGACCGACCCAAGAGTACCGATTTGCAGGGTCCGGAGAGCACCGATCTTGTTGTGGATGGACCTGAAGTGGAATCAGCACGCGCAGGAAGGTTGCGGAAGATATGAACGCACCCAGCGAAGAAGGCCATAACCGAAAAAGTGGAGTTGAGCGCGACATTCGCGTTAGCAGCTGCGGGAGTATCAGCGCTGTTCTCACAGGGTCGCAGAACATGGCAAAATCACCAGTCGTCTGATCCACCTGTCCACCACCACCGATCGCGCCCAACGCGTTGAACAGTCCCGGGCACATGAAGCAGACGAATCCGACCATGGCCACCTGGAAAAAGAATGAGCGCGTCCCGGAGGAGATCCAAGGCACCGGCGCCGACCTGGGTGGTAGGGTGCGTGTAGATTCCACGGAAACCCTGGGGACGCTCAAAGAGCTCGACCTGGGTGCCGGAGCCGGTGTCCTCGCTGGGAGTGTACTTCTCATCAGGAATAGCGTCAGCCATGGGAGCGAGCTAGGTCGTGGGGAGGTTGAGGGGAGCCAACACGGATGCAAAGGACCGTGGCCAGGTTATATGGAAGGCTCCAGATGGCCGCGCATCAAAAAGAAGCCGTTATCCAACGTTATCCGAGTCAACTGGGCCGCTGGCCGAGATATGACAGAGTCGCAGGACAGGAGACCCAGCAAGTCCTGAAACGAAGGAGATGGGCTATCATGTCGCATGTCTGGCTCAATCGCTTAGCCAAAGAAGCTGTGATCGGGATGCTCGCCAGTCTCCATCCGGTAGTGACTACTTATCTAAATTATCTATCGTGCGCGACGGTCAACTTTGGGAACCAGGATGGGCGAGAACAAAAACATATGACCGAGTGCAGAGGTGGAGCGTGGAACAGAGACGGCAGAGATGCGGGGGAGGTGGGAGCAGAATCTCGGAGCCGTGCGTGCCGCGGAGAGTCTGATCTCAATCTGGAGCACTGTCCGCTGATAAGTGGACCTCGGAGAGCACACCAATCTCCCGGTTCTTCTTCTTCTCTAGCGAGTTCCGGTGCCTTTTTAGCGGAGATGCCGTGAGGGGGAATCCTTGAACGCCCTCTGTAGAATGAGTTCGCACAGGAGATTATGGCAACCAGACGATAGACATCACTGATTGAAAGAGCGTGAAAATGGAGTGAATCTGGTTCTATTTGATGGACTCGGAATGCAAAGTCAGGCAGAACGCAAACTCGCGTATAAACCGGCCGGCATCACAGGTAAACAACTCTGCAATTGAATAGGTCGAGAAAAGAAAGCGAGCGGGGGGCGGGAGCCGAGGTGAGTCGTGACTGCGGTTAGAACGGGTCTGCATTGGCTCACGAGCGCACAAGATGTCCCGACTCATCCTCCTGAGCAAGGCCCAATCGGGAAATGATATTTCCATTTGTGTGTTCTGGTCGTGTGCCAAACAAACTCACCACAGGAGAGAATTGAAGATAATGAGATCAACGTCCCGCCAGTGATGCCCAGCAACGGTCACAAACCGACAAGTCCCTCCAATTGCGTGGGCATATTCTGAAGTCGAATGTGGCGGCAAGCTCGCGCTGCGCCAGAAAGATTCATCCGATGAATATCAGTAACGTAATGATTTCCCGGCTCGCCCTTCTCTACGCTGAGCGCGCGTCTTGAAGGTGGGATGATTTGAAGACAGAAAGCGACAATGGCAAAGATAAGATCACATTGATGAGATACGGCTGATTGATTCGATAAGATTGAGATGTACAGTTTACACGTGATTCGGCACAGCCTCTCTAGCACAGCCCTCCGTCGAAAGAAACGCTCTTCATTTCGTAGTCGCCGTCGCCGTACAAGAGGCCAGGGTGAGTGCTGCATTCATGTTTGCCTTCTCTTATCTCCTTCGCTTGTGACGGGCGACTGCGACTGGTCTCCCAATCCGTGGAGAGAGAGTTGAAGGCAGTCAGAACATCAATCTGATAAATTTCACAGAAAATGTCGGCAGCAAACAAGATTCTCCGCACCGCCAACGCGCCCACCACCGCTCCGGATGAGACTGAGCTCAGCGTTGCTCAGGCCCTCGTTGATCTCGAAAACAACGTCCCGGAACTGAAGACTGAGCTCCGGTCTCTCCAAATCTCTGCTGCTCGGGAGGTCGATGTCCGAGGCGGAAAGAAAGCCATCGTTATCTTCGTCCCTGTTCCTCAGCTGAAGGCCTTCCGCAAGGTTCAGCAGAGGTATGGCGTTTCTGAGGCACTCCGCGGACGCGTTTAACATGCTCATCTGTGCGTGCAGATTAACACGGGAACTCGAGAAAAAGTTCAGCGACCGTCACGTCGTGTTCGTCGCCCAGCGCCGCATGCTCCGGAAACCCACCCGCACTTCGCGTGTTGTGCAGAAGCGCCCTCGTTCCCGTACCCTCACCAACGTCCACGAGCGCATCCTCGAGGACCTTGTCTTCCCGACCGAGATTGTCGGAAAGCGCACCCGGGTGGCCGTTGATGGCTCCAAGCTCCTCAAAGTGTGCGTCTCTTTTTACAACCATTTTCAGCTCCAGGAAACCAAGCTGACTGGCTCTCAGCCTGCTCGACTCCAAGGACGCTACGTCGCTGGAGTACAAGCTTGACTCTTTCTCCTCTGTCTACCGTCGTCTCACAGGGAAGGATGTCGTGTTCGAGTTCCCCGTTGTGTCCCAGGAATAGGCGCGTCCTTGGTGTACTTCATGTCTAGTATGCTTTCATGCCATATAAAAAGCTATGCATTGCCACCTCTTCATTGGTTATCATATCTTTTATAATAAGTTGTCATCAGACATCATCTGAGAAATCGGATGCCACGTTCTTTCCGCCCTGCTGTTGGATGTTCAGCTATCCTGAACAGGGAAGTCAATTCCCCGATTGGGTGAACAATGACCCTAGGCGTGCGAGAGCAATTCGAGGATACAGGCTCGTCGCCGGGTGCACTATGAGAGGAAGGGTCCGACGCGCCGATTCATGCAGTGGACTGATAGAGTGATCGCCCTGTGAACGTATCCGTGCGGGACGTGATTCCAATCCTCAATTCGCGCCGCCAAGGTGTCTTTTGATTCTTGAAGGACGCCGGATGAAACTCCATGCCAACGGACTTCGCCAAGGTCCGACTTCTGAGCGAGACACTCCACATAATCGGGCCCGGACTCCTGTACACTTTATACAACACTTGACATTCGCTCTGTCGTCTTTACTCTCATCCTTCACCGGCAGCGAGAATCCCCATTCCTCTGCTCAGCCGCGTGCGTCGCTAATACTTAGCAGTGGTGCTTCGCCTGAAAGGTCTGCCAGAAAGGGAGATCTGCAGCAGAGCGGCATCGACGCACGTGCTCCGTGTGTAACAACAGTGACACCTTTGAGCCTCTCCCAGAGACTCCCGCCTTGGTGCGGCAAGGCCCTCTTTCCTCCTCCCCTTCTCCCTGCAGACACACCGTAAACGGCTGGCCACCATCTCGCCTTACCTGTCTTCCGCCTCATCCGTCCTCTCTTGACGTTTACGAGGCGTCAATTGACTACATAACTGCACTCCCACTCTTCACCTTTGATCGATATTGCGTGGAATTCACCCACGATGGCCCAATACGACCGACTAACGGGAATGGATCCTTACTCGCGCTCTCGCTACGAGCAAGGCGTTGATAGTAAGATCGTCGTTATGGGCAATTCTGGTACGTCTCTTGTGTAGGCTTCGTTCAACCTTCTAAGCTGATTTGCCATCTACTCCTTTCCTTCATCCCGTGTTGCTACCATTTACCCCACACCCTCTCTTCCCTACCGAACATCGCGCGTCGCTAGGTGTGGGCAAGACGAGCCTGCTACAACGATACACCCAGAACAAGTTCGAGCCCAAGAACACTACCTCCACCAGCGGCGCTTTTTTCGTCACAAAGAAGGTGGACCCTTGACCTATTCTCTTCCTCGACGACCATCTAACCCCAGCTAGGTCCAAGTCAACGGACTAAAAGTTCGTCTCCAACTATGGGACACTGCGGGCCAGGAGCGGTTCCGGAGCATGGTACGCCTCACTAGTCCCGTTTTCCTTTCCGATTCTGACCAAATTCTCTGGGCAGGCACCTATGTACTACCGAGGTTCGTGCGCAGTGTTCTGGAGGTCTAGCATTGTGCGCTGATCTCCGCCCAGGCGCAAATGCGGCTCTACTGCTTTACGACATCACTAACGCGTCCACATTTGACGACATTCGTGGCTGGTTGCAGGGTACGTCAATGGGATTGCGCGAGACAGTTCATTTCATTCATGTCATCCTCTAAGAGCTCAAGAAGAACTGTCCGCCTTCGCTACTCATTTACATCGTCGGCTCGAAGGCGGACCTTCATGAACATAGACAAGTTACACCTGATCTCGCACGTTTGCAACTGCATAATTGGTTTCCGCCACCCCGACCTCCGACACCGCCGCCACCGCCGCCGCAGATGAGCACGCTCGCTTACATTCGCCCACGTTTTACCTCCTTCCCGGGACTGCGCTCAGCACCCGTAATCAATCCGCAAGCGAAGGCAACAGGACAGAGAAAGGATTCGACGGAATCAACAACTACTCGTACCGCGTATCTGGACTTGCAATCTCCCACCACCAGGCCATCGGCCATCAGCCGTCCATCGGCCGTGTCATCACGCACAGGCCACTCACAGTCTCCCCCACAACGATCGCGCTTCGGTTCCCATTTTGGCTTCCAAGTTGGCGGGTGGCATGAGGATGAGAGTCGAAGTAACAGTAATGGGGAGGACGAGGGTTATGGCGGCGAAGAAGATGAAGATGAAGATGCAGTGGGAAAGGGCTGGGAATGGGGTTTGAGTAAAGGGATGGAGTTGTTTGAGGTGTCCGCCAAGGATGACACTGGTGAGTTTCCCCGTCCATGCTTCTGGAACTTTTGGCGATTCCCATCTCTGCGATGGTACATCTGTGCTATCCCTTTCTCGTCTTCCGGGCCTTATCGTCTTATCTTACTCACTACGTCCATCTGCAGGCATCAAGAATCTTTTTGAGCATCTCATCAGTGCAATCATTCTCCATAAAGACGAAATCGAGCAGGAGAACACAGCGAGGAAAAGGGACAGTGTCTTTCTTGATCCCATCGCGCCTGCATGGAGCAGCCAAGCGGACGATGTCGACGACAGGGAAAAGGCGAAGCAGAACGGTACATCGGGTCGGGCATGGGGATGCTGTTGAAGACCGATTTTACCACCCCCATGGGATTTGGGGGCACAGCCATGGCGATGACATTGCGCATTGCTCTCACAGAGGTCCAGGACGGGTGCTGGGCGCCTGGTGCGTGATTGAGATCGCGCCCTGGGCTATCTTGTTCCTCCGTGAACCTTCTCATTTCCGACTGCCGTTCTCGTTACATCTGTATACTCCGCACATCGATTTCCTTTCTCATGACTCACTCTCACCTGCATTGACATGGTATCGTGTACCTACCGGTCTCGTCCGTTCATTTATTCCTTATGCCTACCTGAGTCTTTGGTTATTTCTCGCTTTATTCCACTGTCAGCTATACCAGTACCGCCACATAGTTATTACATGCATGTCTGTACATATATCCTATCTCCCGCGTATAGTGTATGAATATCCCTCGAATCGTGCTCTTTCCAGAAATTCCTCACAGAAGATTAGATGTGATCGTCAGATTAGATCAGATTTCCCTGCTGCAGCACAAGCTCTTTCCGGCCGTCCGAATCTCGGATTGTGTCGTTTAAACTTGAGCCCCTGGCAAACAGGACAGGGAATCAAAGCGCTGCTAACTCTCAGAGATTAGGACGAACATACAATCATGCTCTAACGCCCTTGTTTGTCCGTGACTTTCCCCGATTAGGCTCTTATTGGTCTGCCTCTGCCCCCCATGTCCCCGGTCCCCGAGTTGGTAGATGAGTCCAGTGACTCTGTATGCACCGCAGAACATTGCTTCCACGCCTTTGACGCGCTGTACTGCGCACTTACGTCGGCAACACCGATCAAGCCCAGCTTCGCTGACGACAAGTAGTCAGTCTATGCTCGTTCACTGTATTAGATCTCGCGCTAGATATTCGATGACAGTCCTCTCTTCGTCACATGGAACACCCTTCGCTCCAATCGCCCCCCTCGACTGCGCGGCTGCATAGGCAGTTTCCAGGCTCTGACGCTGCACGACGGTTTGGCCGAGTTCGCGCTCGTCAGCGCGTTCCGAGATCACCGGTTCCGCCGCATAGAGCGCAGCGAGCTGGAGACGCTCGAATGCGCGTAAGCCCCTCCCGCCTACCGGGGTGCCGCGCGTCCTCTCACAGCCACAGGGTCTCGCTTCTGACCGACTTCGAAGACGCGGACTCGTATCTAGACTGGACTCTCGGCACACACGGGATATCGATCTCCTTCCCTCACCCATCGCTGCTCACTGCGACCTCGGTCACACCTTCGCCCCTCTCCTCGGCGACGCATCTGCCGCCAATCACATCGCGCCAGAAGTTCAGTGCGACGTACCTGCCGGAAATCGCACCGGAACAGGGCTGGGATAAGCGGGAGGCGGTAGATAGCGCGATCGAGAAAGCGGGATGGAATGGCACGATCACAGAGGATCTGCGTCGGAGCATCAAGTTGCAACGGTACCAGTCACGCAAGCACAGTGTGACATGGGCCGAATACATTGGTTGGAGAAATCAGCAGAATGCGTAGATTGTATGTATGTATATAGCACTATTCCAGGTTGTGATGATTCGACACGCCGTCTGTAAACAGCGACTCCCGAATGCGGCGCAATCGGTGCCCCTTCCCGCCCCAGTTCTCTCCGAATCGGTCCTCGAGACGAGTCCAGACTGAACGCAGGAGCGCAAGATCTCGGTTACTCGTCTTGTCAAACGCAGTGAGAACCCAGTACAGGACAGACACATTCGGCTTCACGTGTTCCGGCAGGGCCAAGAATACATCAAACATGGAATGCAGGCTGCTCAAGTCCCACGGCTGTGTCTCTTCTGCCGTAGATTCGACCACGCCGTGCCGCGAGAATCCCAAGAAAATGGCCCGGAAAACGGGGAGCGTGGGCGAGTAAACCACAGGCTGTAGTTTACCAAACTCGTCTCTGTAGATCCGAGCGCCGATCTCCGAATTCTGAGAGGACAACATGTCTTGAAAGGCAGTGAGCGCAGTCTTGAGATCGCCGTGGTAGGCGGCGACTTGCACGACAGTCGTGTACGTCACTTCGTTGGGCACCATCGACTCAGGGATCTCGATCCCCTCATTCTGCAGGGACCGCCACACGATGAAGATATCGTCGATCCCCACCAGGGTCTCGGCAACCATGTTGTGCCGCAGGACACGGTATATGTTCAGCGCCACCTCCATATAACCAAGGCGCGAGAATGCCCACATGCAGGCATTCAGCCCGTCGATCCCTAATTCTTGCTGCTGCTCTCGCAATTTGAGCAGACTCGCGCGCACGCCCGCAAGGTTTCCCTCGTTTGTATGATGTTTCAGCAGTGTAAGATGGGTGACCCGGCTCGGAGAGAGTCTCGATGCGGTCAGGAGGGATGTCGATTGTCGGACTGTGTCGCCGTGGCGAGTGTTCACAGCATGATTGATGAGTGTTGAGTAAGTATACACGTCGGGCAGGACATTCTGCTCGTGACCGCCTGCATCCTCATCATACCCCCAAGTCGCGCTGTATTCAGAGGACATAGTCGCGCCGGGCGCTCTCGCCGACACCATGTCCGTGAAGACGTCAAACGCGCGCTTGAAATCCTCTTGTCTCGCTTTCCGGAAGCCCTTCCCTGCAGTGTCGATCAGGATGTTCCACTGGTATCCCTCGATCGCCCACCCATTCCGGTGGATCGAGGTAAACACCGACAACATGCGGCCGAAAAGTTTGCGCGTCTTCGTCCCTTCTTGCGTCATCAGGCGCACGAGCCGGTTCAAGTGTCGGTGCGGAATGGAAAACGGAATGGACATGAGCGCGTTGTACGCCATCCAGCCTTGCGGGTACGATTGCGTGTTGCCCAAGACGCGCAGAAGGTCCCTCCTCCACGCGACTCTGTCGACACGCATACGCACGGACCGCTCGATGTCGAACAGCAACGGCAGATCGAGGTCGTCGAAAGGATCGTCGCAGCCCCCACCCAGACGGATGGTCTGCTGGAATTTGATGATTTTCGTGTGAATGATAGGGAGCGGCAGACGCTGCCAGGCTTTTCCGGTCGGGTACTTGGCGGCTTGCTGTGTAACAAGTTGGAAGCGAGAGGAGGAAAGGGAAAGCGGAAGAGGGGCAGGGTCGGGGAGGTGGAATCCACCAGGTCTTTTTCCAAGTTTGCTGGCAGCTGGTGAGACTGAGGTCGCCGGTGCCGGGGGTTCTGCGTCTTCTCCACGGGATACGCCAGTGCCCATCCGCTCTTGGTCGCTCGGACGAGCCGGCATTGAACGATATCTCCGGATCAGTACGGCACATGGCGGAGGAGGATGCGTATGCCGAACAGAGCGCGCTGGATGGAGGACAGTGCCCAGCGAAGAGGCTCTGCGCATCAACTAAAGTCATCCTGTAGCACACATACTCATCAGTGCGCGGACTGAGGAGAGAACTGGCAGGTTATACGTACAATCCCAGCGTGAAAATCACCCCCACAGTGGCCTTGGTTGCCTCCTGAGATTCTATTCACGTCGTGGGACGCGCCAGCAACTTTTTCCAGGAAGCGTATGTGTGTGACTGTTACACAAGCGTGATGCATCACGTGCCTTCGCGGGTCCTTCAAAATCCATCCCGACTTGAACTTTCAGGCAATTCCCAGGGAACTGATGATGCATAGCACATATGGAGTAGCAGAAAGATAGTGTGGACATGGCGTATGCATAGGTACAAACATCTACTGCGACTTGACCTTGAGAACACCAAGGAAGGCCGCCTTCTCCTCGAATGTCTGGAACGAACCGTGCTGCAAACAATCTTATTAGCCGTTTGCTGACGCATGTAGTCATTCAAGCTTACGCCGAACTTGGAAGAAGTGTCGATGAATTTTAGCTGGACCTTCTCGAGGTCACGGCGAGAGGTGTGGACCATGAGCGATTTACGGATGGTGATGACACGCTTCTTGGTACCGGGGATAGAGCCCTTGAGCATCAGGAAGTCGTTCTTGACGATACCGTAGTGGGGGAAACCACCCATAGGTGTGATAGACTTCTTGGTCACATCAGACTCTGTCGACGCATTGCCGTCATCGACACCAGAGCCAACACGGTAGATCTTCTTGTTGATCTCTGTTCGGTGGTGGTAACCGTCTGCAAACCAAGAGCAACTTAGCATATTAATCAGAGAGCGGCTGGTAGCACGCACTTTGACCGGCACGAGCAACCGAGAACATGACTTTGGAAGGATGCCATGCACCGATACAAGCGACCTTGCGGAGACCCTTGTGTGTCTTCCTCGGCAGCTTCTTCGTTCCCCAACGGTGTGTAACACCCTCAAATCCGTGACCCTTCGTAACAGCAATAACATCGACACACTCGTCCTGCTCGAACACCGACGAAACCTCGAAAGGCTTCTCGAACAGGCCCTGCGCAAACTCGACCTTGTCGGCGATGGAGCCTCCGTTGACCTGGATCTCCATAAGATGGGCCTTCTTCTGCGAGAGACCGGTCTTGCGGATCTGGGTGTGTGCGAGGACACGGACGACCGTGCAGTACTTGCGGATACGCTCGATCTCCCGGGCAGTGGACTTGCCGCTGTCCTCAGCATGCTTCTTGGCGTACCGGGTGAACGCCTTCTTCTTCGAGCGGTACCAGTTCTTGTAGAATCTCCTCTTGATTTCATCGGAAAGGTGGGAGGCCCAGACGGTGGTGAGAGTGCGCAGGCCACGGGGAGTCTCAACGTAACCAACAACACCAACGACAATCATGGGGGGAGTCTCGATGATAGAGACGGCCTCAACGATCTCCTTCTTGTGCATCTCTAAAGGGCCCATGGTTTGAACGATGACAATAACCAATGGCAGACTAACGTACTCGATCCAGGACGGTCAAGGTCACGAACAACGTGTGTCATACCAGCCTTGTAGCCCATAACAGCAGTCAAGTGCACCGGCTTCTTGGGGTCATCCTGCGCAAGTCGCGTTCAGAAACAATCGTCGTGATCATAATTCAAGGGAGACTTGCCTTGGGGAAGGACTTGACCTTTCCGCGGTGGCGCGCGGCACGCTTTTTGGGAAGGAAACCAAGAGAACCGTGACGGGGAGCTTCGAACTGAAAAAGTGGCTGTATGAGATGCGAGCCTTGAAATTGCGCAGATTTTACAGACCTTACGGTGACTGGAGAGAGTCCATCGCGTCAGTAGAGATCTGAAGAATAGTGAGAGACGACTGACCTCATCTTGAAGGAGCACGACGGCAAACGGGAGAAATTACAGAGGGGACAGAGATCAGATGATGCTGACTAATGAGATGTACAGTCACATAACCTGTGACGGTGCAAGATCAGATTCGTGACCGCGCATGATAAGAAGATGCGAGGCAGTCATTGCCTTGCTTGTCAAGGCTTCTCCACCCTCATAATTGGCTTGATTTCGTCGGACCCGGCTTCCCCCGCTGTTCCGTTCCTCTCCGTGTTTTTCCTGTCGGTCTCGAGTTCGACCCGTCGTAGTTGCCCGTATTACAAATAGCAAGGCAGAATGTCGGCGGAGCCGACGCTTTCTAGTTAGTAAACCAGCCCCATATCTGTAACTGTTCAACTGACGTTTGCCCGAGTACACTTTCCCGTGAGTCATGAAACGACCGATTGATGACTTGACCTGAACAGCCCTTGTCTACGGTCTGCCTCACACAATGTTGGCACTGATCGTAGGAGTTCGAATTGGATAGTACATACATATTTCGCCTGAATCCAGCCGATGTACTAATTTAAAAACCACCAATCCGTTTTTTGACCTTCTTTTTGATGGCTGGCCGCCCGCCAAATGCCCCGGGCAAGATCTGTGTGCTGGCCATCATCTCCTGAGACTGGGACCGGTCCTTGTCGATTTCCATGGGCTGACTGCCGGAAACCAGTGGAGGTCGCCGTTGCACTGCCAGATCTTGCAGCATCGGCCGATCCTGAGAGAGGAATTTGTGTCGATTAGCCACTGGCTGGCTCAACCCAATCAAAGGAGGATGCGACTTGACATCCTGTGTAGGTCGAAAACGGCCCTTTGTAGGGTTATGGGACAGAGGAGCGTTGCCTGCGACGCTGAGTTCTTCATCGAAGTCTTTGAACAAGTGCTTTTTAGGGTCTGTACCCACATCCCAGTCCTTGAGCAGTGACCGGACTGAGGAAGGAACAATCTCCTCGCCGAACTTTCCTGTCACTACTGCCTCTGGATGCACCACTGGACGAAGGAAGGCGAATTTGAATTGGGCCGGCTCGTCGGCGAGAGACATGACTGCCGTCATAGTTTCCAGTTCTTGATCGGCCTCTTCAGCGGTGTGGAACGGCCGTGACGAATAGATATTCCGGGCCAGGGAGAGATCGAGGGCTAGCTGTTCTCTTGCCCTTGTCTCACGCCTCAAAGAGCTGGCCGCTCGGTCCGAGTCGGAAATAGGGTCGGATTGCCGCAAGTTGTCGACGAAGGAGTGAGGGTCGGCTACATAAGTGTGATCGAATGCCCTCAATGTTTCCAAGTGATCATGAGTCCATTTTGAGCTGCCCTGGAGAGTACTGGATGAAAGCCGGCCCTGAAGCAACGCGTGATAAGCCCGTTCTGAATCAATGACTGTCTCAGTGAGAAAGTCAGACCGAGCGACCTGAGCAGGCTTCTCTCCGGATTGAAATAGCAGATCGAACCTGCAAGTATTGAGCCAGGATCTACACGGAGGGAAATGAAGATACGCACGTGGTTCGGATTCCATTGTCCCGTTCGTTTGTCTCTTCCTGAGACAAGGTCGGCGCTTTTTCAATCATGTCATACAGAGCCTCTGCCGATTCTTCTAGTTCGTCTTCATCCTTGGGATAAAATATCTCTACACAGAGTAGATGAGCGCAAGTTTGGATCGAAGTAAAATCACACACTCTCGTAAGCTGGAGATAAATCGATGAGAGTGGGCTGATGAGCGCCTAGTCGAGTGGGTTCGTCCCGAAGTGCAGCTGACTCGGAGTGCAATCGACGGACATCTTCAGACCAATCCACCTTGAGTTCGACGGGATGCTTGTCCGTGATTTGCCAGCCGTGGATAGCACCCAAATCAGACAATCGCAGAAATTTGACATCAGAATCGCTCTTCAGGAAGATCTGCCCGATTTGCTTGCCGGGAACAGTAGCTGATAGACAAAACGGCGAGTCATTCGCACTAATAAGACCGGCGTTGGAAACATCGTAGATCGTGACCAAACCGTTGTCCTTCGAAGATAGGGTGGTATAATGTTCTTCACATCTCATGAGACCAAGGAAAAGACCATGACCCATTGTGCGTACTGTTTCCGATTGTGATGGTTTTAGCTTCTAACGTCCGATCATACGAGCGATGATGCTTATAGGCGAGGACAGGCTGTGAAGCCTTGCGACGATCGAACCAGGTGAGATGTGAAGTTGAGCACAGACGCAACAGGTGGTCCTGTGTACAGTCTTCGACAGAAGTGTATGTTTCCCCGAAAGCGATGTCCAAAACAGATTGTCGAGACTGATCGATGTGAGTAGCGCCGCAAAGAGCTGTAGGCGACAACGATTCACCCTCAAGTCAAGTTCTCTAAGGTTCTCCTTGCACAGGAGCCAACATGCATCCGATCGATCGGTTAGTTCGAGCCTCCAGAATGGATCGCTTGGATTCGCATCATTCAAGATATGGTCGACGATTCTGCGGCGCGTAAGCTACGGCAGTCGGTCTCAAATGCGAATTTACGTAGTATTTGCATCCCAATTGCAGTGATAAACTTGTCCGCAGCGGTTCACGAGGAGCAGGTTCGATTCAGGTAGATGCTTGACATCGACTGCGGGCTTGCCACCAATCTGGGCGGAGGATATGGATGCAAATTCTTGCACCCGTAGCTTGCTAGTATCGCCGAGCCCACGTAATTTGAGCAGAGAGGTCGCCCCGAACGTACGAACACTGAGATAGGATGAAGCTAGAATGGTTGTCAATTCTATGGGATGAGATGTAACAACCACAGTACATTGCGTATTCCCTTCACTTGGCTTGGAAGCGGATATCTGCTGAATCGGCGTGTCAAAGGTTCTTACTGACTGAGCAGCAGGTCCAAAGATCTGAGATTCATCGGTTGTCCAGGGGGAGATGTCTGAGTTTGGATGAGATCAAAGCCGGTGATATCAAGTGTACTCACTGAGATCACAGCCAAGTTCACCCATGGGAAACGCAAGGTGCAAATTGCGTGCTGAGACAACTTCAGGCCCTTCGACCCCAACAACCTCCAGTCTGTTCCCCGCAAAGGCATCGAATGCTTGAGAATCGCGTTGGAAGTTGGCATCGTTTGTGAGTTCGTCGCGGATCAGTTCAGCCGGTATTTCAAGATCAGGGAGAAAAGTCTGAAGATAATGGGCCTGTATACGTGTCGGTGTCAAAACGACGGATATATTGCCGAGTGGAGAACATACGCCTTGTTCTGCACGGTGACGGACTGAGATTTCCGGTACTGCGAGGGGCGGCGCACGCGTCGCGGGAAACATGACAGCTGGCTTGCTAATGCTAAGCCTTTCCTGTGCTTCACGGATTTGAGAGGCCTGCTCGAAAGAGTACGACGCGCGCAATTACCTTGCGTTGCATTGGTACCAAGAAATGACCAATCGAATCGACCAGAGTGCTCTAATAAGGTAGCGGAGGTCTTCGCGCCGTGACTCAAGATGGGATATGCTTTCTCTTTGCTCTTGAAATTCGGTCCGACAGGCCAGGAATCCATTCCATTTAAGATGTTCGATAATGAGTGAGGCTGAAGGCTGGGAGAAGATAGAAAATGATGGCATCATCGTGACAGATTAGATTATAGATTCTGTTGCATTCATTTCATCTACACAGCGGATACACCTAGGCATACCGTACCAGCACATTTTCGTGCTCACGAAGAGTTGTGGCTCGAATACTTGTGCACGCACTCGAAGAACCATCGTACGTCCTCAGGATCAACGGCGGGAGTGATTCCATGACCGAGGTTTGCGATCCAGGCCTGGGTGTTTCCCTCGACCGCAAACCTCGCACACATCCGCTTGACAGCCTTTTCAATTGCGACGCGACCGCCATAAAGCAAGCTCGGATCCATGTTCCCTTGGAGCGCAACCTTGCCCTTCACAAGTCTCCGAGCCTCAGCAGGATCGATCGCCCAGTCCAACCCCAGCGTGTCGTAGCCCGAGTTCTCAGCCAACGAAGCGAGAGCGTAGTTGGAGCCCTTGGCAAAGAGCGTCATTGGAACGGCGGGTATGTTCTCTTCAGCTAGCCGCTTGCGGACATTTGTAGAGATGTGTACCAAGGATGGGAAAGAGAACTCGTCGAAATCGTCGGGGGACAGTTCCCCTGCGACGGAATCGAATACTTGCAGAATCTAGATCGAGGTTTCGCCGTTGGTAATAGTCACGAAAATAGCACCAAAAACTCACCTGTGCCCCGGCTTTAACCTGACCGACGAGATAGTCTACGCATATATCCGCGATGCGCATAAGCAATGCCTTGGATTCTTCCGGGTACTTGTACAACCACGTCTTGCTCTTCTGGTGCGTCTTGCTGCCGCCACCCTCAATCATGTACATGAACAGCGTCCAGGGGGCGCCACAGAAGCCGATCAGCGGCACTTCCCCCGCGAGTGCGATGCGCGTTTGAGTTAGCGCCTCAAAGACGTACCCGAGCTCCTTGTCGACGTCCACAACCGTTCGGAGTTTGCTCACGTCCGCGGGTGTGTTCAAAGGATCCGGAAACTCGGGGCCTGGGTTCATGAGGACCTCCATACCCATGGCCTGCGGAATGACCAAGATGTCCGAAAAGATGATCGCGGCGTCAATGAGACCGGTGAATCGGCGGATCGGCTGAAGAGTAATCTCAGTTGCGAGGGCGGGCGTTCTGCAGATGTCGAAGAAGGCATGATCCTTGCGCAACTCGCGGAACTCTGGAGGATCGTCTTCAGTTCCAGGTCACACAAAACCGGCTGGTGGAATGAGACCTGGGAGATAACGACCTGCTTGACGCATGATCCATACCGGCGCGCGCTCAGTTTTTTCACCTGCGTGTTCCGATGAGTGCCTTCGACGATGAGCGTATTGAGTAATGGATGCAACGTACCTCGGGCCGCACGTAACAGCAGATCGTTCTTCAAAGGTGGAAATTGGGGTGCCATCTTAGTCGTGATGGATGTAGCAAGGTGAGCTGAGGCACACGCAGTAGGGAGGCGATGGAATAGGATACCCAAATCGCTCAAAGGTGAGGGAGGAAGGATGAGCGACGCGTCGAGCCGATCCAGAAATTTAGCATGCCATCGATCAGATTCGCGTCAACGGACGATCGTTGCCGGCCTCGGCTATCGAGGTCTCTCTTTACCCATGGCCATCACAGACCCCGCAGAGCTCGTGGAAGAGTCGGTCGCTCCCAAGCCTACATAGGCTTGCTTATACCCGGTCTCACCATCACGTCGCACAGAATAAAAAAGTCTGGCGAGTTTGACAAGTGGCGGCGCGAACTCATCGCTAGTGCTCAACGCTCTGTTTGTTCCCTTGACTTTTGAGGCGGCACACTTGGCTTAGTCTCTGTTGAAGACTGGATATGATGCGTTCAAGACTCGTGTTGAAGAGATCGCTCGTCAACGACTCGACTCCGGACAGCTCGCGAACACATCGCAGAACATGATCGTCAAGGTACTTCCTGTGATTGGACGCGTCCATTTCGAGTGGTCACGATTACTTGAAGGAACTTGTGCAGGAGGTGAATCGGTGAGCACCGTTCCTGATCTCGAGCCAGGGCTGACTGCTCCCTTATGAAGTTTCCCCATCATCGACCGCTTCGCTGGAGAAGTTCCCTTGCTTGCGGATGATCAGTTCAAGATGGGAGTCCGCAGTTCTCTTGAACGCATCCTCCGCAACGCCGATCCATCGCAAGGCAGCCCAGAAAAACACGATGCTCCATCCCAACCATCACTCCCCCTTGCCGCCGATGACCACCGCTCTTCTGACTCGTCGACTTTGAATCCCGCTTCTGCGCCACAAGACGTTCATAAGAATCATAACAGCCAAATTGATCCATAATTCACTGGCAAAGTAAAATACATACAATTGCTTGGATATCATAAATAACCGACGCTCATTTAAACAAGAAGGAAGGAAGCTCCCGAGTTTATTCTGCTTGGATGAGTTCCAACGCTTTCTCTGAGCGAGGCTTGATTGAGCAGCGGAAGGGAACCGGATGACTGCAAACAAGGTTGAGCACTTCAACTGAACGCCCGAAGCGTTTTCCGCGTCGTACCTGATAGTTCCTGTTGTGTTCTTATGTTCCGGCAAGACAACCTTGCCATTCTCGACGCATGCCGCGATGTCGAACACTGCCAAAGACATCGCACATGTGATGAATAATGAAGCGTCGGCGAGATGCATTCCCGGGCAGATTCTACAGCGAGATTTAGGGTCAAATCTTCCCTAATAGGAGAGCCTGGCAACCAACGCACCGACGGCCAAAGCCAAAAGAAAAGTTGCGCGGATCGGGCTCTGCGGCCTTTTCCTTGGTAGCAATGAAGCGTTCAGGCCTGAAGGCCGTTGGATCGGGGTAAACTCGCGGGTCGTGTGTGAGTCGGTGGATGTTCGTGATGATGAGAGCGCCCTTGGGGATGAAGTGCCCGTTGTACACATCGTCACGCATGGCGCGGTGGGGCACGCCCGTAGGAACGACTGAATGCCAGCGGAGCACCTGTCCAACTGTCAGTTGGATTGAGGATAAAGGACGCGACGCACCTCTTTGACAAGAGCATCTACATAAGGCAGATCATCTCGGTCCCGAAAGGCCGGCAGTCTATCCTGATCCACAACTTTGTCAATTTCCTGCTGTGCCTTGAGGACCACAGTCGGATTGAGTGCCATGGCGAGAAAAAAGGCATAGATCGCAGACACTGTCTTGAACGGAGTTGGATGGTGCAGCTCAATTGACCCGATCGGTACATACCGTGTCGGCACCGCCTAGAAATCTCATTTCAGCTTCCTGTATGCTTTTTTCCAACCTCCATGAAAACTCACCACTATACAAAGACGCGGACGCCCATTTGATATCGAACTCGTCGTCCTCGCTCAGAACCTTGGACTCCAGAAAAGTGGACGTAAATGACACCGGTGCCGTACCCGAGGCCTGGATTGTCCGAAAAGCTTTGTCGCGACGTTCACGGAAAGAAAGGAAGGCACGAACCATCTGGTATTTGACAAAACTGTAAGGTTGTTCGACCATCTGGATCAGCGTCATCGCCCAAGCTTCGGCCTTGCTTCGCCAGCCTGTGAACGGAAACCATTTCGGGACGTGGCGCACTGCAAAAGACCTAATGAGCGTTCTGGACCGAACTTTGGGCTGTCATTACGCACAGGCTGGAACAAGATCGACCATGAATCCACCGGGGGCCGTCGAGAGCGAGAACTGCTCGGTCGCTTGCTCGGCCAGATGGACGAAAGGGTCGTTGTGTTCCTTGACCTCGTATCCGTGTGAGATGCGCAGAATGATCGATCCGGCGGTTCTACAGACCAGTTTGAGACTACGGAAAGCATATGAAGCGCGGGAACACACTTGCGGATGTGCTGTGATAGCTCGTCCGGTTTAGCGAGCACGCGACGAAGGAATTTCCGAGTCTCGAACTCCTCTACTGGAAAAAACTGGTGCATGGAGGCCCGGCTGCCGATTATGCTGTGAAAGAGGCGTCGGAACCGTCGGAAGCGGTCGCCATATGGCAGCAATACTAGAGTGTTTCTCCAACCGACGAGTTCGCCACCTGGTGCAGCCAATCAGCCGATGCACCATATGATACAAGAACAGAACCCACCCATAGTGCAAACCTAGACGGTATCAGTGGCTGAGCGGGGTATTGAGATACCGGAACTCACGGGGCGATCAGAATAGTATGCGCTCCTCTTGTCCAATAGATCCATAGCGACCTGAGCCGAGCCGACGATAACCAGCGTTTTTCCGAAGACACTAACACTGCAAATATCACCTAGAAGCAGGGGTTTAAAACTTGAGAACGCGGTCAAAGCAATACATACCCCAGGTGTCGGACCACTTGGAGAAAGTAAGCCATTCCTGCTCCGAAGGCATATCGAGCACGTTCCCGATGAGGGGCAAGCCTTTAGGGCTGGACACCATAATTCAGCGGACAGGTACATGGAAGAGGACAGCGAAATTACCCAGGCGGAAGGGCAGGCGCTGGAGATCGACGCGCCAACCAAGCACGTCGCAAGAGGAGCACCAGGCATAGGCAGGCACAGCCATCCAGCGCGAGGAGAAGGGAGCCGGGCATGGCGAGGAATTTTGAACGGGAGGGGAGGGTCGCACGGTCGAGATTCGGAGGGTAAACGCACTTTATGGCAACCCATGTTTGTTGGTTGGGCTAGGGCCAGCCAATCGTGGTTCTTCGCAAAAGCGTTTGAAGTTGCGAAGAAGGCCGAGGCAATCGCCGCGCTGTCGACAGGGAATCCCGATCCAGCAATAGGTTTGCATTACGAGATTCGTTTCTGAGCGCATGCGGGTGAGAAAGAGAGCTGCTCCGATACACATGGCAGACGTAATGCCCCGCCAGCGTCAGCTAATGTCCGCTCTGGTGGCCAGTGAGTCCCTGGCCTAGATTCCGTGAGAGAGAGTGCGCGATTTGGTGAAAAAACGTGGAGGTCAAGAGAAAGTTCTGATCTGGTGGGCATGTCTTGCCTGGGTTCAGAAGGTGTCGACTTGGACAGGGCAATGTCGGATTCGGTGCCATTCCCCGGCACGCTGCAGACTGAGGAGCCTCTGTGAGGTAAAGTTCGACACGAGGCGCGTGACGCGGCTCGTCTGCTTTTGGGATACAAAAATACAGCAGTAAGTACAGACAGTCAATGTTCGTCCCCAGTTCTTCCACGATATATACAGCAGATATCAACCCGGTTTTCCATTACATCCCTAGCTCCTCCTCGAGCTCCTGCGATTTTTCAGCGGTGCTGCATGACTGCTGTGAAAAGCAAAGATTCAGTAAAAAGGAAGTCGAAGCGGTACAGTTTGACCTACTTCCGACCGATGCTCAGCTTCCACTTCGTGTGACGTGTCGATTTTGATGGAAATCGTTGGCGGCTGCGATAATGCATTCAGCTCGAGTAGCTCTCGCGACTGTGGAGAAACCCGACCTTGACGGCGCTCGAGATCTGACGCTTGGACAGTTCGAGGGAGTACGTGTTGTCTTCAGGATCGTCGGCGGCCGCTCGAATGTCCTTGGGAAGGGTATATGAGCCCATGGCGTGATGCGGACAGCGCGGAGAGAATGTACTTGTCTGAGATTGAGCGTAGATAGCACCGTGTTGAAATAGAGCCGTCCAAGGCTGAAGTAGAAAGCAACATAAATCAAAGTGTTGCCCCACGCCAAGATCTAGGTCAATTAGCCATAGCGGAAGCAGAATCAAGGTGGCACTGACCGAGATCAGCGAGGCTAAGGCACAGACACTGGTCAGCAGCCCAGTGCTGACAGCAAAAGTGATCAGCTTGGAGATCATCGTATCCGATCTATGCATGTCGAGATCACTACACAGACTCGTGGAATCAGAATCGAGGCCCACTTTCTGAAACCCGTCCGAGAGCGCCGCAGATAGTGAACGAGGATGACAGCGATTGTAAAATCGGAGACAGCTCCCAAGACGTTAACGGACATCGATAGTCCCTGAGAACGGTGAGAAATGCGCTAACTTCAGCCGCGATTGAGACGTACCTTGAGTTGACTTAGTTGTGCCCAAGTGTGCAATTGCATGCTATCAGGATCATAATCGGAACGGGAGCGGAAACAAGCAGGGCAGGCGGACGAACGACTGGACGGTGAATGCTATCCGAGGGGGAAACGTCAGAGACTGTGACTGACCGCTCCGAGGACCGAGTCTTACCCACAGAGCAGATGAACTCGGCGAGCACCAGCGACGCCTAGTTGAGTGTAAGTTAAACGTTGTTGAAGGCATCGAGAGCCTACCGCAAGAATGGTGAGCCACAGATTGCCATTGCTTAATCGCCAGACCCTCATGGTCAGAAACCTAGGCCCTGTCAAACAGCCGCTGAGAGCGCCGCCTGAATCCGCCGCTCACCCTTGGACGATGAGGCCAATGAGGCCCTAAGGTATGCTCAATGAAGATCTGGTGTTGGTGGTGCGGACGTACATTGAACAAAACTTCGAGCTTGGGGAAATAGATGAACAAGCGAACAGATGTGTCGGTCGTGCCCTTACCAGGATACTCCTGAGCAAAATGTCAATGAATGAAAAGGTACGATAATGTAGAACACACCAAACGAGATTTCCTAGCTCCTCTGGGTTGTTGAAATTCGATACAATATAGTAATACACTGGTGGGGCGAGCATAAGCGGTAGGCAGCATCGACCAAGCAAGCATTACGGACCAGTATGAGAAATGAGCGCTTGATGGACAGAGTCGAACGCGAAGACCACTCCAACCTAGAAATCCGCGACGTTGAGAGCCGATATGAAGAGGAACGCGGATAAAACTTGCAAGAACTCTGAGATACCTAAAGACGCGTGTGTGTCAACAATAATCTTGAAGACGCAACGGAAGATGGGCGGCATACAACACGTCTTTGGACCCGTATCGATTGTAGTAATACCACGTCTGAACGCAAGACACTTCCGACGCTGTCAGAACGCGAAGAGACGGAGAAAGAAGAAACACAGCAGACCTCCATATAACCTGAACGCACCGCGACAAGTCGAATGAGAGAGCGCCAAAGGTTTGTTTGCCTCGACCGACTCACACAGCGGCCCCG
Organism: Mycena citricolor; assembly: GCA_963692855.1. Lineage (NCBI taxonomy): Eukaryota > Fungi > Basidiomycota > Agaricomycetes > Agaricales > Mycenaceae > Mycena > Mycena citricolor. Next base: position 2,504,945 of record CAVNYO010000405.1, read on the forward strand.
ATGACGCCGACGAGGGCTGAGCCCATGGTGTTGTCGATAGTCATGGTGGTGGGAGGATGAAGATGGCGCGAGGGAGAGAGAGCCACAGGCCGGGTCGAAGACGAAGGAAGGACGCAGGGAGCCACAGACAGTAACTCGGGTCGGAGAAGTTTTTAAGAGCGAGAATCGTAGCTTCGAAGGCAGCGGCTGATTGGTTATGATGCGTAAGACCTCGAAGTGGGTGCCTGCGTGGGATGATGCAACTTTCGAAAACAGAAGGACGCATGCGGCTAGGTTCGTCCTGCTGCACTTCGATGCGCGAAACAGGTGCCCGAGCACGAGGGAAAACGAACTTTAGAAGAACTGGGATAGACCCGAGAGAGAGCCAATGGGCCTCAGGCTGAGTGGTGCAAACGTAAGTGCCTCGCGCTGCTTCCTTCTCCTTCCGAATTAAACTCGGAATCGGCAATCCCGCCGTTCTCGAGTCTCAACCTCCAGCTCTCCGCTTCCGGCCAATCCTCAGTTTTGCCGCCATCGATCGCCGTCTGCACGCGGTACTGGAAGCCAGGAAGGGGCGGCGGGCAGAGATTTTCACAACGGAAGGCTGGTCTACCATTCCACAATTGCATTGAGATGTAACTTGCCGACCATTATTGCATGAGACTAATTTTGAGTCTTTCACTGAGAAATCTCAGGAAAGTTCCCGCCCCCCTCGCATTCAAAGACACCTGCAATTTCGAGAGATGGCGCATTCCACCGCCGTAACTTCCTTCCACGTTCCATTTAGATCTTCGACAGAGAACAGCATAGAAATGCATCCGTGCCGTAGCTAATACTGTAGGTCGTGATTAGCTTCCGGTGCTCGTGCTTGCTCGTGTGAATGGATTGAAGCTTTATGATGCTCCTCCGGATCTGGACTGGGGAAACAGGTGTGAGAGAAAGTTGTTTCCCTCCGGTACAGCCACTTTCGAGCCAGAATCACATGATTGCGTACCCCTGTCTCCAAGTGTCTGTCGGGCCGGCCAACTCGAACTGGGGCGCACTTTGGGCTGGCGGTTTGTCTCGAGAACATTTAGAGTGAATGGATACCAGACTCTGCTCCCTTCGAAATGCCGTTGAAGAGGTTGCCAGTGGCACAGTGATGCCCGGGTCCTCCGGCGGACATCAAGCCATCTTTCGAAGGCGGATCTCGACGTTTGACTGGGGCTTGGTAACAGGCTAACAGCACAAAGTCTCAACCTGGAATTGTTCCAGAGTTCGGTCTCCATGTCCGAGAGTCTCCGCACTGACAGGGCTTGGTTGGGTGTGCATCAGACATCATCTGCTTCCCGTGTTTCGCAAATGTGTGATGGAAGTCAAGTGGCCTCTTCCTCGTTAACCACCACCTTGGGAGCACTCAGAGAGTGATTTTCTACTTCGTCTGCAAGCTGGTCTAGTCCATTTCCACCTTCGCTTTCTTCTTTTCGGCTCTACACAATGTCTTTCGTTGCTCGAAGTGTGTTTTGGCGGATATATGCTACGACCGGAGGCCTCACAGCAGCGTGAACTAGATGAAACTGGTCCGGTCGTTTCCCTTGTCGAAGGAACTCAGGCGGAACTGGATCTGTTTCTGTTCCTCAACATGTGGCCCTCGCATTTCGGACTTCCGCTTCTCCTGGCTGTGGTTCTACTTTCGAAGCGTGTTCGCAGGCATCCGACGCTGATCAATCTCTGTGTCGGATTCGTTCTCATTGGCATGTGCGTGGTCGTCTCTACGCGCGGGAGTGCGCTCTTATTCCCTGCTATCCAGTTTCTCGTGTCTTCTGTGAGTCCCTGAGCGAGGTCGCGAGCCTGCGACTTGATCTGCTCCAGTCTCTACACGGGCCAGACGACGGGCCCCGAGCCATCCAAGCTGCTCTGTTTGACACAAGCTTCATTTCTCTATGTATGCGCTGGTTTTCTGTGCAATTTATGACCCTTGCTGACAGGTTACGCAGGGGATGCCTTCGTTGTCGGTGAAATCCATATTGAATGCGCCCAGTCTAACGATATCTTGTAGCGCGCCGTTCTTGGCTCTGATGCTTGTGCTTCAGGTATGTTTAGTATCCGCCCGTGATTGATTGGCCTGACCTATGCTGTGTAGATGTTCCTGTCTGTGCGAGCCGCTGCCCGGAACGTGAAACTGGAACCCAACCCTGTCCGGGAATGGACGGTCTGTCTGTCTCGCACGGCACACGGGGGCACAACTGATGCGATCACCAGATGCTTGTGGCGCCATACATCGCTCTGGGCCTGACCATGATCGCCACTGCCATGGTGAGCTCTGCCACACGATGAATTGAGGTTGGCTCGAACACAGTCTAGATCGGGGCGTCTGATCTGAGTAGAGTGTCCCGCACTCGGCGATTTTTCTATTGCTCAGTAGCGTTCCCGGCATTGTACGTGTGGTCTTCTGGAGCGCATGGTCTCCCGTCTCAAGGCTCAACAGGTCAGGAACGATTACTATCGTCGCAGCGGTGCTCCTGATGGCCACCATCGTCCTCGAAGGTGGGCACATCGTTGTCCCGGATTCAGTGGGATTGACCACCTTAGTTTGGACGCTGGTGATCCTGTACAAGCTCTCGAAGAGGCAAGGAGACCGTCGATCCGCCTTCGAGTTCAACATGTCTGTCCGAGTCATGGTTTTCGGGCTTTATGTCATCGTGGCTATGGGCCTAAGCGTCATGAGTGTGGCCTCGGCCGACTCTAAGAGCCCACTGCCTGATTTGGTGATCGCCGGCGCCGCGACATTCATCCTCGGCATCTTCGGAACCCAGCGAGTGCGAATTTCGATGTTTCTGTCATCTCCCATTCAGTTCATCTAATGATTCATCAGGACATTTTGCTGGCACTGTGTTTCTGGCGGCCTTCGCCGCCTCCACTGGATTTCGAGAGTAGCCAGTTTCAGTCGGAGAAGTCTGCGACCTATTTGCCATGAGAAGATTTGGCCGTTTATCCGTTGTCATTTCACCCATCGTGTAATCGTAGTTCGACGTTTTTGCGAATGGAGAGGACCCTTCGAGTCGCATACTGAATAATCTTGATGCAAGTTCGAGGCAGAGGCCATACAGCCACACATGTACAAAGGACATCAATTTTGATTCCAATTTCTGGTTTTCCCTCTGTTCTCCGTCACCTCCAGAACGCGCCTTTCTAGAATGGCAGTACGTTCCACCACCTCGCTCGCATTCACCATTTTGACTGAATTGGTACACAGAGTCGTTGCTCCCCCCTCCTGCGCGCCGCGACGCGACCAAACTTCGTCCTCGGGTGCGTAGCTCAACTTTTCAGCACTCATCCCGCGCACGAACCAGCCACACAGCTCCTCGCGGAACCCTATCTCCTCTCGATGGCTCGCAACCGCCACCGAAGCGGCCCCGAAATCCACCCCCCCTCCCCCGCCCGCCAAGGCGTCCGCCGACCCCACCGTCTCGCGACTCGTGAACGACATTGCGGGGCTGACGCTACTGCAGGCGTCTGACTTGGTCACACATCTCAAGGTGCGTGGCGGCCCTCCTACCGTCCCTGGACGAGCGACGCTGACGGTGTGCTGCTGCAGTCGCGGCTGAATATCCAGGAAGTCGCTATGCCCGTGGCTTCGGCCGCCGCACCTGCTGCTGCTGCTGCCGAGGCGGAGGAGGTTGCTGAGGTACGTGTCTCGTGATTCGGGGTGACTCGTCCATTCTAACCTCTCTACAGAAACCAAAAGAGAAGACCGTGTTCAACGTTGTTCTCGACTCGTTCGACGCGGCTGCTAAGCCCAAGATCATCCGTGAAGTCAAGGCGCTCGTCCCGAACTTGACGTTAATAGAGGTTCGTCGTGCTCGTATACTTACGGTACTCCGAATCTCATGCATGCACGCTTCACAGGCCAAGAAGTTTGTCGAGTCCCTGCCCAAGGTCCTCAAGGAAAATTTGGGCAAGGAGGACGCCGAGAAGATGAAGAAGGCCTTTGCGGACCTCGGTGCAGTGGTCAAGCTGGATTAATTTGACGTAGTGCATATCCATCCGCGAAATATATGAGTGAAGATACGATTTAGGAGTGGATTATGTTAGAGTCCTGGGACGCGAGAGCCATCGCAGTCAGTCCTCCGACAGATATCGGTACTCGAATCGGAAGTCGGACTTCTTACGCTGGCACCACGATCCCTCCCAGTCAAAGTAGACATAGATGCCTTGCTCGTACTCCTCAGTAATCGCCTGAGGCTCCGAGTGTCGCTGGAACCATGTCAAGTATTTGACATGGAATCGCCACGACTGGCGCTTCAGCTCCTTGGCCGCAAGGTACCTTGGGAATTCGCCGTCAGATTCACATGACAGGGGCGGAGCGGCCTGGACACCCACTGCTGATAGGTCCCGGGCAGATAATAGAACACGTAAAAGAGCGTCTCTACGTCAAGCTGCGAGAAGATTGCGGCAGTACTCAACAGGGGATGCGGCGATTGAGGATAATAGGCCTGTGTCGTGAACGGATTGCGAGGCACGTAGTATTTGGCCCTGAGTAAGCTCAGCACATCGGATAAGCCTGGACTTGCCCAACACACTTTTCGGTGTCCTGCGGCTGAGGGACGTTGGAATACCCGCCCTGGAGGATCTTGTGCACCTGATCGAGATTCGACATCCGTACTGCGGCTGTAAAAGGGACGTGAGCCGGGGACAAGTGAGAGAATCCTGCACACCAACCCTTTTGCTTGACCGCCTCGAAAGACACCACGAGATCCGATAAAGACCCTGGGAAGGCACCAGCACTGGTCCGCGACGGTGCTGTTCCCATGGACTGCTCGCTCTGCGACATCTTGACCCCGGGAGGAAACTGAGGCGTAGACTGTAATCGATCTGATTAACCGTGTGAAGCAGAGTTGAGGAAACCGACCTGTCGAGGTATGGCAGCTGATGACGGTGGCTACAAAGAGATTCAGCAGCAGTCCGGGGAACGACTGGCCAGTCCACGTACACTGGGAGAATGGGTATCTGCTCGTGATGGTGAGTCTACGAGTATGAGTGAGCGACATGTGCGTCCAAAGCTACAGCAGCCACACCATTGCGCGGTCTAGGCGGTGAGGAGGTTGCCGCTGGTCCCCCGAGAGAGCTTGGCACGCCTTCCGACAGCGCAGGAGACGAGAAATCCGGCTGATGAGAGACGGAGGCAGACGATGACAGCATCGGACTTGTCACGGAAGGATGAGTCAGACTGGGTGACGACAGCGCTGTGTCGGTGGGCGGACTTGCTTGAGATCGCCCAGCGGAAGGCGACATGACAACAGGTGCTGGGGGTGCAGGTTGGGAGGAAGTAGAAGCATGCACATTGCTTCCTCCAGCCGCGGCAACGGAATACCGCACGGCTGGCAACGTGGCCTGTCTTGTTGGTGCTGGCGGAGGTGCCGGTGCCGGTGCCGGTGCCGAAGGCAGGCCAGCTTTCAAAATACTTGACATAGGTTGTTGCGCAAAATTTGGGTGCGGTGGAGGTTTGGATGGTGTAGCTGATGTCAATAAGTTTGGAACAACCGGAACGACAATTCGATATACCATCAATCGAGGATTCTGCGGCGGGCTCATCAATCTCGGAGACCACAGAAAAGATCTAGCACTCACTTCGAAGTTGTAGAGTGACTGCGGCCTTCTTTAATATTGGACTTTTGCTATTGGCAGCGCTTTCTTCGTCAATCTTCTTTGGCAACGGTCGAGGTGGAGGGAGATCTACAGGAAGTCATCAGGTCGTGTGACTCTGCCTGAGATCGGCAACAAACCTTCGCTAGCTTCATCAGAGTCGTCCGATTCATCCTCTTCAGCTGCTATGCCAAATTGTTCTTCCTCTTCGTCGAGATTGAGGTCGTCATAGATTCCATCATCTTCGCCGACGCCCTCCTCCGTATTGGTTTCAACATAGTACTGCACATCTTCTTTCAGCGACAGCACTTTGTCCGCCGAGAGAGATCCGTTATTCAAGAGCCGCAGAATGATTTCCAATCGTCCGATGTGGAATTTTCGTCGCTCGTTCAAGGTCTCCAGTTCGTCTAGTCGACTGGCCGCAGATCCCGACTTGTTCTTCTTCTTCCCTGTAACCTGCAGGGTCTCGATCTCCGCTTCTGCCTGTTCCACTTGCATCTGCAACTCCTCGACCTGACTTTGACACCAGGCTATCGTGTCCTCCTTCTCCTGCTCCTTCGGATCTAGCTTGGCCGCTTGTATAAGCCCTTCTTTCGAGAACGCCTTCGTCTTCATTTCCTTTTCTGTCGCCTTGAATCTCTCCATTTGCTAAGACACCGGAAGGGCAAGATGAGTGTGTATTCATAACAGGACCGGAGTTGTGAATAGCATGGAGTGCACGAGCACAATCCGTATGTAGACGCACCGTCTCTATTAGTTTCCGATTCTCCAGCAACTGACTCTTGTCTTTAATATCATTACTCGTCAGCCAGTTCTTGATCTGGTCTCGTAAACGTTGCAGTTTCTTGATTTGCGTCTTCAGCTCCAGCTCGAGTTTCTCTTTCTGAGGCTGTTGCCAACGAATACTGAGTGCCCGAAAGGTTTTGCAGAAAGCAGAGGGGTAGAACCTGATTTGTCGATGCCTGCATTTTGTCGTATATGCTTTCGAATAGCTCGACGCCCTCCGAGACTTTCTTGAGGGTTCGGTCAATTTCGGCTAAGATAGCATATGAGAATCGAGCATTTCTGTGTCATAGGACAGACTTTGGAGTTTCCTGGCCGCCATTCCGTCGGTGGTCAAGGACAATGAAGAGTGGCTTTGCCCTTACTTGGCTGCGCCCTCTGATGCATCAACAATCACTCGATTGGTCACGATGACACATCATAATCTTATCTTGCAAATCCGTGCGCCGTTGCATAACTCAACTCTTCACCTCGGCTACAAGTTCCTACGACGCCTTTGCGACGGGTTCGGTCTATTTTGCTCGGACCGTCGACTACGTTTAACGTTTGAGACAGGTCTATTCTCTTCGGTGGACGTGATTTAGCGTCTCATTAGTCAAATAGGTCGTGATGGCAGCGTCGGCCCTTCAAGACACAGTGCATGAGCTGCGTTCGCGCTTGGACCTCTTTGAAGCCAACCGGCCGGCGTTTCGTGATTCGTCATGTGTGTTGTGGTCCACGGATCATGGGAGGAAGGACTGGAGGGGCAGATGACCGTGTGATTGAAAGGAAACAACGAGATGATAGTGCAATTTCGATCTGATTTTTGAGTCATATGCTGCCGATGGCGACCAACAAAGCAGCGAGGGTAGGAGATGTCGACGTTTGAGGACATATGCCCATTGTAGCGTGCCTTGAGAGCCTATACATCTGCTCGATCTGCTGCCATCTTTGACGGATGAATGAACGTTAGATACGTGTGCTCTGAAGCAGTGCAGCCGATATACATAGTTGTTTGTCTCACTTCCTCTTCAAACTGTACTACTTGCACCGCCGGGGCGCTAATGAAAGGTCTCCGCAAGTCTCTCAACGGACACAAGGATGGTGGCGTGCGGGCTCAAATATCGACCCCCGTGCCCCTCCCCTCGGTTTCGCGACCCCCTGCCGCCATCATGCCGCCTCAGAAAGTGATTCGTGCTATGAGCGGCTACCGACCCCAGGCACCTCAAGAGCTCCCTTTCCAAAAGGGCGACTTCTTTCACGTCCTGCGCGATGAAGAGCAGGGGTCCTACTATGAGGCGCATAACCCCATCTCCGGCGCACGAGGACTAGTTCCCAAAGCCCTGTTCGAGGAATTTAACAAGGATTCGGCAGCGTCAGTCGTCATCAGCTCTTTTCTACGCGTGTTTCTTGCTCAATTTATGCCTTTAGTACGCGCAACGTCAGTGCCCCTGGTCAGCGGGCCACCATAGGTCGGCCGCCAAGCCAAGCCAAACCGCCACTCAAATCCCAGGTCTTTTACGCTATCGTTCAGCACGATTTCTTCGCTGAGAGGGCAGACGAACTCGAGGCTAAGCGGGGAGATGCGATTACCGTCGTTGCGCAGTCAAATCGGGAGTGGTTCGTGGCTAAACCAATCGGACGGATTGGACGGCCTGGTCTGATCCCGGTGTCGTTTGTGGAGATCCACGATCCGTCGACGGGTCAGGCCATCCAAGATGTGAACTCGCTGATGGACCGTGGTGACTTGCCAAAGGTGGAGGATTGGAAAAAGGCGATGTTCAATTACAAGCAGAACAGCATCGCGCTGGGGGTCGTCGATGCCCCGCCTTCCTCATCATCCCCACGAGACTCTGCCCCGAGCAGTCCTTACTTGACGCAGAAAACGCAGATCGCACCCATATCCTCAGAAGCCACCATCGCCCCACCAGCATCCGAGCTGATGGACCCTTCCTCCACTGAAACAGCAGACATACAACCGGAAGGACTACTGCTGTCCGCTAACGTGGTTTCTTTCCATTTCGAGATGGAAGAGTACTGGTTCCGCATCGACGCCGTTTACCAGCCATATGCTGCCCCTGGTCGGGCACTCCCATCTGCCAAATCACTCATCCTGTTTCGCGTCTATAACGACTTTTACGATTTCCAAGTCTCTCTCTTGAACGAATTTCCTCGCGAAGCCGGGCGGAATCCACCGCACCCTCGAATTCTCCCATTCATGCCGGGCCCAGCTGAGGACGTCGACGATGCACTGACTGCAACGCGGCGAGCAGAGCTGGACGAGTATGTTATCGGTTTGCGGGATTTGAGCTCTGTGGGCGGCAGGTACGTTCTAGAGCATTCCATTGTGCGAGAGTTCCTCGCCATCAAGCCCGGAGACATGGAGACTGCGTTGCCGCCCCGAGTTGACGAACTCGAAGCAATCTTAGCTGCTGGGGAAGACGGCGACGATGAGTTGCAGGACTCTTTGGGAAGACTGCGGGTGGATGAAAGGCAGACTGTGCACAGTGATGGCTCGGATTACGAGGACGACAACTTCGGACAGAACCCGTACGGTCAACTGAGCGGCAGGCGGACCCCCGACAGCAGTCTGCGAGTTCAGGCGATGACCAACAATCACCGGCGAACAGGCTCGAACTCATCTCAGAACCAGCCTTACGGGCGATCGGACTCTATATCACCACCTCCGACTCGATGGGCCGAAGCATCGAACAACAACCGGCCAGTGATGCCGACGTCTCCATCTTCTTCATCTCTACACTCTAATTCCATGTCATCACGCTCCCGGTCAGGCTCCGTTGCCAACGCGAATTCGCCGTCGATATCAGCCGCTAATCCCCAAACCGCATTTGTGAAGATCAAAATATTCGACCGCGTGGCGGACGATCTCATTGCTATTCGAGTGCATCCACGCGTCACGCATATGGAGCTCATGGACAAGGTCCAGCATCGGTTGGGCGGCGAGGTTGCCCAGCTCAAATACCGACAAAGCTTGAGCAACGAGCTGGTCGAGCTGGGCAACGACCAGCAACTGCGTGCTTGGATAGACGGCACGGACAAACATGTGTTGTATGCCGAGTAGTTCAGGCTGGGACTCTTGGATTTCATAACTATTTCGTTCTCTCATCTAGCCTTTGAGTCTTTATCCATTGCCGCATGTAATAGTAATGTTGCTTATATTCTGCGATCTGGTACACTTAGTTAGTTTGTATCCTTTACACGACTTAGAACCACAGTCATTCATCTGTATGTATCTCACCTTGCATCTGCAAGATGCGCTCGCCGCTGCAGGACCCCAAACAGGCATCAACACCGTCATCATTGCTTCCCTTCTCCTTCCATGCCGTCGTTGCAGCGATATTTGCGGAGCATCTACCGCGTCGGGTTCCGGGAGTGGTGGAGACAGCTGAATTATATTGGCGACGCCAAGTCCGGACGTTTCGTCGGAGCGGACCAGTTCGTTCAATGAACGTGTTTGCCCAATCTACTTGCTCACTGGAAGTTGCTCAGGTTCGGGAACAAGTACTACGAGAACTACAATGCTGAGGAAGAGGTTCCTGGTGCGTCCTCGCCGCTTATTCTAGCCTACGCCCAGATGTGAACCCCGCTCAGGTCGGCAGCGATGGGTAGACTTTGCTCAGGTGCGCGCCGCAGGAATCCTTCCTCCCGCTTCGCTTTTGACAGTATCCTCTTTCGCAGCATCACTACCACGCCTCCCAAGTCCCACCTGAGTGGCACTCGTGGATCTCGCATATCCGCAAGGACGCGCCGACGCAGGACGCGGTCATGATCTCGTCGGCTCAGCCATGGCAGCAAGTGCGCCGAGATTCTAGTCCATCTGTTTCTCTATTGCTCACGTTGTCTTTTTGCTTGTTTCTAGCCTTGGACGGAGAACCTCACTGGAACCCGAGGAGCATATAAACCCTACAACACTGTTGCTCCGAAAATCAACGCATGGGAACCCACGGTCACTCCGAGAGCATGATATTGCAGTCATTATGTACAATGCGGAGAGCCGTCACCGAATACTAGATGTGTCGAGCCCGAGGGAGTGCTCAACGACGTGCTCGGCAATGGCAAGCGAGGAGGTCAGCCCTGGGCTCTCGATGCCCAACAAACTAACCAGTGGGCCTCCTCTGGCAAAGTCCGTTCGGATTACGAAGTCTTGAAACCCGCCAGTCGGTCCTGCGAGCTTTGGTCGAAACCCGACGTAGTCTGGCTGCAGACCATCGAGGATGACTTTCGGAAGATATCGCGTCACGGCTTGATGCATCTCTTGCAGCTGGATGTTGTTTGCTGTGAGATGTTGTGACCAGAAGTCGGGACCTTCGCCGTCTTGTGGCGATAACCACTCCAGGTCAGGCCCGAATCTCACGTTTCCTTGTAGGTCGAGTGTGAGATGTGTCCCCAGAGATTGGAAGCCATGAGAGCTGCCTTGCGTCTCCGGGCAGGGATAGATCAAGTGTGAGATTCCGGTCACGCCTGGACCGCGGTATTTCGCGTAAGATCCTTTTGCAAAGTACATCTTCAACCGTTCCGATGGTGGAAGCAGTGTGTTCGTTATCAGCGGAGCGGAGAGGCCTGCGGCGTTCACCAGCGTCTTCACGAACAGCGAGTCGCTCGAGTCGCCGGTGATGACCTGTACCACCCAGCCGCATCTGTCTTCGTCCCTGTCCACGCGAACGACGTCGGACGAGTACGCCAGATCGCCGCCGGACTCTGTAATGTCTTTCTCGAGACTGCCCATGAAGGCGTGCGAATCAATGATCCCCGTTTCCGGGGACCAGAGCGCACCGGATATCGAATCTGAGAGATTGGGTTCCATCTCACGCGCCTGGTCGCCAGATATGAGTGCCGTGGGAACGGCCGGCGCGTCCGGCTTCGCGGAGCGAGAGTCGGAAGGCCAGTGGCGGAGGCTCAGGGCCTTTTCGTGCAGCGCGGCGATGTAAGGCTGCTGCGCTTTCGTTGCAACGACCAGCTTGCCCAGTTTCCGGTGCGGGACGTTGTGTGCGTCGCAGTATGCGTAGAGCAGCTCGCGGCCCCGGATGCAGAGACGCGTTTTGAGCGAGTGGGGTGGATAGTACAGGCCTGCGATCGCTTGAGCTGCGAAAAGACGTGGAATATTCAGCAGGCACGCGCACCCGAGTGGATGACTTCGGAGTTGCGCGAACTAATCGAGGGGATGAATATTCACTAGAAAACCACGAGCGGAACGCGCTCACCTGGTCTCTTCGCCCTGTCCAATTCAATTGAGGGGAGATGGAGTAGGTTGAAAGCTTACTGCAACAGGATGACGCTCTACCACTATCGTCGACTTGTCAGGGAACTTTTGGCAGAGTTCGCGTCCAATGGCTAGTCCGACCACCCCTGCGAGCTGATGAGCTTGAACACCGCGAGAGCGGATGAGTTTCATACCAGCCCCCACAACGAGAAAGTCTACAGCGGATTCCGGTGCCTTGAATGCATGCTTGTGGTTGAGGCTGGATATGATCGCGCGAACGGACATCGGGTGGCTGTGAGATTAGCCATCAGCATCAGAACAGGCCGCAGTCAGGGCTTCGACCCGTTGTCCTTCCATTGTCTCTACTCGACAAACCTTGGACTAGCTTGGCTGCCGACCCGCCTGACAAAGAGCATCCGTAATCCGACACTCGCGACCGTTGGTCGCAGCTACAGTACCAGATACCCGCGGTCACGGACACCGCCAATGCAGGATACTATAGTCTGAGCGATCAACCCTTGCAGGGCAAAGGCTCAGCGGTCTATGCCAGTAAGCTTGCATGAGAATGCATCAGTCGTACGTCGGGTCTGCAGTCCGTCTGTCCTTTCGATCTTACGGTATGCGCATGTCTCTCATATCATCGTGATCTGCAGCTTGCATCTTTGCGAAGCACGATTTGATATTTCTGAAGCTTATCGTACTCCGGCTGTGCTCGCGGGGGCTCTGGGCATCTCGCCTGAGCATCCCTTATCCCAGTTCCTCTCGTTTTTTGGCTGTCAAGTGATGTCTGGGCCGCCACACACCGCATGACTTCGAACAGGCAGTCCTTTGATTTCGGCGGCGCGGACGATCACAGACCCGACGAGCGCATGTTCTTATGACAAGCTCGTGGGGAAGCTTCCGCCATGGACAGATCTTCTATCCCAATGCATACCATTCGGCGACGAATCTGGATGTTTCGGCACAGGGACACGCTTATCCGTTGCACATCAACGTCGGGATGGGACGGGCGGTGGATATAAAATGGCCTGCAGGTCGCACGGATTGATAGTATCCAGCACTCGCAGAGTACGCTCGGAGACCCTCCCCCTTCCACTCCAGGCATGCGTCTCTCTCTGGTCTTTGCACACCTTGCGGCGGTCATCGCGCTCTCTGGGGCGAACCCGTTGTTCTCCCGGGCAAATCTGGTCGTGCATGACAGCGTGAAACAGGTGCCGGCGGATTGGGCGAAGCACCCCAGCGCAGTCCCGGCCACCAAGCCACTCACCCTGCGTATTGCATTGGCAAGCTCGGACCGTGCCGGCCTGGAGAAGCTGACTTACTCTGTGTCCAATCCCTCGAGTGCATCTTACGGGCAGCATTTGACTCCCGCAGAGGTTCGTCGCTGGTCCAGGTGATCCTGCTCTGTGTAATATTAATCCTGTTTCCAGATCGCTGAGTACGTGAAACCGACCTCAGAGACGCTGGCCACAGTCGATGCTTGGCTTGCGTCCAACGGGCTGACAAGCAAACCGGTCACCAACGCTGGCGACATCATCGAGATCACGCTGCCTGTGAGCCAGGCCAACAGCCTCCTCGCCGCGAACTTCACCTCGTTCACGCATCTTCCGTCCGGGGAACTGAGCGTCCGCACGCTCAAGTACTCGGTGCCCGCTGTGCTGTCGAGCCAGATCAAGTACATCCACCCGACCGTCGCGTTCGTGCCCCCGATGAAGAACACACCCGAACTGGCTCCGGTCAAGCTGTCGCCCAAGAGCAGCAAGCGCGAAGTTGTGGAGGTTCCGACAAAACGTGCCACCGCACCAGCGTCCTGTGCCACCGCTGTCACTCCGGTGTGTCGTGTTTATATGTTGTCTCTTCCCTGAACCTTATGGCTGTCACAGGCCTGTCTGATCGACTTCTATGGCTTCCCGCTGGCACACGCAAACCACTCGGCCGTCAACAACACATTGGGTGTTGCTGGCTATATCCTCGTAAGCAGCGTACGTTCCCTGGCGAATCTTCCGCTTCTCACTCTCGGCGAGTAGCAATACGCCAACCATGTCGATCTTGACGTAAGCTCCTGCTTCTGTGCCTTGCTGCGGTTGATTTACCTTGGCCACAGAACTTTCTGTCCCTCCTCCGTCCCGACCAAATCGGCGCCAACTTCAGCCTCCTCACCATCGACGGTGGAATCAACGACCAGGACATCAAGTAGGGCCTGTTTTTTTTCTCCGCAAGTCAGTTGAAATCAATCCTCTCCCTCAGCAATGGCGGCATCGAAGCGGACTTGGATATCGAGATGGCTGTCGGAATGGCCGCCGGTGTTCCGGTCACTTTCATCTCGGTTGGGAACGACTTTGTGGACAATGTCAACGGGTTCATCGTCAGTCTTTTCGCCTTTTCGATTCTGCGACTGTCACTCATCCGGTCTGACTAGGACATCGTCAACGAGATCTTGTCGCTCCCGGCTGAGACCAGACCCACAGTTCTGACCACCAGCTATGGGTTCAACGAACCGGATCTGCCAGCTGAGCTGTCTATGTAAGAATTATGTTTTCTGTGGCAATATGTACTGAAACAAGAACCAGTGGCATGTGCGACGCTTACATGCAACTCGGTGCCGCTGGAATCTCCGTGTTCTTTGCCTCGGGCGACGGTAGGTTATCTGCATCATTAGATCCGTCCTTTCGGGCGTTGTGCTGATGGCATCCCAGGCGGCGTCAGCGGAATCCAGTCTCAATCCTGCACGACCTTCATTCCCACCGCTCCCTCCGGCTGTCCTTTGTCCGTCTCTCCTGTTCCATTGCTGCCAGCAGGGTATCTTATCGGCCAACAGCGTGACTTCCGTCGGAGGCTCCACCGGCCTCCAGCCTCAGGTCGCAGCCTCTCTGAGTGGCGGTGGATTCTCCAACGTCTTCCCGGTACCAGACTACCAGCTCAGCGTGGTCAGCTCCTACATCTCATCCATCGGCACCCAATACGCAGGATTGTACAACACCTCAGGCCGTGGCATTCCGGACATTGCTGCTCAGGCAGAATCCGTCGAAATTGGCTGGGGTGCGTCGAACTCTTTTACGCTCTGCAATCCTCTGACTGATAGCGTATGCGAATAGTTGATGAGGTTCGCATTGAGGCCTTCTTGTCCATTCATCAGGAGCTGACTTGGCTGCTAGTTCTGGCTTGTCAGCGGAACGTCCTGCGCGACGCCCATCTTTGCTAGCATGGTCTCGCTCGTCAACGATCGCCTCATCGCCGCAGGCCGACCTGTGCTCGGTTTCCTGAACCCATTCTTGTACAGCCCGGCCGGCAGAGCTGCCTTCACAGACGTCACTTCCGGCACCAACCCCGGATGCGGACATCGTGCGCTCGTCTCTCAGTCTGTCTGGCATCGATGCTAACCTTATTCGAAGCGGATTCTCGGCCTCGGTGGGATGGGATCCGCTCACCGGTCTTGGGACACCTAACTTTGACTTGTTCCTCGCTGCGGTGGGATTGTAGAGGATCTGTAATGTATAGTCGTGCAATGGGAAACTTGATCCATAGGCATGTAAGATTGGAAGCAGGACATAGATGAGATGTGGTAGGACATGGAAGATGCAAGTAAGGACAACATGGAAGTAGCGAGCAAGTACACGGTGTTGGTCTCGGAACGACGATTTCAACATCTCAGACACATAGGATTGCCTCATTGCGGCGGGGGCGTCCTTGGTCCTAGCAGAAATGGTTATCGCGCTCGACCAGCTGCAGGTGCAAAGGCACGCACCGAAGAGCCCACTTCTCGGAGGCGGAGTGACCATCGCCCGGCCTGGTGCAACGGGCGCCGCCAGCAACGGATTCGCTGGACGCATGAAAGATAGCAATGAGCAGGGCGCAAATCCGAGTCCGTTCAAGGTCACGCACGTCTCCAGTTGGCCCAAGCAGGGAGATTGGGTGCCGGCGTCGGGGGCGGCATCGGTGCGGGTGTCGGTGCGGGTGGCGGGGCTGCCGCCGGTGGGGCTCGCACACGCCGTGCTCTCGGGACGGGGCGCGGAGACGGTGCGCCATCCGCCTGGTGCTGGGGCAGCTGGGGGCGGAGGCTCTATCATGGCCAATGGAGGAGACTCGATCGCCGGCGGCTATGGTGATTTGGAAGGTCAAGGTAGATGAGGGATAGGCGGAACAGGACTTCAGGGATATGATGCACGGGATGGTCGAGTTTCAGCGTACGGGAGGCATCCATCCAGCGTAGATTCCTTCTGCACTGTGCTTCGCCTTGATGGCCATGAGCTCGGAGATCTCGCTGACGGTCGTTGATCAGGCGACGAAGCCAGGCATGAAGCGGGGAGACGGACTACTGCAGCTCCCTCTTCTCATCGCGCAGCTTTCCCACCTCGCTGAGCAGGATCTTGACCTCGCCTGCGAGCGCCTTGCTGAAGTCCGTCATGTACCTGCGCTTGTCGGGATGTGTTATTGAGCGGGACGCGACCAGTTCGACGCACTTCGGGTTCGGGGGCTGCGACGAGCGGCCGCCGTTTGGCGTCGTCATTGTGGGTTGCGAAAGATAGTTGGAAGTACGAGATGGATCAGCAACAAGAGCGTGGAGTCGCGAGGCAGTGGCAGTGCTTCTTGAGCCGTAATTTCGATAAGGCGGAGATTGAGCTTATCTAGTATCGATATTGATTATCACTAGCGGTCTTGCCGCCGGCCCGTCAGCCTGGAATGAATTCATTTCCAACTTTTGCTGCTCACAGGACGCTCCCTATTCACCCTTCCCAGACCCACCGGAATCGTAGGAATTGCTGTTCGTCGCAGCCGATGATGTCACCGGATCGAAATGAGGCGGCGATGCCAATATCAATGGCGGTGTCAGGTGCACAGGAACGTTGGCTGATGTGAGCTGCGGCGCTCCTTCCGAGCACCCAACGCCCTCCATGCACCCGACACGGGACGAACTCGAACTGGTATCGCAGCTCTTTGCCTCCGGGGAGCCCAAGACGCTCGACGCCATCACCGGGACCCACGCCCTGGCGCTGTTCGCGAACACAGGCCTTTCAGACGAGGTCCGCCGCACCCGGGATCCGGATTTGCGTAATGGATAACATGCATCTAGGTTCTGGGACAGATATGGTCCATTGCAGACAAGGACTCGAATGGACAGCTCTCGCGGGACGAGACTGGGGCGCTGCTGAGGCTGATGGGGTGGGCACAGGCGGGAGTGAAGCCCAGTCCTGATCTTTTGGAGAAGCGTGCGTCCGAGATGGGCTGCCCGGCGACGCAGGCTCACTTGTTTTGGATAGCCGGCCCTACAGCGCGTATTCCCTCCGTCTCCATCCCGGGACCTTCGAAGACACCCGCTCCCGTCCTCCCACCACTGACGCCAACAGACAAGGCAAATTTCTGAAGCTGTTCTATAGCAACGGACCAGTTGAAGGTTTTGTTAGTGGTCCGTGCTTGCTCTTTCGTGACGTGCATCTCCCTTATACTGGTCCGCAGGGGACAGAGCGAGAGAAGTCATGTCAAAATCCAAACTGCCCGTCGAGAAGCTTTCCAGGATCTGGTACGTGCGTTCTCACTACTGTTACCCAAGCGTCGATGTACGAGCGCCGTAGGGATCTCTCAGACCGGACAACACGCGGTGCATTGGATTCGACGTCTTTCGTTGTGGCCATGTATCTCATCCAAGGGCTCATGAGCCATACTCTCTCCGCTCTTCCCGACACACTCCCGGATTGGCTGTTCGATCAGGCTTCTGCTGTGCCCCCGTCTCCATCCATTGTCATATCAACGACACCATCTCAAGATCCATTTGCGTCTCCGCACGACGAGACTCCAAGGAGCTGGGATATACCAGCCGAGATACGTGCCAATTCAGATCGCATATTTGATTCCCTGGATCCGCTGCGAACAGGTTTCGTGTCGGACAGTGTCACGCTTCCTCTGCTGTTGGAGTCGAAGCTTCCTCCAGATGAACTGGCGAAGATTTGGTGAGCATCGCGCACGCTTTTCCGTGCGCCTGCGATCTCATGTCGAGGAGGTCCCAGGCAGATATCCGCGGCGACGGCAAACTCACTCGAGAAGGGTTTGCGATTGCGCAGTTCTTGGTCAGGCAACGGTTGGGAAGCAATGCTCGAACAAAACCAATGCCGCCCGCGAAGCCGCCGAATCTCGTTGACCACCGACGTGTCCGATCCGCCTCGGCGGTGAATGCGCTGGACAAGCCTGTGCCTCCCCTGCCGACGGGTCGGCTGCTTACTCCGACACTGCAACCAGCACCATTCAGATATAGCACCGCACCGCCGCTTCCGGTTCGAGATGTTCAGGCTGGTCTCCCAAGGCGATCGTCATTCGTGCTGTATCCCACGCTCCCAACACAGTCAAGCGACGCTCTCCCCATGCGACCCGATCGCGCAGAGGGTGAGGATCGATCTGTTCTCGTAGAATTCCGCTCTGAATGTTCGAAGCCGAAGCTGCGATCGCGCGACTGAATCGGCAATTGCGAGACATGCAAGACTCGATCACACAGCTGCGCGAGACGGCGGCGCAGAAGACGGCCATGGTGACAACCGTCACGCAAGAGAACGAGTCTCTCCGGGTTGTTATCGAGGAGTTGCAGGTGCAGCTGGTCAACAACGAGCGCGATACGCATCAAGTTCTCAATCAAGTCCTCGGCAAGGAAAACGACGCACTGCGGAAGGCTCTCAACACCGCCGAGAAGGAGCTTAAACAGCTTCAATCGGCGAGTTCCGATATAGAGATGCAGCGAATCCAGTACGAAGATCTTGTACGAGAAAACGAGCGCCTGTCAAGACAGATCGAGGAGATGCGAGAGTCGACGACCCAGCTTCCTTGGGCAGGCGGCGATTCGGAACTACAGACGCTCATCAACGAGGATCTCGCGCGGGAAAACGCGCGGCTGCGGGGAGTGGAGCGCGACACGCGGGAGAACGTGGCCCAGTTGCAAGAGGCCGCAGCCGGATTCGAGGTCCAGCGGGGAAGGAATGCCGATCTCATGCGCGACAACGAGCGATTACAGGCCACCGCGCGTCGAGTGCAGGCCAATCTGGACACCCAGCAGCAGCAGGTTGCGCAGCTGACACGAGAACTGGAAAGATACAAATCGAACGCGAGGACTTCCGCGCCTGCCAGAGCAGGTCCGAGTCGAGAGGCGGATGTTCCACCACCTGCGTACGAGGAATTGGACTTGAACGGGATTGTTTGATGGATCTGTGTATTATCATCTCAAGTAAATGTATTCGATCCATTTCTACTGCCATCTTTCCTACAGAGCGAGAGAAGAACGCGCTTCGACTCGTCATCCGACGGATGGTTCGATAGTCAGATCAACCAATGTGCCTCTGAGCGCATCGAGGAACGGTGGATGTGGATCTTCGACCGATGCCGCCAGAGAGAAGCAGAGGTCTGGTGAGGTAAGGATTTGTTGTCATCAACGCTCACTGATGGACGTTACTATCATGCGTCACATTTTGAGCAGGCAAAATGGAGACATATGGTCTCCGCCAACAAGGTTCGAGAGCGCATCACATGTCGTGGACTGTCCCTGCATCAACGGTGTACATCGAGTCTAAACGAAACACAAACATTCTAGAACCAAGCGAGATCTAAGAATGCGAATCGTTTCTGGGGATGGAACGGCCGAGAGCTTCAACGGCATCATGTAAAACAGCCGTAATCGCACTTCTGGCCGCAGCGTCGGTCCCATCACCAGTCGCACGCAAGGCCTCGAGCGCGGCGAGATCTATCGGCTGCCCGAAAACGACGCCCAGTTGCGTGCCCGGCCGCGGAAGATATTTATACGGAAATGCGCGACCCTCGGGCATGAGGTGCTCAAATCCGCTGAGCCACATGGGTAGGATGACGGGGAGCGCGGAGACTTCCATCAGGACACGTCCGCTATCGAAAACAAATGAGCCCATGAGAGTCTGATCATGAGTCCGATGAAGGCTCACTGACACGCCCCATTTGAACCGCGGCAGCTGTAACAGTCCATCATCGTTTACGGGATAGTGCTGATGGATCTTTCCCTCGCTGAAGAAGTGGACCTGTTGGAGACATTGGGTGAGAAGATAGTCCAGGAGTGGGATGGGCGCACCCACCCAATTCCCTTGGTTGAGCTTCCGGATTGCGGCATCAACGGACGGCTGGTAGATGCCCATCCCGCGGAAGGTCTCGAGCACGTTTCCGTGGCGAAAAAAGGCAGAGAAGAGGCTTCAGAGGGCAAGGCACATGAATGAGAACTCAAATGACGCGTGTCGAAACGCGTAGCTCACGGATTAGTGAACATGACGTCCGACGCGCCGAGCGTCCAGCGGGTGGTTCGACGCTTCAGAAAGTATTTCGTTGGGATGGCACCCCATACGAGGGGATCATCAAGACTGCGGAGATTCGGATGGTTGCCTCACAGCTTGAACAGAGACAAGGCAGTACACACGTCGAGATGTGATTTGCAACTGCGATCAAGTCCCGGGTGAGCCAAATCAATGCAAAGAGCTGGAAAACCTACCTGTAATTACACCGTTCGAGCGCGAACCCTCGAGAGCAGCCTCAAGGTGCGGAAGCCCGCGTACGGACGCGGGACATATCGTCTTCAGAGCGGCCTTGCACGTCAGCTGTGCCACCAAAGGGAGCAGCATAGTGACCTCGCAGATCCAAATAAAGCCACACTTCGAGCTTAGTCATTGCCCCAAGATAAAGTCTCGTCTCACTCACGTCCAACTGTACGAGTTGACGACGGCCAGCAGGCGCCATGCTGGCCCAACTTCCGGCTTTCCTCCCATGGCTCGCTGCCCTCACGATGGTTTATGTCTTCATGTGGTTCTCTGTCTGGTCGGCCGATGACGGTCTTGACGCTCACGAGTCCGGTCTTGCCCTGGTTGCATCCCGTGCGCACCCTCTCTCCGTCCGCCCCTTCAACTTGCCTTGCTCAACATAACCCTTCTTTCCCTCCACAGGCAATCCGTTCAGAGAGCAAGGTCCCCCGGCCAACATGGCCAAGCTCATCCTTCTACGACACAAGGTGTGTGGGGAAGCATGCGCCGAAGCTTCCAAAGCCTGATGCAAGACCTTCTCTTCTTGCAGATTCAGACATCCACAAAAAGACGTCGGAGCCCCTCACAAGTCCGCCAACCCCACCGAGCCTGTCATCTCAGCCAACCCATCGTCCCCCGTCAACCCTCACCATGGGTGCGCTTCCCCAAAGCGGCCTTCGGCGGAAAACAATACCACTAGTTCTATCATTATTGCCGCCCCCTTTCGCATGCTATAATACCCACTGCTGTCTTTCTTCTTAACGGCACCTTTTGCTTTGGTGTTTGGGATATAATGCTTGTTTGCCTTGAATCACAGTTGTAAAATACAGTGCTAGATGAATCACAAAACAAATACCACAACATTGTCGACTGCCCTAATCAAAGCGGGCGCTTCGTTCGACAGCGACCTGCTTCAAGATACCGGATCCCTTGGGTTTCCGCCGCTCCTGAGCTGCAGCCACCGCCGCTTGCGCTGCACTACCCCTCACAGATCCACCACCAGCTTTGGTACGTTGTCCAATGACGGTCGTCCGCCCAGAAACATGCCCAGTCCCAGCATTCCCTGCGCGTTTCTCGCTCCTCGCCCACTGCTGCATCCGGAGGTCTTGTTGGCTCTTATGGTCTGACATCGCATGATGACCCTAGCATGATATCAACATCACGTCATTCGACACGATCACATGACCATTACCTCGCGTTTCGCGACCACTTTCACTCTCGGCTGATCTTCGTCCGAGTCGTGATCGACCCATGATACGTCCTCCACGTCCATTTCCGGCTGTGACGCGCGTCAGCGGATTCGGTAATGGCATGCTTACAGGGATCGCTTACAGCGTCGTGCAGGTCCTCGTTGTCCTTGAGCTCACGGATTCGTTGCACGATTTCGCTCCGCGAGACCGTTTCTCGGCTGTCCTCCTCCTCTTCATCCAGAGTCATAGCCATATCGCTGTCCGGAACTGCGTTTTGGAGATACGCAAGGTCGGCATCATCACCAAAAATCAAGTCGTTCTTGTAGACTTGTGCGAAAGCATTCGTCTGCGGATTGTTGGCTGGAACAACTGGTCAGAAATTGTCAGAGGAAGCACAGCAGCACGAATTACCCAATTCAGTTACGTCACCCCGGACGATGACTGGCTCATTACCCAACCCTCTTCTCATCTTGCGAGCTCTCAGATCGTCCTCCTCGTCTTCACTGTCGCTGTCATCGACACCCAGACGGTTCCTCCGTTTCTTCTTCCTCAACTCTCCTTGTACAGCAGCTTGGTGGAGCTTCTCGATCTCTAGATCGTCTTCGTGGATCTGCTCCTGGTACTTTTCCATCACCAGATTTTCCGACACCTTCACCTCTCCGTCATCCACGAGCGTCTCAAGAGTCTGGTCCAAATCCTCGTTGTTCTCGTCTTCCTCCGGATCATCGGATTTACGGCCGAATCCAAATGCAGCAGCCATCTCATCCTCATCGGACTCTTGAGCCTCTTCGAATACAAACTCTGACTTTTCAAGCGGTTTCCTAGGTTTCCGGGCTGCTTTGACCTTCGCAATGGGCGACACTGGTGCTGGTGATGGCGAAGGCGTTCGAGTTCGGGTCCGCCTTAGCAAACGGCGTCGAGGAGAAGGCCCTGGGGGGCTATCGAACTGGGAAGGTTCGACGAGCGACAATGTGCTGAGGGGTCTCCGCAGCTGAGTCATGGAAACGCTCGGCTGAGGTGGCAGTGGATCTGGAGAGGAAGGCCGGTAGAGCTCAGCTTCATCATCAGGCTTAGTCTGTGTCAGAAATCTGGGAAAGCGACGATCGGCATATGGCAAGTAAAAAAGATAGAACGACGCACCCGTGGGCATTGATGTACAACTCTTTCTCTTCTGGGCCCTGTTTCTTGTGCACGGCCTCCACCAGATATTCCTGCTCCTTCTCAAAAATATCACCAGCTTGGCGTCGGAATTGTTCGTCGACGTTCCTGATCAAATCCCCATTTAGCTCCACGTCTTGTGTCAGATCTAAAGCGAGTCCAGGACCCCTTCGAAGCGCCGCGAAACTGGCAGGCTGGAGGCACCGATGAGCAAGTCTGCGTCGGAAAGTTCTGAAAGATCTCGCACCTTCAACGACCTCTTGCCCTGCGTGCCATCGTCAAAGATATCCGAGAACCCAGGTCTCAAAACATCCTGATCAT
The DNA here is from genome assembly GCA_963692855.1 of Mycena citricolor. Taxonomy (NCBI): domain Eukaryota; kingdom Fungi; phylum Basidiomycota; class Agaricomycetes; order Agaricales; family Mycenaceae; genus Mycena; species Mycena citricolor. The sequence continues at coordinate 2,527,708 of CAVNYO010000405.1, forward strand.
CCGAGAACTGAGAAAACGCTGCTGTCTTCGCTATTCCAAGAGGCCGGACGCTGGGCTGAGGGGACAATTGACTGTTACCGGGATCGCTCTCGCGCTGGGAAGATCGCTGCAGCTGCGCAGTGAAGTCGAGTGCGCCAACGGACAGGCCCATTGACAGAGGTCTTCTCCGGCTCATGAGAGCGTCATCGTCTTCTTCAACATCGGTGTCAACGCGTTCATGCTGGCTGGGAGACATTGAAAGACTCCTCTGCATGCCCTCTTCGAGTCCAAACAGCGAGCTGTGCCGTGAAAGAGGCCCAGGGCGGTCACCGAGTGGTCGACGAGTGATGGAAAGGACCACGTTCTCCTTGTCTTCATTGATGGCGACCATATTCTCCTTGTCTTCATTCAGCTCATCCATGTTCTCCTTGTCCTCGTTCTCTTCGTCTTCGCTGTCCGATAGAATAGGCTGGGGTCGACGGGTCATCACACGATTCAGCATGGGGCTGTTCTCGTCGTTTTCGTCGTTCTCATTTTCTTCATTCTCGTTCTCGTCATTCTCGCTATCATCTTCGTCCTCGTCGTCGACCATCGTAGTATCGGGATCTTCCATGAAAGACGACTCTGGCCTCTCCTCGGTCCAGTCTTCATCGCTCGCGTCGTCCGACAGGTCTTCGCGATCCAGATGCATCCTCGCCTCTGCATTCCTCTGCCCTTTCTCAGCAATCGCCTGAATGGCTCCTCTCATCGAGCTATCCCCATCAGCACCAACGACCGGAGCGACCTGCCCACCCCGCCTCTGCCACTCCTCCTCCTTTCGCGTCGTCTCTTGCCTATTATTCTCTGTCACTCGAGCCTTGAGTAACGCATTCAATTCCGCTTCGGTCTTGGCAGCGGCGAAGGACTGCGGCTGGGACTTGTGTTGATGCGCTCGTTGCACGGACGGTGTGATCCCGCTTAGTGCCAACTGTTGTCGAACTCCGATGGACTGTCGGTGTCGATTGTCACTGTGCTGCCGAACGTTGCCGTCCAGCCTGCCATTCGGCACAATCTCCAGTTCGTCGTCATCGTCCGATACGTCGACTGCAGCGCGTTTCTGGGCCAGCGCTGCGAGTTGCAGCTTCCGTTCCATCAGTTCACGCTGATGTTGCTCGTGCGCCTGCTTTTGTTTGAGATGCGCGTGGATCGTGCTGACCTCGGGCAAGTCTTCGCCGTCTTCGTCGAGCACAGGCATTGGGTCTATGGCAGATCGGGTTGGGCTCGGAGCTGGTGGAAGCATCGCCTCTTCATCTGCCTCTGGGCGAACGGGGGTAGCCGCAACCCGCGTCACGTTCGGTGAAGAAGAGAACGCTGTGATGGGATCATCCATTGACATCGTTGTCCCAAGCGGAGGCTTACTGCACAGATCATGTCAGAGCTTTAGCACTATGACTGCCTGAGAGACTTACTGGAGCGTTTGGAAAAATTGCCTCAAAGTCTTATTGGTACCAGGCATAGAGGTTTGTAGCGCAGCTTGACGCATGCCAGCGATCCGGCTGCGGTCACGAGCTGTATCTTGTATCTCTTTCTTGGACACTGCCTGGAAGAAAATTTAGTCAAGATCGAAAGAGCGAGAGGCAGAGACTGACTTTGACTTTCGGCCCGCTGGCCCTTCGTTTCAGAGTCGATTCGGGGATTTCCGTGAATCTCAGAGGATGAACCTGACCTCTGGACGAAGAGGTTTGCTTGCTCTTGCCTTTGCTCGATCGAGGTTGAAGTGTGATGTTCGCTGGAAGATCCTCATCACCCGAAGTTGGAGGTGTCGAGGATCGACGTGGTTTACTGGCAGAGGAGTCCGCAGTGGGGGCCAGAGGAGATGTCCCCTTGCTGCCATTGTCTGATTCTTCATCGGAATCGACCATGGTGGGGCGCCGTTTGGCCACCGGGCCTTGACGGCGTTTAGGAATGGCAGGAGGAGGTGACGCTGACACCGAGCGAATCGTTGATAGCGATTCGCCCAGTGCATTCGTAGTAGAATTTGCGCGGAAGATAGGCGAGTTCGGTTGTGTTGGGATTGCTTCATCGATTTCCGGAGGCGTCGGCGCTTGGAGCGCGGCCGACGCGTTCCCGAACTTCAATGTGGGTGTCACAAGCGCGCTCGACTCTTCAGCATCCTCCATATCATCGAAATCCTTCATCCTCGCCTTCCAGCCAAAATCTAACATGGGCAACGCGTCATTGGTCCCGGCGTGGCTTCCTTCGTCATCGGACGTAGCCACGTCAGAGTGTGTCGTGTCCAGGGTAGCTACAAAACATCTATGAGTGTCGTATGGGCACAGAAAATTCGGCCATATGTATTACCTTTTGTTTTCGTGGAAATCGGTACGCTTGGTCCACTCTCGTCGAAGACAGGCGCCGATACATCTGGCTTGGGCCTACCATACGTCCGTACGACTTTGATGGGTGGCAGATTTGACATAAATCTAAGCACTGCGGTAAATAATTGGGAGAGAGTGGAAGAAAGGGTGTAGATGGAAAGCAGGCCAAGGAAAACGCTCTGGCGCTGCAGTCGAGTGTGGTTGGTTGTTGAGGAAAGTCACAGTCACGCGTTACTATACGCGTTCAACCCTAACCTAGCCTTCATCTCATGCCATCATTCCTCCTGTCCTACACTAACGCACGCCCAGTAGCGCTCAGCGTTCAGCCTTCTTAGAGCCTGCTTGGAGTTAAGCGGACCTGCAGCCTAAGCCCCTCTTCCGCCCGACCCCTCTTCACCCGACCGCTTTCTTGTGGAACTGAATAACGATGTCGGACGAGGAACGACGACGATAGCGACCACGTGTTATCAATCAGCTCACCTACTCTTGAAAGACCTGGAGAATAACGTTGTTCGTCATGTACAGAGCGTCTGGTCCGGCTTGAAAGGTCATAACCACTTCTTCCACGCTCATCTGTGCCATGATACGACTCGCGTGCGGCAGGTTTCTTGGGACGCGACAATGTCCTCGAAGTTGCAGTCGGTCTCATTATGGCTGGCGGCTTCTCGAAACTCGTCAACTCCTTCATATCCGATGTTCTTCTGCCCCCGATCTCGTTGTTGCCTTTCCTTGGAAGAAATCTGCCTGCTAAATTTGCTGTCCTCCGCTCTGGCCCCAATCCGCCGTATAATACAGTCGAACAAGCTACTGAAGATGGTTTGTTATCCACTCGCTAAGAATTCCCCGTCGATTCTTATCTCAGGACAGGCGCCATAACTCTTGCTTGGGGTGCTTTTCTGGACAACCTGATAACTTTCTTTGCACTAGGTGCTGTTCTATACACTTACGCTCAATTATACGCCATCTTCACCAAAGAGTCCATCATCAAACACATTGTGAAATGCAAATATTGTCGCAAGGATATATCCGCAAGTGTATGTATTTCTGCAGCACAACTTTCAAACTTCTAAACAAAGTATTCCAGGCTAAACGCTGTGCTTTCTGCACTAGCTGGACTGATGGTCGAGATGAGAAGCAGGCTCAGCCAACTCACAGTGATCACCCTCTTGATTCGTAACGTGCGGCATGCGGACATGATAATCTTTTGGATATTGACTGGATGTACTCATTGGACCCTGCTTTCGCGATATTTATTTCGACTCGCCGTGGCCATTTGAACATTGAAAATAATGATATCGACGATTTTCTCGGGATACCGAAATGGGAAAAAGATTCTGGCTAGCTCAGCTATCCCGAGTAGCCTTGTATTCATCGATCCACTTCTTCTCTGCATCTCCTTTGGGCAGCACAACGAAAGTCAGACACCCGTCTTTCAGCTCGAGTCCATCCTTGAGCTCGCCCTCCTTCTCTTTTGCGGCTGTGCACACTTCTCGAAGCGACATCTTCTTGCCCACCTTCAACAACCGTTTCCTTCGCGTCATCGCGTACACAGCCAACTTCCCATCCACATATTCGTGCTTCGTGTCCCAAGCTGGCGGCGGTGCTTGGGGTGGAAACATGACTGCTAGATGACTGGAGAACGGCGTGTCTTCGACGAATTCAGGTATTATGTCGGATGTCGCGTATTGAGGATAGAGGAAGAACACGGGGATGATCAACGACGTCCCCGTTGGATCCTCGGGATCAAAATGAGGTTCGTATGGATTATCAAGATCGTCTTTCTTCTTCAGCACGATCAGATTCCGTTCCTAGGATGTGTGAATACCTAGCCGGACATATGCAGCCGAACACGGCACACCTTGAAAGCAGCGAGCATCTTGTACCTCGCCTCTTGCTCCTTTCGCAAACGTTCTTGCTTCTCTCTCTCTTTCTTTTCCTTCGCGTCCTTCTTGCTCTGTGCCTGTGCACGCACGGACTGCACGCCCTTGTTTTCAGAGTCGAACTGCAGACATCGGTCGCAGCAGTCAATCGCCTCCTCTGCCCTATCAAGGGCCACCAGCGCAAGAGCTGAGCGGTAGTACGCTTTCGAAGAACGCGCGTTGAGAGTGATAGCCTTGGAGCAGTCGCGCAGGACTGAGCCGTAATTTTCTTCGGTCGCGCGTCAGATTAGATTGTCGACATCATCATCCAACCCAGCACTTGCTTAGTTCCAGATTCGCAGCAGCTCGGTTGCAGAGCAGGGCTTCATGCAGGACGGGATCGGTAGGTTTTGCATCGATCCCCTGTGTGTAGAACCCTTGAGCTTCACGATATCGCCGGCCCTTGAAGTAGTCATTCCCTTGATCCTTGAAGTTTTCGGCCACCTCTGCAGAGAGTCAATATAGACCCTCGCTAATCAGCTTGGGGGAGACTGGCCATCGGGAGTTCCTTCATGAGCAAGACTCTGCAAAGCAGCAATCATGGGATCATCCGTGCTTTCCTCCGGGAGTGATTTCATGAACAAAGGGATGGAGTCGAGCTCCGCCATCTTCTCCTCAAAAGTAGCATTTGAGCGCGGTCGCTCTGGGCCGAACTGCCTGAACAGATCGTCGTCGTCCATCGTCGTTCTAGGTAAAGATAGAGATGGTATTGCAGTCATGGATCGGATCGTGATGATCTAATCCGGATCAAGATTTTTGTGCCGACGTTACACAGCAGTGCACACCTCGTCTTCAACTTCAACTTTTAAGTCGCACCATGGCCTCCAACGACAACGACCCTTTCTACCTCAGGTATGGTTATCATCCGGCTCTCCCCTCTGATCTGACACACTCCCCAGATACTAGTGAGTATTTGCGCCTCCAATGCCAGGATTCACCTCTCAATCCATTTTCGCAGCACCGGCCACTCTGGCAAGCACGGCCACGAGTTTCTGGAGTTCGAGTACTCCCATGGACGTCTCCGATACGCCAACAACTCCAACTACCGTAACGACAGTCTCATTCGCAAAGAGAGTGCGTTTTCCGTCGCGCCTTTTCAAGGTGACGCGCAGCTGATCCCCGTCGTCCACAGTGTGGGTCGGCCCGCTCGTCGTGAAAGAGCTGAAGCGGATCGTCGAATCGAGCGAAATCACCAAGTACGTGTCTGGTTCCAGCGCCTGACCACCACGTCCTCACCGTCCTTGCTCGTCCTCAGGGAAGACGACACCAACTGGCCGAAGAAAAACATCGTCGGCAAGCAGGAGCTCGAGATTCGCGTGGGGAACGATCATATCGCGTTTGAGGTCCGTCGCACATGCGCTTCGGCGTGCTTTAAGGCCTGACAGCAGGCCAGACCGCCAAAATCGGCTCGCTCGTCGATATCCAGGACAGCGAAGACCCCGAAGGACTTCGCGTGTTCTACTATCTTGTCCAAGATCTCAAGGTCTGTTCTTCCCCACCAGAGCGTTCAGGGCACTTATCGAGCTGTATAGTGTCTCATCTTCTCTCTCATCTCCCTCCACTTCAAGATCAAGCCTATTTAGAGGCTCTCTGCCGGAGTAGATTGCGAATGAATTCTTGGTATTGTAAAGAAGATCTCAGCGACCATGAGCATCAGGCTGGTCTTCACCCCGTCAAGAAAACGTGCAAGTTCCGTGTCTGGTGAGCCTCACTGTATAACTTCCACTTCATCACATCTGATCTTCCTTCTCAGGCGTGTGTTTGTATGCACCACAAATGAAATAATACAGAAAACAGCTGCTCTTCCAGCCAAAATCTTTGAGAAACATGTAATACATAAACGTACTGGTCCCTTTGAACGACCGTATCAGCTGTTGTTGTGCTCGATCAAAGCGGAGGAAATGTTGAAAAGTCCAAAACAGGTGCCAAGAAACCCACGCGGTGGTGTCCTTCCTACCACTTGAGGGACAGTTAACTTTTTGTTGGGGAGTCGAAAGAAGGACCAAGATAGGGGCGAGAATTAATATTACCTTTCACTCACGGTCACGCCAAGCTGCCAACCGCCAGGGATTACTCGTACAAGACTAGACAAGACTCTAAATGAGCTGATACAGATGTGAATGCTAGGTGATGAGTGTAGATATTCCATGAGAATGAGATAACATCATAAATCAAGCCACCACATCCGCAGAACTAAAACTGCTTCGCCTCCTCCGCACGGGCCGCAACCCTGGCCGCTCAGACTTGGTCGCCGGCACCACGACCGCATCCACATTCGTCTTCATCCACGCGTCCGACTGCTCCTTAGGGGCGCGCTTCAGAGTCGCACTCGCTACATCCGTCAACGCAGCAGTTGCTGCCTGCCTTCTCGTCGTCGCCAGTGTCGGCAACCGCGAAGGCGTCGGCGAGGGCGGCGGGTTCGGTCGTCGAATCGCAGCAACGGCAGCCTTGGCGGCCGCTGTCGTGCGAGTGGTAGCTAATCGCGGGATCTTATTCGGGCCCTGCGATCCTTTCGAAGTCGTCGCCGGTGCCTTGCTCGTTGACGCCTTGCTCGTTGAAGCCTTGGCGGACGCCCCACTAGTCCCCGTGCTCTGCGATGAATTTACTGGAGGCCTTCTGCCCACTGCAGCAGCAACCGTAGTCGATCGAGTGACGCGGTGCGTTCGAGAATCAGACGAAGTGGGTGCCTTTGGTTTTCCCGCTGCTTTGCTCCGTGCCCCGGCAATTGGCAACGCCGGCAGCGTATCACTATCTTCATCATTATCGCGCCCGAGCTCATCCTCCGAGTCAAATTCCAATGTACGTTTAGTGGTCGGTGTCTTCCGTGGCTGACCTGGCGTTGCAATAGCTTTGGCCTGTGCCTGGGCTGCTGCGATGTGCCGACTGGGTGTGACGGGCACTGCAACGCCTTTCGTAGGAGAGGGAGGCGGAGTGGTCGACATCGGAACGGCAGGTAGATCCTCCTCCGCAGGCGGTGTTGCAGGTGTGACCACAGTCGCCGAGGCCAGGATCGCGGCAGCCTGCTGTCTCTTGACCTCATCCACGGCCGCCCACTTCGACCACTCCAGCTGCTTGAGATACATGTATTGCTGCTGGGGGCCAACCACACTTCCAGGTCGGACGATGCGCATGAACGCGATCGCCTCATTCGCCGTGAAGCCGTATTTCCAAATCAGATACGCGCCTATGAGCGTACCTGTTCGGCCAAGTCCTGCTTTACACTGCGAACCATGTTAGATATCGTATCAGTGGCATCTTAAGACAACGCACGTGGACTGCCACTGCGCCACCAGCCTCGATGATCCGGTCGGACACATCCAGAAATGTCCGCACAATCTCGTCTGTCGGATTCGTACCATCGTCAAAGTACAACTCCATGTGCTCGATTCCGCGGTCCAGGAATGTGTTCCGGTCGTACAGCTCCGTGTTCAGGCGCACGACGAGCTTGATGTTTCGTTTCTCAAAGTAGTCCAAACAATTGAGGAATGGCGTGGGCAGCTTTCGCTGCAGAGCGGAGGACGACGTGCCCGGCGCCTTCTCCTTCGCTTCCTTCTCCTTCTTTATCCAAGCCGAGTCCACAGGTGATGCGAACGCAATAAAATTTGGCGTCAGCCAGTTCCAGTCTCCGTTCTCCACCTTCTCGTAGAACTCGTATTCCTCGACACTGAACTCGTTCATGTCACACAGCCCGTGCTGCATCGCCTTCCACATACCCCATAGACAATCCTGGATGTTTAGATTGAAGTCGGACGGCCCACGCCCCGCGTCCCGAAATGGCATAAACTCCATCTCTGCGATCGGGTGAAAGGCTTCCCAAGGGGCACGCCGGTGCACGATCATCTGATAGGATGGCGTCAGTGGCGATCACACTATCTTGAGACGCGCACGGACGACAAACAGCGCGAGCAACAACGCAGCATTCGCCTTGCGTCTCGGATCGTCGGAGGAATACAGCACCAGCCGATGGGGCCCGAGGTCTTTGTCCTTTGAGTGGACAAAACACACGTGGCACGTGAGCGTTACACGGGCGGCAGAACCACGCACGCACCTCGAGGAGTTCGTGTATCAGAATGCATGCTTTGTAGACCATCGCGATGTTGAGGGGACCCCAGTCTTGGAAGAAGGAGAGGTACAGCAGCTGGTCGTCGATCGTGAAGTAGTAGTACGACGCGGTCTCGTCTGCCGCCGCGACCTCTGGATCTCGTGGACGCGTGCGAACGCGCGGGCGATTATCGGGTTCAGCGGCGAGGCGGTTAAGGACCATAGGGTTCGGCGTCGGGTGCGGAAATGTAGTGAAATAGAGTCTGTGCGACAGCGGCAAGGTGGGTTCAACGCGTTGAATGCCATGCAGGAAAGTAAGGGTACCTATCGCCGAAACGGCACAGTGGCTCACACTTCGGTGGCATCTTTGAGAGATTACGAAGTGGAGGACGGCAAGGTGCTTCGGGACGAAGGAAGAACGCGACGAAGTTGGTGTTTCGAAGCCAGACAAACAAGAGCAAACTCGTTTGCATGCACAGAAAAGGAAACGAGTAGTAAATCAGTTATGTACTGTAACAGCTGAATTCGGCCCGAATATGAACCATTGCATACAATACTCACAATACCACACAAAAATATTTTAGTGAATGTGGCTCAGATGATTATTGCACCATTGCCTCGAATGCGGCGCGTCCATTTTTTCGGGGAACATCAACTGACCGTCAGAGCTGAGATGTCACACGCTAAAGATTGGATGCGGCCGAAAACATGGCCCCGGAGACGGCTGACATAGATCCATGTACTATAACGCAAGATAATGTGTCGCCTATTTCTCGGAGTGATTGTCAGACACATGTTAGATGAAGTGCAGCAGACCACTGTAGCCATATTTGACTGCGGGGACTGCCTGACATGGCTTGTCGTAGCAGCGTAAGAAACATATGTCCCAGAGAGGCAGACTTGAGCCGTATGCCACATTACTCGAGGGTGCAAGGGTTCTCAGAGGGCTCGGCAACGCACCGTGGACGAGCGGAAGGATGAAGACGTTATAAGATTTTGAGCCAGTACCCGCGCACAAAAAGAAAGACGTGTCGTTGGCCCGACGAAAGAAGGACGAACAGGCGAGCTGTGAGAATCATGTACCACGGTGTTGGTAGAGAAATCCGCGAGGCCGAATCCCACGGAGGCTTGCGGAAAGCCAAACGCTGCTGCAGCAGAGGACAAGTTCTGCATGATGTCGGTTCCAGAACGTCTAGCGCCCAAGACACGAGGTTCTGCGGGCAGCGGCATTCCCGAGCGACTCTGTGTGAGTTCCGCAACATCTATCTCATTTGTTCCTCCACCCCATGTGCATCAGATTTGGCTTTCTGGAGATCGGCCAAGTCGTGCCCAGCTTACTTGGCTGGAGCCGATACTGCTCGAACAAGGCAAACATTCCAAAGCCTTGAAAAAAGATTCGCGACTTCGCAATCATGCATGGACACAGTCAAGAGACAAGAGAGGACTGAATCACCCTCGATTGTACCCACAAACATTTCGAGGGGAGTGTCAGATGCCGACCGTTGCCAGATTTCAGCTAATTAGAGTCGGTGCGATGAAAGGAGGGTCCTTCCTTGAAAGAGGAGCGAGCTGATGCGGGTGAATCGTGGGGTGGGGAACGCGTAGGATTGCCTGTGCCTCATCTTGCTACCAGCAGAGTGCTCAGAGCTCAGCAATGAGACTTTGCTGCGCGGAATTTTTGCGAGCGCCTTACGCACATTCACAAGAAGCCAGGGAGTCGAGATTTTGAAGAGCGGTGCTAGCCCCAACATTCCCCAGGCTCGCGTCCATTGTGACACTCCATAGACGACCGTTCCACGCCCGGATTCGCTGAAATGTCGCCTTGATCGAAATATTTGGAATCAGACGCGCAAATCGCGTCCTCAGAAACATAAACGCGGAGTCGTGGGCCTGGCCGACGCGCACATGGCACCGGTGCATGTTCCGATGATTGATCAGTCTGTGAGCTCTTGTTTGGCCGTCTCTTGCTCGAGGCTGACCATTCGTGGCTTTTGTGGCAGCCAGGGACCCGCTGCTGCCTCAGGACCGCGCTCTCCGTTAACACATCACCTCGTTCTCTCGTCTCCCTCACTACGCTTCCGAGATGCCAGACCATCAAATCTTCAAGGCGAGTTTTTTCCCTTCCGCCTGCAGAACGCACATTCTCAACGTCTTGCCCGTCGTAATACAGGCCACTTACAGTGGTATTCCGGTGTACGAGATGTATGGGTTGTTCGGCGCGATGAAACACGTCCATTGACCTCTCTGACACGTAGGATGTGCAAGGGCGTTGCGGTGATGAGACGGCGCTCCGATTCCTGGCTCAACGCAACCCAAATCCTTAAAGTCGCGGGATTTGATAAGCCCCAGCGCACCCGTGTTCTAGAGCGAGAGGTTCAAAAGGGCGAGCATGAGAAGGTTCAGGGAGGCTATGGCAAATATCAAGGTTCGCGTGCTTGTTCATTACGCTCATGTACAAGGAGTGTAAACCGTGTCTAGGAACGTGGATTCCGCTGGAAAGAGGTCTTGCTCTCGCCAAACAGTACAACTGCGAAAGCATGCTGCGACCCATCATCGACTTCCAGCCTGCAGCCAAGAGTCCTCCCTTGGCCCCTAAGCATGTTATCGCTAGCGGCTCGTCTACAGTCCGCCCCTCCAGACGCTCTCATGCAGAAACTGACAGCCCCATGGTCAGCACACGATCCTCTCGACGCCATGTAGACGTCCCTGATGAGGAGTCTGAACACGAAACCATGTCGGACCGTGGGTCGGAGGACGGGTCCATGACCCCTTCTCCTTCCGAAGCTTCTTCTAGCTCACGTACGCCGTCGCCGATACACAGTCCGGGCTCGCACGTGTCTAACGGTCGTGATGCTGGTCGACGAAGACACCACAGTCCATCGAAGGGACCGGACCCACGCCAATACGCAGATCAACTACTGGAGTTCTTCATCTCAGACTCGAACCAACTACCTCATTTCCTTGTCAACCCGACCCCAGATTTTGATCCCAACATGGCGATCGATGATGATGGTCACACGCCGCTGCACTGGGCCTGCGCCATGGGCCGAATTCGAGTCGTGAAGCTTTTGTTATCAGCGGGCGCGGATGTCTTCAAAGTCAACAACTCTGGCCAGACCTGTCTGATGCGCAGTGTGATGTTCGCGAACAACTATGACGTTCGCAAGTTCCCCGAACTATACGAGTTGCTCAATCGTTCGACATTGAACATCGACAATTTCAATCGTACTGTGTTCCATCACATCGTGGATGTCGCCATGTCCAAGGGGAAGACGCATGCTGCGCGCTATTACATGGAAATCGTGGTCGGGCGACTATCCGATTTCAAAGGCGAAGTAGCGGATGTCCTCAACTTCCAGGACGAGGACGGCGAGACTGCGTTGACGATGGCAGCTCGTTGTCGCAGCAAACGACTAGTCAAGCTGCTCATCGACAGCGGTGCTGACCCCAAGATCGTGAACAATGACGGCAAGAGCACGGAAGACTACATTCTGGAGGATGAGCGTTTCAGATCTTCGCCTGCTCCCGTCTCTCGGACATCGGGCATGTCATTCCGCAACGCGCATGCTGCCAACGGCTCTTATGCTTTTGGGCCCCACAATGGGGATAAACCGCCGTTACATCACTCGGTAGCTGGTCAGCGTGCCAGCACACGTTGTGTGAATGATATGACGAACATGCTGGATAGTTTGGCGGCTTCGTTTGACCAAGAGCTGCGGGACAAAGAACGCGACTCGATGCAAGCGCATGCTCTCCTGTCCAACATCCAGGCTGAGATTCTCGAAAGCCAGCGCACCGTGAACCATTTGCGGAATCAGGCTGATGGCCTCGCTGCAGCAAAACATCGCCTAAAGGAGCTCGAGGGTGTTTTGAACACCAAGATGGGCCGCAGATATCGACTGGGCTGGGAGAAGTGGGTCAGAGATGAGGAGATGCGCGAGGCGGAGATCCGTGCTGCTTCAAATGGGCAGTTGGTCTCTCCGGACGTAAACATGGACGGTGGGACTGCAGACATCTCGGACCTGCTTGCGCTCTATTCGGATCTACCTACCGACCCTGAGGGTATCCGACAAGCGGGCGAGAGTCTTCGGCAGGAGATCGACCAGTTCCGCAAACGGCGGAAGGACACTTTCGATACGCTTGTGTCGTTCCAGACGGAAGCCGGCACCAGCGCACGGATGGCTGAATACAGGCGACTTATTGGTGCTGGATGTGGTGGTGTCCCCCCGTCGGAAGTCGACCACGTGCTTGGGATGTTGCTCGAGGTGCGTTGTGCAGTGCTGATCTGCGACTCGTCCTAATAAAGTTTCTGTTAGACTCTGGAATCAGAAGAGCCGAGCTCGTCCTCTACTGCATGGGGGAAAGCGACTTGAGCAGAATATATCTCCTTATTTGTATCTACTCTCTGTGTCCACCGCGCTGTCTGTAATACGTATGTACCGCCATAAATCGAATTTCCATGTCAGACAGACACCGGAGAGTGCTTGTCCAATCAGATCCACAGTTCCGATGTCACGTGCGGAAATTACTCTCTTGCACAACCACGTCCGAATGGCGACTGCTGCTGTCCTTCCCAAAGGGCATCTGACGTCCGCCCTTTACAAGACGTTGCAAGAGGGAACGTCTGTGCCATGGACCTCCGACTTCAACCACATGCGCAAGCTCCCCCGACACATCCGCATGCACAAAAAAACGCAGGCGGACAATTTTGATCCCACCACCACGGATGCACCCAAAATCCCGAAGGAGCGTGTCAAGTTTTGGAACATTGTGCCCGGAGACCAAGTGCGCGTGCGAGGACGCTATGGGAACCGTCTCCGCGACGTGAGCAAGATTCGGAGATTGGAGAATCTGGTCGAATTCCCTCCGGTGTGCCCTGTCTATGTCTTCCGTGCCTTTTCGAGCTTATTCATGATTCATGTAGACCGACCAATCGTCGAATACCCCCAGTCCGGCGTACTCGTATGCTAGTTGCCAGCTGTACATCGGGGAATACGAGTTCCCGCCGCTTCCTGGTTCCAATGAACCCCGAAAACTACCGTACGCTCTTTGCAGTCAGTCCCGGCGTTTACGGCTCTGACGAACGTAGGGTATTCGCTGAACGGCTGTCAACTTCGCCTCCGGTGTGGAACGGGCGAAAACACCGCTGGGAGTGGGAACGTTACGCTATCAAGACGAACCCTGTGGTTCCTCATCTCAAGGACCAGAAGATCCCTGTTCCGTGGCCAGTGCCCAAGGTCCCGTTCCTTCCCCCGGGTGCGTGACTGTCGCTCCGCTAGCCAGCTCATCCACTGATGTTTCCACAGCAGGGTTATACGACACGAAAAAGTCGGTTGTCACGAAAGTGACTTACGTGCCCCCGGCGTTTGCGAGCAAGCTCACTGCACCTCTGCCTCGTGTCCCGACTGAGGACGAGTACATCGAGGGGATGTCGCATCCGACGATGAAGCCGTGGTTCGGGCAGTCGCCGCCTGTCGAGAGCTATCTGCACCGCGAGCTGTCGAACCCGCATTCACGCGCCAAGAAGATGGCCCGCTGGCAGGCGCATCTCGCCTACAAGAAGTCGCTGCTGCTGGAGTATGTCGCGGCGGAGAAGGCTGAGCTCAATGGGCGGACGGCTAAAGAGGCTGTGGCCGACGCTACTTACAAATGGCGGCAGAAGTTGTCGGACGAGCAGGAGGCGGAGAGGAAGCGGAGATGGCTCACCCTGGCTGTTGCGAAGAAGTCTGAGAAGAAGAAGGCGCGCAAGACGAGGAAGGAACAGAAGCGCAGGGCTGAGCTCACTCGTCTTATCCTTGCGGAGGGACCCAACCAAATCATACCTAAAGAAGCACTTGGTGTTTGACCACCTCTTTAATGATTATGCACTGAATTTCTGTGCCATTCTAGAGCTGGTGTGAAGCGCAAATGGTATTGTGGTCTAGTCGAGGCAATGTCTCAATCTCGGTCCGTCTCTGGTCACCGATTCATCTTCGTAGATATCTTTTACGTTCTTGGATCCTTCATGGGCCAACAATGATGATTATGGCCTAAACGACCGAGAAACTTTGGTAAGACCTGAGAGCATGCTCCTGCTTTTGGTAAGGTGCGTCTCGCGAGCAGGGTCCGCTTTCCAACTTTATGTAAAGGGTGTGCCCAAAGTGTGAATTTAAAAAGCCTGAAATATCATTGGCCTGGACCCGTTCATCTTGCTTTCCTTCTCCAATGTCAGTTTATCAGTTCGAACAATCATAACGAGAGCATTAGCACTGCAAGTGTGCGCCAAGTATTGTAGGAAGACTCCGGTGATTGCCGGAGCTAGTAGCGACAACTGGCCGGGAATGGGTTTGTCACGATATGATCGTCCGGTGGCCCTGGCGCGTTCCTCACTGCTACCACCACCATGTCATCGTCGTCCGCTCTCTACCGGCCCATCTCGAGCGATCCTGAAGCAGAAGAAATCCGAGACGAGGTCGAAACCGTCCCCGTCCCCGGCTCTGCCCTGTACCTCCGTTTCTTTGCCTCCGGAGCGTTTGCTGACTCGAACGAAGCGCTGAAGAATTGGTGGATTATCGAATCAAATGGATTCATTTTATTCTTGGAGCCGCGACGTTGCTCCCGTGGAACGGTATGGTCGGCGCTTGAGGCAGCGCGGCGTCGGGAGCTGATCTGCGCCTGCAGCGATGATAACTGCCTTCCCCTTCTTTCTCTCTCGTCTGCAAGACTCCCCGATCCGCGTGGCGGCCACATCATACATCTCTTGCTCCTTCACGTTCTCCAACTTCATCTTCCTCGCAAGGGCCACCGTGACCTCCAAGCAGGTGTGTGTCTGTACGCCTCCGGGCGCGAGCCAAGTCGCAACTCACGACATCTTCCACCAGACTTCCCCTTCAAGACGTGTCTCCTTCTCCACATTGGCTCTGGCTGTGCTCACGATGCTTCTCACGCTAAGCACGTTCACGCGGGATGTCACACCCGCGGTGTTCTTTGCCTTCGTGCTTGCCAACGGCATACTCCAGGCCGCATTCGGCGCGCACCTGCAGACAGCCATAATCGTCATCGCCTCGCTCTTCGGACCCGCGGCGGTCCAGGCGACCATGGCAGGCCAGGCGGGCGTCGCAGTGGCCGTGAGTTCCGTCCAGTTCCTCAGCGCCCTCGCCTTCGTCTGGGGCCAGTCGCCCAAGAGCCTGGAGACGTATGTGAGCGACGGCGAGCCCGAGGCGCGGTCCGCGATGATCTTCTTTGGGTTGTCGACCGTGTTTCTCGTCTTTACGGTCGCCGCGAATGCTTGGCTCGTGAACATGCCTGCCTACAGGACCATTGCGGGATCGCTGGAGCACAGGAAGGATGGCACCGGGAGCGCGGACGAGCTTCGCGGCCTTGTTTCAAGCGGCCGAGTTGAGCTTGTTGAAGAGAAGGGGCATCTTATCCGGATCGCGAAAGTCAATGGTGCGCGTGCTGTGATCATCTGCACTGGATGCCGTCCTCAGGCGCGTTTACAGCGCCGTACGAATTGGCCGTGTGCTGCGTTTTCCTCGTCACATTGGTACGTTTCTCTTCTGCAGCTACCCAAATGCGGGATGTGACGCCTCCCAACCAGGCCTGCTTCCCTGCGATCACGACATCCGTCATGCCCACAAATCCCAAGACGCACCCGCTGCTGTTCAGTGCGCTGCATTTCCTCATCTTCAACGTCGGTGATTTCGGTGGAAGATATCTGTGCTCTTTCCCGCGGCTGCTGATCTGGTCGGCGAATCGTTTGCTGACGCTGTCCTTCGCGCGGGCTCTATTCGTTCCGCTGTTCCTCATGTGCAATGTGCAGTCGCATCCCGGAGCAACAAACCCGTCGGCACCGATCATCAACTCGGATGTCATGTTCTTCCTGCTCTTGCTTCTGTTCGGCGTATCGAACGGCTATGTGTCGAGTCTCTGCCTGATGGCCGCTCCTTCGCTCGAGCACAATCCACGGCTGAGAGGGCGCAAGGAAGATGTCGATGTTGCCGCTACAGTCGCCACGTTCTGCACTGTGGGAGGTCTCGTGCTGGGCAGTTTTGCCAGCTTTGCGGTCCGTGCGGCTGTCTGCGAATGCAATCCGTTTACAGAACAGTAGTTGCATTGAGTGGAACATCATTGTACATTAAATTATGTTGAATAGATAGACTGACAGGTCGTAAAGAGATCGTGAACAGTGTGAGACGGACTAGCGAGTGGACAACATGGGCTGCCAAACCCCGTATGCGACTTCCTCCAGATGATGCAGCTCAACTCGACTATACATCACTGGAACCATGTTCATCTGAGCCAGTTGGTAAGTTCTAGGTGGTCTAAAAGCGAATCGAGAGACCGACCTGCAGATAGTGAACACAAGCCCGGGCCACTCTCCGCGCCAGTGCCTGCATGCTCACGCGACCGTCGTACACGTCCAGCGGCACCTCATACGTCAGCGGGCCGTAGCCAGACCACTGGCGTAGTATCAGTCTAGTCAAAATAAAATAAAAAACGATCAATCACGCACCCGAACGCGGAGGTGGATCCGCCGGCTCCAATTCGCATGTAGATCCTGGAGCGTGTAGCTATCGTTCCCGGACAGCCGCGTCCGAGTCGACTGCGCATCCGCGAGCGAGACGCCCGCGAGCAGCGCGCCCTTGCGCTTGAACTTGATGTTCATCGAGGACGGCGAGTGATATCCCCCGTCGGCGATGGCCGGCGGCAGCGCGCTGTACGAGACATTCGAGTGCCGGCGCGTCCGGCTCGGCGGGCGGGATGTGCTGTAGCCTATCATCCGATGGTCGTCCTCTGGGTAGTACGAGTCTCCAAAGTTTTCGTAGGCTGCAGGTTGCGATCGGTCGGCGGGTGGCACATTCGGCACGGAGGGGACTTACAAGGTCCCGTGAGACGGTGGCTGGTTCCATGCCCGTAAGAGGGGAATTGCTTCGGAGGTGTCACCCAAGCACATAGAGATATATACAAGCCACGCACCTCCACATCGTGTTCTGGGTAGCACCCATCGCTGTACGAGTAGCCTTGGTCGTGGTAGGCGGGATACTGCGCATCATGATACGGCGTCTGATATCCTCCCTGCGAGGCATACGGGAGCGAGTTCCTCCGGGACAGCGACCGCGAGAAATTGGCCATGGTGGGATGAAAGAGCCTCGAGTGAGTGGGCGAGCATGCGCTCGCAGGCAGCTCTTTATACCACCCGCAACGAGGCAGGCGAGCCTCGAGGACAAGGTCAGGTCACAACAATGGCTCGCGGGCCCAAGCGTTCCGTATCCGACCCGTGAAACAGAACGGATCGCTGTTCCGAGAGACTCAGTACCCTGCAGATGGACAGGCCATACGATAGAACAGCATTCCGATCTAGGGCGCAAAAGACGAAGCAGCAGCACATCATCAAAGCTAAAGGGGTTGGGAAAGGGAAGCAGACTGTGAGACAAAAGAGTCGAAATGAACTCTTGCTCGAGGCTACCACGCATTGCGTACCAGTGCACTGCACTGCACCTCGCCAGGCCAATAGCGAAACTTCGGGCCTCGCCAGGGGAGTGTCACATGCGAGAAACGCATTCACACGCACGTGACCGCGTTGGGAGACTAAATTAAAACCATGAAACCATATGGGTACCTACGATATGAGCACACTCAAAGCCTGCTTTGTCGCGTCCTTCGACTCCTTGATGATGGCACTGAAAGATCTGAACACCGGCGCACTCGCATCCTGCACGAGCTGGAATCCCAGACTCTCCGTCGTCGACACTACGATGCCTGCAGCCCGCATCTGGGCCCTGCACGCCGCACGGATGAGATCACTCCACGGAGAGCGAAGGAGAAGAAGGGGCTTACAGAGCGATGGGGATTTCAGCCGCGTTGGCCGATGAAACAGCATCGGCTAGGACGACGACTCTATATCCGCGTGCCACGAGGGAGAGGGCGGTTTGCAGGATGCAGATGTGTGCCTGGCCAAGACGTCAGCCGTATATCCGTATATGCATAGAGACACGTTCGTCAGCGGCCTTGCGCCGTGAGCAACGCGTCCCACTAGGATCCGCACCTCGTTACCCATCACCACTGCCGTCTTTATATGCGGTCTCGCTGTGAGATGCTCCACCACTTCAGGCGTGATCATCGAGAAGAGCGTCTTGTCAATCGGTCCGATGACTAGGCTGCCCAGCGAGGCCAGGTCGATCGCAGGGTCTGTTTGGCCGAGGGCTGGAACGGATGAGTGCCGGTGTTCCATGGACGAAGTTAACCGCGCTGACCTCGGCTCTTCTGCGTCGTGACGATAACTTCACATTCAAGAAGCTACACACAAGACGACATTCAAAATTCCGGCACAGTTCAGAGAGAGTAAACACACCTTCGCGATCTTCAGCATCTTATTGGTACTGGCCACCACCTCGTCGAAGCCATGGATCACAGTGCTGAGCGACGACCAGTCAACAGAGAGAGGAGTGAGCGGCGGGAGAAATTTCAGACCGAAATCTTTCTTGGATGTCACAGACGAAGAAGAGAGTCGAGGACGCGTCCATGTCGTTGATTATGAATGAGTCGAATAGACAAGGCGGGGTAGAGAGCGGGACAGCTGTCAAAGGCTCTCCATTTGATCCGGGGTGCCAAATCAGCGCTAGTCGTTTATCGATCATCTCCTGTTCGCACTGCGGCACAACCAAGGTCGCGCCTAACCGCTTCGAGGCGCATCCTGCACTCGCGTCCGCAACAAAGAATTATAATCATCCACAATTTCGCTTCTATCCATTACATGATGCTCGAATCTGCTTCTAGAACTTGACCTTGCTCACGACGCCGTAGAACGCTTTGCCCTGTGCGTGCGCGATCTCCAGCTCGAGAGCAGACGGCTGTCTGCTGCCGTCGGCCGACGCGAGCGTTCCGGAACCCCACGGAGATCCTGTGCAGTTCGTTACTTCTGATCCTCAAACGAACGTAGATTGGATGGTAGTATGAAGAAATGCGCATCGTGTCGTGCGGCGAAAGGCATCGAGAGCGCAGATGCGAACATCCCCGACATCTCGAACAGCAAATAATGGAATCATGGACGTGAAACTCACCACCGTGCACCTCGCTGAGGTTCGTCAGCTGGGCGAAAGTGTGTGCGTAGCCGAGGGGGACGAAGTTGATGGAGTGGTGCACATAGACGCCGAGCGTGTTCTGGATCGTGGCTTCCTGCCCTCCGCCAAGACTGGCCGTGGCGACGAACGTGCCGGCGTACTTGCCCGCGAGGGCACCAGTGGCCCACAGATCGCTGGTGTTGTCCCAGAACGCCTGATCAGAAAACACGACATTAGCAGCAGCAGGCATGGCGACGGAAGCGCGGCAGCGGGCTGACCTTCCACTGTGTGGGGAACGAGCCGAAGCGGGTCGGGATGCCCATGAGGAAGGCGTCGAAGGTTGCCAGGGTAGCCCCGTCGATGATGGGGTAATCGGGCTTGGCGGGTGCGGACATTTTCTTCAAGACCTCAGCCGAGAGCGTCTCAGGGATCCTGCGGGGGATTTAAGCGCGCTGGATGCGCTCGAGTGCGCGGGATACGGACTGGAAGATGGTTGCATCGCCGCCCGCTTCCTTGATACCCTCCTTAATGGCCTCCGCCACTGATTCCACGTCAGGCGCAATCTGTGCGGTCAAGAAGAAGAAAAGCGCACTTTTGGCGATGTGGCCGTACATGCTATAGATGACGATGGCGATCTTGGGCGAAGACATGACTAGTGAGACGGGAGGAGGAGGACGAGTTCTGAGGTGCAGAAGCAGGCGCCATGTCGCGCTTTTTATTCCAAATCCTACGTGGGCGACTAACAGTCTTGCTAAGTTGTTTCTAAGAGCCGACGATCCTGCTGATGTACTCTTAGCAATAGATTAATAATTGATCTGACCAACTACAAGCGCTCATGTCAGGATTCGAATATCTTTTACCCTCCCTCCTGGTCGGCTCACATGCTTGATGTAGGGCAACCAGTCGCTTCTTCAGGAGCCGTTAAAGACGGATCGAAAAAGCCCGAATCGCCCCAGACTCTTCCATCTATCTCAGGTATTGCGGATATGTGGGCGCTAATTTTGGTCACGTGCACGACGATCGACAGCGCTCAAGCGATCGCGCGATGAAGCGCTGGCCGCCAAATCGTGCTCCGTCATACCCGGAAGGCGTACCAGTGGGCTCGGTAAAGGCTCAATCGTCATTGGACTCATAATGTGGAGCTGCTGGTCAGTATTCGAACAGCAGCTGTGGGGCTCCGATCAGTGCCTCCCCTCAGTGCGAGGAGTGGAATCTGAATAGATTCTGAATAACCTCGGGAAAATCATGCTTTGATTTTGATGCTTAAAATGCGAGATCGTTCACTAAAAGCTATAGAAGCTAGGAAGGTTGGGATGTTTCAGGAATCGCCATATAGGATTTTGTATACTCTTCATGCAGAGGAAATATTTGCAATGCAGAGAGAGCAGAGACAGATTTTACGAGCGCCGTCTATACCCACGGCGCTACCTATCATGCCCTATCCAGCATCGAAGTAGCATTACGCTAGTCCTCTCCGCGTGACTTGCTAAACGGGCAATTGAGTAACTATATCGGGAATTGATCCGGCTGGGGGTACCCGGGCCGCTCGCGGCTGAGTTGGTTCGGTGATATTTCAGGAAAGAGTGTATCACTGAGCGCATATATCCAACGCTTAGGGAGCTTCAGAATTCTATCTCTAAGGCTCAGAAGCTTCATGACGCCGCTCCTCTCACCCCTCTACAACGGTCGATCTCAATGCTTCCCTAGAGTGCTGAGATGAAACCTCTCTTGCTTTGCTCGAACACGGCCACAACACGCGTCATGTTCACCAAGGACATCTGACTCCTACGTCTTCTGAAATCGGTGGCAGAAGATCTCCGAGATACCAAGCCGTAGTGAACTTGGGGGAAATCGAGTCGTGAACCGACACAACGTCCCCCGGGTTTCAACTATCCGTACATCAGAACCATCCGCTCTGAGTCGTCCAAGTCGATAGATTGAAGGAGGGGAGAAGAGAACCATCGATCCTCTGGATATTGCGAATATATCACCCTCCGAAGCGAACAGCTCTCCACTTTTTATCAACAGGCCGATTCGGCGGAGGCCCCCACGATGTCCAGGGCCTTGTGCCTCCTGTCCTGACCGTATAAGGTGAAAAAATTCCCGCTCGAGCCCACGGCGCACAGCGCCAAGTCGATCGTCCGTGACAGTCTACTGAGGTCATCTATATTGTTCTGACTTCTTGTTTCTGATAATTACATCTATTCTAAAAGTCTAGAACTTGACCTTGCTCACGACACCGTAGAAAGCCTTGCCCTGGGTTTGCGCGATCTCGAGCTCGAGCGCAGAGGGCTGGCGGCTGCCGTCGGAGGAGGAGACGGTTCCGGCACCCCATGGAGATCCTATAAAGTGATCAGTACTGGTCCAAGAAACTGCAAGGCGTGGATGTATGCATGAATCAACAATCGCGTGATGAGTCGCAAGGCGTAAAGAGCTCAAGTGTGATCATCGTCCACGATGTTGGACAAGTGAATGATCGAAGGACGGTACTCACCACCGTGCACCTCGCTGAGGTTGGTCAGCTGGGGGAAGGCATGTGCGTAGCCCAGGGGAACAAAGTTGATGCCGTGGTGGGCAAGGACGCTGAGGGCGTTCTGGACGGTCGCCTCCTGTCCTCCGCCGAGTCCGGCAGTAGAGACGAAGGCACCGGCGTATTTGCCGGACAGGCCTCCGGAGGCCCAGAGTCCACCGGTGGTGTCCCAGAAGGTCTAGATAAAAAAATAGGAGATTAGGAGGTATGTCGGTGGAGGTCAGGTGGTTTTTCTCACCTTCCACTGTCCGGGGAAGGTACCAAAGCGGGTGGGGATGCCCATGAGGAAGGCGTCGAAGGTGGCCAGGGTGGCCGCATCGATCACGGGGTAATCGGGCTTGGGAGGCGCATACATCTTCGTCAGAACCTCGGCGGGAAGTGTCTCAGGAATCCTGCGAGGATCGGAGGATCAGAGGGATAAATGAGGCTGTGGGCTCTATGGAACGCACTGGAAGATGGTGGCGTCACCACCAGCAGCCTTAATTCCCTCCTTGACGGCCTCCGCCACTGATGAACATCGTCAGACGCATTGAGCACGTTCAAGCAGATAAAAAGCGTACACTTGGCGATGTGGCCGTACATGGTGTAGATGACGATGGCAATCTTGGGGGAAGACATGGTTGTGTAGATGAGAGGAGAGGTTGTGAACTGCAGAAGAAGTGGCGAGGTCCCGCTCTTTATTGCAGATGTGTGGGAATAACATTCCCGCTAAGTATAGCAGATGCGCCAATCCTGCTGATGCGCTCTTTGAGATCTTACAAACAAACCGTCATTTCGGATCACCGCGCCGATGTCAGGACGTGTCTCGAATTTTAATGGGGTCTATGTTGGAGCTCCAAGACTCTGCGCACTAGGCCTCTATGACGCGTCCTGGACGCGTCAAATTTCTTAGTCGTCTGGGACACATTTTTCTTTCCTTAAAATTGTGCTATGAAATAATTGTCGGGCAAGGGCACTCGATTGATGACAGGCGGTGTCGCCGCTTGAGAATTAGAGCGTATTTCCCAATAATCAATACCCAAGCTAAGCCTCTTGGAAAGATTTGTCAGGTAATTCCACCACTAAATGCCTTCTCCAAGACAAAATTTTGCTTGAAATCGACTATCCTCTTCGGACTGGGCTGGATGTCACGTTGGCTCACGTTAGCTGGGGAGACCGCCCGAAATCGGATCAGCCGCCGGCACAAATTTCTCGGCCTGGGTTTGGCTCGGAATTCTCCGCTTCCACGTGACTCACGTCTATCACTTTCCCCGAGTTTTGAGCTTCTGTCTTACAAGTCGTCTTTGAAATCATACATCCTGCCCTCGATATGAGCAGAGTAGTATTTGGTAAGTGACGGTCGCCCGCCGCAACCAATCCGTGTTTCGATTCTGATGGGTATACTTAGTTGGCAATGTGCCGTATAACATGGGTGAACAAGCCCTCATTGATCACTTCAAGACCGTTGGCCAGGTTGTGGGGTTCAGGTCGGTGCACGCTCACCCATCCCAAGCCTCGTCTCATCGTCTCTCTCGACTCGAAGGCTCGTTTTTGACCGAGATACTGGGAAAGCGAAAGGATACGGATTCTGTGAATTTGCCGGTACGTTTCTTCCGCGTCGCCTACCTCCTGTTAGGCTATAGTGTGGTTCAAATTTTCCTTGTGCGTTCGTTTTCTGCGTGATCTCGAAAAGACCATGAAACCGCCTTGTCTGCTGTCCGAAATCTGAACAACGCCAACGTTGAAGGGCGCCCGTTGCGCATCGACCTTGCCGACTCCGATCCGTTTCTTGAGGGCAAGACAACCGTGAAGGGAGAAATATTGGACTCGGGCATGCCGGGACCGAATGAACCCAGTAGAAATCGTGGAAGTGGGCTCGAAGGGAGCGAGATACTGGCTTCCATTCCGCCAGGGAAGCGTCTGGAGATGGGACAAATCGCGACAGAGTACATCACCGAATTCATCGCTCAGATGGATCGTGCACAGTTGTATGAGGTGCTAGCACACATGAAGGTGCGCCCGCCTTGCTCCGCCTGCAGGCTCTGCCGTCTGAACATCCATCCCCAGGCATTCTCCATCACGCACCCCAAACACGCTCAGCAGTTTCTCTCGCACCACCCTCAAGTCACGTATGCCATATTCATGGGTCTGATCACGACCAAAATACTGCCGGAAGAAGTCTTACAGCGCATGATCGCTGCCAACGGCCCGAACCGAAGTACGGGCCCAGCAGGGCCCCCGCATCCGCAAATGCCGCCGCAAGGCTACAACCAGCAGCGCCCGCCCTCCGGATTCCCAATGGCACAACCCCCGATGCAACAACCCCAGCCTGTGCACGGCAACATGATGCCCCCAGGCGCGGCGATGTACCCCCCTCCGATGCACATGGTACCCCCCACGGGAATGCCGCCCGGCGCTGCCGCTGCTGCTGGTGCCCCGCCGTACTTCAGGCCACCGCCTGCGGCACAGCCTCCCCCAATGCAGCCGCCGGCGCCGGCAAACGGTGTGCTCGACCAGCTGCAAAACTCCGGAGCCGGATTTGATACCCAGGTTTGTGGGTCCACGCATCCGAGCAGATATGACGCTGACTACTGCTAACCGTAGATGTTGATGCAGATCATAAGCAATTTGACTCCAGCGCAGATTAGGGACTTGCCTGAAAGTGAGCGGGCGACGTTCGAGTCGCTTGTGAGTTGTCTCCTGATGTTCATTGTGCAATATGGTCATGCTTTCTCCCCAGAGCGCAATGCTGAATGCAGGGGGTGTGCCCAGGACTTGATTTGACTGACTACCATCTATCTACCTACGCATGTTTCAAACAGATATCTGTGATTGCAATGTCTCGGATCTGCACAAAAGCGTATATAGTAAGTAATACAGGAGACGAAAGGCGACATTTTTTACCTACATACAAAAACAGGAATCAAGAAAGCAACAAAATCGGTGCGTGTGTATGTAGAATGCGGTCGATACGATAGAAATAAAGGCGAGCGAGTATGCGTTGTAGTATTGGTTGGCGGAAAGCGTCCATGACCGCCCATTTTGTGCATGAGAAACTTGCAACCCCGTATATAGCTGAGCGGAAAATGGAGAATGGCATTCCCCCTAGTATCCATATCCTCCCCTGCCAGAGCCTACCGCACTGACAGCCTTGCCCACGGGCACATTGACCGCAACCGGGCGGTCGGTCCGTTCGACTGAGGGCCAGCTGCTGCTGCGCCGACCAATGCGCTCAGCCGAGAAATCTCCTCTCGAGACGCAACCAGTTGCAAGGTCAGGCGGTCGTTTTCGTTCTGCAAAAACTCGACTTTAGTCTGGAGCGAGGCCAGCCACGCTTTTTTGCGCTGGCGACACTTGAGCGCAGCTGCCGAGACGTTAACATACGGAATGACAGGAATGGTAACCATCGCCGTACCTTGTCGGTTTCGTTCCAGAAAGTTTTTGCGCTTCTCCTCTTCAGTCTCGGGTTTCTTCCCCCGTGACCGCGAACTCGTCAAAGCCGGCACATATTCGGGGCCTTTGTCGCTGTCCTCGTCATCGTCGTCGTCATCGTCGTCCATATCCATGTCATCAAAGTCGTGCTTGGCCCGGTTAGACGACACGCTGCTCGTGGTATTGCCTCGCGCACGCTTGCGCGGCCCGGGGGCCGTAGGCGGTGGTGCGACGATGACATTGAGTGGTTCTATCGGCGTCGTCTTCCTCTTCGTTCCACGCTTGTTCGTTGGGGGTGCAGCGACAGCGACGGGCCTGTCCATGGCGCCGCCGTTCACAGCAGCCCCGCTGATCGTCCCGTTCCCGTTGGTGTGCCGCGCGGCCTCCTCCCGCTTCGTGAGCTCCTGATGAGCCTGGGAGAGCAGGAACAGCCCGTTGGCGGCGTTACTCGTCGCAGCGTTCGTGTTGGTGGCGAACTCAGCGCCATCCATATTGGGGTAGTTGCCTGCGTTCAGCACACCCGTTATCGCATTGATGGTGTTGGGCGTCATCGCAGCCATGAAGGCAGCTGTGCCTGGAGAGGCTGGGAACGCAGTGGGGCCGCCAACGATGGGGGTGAGTCCCGTGCCTGGAGTTAGGCCCGTGCGTGGAGTGAGTCCCGTGCGCGGTGTTAGACCTGTGCGAAAGGAGGCATCAAATGGAAGGTGCGACGAGGATTGCTGGTCCCCGCCGTTCTGGGGCCCTGCAAGCATCGCAGGGGACAGAGGGCCGCTGCGTAGGGAGTTGGAGAGCGAGGGGAAGGACCAGGAGAATGAGTTCTGGTCGGCAGGGGATGCCAGAGCAGCAAGAGGCGGGAGAGTCGGGCGCGGAGATTTGCTTCTTCGGACATCGGGCGCAGGGGCGGCGCGTTTGTCGGATTCCTCCTTGGTGGGCGGGGTGGTGGTGCGCAGATTAGAGTTGGGGGCCGAAAAAGACTGCTCGAAGGGATTGGGCTCGAGGTCGAAGTCAGAGCGGGTCTGTCGGCCAGTCGGACGAATCTTAGCAGAGTCTGCGGATGAGTCTGGGGAATCCATGACGCAGGGCGAAACTTGTGTTTTGGCAGGGGGCAAGGATGATATCACCGTCCGCACTCTAGGTCTGACGTAGTTCCCTTAAAAAGGGGTTACCTAATCATGCCCACGCCGAGACGGTCACGCAGGTGACCTCGTGACACTCCACGAGTTCTCACAAGTTCCGATCCAGCCGCTAATGGGGTCTCTGCATTCATGCCCCGTCACACGGAGGCGATACACAGTGCATACATGGCCGATCCCCCTCATCCCTGCGCATCCACTCCTCGGAAAACTCGGGGGAAACAGCTCCCAACCAGCTCGCAAATGAAGCCGTCATCTGGGCCACGAATGGCAACAGATTTCCCACAGCTGTCACGAGCTTTTTTTTCCCACTCCACATCCACCTTATCAGCCGCTGTCTGCGTGCAATCCTTAGTCTCCCCTTTCATGGATTCCGGTTTCCGAAGTGCAAACGGTCGTTGTCGCCTCCGGCTCGAGCCGCTTTGCACTGGTGGCGTTGAAAAGAGGCTTTCCTCTGGCTGAAATCAGACCCGATGACGTGGCGCGCGAACAATCGATGCGTGCAACGTAGTGTTGTTTGTTACAATCAAGATTCCAGATGCTCTCCCACACACATAAGTATGCCGAAGTTCAGCCTTATGATACAGTTTTTGTGTACATGCTATCAGAAAGCACCAGCTCGCTTGGTCCAGGCGGTCAACGGCTGGTTGACCACGGGCTCCATGCTGGACTGGGCCCGGGCAGTGATCTGCAGCTCCAGCGAATCGAGGTGGCCTCCTTGAGCCTCCAGCGCCCAGATCGAGACGGCCAGTGTATTCTCTCCGTTGTAGTTCAGGATGCCTTGAGGCACAGGGAACGTCGTTTGCGGCCCAAGGTTGCTGACTGTACGATGTTCATAAACATGGATCCCGGCAGACGAGCAAGTGCACACTCACTGTATCTGCCAAACTGATACCCATTGACATAGAACTGAGCGCGGATCGTCGATTTGGCACTCGCCACAATGGCTATCGGGTAGTCCACGCCCGCAGAAACGTGTAGATCGAAGGTGGCGCGGTAGAAAGCAACACCGGGGTGCCCCACTGCAGCAGTCGGCTTCTGGTTCTGCCATTTCGAGGCATCGAATCCAGGCAGATGCCATCCCTGACGCTCACCAAACAATCCTCCCTCGTTAAGCGGACCTCGCGTCTTGTCGACGTAGCTCTCGCCTCCCAGATTGCCAGTGACTTTCCACGTGACTGCCGTGCTGTTGCTGCCCAAAAACGAGTACCGCAAGATCCCCCGCGGAGACTTGAATCCATCAGCAGCAGCTTCCCAGTTTTCATCATACCCCATCGTGTCTTGCAGGATGGTCAGCACGTGTTGGGAGCCTTGCTTCAGACTTGCAGGGAACGCGAACGTCCCATTAAAGTCTCCATGAGCGCCATCCCTACGAGGTGTCAGCACGCGTAATCACACCCATCAGGATGTATGTGCACACACCGATCCAAGACCCAATGAACGTCGAGTCGAGCCAAACGCCGTAAGCAAACGCCGATCCGCCTTGCACATCGGCGGCAAACCCGGTCTCCTGCCCGGTCGCAGAGAAATGCGCGCGCCACAGCAGATTCCCGGTGTGATATCCGTAGTCGCCTGCGTAGAGAACAACCGGGGTGGTCGGCACCGTCGGATTGACGGTCGTGGTGTGGTCAGCTGCCGTCCAGAGCGCATCAGAATAGGACGATTGAATTTCTGGCAATGAATCGGCGGTTTTCTATCAATCATCTCCCTCAGCAAGTATTGTGCGGCGCATACGTGACGACACCCACCCAATTCAGAGACGACAAGTTCGGCAGAGAGACGGACGGCAGATTTACTCTCAAGCTGGCTGTCAACGTCCCATAGGATGTCGTGCTCAGGCTCAACTTGGCGCCGTTGAAGGTCGCCGAGTGATATGCTGCGGGAGCAATGATCTCGAATGACGTCGTTGTTGTGTTCAGATCGCCCTTGATGGCGAGCGTCGAGCCCGAGGTCGTCAGCGAACGCAGCAGATAGCCTCCCTTGACGATGATGGGGTTCTCGGTGCTGTACGCCGCAAAGTCTCCGCTCGTGGGGGGATGGAGGACCCAGAATTCGTAGGCGTTGACACGATCTATGGAAATTGGTCAGGATACTCGTGTCAAGGATTCCGTTCCGTTCCATGCTGACCAACGATATACACCAGGGTGTTCCCGATCTCAAGCACGGTTTGGCCGGTTGTTGTGTATTGAACGGTCAACAGGTCAGATGCAGCCTTGGTCTTGATCTTGCCTGATCCTGAAACAACGGCCACCTTACCGGCGGTGGTTTTGAATGCCGTTTCGTGTAGTTCACCGGCATTGCCGTAGAGAATGATCACGTCTCGGTTGTCAATAGTAGCCCTTGGATGAAATAAGCGGCATTCTCACAACGAGATGAGCCGGGCTTTACCAAGTCAGGACTTCGCCTGTGGAGTAGACGAGGGTCGTCGAGCCAGCAAGGTAGTCAACGACCGCGATCTTCGAGTCTTTTCCGTGAAGCTGCAGACTGCCGCCCAGCGCAGGGATCGTGATGTTTCCGACACTTGTCGGCAGCGTCAATGTATACGTTTGCACATCGTGAACCGACGCATCAGTTTGCCTGTCCGGCCTCAGCAGACCGAACTCGGTGACCATACAAGCTGCTCACCTGACCACGTAGAATCCCGTCTTGTTTCCCACCACATCGAGCACTTGGGTCGTCTTCAGAGCTTGGTTTCCGGTGAAGCTGCCCTGGCTCGCCCCGATGTTCATCGGCCGGGTTGTCAGGAAAGCGGGGGAGGCAGCTCGGAAGTAGGCCTGCAGCTTGAGCTCGTATGCTTTCTCGCGCAGAGTGCGGTCTTCGGCGATCGCCGACCCCTGTTCAGATTAGATCATACCAGGCGACCGAAGGTCGAAACTCACATAATCGTAAGAGGTGTAGACACCGGGATAAGCAATCCCTCCCCAGTTAGTGCCGCCGTAAACCATATACAGATTGAGCATCGTGGTGGACATGGCGAACTGATTCTTGTAGAACACTGCAGGATGTCAGATTACCCCGCAAAGCGTGGTGCAACTGGCACGTACCGCGCTCGAATTCAGGCCCCGTCAGCTGCGAGCAGAGATCGTAGCCAGCGCCACCCCATCCGTCGAGAGCTCCGCCCTGGAACTCGAAAACCGCATTCGGCGATTGGGGGCTAATTTGCATATGCGCACCCCAGAACCATCTACCGCGGGGTCAACACGAGTCAGGGAAGACACCAAAAGAACGCACTCTGGAACGGCATCAGCCAGCCAGTTGTCCGGGACGGTGCAGTTGAAGCCATTCGGGTACGAATCGTATCCGTAGATGTCCACATTCGTATAATGTCCGCCGGCCCAGGCGTCGTTGACCGTCAGCGGGACGGTAATTCCGGCCGACCGCAGGGTCTCCTTCAGATCGCTCTCGTACGTAAAGTCTTCCGTGTACGGAGGCTGGAAGCCGCTGTATTCGTTCTCCGTTTGCACCAGGATGACCGGTCCGCCGTGCGTGATCTGGTTCAGCGCAATCTTCTCCCCGACGGCTGTCATGTCTGCAGCCAGTTGAGGTCATGGCACGTCGCATGGACTGAAGCAGACACGTACATCCCTGGTACGCCTCGACGTACGACGCATTCTCCGTCCTCCACAATCCCGCCGTGTGCGTCCCCCATCCCGGGAATCCGCCGCCAGTCGTTTCCGCGTTGATGTACGGCCTGTGCGATCAACCACGTGTGAGCGAAGCAGCAGTGTGGCGAGAATCCCTCAGCAGCAGCACGCACCCGGGCCGGGCGATGATCCACAGTCCAGCCGCCTTGGCAGCGTCGAAGAACGGCTGCAGGTCGCGAAACCCGTCGAACTCGAGCTGGCCGCGCTTGGGCTCGTACATACCCCAGAAGAAGTACGTCGAGACGGCATTGAACCCCAGCGCCCTGTCGTGCCGTCAGCTGAGGATCCTCTGTGGATGGGGTGCCGGGAACGCACTTGATCTTTTGGAAGATGTCCAAGTGCAGGCTCTGCACTGGCATCCTGCAATCGCGACGCATCTCAGCACTAGGAGACACGAGCCACACAGTACAAGCCATACCGATAGTGATGCACCTCTCCGCCGAACAGGTTCACCCGCGTCCCGTTGATGAACAGCGAATACTCGTCCCAGGTCACCTGCGCGACGCCATCAACACTAACGCTGCGGGACTCGAGTGCGGCCGCATATACGCACCAAATTCTGCAGACCGTCATTCACGCGCGGCAGCTGCACCCGCCGGCTGGCCGGCGCACGGCGAGCGTCCACCACACCGAGAGCCGAAACGAGCAAGACGCCAAGCTGTGAGAGCAACATGGGGGCGGCCTCACTCGCTCGGAACCCCGTCCGCTGTTATTTATGTCAACTCCCCAGTGCCGCATCGTCGGGCGGGATATCCTCGGCTTGCCACCTGACTGGGATCTTCATCTGCAGACCCGGAGCCGGCGCGTCCACGATGTCACGAGATCGCACATGCGGAGGCAGTAGAGTGTACGTATCGCTGGGCACGTCAAGGGCAGTCGGTGGAGAAAGAAGCTGTCGAATGATTCTGCGCCAGGCGTCACGTTCATCCGCAGAAAAGTTCAATCGCATCTGATTCTCAGAGGTGATGAAGGTGGGAAGAAGAGGAAAAGTGACAGTGAGAAAGTTGGCGCAGAGCTGGAAACCATAAATCTCATGTAGAAATCTCTCATATGTAGGACAGTAAAGCGTATCGATGTGCGGTAGTACAACCAAATCTGCTTGCCGACACAACGTCAAGTTGCGCAGAACAGTGCATGTGGGTAATTACAAAGTCAAGACATGGACAAAAGGGTACAAAAGCGGAAAGGCGGTCGAAGTTGCTTTGCAAGATATCAGCCTCGAACAACAAACATGACGCAGACGCTAAACGCACGATTATAAAAATACAGCATCATCATCACCCCTTCTCAGGCTAGCAGTCTTTGCCTCGAATTCCATCCTGGACTTCAGCCGATCCAACTGACTTTGCTTGGAAACATAGCCTCGCTTCACCGTTCCTGCCGGTGAGCCCGAGGGCCGTGCATCCTGCAAGGCTGGGCTGGTGTTCGGAGAAGTCAGACCCCATGACGGGATGTAGTTCGTGAACGTGGACAACGAAAGACGGCCTCCGAGAGGTGATGATAACATGGACGAAAGAGAAGGAGACACTGGCAAGGGACTGCAAAACTCAGGCATCATCTCCGAACTGGGGCTGGGTCTAGATGGCAGGTTGTCGGCTGCAAAAGCAGGCAAAATTAGTGAGACGTACGGTAACGAAGCCGGGGAATCGCCGAACCGTTTGCAGGGCCTGTTTGATGCATTCGCAGTGTCGGCTGCCGGGAAGGCTGCCGGATGAACGTAGTAGTAGAGGCGTTGGCTGAAAAAGTCGGAGAAGGCGAACTCGGTAGAGGAATGAAGGAGGGTGTCGTTCCGCCACGCTTCGTCGGCGGTGTCACAAAGGCACTGTCGTTTTCGTGAACGACGCGAGATGGCGAGAAGAGGCTGGGCTTGGGCCTTGGAATCGAAGAGGGAAGCGAGGGACGAGACTCGGAGCGTTCCGGAGTCATCGGCTGAGAGCGACCGAAGTTGAACGGAGCTTCATCCTCACAGTCATCTTCATCTTCGAAAAATCGGAGCGACGGGACTGTGACGAGCTTTGGTGGCGGTAGGACTGGCTCGGTAAGTGCTGGTTCGAGGTGTTTGTCCTCCATGGGAGGTGTGAATGTGATCTTGATACCACCATTGACTTCTCCGTCCTCGACAACAGTCTCCTCTTCAGTCTCGGATTCGTCATCCTCTCTTAATTCCTCTTCCTCTTCTTCAACAACATCCAGAACATAGCGGCTGTCGACCGTGGCGAGTACACTAGCTGGCAACACAAAGCAGGAGTTGCTATCGTCGCAGGAGAAGCCCTTGGCGAAGAACGACTTGCTCTTCTCCTCGTCATAGTCGAAATATTCACCCGTGAGTGGTGAAGCCGGGAGTCCAGGTCTTCAAGACATCCGAAGAAACGATCGATGTCAGGTTCGTCGCGGCTGATGGGAACCACATGTTTGGGGAACGTCCACTTCGAAATAGACTTCTGTGCGCTGTGGGCCGGAGCTGGAACGGGAGCGGAAGGAGGAGAAACGACAGGCGCCGAAGCGGCCGAGCCACGGAAATCATCAACGGACCCGAAGGATGACGAGGGACTGATGAGGACGTCGTTCTCATCCTCGTCTTCATATCCGGCGAGCTCGTCGCTCTCCTCATCGGAGGCTTCTTCCTCCTGATCGACCCGAAGTTTGAACCCGAGCCCAAGTGTAGAAGGAGCATCTTCACCGGCCGAAGAAGCAAATCCAAGGCCACGATGCATAGAAGAGGGCGCGGGTCGGACGTGTACAACAGGGCCGTCAAAAGCGCGTGGCGTGTCCAATGGATCAAGCTCGCGAGGAACGCGACTCCTGACTTGCTGTAGCTCAGCTGAAACCGCCTCCTTTTCGCGCAGAAGGCGGGCGATCTGTTCCTGAAGGGTTTGCTCGGACTTGGCCAAGCGCGTGTTTTCCGTCTGGAGATCTACGACAACTTTCTCCAGACCGCTGCGCTCGACTTCAAGCAATCCAACACGAGTGCGAGCGACCCAAGCGTCTCGTCGTTCAGCCTCGACTCGGTTCCCCATCACAGTCAATTGTTTCTCCATGTCGCCGACTCGAACACGCCAGCCTTCAACATCACGCTTCAATTCATCCCTTTCTGCCTTGAGGTCGGACACGAGGCAAAGCATTTCGTCTATCGGTTCCCCTGTCTCGCTGGAGCGGGAAGAGGTACTGGAAAGAGCAGAGGCAGAAGAAGCAATCGAAGAAGGACGCGAATTGTGTTGCCACGAAAGGACAAAGCCCGTTCCAGATCGGTGATGCGAGCGAGCAGGGCGTTGTGACTTTTGAACAGAAAGTGCTGCTCGCTCACGCTCAAAGGCCGTCCATTGCCAGAGTTCATGGTCAAGAAGTCGTCCTCGGCAACGCTAAGACGGTTGCTGGCCATGCTGCCCTGACTACCCTGGCTGCTGCGGCTGGAGATGGAACTGTGGGTATATCCAGAGAAACGGCGCTCTGTACACGTTGGTGTCGATTCAGGGGTCGGAAGGCCGGTGCTGGAGACCGACGAAGACGTGGAAGACGTCTTGTATGATATACTGCTCTTCCGGACTGGTTGCTGACGTATCGACATGGAAGTGTCATCGTGCGACGGCGATGCCGCCTCAAGTTTGATGTTGAGTACGGGCCTCGGACGAGCGGGGGTCGGAGATGGCACAGATCCTGCACGGTTTGAAGCATCCGGAGCAAGGGAAAGGGCCTTCAAGCTCGCTCGCTTAGGAGAGGATGGCGTTGGGAGGGCCTGTGATGCAAGGAATTGTGATGGTAGAGCGTCTGGGGTGAGAGACAATGGCCTGAGGTGCGGCGCACGAGAGCGTTGACCAAGGTTGCGGGTGAAGCTAGTCGTAGGTGTGGTCGGTGTCGGTGGTGCGCGAGGCTTATCGGAATCCTCCTCTTCCTCTTCCTCCTCCATCAAAGTACCTAATGCGTCCTTGGAAGAGGAAGGCTTGAAGGAGTCACGCTTGGAAGAAGTAGTGAAGGTCCCTGGACCTGGGGGGAAGGAAGGTTTGGTGGCTGGGTAAACAGTATGAGCAACCGAGTCGCAAGCGAAAATGGGATGCCTACGGAATTCATATGGGGCAGAAAGCTCTGGGATTTCTACTTTGGCAAAGGAAGCATCACGCTTCCCCTCAAGAGCCCAGAGAGCATTGCGGCGGATAGAATCTCGCTCTGCTGAGTCCTCGCTCGCGGAGGCCGAAGTCTCGGGAACGGTTACTCCCATCATCTCGGCTGATTCGCGTCGAGTGGAGACAGACGAGATACGCCGGTGTTGCGAGTTTCGTTTAGGTGCAGGAGGAAGGGAATGCGTCGCGGAGACATCGTGAGTGGTCATAGATTTAGGAGTGGGCAAAGATGCAATAGAAGAAATTGAGGCGTTGCGCGAATGCGATCGGTTGTGCCGATGCTTCATCTCGACGGGGGAGGCATTGTGGCTCATACCCATCTTGAAAGACTCGAACTGGAGATGGATAAGATCAGCAGAGAAAGAGGTGAGACACTGCCGTGAACTCACTCGCTGTCGGGCTACCTGTTCGACCTGCATGGTGGTGGTGGGAGTGAAAAGAACGAATGGATATCCTGGCTAGGACGGTGGGTTTTTCAAAAGAAGGACAGTGCCGTGGACCAGGCACTAGCAGGCAGATTGAGAGAGTCGTCGGTGACGGTGGTTCAAAAGGACGAACTCCTGGGTCACACGTGACAGGTTTGCACACAGAAACAAACTTTCACGTTCTCCCCGTCCTTACGGTTCATTCGGAACTCCAGATCACTCATGTGCCGATTCATGTCGCAATCATGATAGAAGGACGCCTCACTGGCAGCCTATGCTCTTCGATCCCTGAGAAACCGCGACATGCTGGCATCCAATTTGAGCACCGTGCCTGTTGGCCTCATAATAAACAACAGCAGGCAGGAGTGCAGTATCAGATAACATCGACAGGATCGTGTACGTCGTTGAGGCCTCAGGGACAAAGAAATGCATGCATTTGGAAATTCCTCTTCGCTTGGTGATCGACCAGCCTGAGCAAACAAGCGAGATCGCCCTCCTCTCGACCATTATGACCTCCGAGCTCCCAGACGAGCAGCCCGTTCCAGGACCTGCAGTGGTATGTCGCAGCCTCGCAGCATCGTGATATGGCATATCGATCAGTGCAGTGCCGATTGGACGGACCCATGGCTTTGCCGCGGATTGTGTTCGGCGGGGGCGCACTTTCGCCCCAGTACGCCAGCGATGATCTTCTCTCCGGTGATATTCCGCTCCGAACGGTGCAGCTCGCACTTCGGTGAGTTATACATGTCGTTTCGTGGGTGCATTTCCGAGAAATTTTCTCCAGATACGGCATCAACGCGTTCGACACGTCTGCATATTACGGTCCATCCGAGATCATCTTGGGCAACGCATTGCATGCGCTTCGCGATGAGTTTCCTCGGTCTTCCTATCAGCTGGTGCGCCGCGTGGTCCCCATTTTCATTTGGTATTCACGTGTCAGATGACGAAATGTGGACGATATGGACCATCTGACTTTGATTATACTCCCGGCACGGTTCGTCAAAGCGTGAAACGAAGCCTCGAACGACTGCGCACGGATTACCTGGATGTCGTGCATCTCCATGATGTCGAGTTTGTGTGCACGGAGATTACTCCGAGACGGACTGGCGATCACACATCCGCCCTGACCACTGAAAGCGCCGATTACGGTCTGGCTGCGGGAGATGAGAGCATAATCAGAGGGGAAGGTGATCAAAAGGTTCTAGATGCCTTCGCTGAGTTGTACAAGATGAAACAGGAGGGTTTGATCAAACGCATCGGGATTACTGGTGAGACGATTGGTGTTTTCTGGCGTTTTATCTCAAAGCTTCATAGGCTATCCATTGTACACGCTGCTTCGACTGGCTCTACTCATTCTGCACAACCCGCCCTACAAAGCGGTCGACGTGATGCTCTCGTACTCCAACTTGACGCTACAGAACAGCACCTTCCTCCAATACTCGTCCCATCTTCTGGGCCGTGCCCAAGTCGGACAATTGCTTGTCGCTTCACCCTTCAGCATGGGTCTACTCACGGATACCGGACCGCCTAGCTGGCACCCGGCTTCTACCGAGCTCCGTTCTGCAGCGCGCCAGACTGCGACCCTAGCAAGAGCAGGTGGAAGGTCATTAGCCGACCTTGCGACCGGGTTCTGCATACGAAATACTGGAGGCTCGATCCCGCTTGCGGTGGGTCTGAATAAACCGGAAGAAGTGCACGAGTGTGTCAAGGTTTGGCGATCCGTCGAGTTGGAAAAAGAGGACGATGAGGCAAGGTCACAACAAGAAGAAGCCGTCCGGGCCGTTTTCAAGGACAGCGGTGTCTTGGACTGGTCTTGGTCTTCACCATAGCACGTAGCGATCTGTGATGAAACCTGTGCGTAAGAAATCGAAATTAGATGTATCAGCTATGCAACCACGTCGGGAAGATCCGTGAGCCGGAAATACCGGTTGGAGGCTGTCGGGCTGCGGCGGCATTCCTCGCTGCTTGTCGTTGATCTCCCGAAGCCCTGCGTCATGGCAGATGGGTCAAAATGCGATATCGATCCTACAGCAGTCCGATCCATATGGTGATGATTACAAGATACGTTACTTCCACATATTATTTACAGAGGTCAAGGCGAGAAAGGGAAAAGGATTTCGGGGAGTTCACAGCTGATCTCGTTTCCAGCTGAGGAACGTCAGTTGACTAGTTTCGTGCCACGTCTCCTCGACGCGCCTTTTCTCAAATTTGTGGTTCACCTGAACCATCTTGACACCCTCGTCTGGCTTTATAGAGTTCCAGGGCTCGTTCTTGGTCCATTGGACTGAGATGGAGGGATAGGCAAGTCGATCGGATAAGCAAAGAGTCCACGTACTGCTTGGACCCATTGCTGAGCGGTAGGCGAAGAATGAGGCGAAAGACACGATTCCTCCGACGAGCATCACGCTACGTGAGAGTCAGTCCATATTGCCTCAGAATCGAAGCAAGGAACGAACATGGGGAGGGCCTGTGTGTGTCACATCAGCGCCCAGCACCTACGGAAGAAGCCTAAACATACCTCGACAGCGAGCCAGGGCTTGATGTTCGACCTGAGAGTGGTAGGCATGTTGTTTGGAGAGGCTGATAGAACTTGCGGTGTGTGAATGTCGAGACAGAGGGCTTGTGCTCATTTATAGAGGCGGGAGACAGCGCCACCAGGCGGGACAGACCGGAGCACAGAGACTGTCCAGATCATGTTCTGGAATTGAAAGTAATTGAAAGGACGGTCGACTCCAGGCTAGACGAGGTGGGCATGTCCTCCTCGCACCCAATTGACAGGTCTGGACCATCCACTGGCAGATCGTTCGCGGCCGTCCAGAGACCCTCGCGTGATGGGACGAGATTATTGAAGCAGAACACTGGACTAACCGCCACAGCACACAGCACGGCGATTGTCGTTGGTCAACGTGTACTAGATTCAGAAGCCTTCGCAGATGAAAGTAGCGTTAGGCGAGAAGCCCGTCATCACGAGGTTAGCCGAGACACGCCGACGCCTTCGCACGTAAATGTGGGACGGCGTCCAGTGAGGGCGCGTCCGCTGGTCTCTTCTGGTGTTTTGTGTTCCGCGTGGGCTCAGGTCATGTTGCTTAGCGCTATAGCAAGTCGCGGACCAACATCGGACC
Organism: Mycena citricolor; assembly: GCA_963692855.1. Classification (NCBI taxonomy): domain Eukaryota; kingdom Fungi; phylum Basidiomycota; class Agaricomycetes; order Agaricales; family Mycenaceae; genus Mycena; species Mycena citricolor. The sequence continues at coordinate 2,565,426 of CAVNYO010000405.1, forward strand.
TTGAAGATGACGACGATCCGTGCGGGGTCGCCGGATTTGGCTATGCCGAGCTTGGCCTGACGTAATTAACTTGCGCGATCGATTGCCCCTCTCGAGCTTTCACCCCCGTTGACCATGCCAGCAATTGCCAGAACGAGCGCACTCTCAGCGAAGGATCCTCAGCCAGTCCTCGATGATATAAACGAACAATTCCAACTTGGCCCCGATACCCTGGTCGAGCTGACGGAAGCTTTTCTCCATGAATTTAAGCTCGGGCTCGGCCAGTACAACGAACCTATGGCTATGATGTGTGCCCTTCCGCGTATTCCCTGACGCACGTATACTTAACCTGGATACAGCCCGACGTTCGTGACTGGAGTGCCTGACGGCTCGGAAACTGGGTGTGTCCTCTCGTGCATGGGTGGGTTGCATGCTCAAAGCTACCAGAACTTTTCTGGCATTGGACCTCGGCGGTACAAATCTGCAAGTGTCTTAGAACCCTTCCGTATCTCCTCTTACCTTGCTCTAGGCGCGTTTGCGAAGTGACTCTACACGGGGACACCACCTTCACGCTGAGACAGCAGAAATACAAGGTTTCCGACGCCCTCAAGACGGGGGAGGCCAGCACTCTCTTCGGTCCGTTATCCACATTGCATGCACACTTTCCGAACGCATTCTGATTGATGCGCTTGGCATGAACAGATTATCTGGCCGATTCGGTCGACGCATTCCTGACATCTCATCCTCCCAGCGATCACGATCAACAGCATAACTACGGTTTCGGTTTCGCAGAACCTACACCAGACGTGGTTCACCTCGGCTTGACGTTCTCGTTCCCAGTAGAGCAGACTGCATTGGATTCCGGCAAGATCCTCACCTGGACTAAAGGCTTCTCGGCGAAGCATGCTATCGGGAACGATGTCGTCAAGCTTCTGCAGGATGCCTTCGACCGGAAGCACATGCACGTCAAGTGTGTTGCGCTGGTTAACGATGTACGTGCTCACTTCCCCTCGAGGGCATGGCTGACCGGCACAGACGGTCGGCGCATTGCTTTCGAGAGCATACACCGCCGGAGGATGCATACTAGGTGCCATTTTTGGTACCGGTACGAACGGTGCCTATGTGGAGGAAGTCGGTGAGAGCATTCATTCGTTCTAGTGCCTCGGCCGTTGCCGTTCTGACCCGCTGTGCCAAGCGAACATCAAGAAATTGGCCAACGAACCTGCCGCTTCAAACGGAGGATTGATGGTGGTGAACACTGAATGGGGCGCTTTCAACAACACGGTATGCCCGTTCTCATTCCACGTGGACGCGATTTACACGCGCCCCAGCGTTCACACCTTCCTTCGACACCGTACGATAACGTATTGGATCGGACGAGCATAAATCCCCGGTTCCAGGCGTTCGAGAAGATGATCTCCGGGATGTACTTGGGCGAGATCACCCGGCATGTGCTTCTTTCGCTGGTGGACGCGTCTCCCAAGTCGTTACTTTTCAACGGCAAAGCAACCTCGTCGATGAATGCGCAGTGGGGCTTTGACACCAGTGTTATGAGCGGCGTCGCCGAAGCCTGGGAAGGCAAGGATTCCTCGCCACAGTCTCGCGAGAATCCTGTCCCCAAGCTTTCCGACTACGAGAAACCGGAGAGTCTTGACCCCACTATCAAGGCAAGGCTAGAGCGAGTGCAGGCAGTTCTAGTGAAAGAACTGGGCTACAAAAACGGCGAGGTGTCATTGCGAGATGCTGCGGTGCGTCCTGACGAGGTCCAGGCCAAATTTGCGAGGTCTGATGCGTTGTAGATCGTCCGATGGGCATGCTCTGTGGTAGCAAGACGAGCAGCTTTATTGAGCGGGTCGCAGTTGCGACCGTCATGATTCAGACCGGACGAGCTGTGCTGCCCGGTCAGGATGGCAAACCCACGAAAGTGGGTGAGCCCAAAATCGGGGTTGGTGTCGACGGAAGGTATGTGCCATTTGGTTTTTTAAGATCCATCTGCCTGATGCTGGTTCAGTTTGATCCAGTTCTATCCTCATTTCGAAGTCATTCTGCGTGAATCACTCAGAACGCTCGTGGGGAAAGATGTCGAAAGCCGTGTCGAGATCGGATTGGCGAAGGACGGAAGCGGTGTGGGCGGTATGTGGCCTGTTCAGTGTTGTCTTCCGTGATCTCATCTGTGTTCCAGCGGCTCTTTGCGCTTTACAGGCGATCAAGCAGTTGTAAATCCAATGATATATCGTTGTAATCAAGTAGACCAAAATGTAGAAGTTCTGTAAAGCCAATGGCTTGAGGCAGCCACTTGTGGAATGATGCATTTGCCAGGCAGCACCATTCAATTCAATTAGTCTGTGGTATTCATACAAATCTATGATTCAAATGAGTGGGGGGAGGGTGAGCTCGAGTTTCACTTCATGCAGTCGTTGCCCGGATCTTCTCGTATGCCTCACCCACGCGCTCCCAGTTCAGCACAGACCAAAACTCCCGCAGCCATTCCTCCTTGCCCCAGACGCCGTATCCAGCGGAAAGCCACGCGTGCTCGTGCACAGAAACGCAAAAGAGCGGGTACAGCGTTTTGCCGGTGTGGATGGCATCCGTGGTAGTCAATGGTTTTGACCTGACAGAGTCCGCGTCGTGTATGCCCGCTGGCTGTGCGTTTGCCGCACTGAATGCTGACAGCCGACGCGCACTCGTATGCATGAACATCCTCTGCAAAGGCGTAGCACTGCCGAGACCAGAAGCCGGGCCCGAACTGGCCGAGCCTGTGTGAGTAGGTGGCGGCGCGGTCATGCCACTCGACAGAGGAGGGGGCTGGTTCAGGTACTTGTCCGTGTACTCGTGCGATGGGTCCCATTCGTCAGGGTTGGAGGAAAGCTCGGGGATGTGGGGATGGATGTTCGTTGCCATGTAGGTTCGAGAACGAACGAGCAAGGTCCCCGGACCCAACGTCGGAAGCACGGCTGTTCCACCATTTTGGTCCGACACGAACCATATCCATCCCGAGGTGGAAAGGCCCATAGCGGCGGCTGAGAAGGTAGATTTCAGCTGGTCCAGGCTGCCGTGATCGTTCTGAATTTGTTTTCTGAGCAGTTCACCCATGCGATTCTCGTCAGCGAGCTCAGGATTAGGTGTCTGGACGCGTTATTGAAGCCAGCGTTGAAACAAAGTAGAGCAGAGACTCACCAGCTGTCCCAGGAAAAAACTGTTGTTGAGAGCGAGACTTGCATAATTAAATGCAAGCGTCTTCTCTCGATATGGAGCTGTGCTCAGAATTACTTGCGTAACCGACTGGCCCTCTTCTTCAGTATCTGGGCACGAATTGTCAGTGACCTGCACGGACAGGGTTTTCAATACTGCTACGCACTGCGAACCTCCTCCGTCAAACGTTTCAAAAGTCCCAGCTGATAGTCCATAGCCACGGTCTCGAGCGCGGGCGGTGGTAGGAATTTCCCGAGTCCGTCCTTCATAGAATACGGTAGTGGTAGCGGAAGGTGGTCAAATTGGCCCATGACGCCTCGGGAGTACCGGGGCTTCAGCGCGCGTTTAGCGCATCGAAGTCGTGCTGAACATAGAAGGCTCATGTTCTATATGAACGTCCAGGGAGGTCGCACAGGTCCGAGATGCACGCGACGATTTTTTGAGAGACACTGCAGAAGCAGAGCGTGATGGAATTTGGTTTTGTTACGCTCTCCATCAATATTGCTCGATTTAGCACCCTCCACGTCGCTGAGGCCGACACTACTCAATACTTCCTCGACTATGCCTCCCAAAACTTCTTCTGCCGCCGCCTCGCCGGCATCTGCCTCTCCTTTGGTCACCCTGTTTAAAGCTTACAATGAGCAAACCTCGGACCGCCTGAAGTTCATCGACGCGTTCCTCGTGTTCCTCATGCTCTCGGGCATTGTGCAATTCGTCTACTGCTTCCTCATCACAACTTTCCCCTACAACGCTTTCTTATCTGGGTGCGTAGTAGGACGTCCGACGACGTCGGCGCGTTGCTCAAACTTGGCATTAGATTCTCGAGCACCGTCGGTCAATTCGTCTTGACCGCGTCCCTGCGGTCACAGGTCAACCCAGCAAACAAGAACGAGTTCAAGGAAGTCTCCCCGGAAAGGTGAGCTCTTTACTTAGTGCTTTACCCGTGTGACTGCGCTCAGCATCGCTTAGAGCATTCGCTGATTTCGCCCTCGGCTCAATCGTGCTGCATTTCTTCGTGTTTAACTTCCTTGGATAGATATTGTAATTGAGTAGACTGGAGTGAAAGTGGTACAGATATACGTGAGAGTGAGACGGAAGTGGGGAACCGCGCGATGCGACGTAGTGGCTCAGTGTTGCCTTTCGAAAGAAGAGGAGCGCTGCAAGTCGTGAGACCAAGACATAGTGGAAACTATCAAAGCCACTGACCCCGCAGATGACAACAGCGAAGTCGAAAGCGTACTCTCCTGCATGCAGTGGTCAAAGGATGACCGGATGCCGAGAAATAAAGACACGCACCGAATTCGAGGTACGATCGCAGCAGTTCTACAGAGTCGAGTTACCTGGGAAACAACGACGAAAGACGCGTAGACGCACGACGAATGTCCTTATTGGGGACTTGAGAGAGTTTGGGACTGGTTTGAATGGGTGAGTAAGAGCGCGTGCGTGCAGCGCAGTAAGACGCGCACGTTAATCCGGTATTCCGCTTCATCCCAGCGAGGAATATGCTGATGAGCATGGCGTCGATGCCGAGGTGAACTGCATAGAAGGCATCACGATCAATTGCCTCAAGTCCATTCCAGCGGGGACAAACCGAGCTTGCCGAACATCGTCGAAAAGGTAATAAGCAGAAAGCAGAGATCAGGATTTACACTCTTGTGCCGAAACCGATGGCAACACTGTGGCAGTCAGTGGCTGTGTCCGGCGGAACCAAACCCTGACGTAATCCGTGACCACGCTTTCTCCCCACAACAATACCGAACAGGCGCTTCAGCCAACTTGCTCCGGTCCACATTGTTCATTGTCTCTACGCGAGGGTCAATCATGTCAGGGAATTCCACCCCTCCCACCAATGGCAAGCTGCCTTTCAACGTGTCTTTCGACCGATTCAAACGCGACGAGTTGTCGGATTGGGCGGGCGCATTTACTTTGCTCGGTGCGTGGCTGCAGTGTGTATGGCGGTGGTGGCATACCTGACTCTTTTTGCGCTAGATACTATTGAGACCTACATCGACTCACACGCGGACCTCCTCCAACGGAAACTGCAGAAGCACAGCGATCGACTGAAAATGCGCGCCGAGGAGACGTTCAAGATGCGCGATCTGTCGGGAGACCTGCACTTTGACAAGGAGTTCAAGAGCTTCAAACTTAAGGTAAGAAATACCGCATTCACTTTAGCGAGTGAACGTGTTTACGAAGCGGAGCGCCAGGTCTCCAGTCGAATGACGAAATTGGCCACTTCCTGGCAGTCCGCTAAAGTCGTTCGCACCAGGGAGAAGGTTTCCTTCTTCTTTGGCGTCATGACACTGTTCAGCTCTGCCCTTTTGTTTGGTCTGGCACCACAGTGCGTGTCTCGCTCGGCAGATGTGTGGTCATTTTACTCATGCGCTCTGTTGCAGATGGGTCCACATTGTATACTCTGTACTGGGCGGCTATCTAATTCCTCTGCGCGCCTACACATACAAGAAACGCGCGTGGCACTATTTCTTGTTCGATCTATGCTACTATGTGACCATCCTCAACTTCGTGTATCTCTGGATCCTTCCGTCCAGCCCATCCCTCTTCGTTGCCTGTTACTGCCTTTCGCATGGGTCGTTGGCCAGTGCTATCTTGACCTGGCGGAATAGTCTGGTCTTCCACGACCAAGATAAAGTGACGTCGCTGTTCATCCATATCTATCCTCCCTTTACGTTTACTGTTATCCGGTTTGTTGATTGACTCCAGCTCCAGCTCTCATACTCATAATCTTTTAATTTCTAGTCACTTCTATCCCAATGCTGAGCTCAGGTTCCCTGCTCTCCAACAACTGCCTCACCTGAATCCGATTCGAGCCCTCTTGTTAAGCGGAGGAATCTGTAGGCCATTGTTTCATCTCCTTATGCACGCATTGACATTCACCAGATCTCAGCTGGCAACTGCTTTATTACAAGGTATGGTACAATGTCCTCTCATAAATCTCACTACTAAAAAGACTATTCAGTTCGTCTTGGTTGATCGACGAGAGAAGATCGAATCCGGGGAACGCACCACCTCCTTCTCGTTCCTGTTGAATGATAAACGAGGAGCCATCGGAAAGGCACTTTCTGCGATATCCCCTGCTTATCGCGAGGTCGCTTTCATGGCCGGACAGCTAGGTGAGCGGGCTAAAGTCTCTATATCAGGCTCATCACTGACATGCACTCCAGTCTATTCCATTCTGACGGAGGTCCCGCCTGTCTTTATCTTGTATGATAGCCCGTTTTGGAGCGGGGCGTTCCTTATCTTCATCCTGTCCGTGAGTGTATGGAATGGGGGAGGCTTCTATATCGAGGTTTTCGGTCGCAAGTACGTACCGTCTTCGATTTAACTGCCGATCGCTGACCTGACTGTCTGAAGATTCGAGCGTGAGCTTGAGGCGTTGCGGAAGGAGCTGGCCGAAGCCACTGCTGCACGATCCGGGCGTTCCAGTCCAACCAACACGCCTGGCTTAAGCCGCAGCGCCAGCGATGATGGCCTCTCTTCCGCTGAACAGTCGCCCAATGTGACGCCCAAGCTTCTTCCCGAAGACCCGCCGAATCTGCCTCTGAATGCGAAGAAATTTGATTAATCCGCGTAGCCGGACGGAACTCTTACGATCTCTTATGATGTAACGCCAATGTTAGAATGACCGATCTAGGCGCTGTAGATTTTTAGTTTATGTCCCTCCATATCTACGCCGTACTGTAGCTTCTATTACATTCTACTTCTGTGTGGAAAGACATCAGACGTGTCCGCGAATAAAGCAGTTCATTGTCATCAAATCCTCGTCTCCGTAAGTTTAGAGACGCTGATTGCATTCACATGTCTAGACTAGATTCCTTCCGCAAAAGCTCGGAGAATCTCTCTTCACTGGATCAAACAATATTCTAAATATAGTAAAATTATTACAGGGCATTCTGTACAGTATCAGGACACTCGCGCAAACATTCTATCAGTGGGTAATTACATCAGTTCTTGAGCACCATTCTCGGACTCCGCCTCGAAAGTCCACCCGTACTGCCTGTTTCCCGACAAGCTTCATCAGAGCCCGGTGGACTGGCTCTAGCCCACCCAGAACGTCGACCACTTCACAGCACAGCTCCCAGTCGATGGTGACGTGCAAGGGATCAGACTTCGCTGCCATCAGCTGTGATGCCAGAATGCAGGGTAGATTCTGGGTGAGATCAGCACACAAGATATGACGGCGGGAGTTGCTGCTCACAGAGAGACCATCCGCATGCAGCTCTAAATCGTCTTCGTCCTCGTCAAGTGGTTCCGGCCCAAGTAAATCAGCAATATATAGCTCCAGCTTGCTTGCCCTCGGCATCGCTCGCCGAATATCCAGCACATCCGAATTGAGCAGACTTTCCAGCCGAATCTTGCATCCGAATTCGGTCACGTTCTCGAACATCGTCGTGTTCTGCGCGAGCACCGCCGCGATCGTCTGCTGTGTGTGGAATGTGTCAAGCACAACTCGCGGGCACCGCGAACCGGCGAGAAAGATCGGAGCGTAGTCCGCTGGTCCAGTGTACGACCGGAGCGCCGCCAACGGAGGCAGCTGCCGGTCGGGCGTCGCGCAGCGACACGAGCGGTATTCGCCATCGACAACCAGCTCCTCGACGGCCGGGAACGCCGCGACGATGCTGTGCACGTCGTGCACGAACGGGCCACTGCATCCCTGCACTTCCAGCCTCCGAAGCGCAGCAAAGCGGCGGCAGAGCGCGGGATCGATGTTGGCGGTCGGGTGGCAGTCGAAGCTGGGGTATAGTGTGAGGGAAGCCAGGTGCGTCGCGTTGAGTGCGGCGAGGAACGAGTTTCCTGTCTCTCCGCACGGGGAGGATGAGCGGGGGAAGTTCGTGTACACGAAGCTCTTCGTGCGCAGCGATTCGTGCGCCGACGACCGGAGAATCCCTCCCTCGATCCACAGCTCGTCGAGCACCCGACCGACGGGCAGCGCATCCAGATCGAACTCCCACCCGAACGGAAGGCGCAGCGTGAGATTCCGCAGCCGGGGGAACTGATGCACTGCCTCGAGCAGCGGCCGGACGTACGCTTGCGCATGGGGCGAGTGCACGCCTGTCGGCTTGCCGAAGAGCGCACCCAGGAACTGGAACGAAATCACGAGCTCAAGAACGTGCGTGGCGATCGGGGGCGCGCTGAGCCGGCCGAGCCAGGCATCGATCCAGCCTGCGCCGTGCTGGTGTCCGGGGCCTGCGTAACATGGGCAGAGTGGGTCGAGCACGAGCCGGCGGTAACGCAGGCTGCGCGAGAGTTCGCGGAAGCGGAAGGATGTTTCGAAGACGTCTTTCAGTGCGGCAGGCGGGAGATGGGTGAAGATAGAGAACCAGAGCTCGTTTGGGAGGATGAGATGGTCGGTAGGGCAGCCACGTTCGAAGTGGGAGAGCATCTTGAGGATCAGGGTGGGAGGAATGAGCTGATGTCACATCGAGAATATAAGGCTGAGCTTCGACGGGATCCAAGCGTCAACGCTAGCCATCTGACTCGCCGCGCTATGGGCATCGCTTTGGACCTTGGTGACTGTCAGTTCCTCATGCTTGATGTCGGACAGCTCTTGTCCAGCATAATTTTGGGCCGTGGGTCCAGTACAATGACCCTGTTGTTCTTTTCGTCGCCATGCTTGCTTGCTTCTTGTTTGAGTGCAGACGGAGAACAAGAAGAGCTCTGATCATGGTAGACACGATCACGTGCGTTTGGACAGGTAGGGGAGATTTGGTAACTTGAAGATCGTCACGGGCAGCCAGGAGAAGTGTAACACATTGACTTGGGACAGAAGAGAAAATGACTTGCACAAGATAAGAGCGATGTCTAATTAGGCCGAGTGACCTCATGACATGCATGCGACCAAGAGCTCATCACGTGTTCACATCCCGCTATGAGAGTCTTCTCATCGCAAGCACTGCTCTGCATAGAATCCCAAACAAATATCGATACAAGCCTCGAACTGCTAATCGTACACGTACAATGTCCTCAACTCGAATAATCTACATAGCGCTTCAGTCATAATACGCGCGACGCCGTGCTCTCCGCGGCTCGCGCCGCCTGTGCACAGGCTCCTCGTACTCCCTCCGGCGCGCCTCCGCCTTGCGCTCCCGACGCGGTGTCTTCCTGATCCCCAGCGCGCGCCGGATCTTCGTCATGAGCGGGACGTGCGCCGAGCGGCCCTGCGGGAGCCAGTCAGTCAGTCAGTCGGACGGGGTGCGGGTGGTGGCGTGCGTACCATGGCGTGGAGCTCGGCTTTAGCGTGTTTGCGGCCTTCGCGGGTCGTCCGGGGGTTGGCTAGTGCGGCCTCTGTAGATCCCTGAGCTGTGGGTCTGCCCGGCGCTGGGCGGACACTTACTGTACCCTCCCGCGACGCGGTCTGGATCTCGGCGGTAGAACGCTCGGTGGTGGCGACGCTTGGAGTGGGTGAACAGATTCATGTGGGGTATGTGTTGTGTTGTGGGGAGCCTGTACTCCAGACGAGAGCGCATTTTAAGCATGCGGGGGAATGTGTGCGTCATTGTGGTGTCTACATCATGGCTCCGTGCTAGGTACGCAAGCGAGGACCGATTGATGTCAGCCCTAATAGACTACGGAGAAATATGGTTATCGGTCCTGCTATCGGAGAATCTCAAAACGGCAAAAACGATTGGTTTCGACCGGGTTCGATCTTGTCCATCTCCATCTCGACCTGCAGAGCATGCTCAGTCGCAATCAGCACAGCACCAAACGCAGCGACTGACCGCATCAAGCTCGTCGTCATCGTTGATAGACCGTGAGGCCATCGCCTGGTTCATCGACCCCACAGCCAAGATCGATCCAGCACCGAGGCGGTCATCTCCCAACGTCGGGTTCGCGGAAAAGTGCATAGCCCCGATATTGGACGACAAGGCGCGAGTAGCTTTTGGCCTGATAAAGTTTCTATTGACATTTGCGAGAAAGGCGGTCATGAAGGAGCCAGGCATGGCCAGGAAGAACAGAGCCCAGACATCTATTAGACATCAATGAGCGTACGATGCTACAAGAGGACCGACTGACAAGTGTCGGGCGATATAGCAAGCTGTGCGACAGTGAGAGTGATGTAAGGGCAAGACAGCAACGAAGCTCACACAGATAGCGGTGGCACCAGCGACCACGCTTGTTGTAATGCAAGTGTCTGTGGAGACGATAAGACTGCGTTTGTCATGCTGAATGCTGTCACCCACTGGTCGCATACAACACGAGCTGATTGAGCACCATTCCCGTTCTGGCAGTGGCAGGCCCCTCAGCTGTCATCGGGAGTGATAGGTGGATCCTGGTACTGACCGTCGTGTGACACCAAATCTTGATTGCAGCTCGAGATACATGGACAAGACGGCAGCGTTCGTCATATCCAGCGCCGCCGTGCCAAGAAACCATCCCTTGAGCACAGAGTTCTCGCTCTCGACCAATGTCAACAAGGAGTTGCTTCGAACTGCTTTGGCGACCAGCAGCAGCGACACGGCTTGGAGCGCAGCGACACCGCACCACAGAGCGACAGAGATATACAGTTTGTTCGTCACTTTGTATATTCGCGCCACAAAGAAGGCCTGTGTCATCATAGCAGACGCGTTTGGTAAGATGATCGCGATTGACTAGCCTGTGTGCCGTGATTTATGAGGGATCTGCAAAGTTATTCGTTACTTGTCAGATCACAAGCACAAGGACAGCACAAACCCAATGAGAATGGCCACATTGAATGCTATCGGAGTTCTAAAATCCAGACTATCCAGAGGAACTGGGTCGAAAGTCGGCAATGTCAGACTGTAGATCCCCTGGGCCAAGCAAACGGCATAGATGAACTCTAAGGTGCTGGGTGACACTCAGGCATCGCATTCACGAGCAGAACTTCAGCGCATACCATAGAACCGAGACCTACAGTCTATCAGCATGGCCCCCAAGCTCTGCCGAAAAATCCTTACGGTCGCTTTGAGCGGCAGCCCATCACGCGGAAACGCCTGGAAGTAGTTGGCTCCTTGGACGCTGTTCAGCCCGAAGAAAAAGACTGTGAAGATCCCGCCAATGACAAACGGGCCCAAGGTCGTGCTAATCGGCATGGTCTCCGGGCAGGCAAGAAGTGAAGGAAGGGGGGACACGGGGGAATCAGGCCTTCGTCGAAGGTGCCTGGCCGTACAAGAGTACATCTCAGCATCATCTTCTGTTGCCCGCGTCTCCTGGATGCATCTTTCGCCGGGTCGGGCCCCCGTCAATCCAAGTTATAAGTAGACGCGACTTGGTGCTCGGATCGAGCGACAACATGAGCGGCACAGCATGGCCTGTTTAGCAGCTCTCGTGATAGGCTGGCTGCATGTGGCACGGTGAGGGAGCCGCAGACAGATAGCCATCTTCATCGCTGTCTCTGGCTGTCGAAGGTCGTTTGAGCGGTCGAATCTGAAACAAGAAGGTGTACGGGTTTGATTCGGAGGACACACGACTCCACGTGTAGGGGTGTAATCGTTGAAAAGGACTAGGCGTCCCCGAGGGCGCAAGACGCGTCGTCGACGCCACTAGACCATGGACTCGCCGTCATCGATACCTCATTGAGACTATTGCAGTCCTGTCGCGGGGGTCTGAGTTGCCGTCGTCGAGGACTGAGGTTGCCGGCGGCTAAGCAAATCTGTACGGTTGGATGTTCGACGTTGATGCATTTGCAAAGTTGTACGGGCCGGATCCGCGGCCAATGATATGATCCCATGCGCAAGTCTCCACAGATGTGAGAGGGTCCATAGAAGAGAGACTCGTGAGAAAGATCGGGCGTCGATCACGAGGCACCGAGATGCTGAGCCGTAAGCCTGAGATACCAAATTTACATCTCGCAGCGCGTGGGCTGATACTGAGACTGGACCGAGGTGAGGTCGATGCCGCGTACGATAGATGGATGCAGGGCGTGAGCGCGTGAGCTTTGTGTTGCGCGGATCATGATCAATGGCGATGATAATATCCGATCTGCTCTCGTGTCTGTATTCCCAATAAATTATATCACATATTACATCTACACCGCATATTTTGCACTCGAGGACGACACCTCCACATCCGAGACCGACTAGGCCTCCGGATGGAGCGGGCTGAAGCGGGGCACGAATTCCAGCGTCTTCGCATTCAACCTGCGCGCCACCTCATCCGCATCGCGCTCTTCAACCTGTATGTCCGAATCCTTCCTGTCGCGGATCTGGTCGCCGGTTTCGAAATCGCGGGTCAACTGAGATAGACGGGGAGGGATCGTGAGTTACGAGATGGGCATCCGAGCCGAGATTCGCCCTGATCACGTACCACGACGCTCCGCGAAAACTGGATGACGGTCGTTTGGGTGCGGTGGTTCTCGACGCTGCGGATGACAGCAGTGGAACTGCGTACGCTCCTGTCGGTTTTGCGGTTGTTCACGTTGACGATCATCGAGTCAACGAAAGAGCTCGGGACGACGATGTAGAACATGACCCAGATGTCTGCGTGATGGGTCAGCCGCATCGCAGGATAGCAAATGGTCTGGATCCTACAATTTTTGGAGTTGACTGCGAACTAGAGCCAAGCTTTAAGCATCTAGAGAAGGGGGAAAAGGAGGCCTGCGATCACTTACAGACACTGCTGCAGCCATGGCGATGAGACTGAGAGGATATCAACATAATGAAGGTCTTTTAGGAATATCGCCAACCTTGTGGAGAGGCCAGTTCCTATGCACTTGTCAGTGCCAAGAAACGCGTTGTCCCAGAAAAGCAACTCACGGATCGTATAATGCACCAGCTCACTCAATGTGCGGCTGACTCTGCACGCGCCATTCAGACGCTACAAAGTGCTTTATGATCTCGAAGCACGCACTGGTGTCTCGAATCCGTCCGCGGGGTCCGCAGGTAGTAAAAGGAAAGCAATCCAGCGCAAATCAAGTCCAAGATCGCGTCTCCGAAAAGCGTCACGTCAATGAGCCAATGCCAGGTCCTCCCCATCTCCACAACTGAACCCATCTGCTGGATCTTCGCGGCCATCGACAACGATAGGCCTCCAAGGATGGCAGCAACCGTCCATAGCGGGATGGCAAGAGAAAGCAGCCCGCCGCTCAGCTGGTACAGTCGGAATACGTAGTAAGCCTGGAACCATTGAGCCTCAGCAGCAATCCGCGTCGGGGGCATACTTGGGCGATGTGATGCAGCAATGACCCCGCCACCATCGCGATTCTCAGTCCCGCACTGACTTGGGACGCGTCGTAGTTCGCATCGTCGCTCACGCCCATCGTGTACACGCCGACGCAAAGACACATCGTGAAGAGGAAGTCCACGGTCCTTTGGCCCTCCCGTGAGCCACGAAGAGACTGGCGACGGCAGTAGAAATACCATAAACCAAGAACCTGCGATGAGCCGATCGGTGAGCGTGCATACAACTTGGACAAGCCCCAACGCACTCGAGTCTTCGTGTAAAGCGTGTCCTTGGCGAACGACTTGGTGTAGTTGATGGTTTGCATGCAGATCATGCCGAAGAAGAAGATCGCGAAGCAGAGACCGACGAAAAGCGGGCCCACGGCCACGTCCTGGTTGCTGCTGTTCATGGCCGCAGAGGAGACACACGAGAGACGACGAGCAGTGCGACCCTCGGAGCCCGATGAAATAGACGTATCATTGGATGGGAACCCGCGTCAATCCAACGTCGAGCCCTCATCTCTACCACGATCACTTCTCTGTAGATGGACATAAGCCGAGTCTGCCAGTTGCGGTGCTGGATAGGCTTCTTAGGCGGGACGTGGTCAGCGGACAGATCAAGGTGGGAGTGGGAATGCTGAAACGCGGTTCAGAATCTGGGATCAGCTTGAAATAGACAGGAAACCGAAGACACAAGACTGAACATGGTGATGGCACGGACAGTGTGTACGAATGTCTTCACGCAGCAGTGATGGTATCAAATTATCATGCTTGACCAATTTGCGCAACTCAAACTCTAGACCAGCATCACACATTTACAGTGCAGAGAAAATCGAAACCCTGCGATATGATGACACTCTCTGCGGTAGTTATTCAAGTTTGAAAAGGCACCGTCCCGCCGCGCACCCAACGGTGAAACGGGCCCCGCAACCCAATCAGACTGGTCTTCGCACGCTGGTAGTCGACACTCGCATCTTTAGCATCCTGGTACAAAGAGCTGTGAGAGGGTCAGATACAAATACGGCCGTTCGGATGGATGGGTATCAACAGCTCATCTGGAGGATGCCCGCAAGCCTCTTGATATAGCACCAACATGGACGCTCGACAGATTGAGGGCCCGTATACGGTTTCTTCAGCCAGGCCAGTTTGTCGGAGATGAATATATCACACCTGAATTTCCCTTTCTGCCGATGCTTCGGCGCGACGCCGCGTTTATATCCGTTAATGATGACCTCTGCTGGTCTGTGCGAGTCGGAGATCCAGCAAAGCGCTGCATGCAGGTCAGAAGATCCCCCGCGCTGGGTGTGAGACCACATGCATTCGTGACACGAACTCGCGGCTTCGGGTAAAGAACGGCGCGAATGCACAAACGGGACGCTAGTGAAATGAATCCGCGGTGGGTGCAGTGAGAACCTATCGCAGGCTACGCAGATGCGACCGGGAGACAAAGACACGATAGATGAAAACTCACCTGGGATTCCATCCAGTCGTTTCCAGAGAGCCCGCTCGCAGTCGTTCCTCACCGCTTCCTGCATGTCGGAATCCACCTCCCCGATGACAACATCGGATATGAACAGTGGCTCCAGGAGACGAGACCCCAAAGCACCCTGGATGCCCAGGAAAGCCCAGGATGCGATTTTGTCGCTGCAGCACATCGACGCCGTCGATGGAGCGTCTGCCCGGCCGGGCTTTGTGCGAAGGACACCAAGAACGCCGTAACCGTCTCTTCCGCGCGTCACGAGGGCCGATTCGGCAGCAGCAGCAGGGACACGGGAATGAGCGTCTTTGAGCGCAGCCATGGCTTCATCCTGAGAAGACGCGAGAAAGTGCATCGACGCGTCGCCACCTTCAAGGAGTGTGTTGCAGCGCGGTGCGGGAGACCTGACGACGAGGGGCTCTTACAGGGGACAGTGGAGATGTAGATCCCCAGCTGAGCGTTTGCATTCAGAGCGAAGCGTCCGGTCTCCGTTCGATGGATCCACTTGGATGCCAGCCCATCTCGCACGCGTATCACCTCTTCGAGAAACCATCGCACTGCCCCCCGACGCGCGAGCACCTCTGCGTGGCTGTCGTGAATCCCTTCGCCGGACACGGGTAGCTTATTGGCGGGAAGGCACTTGGTCCCGGTGGCCATGGACACGATCTGGAAAGAGGATGCATCTCGAAGGAAGAAGGACGCCAAGATTGTCCACTGAGTGGGTTGCGGGAAGACTCTGAGTGTCTCGTACAAAGTCGTAATTGATTTGACGTTTGTTTCGGTTACGGACATGGATGAAAGAGCATCAGAGTCGAGGGTCCAGACAAGAGGACTGCGCGATCCTCAGAAGACGGATCGGCTGTAAGGCCCGAAGCGGTCCCGCCAGTCCCATTCCTGATGGCGGATCAATTTTACAACTGATGTTCTGCAGCAGCTGATCCGGATCATCCTGGTCAGCACAGCGGGCTGGGCATCCTGTCTCTATTTCAGACTTCAGTGCTTAGAAGTGAGCAGACCTTTTTCTTGCACGGAAGTCACACAAGAATCTAGAAGTGCTACTTTCAGCATTCTATTTGTAGCGAACAAAAAGATACCAAAAATCGACGTGAATAAACTCAGCGATTTGTACCAGGTATAGACGTCGATTTTAGTATCTTTGGTTTTCTGCAAATAGAATGCTGAACATGGAACGCTCAGATTCTCGCGTGATTTCCTCGGGAAATAAGAGTAATAATAGGAGTGCACCTCCGTTCGGGTAGTCTTCAGAACAACTCGGTCACGATACACGATGACGAACATTGAATTGGTGCTCAGAATCCGGATGTTAATTCACATTAAACACTAAATGTACAACCCAAGTCGACAATAACTTTACGATGGAGACGGAGCGCGCAGCGAAACAGGGGTAGGCAAGCTCCCGCCTGCCTCACCAAGCATGTTCCGCCATGCCTGCAGCAGAGCGACCCCGACTGTAGGCTCCAGTTCCGTCCCGTCCCTCGACACCTTGATCTCCCGGTTGTTGTTCCACGGATTGCGCAGGTGGCGCGTCCGGTGGAACGGCAGAGGATGCGTGCAGATCCAGTCCAACTCGAAGCCTTTGCCCCAGCCTTCCGGCTCGGGGTCGTTCGCTACCGGTTGTGGCTGCGAGTGCGCCATGAGCTGGTCCAGGCTGAATTTCGGATCAGTCTGGTTCCTGCTGGCGTTTGTTGCCCCGCCGGCGAGCTGGGCAGGTGCCGATTGGTAGTGCGGATGCCCCAGCGGGGGGGATCTGGATTCGCATCCAGGGCTAGGGGACTTATCCACCAGCCTATCTGCACCGAGCATGGCCTGAATGGGTGAGGAAGGAGACGGTCTCTCGCGAGGAGACCAGGATACCGGCTCACGTGCTGAGCCGGGTTTGCTGGTCATTCTGACGAGAACACAGTGTAAGTGAAGATAAGATGAGAAGGATGTGATTGACTCACCGGCCATAACCATAGAATTCCCCGCTCTTGTTGACACTAAAGAAGAGATACACTTCATTGGACGTGCGGAAGGCTTGATCGAGAATCCCTTCGTTATGTTTTTGAGTGGCCCAAATACCAGTCCTGGTGCTCAGGTCAACATCATCCTGGCTATTCGGTCAGTTCAAATGGCAAGAAATCCAATTTGTCCCACCTGCGTCAAAGACTTCATGATAAAGAATCGCCGAGGGAAGTGCGTGGTCAGGAAGCTCGACGACGTGCTCGCGTTCGAGCCAAAGCTGTCCGAGCTGTTGGGTTTGCCTCCGTTCGTGGTCGCCAACTCGGGCCGTTCAAGCTGAGGTTCTGACCGTTTCTCGGAGTCCCGCACCCACTGCCTGTGCAGGCCCATCCCCCGCTGGCCGCCGACCCCGGCCCTCAAGTCATCCGTCTGCTTGCGGATCCGACACACAAGCTTCGGCAGCCGCCCGTCTCGTCGCAGCGCCGACCCATCGAACCGCAATATGGCCGTGGCCAGCCCGGCCTCGGACACGTAGTTGACGAACGCACAATTTGACCGGGAAATGATGAAGATAGACTCGACAGCGCTGCTCTCGTCCGGCCCCTGCTGCTCGTCAGGAACCCGCGTGAAGAACCGCCACAGCTCATCTTGTGTTGCGTCCTTCGGGACGTTTCCGACCCACATAGCCCACGGCGAGCGCTGAGCAGGCGGGTCAGGATGGTAAGATTGACGCATGCTCGGGGAGGGTTTCTTTGCCACGTCCGTCGTTGTTTCGACTTTCAGTGCAGTGAGTGAAGAGCTGCTTTGGGATGTCGGGGTTCGGGATAGAGGAGGAGGAGGGGCTGGTGACGGGCCTGGATACATGTAGACCATGTGAGGGGGGATGCCTCTTGGGTAAGAGTGCGCGTATGGGTTCGAGTAGTTGAACATTGGGATCGCATTGGGACTGTGCATGGGAGAGGTCGGAACAATCTGGAAGGGATACGGGTGTGTGTGCATAGGCCCATAGAATGCGGGGGAGAAGTAGGTTCCTATAGGTGATTCCGGCCCCGGCGAGCCATGAAACGATCCTGGAGAATGGAATACAGGGTCGTTCATCTGAGGAAAATAAGGCATAGCCCCTGGCGAATGACTGTAGGGGCGAGGCTGGTTGTTCGTGGAGTAGATGTGCTGTTCATCGTCCGGCGCTTTGGAATGCGTCCCATCATCTTCGAACGGTCAGTTTCTGGGTTCACGCGAGACGAAAGACCGACAGTTGGCCGCCATGTTTTGCAAATAATCGACCCGAAGAGAGAAATATCTGGCGCACGGAATACCCGGCTAATTCGATGCCAGAGTCCGACGCAGAGAACGGGGCCCCACTACGGGACATTCCAGCTGCTATAAGTACTAGGCGACTGGAAACAGCTCCGGATGACATCATCCTTAGGAATGCGTCACCCGATTACACGCCAGCAAATCTGCGACTTGGTCAGATGGTGTTACCCACATGGGAAGACTACGGAGAGACGGGAATACCTGCGCCCAGACATGGATGTATGCGTCCACGGTGCACAACACTGCTGAGTCATGAACCTCGCCTCGTCAACGGCCGATGCCCCCGGCGTCCTGAGTGCGTGAGGATTGGTATCGCCATTGCAATAACGAAGAGAGAGTAATATTGAGGTTCGCATCCGCGCGTTCAAGTAGCTGAGTGAAGGTGGACAAGGTGAACGAACTTGCGTCGCCCTCGCAATCGAGATTGGCCCTCGATTCTGATCCACAACGCCTGGATCCATTCTTCCGAGTGGGTCCGAAGATTACGCAAGGTCTGTGGTTCGACTCTGGAAGAGATGTCGATTTCGGATTTTATCGGGAGCCCCTACATCCCAGCCTTCGCGCACCATTGCTAGGCAAATAAATGAGTATCACGTCATATCACTTCAAGATCGTAACGTGGTAAAGGCCCCGCGCAGCGGAGCTCAGCTGCCTAACTAAACGGGCAACCGCAGTCAATCACAATGTTCGAAGTCCATCATTCTATCCTTGATTCCTGAGGCCGCTCGTCGAGGGAGCAAGTGCTTCTAGTGACGAACGTTTAACCATTGCAGCAGAAGACGAGCGGGAGAGGCAAGGATTGACCCTGTCAAGAATGCAGTGATGCGCAATCACTGGTAAATCCTGGCTTCTTTTGAGTACTTGTCGCAAAAATAATTGATTTGTTATCGTTCCTGAGCAGGACCGATAACAAGCGGTCAGACCATCAGGCTGACGGTTCCCCGATGCCAATGGAAAAGCTCGAATCAGTACTTATCAGACGCTGGTCAGGCAGCGGTCAGCAATCTATCATCTGGTTGTCAGTCCATGGTCGGGTGGGGGTTGGGAAGGGGCAAACAAAAATGGATTTTCTCACTGTCTTCCTTGTTACTTCTTACTCCTCACAGCTTTCTGACTTCATTTCCTTCTTTCTTTCTTTCTTACTTACTTAGCTCATTAATGTTCTATGTGATTCAAGCTTGCCAGGATATGCAACTCAAGGTAGGAATTGAACTCAGGTGGCTTTCTCATTACTTGCTCCACAATCGGAGTGGGTACTTTACTACTAGTCTACGTGTGCGTGTAGTGACAGGTGTGATTGTCGGGTAAGTGACATCGGAGAAACGACACAGCCACCTGGCGCACGATGACGCAGGCCACCATGACGGACTCCACTCAGTTCCTTCGAGCCCTAAACTCTTACATCATGTCTGCTATTGATTTATTGGCTATCTCCTTAATTACCCAATATCAGATCTGAGAACATTTAATCAATTGCTGACATTGTCTGACAAGACACTGACCATGACTGACCAGGCCTGAGCAATCTGACCAGTGACCGACCGCTGCCTGATCACAACTTATCGCGCCTTGTCAGACCCTGATCAGTTTGTCAGGCCCGATAACAAATCAATTATTTTTGCGACACTAGTACCAGGTTAAGCAAGCCAAGTACACTAGCTATTAATAATACACTGTGGCCGCCTACGACGATCTCGGTAAATGGTGTGATATCCTGAATGTTTCGCGCGTCATCGATGGACTTGGACCAATCTTTAGACATCCAGTTACTATACGTAGATGTTCGGGATGCAACTTTCTTTCGCTCTCTATTGTCCAAAATCTCGGACGACAAACTTTTGTAGAGCGAAAAAATTGCCTTATAAGTATGCTGTCTCACAAAAAAGCTGTTCAATTAAATCTACTTCGTTCGATTCGCGTAGACTAACGTCGAGAAGCCAAGAATGACTGAGCCGTCTCGTGGTTCAGAACATCGTTTCTTTCGGTTAGGGTCCAGTCAGGGTCTTGCGTTTGCTCGGGCGCCCGAGGCTACTTCGTGCTATTTCTATAGACTTGGCCTTACACAGCATCCAGTGCGATGTGAAGTAAGATGCACAGTTCCTGCGAATCTCAATCAGCTCGTCGTCCGTTGCGCGTGGTGGATCTCGACAGCAAGCTGCTCTCGAATCACGGAGGCAGTTGAGGCCGGATCCTCGCTACCGTTCTTTGGGTCAACAAGGGTCTGACCGGGTATGATTGTGGACGTTGTTCGTCCGCACACATTTTGGTCATTGACAATACGTGATCAGCCCTGCGCCACAATGCCTTTAATAGGTGGTAATATAATATAATCACAATTTGTCATGTCGCCCTATGCCTCATCTGCCGCTGCGTGCTAGCTGCTCTGGACGGACTGACATAAGGAGGAAATGTCGCCATTCTTAGTCCAGTTCTTGTCAACATATTAGCTTAGTCGCGACAGCGACCAGCCACGCTGGCCGAGTAACCCAATCAGGCCCAACCCGACTTGACAGGTGGCACTGAAGGGCAGACGCGTCCACCGAGCCGTGCTAGCATACGACTTACAGTGACTGCTACCCTGAACGCAGAGTTAGTTCTCTCATTCTGACAGTGAGATGAAATGCCGGGGGACACGACCTGTCAACGACACAAGGGCTTTGGGATCGACTAATGGTGATCGAGGTGCACCGTAGTAACTAGTATCCTCCTGAACGGCGCATAATGTCTTACGACATCTCAACATCTCCATCCTCTCCCCTGGGGGCACCGCGTGGCACGGAGTTCGCAAGCTCGCGCCGGATTTCAGGGCCAATCTGAGCGTGGGGTGTGGCGCGCACGACATCCAATAAGGCGTCCTTCTGGTCTGGGGTCAGATCTGAGCCATACCTGACCACAAGTGAGTCAGAGATCTGAAGAGTGACCAAGACGCCCCACCTTTGAGCAAATACAAGCAAGCTCTGGTGCCATAAGACCGGAAGTTTGTCCGAATCAGCCCGTGTCTTGGCTTTGTATGTATTGGAGAGCCGTATAAAGTGGAACACCAGCGCGTCGACCACTTTGTACGGCAGTTCGAACTTTTTATCGATGAGCACACGAATGAACAGAGAATTGGGTCCTGTGAAGCGTTGGAAATCGGATAAGTGAACCGGAAGAAAACATACCGGAGTAATCCATCTCGGCTATCCGAATCAAGGCAGCTGAAGCATGGAGCACGGGTATTTTCGTTCGTGCAAGCACAGAAGCGATAATAGCAGCTTCTTTGAGAGAACAGCCTTGCTATGGTCATCTTAGCCCAGAATGTGACAACCGCAGTCGATGAAAAGCGTACATCAAGCATGGGGAATATAAGACCCTTGAAAAACGCGCCAGGCTTGTACATGGCTCGTCGAAGGGCATCGAAGTAATGCACATTAAGCTTCTTGTTTTGGCGGATGTCCTCTCTAATCGCGTCTAGCAAGACGACACTCAAGAAGAGCTGCGCTTGCGGTGGCTTCATGCTAGAGATGAAGATCCGGGTAGCAGCCAGACAAGCATGCGGCGACCAGTTTTCAGGCTCAGTGATCGCAAGCAACCGTGCCCAGGCAGGGAGCGAAGGGATGACCTTGAAGATTTTCGGAAGTGGGCCGGACTTGTATTTGTGCAAGAACATCCCGAGTCTAGATACGGCTTGCGTGAAAGTTGCGAACGAGCAGACGGACACATACTTTTCGTACGACTCGACGACTTTGGGGTCAAGTCCTAGAGTGGGATCTGGTCGGTCTCGATCTGCGAGCACGGTTGAGGAAAGTGACGGCCAGGGCGGGGGGAAATGCCTACCTTGGGAAACCTTTTTAATCACAGCAGCGTTATCGGTTTCGCCGCTCTCAAGTTTGGCAAAGATGATGTCGGCCAAGGTCCTGCGTTCACCAGCGTTATGGGGATGTAAAGCATCGAGGGTTTGCAGGTCCTCCTCGTCAATGTCCTGTCGGAATAACTGAGTTTCTGCAGGTGAGTCGGAATGTGGTTGCGCACGAAGATCTCCTCCACATCCTCCTCGTCCATGTTTTCATCGAGGTCCGACTCTTCATCCGAGTCCTTGGCCATTCGGGGCTTCGCAAAAGCAGATACTCGTGGTTCTTCATCCTCCAGCTGCTCATCGAGTAGTTCGAGCTCATCCTGCTGATCCTTGGCTAGCTCGAAGATACGTTTCGAGGTTTTAGGGTCCAAGATAACCTGAGCTCTGCATTGAGACGACGATGGGCTTTGGATGAGCGATAGGGAAAAGCACCTCGGAATCATCCTCATCCCGAGCATTTTTCTTTTTGCGTTTTCCCGGTTGACTGACTCGCCCATAACGAGCTTCGATCTCGTCGTCGCCGAGCTGTACGAGCAGCGGATCGTGTCTTGACTTGCCAGTCGACGAAGAGGCTTTGCGAGTAGCAGGCATTGGATTTTTAGATTTGTTTGGATCCGGATATGATGAGAAGAGATGTCAAGCGGCTCGAGCCGAGCTTTGGAACACGCCAACCCCTTGACGTTCTGGCAAGTATAAAACAGGGCCTTTCGCGTTCCTGACTCTTTTGAAGCACTCACTCCCACCCGATTCTTAAAGATGTCCCCTGCTGCGCCCAACCCGGTGCGTTCTCTACTATCCACGCCCAATTGTCCGTTGACCACGCCGTAGATCAAAACCACAGACAAGGAAGGTCGCGAAATCACGACCGTTGGCTTCGAGCGTTTCGGCTTCGACTGCGAGGTCCCGCTCGATGTCCTTCGCTCGCTGTATCTGCGTCCCCACTATGTCCTTTCCGCCAACGATCTCCCTCAGGAGGCTGCCCAGCATGCCCAGTTCACTCAGGGCACGGATTATCAGTCCAAGTCCATCTACCACCCCGATACCAAATCCATCTCGTACACCACTCTTTCGCGTTTCCCTCCCGTCACTCTTCTCGCTCCTTCCCTGCGGAAGCGCATCCTTGTGACTGGTGGAGCTGGTTTCGTCGGCTCGCACCTCGTTGATCGACTGATGCTCCTCGGCCACGAAGTCACCGTGCTGGACAATTTCTTCACGGGCTCCAAGACGACCGTCAGTCACTGGGTCGGTCACCCCAACTTCGAGATGGTCCGTCACGACGTCGTTGAGCCTTTCATGATTGAGTGCGACCGTGAGTATATGCATCCTTTCGCGCTCATTTGACGCGTTTGCTGATGGCGCGCGCGTAAGAAATCTATCACTTGGCCTGTCCGGCTTCGCCCCCTCACTACCAGTTCAACGCGGTGAAGACAATCAAGACCTCGTTCATGGGCACTCTCAATATGCTCGGTCTCGCTAAGCGAACGAAGGCGCGATTCCTGATCACTAGTACTTCGGGTGCGTGCTCTGCCCCTTATGCGGCGTGTAATGACCGCTCATGATGATTAAACATGCAGAGGTGTATGGTGACCCCGAAGTTCACCCCCAGCACGAGGATTAGTGAGCCAACTGATTGCTAACCGACTGTCGCACGCGCTGACGATCTATGTCCAGCTGGGGGCACGTCAACCCCATCGGCCCGCGTGCTTGCTACGACGAGGGAAAGCGCGTCGCCGAGACTCTCACTTACGGCTTCCAGCGCCAGGATGGCGTTGACGTCCGCGTTGCTCGTATCTTCAACACTTACGGGCCTCGAAGTACGTCCTCTAACATCATGTATGCATTTCATTAACGCAATCTGACATGTCTTTAGTGAACCCTTACGACGGCCGTGTCGTGTCCAACTTTATCGTGCAGGCGCTCAAGGGCCAGGACATGACTGTCTACGGCGACGGCTCGCAGACTCGTTCGTTCCAGTACATCCACGACTTGATCGACGGCCTTATCGCGCTGATGAACTCGGACGAGACTCGGCCCACCAACATCGGAAACGGGGACGAGTTCACGATCGGGGAGTTTGCTGAGCTGGTCCGTGAGATCGTCGAGAAGGTGCAAGACGAGGACGGGATCAAGCGCACCCGCCGCGTGAACATCATCCACGAGCCCATCCCCACCGACGACCCCCAGAAGCGTCGCCCGGACACGACTCGTGCCAAAGAGTCTTTGGAGTGGCAGCCGCGCTGGACGGTGCGCATGGGTCTGGAGGAAATGGTACGCTACTACAAGGCGAAGATGGATGAGGGAAGCTTGTAAATGTTTTGCCGCAAAAGAATTCACGCTCGTTATACATACATCCATATTCATTCGCTTCTCGCTAGAACTTTAGACATTGTTATTAGTGTACCTCTGGAATTCAGGATGGTTGGTGTGCATGTAACTGACGACGAGAGTCGTTTACTATAACGTTTTTTTCGTTTTCGTGAAGATGCTGAATATGGATGACATATATATGGGGGTATGGCCGCTGATACAGTACTGATGGACAGATGGATGGTATATGATGATATTACAGAAACAGCTTCTGCAACGTGGGTTGGGTGCCGACGACTCGAGCCATCGAGCCCTTGATGACACCTTTCTCAACAGAGCCCGAGTTGAACGTTCCTCGTCGTAAGCGGTTGTGATCATTGGAAGTCAGCTCGGGTTGCGGCATCGGAAGTGGCCTATCGGACCGGACTCCTCCCTCTGGAAAGTAACGGCCGCCTGGAAGATATATCCGCATCAGCGCACGGCGGCAGGCCCGGAACAGAAAGGAGGCAGACCTGCATATGATATGCCTTCCGACTTGCTCTCGAACCAATCATCCCGGGGTCGCTCCGAGTATCTCCGAATTGGTCTCCCTGTCGGTCCAAGAGGCAGGAACGCGGTACTTTGCCCCCTTTTGTAGGCTTCCAGCGCTTGGCTCTGCCGCTGCACGATCTCTTCAGAGAGACAGCTGAAGGAAAGGGACGACATCGGATCTCGCGTTCGCAGATTGTCTCCCGTGATTGTTTCCAGTGTGACCAGAGCCTCCCGCATTCGGTCTTCGACTGGCCGTATGCTCGCAGGAAAGTCGGACTCGACGTGAGGCAGACGGGAAATGAATTTGGTGTAGACCTGGTTCACGATGGACGCTGTGCCAAGAGGAATGCTGAGATAGCCTCCGCCACCTGCAAGCGCCATCAATGTCAGGGATGGAACAGACAATGGGATGGGATCGATCACCTTTGACAGTGTATAACACCGCCTTGAGCTCATTGGCTAAGCGTTCAGCATATTTCCGAGGACATGCCTCGTTCGCGTCTCCATGAATTATGAGAACAGGCTGTGTGATGTGCGTGAAGGCGGACGTCGGAAGAGGTGTTCGCTAAAAATACGGTTCGGTGAGAGCGAAAAGAGACCGGTCGGTAACTGACATGCATCAGGATATTCGCCTGCTCAAGAAGTCGTGTGCGTCGCCTTGGATGGCTTGTGACTTCCCAGTAGGCGATGAGCTGCGCAAGCGAGTGAACAACGCGCAGCTGCGAGATAAAGACCAGAACCCACCTGATCCCGCAAGTCGGGCGGAGTGTCCTGGAATTGAAATCAGTGGATAGGACACGGCGTACGGGAGTTGAACACGGACAGGCCCCAGAGTCAGAGTGACCGCTTCCATGGCAATATGCTCGTAGGACTCTAAATCCTCGGCAAAGCACCAGGTCTGTATCAGTTCATCGTACGCCGTGTAGATCCATTTGAGTCTGGGACGGGATCAATCACTTGACGTAACGCGTCAAGGTTGACGCACTCGGTGGGCGCTGGCACGTTACACAACGCCAGACTGAGACATAGTTCTGGAAATCTGTCAGGAAGCCTGCATCAGACGACCGCTGCTTTGGGGATGAAAAAAATGCGACCGACAGAGCCGCGAATCGGAGGGCGCAGTTGATAGCATTGCTTTCGAGAGCGAGAATGTGGAGCGGGGGAAGCTTCAGAAACTGCAAGAGGAGTTGGGCGGTCATAACTATGTAGTTCCATGCATGCATGCAGGGCGAGCGCTCACCTGATGGCAAAGGGCCAAATCCGCTGCGTCCACCCAGCTGTCGTGCTTCCCACTCGTCCGACACTCCGACTTCCCTGCGACCCGCATGTCGAATGCGATAAGATTGAACTCCGAATCCAGGCGAGGGTCTTCAAACTGCGAGTAGACCCATGAAGAATCGAGGAATGTGGGGTGCAGAATGCAGACGAGCGGTTTACTGGAATCGAAGCCGCCCACGTTGCCCGAAGGTGAGTTGGTTTGGTAGAAGATGGAAGCAAAGTCGTTCGAGCTTTGCAGGTCGACGAAAGGCATTGTGAGGAAGGGCTAATTGCAAAATAGTGTCCAGTCCAAAAGAGGATTTAGCGCGTCGAGACCATGGCCTAAGTGCAGAGGAAAAGCGAGCTGCTATCTTCGATCCCTGAGTGAGTCCGAGACGGTCTCCGGAGGAACCTTGCTACGCGGCCGATCGCATCCAGACACCAAACTGGTCATCCTCGGAGTCACGATCACTGGATCACTGCACATCCGTTGACTTCATTTTGGAGAAGGTACAAGCGGCCTGACAACGAACAGCGGAACGCGATGCGGATATTCATCGGCGCGTGGAAATTGGCGCGTGGCCCAAGCGGAAGGAGCCCGAACGAAATAATGGTATCTACGCATCAACGGACTACGGGCCGGAAACAAGGCCATTGACGGACATGGCTAACATTCAGCCTAAGATACCCTCTAAAACTTGTATCACACGCTGCTGGCGCTGAAACGGCGTCTTATCGGTTGTTTGCAGGAGAGGAAAGATGGTGATTCACCTCGGCGTCTGTTCTGACAGTAGTGGGAAACATGGTGGGGATCCCCAATTGGGCCAACGCCGACTGCTGGTTTGAGACCAATCCGTCCCAGGCCGGAACCACACGTTCAGAATCGAATCGTGCCAGTTCCTTTTCATATCCCGAAACAAGCATCTGCAGATGAGAGAGAGGAGAATCAGATTCAGGCTGTGCAGAATGCAACCCTGGATCCCACTTACATCTGCTTCGTGCTTGGACAGTCCGACACCGATCATGGTGGCCCTGAGGAATAACGCAAGTGAGACCAGACCACAACCGCGAATGTCACCGGAGCGCACTTGTTCTTGGCGACCTGAACCTTCTCTTCGAATTTAGTGCGGATGGCGGTGCGCTCGTCCCAAAGCAGGCGCTCTAATCTGTCTTGCTCTTGTTTGAGCTAAAACGTGCGTGATTAGAGCGAGCTCGCTGACGTGATCCAGACTATACCCGTTGGATGGCTGCGACCACAGCTGGATCCTCGGCCAGTTCACCGAGCCTCGGAAGAGCCTGCTGGAAAGACATCCCTCGGACATCTTCGATTACAAGAGGGGCGGTGTTTGAGACCGGCGCCAGAGTCTGTCCTCGTGCTGATAGAGTTGGAACTGGGATCGACGAGGGTCCATATGGTCGACTACGTGCCAGTTGCGGCTCAGATTGCGTGTTGGTGCTTGGGGTGGCGTTTAACTGTGAGAGAAGCGACGCGACAGACGGGGCGGGGATCCCAGGATCTGGTGTATGCTTATCTTGAGGGGAAGGCACCGTTTGAACAACCCCGCTTGTAGAGGCTTGGGAGTTGACCGCGTCTTGCCATGCTTGAGACCCCCTGAGTCGATCAAGAAGAGCCTTCACACTTGCTGCATCCTGTATACATTCACGACTGTTCACAAGAGCGATGAGACCTTACGATATTGGATGAACTCATGAATTGCCGGTGGTCAAGACTCGAGGCGGCTGCTTAGTACGACGTGTCACGTCCACGTGGCTGTGACGTGCAAATATTAATTTCTTTGTCGCGATCGGTAGGTCAGACTCAGACGCTAGCGGTGACTCGTGGCAATCATCCCTCTTTGCATGTGGACTAGTCCCGGCTACGGGCAACGTGGGCGGGGTGCTGTCTGTGATTCTGGCGCTGCCGTTGGGGCAATTTCGGAGGCCCGCTCCTCACTCATGGCAACCGATGACATTTAACTTCCACACACTCCAGTTCCTGTGTGAGCGCAAGGTCCGAATCAACGGGGATTTGTTTTGCCAGAAAGTGATTAAATTCAAAAAGGCCTCAGGAGAGATGGTGCCTTGGACAAGGGGATGGGTGTTCGACAGAGTCGAAGCACGATAGAGACGGCTGTTTGCGTAGGGATCCGGCCCCGAGAAAGGCAACGCGAGACAAACGAATTGCAGTAACCAAGTGACCTGACCTGACTAATCATAAACGGCATGGATGATGTGTGAGCGAGGAGGAGCTGGGAGCTGGGAGATCTCTGATCTGATATTCTAGGCACATCAAGAAGCCGTAACGCATCTGTAAAACCGCAGCGCGCAGGCTGAGCGAGGCTGAGCGGCAAAAAACAGCGCATTTCATCATGCGTGGAGAAGTGCACGGGATAGCCTCGCATTGGTCACCACGAAATGATAGAAATAAGAAAATGATGCAGGGTCCAAGTCTTCAGGAGTAACATGAGGTTGATGGCATGGAGTGATGTGACACAGGCCGAACGGCAACCGCCCTAGAAAATTCCCACCACCTCTTGTCGTCTCCTCCGCTAGTCTCCCTTCTACCTCTCCCTCGTCCCTTTCCTCTATCGTCGCCATGCCTCAAGATGACACAGGCACATCGTCTCACATGATGAAGACCACAAAGCGGGGGAGGCCTTTCCTCAAGGTCCGCTCCATCCCCGTCGTTGTCGTCCAGCGCAACTTCACACCCCTCACAGGACACCCTTGACTTATTTGCTACATTAATAGTGTCCCTGCAGCTGGGACCCCACAAACAGTTCTTCAAGACCTTTCCCAATTCTTTTTCTACGTGCGTGTTGCCACTGCTTCCAGCGCAGCGCCCCTTACCTCTCTCCCGCTAGCGACGAGGCCGCTCAGAACCTCGCCTCCTTGAAATTTTCGCAATCCAATCGGGGACCGGATCCCAGGGAGCCTTCGCGTGTTGTAACAACAACCACTACGACCACTTTTTCGATGACGCGTGACATGGCAAAGGCCATGAGCCAGCATTTCATGGATGCCCGTCTGATTGAAAACGCTACCGACCCCTCCTCCAATCTGTTCAAGGATCGTGGTGTCTATGTCCTCACACCCAAAGGTCTCCATGTGTTGGAGAGGTTCATCAGCAAGAACGGCATCAACGCCGACCACCTCCAGTCCGTGTTCGTCTCTCAGCCCATCTGCATCAAACTGCTTCACCTGGAACGTCGGTCGGTGGATGACGAGATCATCGTGACGCAGTCTGTTATCACAGCCCTTTTCCGCCGTTTCATCGGCCGTCAACCGAATTATGGCGCCCAGTCGACGGCTCCCCTCGACCCCTTCCAAAAGTACAATGAGCGCTCCAAAGGCTGCCAGCTCATGGACGTTTCGGACCGCTCTCAGTCGCTTCAGGGGAAGAATCCTGCCCACAAGTATTGTTTCGCCGCAGTTACCGCTCTTGAGTGGCTTTGCGATTTTACATCGGTTGTGGGCAGGGAGGAGGCTGCTGAGATGGCCGCTCAATTCGTGCGGTTCGGGCTCATCATCCTGGTGAGCGACAAACGGAAGAACAATGATTCCGCCATCATCTTTACCGTTCGTGGATCTGCACCCGGCGGAAATTCACCTGTCAGCGTACGTTGTCGTCTTCCGTTCCTATTACGTTTTTCTGATGTATCGATAGCAACACGGCGAGTTCCGCTGCACAGCTAAAGCCATCTACAAGATCACCGACGAGGGACGCCGGGTTGCGCACTGGGATAACACTCGCAGTCACGATTCGCCCAGCAGCTCTTCTGCTAATTTGTCCACGACACGGTCGTCGGTGGACGACCCCGAGCACGGAAATAAGAAGCCGAGTGATGCCAAAATTCACAGGAGGATCTCTATCGCCGAGAAGCTCAACTACGAAGCTCACAAAGCTGGTAAGGAGAGCAACACCGATCGTCTCAAGTACATTTTGGAGGATCCTGCCCTGCGTTCCCTCTTCAGGGAGTTCCTCAAAAGCAACTTCTGCGAGGAGAACTTGTCGTTCTGGCTGGAGGTCGAGGACTTCAAGCGCAAATTCAACATCACGTCGAGTGCCATTGCGGTCGGTGCTGGTCCCCAGAAGCCAGCTCGGAGCACACCGGGCCAGGCTGCGATGGAGAAGCACCACGAGTCGTTGATCAGCACGGCTTTCTACATCTACAACAAGTACCTTGCGCCGTCGAGTCAGTGCGAGCTCAACATCGACCACGGCCTGCGAAACGAGTTGTCCAAGTATCTGGAGGAGGTTGTGACCAGCATGACGGGCAAGGCATTCCAGGGCCAGGTCGACCCTGAGCAAGCCAACGCTTTCAACGCTACCCAGCTGCAGACGATGATCCGGTTATATGAACGTATTCAGACTCATGTTTTCCGGCTCATGGCTACGGATTCGGTTCCCAAGGTTAGTATCGCTTCTTTCTTCTTGACTCGCCGAGCTCATTCGTCGCCCAGTTCATCAAGACACCAAAGTTCCTGGCTGTGCGGAATTGGGTGGAGGACTTTGAAAACACCGACGACATCCGGATGCTTCCGTCGAACCCGTCTGCCCCTCCTGGTCTGGAAGAGACAGGTGGTGCATACATCACCATCTCTCAGCAAGCAAGCGAACGAGAACACCGGCTGCTTGCGGCCAATGGTTCGTAATGTGGGGTTTGCGTGGGTCCTTTGCATGGGTTTTGGCATCTCTTTCTATGCGCATCTCATTGCTTCTTCTTTCGACGCCGGGGGTTGTCGATCCGTCCAATAATGCTTTTCTCCTCCTATGCTGCATGACTGCGTGCTCGGTATTCATTCTTTTATGCCGTACATACACAAGTTCTTGTTACTACAAACTCACCTCTGCCACACTGTAATCTCTACGCTACACTACATTTGGGTTGGCTCCCAGTAATAACATACGCTGCTATTGTATATGGTCTACGAATGAACTATGCTTATGGAATCCCCCGTTTCCCATTTGTGCACGATTTGATGAGTTGGCTCACACGATCGTTGTCCTTTCTGCCGTCATGTCGTGGCTCGGTGGTCTAACCGGACAAGATGTGCCTACATATGTAACCCCCAAGGACGGTGAGTTGTATGGGAATACGATCGCTAAAGCCTTTCTCAATGGACCGACGCAGAGGCGAAGGTCCAGGACCCTGCTATCAAGGACCGCATGGTCTCCGCGAAATCCGCCAACCAACCGTTCCTGAGGTGACTCTCCGCCTCTACTGTGTTCCCCAGCTGTACACTCCGCTCACTCGGACGCGTCAGGCACCAGGAATATCGCGCGCAGCAGGAAGCGCTGCACAACGCCTGGCTGGAGAAGAAGCGTGTGCACGACGAGAAGATTGCACGCGGGGAGCCCGCCGGGCGGCTTGAGCGGGACCCTACGGAGCCGATCGACGTGGGGGTGTGGGGCCTGATTAAGTTCTTCCTCGGGCTCGCGGTGAGCATTGCGCTGCTGGGCAAGTTCGTCACGGGGAGCTATACCTGGGAGTACGAGACGCGGTGGCTCCAGTTGAAGCGGATGGTTCCCGTGAGTCGTGCTCGATATATTTTGCGCGTTTCGGTTTGGCTTGGCTGAATGGCTCGTAGATGGACGGACGGTTATTCTCTGAGCAGGCACTGTCGCAGTTCAACGGAGAGAACGGTAAGGCCACGTATATTGCGGTGAGCATGGCATGCGAGCACACCAAGCTGATATCACTGCTTACTGAGACGCGTAGATCGACGGTGATATCTACGACGTGAGCAAGGGGAAGGCATACCAGCCTGGCGGATCTTACCACTTCATGTGCGCTCTGCAACTTGTGGACGGCGTGCTTATGCTTAGTGATTGAATGATAGGGCTGGGATTGACGCAGCCCGGGCTTTTGGGACGGGCTGCTTCCAAACACACCGCACCCATGATCTGCGTGGCCTGTCGAATAAAGAGTGGGAGGTGAGTGTTCCCGCTTACGCAAGTTTCGATCCGTTGAAGTGTTATATCAGGGTGTTCAACATTGGAAGGGATTCTTCAAGAATCATAAAGACTACGTGAAAGTCGGCCGTGTCTTGCACCCGCCCATTGACCCGGCAAGCCCGGTCCCTGTGCACTGCGATGCCAGCAAGCAGGAGCAAGCCGACATTGAATCCGCCCAGCGTGATCGGTATTTGGCTCAGCAGCACGCAGCCGAGGCCAAGAAGTGGAAAAAGGTCGAGGAGGAACGCGAAGAATTGTAAAAGATATTTCGCAAGCCGTATGCTCTATAGTGAATACCAGTGTGTGCTAAAATCCGAAACATAGTCCAGTCTTCAATCCCAGAGTAAGAGTCCAAGGCTCCAGTTTTCTCATTGCATGCGAGGAGATCCGCGGGACCGCAGATAGTTTTTGAGAATGACGAAGTCGGCAATGGAAGCGTCGACCATCGAAGCGAACGGGCACTCATGGTCGCTGAACTTGCCAATGATGATGTTGCCTGCGAGATGCGATAAGATCGGATAAGATAAGATGGATGGACCAAGCTGACCTCGCCACGCCACTTTCTCGTCGAAATTATTGCCCTGCATGTCCCGAATGCTCTTGTTGACAGGAAAGGGCATGCCATCTCGTGAAATGGTGGGGTAATAGACAATGTACGGGTGGTTGAATTTCTTGCTCATGCCGTCCAGCGAGTCGACGATCTGCGCACGCAAATGGGTGAGACGCCGGCTGGGGAGTTCTTAGACACGAGCTCACGATATACCGCCATGGTTTGGCGCCACCGAGCCCAACTGATTCCGCCACCTGCAGGACTTGTAAGCGAGCATCAGACAGAGACAATCAATACTCACATAGTCCATGTGAGCTTCGGGATGAGGCATTCGTGTTCCACTTGGGGCAGTACCGTAGTGGGTGGGACTGGAGGGACATTGTCAGCCGAGGTGTGGCAGGGGGAAAACAAAACCCACCTCGTCATTAGGTTCACAACCGAAGGCTGACGACCTAGAGTGACACTGAGAGAGGAGTTTGGCAGCAGAAACCGCCGACAGACCATCAGTGGGAAACAGAATAGCTCGGAAGGGCACTAGTTGGTCCATAGAGGGAGAGGCGAGGACGAAGAGCGAGAGACAAGGCGGTGCGGGCTCCCACCACATGAGCCCGAGCTCTTATACCAGAACGAGATGTGAAGCGATCGCTGCATTCCAAAACCGGTGGACAGAGATATATCACTTTGGACGCGCGTCCCACCCAAGTTCTGCCGTGCGAACGCGCGATTTCGAACGCGTCACGGGGGAGTCAGACACTGCCATTGTCAACCCAATCGATTCAGAAAGGAGTCGGTCGGAGGTGTGGATAGAAGCCGTCGCTAGTCCCAGATGGAATTCGAGGGTTCGCTTCGATCTCGTTCCAGGAGAGTGGGGATATCGCATTGCTCCAGATGGTCGGGAAAATGGCGAGCGACGATCGCTGTGGGAGAGCTGACCTGCATCGTGGCTTGTTCCCATGGAATTATATGAAAGCGCTTGAGATGATTTTGGGTCCAAAATCTGTGCCAGGATCATCTGAAGCCCGAGCAAACAACCGCAGCACAGAAGTTGCCCGTCGGGAGACAGATTCCATCGCTCGGCTAGGCATAAGTACCTTGCTTCGGCTGAGCATTCTGTTCTCGTTAATCTTTGACGGGGTGACAAGGGAATTTCTCGAGCGAGAGAAGACCAGGAAGTTGAAGCCATTATCAGATCCCGTGACTTACACTGTCTGTCTGCGTTCAGTATGCCAAACGACCTCGTCCGAGGGCGAAAGCCCGCAAAGCAGGCAAGCCTGTCGCCGCCGCACTATCTCGCATCGGGCTATGGGCCGCTGTCCCAACGACCTGAGAGTGGCCCCAAATTTGCTGCTGGACATGCGAGGCCCGATTTGACGCGTCAGAACCTCGGCTGCGAATGTCGAACAAACTTTGAAATCATCTATCTGGCTATCCTGAAGCACATTATACCATTTGCTACCACCCGATCTCTGCGTGCTGGCATAGTTGGGTGCCTCGCGGGTGCAGTGCCCCGGACGAACGTTCCCTTACTTGGCCGGCACATCGGCCATCGCGTTTTAATGGATCAAATGTGGGTCCACGACCTGCCTGGCAGCTCGGTCGGCCGTGAGTCGACGTGCATGATAGATATTCTGGGCCCCGAAGATCCAGCTCGGACGCGCGGGCGATATTGAGCATCTCGGGCTCCCCGAAAATAGAATCCGAGATCCTGGGATCGAAGTGATATGAAGGAGGGAGAAGGGGCCACGGGGCCTGCGAGGACAATCTCTGTGATCTCGCTGACTTCTCGAGCAGACTTGCACAGTGAGTGCGACAGAGAATGTGGGCCGAACCCCTTTCCTGGATCTGACATGGGGGCGGAGCATTGCGAGAAGAACCGTCCTGGAGGAAAGTGGACAGATGTTCCCGCTGCTGCCACAGAACAACAGGCGTTTCCTATCCCACAGGCTTTGACAGCCAAGACGAAGAGAATGCGTACCGGAAATGACGTCTTGAACTTTCTGGAGCTCTCCGTACTGATGACTCTTCGTTCTTGGAGGCTTTCTGCACAATCCCATTGTATGCCTTGCAGCTCTTGCCATTGTCCGTCAAATGCGTCTACCCCGCGAGGGATATGTCATCATACCAGGGCTTCTGTGTTTCTACTCAACATGATAATACACCATGTCTTGCAAGCCATTTCTGGAACTCCTGAACTCGACGTGCCCGTGCTTGTCCTCCTCGCGGACGTGTGTCAGCTGAAGGCAGCCGGACTTTGGGGACTCTGTCAACGCCCATCCGGGCCTCGCCTTAAAGTCTGTATGACTGCACGCGTCTCATTCACTGGGACGTATGTCGGACATTGATAACATATGAACCTTGCTTGGCGGCTCGTGTGCGCATTGACCACTAGAGCCTATTTGCCAGCTGGATCTGAGTTTCAAACAGCACCCGTTGAAGAGCTGGGTGGTCACCAAATCGCGCTTCTGCGTTATGTGCCAGCTGCAACGAAAGTCGGGGATACAAAAAAGAACAGAGATGCTGTGACAGATACAATACATTGATTTATTACACCCTTAACCTGTTCGGATGATGCCTATCCAAGACGTGAGTGCTTGCAAACGCGTGTTGGAAAGAAGAACTATACCAGCATTGACTAGCTTCATGATCTTCTCTCGGACAATGGGGTTCTGCATGTGATCTTGGAGAGCGCTTGGGTTGCCCTGTGCCTGTTGCAAGATCTGCTGCATCACCGGGTCGGCCATGATGGCCTAGAACCGAAGTCAGCATGGAATCTAAACGCCACACAGAAAGACCCACAGCCACTTCCGGGTCTTTCATCGCACGCTCATACGTCTGTTCCGAAGTTTCCGATCCTCGCTGTGCGTACAGGGCCTGTTGTGCTTTGTTTTCTTGCTCCACAATCTCCCGCGTGTGCTTGTTCTCCGGATCGTGATTCCGAGCAGCCTGCGCAGCCTCGAGCGCTTTCGTGTACTCCCGCATCGAGAACAAGATCGTTGCTTTACGGATATAGGCCTTGGCTGCAGTCACTGATCAGCTGAGAACCAACAGAGGATGCGCAGACACTGACTCATTCCAGGGTCCGTCTTGATTGCCTCGTCGACATCCTTCAGTGCTTCAGGCAGCGCTGCAAGCTTCATGTAGGCTGCGGCACGGTTGTTGTACCCACGCGCATCGCTTGGATCACGCTTGATGCTCTCCGTGTAGCTCTTCACGGCAGAGACAAAGTCGCCAGCCT
The DNA here is from genome assembly GCA_963692855.1 of Mycena citricolor. Classification (NCBI taxonomy): domain Eukaryota; kingdom Fungi; phylum Basidiomycota; class Agaricomycetes; order Agaricales; family Mycenaceae; genus Mycena; species Mycena citricolor. The sequence goes on from CAVNYO010000405.1 coordinate 2,601,163, forward strand.
TAAATTGAGTGTTCCCCTCTTCACGGGAAGCAGCACTCTTCGCCGGGTCGATGTAAGCCTGTCGGTCAGCATCAGACTTGGCTCGCTCAGCTTCCCGAAGTTTGTTGAGGATATCTGGCGTCCGGTGCTCCGTCAGGGATTTGTTGAAGAATTTGATGGCAGACGCGAGGTCTCCTTTCTTCTGGTAGGACGATCCAATGCGACCGTAAGCCTTCGCGATCAGCTTGTAATCAGCGCGGAGGGAGCGGCCTTCGTCCGCAGCCTTTTCACACGTTTCGATTGCCTTATCAAATTCGCCTTGCTCAAAATAAACCGCTGTTGCACAAAACAGTCAGTTACGGCATTGGTATTATCACGTTCGAAGACCACAGACCTCCCAAGTTAGTCAGGAAGGTAACGTCCTTCGGCCAGAGATCCCAAGCCTTGGAGAATTGTTTCTCGGCCTCTTCGAAGTCACGCTTCTTGTAAGCTTCGCCACCGAGCTTTTTTGCAGTCTCTGCCTCCTTCTTGGCCTGAGCCTCTTCATCATCTGCATCCTCCATCTCCACATCTTCGGCCACAGGCGCTGCCGGGGCGGGCGCTGGTGCCGGTGTCGGTGTCGGCTTCGAGGACGAGGCTGCAGGTGATGGGCTGGATTGCTCGGTGGGCACCACGCCGGGCGGCATGTCGTCAGAGCCTTCGGGCCTGGAAAAGCCTTGCATGTCGATACCCATGGCAACTCCGAGAACATCAATCATCCTAGGGTCCTGCATGAACCTGAGCCGATGGTGTCAGTTCAGGATGGTGACACAAAAATTCCTCCTACGAGTCGGCAAGGGCAGGATTCCTCTGCATCATTTGCAGCTGGATGAAGTTTAGATGAAGTGTCTATCAGCATGAGAAACCATTCACCTTTTGCACGAACGAAGGGTCCGCCATATGTTTAGCCGTCCGTGGGTTAGCCGCGATCTTGCCGAGCAGCGCAGGGTCCGAGAAGATCTTCCCAAAACCAGTGGGCTCTTGAGACTCCGCGGCTATAACAATTCAAGAGACCGATATGCCTGAGCCATAAGATCCACGCACATTTGGCATCCTGGACCTCCTTCAATCCCTTCCGCAACGCCGGGCTGTCCTCCAGCTTCAAGCCTTCTTCATACGCGGCGATCGCGTCGTCGTATCGTCGCGCGCCATGTAGAGCCGCACCCTTCCTCGCGAATCCCTTCGACCAAGACGGGTTCACGGACACACACTGCGTGTATTGGTAATTGATCCACCCTGGCGAGCGGCGATTATACCACACACCTCCTCAGCATCATTCAGCGCAGCCGCCCACTCCTTTTTCCCCGCGTGTGCGGCACTCCTGTTCGAATACAGGACGTGATTCTTGGGGTCAACCGCGATGGCTTGCGTGAACAGATCGATCGCTTTGTCGTAATCTTTCGCGGCGAACGCCTTGTTGCCGAGGTCTTTCAGCTCTGTGGCCTGGATTCGAATCAGCGATGCGGTAGACACATGGAAGAGGTCGGAATTTACACTCATGTTGGTAGAATGGTTGACAATTAGAAAAGAGTTGTGGTTTTAAAGTGACCGTAGTCGACAAGATTCCAGAAAATTCCGTCGTTGATCGCGGTCACGTGGAGCGAATGTGGGTCCTGAACGCGTCTGCACATTTTCTTCTCAAGTCTTCAGACGGGAGCTAATTGTGGGCTGTCTCGGATACTGAAGGACAGGAGTCGAACCCTCTGGCTCTTCGACACGCATGCAAGTGATCCCTCAATTTTTGGGGTTGTGATCGAGCACGGATCCAGATGGCTGTCGGACAATATATTCAAACATGGAAGAGATGTGCCTTCAGAGAGACTGCCTATGATCAGTCCAGAAGTCCTTGTGACTCGTAGAATGTGGCGTAGGCAACACGAGACAGTAGTCAAAACGGTCACCTGACATTATTGATGTGCTCGGCTATCCCCGCATGATTCTATTGCTCTCACACAAACAATGTCTAGTATTGGCCCAGCTATCCCTTCACACCTCCTAAGCCAAAGGCACCAAGCCGAAGCCGATGAAGACGAGGCAGGGCCTGCACCATCCGCCTCTGAAGCTGCAGCAAGCATCGGCCCCAGCATTCCTTCACATCTACTCAACCGGGAGGCCAGTATACACATCCACGATGCAGAATCATTACCTGTAACGGAACCAGTCGTTGCAGCCTCAAAGATCCCACCTACATCCCAAGACGACGACTCGGACGACGATTACGGGCCTGCGCTCCCACCTGATCTCGCTGCGTCGTCGTCTTCCAAAAAGCTTGGACCGGCGGCACCACAGCAGCCGCGGGGTCCTGTTATGGGGCCCAGTATGCCGCCCCAACACGGGTTCTACGAAGATGATGATGACGACGACGACGTGGGACCACGGCCCCTGCCTGCTGGATACGCAGCACGGCAGGAGCTCGATCCAGTCGCCGAGTTCATGGAGCGAGAGGAGAGGCGGAGGAAGGAACGAGAGGTGCGTACCCCCCGATGCCATCTGACTTTGCCGCCTCACACATGTCATCCGCAGGACGCCCTCAAACCCAAAGTCCCACAACGCGAGGAATGGATGCTTGTCCCACCTAGCTCGTCCGCCCTCCTCGGAACCCTCGATCCTGCCAAGCTTTCTCGGCCACGCACATTCCGCGCCACCGCTGCACCAGCCGCGTCCTCTCAAGATACCTCGCTTTGGACTGAGACACCTGCAGAGCGTGCTCAGAGGCTGGCAGACGAAGTATCCGGCAAGAGGCGACGAGCCGCGAACTCCGAAGCGCCTGTAGATGAGAGGACCGATCTGGAGCGAAGGAAACGAGCACGTGTGGATGAAGACATACGCCGAGGTGTTGATGAGCACACCAAGAGAACGAGAGGTGCAGCACTAGTCGAGGCACACAACGAAAAGCTCAAGAAAGAGCGTGAGTTTTGGCTCTTGCTCTGTCACAAAATTGCTAACGCTGCTGAAGCCAAGAAAGACGACGAACCGAAAGCCATCTGGGATCGTGACAGAGATATGGGGCTTTCGGGACGCGTCATGGATTCCGATAAGCGTAACAAAATGATTAAGGAAGCTCGCGGACTGGGAGACCGCTTTTCCTCTGGCTCGAGTGGAGGCTTCTACGCTTAATTTTCAACGCATCGCAGGGTATGTAGTTACAATACATTTATTTGCAGGATCGGTGGTCGCGGGGGGATATAAACAAGATGATAAGATATGTACATAGTTGTAAATGAACAATGATCAGACTGCAAGCCGTGAAGTCTTCCTCGGTGCAGTGTTGTCTTCGGTATTCTCCTCCTCGTGCAGTACAGCTTTCGCCTTGTCTATAACTGTTCGCTTTGGCTTTTTGGCAGGTGTTTCCATCGGTTGGTCTTCATGCACAATGTTCGTGCGCTCAGTCGGGGCTCTGCCGACCAACGACGTCGCGATCGCGTCCACTTCCATCTGGTCGTCCGAAAGAATATGATGGCCCGGGTCGATCTCCATCTCGACTGGTGTCTGAGCCCGTCGGGCCTTCTTGTTCTTATTCCTCTTCGGTGAAGGCTTGAACGGTTTGTCGTGCTTGACAGCCCATTCGACCTCGATGATCCTAAGTCGTCAGGTCAGCGCTTGATCATTCCAGCGCCCGTCTTCCCGCGATGTCCGCTGCTACCGACGGTGCCCTTTCCACTGGTCCCAAGCGCTGTTCCTGTAGGCCTGGAAACAACACCGGGTGCCTTGGCAGTCGGAGCCTTCGAAGTCGCCGCCTTCGAGGACGCACCAGAAGCACGACTCTTACTCGCAGGTGCGGTCGAAGAAGCAGCGGCGCGACACAGGAAGACGTGCACAAGAAACAGGATCCACCTTTCTTTAAGCTTGACATTGTCAGGCACATACGTCTCCGCCCGCTTGTACAAATCCAGAGCAACCTGAAGATTTCCCCTAAGACAGGTTAGTCGGGAAATACTTGATCAATAGCCACAATAATTCACTTGTCTTGGTGCATTCTAGCCAATGCAACATAAGCACGACCGGTTTTCTTCTTGGAGACTGGAGACATGGCTCCGGTCAAAGCTTCCGGGTTACCGCGTTCACTGGAGAACAATGAGAAGGAATCCAAAATCAAGGGGAAAAAACACGGACAACTTTCGCTCCAACTCGGCCAACCGCGCTTGCAATTGATCATCCAGATCATGGTGTCGGCGGATCATCTGGTCAACATTCCCGTCGTCGTCAAACTCCTGCCGCCGTTTCCGACTCGGGCCGGCTTCCTTCGTCTTCTCTACTCGTTCCCGTTCAGCTTCTCGCTCCGCCCGTTCCTTCTCTCGTTCACGAGCCCGCTCCTCTTCCCATTGCTGCCGGCTCTCTGCAACACGCCGAGCCACCTCAGCTTCTACAGCCCGTGAAATCTATCGAGCGTGAGCGGCAAACAACAAACAGCGCTATTCGAACACACCCTGGCATCGATTTCAGCCTCGCTCAACCCGGGTGTTTTCTCCTTGACCTTGGCTACTACTTTGCCCAAGAGGTTCTCTTTCCCGGCGTCGAGACCGAAATTTGACGTGCGATGGTTACCAAGTCCGTAGGAGGATACCCGCGAAGCAGGACGAGGCACAAGAGACGGACGGGTACCCTGTCGGTTTCCTAAAACAGGCTTTACGGCCAACACTGCTGGTGGGGGTATGATGGGTGGTGGAACAGTAGCTTGGAAACTAGATTAGAGCATCCAGGGCATGTAGTTCATACTCACCTTTCTCGTGGACCACAGGCTTATTCTCGATATTCTTCGTTCTACTCGCAAAACTACAGCTTGATCAGCCTCAATGTCGACCTGCAGTGCTTTGGGCTCACTTCAAAGTGTTCAATGTGTCCTGTCTAAACTTGGTGCCTGGGGCTAGATTGCAAATAAGCAGTCCGACAGACGAGCCGCCGAGTGCATCTTGAAGTATACGCGTCAGCTTCGCATTGCGATATGGGACGCGGGACTGCCGAATCGGGCTAAATGAACGGGCCAATCAAGAATGAAGATAAGACCCACAGCGCCTGTGTTCAAGGCATGGACGACCTGGCCAAGCACGCTCAGGCTCTTGTTGATAGCAGAGCTCTCAGCCATGCGCGAGGCATCGTTGCCAGTGAGCTGTACGCTGTCAGCCTCCCATATATGCCGATACGATGTGTTACCTTGTTGTTCTCCGACCCCGCAAGATCAACAAGGTTGATCTTCCCTTCGCGGATTCTGTCCCCTTCTTGAGCTCGCAGATACAAGGTCAGGACAGAGTGTGATCGCGAAGAAGCACGATTGAGCAATGTTGCGCCAACCGACCGGCGTTTCGTTGCGGTGCTAGAGTGTGCCATCAGAATGTGTGTCGAACAAATCCGAAACATCGCACCTATAGAGCGAGTCGAATTCGGCAGTGCTGGAAATAGAAGTCGAGAGTAGGCCCGCAACGAAAACTTGGCCCGCATCGTTTTCCCGCACGGGTAGTTTGGGAGCCTGAGTAGCGCAGGTCAGATCCAATCAAACCGGCTCAGCGATATGCAAGCACGTTTTCCCTTTCTACCAGTAGATCATAAACATCGTCCTTGTAGATCTCGATGTAGGAGACGGCAATTTCGGAGCGGGTTGCGGAGGAGGAAGCACGGTCGAAGAGGGTGTTGACAACGCGTGGTATCACGCCGGGAGCTTCTTCAGTGCCTTGCATGGTATGTGTCTTGCCGGAGGAAGTAACGCCATATGCGAAAATAGTCACCGTCTTCAGGAAGTAGTTAGTTGCCACAACACCTGTCTCATACCAGAAAACGCACGATGCCCGACCACGCCACGTCGATAAGTGGCAGCACATCAGTCTCGAATATCGACTCCTGTGTAGCCTCCGGCCCGTAGCAGCTAGAGAATCTACAATACCTTATCAGGTGCTACTTCCTCCTAGGCTACCATAAGAGGGACTCACGGGTATCGAAACATCTGCGTCGGGTCACGCGGGTTGACCACCGCCACACCGGTGAACAGCGTCGTCGACGTACTGTCGCTGATACTAGTATTCCCGCTGCTGTTGACTATGGTGAATGACGAGTTGCTAGGCTCGTTGTGGCAGATGCGGACCCCAGGGTCGGGCTGCTCTCCGCGCCCGCTTGGACGCAAACGGGCAATGACCTTGACCTTCGCGGTTGCCGACGTACTCATCGTCGCAGAGTAGAGAGGGGCGTGGATAGGTTGTGAGCACGACGCAGAGGCAGAGGCTAAAGTTGGTTCGACTTCGATGGTTGTGACAGACGTGACCGATCGCGATCGCGGTCCCGTGATACACATGTTGCACGTGCCCCAGATCAACAAAGTTCGGTCTCTCGCACTCACAGCCACCAACTCGAGGCACAAGACACGTGAAGAAACTCAGAGGGAGAAGTTTTCGATTGTCTAATCTGACAGTGATTGGCTTGACTCGTCCCACTTGGAGTGGCATCTGATCATAAAGCAACTCGTGCCATTACCAATCTTGCTCGCGGGCAATGTAATTGAGCTCGGCGGCCAACTTCGAGAACCACAAAGCCTCCTCATTATCTTCCAAGAGTATCAGCGCAGTGCAGTGCATCCTGTCTCTCAACGAGCAGCAAAAGCAGATGAGAGGCTTCCGTAATTCTGCATCACTATTTAAATCTGCACGAGTCGATGGCGGCATCTCCTGTCTAATTTTTATGCATCTTGCACGTCACTGGGAGCGCTCAACATCTTTCAATGCATCGTCCGTCACAGACGCCCGGAACAAATGACAGTGGATTGTTCTCTTGGGCAAAAATCTCCAGTCGTCGATGGCTGTGCGTGCCATCCGGACCGATGGCCTCGCAGGGAAAGTCATTCGCTTGATCTCGACCTCCCGATGGGCTGCTCTCTGGTTCACTTAGATTGAGAGTTCGGTCGCTCGCCTCAAGCATAGCGTCGCAGATCACGCTGTAACCCGACCAGCCTGGATAACTTGAAAGTTCGGGGTCCTGCATGTGCTTGCTGTTCGGAGATGAAGGAACGAACATTCTGTCTCCGCTTATCCGTGCATGGGTCAATCGACACCGTCCGGTATTCGATTGATAGTGATGGCGGACAGCCTAGCTCTGCGCCCACAACACAAACATGACACCACGGGTCCCGACTCTCCCCGGTCTTCTAGGTCTGGCCCGTGCGCTCTGTTCCTCGCCAATCCACAGTCAGTCGCCTTCACGCTTCTCGACGCTAGCAGTTCACACTCTAATTCTCGTGTGTTTCCCGTCGACGTCATAACAGTCCATGTCCATCAGAGACTGTAGAAGTGCTGGCACCAAGGACAACGATGAGAAAGTTCACGTCTTCCTTGGCTGGATGGCGACTGCACGTGAGCCTCGGTGCGGACATTTCAATGGCCGGCGTTGATTATCAACTGCTGCTCGTCGCACTGTTGCTGGGACCCCAGAGCAGACGCAATAGAATTGATCAAGTGAAGTGCCCTATCATCTTGACATTGGCCGACGCAGAATGAGAGAGAAATTCGCCGGACATCGTGAAGGATATTGAGTGCGTTCTGCGCGGGCCAGCTTTGGTGCCCCACGATACTGTAGGGCCGAAATGACGTACACAGCGCGTGTGCACTTACGCTGTATGCGCGGGCATTGGTCCGTCCGGGGACAGAGAAGCCTGCACGGGGTCGACGGTAATGAATGCATGCGGTCGTCGGCCTGCATGGGTCTCGATCGACGACCGGTTGCAAGCATGAGCGAGACTAGAACATGGGAGCAGTCCAAGCACATGCGGACGCTGGCCCTGACCTTGTCAAGGTCTCTAGCTCGACGCACGACACGAGGGAGAACCCAGAAATCTGAAAGAAGGCGGAGGCCGAAAGAGCGGACGAAGTGATAGCCTTAGATGCCGTGGTTTGCGGATGAGCTTCCCCAGGACAAACTGACAGCGATGGACGGGGCTGGTGGGTGAGACACCAGGCTCGGAGGCCCGTGGTACCTGGGAGAGCTACTTATCGCAGCCGGATCAAAGACCCCGGACACTGGGCTCGTTTGCTTGCTAAATTGTTTGGGCAAGAAACTAAATCATTTTGGTCCTTCCAAGGCTGCCCTCTCGCGCATTCTGCTTGCGCCCTCCCTCCTGCCTCCTCTGCTGCCGTTCCCATCCCGTCCGACATCCGCATCTCATCTGTCTCTTAAAACGGCAGTCTCTATGATGCCAGAGGACAGTTGTTCGTCAGCGGCGACTACTTCTCCAGTAGCTCCGCGGCCCAAGCCTCCAAAAACATCCTCCGCTGGTTCTGTCCGAGGACGAACCTCTCCCGGCCCCGACTCATCCGACGCTTCCCGTCCCACCAAGCGCGCACGCAAAGCCATCAACTGTGAGCCCTGTCGGAACAGCAAGCTCAAATGCGACCGGTACGCGCGCAGTCCGTGATGCTCCGGCAGAACACACAATTAACGTTCCCATGCAGAAACCGCCCGTGTTCATCGTGTGTGCTGAGAGGTGCGATCCTCGTTCTAAACATACGTCATGTACAACGCTCAGTCCCATTCTCCTAGGAACCGCTACATCCTGTTATCAGGACGGCCGGGGCCCTGAACCTGGGGAATACGGCCCCCGCGGAGATGATGGTGCTCAGTATGTCGTGCTCCTGCAAAAAACCGTCCTCATTTCTCAACCATTGTGCAGACGCGTTGATCCTGCCCAGGAATTCGCCCGACTGAGACAGTCCATATCGCTCCTCGAAGCCTACGTGTTTCCGTCGCGTCCATATGCCAATAATCGGCGACCTCCCGAGTCACCTGGCTCCGTCGTCCTCAAGAAGGAGCCAGTGGACATGGACATGTCAGAGAGGGCCACACCGACGAGCGTGACCCCAGGGATGCTCGGTTCTCGCGAGAAGGGTGGGTTATATACAGGAGTCACAGCGACGACATCACATCTACTCCTGGTACGTCTATATCTTCCGCGCTCGAGGTGGTAGAATATAAATATCTCTTCCAGTCCAACCCTGACGCTCGTAGCTCTGAAGAATCGGACCCAGATCGACCCGCAACCTTCAGCCGACCGTCGCCGCCGCCACCGCTAACCAGCTCAAACGAATACGACCGCGACCTTCTCGCTTTGCTCCCTTCCATCGAAGCGATCGATGGGCTGATCGCGTATTACTTCGAATTCTGCAACTGGATCTACAGGCATGTGAACCAACACGTCTTCCTCACGCACTGGGAGAGGTACAAGAGCGGGACTTCTGCGGACCGCGTTATCCTTAGCACGGCATGCGTCATCATGGCTCTAGCCACGTACTACCTTCCTCCTCAGCACCGGCTATTGGAGCATGCCCTGGAGCAGGCGCAAAGCCAGGGCGAACCTATACCCCATGAGCAACTGGGGCTGAGATACTTCGATGTGTCTACGACGGCCCTGCAGCGGAGGATGAGCGACGATCGCTCGTACTCGCTGGAGTTGATCGAGCTGTTGTTGATTCGGTGTCATTACATGACCACGACCAAGCGTGATGGGGAGGAGATTTGGCATGCCAAGGGCGAAATCGTCACTATCGGGACTGCGATGGGCCTGCACCGAGATCCAGGGCGATGGAGGATGCACCGGGATATCGCCGAACGCCGACGTTGGGCATGGTGGCACATTGTGCTTTTGGAACGGTGTGTTTCGATGCTCGTCTTCTTTCTCCCAGTTTCGCTCACACTGCTCAGATGGCAGGCATTCATGTTTGGCCGTCCGATATCCATCTCCTCCCATCATTTCGATACCCAACTGCCCTCGTACTGCGACCCCTCGCTAGACAAGAGCGGGCGCCTGTACTTGCCCAACATCGCTTTGTTCCGACTCGCGTTCATCCTCGGCGATATTATGGACGATGCTGTTTCCGTTCGACCTGTCCCGTACAACAGCATTCTTGCGAATGATCGGGCGCTGGCTTCATGGATGGAAACGCTTCCCCACGAGCTTGATCTAGATGAATACCGTTTGGCACGAAATCTGGCATCGCTGAACCTGGCAACCCGACGGCTCGGCGTGCAAAGCGTTGTCGTCAGGACATCGTACTTCCACATCCGATTTACGCTGCACCGGCAGTTTGCGAGCGCTGCGGCGAAGCCAGGGACTGGATTGGGACATGTGTCGCCCGAACAGTGTGCCCAGAGCCTAGAGATCGCGGTCACCGCAGCGGACCAACTGATCACCATGACGAGCCAGGCGCGGCCCGACTTCCTCGCACCTGGCACTTCGACGAGCCCGGGCGCCAACGCGAGTGCGGGTCTTGCTGTGCCGGGACACATGAACTGGGGCCCGTTCCACTGTTTCTCTGCTGCCATGTTCTTCTCGTTCCAGTTGATTGCGAACCCTGAGCAGGCCGGCGCCTCGTTTTTCCGAAATAGTGTCCGGAAAGCCATGTCGACTCTCGAGCTCCATCGGGGCGCTGGGGTTGCCGAACGGGGACTGGATGTGCTCAACAGTCTGGCCCCACTCTACGACCCGGACTTCCGGACACTGAGTGGCTCTGACCGGGAGCGGGAAAAGGCGCGGATCTTGGGTGTTGTGCGGCGGCTTGCGTTCCCGTACCACGACAAGCAGGAACGGAAAGTGTTTGGCGAGAGCCCGCGAGCTATGGCGATGGGCGGGCCGGGGCACGGCCATGGCATGAGCTCGCCGGCGAATTCCACCTCGGTCAGTCCGCCGCTGGGCCTCGTTTCGGCACTGCCCAGCACGCACTACGGGGACAGCGGGGGGCTCCAGAATCTGTCCTCGGTCAGAAACACGGGCCCCAGCGCATCGGCATCCGCGCTGTATCCGCAGTCCGCCGCGGACATGCGCTCGCCGCCGGCCGTGATGTCGCCCAACAATCTCGCGCACCACCCGCACCACCACCCGCAGCACAACAGCCATGGGTACACCGACCAGCCCCGATACCAGCTCCCGCCGCCCGCGCAGCCGCCGGCTTATGGCAGTGCCAGCGATATGTCCCGGTACGCCACCGGTGGCTATGCGCAGCACGGAGTGGACGACGAGACGGTCTGGGGCGCCGCGATGGGCTTCAACCATGGCGAATGGACGCAGTTCCTGGACGTCCTGAGACCGGAGCAGGCGCCGGGGCGATGAAACGGGACCGGGTGAATATTCTGGATAGTCGCCTCTTTCGTCCTGTTTTCTTTCTTGTGTCCCATTACCCATTCGGATGCGGTTTTGTAGTCTAGTGCTGGATATTTTTGTCCTTGCTGTCTTGTTTTCATTTGTAGCTGTGTAGACCACTTATTCATAACACCGTGTACTGTAGATATCTTACGGATCCCATTTGAATGTTCCACGTTAGTCTGATGTCGTATTCTGTGTTTGAAATAGAAACAATGGCAACTCAGTAGTGGATCGGAATCGAGCACTTCGTCAACTTATCCTGACTAATATACAGTATGCTGTCCGCAACGACCAGGCTCGGCCTGCGTCCCAGAATTTCCTCTTATACTTTCAAGCGCCAACGGGATCACACGATACCGTATGCTGGGCCAAGCATCTCGTTGGCAGGCACAGACCTCTCATCGCACAAAAGCGTCGCGGACTCGACACCAGCAATAGGCAGTCTGAGCGTCTTTCCCTCGAACGGCACGTGCGTCGGTATGATGCCCGCCTGCAAGCAGGCCGTGCCTTGGTCCCACCAGATGTGCTCTGCAGACTTTGTCAGCAGAAACCCGATATGCGCGGGCCTTGCTGACCGTGATAGAGCCTGTCGCCTCGGATGTTGATCACCCCCATCATCGGGATGGCCAATTTCTTGCCAGTGGGAGGCACTCCGGGCAGCAGCCAATCGATTTGCTTGTTGTGAGTCGCGTGGAAGACGAATTCATCTATCCTCGTTCAGAGCAGATCGAGGAAAGTGACGAGGCACGCACCAACGACTCGGTCCGTCCCAACGGTCCGAGATATGGTCTGCAGCCGCGTGTCGTCTGGGTTGCTGCCACTGTTCAGACTACGTGTCGCTCTTGGAGATTTCAAGACACACTTGAACACAAAATGGTCCCTGCTCAGATAAGAAACACATTTCGACGAGACTGCAACGTGAAACGAACCGATAGAACGCAGTCAAATTCTTGCGACCGATGCCCCCGGCCAGCTGGAGGACAAATTAGGCTGTCAATTCTCCCCAGCAAGTCGGGCCACAGACCGTTGGGACGTGGTTCACATACGGTTCTGCCTGTCGCAGCGATTGAGAAATTGACGCGGGAGGATTGCCCGATACTTACGACCATCGTGCCCATCGTTTTCGCCACACTGCGGACCTCGAATTCGAAGTAGGTGTGCTCCTCCCAGATAGCTTCAAGATCAAAGTCTAGGACGCACTTGAGTCTGAAACCTGGTGAGAGATCAAGAATATCAACTGACATGGTCCTCCGAGATATTTCTTGATGTGCACCGCTGCTTTGCTATGCGCGATCGAGGCCGAGCTGGATTCGAATTCGTTTGATTGGGGGAGACTGAAGTGGGGCGCGCCGGAATCGACCTTGAACACACTCAAAGAAGTCTTCGATGTGTCTGAAGACCCGCAAGGCACGAGAGCGAGGGTTGGAATCGGCACCGTCCCTGAGGGACATGACCCATAGACGACGAGGCAGGCAAATCGAGAATCAGAGGACAGCGCGAGGACGATCTCGTCGAGCGCGGCAGGATCATATACTGGTGACTTGCGATGAGATATCTTGAGACCTAGAGAAACGAGAGAGGATCCGCACCTGCCACTGCGAACTTCTCCCTCGTGTCCAACTCTTCAAGTGCCAGCAACCCATCGACAGCCTTCTTCAAGCATTCCACGATATCCACGTGCCCAGTGGTAATCTCGGATCCAGGATGAGATTCGCAAACCCGGGAGACGAGCAAGATCACGCACTCCGACGACAGCGAATCCTTCCTCCGCCCACTTCTGTACCGGGAGTGGATCCAGCGGTTTCTCATCACCCGTTTTATTGGACAGGTCAAGAGAGGATTCGGGCGGGACAAAGACGATCAAGCCCGGTCCAGTCCCACGCCGTGTGAGCGGAGGCTGGATGGTGATGCCCTCTGCTAGAGCTACTGCGGGTGCGGATGGTAGGGCGACTGGCTGTTCATTAGGAGACGTAGGATCGTAGAATTGCGGGGGAGCCATCGTTTCGTAGGTCGCGCGCACGGAGAACAGGGGAGTGGTACAGAGCCGTGATTATCATAGAGCTTGGAATTGAGATATCGCTGTGACGTGCGGTCACGGGGGTTATCTTATCTCCCTTCAACCTCAACTTCACCCACGGCCGCGGAGCGCCCGAGGCCGGGTCATTCGCCCTCTCTAGGACGGACCCTGTACACTTATAACACCATGTCGCAGTGCTGGAGCCCTAGTTTCCCTCGGGTCTTAACTAGGAACCCGTCCTCTCCCCGACGGCACAACTTGCAATGTCCACATCTGCATTCAGGCAACTCACAGTCGCCGTCGTAGGCGGCGGTCTCGGTGGTCTATCGGCCGCAGTTGCTCTACGGCGGGCTGGACACATCGGTGGGCATCCACTAGATTTTGAAAGCGCGGTACCTGCTTGAGCTCTCTCTCGGACAGTCAACATCTACGAGCGCCGCGATTTCAACGTCGAAGTCGGCGCCTCCATCTCGTGTGCGGCCAACGGAACCCAGTGGCTGCGTGAATGGGAGGTCGACATCCCCGACATGAAGCCGATTGTGCTGGTGAGCATGGTGCTCTGCGATCACCCGCGCTTGCACGCCCTGACTCGGCGCAGATGAATCTCGTCATGCGACAATGGGAGACGGGCCGGATTCAGAACGATTACAAGCTCGAGAAGTACGAAGAGGAGTGGGGCAACGTCTACAATATGTTCCACCGTCAGGACATGCACGCGACGCTTCTGAAGACGGCGACCTCTTTGGAAGGCAAGGGCACGCCATGCACTGTGGTCGTAGATCATGTGTACGCCGCACCTTGTTTCGCTCGTACGCGCTCCCTGACATTCGAGCCTCAGCTGTGAGAGTGTCGATCCCGAGGCTGGGACCGTCACGTTCAAGAACGGCGTGACCGTGTCCGCCGATCTCATCATCGGATCCGACGGTATCAGGGTGCGCAGTGCCTCGATATCACACTCACTGAAAACAAGTTGATTCTTTGAACCACCAGTCTGTCGTTCGCGGCCAGCTTGGCATCGTACCGGACATGAAATCGGCACCTCAAACATGTTATCGCTGCAATGTCCTGACTGAAGATGTGAAGAAGCTGGGTCTCGTCGATTATTCCTACGCTCCGGCTATGTCAGTGCCGCTGTCGCAGGTCTCTCTTATCTGATATTTTTTTCCCAGACAATACTGGGGTGGCGTTCCCGATAAAAACGGTCGCTCGAAATACTATAAGATTGTCATGTCTCCCTGTTCTGGCGGGGAGATTGTCTCTTTCTATTGTGAGTGTGTTGTCCACCGATGCAGCGCCTCGCTCAATCTCACTATACGTGCAGGTTTCATGCCATCAGAGCTCACATCGCATCATGAAGAGGGCTTCTCTTTCAAGGAAGTTCCGGTCTCGGACATCCTCGTGGGCCGCTATGACACACTGGATCCCGACTGTGTTGCGCTACTGAAGCAGTCGATCGACCGGATGCCCTGGAGACTATACGTCCACCAGCCTTATGAGGTAAGTTTAGCGCTCCTCAGTCCTGCTTTCTCCATCTCATCCTGTCCCAGACTTGGGTGAAGGGCAAAGCCTGCGTCCTCGGTGATGCTGCGCACCCGATGATGCCCCATCAATCGCAGGGCGCTTGTCAAGCTATCGAGGACGCTGCCGCCCTCGGAATCATCTTCTCCGCCAAGTACGGCTTCACCAACGACATCGAGAAAGGTCTGGCGTTGTACGAGACGATCCGCAAGCCACGTGCGACACGCGTGCAGGCTGCTTCGGCCCGCGCTACGGAGAACCTCAACGAGCGGATCGGGTTTACGAGCATGACCGCCCCCGATGCCGAGCTTGCTGCTGCTGAGGGCAAGTTGACCATCAACGAGATGAATGGGTACAAGATGCATTGTCATATCGAGCAGGAAGTTGCCAAGTTGTAGATATATACTGTACGCCTATCTTGCATTTATTTATTGATCGTCGAATTCTATCCCATCGGCTTCGCTCAGGCCGCTGTCCGGTTCTGAGCAAATCGAATGCCGTGCCAGAGGGTCTTCGAGGTGTCGTGATGCATGGCTTGGCTAACTGACTGCTTGACGGCAGAGAAAGCACGACGAGAGTAAACGGTCAAAGGTAGACACAGCGTTCAATCGAGATGGAGAAGAGACCACGATTTGCGCTCTTGACAGCGAATAGCTAGCGATCTTACAAAGGGGCAACGCAGATACCTCGCCGCTTGCATTCTGTTCGCAGTATTTGTTGCAGCCGGCATATCAGATGTACATCGTAGTGCCGAGGATCTTGTCGTCGAGGTGACTGGCAGCAAGAGGGATAGGATGTCTTGAACAGATGCAAATGCAGCAATCTGGCTTAAGCAAATGTTGCCGAAAATATGAGGATCGTCGGAACAGGAAGAGTGAATTGAGGTTTGATGCAATGTATTTGCCATCCTCGTATTCAGAATTGCGAAGTCCGCAATCACCTCTTGGTTGTATCACATTCCATACAGAGTTTCCGTGTTTCTATCGAACTGCATGGATGCGCTCGAACACATGTTGAAAGAAGAAATCAGGATGTTCGACTCGGGTTTATTCGGGTTTGATGTTATTCCCCCGGCACGCAGCCAAACAACCCCCACCACTTTGCTTTAGCTCGTCTGGCTGCCCAGGATGGCCTCTAGAACCGCCGTCGCCGCCGTCGTGCGTCCCTATTTCCACATATTAATGTCTTCGCTCTGAATTTCTGCTAGGACTTCACCCGTATATACTCGACACTTGGACTCGGAAAAGGTCGGCATCACACCGGAGTGTCGGGTCGGTCACTCACTGCGTCCCTTCCCATCCAACAGAGACCATTGCCTCGCTGCAAGCTTTCCGGAAACGACACGCCGAGGCGCAGCGGCTGCAATCCCAATACGCCGCCGAGCCGACTACCGTCGACATCGCGCACTACCGTTCGGTTCTCCGCAACCAGGCCGTCGTTGACGAGGCCGAGAAGCTCCTCAAGGGCTTCAAGCCCGTAACGTATGACGTGGACGCACATGTGAAGGCGATTGAGGCGTTCGAGGCCAAGGCGGTGCGTGTCCTTTCTCCGGGTGTGCTTCTGAGCTCCCGCCTGACGACGGGTATGCGGAATAGGTCGTTTCTGCGCAGGCTATGGAGGAGAAAATCGACGCCGAGGTGAAGGAGCTGCAGGCCACCCTCGCCAACATCGAGGAGGCCCGTCCCTTCGAGGATCTCACGGTACGCGTGCTGTTCTTCAATTCCCATGACTCTTTCTGACTGTTCCTCACCAGGCGTTCGAAGTCGGCGACGCACACCCGCGTCTCGTCCAGGTTATGGAGACGATGATGAAGAAGGGAAAATTCACCGTGCCCGGTGCGTGGACCCGCCGTGGTCACGCTTCGGCGACTGATTCTTTTTTCCAGGCTACGCAGAGAAGTTCGGCGATCTCAACGTCCTCTAATCGTTCAACCAGCCATGTCCATTCCATAGAAACAATTTGCGCAGTAATGAACTTTCCGGTCCTGATCGTGCAGCCGAACGCCAAGTAGTGCATCGACGCTTGGTTGTCCGGGTTCTATTGACGTAGATTTAAGTTAGTAGTGGTGCCTACAGCTCATCCCGACTGGAATCGCTCGCGTCCAATGGGAGACAAAGTGCCGGCGATGTGCCCGTGAACTGATACTCGCACTTCTCCAGCTCTTGGACTGTGTGGATCGTGTTCTCTGTGCCACATTTCAGGACCAACTATGGAAGAAAGTAGGTCAGAAAAATTGAGCAGCCAGGATGAAACAGGCCACGCACAATGACGCTGCGCTCCGGTCCATTCCAACATCTTGTACCGTGATTATAGACCTGCTTAGTGTAGTAGTCAGGATGACCCGGTTCCACGTCAGGATTCCACGACGAAAATTTGCTGTATAGATTTAGTTCCGGAGTGTAATTTGGGAGAGAGGAGACGGTACCCAAGGGTAAACGTGGATCCGCCGTGGTTAGGTTTCTGCCTTGCTTGGTCGAATAAGCAAACTTCGTAAGTGTATCTGACCACCGACGCATCAGTTCAAGCTTGTTGGAACTGACTTGATCACGTACTCTCCAGTGTTCAGATCGAGGCATTGGCCGTCGAGCTTTTTCCAGGCACCTTCGGGTCCGTAGCCCTCAGGATTGAAGAGTTCGTCGAGGTCAAGCTCAGCGTCCTTGGCTGCTTTTTGGGCGTCGCTCAGCGCAGTTTCAGCCTCCATCAGAGCCTTGCGGGCTTGGGAAGTGTCTGAGAACAGATAAGAAAACGGCACAGCGAACCAGAGAATGGATAAATACCGGATGAAGACTCGGCATCCGAGGCTGAGATTCCAACAACTCCCAACCAGGACAAGATGCTCTCTCTGAATGACTCGTACTGCGGAATCAGGGACTCGGGCAAGTAGGAGCGCATATTGAAGACTGGAGTGATTTAGGTGAGCTATGTCATGTGAGCGTATGAACAAAGCCGACTCACCTGCAGCTGCCGGCGGGCTCTGGACGTGTTCGTCGTGTTCCATGAGCAAAGACACGTAGTCCGAGTCAAGAAGGTCGTCCAGCCCAGTCTCCAATTCCTCGGCCGTCCATTGGTCATCCGGGATCTCGTCTTCAGTCTTGCCTTCGGAGTCAATGCCAGCCTCCTCATCGGAGACGGATAGGTCCGCAGCTTTCTGAGCATCTTCTTCCACACCGATGTGAGGCAGTCCTGCGAAGTATTCCCATCCGCGGACGGCTTCGAGCACCGCCATATCCTGGTAGTTCGGGTTGTAGCCGTTGCGCAGGGCGGAGAGGATTTCGCCAAGAGACTTTTCGCGCTCGAGATGTTTCTTGTGTTCACGCTGGAGAGATTTCAAGGCAGAGGCATGATCCAGAAGAGACTGGTAGAGCGCTGGAGAGTTATTTGATGAGTGAGCGGACTTTAAGCCGGACAAAGTACTAACGGGATTGTTGTTTGTGCTCCAGAGCAGCAGCAGACACAGACTCGGTACGTTCAGCGACGTCTCGCAAGCGGTCAACTTCCTTCTGCTTGTCGGCGATCGCCGCAGTGGAGGATTCCAGAAGAGATTCCAGGCGCTTCTTCTCCTTCTGTGCAAAAGCAATATAGGATGCACGTATTTTTGCACCCTGTGCTCATGTTAAACCGAAGCCAGGGGGAGGAATGAACCCATACAGTCTTCTGTATTTTCTGCTCCGCATCTCGCTTCTTCCGGTACTCCTCTCCAATTTCGGCGCACGCGTTCTTGCAGACACCAGGTCGTTCGTCAGAGCCGTCGCAGCATTGCGGTTCTGTTGAATAAGGTTGAAGCAGCGAACAAGCGTGTAAGCTGGAAGTACTAACCGCAGAGTCCGTCGTTGACTCTGGATGAAGGGATACTTTGGCCAATGTGCCCTGCATTCTGGCAGTAGAATGTGCTGTTTGGGCACGCACCCGTCCCTGAGTAGAATAAGTCGAGAGGAAGACGGGACCCCATTCAAGTGCAAACCTGGCTCGTCACTGCCATCCGCACAGTCGCAAGAGTCGTCATTGACAAACTCCCAAGGGATCTCCTTTGAGCCGTCCAGGCATTTCCAGACGCCAGATTTTGGGGCCGAGTACTTGGATAGGAGAGAGGGCGCAACGCCTAAGGTTTTGTCTACCGATGCTAGGGCCGGGAGTGGCAGGAGAAGGAGCCACGGGAACATTGTCAGGCGTTAAGCACAGACTGAGCGACGTGGTCGACTGGGAGTTTCCTAATCCGAGGCGGTACAGCCACGATCACACCAGACGCGCGCACACGTGAGGAGAATCGACACATCCATAAAAGGACGTTTGTTGATTGTCGGCCAACTCATTCTCGAACACCATCTCCAAGACCCTCCTCTTCCTCAAGACTCGTCTCGATGGCCCGCACGAAGCAAACCGCCCGCAAGGTCCGTTCGGTCGGTCGCCTCGTCCCACTGCCAGCTCATCCTCCCTATAGTCCACCGGAGGTAAAGCCCCTCGCAAGCAGGCATGTCGCTTCCTCGCCGTTGCCACCTCGTCTCACAAAGCTCACCATCACAACCTCAGCTGGCGTCCAAGTCCGCCGCCCGCAAGACTGCCCAGCAAGCTGCTGGCGGCGTGAAGAAGCCCCACCGCTTCCGACCCGGAACCGTCGCCCTGCGCGAGATTCGTCGTTACCAGAAGTCGACCGAACTACTCATCCGCAAGCTTCCGTTCCAGCGTCTCGTCCGTGAAATCGCCCAGGACTTCAAGGTGCGCGGAATCGCCCGGCGCATCATGTACCGCCTAACGCTGCTTTGCTCCCCGTAGACCGACCTTCGGTTCCAGTCGTCGGCAGTGATGGCCCTACAGGAGGCCGCCGAGGCTTATCTCGTGTCGCTGTTCGAGGTGCGGGGTTTGTTTCCGTTCCCGTCATGCACTGAGCTCGTGGTTCTTACAGGACACCAACTTGGCTGCCATTCACGCCAAACGCGTCACCATACAGCCAAAAGATCTCGCCCTTGCTCGCCGACTGCGCGGAGAACGTGCTTAAGCACCTCTCCTTCCAGACTATCTTATCTATCTCTCATTGCCATGTATGTAACCACCCACGGCCTGCACTCATGCCACATGTATTCTGGTTATACCTACAATTAAAGGATTTACTTATGCACATTGGCAAGGGCGGCAACCGCCTTCACTATTCCTCCATGGCAGTGTCTTCTGCTCGTGCGTCCAAACCTCGCGCATCTTGTCGTAGCTCTTCCTGCTCGAGGGCGACTGTGTCAACCACTTCTTCCGGTTCCTCCTCTTCCACGTCTTGCTCCTCATCGGCTTCTTCAATTTCGGCATCCCCTTCCCTGTCTGAATCTGCCGGTACAGGTATATCCACATCGCGGTCGTCCTCCCCGTCGACGTCCATCGCGACACCAGGTCCAGCCGACACGGATTCACCTGGAGTCACAGGGACAGCGCCTCTGGATTCAGATTGTCGAGCAGACGCCAGGGCCGAGGCCGGCAGGAGAATGGTCGCCTTTTCTTTTCCCTTGGCCGATTTGGGCGCTGGCGTCGAGGCGGTCGAGGCCGAGGTTGATTTGCCTTTTCCGACTGCGGCCGCGGTACTTGCGCTGGCTAAATTCGCGCTCGCGCTCGCCTTTTTGGTCTTGTCAGATTTCGATTGGTCTCGGTAGACTGGGTGCGGCGGGTACATGAACATGGGGAGGAGGAATTGGAGAACAGACATGGCGTACTTTGCAGCTCGGCTTGCAACATGTCGACCAGATCTCCGAACTCGATCATCTCGAGCGCTTTCAGGACGTCTGAGGCGGATATGCTTTTATGCTGCTTCGAGAGGGCTACGTCATGTGCCCTGAGGAGCAATATGAGATTGTTCCTTGTGGGATAGCAGCGAAGAGTCACTCACGTTGCAGCTGGGGACCAAGTGGATGCGTAAGAGAGGGCCGGGTGTCCGAAAGATCTGGCTCACCGAGGTAGTTGATGAACACGGTCGACCCTTTGACGAGCGATAGCACGGTGTCTTTCTGCATTTTCGCGTTGTCGGGGAGCTGGGCGAACCATCGGTCGTATGCTCTACGAAACCACCACCAGCGGAAGCCGACGTACAGCAGACTTGGCGATACGAGTCACGAGGGATTTGGGGAGCTCGTAGTTTTCGATTCCTTCAGATATGAGGTCCTGCTGGGCCTGGGCGGAGATCAGGCCTGAGGCAGGGGCGTCTTTGCGGGGCATGTGTGGCGAATGTGAGAGGGAAGAGCGATGTCACAGTGATGCGTGAGCGTGACGCCACGCGACGAGGCGTTTCGAAAGCCAACTCTAACAGTCTGTTTAGTAGGGTTGTCGGCCTGTATGGATGATGTTCGGTCCTCTCTTTGGATTTGCCATCCTGATCCCCAGGCTGGCTCTGGATTCGATTATGCATACGGCGGATGGCGTTATGGAATAATGAGGATCTACTGATCAATCTTAACCCAGGCTCCCTTTGCAAACTTCTCCATTGAGTATAAGTACTTATTCAAGGTTCTGGGATTCGACTTTTCAGGCATTTTCTACAAATTCCCGGTTGATTTTCTGCCCCATCTCTAGAATTGATGGTGCCCGACTCACAGTTGCTGATTTCAGAACTTCAGGCTGTTTTTGCTTTCGGGCAACTTTTTTTCAAAGTCAAATTCTAGCAAATCAACTGGAGATTTGTAGAAAATGTATGAAAATGCGGCGCTCTAGAACCTTTAATATACTCTAAATGACGATGTATTGAAAAGTAATAGGGTATCATTACCTACAGAGAATTATGTGGTCGCTTCCCTCGTGCAGCCAAGCGAGGCCCTTACGGCGGTGCTACACTTCTACCTTCTCCTTACGGCATTCGATCTTCTACCGGCGCCCGATCCTCGGCCAGCATACAAATTTCAGACGATCTCCCATCGGTCGCTCTTTGCATCGCAACGGCAGGGCTTTGACTGTATTCTAGGCCATTTATCAGCTGCAGCCAGCCACCATCAGAAGTGTTGTGGGTGGCACAACTCAGACTCAGCGACGTTTTGGCTGCAGTTGGACAACATTCGCTTGATTGATAACACGGCGCAGTTGATTTATGTCAGTACTACGCAGCTTCGAATACCATTACTTGGAACAGGTTCCAACCTTGACACAGTCCCGCCAGGCAGCGTACATGAGCACAACGAAGTTGTTGCCCTCGGGGGATCCAGCGGTGAAGGGCACGGTGTCGCCCCAGTTGAGCGGGTTGACTGCCGGCGCGGCCGTTCCATTGCTGGAGATGTGCGAGGCCATGGTCTTGCGCACGCTCTCAGCCCACGCGATGTACTTGGCTCCGAACGTCGCCTTGCTCAGCACAGCCATGCGATACGTCACAGCGGCCAACATGGAGGTGCCAGAGATCTCGCCGTACCCGTGACCGTCCCCGGTCGTGTCGTTGAGGTAGTTCCGCAGCAGGTTGTTGTCCGTCGACTGGCTCATCGCGCCGTCCACGATCTCCTGGATCCACGTCGTCAGGTCCGCGATCGCGCCCGAGCGCCAGTCCGCGTTCTTGGCGACCGGGGCCTTGATGATCGTGGCGAGCACGCGAGTCATGCCGGCCGCAGCCCACGCGTTGCCCGTGCTCCACAGACCCAGGTCGGCACTCTGCGGCCCGATGATGTGCTGCCAGTTCTGCACCGCGGGGGGCTTCAGCACGGCGCGGTACAGGCCACACTGCTCGTAGACCTCCTTCAGGAGCGTCGCGTTGTTCCGATCAGCGGCGATGTACGCCAAGAACGGCGGCGCCATGTACATAAAGTCGGCCCTGATGGATGTCAGCTTTGACCGGCCCGCCCCCAGCGCTCGAGCGACTTACCACAACTCGGCCACATCGGCTCGCTGCGAGATAGCCCCGTTCGCGTACCGCGGTGCGACGGTGGTAATGTACGTCAGCTCCTCCTGCGCGCCGGCGGCGAACGACGCGTTCGATTTCCCGAGCAGAACCGCGCTGACGCCGAGACTCGCGGGGTCGCCGACAGCCCCGGTCCCGTCCGACAGCCCGTTCGCGCCGGTGCCAAACACGATCTTGCTGGCGGCGTAGTCCAGCGACGGGATGTGGCAGTTGGACGGGATGACGGGCACGGGGAACGGTTTGGACCCGAACACCGAGATGTCGGGGTTGTACAGCTCGAGCAGAGCCTCAGACGCTGTGCCGAACTCCCAAGAGTGGGAGGGCAGCGCCTTGGCGATGGTGGCGACGGCGGAGATGTTGAACCCAGGGTCGAGCAGGAACGGGGCTGCCGGGGTGGTGGG
Source organism: Mycena citricolor (assembly GCA_963692855.1). NCBI lineage: Eukaryota > Fungi > Basidiomycota > Agaricomycetes > Agaricales > Mycenaceae > Mycena > Mycena citricolor. The sequence continues at coordinate 2,624,073 of CAVNYO010000405.1, forward strand.
ACACGCCCTGATTCCGAGACTGACAGACATGACGCTGAGAGAATATGCGGGAGGGAAAAACAGTGTACCTACCTTGAGAGAAGCCGCCGCGATTTATAGACTGCTCGAAAACTTCCGTGTCAGAGGATCCGAGCATCTGAACAGTAGGGTCCCGTGGCAGGGCAAATCATGGCACGAGAACATTCGGGGTTTCAGACCGTGTAAGCGACGTGTGAGATCGGGTCTGACTGTGTCTAATCGCGTATGCGATCTTCACCGTTTTTTTCGCGTGTGAACTTTGTTCCAAATAACACGTCTGTCGCTCAAGTGCGTGGAGTGCGAACGCAAAAGTGGGCGAGGTGTGACGGCAAACACCATCAGTCACAGGTAATAATAACGTTTCCCAGTGCAGAACGAGGCGGCGGCGGCGTTGAAGGCTGGCGGCATCCTACTATGACAATTCCGAGAACCAGGGACCTTCTCCAAAGCCAATGCCCGTGCATTACCGAATACGTACACGTCCTCAGTTTTTCCATAGCTACAGATGCAGCAGATCGCACCCTGATGCTCATCAAGTACGTCCTTGAATGATTGGCTAAAATCAAGCCCTGCGAGAGAGGGACCCTGGGCCTTTGGCAACGGATTTTTCGGGCTCGCCCGACTCTTGTTTGAGTGCCCTACACGTGTCGGGCTACTGTAAATTATAATTTAGAGTTCCCGTTGAATTCTAATCGCACATCACGTTGTCACTGCGTGACACGACGCGACTGTGATCAACCTCACTCGCAACGACTTTTCATCATTATGTAAACTCGTAACGACGGAAAAACTCGACGGTGTTTTGACACAGCCTGTGGATCATTGCGAGCGAAGCGAGCAATCATCAGTTAAGGGTGCGAAGGCACACAAAACACGAACAAATTCTACGCACGATTTGATGGCAAGTCGAGCGCAGTTGCAACCCTCTCAAACTCGTTCATTCTCTCTCCGTTCACCTTCGTATCGTACATGGACCTTCAATAGCACTTTTTAATGAGAATTGTGGATTTAGAGCGGGATTGGACAAGAATTGAGGTATGTACAGACATCCTGAGCCAATCCATTCTTTCTCTTCATTCTTGCGTTCATTTCTCCTCGTTCCTGGTGTATTTCACTTTCTATCCTTCCCTCATACATGTACAACACTTTGGAGTCGGAGCCTGGCATGTTTAAGCACACTGACACGCCCCCGTTACTACTCTCGACTCAGGAACATTCCACCAGCTTTGATCCCGTTCCGTGATCCAGTCACGCGGTCTTGCTAGGTTATTACGCACGCAGACATTGCAATAATTGTATTATGTATGGGACTACGGACGTGTCGAGAATCTTGGAGGAAAGAATTTGCAGTACAGATTAGATGATTTTGTCCGTAGATATATGCCTAGATATATGCAGAATGATGTCTTCAAAGCGAGCACCCTGCGCTCGTGCGTGATTCCATTTTATTCTTTGTCTTTCCGATCATCGTGCCCTTCTCTTCCTCGTAATCGAAACGTAGAACGGATGCACTTGAAAAACCATGTGACCACCATGCGCACGCCTGAGCGAGTATTACTCATTGCTACCCAAGGCGAGTGACGCTCAAGCAGCTCCCGGCCTAACCCTGGACATTGGAATGAAAGCTTTCACCATCCCCACGCTCAACCCTTGACACTACGCTCCCCAGCGCCGAACTAGAGGACAGCAACTGCGTTGTATCGGACGCCACCTTCAAGATCCGCAGTACGAGAGAGAGTTCTCGGTCCACGCACGACGATGCTTCCCACGGCTGAGACAAGAACACCGGTTTAATTCAACTCTCCGCGGCTACCAAGGACCGCGTGCAAGCAACACAGGTCGTCGTATGGACACCCTAGCGAACCTTTGCCGTCGACCGCGTCGCTGCCAGGCGAGGCCCTGCATGCGCGTCGAGCCACTCCTGCGCAACGCGCTCCGCATCATAGCCAAACTGGACCGCGCTCTTCTTCTGATCGGCCCATATATTCGCGTTGTGATCAGATTCTGACCCGGCCATGGCCGCTCGCATGCTCGCGTCCCTGCGCTGCTGCGCTTCGCCGTCTGGGAGATGGAAGACGCGGTGGTTGGACAGCGATGCGCGCTGCGTGGCTTCGGTGCGTGCGTAGCGCAGGTCTCGGTAGGCCTGCAGGCGCAGCCGCGCTTCGCTCCTGGAGTGGAGGCTGCTGAGCAAGACGCCGAGAACGGCAGCGTCTTCCACCTGCGCACACTTGAGTCTCAGCGGATTTGAGCCAGGGCATGAGCCTGGAGCACGCGATTCTTACCGCCATAGCCGCGCCCTGGGCCCGGGAGGGCTGTCAAGCAGTGAGTCAGCATACGTACTAGCAAGGAGGGAAGAATTCTCAGCACAAGCGTCGCGTGGGCGGAATCGCCCAACAGAACCATTTTGCCGTTCGCGTGAACCCAGCCCTCGATCGGGGGCCGATACATGAGTGGAAGGATGTACGTTTTCTCGACCAACCTGAGCAGCTTCTGCAACCTGTGCCCGAACCTTTAGCAAAGGATCGGGTTTTATTTCCGGGAAATTGGTACCGCGGATCCCACCCTTCGAAGTCCGACCTCATCTGCTCGACGGAGCCCTCGCACATGTACGATTCCTTCCTCGTCCGACAATCAGGATGCACGAGGACGAGATTGTATTCGCGGCCAGCTCGCTGGAATATGTCGGGCTCACCGGGCGACACCGAGACCTGGCAGACTCACGATGCAGTATCCGATAACATGTTTCTCTGGCAAATCTAGGTTACGAGCGTTGGCGGTTAAACGGAGACCGCGAAACACACCAGGCCCCATCCAATTGACCATCTCCCTCCCCCTGACCAGTTCCTCCAGGTCTGGGTCTGCCAGCATCCCGTCTGTGGGGATCACCGCGCGGTACACCGCGTCGCCGGTCTGCAGCGGAGGCTTTTCTCCCTGCACCGCAGAGCGCACGACGCTCTTGATCCCGTCGGCCCCGACGATGAGATCTGCGGTAAGCATCTCGCCTGAGCTGAGAACCACGGAGCCGGTGATTGGATCGACAGAAGCAACCCGGCTGTCCAGCCGCAGGGCCGCACGGCGGGCGCACAGGCGCGTGAGCATCCGCAGGAGGTCGGCGCGCTGGTCATCAGAGATGCAAGTAAGCTGGGACTCAGGGAAGCTCTTGCACCGCGATTTCAGGTGACGCACGTGGATGTGATAATAAGGCGCGCCGTAATCAGCCTCCATCTGTTTGCCCCATCGCGTGGCCCCGACCCGCTCTCCCGTGGAATCTAGGGCGCATGAGTCTCCCAGAGGTAGCCTATACTTTGTATACGCACACCGAAGAAACGCGATGCCCTCCGGCACACACCCTTTTTCCGCCAACTCTTCTCCCAATCCCCACCGGATCAGCAGTCGACTAAAGTTCGGAGAAACCTGTCAGTGGCATGATCACGCCAATGCCAATCAGCTCGACACGTGATCGTAACTCCCATCATACCTGGATCCCGGCGCCCACATCGTCTCCCGCGGCGGCTGCGCGCTCGAGGATAGTCACGGCGTGTCCTGCCCTTGCGAGGCAATAGGCGGCCGCGAGGCCGCCGATCCCTCCGCCGACGACGATGATGTTCAACGACACGGCGCCGCCCGTCTCTTCGCTCGCAAGCCACAGCCAGCGGGACGTGAACCTCTCGAGGACAGCGCGCCACGCGAGGGCAAGCCAGAAGTAAGGGCGGAAGCGGGGCATGGTGGGCGAGGGACAGACAGACGTAAGATGGGCGGCTGAGCTTCTTATAGAGGCACCAGAATGGAGGAGGACCAGCGCGCGTCTAGCAGTTTACAACTCGGAGCGCCACTAGCGTCCCTCGTCTCCATTCCATTCCATTCCAAAGGCAGGCTAGCAAGTGTTGCACCTGAAACACTTTGAGATGGAGGAACGCCCTGCCGCCCGGGTGCAGATATGATGCCCGCGACAAAAATCATCCAGAGCGCGAATGTATCCGGCCGCACTTCAGTTTCCTAGGAATAGAGGTTTGTTGAAGACGCGCGACCCCTGTTGGGTCTTCTGCCTTCTCAAGCGAGCTCAGAAATGCACCCTCTCGCGGCGGTAATTAATGTGCCCTTGACTTCTACATGAATAGGGCCGTGCTTCGGGAAGGGTTCTGTCTGTTGTCGCCAGTGCGGCCTATTGCAGGCCGAGGCCCCATCTGCCATATCTCTCTGCATACTGGAGCATGTGCACAGTCTGAGTGTGTATATCGACGGCTGACCAATAAGAATTTAATGCCACCACACTAGGTCGCGATCTCAACCGCTGGACCCCCGCCCTCCTGAAGCGCATATCTCTCGTCCACATCCGTGCTCATGGGCACCTCTTTCATGAACAAGGCAAACAGCAATCCGAGTCCACAGACACCAATCATGACCCGCCAGATCACGTCCATGCTCCCCGCAAAAGCCGCTCGCACCTCTGATCTGAGCGGCTCCTCGAGCAGTCCGATGGCTGGGATAGCGGAGTACGCGATCTCGAAGTGGGGCGGGAACTGGGCGATGAATGCCGGGGGGAGTCTGCGGCTCAGTTCGTTCTGGGCAGGCAGAGGATGAGTGGATTGTCGCTGCGAGGGGGCGCGTTGTATAGACACACACACACACACCTGGAGAATTGATCCAGCGATGGCGATGCCCCACGTCTGGAAAAAGGCCCGCGTGAATCCAAAAAGCGCCAGCGCGGAGCCTGCGCGGTCGGGATGGAGTGGTGCGAGTATGGGGAAGACGGGGCCAGAGAACTAAAGCTCGTCGTAGGAACATGAACGGGAGACGCCCAAAGACCATGATCACGATGCACGCACAATCAATCCGATCCCAATGGCGGCAATGGCCTGGAACCCAACCCATTGTCCCGTCGAGGCGGTCGCTTTCAGAGTGCTGGTCAGTCCGAATCCGACGATCATGAACACCCATCCCGCCCAATTCACTTCTCTGTACCGCTTTGCAACCGTAATCACGAGGCCTGCAATCAACGCGAAGGGGGCAGTGAGCAGAGCGCCGGGGAGAAAGTCCACGGCAGATCGGATGGGCGAGGCGCCGAAACACGCTTGGAAGAAGACGGGTAGGTAGTAGATAATAGCTGTCGTCGAGGTCAGCATACAGTACACCCTCTGCATCAGGCGATCATCGACTTGCCCATGCTCGCAATACTGTGCGCTGCTGTGCTCAATAACCTGAGAAGTGGTCAATAACTATTGAACGGGGCGCGTGAATTACCTCACCCACTCAAGGACGTTCGATTGCCGATCACGTCGAGTGGAATGGTGGGTTTCGCCGGTACAGTGGCTTCGTAAACGCAGAACAAGGCCAAGAATAATACCCCCAGGATCAACGGCAACAGCACCGGAACAGACCGCCAGGAGTACCGGATTCCTCCCCACGTGAGTGCTATGGTGACAAGCCCAGAGCCTACGACGACCATCATATTCCCGCTGGGTTGGAAAAGCAATCAGGACTTGGATTAACGACGACAAGCAAGGAGTGAGACTCGCATCCAGTCCACTTTCGCAAGCTTCTCCTTGACGGTACCGGGGGGAGTCTTGACCCTGAGGAAGATCATAACCAAGATGAAAGCCAGCCCGGACAACGGCAAATTGAGGACTGGTGAACATGAATCAAGCACGGGAAAGTAAATATGCATGGCTCACAGAACAGCCAGCGCCAGGCTTTTTTATTATGGGTAGCGAGTGCACCGCCCTGCCGGTGGATGAATGAATGAGCACTCTTCGCATCATTGACAGGATGCGCACTATTGGAGGGCCTATGCACTGCAGATAATATGAGCCTGTGAGACGCGTGTTAGGAATCAATCACGCACAGAAGCAAAGGACCACACAAGTCCATCCAGGCCCTGATAGAGGCCTCGCTCAGCCAAAGGCACTAGATCCGCCATCAAAACTTCTGTAAGATTGAGGATTCCGCCACCACCAATTCCTGTTGGCCGTGGAGCGAGGGACGTGATCATGGGATAAGTGGAAAGTACCTTGGATAGCTACAAGAGACATTGTAAGCTGACCAGTTAACGCAGAATGGACGCACTCCTCGCGGCAATCATCATCGACTGCCCAAACCATTCAGTGACAGGACAGAGCAAGCACTATCCTCGCACCATATTCTGCGCTGCGCCAGCAATGGCGCTTCCCAAGAAAAAGAACCCGATGGAAAGAAGGAGGACAGGTCTCCTGCTCGAAACAATGGAGAACTGGGATCAAGAATGTGTGATTGCACACCTTCCGAATGCATCAGCCAAGCTGCCGCTCAGTGGAATAAACGCGGTACTGCTCAGCGCGTAGGCCGAACCGACCTGCTGCACTGAGCAGCAGATCATCCGGACAGAGCCAGGAGACGCACCCAGGTGAATTCGCCCTTGCTGTCCTTCAGGGCCACCGAGATTGTGGGGAGCGCTGTTCCGACCGCCGTCAGATCCAGTGCGCTGAGAAACGAGGTGACCATGATCGCCACGAAGCTCATGTAGAACGCGCGGCTCTTGTGAGCTGGCGCCGCGGATGTGGAGGTCTGTGCGCTCTTTTCTGCCGATTCATCATCCTTTGCTTTCATGGCGTCTGCACTGTCGCGCATAACTGTCATCCAGAGGATGATTTGTCAAATGGTGGCTGTCAACCCCGTGGGTTGGCCGGCCGCGTACGTGAGGGAATCATCGGACTCGAGACCCATCACGGAAGCTCGCTTGTTTACATCATCCTGTGACCGTGGTTGTTGTTGCTGTCAAGAGTGCAGGGCCAGTCAGGTGTCCATCAGTTGCAGAACTGATTGATGGACACACCCAGCCACCTCCGCCATCATTACATAACCGATAGACCCGCGGGGTCTGATCTTTCTTGGGATGGTAATACTAAGAGTTTGGCCCCAAAATGACCGTTTTTCCCTCCGCATAATAAATATTATTTATCCTATACATGGGCATCCACGAGCGAAAAAAAAACTAGAAATAGACGTGGGGGTCAGAGACTGAGCAAGTCATGTCCGGGCACCGCGGCGCATACTGCGTCGACGTTTCGACCTTGTTACAGAGAGAGTGGGTGACATAGTAGGTGACACTGTTCTGACAGCCCTGTGGTCCGACTAGTAGCCATAATTGCCACTCCATCGAGCCATCCTTCGCATTCAAAGTTTCTGCACTGTCGTGCATACTGTATCGTCGACCCGGCGATGAATTGTGTGCAGTTCAAGACCAACTGCGTGCGGGAATATACAGGGCGCTGGGTCGTATTATCTCAGGCGCCCGGACTGCGCTTCAAAGCGTGGCGTATCGTATTTATCCGGGTCCTCAATATCGGCGCGCAGTCGAAGAAGATCAAGTTGACGAGGTAGCGGTCAAAGTACTGATCTGACTCTACAGTAGATCAGCGGAACAGTCAGACGTTCAAAACGCCGATCACCGAGCTTTTCCATGAGTAGCAGTGCCTCTGAGAACTGCCGGGACTTCTGGCAAATTGGGCCGACGAGCATGAGGAACTGTCTATCAGCAAGATACAGTCTGAGTCGGTCTGAGGCATGTCGGGCGTGACACCGGCATCGATACCGATTCGGTCCCCTACTTTCTCTGTTTGGCGCAGCACTGGATCCAGGTATTACCTCAGCTGCCATGTTATTATTACAGCTTGTCGATAATCACCATCACTGGATGCTGTTATTTTAAGAAAAAAAATCCGCTCCGAGGCCGAGATCATAGTCTCATTTGAACGGATGCGCTTTCCGTGCACCGCGTTTGGTGACTAACCCTGGAGCATATTCTCATGAACCCAGAATTAATGTTCTCGAGGAGACGAGAACAGCGAGTGCGATCTGGGCCGTACGTAGTTCTGCCGCGATATGCAAGCATTGAAGGCTGCCTTGACCCATTCAGATACTCTGACTGCCGCGACTGATATCATTCCAGACTACATACTTGCTCGCAGCGACAGAAGCTCGTCAATAACGCAACTACACCAAAACCAGTAACGACCGAATGTCCGGCGGAAAGTCCTTGTTCGTAAAACATATCATCTTGTCCGTGAAATCGTACAGCATAAACGAGAGGAGGACTGGTAGCATATAGCGCTCGGCTTTGAGTCGTGCCGAGACTTGGAGCCGGCCGCGCCTGGAGTCCGAGAAGTGCAGGGGACGATATTCCGCGCGTCGGAGGGGCGCAACGATGTCCAACGACTCCAGACAGCCTGACGCGGAGGGGGAGTATCTCCATCGGGAGGCCAGAAACGCAAGCAACGCGGCATCGTCGAAGCCCTCGCCGTGGCTCTCGAGCCAGGCGCTCTTCAGCGCTGGGAGCAGACCCCCGTCGGCCGACAGTGCGCTGAGGAATTCGTCGTTGATGCTGTCGTGCGCAGCGTCGGCCTGCGACAGCGAGATGCCCAGGAACGTCAGATTGGGCACCACGCGCAAACACCGCAGCAGCTGGTGCGTGTCCAGCGGGAGGTACGCCAGGCTCAGGCGCTGGAGGCGCCGCCCGTATCGAGCCAGAAACTGCGCGAATCCATCAGCAGTCGGGCCGTCAAAGCCCCGGTACGAGGCCTGCGAGACGACCCAGCTGATGCCCAGACACGACAGTGCCGGCACGGAAAGCCTGTTCAGCACAGAGAGAAGGTCGCTTTGGGCATCCGTTCCATTCCTGCTGCCGTACAGCTTGAGCTCAAAATGCGACAGATATGGAAGGCGGATGTCCTCATCCTCCGGCTGCGTGTCTTCCAGCACGCACAGCGCATTCGTCCGGCAGCGGCGAAGCGCCTTCGCCTCGCGCAGGATGCACAGGATCTGATCGAGCGTCGGCACAGGAATCACGAACAGATCCAGCGTCGATATCTGGTCCCACCGGATGCGCAGACTCGCGGGCGCCAGCGTGAATGCGACGGCGGTCTCCAGCTTGAACTTTCGCAGCAAAGGCAATCTCGCGCCGTCGAGATCACACAACGGGGCGAGACACGCGTTGGGTGCGTGGATGCGCACATCGCGCCACCGGGCTGAGGCGCCGATCAGGAGCCCGAAGAGCACCGTGGCCGTGCTGTCCATAACCGGGTAGTGCACTTTGAAATCGAGCGGAATCCGCCGAGAGCGTCTGATCCACCGTGCAAGCTCGTCGATGGGCTCATCGCACCGCCTAGATCCAGGCCGGACGTCGAGCGAAAAGGACGACCAGAGGTGCGGCGAGTCAATGGCCAGATCTCTCCACGATTTGCTGACCCGAAGCAGCAGCCTCGGCCCTTGGGTCGCGCTTCCTACTGGACAGAACCTCCCACAATACAGGAGAAAGATCTCGGCGAGCAGTTCGACGGGAAGGGCGCTGAGCATGGTGTCGTGGATGGGCATCCCAGGCGTTCGGGAGAGCTTATGCAACAGAGGGGGGCGACCGGTCTAACGGAACGATCAGCATAGGAGAACCGTATGATTGTAGACAGTGTACCTTGATGTTGTCCTGAGGACGCAGAGGAATAGGGTCGAGGGAAATGGAAATGGTCATTGTGGGTCGTGAGTGTGATTAGTGGTGAGTACAAGTATGCAGAGTAGGCGCCGCGCTCTTATATCGTGCCCATTATGAAATGCCGCAGCAGACAGCACATGAAAAGGTGTTGTTGAGTCCAGAAAAAGAGAGACCGAGGTTCTTCCCAGCACGCCGTCCAGTTATATGTGGTCCTCTGGGTGACGACGTCATGGGGCAGTAGCTTCTCTTTCTTTCCCATGTCCCGTCAGATGGCCGCAATTGACGCCGGCGGTAGAAGAGTGGACCTGCACACGGAACGACAGGCACGAGGAAAGTAGTGTCACGATTGTGGTCGCGATTCAACAGTTCAGCGTTCACATCCAACTTCTCTAGGCGGTGTTGATAACCCCAAAAGGAGTGGCAGTTACCTGATTAGACATCCTGCCATAGAGTTCCTCGAGACACTGTCACCCTCTCCATGAGGAGTGCTCACATTCAAGTCGCATGTGAATTACACTACAGTAATGAAGTATGGCGAATGTATAGATCTGCGTCTCAGAAGAACTGGCTAAAGTTGTACTCCTCAGGTCCCGGAGCACCGTCCGTCTTTTGTGACTTGCCACCTACATTCGCAGCGATCTTCTTCGATTTCACAGCTGTGTCACGAAGCTTGGGCGTCTTGCTTGCTGCCGAACGAGCCTGCTTCGAGGATTTAGGCTCTGGTGCGAACACGACCTTTTTGCGAGGTTTCGCCTGCTCTGCTGCCCTTTTCCGTTTCTGCTTTCCGGAAAGGGGAACGACGATCTCTTCTTCCTCTTCCTCTTCTCCATCGTCTTCTTCGTCCTCAGCTTCCTCTTCGATACTCTCGTCGTCATCATTTTGGACGCCGGCATCATCTTCATCTTCATCTTCACCCTCATCTTCGCTTACATCATCGTCGCCAACAGCAGACGCTGTCCAATCCTCGTCCAACACAGCCCTCCTTGTCTCGATCGCACCGAGGGTAAGTTTAACCAGACCCCGGGCTTTGCGGAAATCCCTGCGCATCTGCAGCGTAGCGAGAAGCGACTCATCCGCTGCGGAAAGCGATGCCGAGCCTGCAGATGAAGTGGCAGGCACGGTGTATCGAGGAAGTTTCCCGGTGTTCCAGTCCCGCAGCACAATGCGGGCAGCGCCGGTTAGATCCAGCTCGCCTCGCTATGCGCAAAATGTTCACTAATGCTGCGGATACGGATCTCGGAGCAGGACAGGACACACACCTTTTTCACCAGATGATGCGCACGTGCCACGGACGACAAGAACGCGTCCATGTCGCCTGCAGAGAAGGCAGGCAGGCTGTACATGAGCATCAGATCTTCGGCGTTCGTTCGGGAGACGATGTGTTGCGCTGGCCGCTTGAGATGAGCGCGCGGCGACCATGAGACCGGAGGAGGGCTTACCGGCCATGACGGGATCCTTCAATCGGTCGATCCGGCCTTTGCTGCGTAGCAGGATGTCGCGTGCCCGAGCATCGTTGACAGCATTTGCACTGTCCTCATCCTCGTCATCTGAGACGCCCGATGGAATCTCCCAAGCAAGCCCAGGAGTATCAACAAGTCGGATTTGCTTGCCCTTGATGTCGAGAACAACCTCTTGCGCGTACGAGGTTGTTGTTGGGCCGCGCGAGGAAGTGGCCAAAGTGTATATCGGCAGAGCAGACTTTTGTATGAGCGAATTAACCAGGGAGCTCTTTCCGGACTAGGCTGGAGATAAGCTACCATGGCCAGATGAGAATAAGTAAGCGTCCGTACGTTGGTCAGCCCGACGACGGCAACTGTGAGCGGCGCATCGCCCTTTTTCGAGCTTGCACAGTCGGCCAGGAAATCCAAGATGGCCGATTGTCCCAATGCGTCATTCGGGGATGCTTTTGACTTGCCCTTCCCCTTGTCCGCCATGATTGCCTCTGGACCGAGAGGCATGAATCTTGTGGACGACCGGAATGGAAATGTCGGCTGGACGGTGCGGAGATGAGTTGTCCAAGCAGCAACAGCTTCTCGCGGGGATGTATCTAGAATGGAATTCAGCCGCAGTCGAGGGGACGAGAACAATCGAATAGACTCGCCAATTTTGTTCAGTACAAACGCGACCTTGCAACCAGACTTGGCAGCAGCTAGCTCCTCGAGATGGGAGCTCCGGAAGGGAAGTGGATCGCGTGCGTCCAGCACCTGGAGCACTACATCCGCTGCGTCCAGCACGGATTTGAGGTTCGGCAATTCGGGGTTCATGAGAACGGGAGTTTCCTCCTCCTCCTCGTCCTCGACAACAGGCTTTGACTTTTCACGCTCCCTAACTTTCGAAGTCGATACGCGTTTCGCACTGAGACTGGCGATTCCGTCGAATCCTTGAGCGAGACCCAGAGCTTTGACCTCCGCTAGCGCATTACCTCCGTCCTCTGCACCATCCTCGTCGACTTCCATCTCATCCGCAGAGACACCCTCGGCATCGGATTCGAGCGCAGCTTTCTTCTGCAGTTTCTTCTCGTCCTTTTTGCGTTGCTTGTCCTCCGCCGCCTAAAATTGTGAAAAGACGCATTAGAAACCAAGGGGCAGCAAGGTCAGAAACTGGGAGCGACGCACGAGTCTCCGTTGCTCTGCGATCTCAGCCAACACTTGGTCCTTATACGGGAATGTATTCGGGATGCCGGGGTCCTTCTTATGCTCTGCACAGCGATTCAGGAATCCGGGGGATATGTCTGACAAGTATGAGACACACTGGACTTCCACTGCGGGTTCTTTTTCGCTGCTTTGGCCTTTTTCTTCTTACTATCCCGGATGCGGGTCTGGAGCTTATGTCGGTCATTGATTTTGACACGGTTACTCGTCTCTGGAGTAAAGGGTGAGCGGGAGAGATCAGGACAGAGCTAATCCGTACTTTTGCGTATACGAGGCATGCTGCAGTTGGGAGCAACAGAAAATTATTGTGATGGCCGACAATCTATCCCCTTATGGGTAAGAGTATTTACGGACTGAAATCAGAGGGATTCACCTAAAGCCAAGGACAAGTAAAACGGCGGCAGGACGCATCAATTAGGAATATTTATTGGTATGTACTTTATTGAGGTATGACCCGTCGTTACATGAAATCCGCGCCCAGAGAGATGTGTACGCACCAGAACAAAAGACTAGGGACTGGCGATGACAGGAAGCGGTGCCAATATAAAGAGACTGGGCGCTTGCAAGCAATGGTCCTGGGTTCGTTTCCGCCTTTTCATGTTTGCCACTGACTTGGAAAATCTTGTACTTGCAACCAAACGTAGCGACAGCAACTAGGAAAACATTTGCGACAGAAAACTTGAAACTTGGAGCATCTTTGGCTATATTGCATAGCGATCCAGTTCTTCACGGGATCTTGTAAGAAAAAATTGAGATACTTGATGGAGTCGTTTTTGTGAGAAACCTCTTGTACGTGCGATATGACTCTTTGAACATCTTTAAGCTGCTTTCACCAGCGGGGAGCTTCAGCAGGAGGAGCTGCAACAGAGGAAGCCGGAGGGAGAGTATCATACTCGCGACGAGGGCTGCTTCCTCGAGGAGGGCTGCGTGAGTAGCTCCGGCGACGACGCTCGGGAGAGTATCGGCCGCCTCTCGAGGGAGCGGGGCTACGACGTTCTCTCCAGTCGCGGCTGTCGCGGCCGTAAGGGTCCCGGTCACGGTCTCTGTCACGGCGAGAGTCCCGTCCATAGTCGCGGTCACGGTCTCTGTATGAGTCTCGGGAGTCTCTGTACGAGTCTCGCCCTGAGTCCCGGCCTGAGTCCCGGCCTGAGTCCCGACCAGACGACCGGCGGTGGCCCATGTATTCGCCGGGGGTGGCAGCGTGTGGGCGGTCAGTCACAGAATAGTCGACACGGATCCGACGCCCATTGAGGTCCTGCAATATGACATGAGAAAAAGGAAGAAGAGGACATACAATACTCACGATGCCATTCAGTTCCTGGATGCAACGAGTAGCCTCCTCAACAGTGCTCATCTTGATAAAACCAAATCCGCGCGAACGGTCAGACTTGAATAGCATATTCAACAAAGACAGCAACTTCAAAAGAAAGAGACTTGCGCGTTGGTCGTAGACAATCGTAACCTTCTCGACCCGTCCGAACCGGCTGAATTCAGAATCAAGGTCGCGCTCTTGGGTGCGAATGCTTAGACCGAAAACACCAAGCACATTGGATGGATTGGGAGCCTGTTTCAGGATTCAGTGAAAAAAAAAAACATCAAGAAGAATGGGGTGCTTGCAATGGGCGCGTGTTGAGCCCGACGAGGAGGGGCAGGCGATCTGCGGCGGTATCCACCTGGACTGCGGCGGTCGTCGCGAGAGTCCCGACGGGGGCTGCGCGAACGGGAGCGGCCGCGAGGCGGCACCGAGTCGGCAGGAGGAATCGAGGGAGGAGCGGCAGCGGTGTAGTCGTCCGCGTAGGGGTCGACAGAAGGCATAGGCTCGGTGTTATACTGGGCTTGCATGTTAGAAGGATGAAAGCCAGCGGGTGAAAGTTTTACCATCGACATCGTTGAGCTTCAACAAAGGATGTGTTCGCCTGTTTGGTTTCTTCGACTCATACTTGACATCACGAATGTTTTTCTACTCGTTTTCGTACAATATCTCGATTGAATTAAGCGGTCGGGGCGTATCGACTAAGAATGTAAACATCGCCTCCCCTGCAAGAAGAGCGGAATGAACGGGGCATAACTGAGGCCATTTATCATCTGTACCCGCGAGTCACGTGCGAGATATGTGCAGTCACATGCAAATGATTAAGTAATTGGCCTTCACTCACGACTTTTCAGCAAGAACACCAATGGTGAGACCGACAGTGGATGCATTCCGCTGCACGTTTAACAGATTCTAGGGTATCGACATCACCCACCACCACGTCAAGAAGGGTAACCGGACTGCTCCCAAGAGCGAGGACCCGTATCTGCTCCTGCTGGTCAAGGTGAGGATCTGTTATCGCTGAGCGTGTTTGTGTTGTACTTATCCATCCCAGCTCTACCGGTTTTTGGCTCGTCGCACGGATGCTGGCTTCAACAAAGTCCTCCTCCACCGTCTGTTTCTGTCTCGCACAAACCGGGCACCATTGTCGCTTTCTCGCATCATGAAGGAGACTTCGAACGCTGGAGACCTCTCCGGCAAAATCATCGTCTCAGTCGGTACGATCACGGACGATATCCGCCTGCCTGAGGTCCCCAAAATGACCATTGCTGCTTTGCGATTCACCCGGTCCGCCAAGGAGCGCATTCTCAACGCTGGTGGTGAAGTCCTGACCCTCGACCAACTTGCCATGCGTGCACCTACTGGCGCTAACACCATTCTCCTCCGTGGACAAAAGACTGCTCGGGAGGCAAACAAGCACTTTGGCATGGGTCAGTCATGTTTTCTACCGCCGATCTCTCCGCTGACTTGTGGTGACCCTCAGGCCCCCACAAGCACAAGAAGCCGTACACCATCTCCAAGGGTCGCAAAGTGCGTTCATTGAGCTGTCCTGTCTCGTGTGTTGCTCACCCGCATCTAGTTCGAGTCTGCTCGTGGACGCAGAAAGTCCAAGGGTTTCAAGGTCTAAAGCGTCTTTCCCTTCGGGTTCTCTGCAGCATGCTGGTGGAGAGTTCTTGCTTTATGCCTTATGTCACACTACTTTACACAGTCCCTGTGTCATGCGCGTTCCTGTTTCTACATGCCCAAACCAAAAATCCGCATCCGCATCCATATGTATGTATGAGCCTCGTACGCTAGCCCTGAGAAATCATCCGAGTGTACGGTGTCTTCCTTGCGGCGACCTCGCTCGCGGAGACCCACTTGACGGGAGGTGGGACCGGCTCCGCAGCCTCAATCTGCAACTGAGCTTGATCCGCCTTTCTCTGGCGCTTCTCCTGCTCGTGCTTGCGCGCCATGTCGCTAGCATTGACCCACGAGTGTACCGCAGGTGGCTCCGGATGCAGTCGCGTTATTCTGATGGCCAATGCGCCCCCATACGCGTCAATGATCGGAGTAGTCGGTTCCTCTGGCAGCTGTACCTCCTCATCCTCGTCATCCAGTCTCAGCAGATCCTCCTCCTCAACTGCCGGTACGTATTCATACTCGTCTTCCTCCTCGGCCTCGGGCTCCTCTTCTAGGTCAGCCAACGGGCTCGATGCACGGTGATGGGACAAAGATGACAGGTCCATGAGACTGTGAAATGCGGCCTCGAGATTAGACCCGCCGCGCTCCGCCAAGGCCGCGGCTTGTTCATGCTCCAGCTCCAATCGGAGAGTCAATCCCGGGTTCACGGCTTGGCTGGGCGAGGAGGACGGCGACGCGTACGGCAAGTCCTTCCGTAACCTCCGCTGCAGGCGTTCGCGCGCGACGGCATGATCGAGCTCCCCCTTCGCGAGGGCCTTGATGGCGGATACCTCGTTCTGGAACATGTCGATGAGCGACTTCTTCTGGTACTCCTCGTTCTCCAGACCCCTGATGTTCTGCAGCTGAGTCTCGAGCCGATCCTTGGCCTCTTGAATCATGTCCGAGAAGGACTCCTCACGCCGGTCTCAGTCATACAGGTCATGGACGGGCAAGGACGACCACCTACTGCAATCGACTGCTTCCGAGCCTCCTTCCAGAGCTCATCGGGCTCGTCATCTTCCAGATCCAGGAGGGAATGGTGCCCATGCGGGGAGGGCACACCGTCTTCATACAACATCGAATCGGGGTCAGGGAAAGTCGGAGGTTGAGGAGAGAACAATGTCGTGTCCGACCACGGCTTCGCTTCTTATTAGCCGTCCTCGTGTTCGAACAAGTTAGTCCTCGAGTGATGTGAGTAAGTAATGCCTGGCGCGCCGATCTGCCCGAGATGAGGTAGTGATGTGTTCTATCAAGGGTCCGATCGGATTTCCACGATTATTGAGGGTTTCATTATATCATATCTACGAGTGTACTTTTGCCCTTAAGATCTATTGACTCTACTGCGGAGGGACGATTTGGTCCAGCGGCGGCGGTATCGTAAACTGCTTCTCGTTCACAGGCGTGGTTGGCTCGACTGGCTGCACCCGACTCGCCTGCTTGGCTTGTAGCCTCCTGCAATATTTCGCTCCACCAGAGTAGAAGAAAGCCATGGCACCTGCGATCATGATATGCCCATAGAATCCCAGTCGCATCCAGGTCGAAAGAGAGTTGCCCGCAGTGAGCAGCACGAAAGGTGATGCTGCGTAGTTGAGGATCAGGATGGCAGAGGCAGTACCCAGCACATCGTAAGCCCGTTTGGCGAATGTCGGCGGGCTGCCAGGAGGGGGAAGGATAAGCGGCCGGATGTTGGCTCGCGAAAGCCGGCCGACGGTCGTAATCAGACCACCGGTGAAGAAACTGAGGTAGTATCCAATCGCGATACCGTGCTGATCGGGAAAAATGAGTAAGCAGTCCACCCACGCAATGTCAGTCATACGCACCCAGAAAGCGCTCGTTCCGAACGTGATCATGCTACTCCTGAAGCCAGGTTTCTTGCCCTTTGGAGTCACACGTTTGTACACGCATTCTCGAAGCCAGACGTTGGTCTTCATGTTCCACGAGTCAAGGAGGACCTTGAAGTTGGATGGAAGCTCGATGGAAAGAACATCGACGTTCGCTGCCCCATTCCACATAGGTTTGCCAGTAGGCGACATTCCGGTGAATCCGTTCCCGGTGAGGATGCTAGCGCCCTGGAGAGCAAAAGATGTGAGAATGAGATCCGTGACCCAGGAAGAAAGACATCAACCTCAGTCAGGGTCCAGACAGCGTAGTACTTCATGCGTGTAACAATTCCAACTAGCTGGAACACGGCAATTCTGAGGAGTGTGAACTTATGCAGCAGATGAGCGAAATGCGAGGCACTGACCGAGTGAGCAACGACTGCTTGACAAACCACTCAGTCAAAGAGATGGTGTACGTCCACTGAGCACCAAACACGACGAAAATGGCCAGGTAGATCAGGCCCATGATCATCTTGCTATAGGCAACGCGTTTCCGGCCGGAGGGGACATTTCTTCCGCTCTTGCCTTTGACAGCGAGGTTTTTGAAGGCAGTCTCATGGATGACGTCCATGTATGAAGCGTAATCAAGGTATGGTCCGACGAGCATACCCGGGAAATAGAAGCTGAGTTTTTCCAGTAAGAACCAGACAGAGACCGGAATAAACAGACACACCAATAGCCCAGGAACTCGAGCATGGAGGGGAAGAAAATAACGCGTTTAGCAGCTTGCCATTTATCGAGGTCCTAAGCAGGTTCGTCACGCTTCCAAAATGACGCGGCAGGATGCAACAGACCTCTGTAGGACGACGACCATCGAACACATTCCAGGCGAACGTGGTAAGCTTCATGGTCAACACCATTTGCGGCCCAGTGATTTCAATAACGCCGTCTCCAAAGCCATACACGACGCGGATAACGTGACTGGGGCGAACATTAACCCGACTGCTACTGTGTGAGTGGTAACGCACTTGACGGTGAGATGTCCCATGACAATACTGCAGCAAAAACATCGTTCAGAGACGCAAAAACGACAAGAGAGATTCTACTCACACAAAGACGATCCACGGCATGCTAGGAGCCTTGCTGTGCTTCGCAACAAAGTACGTGACAAGCACATCCCCCAGAAGCTGGAGGAAAGCGCCATAGAGCTTGAGGGTGTAGAGAAAGAACAAGCTTATGGCAATGTTGAAGATATGCTTCAGTTCCGGGCGCGACGACGGAATGCGGATGAACACGCTGCCCAACGGATACGCGACAAGAAGGCAGAACACCAGCTGGCATAAAATTAGCTGATGGAGATTTCCCACACGAAGGGCGCAGACGCACCTTTATTTGATCGACAGACGCGCCTGCCAGGTTCGCAAGGGGGATGAATAACATGTCCATGGCGCAGGCCCTTCAGCTGCTGGCTGGTAAGAGCAGAAAATAAGGGACTTGGCGAACGTGTTACGTCCGATGTCATCATGTGAGCTACCCTGGCCAGCCCTTGCGGCGTTTAATCAGGCTCGTGTGTCATGTCTGTGGGGCGCAAGTACCCGATATGGACATAGACTATGTGGCTGTGTGTTCGGCATCTCGGCAGTCACGCAGGAAGCTCGGACGTTCGAGTCCGAGCAGTTGTAAATTTCGCACAACTCAGATTACTTGGGCCTTTTGGTGCAGATCGTTAGAAACTGTACAAACGCAGAATTATATTATTTTGAATCGTTTCATTAACTAGCAGGTGAGCGGTAGTACGCTAAGTACTCATAAATAATCACTGATTACTTATGATTACTTATGCCAATTGGTGTGATCATCAGCACCTTCCGCAGCTGGATCCAAATGCATCAGCCTTCTGCAAAGACCGTGGTATAAAAAAAGTAGAACATATGCAATTCTGCCACGGGGGTTCTTGGGAACCCCCGAGGCACAAGTCATCCCAGGATTCGAACTCTAACAGTGATCAATGCCACACGGGATGACGTCGTCATCACCCGAAGAGGGCAATCACGGGTGCTTTCGGAGGCGGCATCTTCCGACCCGCCTGTTGCGAGAATTGTTTGATTCTCATTGGCTGGACCCTAGCCCAAATGAGGATATTGCCCCGAATAGACTCGGGGCCTCGCATCAATTCCGACATCAGGTGTTTTCAAAGTTGCCGACCTTGAGCCACTCTCGCGATACAGCCTGTACGGCCCACAACAGGGAAGATTATTTGTTCCAACAGTCCCATCTTCAAATCTAAATCATAATATACTCTCCCTTTTCCTCTGATTTTTCTCCTTCCCTTGTGTTTGATTTTTTTGTTTCTCTCCACAGACATGGGCCACGAGCCTTTAATCACAATCAAATGATCAGATAATTCGAAGTCCCCAAACTCAAGTGCGTGCAGACATTCCTTGTACTCGTGGAAGATTTCGTTAAATGCAACGAGTGCGAGCGATGTACAATATACGGAAAGAGCAAGTCATAAGCAAGGTCGTACTGTAACTATTTTCCCGTTCAAACAATTTGGTGGACCGTTCCAGCCTGGACTGACGTGGGACCCGCACCGCCCATCGATGCGGGCTCATCAGTTCCACCCGGAGCGCTTCCTCCGTACGAGACACCGGTAGTCCCTGCGGTCTGGGAAGTTGCTGGGGGCACGTCACCTGCAGCAGCAGGTGCACCAGCAAAGAATGGTGCCTCGGCGACAGATGACCTCCACACCCCAGGTTGTTGGCGCGAAGCAGCGGTGATAGACAGAGAGAGGATGAATATCGTGTATCCGAAGACTGGAATTCAAGTCAGATGATTACCAAAGGTTACTTCATCTGAAGACACTGACGGATGACCCAAGTCACATATGCCAAGCCTTGAACGGCGGAGGTCTCCCTACAGCCTTGTGCAATCTTGTCACTGAAGTAGTCGCCACAGCTAGCAATGAATATGTTGTTTGCGACATTCGTTGCGTCAGCAGCGGTTGCGAGCCACAGAACCCAAAGAACGGCTACATGAACGCGTTGGTGTTGGGGTATACCGAGCAAAAAAAAAATGGGACGTACATAACCACGGTAGCTCGACAATGATTTGCGACGTGAAGCCACCCGGACGAATGATCTCCAGGGCAATCCTGGGGACGAGCTGGTATCGCGAACGTAGCGATGAAATTCAGCACTCACATAGCAGGAACGGTGAGCAATGTCAGTGACGCGGTGGCGATTCCCAGTGCAGCAAACTGGAAGTAGCCCCCCAGGTATGTCTCAGTCAGAGACGTGAGCCCGGCGGTCAGACCCAACACGATCACAGCGAACACGCTGACAAGAGCTAGACAGTGTATCAATACGAGGCAGAAACGGTGGGCACTCAGGCCACGACGCACACAAAGCAACGAGTCGGATGAGGGGAACGAGCGCCATGATGATGGACGGGCGGAAGGGAATGAGTCAAGTGGCGAGAGGTCTGGCCCGCTTTATAGTTGGATCGAGACAGGAGGCGAACTGCCGCTTATGGACCCGGATTTGAGACGGAACCCAGCGTTCCTGGGAACGTGTTGCTGTACAGGCTGTGACCTGTCAATATGAAACCGAATGACGCTGGCCTCTTGAATGCTTGGAAGTGGTGCAAGGCTTTGGTTGTGCTCGTCGCGAGGTTGAATAAACATCGAGAGACAGCGACTTTCCTCTCAGAAGCCTTTAGCAGCGGTAAAGTAGCTCCAGGTAACCAAAGGGAAGTGCCCATGGGATTCCCGAGTTTTTTTGACGGTGTGCTTTGTTCCCAGCTTGATGGTTTAATTAGTCAATCAGCATCGCCAGTCGCTGGGGGACAAAAGCCAGAGATGGCACGTCGTTTGTTTGCCGTGCCGCCACGACAGCGTTCAAGCTCTGTTATGTCACACCAAGTCAGATTCAAGCCCCGAAATCCCAGTGCATCTCAGAGACGACTATATTCGCGCCCAAGCAATGTCGACCACAGAGTGCGAGCGAGGCAAGGACAAGGATATCTGCAAAAGAGGATAGTCAGGGATCAAGATAGATGTCATCTGTCACTGTCATCTGTCACAGATGAAGGATCGACTTGATGCGTCGCGTACTCGGAAAGTGACGCAATGCGCACACATGCTGGTCACAGCAATCTAGAAAGATCTAGGACCCAGCAAATCCTGACTCTGGGTCTTTATTTTGATTCCAAGGCTGCAAGCTGGAGTGACGGGGGGCCTCAACGTCTTTCTTCTCTGCACATCGAATCTGCCGTAGCACGGCGCCAACTCGGAGATATTCGATACGACCGTGACGCGCTAAGGCAGGAGATGGCTATCAGAGCCTCATTTTTGAATGGCTCGGCAAGGTGGATGTCGCGGCATGAAATATTTTTCCAGTAAAGGCGTCGCAAAGATCCGAAATTGATTAGAGTGAGAAATAAATGGCGAGGTTTTGCGCTCCATACATCAGATATTTCCGTGCGGAGTCCAAGGTTCAAAAAGTCATTAGTTCGTGAACGTAAGTGTTTCTGGATGGGAAAAACAGAAAAGGGTCGTGACTGCTCCCGTCCTCTAGTCCTTCGATCGATCGGCCGCACCACCCACTCAAACACGAGTTTCCTCGTGAGCGGAACTTTGAGCAGCACCTTTACGCGTAAAGAAAGGCGCCTGGGCAACTGAGGACCTCCAGACCCCGGCATGCTGGCGCGAAACGGCCACAAGGCAGAGACTCAGGATGAAGATCAGGTACCCGAAGACTGGAGACGAGATCAGATAAAGCAGTGACACAAGACACGGAAACAATGCACGGATAAAATAGTTCAGGTGTGCAAACGCGAGCAAAATTGCGCTCTCCTGGCATGCGACCAAACGGTTGGCAGAGTCCCGGATCTCGTCGCAAAAGCCGGGGAAATCCTCTATGACGGCCTTTGTTGCGTAGCTCGCGGTTGCCAACCATAATGCAGCAAGGACGGCTGCACATCTCAATTGAGATTGTCCACACAAGTGAGAGGCGGAGACGCACATAGCCAGGGAAGCTCGAATTTTATCTGAGACGTGAGTCCGCCCGGGTGAATCAAGTCCAATGCAATCCTATAGCTACATTGGCTCCCTTGGACAAGTCAAACGAGAATGTTGACCGACATGGCAGGGATAGTCAGAATGCTAATCACCGCTGCAGCGATCGCCAGCGCAGCGTAGGGATAGTAGCCGCTCATGTAGGTCTTGCTGAGAGACAGGACTGCAGCAGCCAAACCCAGCGTGCACAGGGCGAATACGCTGACAAGGGCTGCATAGCGCTGAGTGAACACACGAATCAGAAACGCGCCCCAGGAACATACACAAAGCAATCAGGCGGACGACAGAGGCGACAGTCATGACACAAGAACGAGAGAAATGTGAAGAAGCCAGGATGCGGGAGTTCGCGTTCGCGTCTCGTTTTAACACGCAGGCCTGCAGAGCCCTGGCGAGTACAGAATCTGCCAAGGAATAACATATATACTCGCGCATCACCAGTACCGTTTCAGGTCCTGCGGCGCCAAGAGGCCTAGGTGCGCGCCAGAAGTGCAGGCTGCAGTTTGCACACAATCACCTGCACCTGCGACGTAGCCTGTGAGCTCACGCAATTTCTGCGTCTTTGCCTGTAATATAGTAGAAATGCACTTGGAATAGTCTGACTTGACTTATCTCATGAGACGATCGTGCTGCCACTCCAGTCGAAGGCTGTAGCATCGCCTCGAAGATTCGCGCTGGACCGGCCACAACTTCCGCCCGATGCATTTTCCACGAGGTAGATGTTTGTATAGACGTCCAGACCCGGCAGTGCTCCGCCGCGGTTGGCACTTGCTGTAGCTCGGATCGAACCGAATGATGACATCATGTCGTGTCCGATTTCACATGATGATTTCGGAGCCGTCACTTCGAACCAGTCGGCAGCGGCATTGCGCGGTCAGCTCCCAGCATACATGGACAGCAGAACACCCGATAGATAGCAAAATCGACAGTACAAAAGTAAACAAGGGCTTACTGAGGAGATAGTAGAAAAGTGCTCATCCGAACATTCGACCAACCCACTCGACAACGTCCATCTAGGCTGGTGAACCAGAGTCGGAGACGACAAAAGCTGGTTTCGCATCCCGGAGCGCGTCTCCTCCCCAGATCGATCGAATGAACCCGAAAACCGACGTGAGGGGGGATTGAGCAACATGGGCTTGGCCAGCCTGCGAGAATTCGAGATGTGGTCGCCGGAGCGCCAGACGGTGTGTGACGACATGACAGATCAGAATGAAGAGGATCAGAGTGAACACGATCAGAGTGCGCGCTTTGTATTGCAGGGGGGAGAGCGCATACGAAACGAGGCGTTCTCGCAGGGAAGCTTTGGGGGGCGGTGCCCAGAAGGCGATGGAGAAGTCGCGCGCGGAGGAGGGTGATGAAGGTGTGACGATGATGGCAGGGAGGGCGTCTTTCTCTCCTTTGAACGGAAGATTGAGATCTAAACACAGTCAAGACGCGCCCGAATGAGAGAGGGGGGCCAAGAATACCTAGAGGTGCGGGTATCAAGGTGTAGTCACGGCGGTGGCCGAAACGGTGGAGACGCGGGGCTTTGCGGCCGTCAATAAATGATGATTCCAGCTAAGAGTTATATGCGCACAAGATTGGTGATGCATGGTACTTGATGAATATGTATATACCCGGACCGCCAGGAGGTAAGGGAAAGAAAGTGTGTTGAAAGAACGTCGACCGGCGTTGCGCCAAGGGTTTGAGAGAGCAGAGACGGGTTAGGACCGCTGTGCTTGAGGAGGAAACGGGAGAAGACAAAAGAGTTGGTGAGGATTGATCGTTGCTCATCGCATCACGTGGCTCCAGGCGTATACGTCGGCGATCAATGCCAAGAAGCATTCGTCTCCGCAGCCGCCCGGGACCCGCACATCTCTCCGTGTAATGCTCAACGCATCCCAGTCTCCCGCTCCTGTATCGCAGGGAAATAACAGATCTTTGCGAGCGGGTTCTGTATCGTGCTTTCGATGTGGCTTGGCCTCCTCGTTCAATGCATGGTAGCTCGGCTGTTTCCGCTCTCGGCAATGACACTCGGCAATGATATCATTTGCTTGGTCAGCAGCCTTTTTTGATCATTCTCTTTTTTTTTGTGGGGACGTTTGTTTATTGGTAGGGCATAACCGACATAGTCGTCTACAATCTACCCGTCTAGTTTTGAGGCCTTGGAATATGAAACCCAGCCCGTTTGAGGATCTATCACACGAGGAAATGTGCTGTGTGACCTAATGGTCACTCACACGATGCATCCGGTCGCCCGCGATGCCTGTGTGGGGATTAGGAGGGGTGGCTCCGGAGTCGGTGTTGAACCGTCTCCATCCTCGCCACTCATCCTATACCCACCAAAACCCCGTCTCCCTTTGTCCAATCGCCAGGGAGATGAACCTCGTTTCGTAATGTTTTGGCCCAAGTTTTCCGGACCAGTGAAGCCTTTATGTGTTTCGTACCGTATTTTGCTTCATTGGACAGTTTGCAGTCTAGTAATAGTCTTGTGTTCATCTTGTTTATCCATCTGTTCCGTATCTCGGGGATCGTTGCCTCGTCTTTCTCTTGTATGACTCTTTCACATCGGATTCTCCATATGAGATGTGCCGACTCTGATACTAGGATTCGGAAGAGGCGGGACGTTCCTTCGTTGCCTTTTGACACCGTGCCGCATGCCATTAGGTCAGCAATTGACATGTTGAGTGGTGTGCTTGTTTTCATCATCCATAACTCGTTGGCTAGCTCCCATACGGTTTTCTGGCCTTGTGCCTTGCACTCGAACAAGATATGCTCCATGTTTTCGGTTATATGGTCTCCACAGTGGGCGCATGAGGCTTTCTCTTCGTGGCCCGGGATTTTGGTCCAGTGGTTGCCGACCTTGTAGCCATCGTGGATAAGCATCCACAAGAAGTAGCGGACGCTTCGCGAGAAGTCGGTATGTCTGGTGGACTTCCAGATCTTGCCTTCTGTTGCTGTGTGGCCTGTCTCGTTATCTCTTGTCGCTTCAACAGCCCGTTCGATGTTTTTCCTTGTTGCTCTTCTTTCTAATGCGTCTTCATATCTTTCGGCCATCATCTTCTTCTTTCGGATGATCTTGTATGCTATCGACTGGGTCATAGCCTTGAGTTTTGCACCAGGGAGTCTGAGTGCTGGGTCGACCTGGGAGTCGATGATGTCTGGGTCTTGTTTTGTCCGCCCTATATCTGCCAGCTTGTCTGCCTCTTCGTTACCTTCTATCCCTGCGTGTCCCTTCACCCACGTCAGTCTTGTTCTCGCTCTTCGGTTGCGCACTTTGGTGATTGTAAGTCTGACTATGTCTCCGTTGTCCGTGAGGTGGAACCCCGTGTTTTCTGCTTTCTGCATGCTTTTTGTCAGGGCATTGATCGTGTACATTGAGTCTGTTTTGATGTGCAGAGGGGCCGCTGGTGGACATATCTCTACTGCCTCCTTTACTGCGAGGAGTTCAGCCACTTGGTTCGAGGGTCTCAGTTCTTTTGGAACTTTTATTGATCTATTGCGGATATCGTCCACTCCAAACCATATCCCAGATCCTGCCTCTGCAGTTGCGCTCCCATTGCCTGTCGCCGACCCGTCTGTATATACGACTATCTCGTCAATATCGTCTGGGTTTCCCCAGTGTTCTCGGTTGGGTGCTGATGCACTGTTGTTGGTTATGTCTTCTGTGAAGATGCGGAATGTGTCACCCACTGTGCCCTTCGTTGTGAGTCGTTGGTCTATTTCTATTGATATTCCTTCCCCTTGTTGCGTGTCTAGGGTTTGGGGGTTCATCCTTCCTTCGTAGTCTTCCGGTTGCGGCTGCCTTGGGTCCCATTTTGGGTCGAGGGTGTCAAGCATATCTTTGGCTTTCTTGAAGCAGCGGTTGGGTGATTTACATCCGGTGTTACGTCTAATGGACTTGCATGTTGTACATTTGCAGTCTTTTCTGTCTGTGTGTCTACTTTTTCTGAGGTTACGTGCCAGTTGTACTGTTTGTTTCACGGTCATGATTCTGTGGTTTTTCTTGAGACATTCGACGACATGTATGTTGGTGTCCCAGAATCTTGGATTGGTTGTTGTCGACTTTATGTGGTGCCATATTGTCATGTTTTCTTGTATCTCACGTGAGACTGCAATAGTTTCTATTGAGAGTCCATGTTTAACACCTGCTTCTGTCATTTTTGCCAAGTCTTTTCCGATCTTTGGTGCTGATACTTTATGTTTCCATGATTGTAGGTACGAGTTGATTCGGACTGATGCCTCCACCGTTGTGCCTTCTGCGGACATCTGATTGGCAAGTATTTCGTCGGCTGCAAAACACCATAGGGCTCTTTCTGGGCCAAAGTCTAGGTATGTCTTGAGCCACATCACTGAGATTGCCTCATTTCGTGCAATGATATCAAATAGGTCTCTCCCACCTGATTCTGCTGGTGCATACACCGTTTCCTGGTTGATTGTCACTCGTTCTTTTTCGGCCCATAGGAATCGACGTACACGGCGTTCAAGCCTTTCTTCGATCTCCTTTGGCATTCCTTGGACTGTGGCCAGGTATTGCGTCATGCCTCCTATGACCATTAGGATTATTAGACGGCGTCCTTCCATGGACGGGTTTCCTCTGTGCCAGTGGTCTAGGGTTCTGTCTATCTTTTCAAGTGTTGTGTTCCATGTGTCTACTTGGGTGACTTTATTTCCTACCCAGGCGCCTAGGCACCGTACAGGTTCACCCTCTTTGGCAATCTTTATGTGGTCTGGGATCATGGTCCCGTCTATGCCATTGACAAACATGTTGGTCCTGACTTGGTCTCTGTGTTCGATTGTCCCGATTGGGATCATTTCTGTCTTATTGATGTTAAATCGTGCTCCTGATGCAATGCACCATTCATCAATTATATTTAGTAGTGATCCGAAGTCATCTTGCCAGTCTAAATACACTACTGTGTCATCTGCAAATAGTGTTGCTATCAGCCTTTCTTGTACGCCAGCTATGTTGATTCCTTTGAGATCTGATTGTCGTAGTGCCTCAGCGAGAGGTTCGATGGCTAGATTAAATAATAGGCACGATAGTGGGTCCCCTTGTCTAACGCCTCTGGATACTTTAAATGCTGTAGTGCTCGTCTCGCCATTTAGGATTACAAATGTATTTGCGTCGCTATATAGACTTTTGACTGTGTTAATGAATTCCTCCGGAATTCCGTAGCTGTGGAGGGCCTTCCACAGGTAGTCGTGTTCGATCTTGTCGTAGGCTTTCTCTTGGTCCAGGGCTACAATGACTCCGTTCCGCTCTGTTGCTTCGGCTAGTTCAATGATCCGTTTGGTGAGCCATATTTGATCTTTGATTTGTCGGCCTTTGACAAACCCTGCTTGGTTGCGATGGATGAGGTCTGGTGCTACGTTTGCCAGTTTTATTGAGAGTGCTTTTGTGAAGAGCTTATAGTCTGTATTTAGCAGTGAGATTGGCCGGTAGTTTGCTATGTTTGATTTGTCGTTTTTCTTGTACAGGGGACACATCCAGCTTTCTGCGAAGTGCGTTCCTTCGACCATTCCATGTTTCTCAATGTCGTTAAAGACCATGGATAGTGTTTCAATTACATCAAACCCTGTTTTATTTGTGCTGACATCTGTTTCGTATCTGTCATTGAGAGTCCTCCATACTTCGTATGGTATGCCATCCAGCCCAGGGGCCTTGAAGTTGGCTGAGCATTTGAGTGATTTTAGTACGTCCTCCCTTGTTAATGGTGTTCTTAGCGTTTGGTTTTGTTCTTCTGTTGTTCGTGTTTTTGTTTTGCTTAGTATTTTGTCTGTTATCCTCTCCCGGTCGTAAGGTTCAGTTGTTCTCCTGTCGCCTTGTAGACGGTCATGGTAGTCACGGGCCATGTCGGCCATCAGTTTGGAGTCGGTTTCATATACCGTGTCATTATTGTTGTTTCGGTCTGGCCTTGCCAGTCTGCGAATGATATCTCGGGGCTTACTCGGCTTGTTGATCTTTGTCCAGTACCGTCCGATAATTTCGCCATGCAGTTTGTTTTGGATCTGAGCATTCAGTCTATTTGAGCGATATCGTTTCTTCTGTATTACTGATATTTGTTCAATTATTACTGATGTGTTTAGGTGTTTCTCATCATCAGGCATCATGTTGTCCCTGTGTATGCTCTCTAGTTTTGCTTCCAGGGCAGCAATTTCTCGGATGATGTGTGGGGCTATGGCTCGTGCGCGTTCTCTCGCTTTCTGGTTTATTTTTTGTTTGAAGCAGGCCCATTCTGTTTGTGGGTTGTAGCTGTTTGTCCCTTCCACGCTTCCTTTGATTCTGGCGTGTGTGTCTCTTCCGGTTTTGTGGATGAACGCAGATAGTTGTTTGTCTTTAGTCAGGTAAGCTGGCCAGGCCCATCGTCCGTGTCCCACCGTTGGTGCATCTGCGGTTGATTTCTTTGTCCATACCAGGTCGTGGTCTGTCTCGATGCCCACTCTCTTAATGCCCCATTCAAACGTGTTTTCGAATTCATTTGCACGCACATAGATTCGATCGATTCGGGATAGGGATCCTCCAAGGTTAGCGGGTTGGCGGAATGTGTATTCCTTGGTCTCGGGGTATGTGGTTCTCCAGCCATCGATCATGTTCAGGTTACTTTTAAGCTCGTCTAGAGCGTCCACTGCAGGGCCATTATCTTCATGGGCTGGGAGTCTGTCTAAAGCGGCTTCTACAATGTTCATGTCGCCTGCCATTATATCTGGTTTTCGGATTCTGGGGTGTCGTGTGAAGAATTCTTGGATGTTCTTCCAAAATTGTGCATTTTCGGCTGGCTGGTTTGGTGCGTACACACCAAGGACTGAGAGCGGTGTTTCATCCGCGTTTTTCATTAGGATGACCATGGCTCTGCCTGGTACAATTTCGTGCATTTGTATTCCTTCTGTCCGCGCGAGGTTTTTGTTTATTACAATTGCAACGCCAGCTGCATTTGCTGACTCTGGGCTTTCCGTATGTAGGATCTTCATTTTACGGCCGAACAGATTGTCTATATCCTCTTTCCTCTCTTTATTCATATGGGCTTCTCCAATCACCAGTACAGCCACCTTGTCTTCTCGCATTATCTGCCACACCCCCAGCCATTTGTTCTTGGGGTGGTGGGCATTGGTGTGACCGTGTCCCCGGATGTTTAGTGCACCTATTTTCAGGGCAGCTTTCATGTTCTTCCGGCCGTTTCTGCCGCGTGGGCCAGTGGGGCCCGGGTATGTCTGTGCGTGTGTTGGGCGTCTGTTATCTGGCACTCTGCCATCTTGGTGTCTTTCGTTATCTGGCTCTCTGCCATTTCCGCTTTCTGTATCCCTTTCTTCTCGGGGGGGTAGCTGTCTCTCAGCTCCCTGCGCTCGCTGCGCATGACTGTCCCTGTTGTCTGGGCTGGGTAACTGTTGCTCAGTTCCCTGCGCACTCTGCGCATCAGCACATCCACTTGTGCCCCCCGATCTGCTCGCTGCAGTCGGAGTTGCGTCCCAGGGCCCATCATCGGTTCCTCGGGACATCTGTCCTTCCTCTTGTGGAGGTTGGCCATCGTCCCGGGTTACCTCCGGGCGATGGTTCGCCAGTTCCCCTCCTCCGCGGTTGCCTTCGTTGGGACTGGCTGGGCCGGTGGCGGAGCCCTGCCGCCCTCCAGCTGCCGTTGCCTGTGCCAGTATGTTTGTCGAATCTTCCGGGTGCTCGTTTCGCTGAGCTTGCGATGGTTGTTGTAGATTTTCAGTAGCCAGCCAAAGAGACACAGCGCGTTTCCCGCTAAGATCGGCGCTGTGAAGTCTCACCTTTGGGGTTGTCGGGGGAGCGCCAACCGTGTCTCGGGCACGCGTCGCATTCATCTCCCCCGACATGCCAGGACTGCTGGCCAGCGCACCCCGACCTAAATAGGTCGCGCTGTTGCGGCGCTATCAGACGAGGGATCGACCTCATCCGACAACGCGTTCCCTCCCCCGTTTCCCGTCCTGCTCCCAAATAGAACAGTCGGTAGATGTGGCGGGTTCGGGTTGCGCGGTCCTCGTCGCGTCTTCTTCTGGGCCCAGACCCAGGTGGTCGGGCGCTCGACAGTAGAGATCAAAGATTGTCGGATGTGAGGTTGCGGTACGTGTGAGCCTCGAGATGTCGTGGTAGCTCTGCAAGTGTTGCCGTCGAGAGGTGTCGTCAAAAGTTGTCGTCGAGAGTCGTCTTAGAGAGTATTTCGGGCGAGCGCGTTGAGCGGAGAGGTATAAGCGAGGTCGGCAGGTGTCTCGTGGTGTGGAGTGGCACGTCGCCAGTAGCGTCGCCGGGTAGCGGCGTATCATCCCGCATGGTGCTCATACCTCCGCAATGGCGTCTTTGGCCGCAGTCCCCCACTGGTTTGCCGTTCCCGTGTTGTGTCGTAAGTGCGTGACGTGGCGCCGTAGTGTTGACGGTGCGGCGTTCGTGTCAGCGTCGATGAGGGCTTGGTCGGGGAGGAGGGATGAGGGATCAAGGGAGAGAGTGGTGTGCGAGCCATTCAGGCTGTAGGGTGTAGTGAAACGATTCATATTTCTATTAACCTCTACGAAGTCGCCGTACTGCGTACCGTGCACACTGCACTTCCGGGTAATCCCAACCCATCCTCACTTCGAGGTGCCTTTAGTCTCGGCCGGTACTCGCGCTGAGTCCCCACCGCCCGCTGCGGCGTGGGGAGCCTCGTATTTCCTTTACCGTCCGTCATCACCCGAGGGAGATGATGGTGGTAAGAAGTCACGAGCCCCATTCCTTTTGATCATTCTCCTGGACGCGAAATTGTGTGCGCGATGAACGACGTCCCTGCTGCTCTTACGCTATCGGCGAGCTTCTCCGAAAGCTCCGCGTCAATTCTCTCTGTCTCTTTACCGTCGCAAGCATACGTCCTCTCCCTAGCATCCATACCGTCATTCTTCGCCGCTTCTGCCTCCGCCCCTTCGAATCAGATTCATCTTTTCGAAAAGTCTTCTCTGCAAGGTGCCGCTGTTTTTCCAGGGCACGAAGTGGGCACCACATCCCTTCAATGTGTGCCAACCGTCGCCAACATCTCGCGCCCGTCCCTTGTGTCCACAGGCTTGGATGGAAGTGTGAAAGTTTGGGATGAACGGACGAGTTCACACAGCATCAAAAGTAAGATCGGACGCGCTCAATGTCGTGATTGAAGTTCTGACTACCTAAGAGTGACGAATCTGGGCCAATCGCGCGGCTTGCTCTGCTGTGATGTGTCGCAAGATGGAATGACCGTGGCTGCCGGGACACAACTGCAGGGCGAAGACGCGCATATACTATACTGGTGTGTGATCCGCACTCTATGTTCTCACAGTCACCGATCGAGCGTTTCAGGGACCCCCGGCAGCCAGCTGCGCCGCTGCGAACTCACTCGTCTACACATTCAGACGAC
Source organism: Mycena citricolor (assembly GCA_963692855.1). Classification (NCBI taxonomy): domain Eukaryota; kingdom Fungi; phylum Basidiomycota; class Agaricomycetes; order Agaricales; family Mycenaceae; genus Mycena; species Mycena citricolor. The sequence continues at coordinate 2,655,420 of CAVNYO010000405.1, forward strand.
GTGACTGTCCTGCAATTCTCTCCCGATTCTCCCGGAGTTCTTCTGAGCGCATCGACGGACGGGCTTATCTGCACGTCAGATCCTAACGAGGAGGACGAAGACGAAGCCGGTATATATGTGGGATCTTGGAACACCAGCGTGTCCCAGGCAGGCTGGATCCAGTCTCCCGGCAGCGCGAAGATATGGGGTGCTAGTGATATGGAAACATTCAGCACTTGGTCCCATGAGGTGCTTTCCACGGAAGTATGCCACTTTCAAGTACCAACACTCTTTTCAGTTGGATCTCCTACAAAACCAAGACATCCGGGGCCCCTCTTTACACAATCACCCACAACACGAATGGTTGACTGACTACATGATCAAATGCCATTCGACGGCAGATGCGGATTTCAAGGTCTTCGTTGGCTCGAATCAGTGCGTGGTTTGATTGGTCGTTTCTTGTCAACGCTCTGAACACAACATAGGGGCGACTTCGCTCTGTTGACCAACCCGGATCTGGCCTCACCGGGTGCGCCCTGGACGCTTCAAAAGTCCTGGACGCATGGTCATACGGGCATCGTCCGATCTCTGTTGTGGGACGAGCAGGCGAGTTTTATTTCGGGACAGATATGTCAATCCAGTAAACATGCTTCCAGAGTGGTGTCGTGCTGAGCGGTGGCGAAGATTCTGCAATCAAGATGTGGAGGATAGAGGGCTCAGAACAGGATACCTCGATGGATGTCGACTCGGTCCCATGGTCCAAAACCAAAAGGCGCGGTACGGATTGGGAGGATGAGCAAGTGAGTAAAGGTATCTCTGCATTGCTTCCGCGACTAATGAACTTCTAGCAAGGAAAACGGGCTCGTCGATAGAGATTTACAAATGTACTATTTTCCTATACAAAAGTCACTGAACAGCGCGTCGAGTATATCTTCGACATCAATATGGCCAGAGATCTTCCCAACAGCCTTCGCTGCATATCGCAGCTCCTCAGCACCTAACACGATATCGTTGACAGCTAAATGAGCAGTTAGTTATGATGGCTTGTCGTTAGATGTGAATCCACAAACATGTCTCCAGGAAGGCATCAATGAAATTCGCCGCCGACTCCAGATGAGTCCGATGTCGAGCATGTGTGATCACCGGTGCATGACTGTCGTCTTCCACGTTATATCTATCATCTCGTTAGATCCATGCGTAGCTGCGAGCTTCAGCTCTCACTTTTCGCGTATAGCTTGAGCAAAGCTAGCAAGGAAATTTTCCGTCCCTCGTCCTGTTCTCAGACTGACGGCCCACTGCTTGGGTCCCAACTTGAGTCCCGATACATCTGGGTGCAAATCCAATTTGTTATAGAGAAATAGCGTGTCTTCCGTAATCAGGGACTGGATTGACGGAGAATAGTCCATCTCGTCACATGCCAGTACACACAGCGAGATGTCTGCTGACCGAATTCTTCGCCGACGTCAGCAAACGAGGGCACGAGAACAAGAATGGAACCGACGCAGTCTGGGCTCGTTCAATCCCGATTCGCTCCACCAAGTCGTCCGTCGGACGTAACCCAGCCGTGTCAGACACGATAACAGGAATACCCCCGATATCGATGGCTAGTTGTAGGATGTCGCGCGTCGTGCCGGGAACAGGCGTGACAATGGCCGCCTCACGCTGGGCTGCGAGAGTTAAGAGACGTTGATGGCAGACGGACAACGCACCCAAGAAATTCAGTAAACTGCTTTTGCCTGCATTCGGCGGCCCGAATATGGTGAGATGCAGCCCTGTGCGCAGGATTTCACCGCGCCGGCTGTCTCTTAGATATGCCCGAATACGTTCCAAGAGCACTGCGGCCCGCTGCCGGGCTCCATTCATAGATGAGCACCAGGTGTCGCTGACGACCATTCAGCATACCTTGTTCATATACACCTTCTTCGATGTCTTCGCCCTCTCCGAAATCAATCAACGCTTCAACGTGTGCAAGGCAACCGATGATTTCCTGCCGGATATCCTCAAAAAGGACCCGTGTGGCACCCTGAAGCAAGATAAACACAATGGAAGGAAATTCCGGGCCGGGGACAAGCTCACCTACCTCCGCCGCTCGCAGTGCCATCCTTCGCTGGCCATCCGTCTCGGCATCAATAAGATCCTTTAGACCTTCAACCTGCGTGAGATCCAATCGACCTCCACGAAAGGCGCGTCGCGTGAATTCTCCGGGCTCCGCAGGTCGACAGAACGGTAGCGCGGAGAGAGCTCCGAGTACAGAAGAAATGACAGCCCGTCCAGAATGTATGTGCAGTTCGAGGACATCTTCCGTCGTGAAAGACTTCGGGCCTGCTCCGGGGGTGAATGATTCGTTCATCTCAGGAATGTTTAGTTGCTCACCTTTGAAAAAGACGGCTAAACCGTCGTCGAGGACCTCCCCGGTCTCAGGGTGCCGGATGCGACACCGTTCCATCCGCCAGGGCTCAGGTGGATTGGTGGCGGACTTTGGAAGCAGACGCGTCCTAACCAGCTCGGTTTCGGGGCCGGACACCCGGATGACAGCAACACCTGCTTTGCCAGGGGGAGTCGACAAAGCATATATCGTGCTGCGCTGCGCGTCAGACAGGAGCGTAGCATGTCGTTCTGTATGCTTCCATCTCCTTGCAAGCCGAAGACGAGCAATGATCACGGGGCGGTGCTGATCGAGTCTTGAATGAGCGAGAGAAATTCCAGATAGAAGATTGAAAGCTGTGGATGAACGTTTTGAGAAAGTTTTGGAGAGTGCACGATTCATAGGACCAGTGCACGATGTTGCACTGCGCGGCGAGGTGCTCCTCCCTGTGGTTGGTCGCGAACAGAACAGCGTTCGCCCGATCAGGGCGGCACGTGGTCTGATACTCGCTCTGCTCTTGTGCTCCTCCATTCCGACTCCCTCACTCGCTCTCCCCGCCCGCAGCGTCCGCAATCATGGGTCAAACAAGTGCGCGTCCTATAGCAGGATCCTTTTGACGGCACTCAATCCGATACAGCGTCTGCTCAGTTTATGGAGGATATGGAACGACGGTCGAACTGTGGGTCGCGATTGAGCCGTCTACTTCGTGACGGGCTTTGATATCGCGTACAGTCACTCAGCCAGAGCTTGAAAGACTGAAGAAACGATTCATGAAACTCGATGTGTACGCGGTGTTATCTTGAAGCTACAGCAGCCGATTGTTCATGCACAAACAGGGACGGCTCAGGATCTCTTGATCGCGAGGAGTTCCTCCAGATACCGCAAATTGCTACGAATCCCCTGGCCTCCCGAATGATTGCTATCTTTGATGAAGAGTATGGTGTCCGCTCATTTATCACGTTCTCGGTCGCGCTCATCTGACATCGTAGCGGTGGAGGAACAGTAGATTTCCAAGAGTTCGTCGGTGGGCTGAGTGCATTCAGCAGCAGGGGTGGACGCGAAGAAAAATTGAAGTGTCCGTCGTATACTGCTCCTCTCTCTTGCGATCACCTTCAGCTCATTGTCATCCTCTTTGCGTGCAGTTGCCTTCAAAGTGTACGACGTCGACCGGGACGGATTCATCTCTAACGGCGAACTCTTTCTGGTTCTGAAAATGATGGTGGGAAACAACTTGAAGGTGGGCTCCGACTGGCGCAGCTTGGACCGACAAGAACTAAGCCTTTGGTGTTTCTTGTAGGACCAGCAGCTGCAGCAAATCGTGGACAAGACGATCATGGAGGCGGATCAGGACGGCGACGGGAAGCTAAATTTCGAAGAATTTGCGCAGATGGTGTCCAACACGGTTCGTTGCCTCTGCATTCCCTGGCTTCTTGGGCTGACATGCCCTCCATTCAGGACATTGTCAAGCAGATGACATTAGAAGATCTGTTCTAGTCGATTGCTATCTCTTACCCGCGACTTGTTTTCCATACCCGCATCTCACCGACCCCGTCGTCGATACGCATGTCTTTGGTATCTTTGCTTACGCGCATTAAGCGAAAGGGCTGTATCGACATAATGCGCAGTTTGTATATTTAGGTTCAGCAACCGGCGCAGTTCGAAATGAGAGACGAGGAAGGTGAGATTAGGCAAGAAGCTACGATATTGTACACAGAGGAGGGTGCAACAGATGTTATACAAAGTGGGATGTGTCTACAATATGTGATAGGGTATCCTGGTGGATTGTGTGCCGTCAGTCCGTCCTTCTGACCGATTACACCGTATTACACGTCGACGGAAAGTTGGGCACCTCAAGATCAGAGCCTGCGATGCTGGGATCGCCCTCCGATCTTGAGCATCAGGATCAAGCAACGACCCAGTCAACAAATGTGATGACGGGCAGTGCCTGGAGATCTAGTCAGAGAAGCGCGGACGGAGATGTTCCCGCTGCAGTAGCCAATAAGGCCTGCGCGTCTAATGTCAGACCGTTCTGTACGGAGGCGTTTCGTGCAAAATTGGAGTGGATCATGAACGGTGATTGTTGGGAGGGAAAACCGGCCTGGCTGAACACAGATGCCGGAGCCGTGCCGTAGTTCTGGGACGCTTGGAGCTGTGCCAGGTAGAATGGATCGGTCGTTGCGAAAAGAGATGCGGAGGATGGTGATTCGGAAATGGGATTGTAGACCGGAGAATGCGGCAGGTTCCTGGACAAGTGCGCTTTCGTGGACATGGGAGAGCTTGGGATGAGCAGATCTTCCACCATCCTCTCGTCCTCGTCCATCTCGTCTCGCATATCATCAGCGCTTCTGACTGATGACGAGGCCTGGGGTGAGTGAGTGGGCCACGCCGATTCAACGCTCATAGGGCCACCCCAGCTGAAGCTCGACGAGGGCGTTCGACCAGTAGGCGTGTTACAGGGTTTGACAGAACTATCTCTCCGCGAAGATGCCGCCAGTGATTGGCAAAAAAGACTTTGCGCTAGTTGCAGCTGGATAAGGTGATAAGTCAAAGCTGGTTGTCGTGTTTCATTGGGAGCTGCTTACCTGCAAAGACGCCAGATCCAAGGCCTCCTGCCCAACATGGCTGCCAGACATGGACGAGCACAAGTCCTCCATAGACATGCTCATATTCGGGTCGGATAAGGCCTGAGGTCTTGGACAGAGCTGATGGAAAGCCCCGGGGTCGCGTGCAGCGAAAGATATGGTCGGGCGTGAGAGAAGCGTAAGATGTGGGGTTAACTGCCAGGGGATCGCTTCGGGAGCCTTTTCGCGGGAAATGTCACTGGGCGTCGCAGGTTGTGGGCGTAAGAAGAAAAGCTGCTCAGAATGATATAAAAAGCAATATAGTAGATCCACGTGAAGACATTTGTACCGGCCCGGCAATCTTCCGATATTTCCCGAGTTGCGACAGACGCAACTAGGCTCGTCCGGACCCACGAGCAACGATACCGCATACGTACATCCGGGCCTCGCTGGTGTGTGCCGACCTGCATGATCGCTCCACACAGGCCCAGACATTCGAAGTCTGTACTCTTCGACGAAGAGGAAGTTCGCTTGTCCATGACATCGATCATTTTACCCCGCGTACATATTACCCCGCTCGGCGGAATCAACGGCGCGCCTTGCACCGGCAACTCGGCGAGCCGAACCTCCGAACATTTTCCAAGAACACGAAACGAAGGGGAATCGAAGCAACTAGTAGACGTACATGGTATTGTATTGTGAGTGATCTGCCTAAACAAACTCTAGTTCCATAGGATAAAAACTACATGCAAATGAAGACTCGAATTGAAAATGCAATGCCTTGTGCATTAATCTTGCTATGCCGGAATCCAGGTGCGTGTCTGTCCAGAGCACGAGCGACCGCGCACGAGCCCTGGACAGACTGCCGACTCACGGACTGTTGGGCACCTCTATGCCAGGTGTCCGCTGGCCAATTGCATGCTCGGGTGTCCTTTCACCATCAGCATCGATATCCATCCTGGAAGAGTCTTCGGTCCCGTCTTCGGCATCCGTCTCATCGGCTGAGCTCAGACTGGCAGCATCCGAGCCACGACTTGAATGGGTCGGCCGTATGGTAGGCTCGTCATCCGTCGTCCAGCCGCCTTCAGTTTCCGTTTCTGTATCCGCACCGGAGTCATACGAAGACGCTGACGAGGTCGAAGCCGAACGGGGCTGCGGCTGGGGCCTAGCAGGCGGAGTATTATTCGGGGCCAAGGATGATTGTGCGTTGGAGCCGGAGAATGGCGCAGAAGGGGTTGGGGTGAGGGATGCGGATGACGAGGTGCTCGCCGACGACGGCGGAGGAGAGGGGGGTTGATGGTCCCCGTTTGGTGTCGGAAAATGTGTTGGAACGGCACCAGAATTGGAGAAAACGATCAATTGCTCAGCGTAACGCTGCATTTCATCCCGGGGGATCACCAGCCGGAAATCATTCAGCAGGAGGAACTGTAGCTCAAGCTGATTGAGTTCTGCTTGGGGTAGACCGCCAACCTGGAAACACGATGATGAGCGACTTTTCATTAAGGTTGGACAGAAAAGGAAGAATGGCGTCACCGACGTCAATTGGATCCCAGTACACACCTTGGCATATCTCGAGTTCGTGTAGAACACATCGCTAAAGAACTTTGAGGCAACAGTGACCCCCGCAATTACGAGACGATGTATGTTGTAAGAATCAATCACAAACGTGCGACCCGTTGCCTCCGAGGAGAGTTTACTCATACGGTCAAAGTAGACCAAGAGTGACAAGAAGACCTCGTTTGTGGTCGGGCAATACTTGAGGATGCGAAGGAGATAGGCTTCGAGAGAGATTGTAGGGATATTACGCGCGTGGAAAGTGAGTATGGATGCAGGGGTGGAGATCGCAGTTCGTGACGCTGTTGTCAACGTTCGCCAGATGGGGGCATCCGTCGCTGTGACGGTGGCAAGGGTAGTGCGGGTTGGGGTAGTGGAAGGTGGTGTAAGGGGCGAAACCGCGTCCAGCTTGTCATTCGTCGCCGCTATTTGTGATAGCAGCGAAGCAAGCAGTCGTAACAGCTCTTGAGGCGGGTAGGAGTGCACATCGAACGCGCCAGACTCTTGTATGACAGGCCCAGGGGCTGCCCGCTCTTCATCTCTAGGCGTCGAAGTGATTTGGTGTGCGTCGGGCTTGGAAGAGTCAGACGGTCTCGGCGGCTGAGGTGCCCTACGAGACGACGACGCGGGGGTCTGTAGGGCCACTGCTTGTTGCGCCACTGGACCTTGTCTGTGAGCAGGTGTCGACGATGACGAAGGCTTGCGAGTGGGAGGACGGGGCGCGGAGGATCTCGGTTCGCAAGGTTGTACAAGAGCGAGCATGGGTGGTTCAGAATCAAGCAGTCAACAAAAAGTTCTAATTCACACGGAGTTACACCACGTCACAAATCTCCATGTGCAGCTGCAGCCATGCGAGGCGGCTATCGCTCGGCAAACGCCTTTCTCCAGACTTTTGACGAACTCTTCTGCTCCACTTCCAGATAATTTCCGCTCTGTCCACCAGCCGTGTCCTCCGGTCGCTTCGGTGGTCGATGACCAGGGCCTCAGGAGCACCTCCACTCCTAATCGCTCCTGAATTCTTTCTGTCGCTCTCAAACGTTCCTTCATTCGAGTACATATTTACTAGCGTTGAGAGCTATGCATCCACACTCATTGGTTGCCCGATTCTACTCAGCCGAGCGCTGGCCCTTAGATTTCAAATCGAAGTGATTCCAAGTTCAGCTACAAGAATACCGTTCAATTCAGGTTCTATGTATGATCTTCTGCATTTCCCTTTCGACAGGGGCCCTTCGCCTTTATGTTCATTACAACTCTCGCGCTACGTTGAATCACCCTGCAAGCCTTTGTCCGCCCCTCTTGACTCGGTACAGCCACGGGGGATTGCAGTCGGTACTGCCGAGAGGTCACTGCAAACAGAATATGAATGGGCCGTGATGATGATGGCGTAGAAGTAGGCTCATGCTGGCTTGCGACAAAATAGACGTTCTTTCTCCTGTTACTCCCAATCTGCTGGCCAGCGGTCAAGAAGGTCTTGAGCAATCTCAAGAATATGGCGAGGAAAATGCGAGGAATCCAGTGCTGCTTGGCTGGCAAGCGCAACCAATGCTGCATGCAGAAGCCGCAAATCTCCTTCGGTGGCCTTGGCTTCGTTGTTGCTCAGTGAGGTGATGTCGGACAGGATGCGGGATAGTGTTGACACATCGTCGCGGGAAAGCGGGCCCTTGCGGGCTAGAATAGGATGCAGTTCCTCGTTCCAGGTCAAGACACGACTCGGTTTGTGAGAGGGAGAACGCGGATGGGACATGTCGAGACCAGGTTCAGCGGAATTCTCTGACTGAGTCACTGACTCGTATCTGTCGAGTCCGATATCGCTGAACGGAGTGAGATTTTCGATGTCGAGTGCCTCCGGAAACTTTTGCGCAGCATGCATGCTTTTGCTAGCCTTCCTTCTCTTCGTCTTGGGCCCATCCATGTCTGCAATATTCGAACCCTCCAACCCGAATGTGTCACGCAAGAGTTGCGCCAGGGTAGCCGTTGGTGCTCTGGGGGCGACATCATAGGAAGGACCGGTCTCGATTGGATCCGGGTCACGATATCTGGACTGGAAGTCGGCAAGCCACTCCGATACGGCATGTAAGTTATTTGCGAGCCTGCTATCGTGCATGGATCCCACCGGGGCATAACAGGTCTCCAAGGAAACTTCCAATGACGACAGTGCCTTCGGATTGACTTCAAACATAGACACGTCTCGGGGCTGGGGGACATTGAACAATGGAGTTGCAGCAGGCGGTTCGAGTGGGGACGCGAGAGCAGACCTTCCCAAGGCACTAGACACGGGCTCCCGGGGAGTCGCAGATGGGGATTTCAGTCCGTTGAAGGAGAGCGGGCGAGCACCCTGGGGCGGCGCAGCTCCCGATGTCACGATGGCCAAGTCGATATTCTCCTCCGACTCGTCATCTGGTGGCTCTAGCAGAGAAGTGAGAGGAAAAAGGACGACATCCGGCTAAGATAACCTCAGAAACCACAGATTCGAAAATCCGTGTCGGCGTACCCTTGTTAAACCAGAGTCGGGGTCCTGTTCGTAGCAGAAATCGTCCCGTTTGCGTTTCAGCGGGATATGCAATCCAGGGTCGCGTGAAATTTTGAGTATCTTCGGGTATAGCGGAGGAGCGGAGTTCTCGATAGCATGTGAAGAGCCCTGCAGACAGCCGATGGTGAGAAACGAGACATGGATAGATGAGATACGACTCACTGCCTCTTTGAGTTTGATGCTACTTGTTTGGACACTCTCCTGATGGCCTTGGCCCAATTGGGGCAGAGTGTCTACAACTGGTAATGAGTCATGCACAGCGTGCCAAGGACACCACATATAAAAGAAAGCTACTTGCCATTTTCAATATCCATGAGGAGGATGTGTGGTGATTTGATTTTCAGTAGAACAGCAGGATTCTGGTAAGCAAGTCAATATTACAACAAAGCATCAAGAGAGCTGAGCATGAGAAGACGCAGAGGGATTGAAGGACTTGGACCATGGATTTTGCTAAGCACATGTTGTGGTATGCAATACAGTGCTTCATAGATAGGTTGAACAAAACCATGTGTGGCTCAATGAGAGTTGCAAACACAATTGCAAATCAACAAAGAGGGCTGCAGGCAGAGAGTGTGGTGGACAGTGAAAGTTGAGATCCCTGTCATTTGGTTGTGCCAACACAATCATAAAATGAAACACATTGCTGGTTGCCCAGCAGTAGCATCTACTATTGTGAACTCACATTATCAAGGTGAGGGTAAATTTGCAGAATGCAGAAGAGGAAAATGGAACCAGGAGTCTAATGAGATAATAGGAGAAGAGTCAAGCCAAAGTGTTGTAGCTTGTTTGCTGTCTTTGGGTCTGCCTGTCTGTTTTGACAGGTTTGTGACATATGACATACAATACTATTTTGGGAATTTGTCATGTGCTCCAAGTGTTCAGTCTGGAACTTGTCATGTGATCATGCTTATGTGTAACAACCAAAAATAAGAGTTGAGAAGAAGAGTGAATTGCAAGACTGGAGAATAAAGCACTAGTTGTCAGGGGAACCCCTGCTTTTGTCTGATCATCGTTGTCATAATTCAATCACTTTTTCATTGTTTCATCATTTCATCAATCATCTTATCTTATCTTGACATGGGGATATCTTATCACAGATCATGGCATCACACAGTCTGGGTTAGGGGTTCAGGGGACTACTGTAGCCCTGCGTAGGGGAGAAACATAACGTGTCACGCTGATAGGCTGGCTACCAGACGCGCTCTGCACCAGCTCTATAAGGGCGTATTTTTTGCACTTTTACAGAGTTTACTCTTGAACCATTTGGTGTATCGTGTCGCAGTTGCCAGTGTTGCGCTCAGTAGGACTTAAGGGTCTACTGCCCAGTCAACGACTGTGGATAGTGGCAACAATAGCAAGGCAGTCAGACCACTACTGTGGAATTGGTCTTATGAGTCTACACCAGGCTCAGGGCTATTAGTGACGGACACTCGGACCACAACAATTCTCCAAAAGGGATACTTTGTTGCGGCAACTCCTCAAAAGGGTCATTCTCTGCAGATGGGAACTCGGGCTGAAGGGCTTAGCAATGCACAATGTTCTCAACATTACAACTACTACTAGACAGGACTTGGTGTTACAAGATTGAACCAATCTTGTTGCGGCAACTCCCGGCTTTGGGTTGAACATTTCCTTAAGATCATGCCACGGCGACGACTTGTCACATGTCATGACCCACTCAATCACGGGATATTGTGGACGCGTCACGGCGAGTCGCGCCCATACCCAAACACATCAAAAGCAACACAGGCTAGATCCGTGAACCAAACCATGTGAGGAACGTCTGGCTTGCCTAGGGCTATACGGCTTCTTGGGATGCCCACGTTGGACTCACTTGCCAAGACATACCAGTTGGCCAATCCAGCACATTGTATTCCAAAAGTATGACGCGGTGGGTTGACCCACATCAAAAGCACCATATGGACAATGGGGCGGGGTCCTGATTGTGACAATCAACCCAAAACAAAGTCGAAAAGAGAAGTGAATTTGAAGACTGGAGAATACAACCAAGTAGCTACAGTATTTATACCCAAATCCAGTCTGAGTCATATCTACAACTAATGAGTCATAGGGCTATGTACTGCATGGAGCACTGGTCATGGGTTGTAGTAGAACCTTCCAGAGCATATGTCGTGCAGCCTTGAATCGATAAGAACCCTGGAACCCCTAGGCCTGGACCGTCTGATGCCGTGATCCGTGATAAGATAATCCGTGTCGAGATAAGATGAGATTGTCGAGGATAAGATGAAAAAGAGTCGAATTATGACATTACCCCCTCTCTAGGGTCGATGTCCTCATCGACTAGGTCAATGGGCGTGAAGACGTTCTCGTAGGGGTCAAAGAGTTGTCGCTGGGGATATGGAAGGCGCTCGTCTTTGGGTTTGTAGCGATGGATGAGATAATCCCAGTGTCCGGCTTCGAGTGTTGGCAGGAGGCGAATGCGTGTGTCTGGGTTGGATTGTTTCTTCTGCCAATCTCTCAGGACCTTCTTTGCGTGGGTAAGGTGACGTGATGGTTCCCAAGTATTTTCGCTATGCGGCCAGCCCTTCCATTTGACCAAGTACTGTTTTCCTTGGCCGACGTTTCGCTCTTTCACAATCTCTTCGACTTCCCACTCCTCTGCTCCTCCGATCATCTTGGCTATGGGCCTCTTCTCTCGGCGATGGGGGGGTGGTTTGTGATATGGTGTCAATAGTGACTTGTTGAACACCGGGTGTCTTCAGTCCGTGTCCGGCAAGTCCAGCTTCCATGCGGCCGCTCCAACCTTCTCCAGTATTTCGTATGGTCCTAATCTCTTGTCGCTCATCTTCTTTGATGGTCTATCCGTCTCGATATTTTCCCCTTCTATGTACACCTTCATCCCAACTCTCAACTCTGGAACTTCTTTTCTTTGTTTATCGTAGTATTTTTTCATTTTTTCATTTGCTTTTTTCAATGCTGCTTTTGCTTCGTCTTGTATTTCTTTGATTCTTTTTACAAACTCCTCCGCCGACTCGTTCCTCGATTCCATCCGTTGTTCTACTCCCTTCCATGGGTGATATCCGTGATTGGCGTAGAACAGTGATATTTTGGTAGACGTGTTCATCTTGTTGTTGTATGCGAACTCCGCCATTCCCAGCCACTCCGACCAGTCCATCTGATGGTAATTGACGTAGATGCGGAGATAGTGCTCGATCTCCTGATTCATGCGTTCCGTTTGTCCATCTGTGATCGGGTGATATGCGGTCCCTGGATTCATTTCCACGCCCAACATCCGATTTGTCTCCCTCATGAAACCTTTGATGTAACGCAAATCCCTGTCGGTGATGATCTTGCGGGGGATCCCGTGGTAGCGGAAGACTTGGTCCCTGGTTAATCGTGCGACTCCTTCACTGCTGATGTCAGTACTAATTGGTTTGACATGGATCATTTTGGTGAAGGTGTCACACCACACATGAATTGCGTCATACCCGTTACTGACCGGTAGGGGTCCGATTTGATCCATGGAGATGATTTCCCATGGCACATTTGGGACTGCATGCGGGTGCAGAGTCCCTGTCCTTGCTCTCCTGGTCTTGGTCCGCTGGCACGCCTTGCATGTCTGGATGTATTTCCGGATTTGGTTCCCCATCCTTGGCCACCAGTAGTTCCTTTCCACCATTTCCTGCGTTTGATTGATCCCAGCGTGTCCGACCAAGGGTGTGTCGTGGTGTAGTCCGATGATCTTGTCTCGCAGTTCCTCGTCCCTCGGTACATAGAGCTTCCCATGGTATGTGATGAGCCCGTCTTCCTTTTTCCATCCAGCGAGTGACTTCTCCAAGGCCGCCTTGACGCTTCCATCAATCGATCGAGTGGCCTTGATCTCATCAACTAGCTGCTGATCTTGTCCCTTGAATGTGACTTCTTGCGATCGGAAGAACTCGGGCTTCAGTAGGGTGACGTCCTTGTTGTCATTCTTGCCCTGGTTGTGATCCGCTCGTCGAGATAAGAGATCCGCCTTGCGGTTGAGTGCGCCGGGCCAGTGTCGTAAGGTGAAATCAAACTCCGCCAACTCCGTGATCCACCGTGCTTGCCGTCGATTGAGCTTCTGCGGCTTCCGAAAGTACTCGAGATTCTGATGATCGGTGAAGATCTCGAATGTTTCCGTGGCTCCCAGGAGCAGCTGCCTCCATTCGTCAAGCGATAACATGATTGCAAGCATTTCCTTGTCGTAGATCTCATAATTTCGCTCGGTTTCAGTCAATGCGTGCAAAATAAATGTGATTGGGCGCCAAATGCCGTCTTGGTTTTGGCTCAAAACGGATCCTGTTGCCCCTTCCGAAGCATCGGCTTCCAGACGATATTGGCCGGTGTCGTTTGGCAGTGCTAAGACCGCATCCTCCGCGATTCTCTTCTTCAACCTATCAAATGCTGCACGCTCATCCGTACTCCATGACCATCCTGCCTTCCCTGTCAGCCGTGTCAACGGCTTGGCGACTTCCGCGTATCCCCGGACAAAGCGTCGATAGAAGTTTGTGAACCCTAGAAATGCTTGGACTTGTTTGACGCTCTTTGGTTCTGGCCATTCCATCACGCCCTTGATCTTGACTGGGTCCATCCGCATCGAATTGTGTCCGATAATTACACCCAAATATTCGATTTCCGTGTGTTCAAACTCGCACTTTTTGGGCTTCAGGTATAGCTTGTGTTTCTGGAGCAATTCGAGCACTCGTTTTGTGATCCGCCGATGTTCGTCCAAGTTCTCTGTGAAGATCAGTATATCGTCCAGATAGACCACCACGTGACCCTCATTGATCAACTCTCGGAGTATGTCGTTCATCATGTTTTGGAACATTGCCGGGGAATTCGTGAGACCAAAGAACATAACTAAGGGCTCGTACAGCCCTCGGTTCGTGCGGAATGCAGCCTTCCACTCGTTGCCCTCTTTGATTCGTACATTGTTATATCCCCACCGGATGTCGAGCTTGGTGAAGAACTTTGCGCCACATAGATTATGGACCAGTTCGGAGATCAGCGGCAGCGGGTATCGATTCCGGATTGTCATCTCATTCAGCTTCCGATAATCTTGGACGGGGCGTAGAGAGCCATCCTTCTTCTTGACAAAGAAGAATGCTGAAGCCATGGGTGATTTTGATGGCCTGATCCATCCACTGGCCAGGTTCTCTTGTAAGAATTCATCGAGTTTGACTTGTTCATTGCGTGATAACGGGTACACCTTGCAGTCCACTGCTTTGGAACCAGGTTTGAGCTCAATTGCATGATCCCATGCCCGTCGGTCCGGTAGTGAGTCGAACGATTCCTTGGCGAATACCTTGACAAATTCCCAATATTGATCCGGAATCCTTCCCTCGGTCATTCTCTCTTTCTCCTTTTCCGCTTCTTCTGCGAATTTCTGCGCCGGCGTTTCCTTCAGCCGTAGGTCCACTTCCTTCCCAAAATCGACCAACAGGATCGATTCTCCCTCTTCCAGATCTGGTGTGCTCGTGTCCAGGTCGATTGCATCCATGTCAATCATTGCTTGATGTTCCTCGTGACCCCTCATGTGACACCGCTCTGGGCATCGGCTGAATCTCATGGTCTGCTCCTGCCAATCCACCTTGGGGTTGTGTTCCATCAGCCAATCAAGACCAATGAAGATCCGGGCTTTCCCTAAGCACGTCAGAAGGAACGTGCGTGTCTCCACATGAGGACCGATTCTCATCCTCAGATCGACGTAGTGCGTGATCCAACCGCTGATGTTTTCGGTGTTGTCGGCATTACGAGCCACGATGGGTTGTGGAAGCTCTTGGATATCCAACTTCTCTGCTCGTGCGTAGTTGGTATCGATACAGCAGGTACTGCAGCCGCTATCGAGCAGCGCCTTGACTCCGCGCGTTTTCCCTGAGTCCAGACCCGTGATCTGGACATATACGTCCATCGAATGCCTCTTCCTTTCGGCCTGGTAACTGCGCAATTCCTGCGCCAACCTGCGGGGCTGGGGGTTCTTCTGTTTCTCGGCCGCCAATTTCCTCTGGATGGCATCTGGCACCCTGGTGCGTTTGGGTGCTTCTGGAACCTTGATTTCGGCAGATTCCTTAGGCGCTTCCTCCTTTTCCAAGGATTGAGCCTTCGGAGCGATGCTCCTCTTTTCAGTCTTTGTTGACGTGGTTCCTTCTCCACGAGCTATAAATATGTATGAATCCAAAATTAATTTATCTGCAGCTTTCTGATCCTTTTTACTTTGTAAATACTCTCTATTTAAAGCTATTTTTCTTTGGCGTTCTTTTTCCATATCAGCAATGAGAAAATCGTGAATATTGGTACGTAGTGAGTCCGAGATTGTATATGTACGTGCAGAATCGTTCATGTCTTTAATTGAAACAAGTACAGAAAATCGTCCATAGTCCGGACGCTCCACCTCCTTGGCTAGAGGAGTGGAGCGCTTCAAAAACCCTTCTCATGCAGCTTCTCGGCAATCTCCTTGAGGAACTCGTTGTCCTTATCCCCATTTTCGATCTCTTCCAGCATTGTGGCCCGATTGAAGAATGTGCGCTTCTTCTTGGGCTCCAGACAATTCCGCGCGATGTGCCCAGGCTGCTGACAGTTGTAGCAGATTATATTGCGGCCGCAGGCATGGGTGCGATCGATTTCCATCGGGACCGGTTCATTAGCAGCCGGCCGGGTCGGAGCAGGCGTGGGCGCCGCTGGTGTTGCCTGAGGGCGGAATTGGGGAGGAGGCCGTGGAGTCGAGTGCACATAGGAGGCCTTACGCAGCTGGTCCCGCAAAGCATTGGCCTCGATGTTGACACACCAGTTCTTGAAGGCACCATATGCCTTGGGCAGGGGGACGCCGGTGTTGTAGAGGCGGCTTGCAATTTTGCTGCTGAGTCTGCGCTCCAGGAACTCGATGAGGATATTGTCCTGTTCCCCTTTCTTGTACTCGCCCTTGCTGTTGGTGGAGGTGACCACGTTGTACCCCGCGTCTGCAGCCAGCATTTCGAAGTCAGAGATGTAGTCCGCAAAGGACCGTCTGCCCTGGCGAAGGGCCATGAGTCAGGCGGCAGCGACTTGCTCTGCGTTGGAATCCCCAAAGGCCCTCTGAAGCTCCTCCAAGAAGCTTGTCGCGGTGACTCCCGCCTTTAGTCCTTGGAAGCCCTCGAAATTGTGCTGCTTCCAGTTCATCGCCCATCTTGAGGCGGCGCAGCTTGTGCCGCTCTCATTTCGGAGGTAGGACAGGACGAAGAGGATTTTTGTCTCGTCCAGCAAGAACTCCGACCGATAGGCACCGATGTAAGTGGTGCACGCGTCCACAAAGCCCAGGTACTTGGACTTGTCGCCATTGAAGTAGGGGGGATTGGCGGCGAGGGTGATGCGGTGATGTCCTGACATGGTAGGAGCAGGTGTGGTAGGTGGGGGCGAGGGTGGTTGTTCAGAGGGTAACTCGCCAAGGTCGGGGATCTTGTCTTCAGGAGGCGGGAGGGCAAAGTAGGGGTTGGAGGGCCCGGGTTGGTTTTGATGCGCCAGATCGGGCGACGATGGTAGGATGGGAGGAGGAGACAGACTCCCAGACGACGATGGGAATCGGAACGAAATGGTGGATTTGTGTGCTGTACAAGCACTTGAGGGAGGGTTCTTTTGCTAGCAAAAAGATCCTGGGCCTGTCAGGGGAACCCCCGTTTCGGACCGCTCTGCCTTCGATCAGGCATGTGATTGCGCTCGCGTGACCTGTCAGCTGTCACGCGCCGCGGCCCGGACTGCCGCGCCGAGCGCTTCTCCTTGATGGGCACATGGCCAGGTGCCCCATTGTTCCTATTGTCCCCGCTCCCATTGTTCTGTCATGGCCGTTGTACTTATTGTCCCCATTGTTCTTTGTTTGTCGCTGCGCGCTCCATTGTTCTTGTATCATATAAATAGTGGCGCCTGGCAAGGAGAATCCCCAACACAGTTTCTCTTTGGATTCTCCCTTGCCAGAACTCTGAGATCGGGTCTCGAGGTTGCCCTTACAGCAGAAACCGTGTTCCTAGGGATAACCGGACAAGATTGCGAGGTTCGACGCTGACGCCAGTGGAGAAGAGTCGACGAGCGACCAAGACCACCACTCCCTCACCTCCTATCTTGCCCCCTCCTCCCCTCCACAAGCAGACCCGATGAGCATGGATGACAACGAACAGCAGCGGCTGTCTGCTCTGGAGACCAGCATACAGAACATCGAGGCCGTACTCACCCGCCTCATCTCTCAACAACAACAACCCCCTGCCCCTGCCCCTGCTCCAGCTCCGGCAGCGGGTCCAGGTGTTTCTACTGGCGCCAGCCCTGCGCGCCCCCTTATCCGTCCGAATCCTCCCTTCTCCTTCGATGGGGATCGCACCCTGGGCAAGAGCTTCTTGCATTCAGTGAAGCAGTACTGGCGTCTGCTTCCTGAGGCGTTCTTCGTGAATGGGGCAGTCTCGGAAGAAAAGGTAGTCCGCTTTGCCCTGTCCTACATGTCCAAGGACTCCGCGGCCTCCTGGTCCGAGCGCATGTCCGAGCGCACCCCATTCCCGTTCCCTACTTGGGCTCTCTTCGTCACCGAGTTCAAGCTTCGATTCGTCGAGGAGAACGAGCAAGACCACGCCCTGGCGCGACTGGAGACCCATCTGTATTATATGGGCTCCCGTGACGTGTTCAAGTACACGGACGAATACGACGACCTCCTTGATCTCGCCAGCTATACCGACGATCTGGTCAAGGTGACCAAATATAGGACGGGCCTGGATCCGAAGATCAACCAGGCTATCACCACCTCTGGCAACCCTCCCAGGCTTACTGACTACGCCGAGTGGCGTGTCCATGCGTTCCGGCAGTACAATGCGGAACAAGCTGCCAAGGCGTCTCGAGGCCACGTCCCTCCCCCCCGAGCGCCTCCTATCGTCCCTCGTCCTCGTGCCCCGGTGCTCCCTGCTGTAGCGCCGGCAATTGCTGCTCGCCTGGCGCCGGCTCCTGTTGCCCACCCCATCCCCATGGAGTTGGATCGGACCCGGCTCCGCGGTGACGTTCGCCGCACATGCTTCCGCTGCGGCAGTCCGGGCCATCTTGCCCGTGACTGCCCCACCCCAGCTGACATACGTCACGCTGATGTCCTTGATGAGGTCATCAATCAGCTGGGGAGTGATCTGCTTTCCGAGTTGGTTGCTCGGGTCGCGACCACTGCAGCCATTGCGGATCATGCGTCCAACGTCGCAGCCGAGGAGGAGCAGGGTTTTCTCCCCAGCGACGAGTGAGTAGTACGCCCTCGTTCGCTTCACGTAATTGTTTCTCCTGTTTGTATGATGAATCCAATTCCCTCCACTCTGCAACAGTTGAAGCGATAGACGTACACCCTGCTCCCCCTCTAAACCCACGAGTCCATAAGGAGAAGTGGGAACGCAAGCTCCCTTCCTGCTATGTCGCTGCCGCCTCTCCTGGGGCCAATTCTCTCCACCTCCCCCTCGAGATCAAGTCCACCGATAACGCAGTGAAGTTATCTCTCAAAGGCCTGGTCGATTGTGGTGCCACATCCGACTTCATTGACTCGGCCTACGTCCTCGAAAATCACCTCCCCGTTCGCCGCCTCACCCAGCCTATCCCCGTTTACAATGTGGACGGCACGCCGAACGAGGCCGGTTCCATTCGCGAAGTTGCTGATGTGGTTCTCCGTTACCAGGGCCACAGTGAACGCGTGCAGCTTGCTGTCACCCGTTTAGGCAAGCAGCAGCTCATTCTAGGGTACTCCTGGCTCCGGAAGCACAACCCGGAGATCAACTAGGATACCCAGGAGGTAAAGATGAGCCGTTGCCCTTCCGGTTGCTCCACCTGCCGGGAGGAACTTCGCGAAGAACGTCGATCTGCCAGAACCGCGGCCCGGGTGCTTCGCACCATCAGACAAGGTCCGGTTCCATCCATCTGCGCTGTCGACGTTGAGGACCACGAGGACAAAGAGATGCCGGAACTTTTGCCAGACTCGGATGATTACGACCCTGAAGATGTCAAAGAAGATGACGACTCCTTGGAAGCCGGTGACCGTATCTTTTACACTCGCTTCAACCCTTCTGAAAACATCCAAGCCACCAGCACCGTCTCTCAGCGACTCGCCGAGGCGTTTGCCAAGAACTCTGCACCTCCTCGGGATTCCATCCCCGAGTGGGCCCGCGAGTTCGAGGATGTTTTCAGCAAGGAGTCCTTCGACAACCTGCCAGAGCGACGCCCCTGGGACCACGCCATTGAACTGGTTCCCGACGCAAAGCCGACCAACTGTAAGGTCTACCCCATCTCCCCTCTCGAACAGAAGCAGCTTGACAGCTTCATTGAGGAGGGCATGGCTACTGGCAGGATTCGGCCGTCAAAATCGCCCATGGCATCTCCCATCTTCTTCGTGAAGAAGAAAGACGGCAGCTTACGGTTTGTCCAAGATTACCGAGCACTAAACGCGATGACAGTGAAGAACCGCTACCCGCTTCCCCTGATCAATGATCTCATCAACAAGCTCAAGGGAGCTCGGTTCTTCACCAAACTCGACGTTCGCTGGGGCTTCAACAACGTACGCATTCGTCAAGGCGATGAGTGGAAGGCAGCGTTTCGGACAAACCGCGGGCTCTTTGAGCCGTTGGTGATGTATTTCGGCCTGACCAATTCCCCCGCAACGTTCCAGACAATGATGAATGACATACTTCAGGACCTCATCCTCTCTGGCGACGTTATGGTGTACCTCGACGACATTCTCATCGCACATTCCGATATCCACCGTCACCGGGAAATCGTGAACGAAGTCCTCCGACGTCTCCGCGAGAACAAGCTCTACCTTCGCGCGGAGAAGTGCGAGTTCGAGATGCCGTCGATCGAATACCTCGGGGTGATCATTTCCCACAACCATGTGGAGATGGACCCGGTCAAGGTCGCAGGTGTGGCAGAGTGGCCAGCTCCGGCTAACAAGAAGGAAGTGCAGCAGTTCCTCGGCTTCACTAACTTCTACCGGAGGTTCATCCGGGATTTTTCGCACGTTGCCCGTCCTCTCTTTGACCTCACCAAGAAGGACGTGGCATGGACTTGGGGCGCCAACGAGGCAGCTGCGTTCCTTGCGCTGAAGAACACTGTTACCTCTACCCCAGTCCTGCAGCTCCCGGATGCTTCCAGGTCTTACCGCCTCGAAGCAGACAGTTCGGACTTTGCGACCGGTGCTGTCATCTCGCAGCAGTCCCCCGTGGATGACAAGTGGCATCCGGTTGCCTTCTTCTCGAAGAGTCTTAACGAGGTCCAGCGGAACTACGAAATCCACGACAAGGAGATGCTCGCCATCGTCCGCGCCTTGGAGGAGTGGCGACACTTCCTCGAGGGCACCGAGCACCCCGTTGAGATCTGGACCGACCACAAAAATCTGGAGTACTTCCGGAAGGCCCAGAATCTCAACCGTCGTCAAGCCCGCTGGTCCCTCTATCTGTCTCGCTTCGACTTCACCCTGCACCACCAACCTGGCCGCCTCATGGGCCGCCCGGATGCTCTCTCGCGCCGCCCCGACCACGGAGTCGCTTCGGACAACGCAGACGTCACACTGCTGCGCCCGGAGCTGTTCCATGTCCGGGCCTTGGAGGGTCTCACTGTCTCTGGACCCGAAGCCCCTCTCCTGCGCGACATCCGGGAGGCCCTCGCTGGTACCCCTGACCTGGAGGAGCCCATTGTGTTGGCAGCACGTGAGCTCCTCAAGGAACGCGGAGTTCGCTCTGCTCGGGCTGCGGAGTGGCGAAAAGAAGGCGGCCTGCTCTACTTCCGTGGCAAGCTGGTGGTTCCACGCAACAACGACCTCTGCCGACGCATCCTTGAGCAGCACCACGACACCCGCGTCGCAGGGCATGCCGGCCGCTTCAAGACGTTGGAGCTGATCTCTCGGAACTACTGGTGGCCCCAGTTGTCTTGACACGTCGGCCGGTATGTGGCCACCTGCGACCTGTGCTGCCGAACCAAGGTGCTCCGCCAACTCCCAATCGGGGAACTCCATCCCACGGAGGTCCCTTCGGAGCGCTGGGAAGCGGTGTCGGTGGACTTCATTGTGCATCTGCCAGACGCTCACGGGTATGATGCTATCATGGTCGTTGTTGACATGCTTGGGAAGCGCAGCCACTTTATAGAGTGCCACACCCGGCTCTCCGGTGAAGGTGCCGCCAGGCTTTTCTACAAGAACGTCTGGCGCCACCATGGGCTGCCGTCTAAGTATGTCTCTGACCGCGGCTCCCAGTTCATAGCAGAGTTCACGCAGGAGCTGTGGAAACTGGTCGGGGTCTCATCGGCAATGTCTACGGCTTGGCATCCACAGACGGACGGCCAGACCGAGCATGTGAACCAAGAGCTCGAGCAGTTTCTCCGGATCTTCACCAGCTACAATCAGGACGACTGGGACAAGCTGCTTCCCGCTGCAGAGTTTGCCTACAACAACCATATTCACTCATCCACGCAGCAGGTCCCGTTCATGACAGATACCGGTCGACTCCCTCGTATGGGCTTCGAACCGAATGGACTACGCTCAGCTGTGAACGAGTCGGCAAACGACTTCCGCGACCGCATTGCGTCCGGAGTGGCAGAAGCCAAGTCGGCACTGGTGAAGGCAAAGGATGAGTACAAGCAGTACTACGACCGCCGGAGGGTCTCTGCTCCAGACATCAAGGTCGGAGATCGAGTCTGGCTTGACGCTTCCGACATAGCAACAACGTGCCCGTCCCTCAAACTCTCTCACCGACGGCTGGGTCCCTTCAAAGTCACCCAGGTGGTTGGGCGCGGCGCTTACAAGCTTGACCTCCCTCGCCGCCTCTCTGGTCTTCACCCGGTCTTCCCCGTCGTCAAGCTGCAGCTCGTTGAGGACGACCCGTTCCCGACACGCCCGGCTCGCGAGGAGCCGCCACCTGTCATGGGCCAAGGAGCTGGCGAGGAGTGGGAAGTCGAAGAGGTTCTGGATGCCAAGATGCGCTATCGGAGCATTTGGTACTTCGTGCGGTGGAAGGGCTACGATTCGTCGCACGACCAATGGGTTAAGCACTCTGATATCTTTGCAGAGGACGCTATAGCGGCATTCTACCGCAAGCACCCCAACAAGCCACGCGTCATTGCCGCCGCCATCTTCGACTCCCTTCCGTTCCAGCACCCCTCTGCCACCATCCGCACGTTGCGTCGAGGCGCCGCAATCCAAGGGGGGGTGATGTCAGGGGAACCCCTGTTTCGGACCGCTCTGCCTTCGATCAGGCATGTGATTGCGCTCGCGTGACCTGTCAGCTGTCACATGCCGCGGCCCGGACTGCCGCGCCGAGCGCTTCTCCTTGATGGGCACATGGCCAGGTGCCCCATTGTTCCTATTGTCCCCGCTCCCATTGTTCTGTCATGGCCGTTGTACTTATTGTCCCCATTGTTCTTTGTTTGTCGCTGCACGCTCCATTGTTCTTGTATCATATAAATAGTGGCGCCTGGCAAGGAGAATCCCCAACACAGTTTCTCTTTGGATTCTCCCTTGCCAGAACTCTGAGATCGGGTCTCGAGGTTGCCCTTACAGGGCCTAGCTCTTCACGTGCCCGATGATCCCGAGGTGCGTTTTCCCGAAGGTCTCCACAGCACTCCTTGTAGCTACCGTAAGGCTTGGGTCGGGCTCAACGTTACCCGTGGCCTGGTGCTGTTTGCTCGATATGAACCCTTCACTGCGATCGCAGAGGACGACTAGATGATTCGGTAAAAGGGTAAGTGGGGTGATAAGGGTGAAGAGGATATAGCGGGCGTAGCGGTGCAGTGATGCAGGGTAGGAGGTAAGAGGTCCGAGGGTATGAGGGGAGTCTTCAAATTATGTGACAATCAACCCAAAACAAAGTCGAAAAGAGAAGTGAATTTGAAGACTGGAGAATACAACCAAGTAGCTACAGTATTTATACCCAAATCCAGTCTGAGTCATATCTACAACTAATGAGTCATAGGGCTATGTACCGCATGGAGCACTGGTCATGGGTTGTAGTAGAACCTTCCGGAGCATATGTCGCGCAGCCTTGAATCGATAAGAACCCTGGAACCCCTAGGCCCGGACCGTCTGATGCCGTGATCCGTGATAAGATAATCCGTGTCGAGATAAGATGAGATTGTCGAGGATAAGATGAAAAAGAGTCGAATTATGACACTGATCAGTCAGGACCTGTCTGATCGTTCAACTTTTTCATTACCATAAAAAGCAACCGATCTTAGATAGCGTAGCTACTATGCAGTTGTACAGGACTTTACTAAGCACCATTGTAGACAGTATAAGTAGCACATCGTTTCTTTGTATTGGGAGCTTTCCCCTGGGCTGTGAATCATACCCATATCAGATTGTTTTTGTGCAATTTGCGTGTTGCATGATTCCGTCTTGAGAAGTTCTATTACCCTTGCCCGGTTGCGACAAGTTGCTCCCTGAGCACTTGTAGCTACTGTGATTTGAGTTTGAGTTGAGATATCAGAAAGTTGGATTCGCTGCTTCTGGTTTAGTTGCGGCATCTAGTGTTGTTGCCTTTGGGCTTTGTTGAGATTGTTTTCCACACTTCTAGTTTGGCAGTGCATTGACTAGTTGTGCTTGGGTAGTTTTGGTCAGTTGGCAGTGCGTCGACTTGAGAACTTTGGTTCCACACTTCTTGCTTGGCAGTGCATTGACAAGTTGTGCTTGGGTTTTGGACATCTGGATATTGGCTGTTAGTTGGCAGTGCGTTGACATGGCATTTTGGTTTTACTAGTTGGCAGTGCATCGACTCAGTACTTTG
Source organism: Mycena citricolor (assembly GCA_963692855.1). Classification (NCBI taxonomy): domain Eukaryota; kingdom Fungi; phylum Basidiomycota; class Agaricomycetes; order Agaricales; family Mycenaceae; genus Mycena; species Mycena citricolor. Next base: position 2,679,135 of record CAVNYO010000405.1, read on the forward strand.
GTTGTATTGGTTGGCAGTGCGTCAACTTGATATTTTTGGGCTTTGCGTCACCATCTGGATGCTGTTGCTACAAGGGATCTTAATACTTCGTATTAAGCTCTGACTTGTGATATTGTTGGTTGTGGTTGGATTAGTGTTGGTTTTGACTGTATAGAAGATATTGGTTGAGACACCATTGTTTGCTATATATAAATTCTTGTTGTCGACTTTGTCTTCCGCAACTATTGGATCTGTGTCTATTGAGAGTTGTGATACTGGTGCTCTGTCCACCCTGAAGCCCTCGCATCTTTCACACACTGAGAAGCTGATTACAAGGAGTGTGAACATGTTTATATTTGGGTTTACTTTCATAGTAGATTCATCTGTGAACGCGCTCTCAGCATTTCAGCGGGTGTAGCGGTGAGGAATGCAGTGGTAAGAGGTATAAGGTAGGAGAGTATGAGGGGAGTCTTTGAATTATGTGACAATCAACAAGAAATAGAGTCAAAAAGAGATGTGAATTCAAAGACTGGAGAATACAACAAAGTAGCTACAGTATTTATACCCAAGTCCAGTCTGAGTTATATCTACAACTAATGACTCATGAGACTATGTACTGCATGGAGCGCTGGTCATGGGTTGTAGTAGAACCTTCTAGAGCATACATTGTGCAGCCTTGCTGTTGGGAAAAATGGGTCAAAGGGTCAATTAGATAATTGTAGTGTAGGTTTGCAATAGCAATAAGATGTAAGGGCAACTCCTGCCAGCCCAAAGGAAGAGAGCACACAGCACACAACAACCTCACATGAGTCTGAGCACAGAGGGGGATCCTTAGAGACTATCAAATACAAGGGAGGTATACTACTCACCTGAGCACAGAGGGGGATCCTTAGAGAACGATTCAAGGATCCATGTGCCCAGGTGTCACACTATATAGTCAGCTGTGACAAGTGACTGATGATGATGGGATATCACTGCCATGGAACAATAGCAGATGACAAGTAGATAATGACAAACCCAGATAAGATAGTGAGTGGCTCAGAGGGGCCAGTGACGGCCAGCTCCTGAGACACCAACAGTGGAAGGCCACACTGGAGGAGCCCAGTGGCCAGGCCAGTGCCGGGCCAGCCAGTGGAGACATCGGAGGCAAGGACCAATGCCTGACTGGGAAGAGGGGTGGTGCGGATGAGCGCAAAGGCATCTGGTACGAGCCTGTACGGCAGTAGACCACATCCGCGGGAAGAAGGCCGAAGTAGAGGGGGAGGAGTGCGTACGGCAGTAGCACTCCCTGGTGCAAGGAATTGGGCTTGGCTAGACTGCTTGCGGGGATTCGAGGGAGATGGCCGGGGGAAGGAGAAAGAGGGCGGATGTTGGCATGGATGGAGATGAGGATTGGAGGAGGAGGAGGAGGCTGGGTGATCGACAGGTGAGCAGGCACGGGTCGGCAGAGAGGGCGCAGTGGGTCACGTGCATGGTCATGTGCCCAAGGAGCGTGGCGTCCCCTGACACTTGAAATGTGATGTACTAGTGATAATAAACCCTATTGACCCTACACTGTTGCGCAATACTGTACCGTGCCAATCAAATCGTCAGGGGGTGTGATGCGTGACACAAAAGATCAATTCGTCAATTCGTCAGATGCCCCCATGACATGTGACATGTTGATTTTTTTCGTCAGGTCATGCATTCACTTCCCTATGGAGTGTGAACTGCTTGCAACTTGATCCGAAGCTATCTGTATGATAGCCCCAGACAGACTCAAAACAACACAGGGAAGGGTACACAAGTATTTCTAACACTTCAGCTGAACCCCACAAGCCTTATTTATTTCCGAACGGAAAAATGAATTCGTCACCTGGGCATGTGATGCGTGACATCAAAACAAATTTCGACTTCGTCAGGCAGCCTGTGACGCGTGACTGACGATTTGATTGGCACGGTACAGTACGTGAGTTTTACAGATCCATGATGGGCAGCTTTCCTGCATAATTTCTGTTGACTGTGTCATTGTTGTGCAGACTTGAGTGTTTTTGCATGACAGATAGGACAGAGTGATGAGATTACAAGATTGGTCATAGATAAGGAATTGATCACACTACAATTGGCTTGTGCCCATTGTGTTACTGCTGTAGCGCCTTGTTGCAGCATTCCTGTTAATACCTCAGACTGTCCTCCTCGCCTGACCTGGTTCATTTGTGTGTTGGAAGTTAGCCAAAAAAATTAGTGACATCATTCCCAAATTTTTGCCTTTTCAAACTGTGCAGCAGTATCTGTGAGCCTTAAATGCTGTTAAGTTGGCCATCAAGAATGTCTGTGGCTCAATGCATATCTTCAATGAGCTTCCAGCTGTATTCTTCCAGCTCTTGGAAGCGACATCCACTGGCAAAGTGTTTATGACATTTGTTGCATTGCTTGGTGTCTATTTTGAAGTGTTTGACATGCTATTACAAAATAATTGGGAGGGTTGGGAGGGGAAAACTTAAAGCTCATCAAAAGGATCACATGGACAGAAGGATCTGGAATATGTTTATCTTGTCTTATCTCTTATCACTCTATCTTATCTGTTGCCCTTTTCTGCAAAAACACTGAAGTCTGCGCAACAATGACACAGCCAACAGAAATCACATGGGAAAGCTGCTCATCACGGATCTGTCAAGCTCACATGTTGCGCAACAGTGTAGGGTCAATAGGGTTTATTCTAGTAATTAGCAAAAGTGTTGGTGTAGACACCCTAAATCAGATGAACCAGGCACCAAAACTTTTTTCAATCAAGAGTAGTCTCTGTAGACAATGTTGTTTTGAGCTATTTGAGAAAAGACTTCCTGACAAGCAAGGAAGACAAGGTGCACAGTGACAACAAGAAGAGGTTGGAATGCTGTGCACCTTTCTATCTAATCTACCTATTTTATGGCCTCCAGATTTTGACTGTGGATTCACATGTGGAGATTGATGTGAAAAACTCAATGTGAAAAACACCCACTCAGCACTTGACTCAACTTTCATCATCTCATCAACAAAATCGGTCTTGTCCGCACCCAATGATGGACAACTCGGACAATTTACAAATGACGACAGACTTCACACACAACTTCCGTATCACATGAGGGCACGCACTGGGCACGTGTGCGCTAACCCGCGGCATATGGGCAGTTGGTCTATCTATGCCCGACATAGGGTTCCCGCGGATCCACAGCATGGCTCTCTATTCTCCCATGGCCGGGACCGACTATTCGTGTCTCTCATCTACACTTGTTCCGCTTCGATTATAGAGTAAATCGCTGGGGTGAATCTATTCTCGTGATCTCAACCCCAGTGACGGAGGGCATCGCCCGACGAAACCATATGGTTATCCATACTTGCAGATAAGCGGAAGGACGGCAAAGTGCTGATTTACTCGATGCCATGACTGTGTCCCAAGTCCCGGGCGCACGATTGTCATCTCCATCGCCTGTTCTCTTTCCTGTCTGCAATGTCGCCTACTGCCACGATCGTGCACGACGGACATGAAAGTTCTGCGACGGAGAAGGATACGACGGCGTCCCGCGGCTCAACCAGCACGCCCCCCGGTGATACGAGCACACCTGCAACGTCGGGGAAGAGCCGCGCATTCTATATGAGCTTTATGGCGATCATGGTCACGACGTTCCTGAGTGCACTGGATCTGACTGCAGTTGGGACGGCGCTTCCGACTATAGCAGCGGCGCTGAAGGACACCAAGGGTGAATTCACATGGGTGCGTCGCGGGTCCAACGTTTTCGCGCTTTTTTGTTTACCGAAAGGCGCGACTTGCAGGTCGGGTCCGCCTACGCGCTGAGCAGCACGGCGTTTATCCCGCTCAGTGGGAGTATGGCCGACGCATTTGGCAGGCACGTTCGTCGAAGCTGTCGCCGTATCTCATGTCCTTCATCTCCATGCGTGCAGGAGGCCCGTCCTGTTGATTTGTATCGCGCTCTTCGCGATCGGAAGCGCGTTGGCCGGCGCAGCCCAGAACATGGTGTGTGAGCACAGCTTTTTCCTGCATTCCATGCTGACACTCGCGAATCCAGTCGATGATGATCGCAGCCAGGAGTGCGCACTTTTTTTTCGTGATCCCGATATTCATCTCATGTGTGTTGCAGCTATCCAAGGCATTTGAATGCCTTTTGCAGGCCGACGGTCTATTGACTGCTGCTATGTCTAGGAATCGGCGGCGGCGGAATCCTCAATCTAACTGAGATTTTGATCGCAGACCTGGTCCCTCTGGCTGAGCGGGGACTGTATCAAGGTCTAGTTGGTTTGATGTGGTCTTTGGCATCTGTACGTGATTGCACATGTGCAGCTAAGCATCTCCTCATGTCATTTACAGAGTATCGGGCCTCCCATCGTCCGTTCTCCCAATTGCATGGGGCGAAGAATGATACTCATCAAAGGCTACAGGGTGGTGCATTGGCCAGCAGAGGAAACAAAGCCTGGCGTTGGCTCTTCTGTACGATTTCTCCGATTCGTCTTGGCCGAGCTGACGACTCGCAGTCCTCAATCTTCCTCTGACCGGCCTCGCTTTCCTTCTGGTCACGATCTACCTTAACGTCAAGACTCCACCCGGCACTGTGAAGGAAAAACTAGCGAAGGTGGACTGGCTGTAAGCTCATCAGATTGAATGACGATCACCGTCCTCATGCACTTCAGTGGCAATGCGATGGTCATTATCGGCTCCGGACTGGTGATCATTGGGCTTACCTGGGGTGGAATCCGGTACCCCTGGAGCTCCGCGCCAGTTCTGGTGACTTTGATTCTGGGGGTGCTGTTCCTATTCGCGTTCGGGGTCTATGAAGCAACAGTGCCTGAGAGACCGACTATCCCGCTCGATGTCATCGGCAATCGCACCTCTTTGAGCGGGTGAGTGTCTCCAATTCTGGCTCGTCCACTTACTCAACCCTCGGAGGCTACTAACCACTGCGGCTCACGGGATTGCGAGCTTGGGTGCGGTGGAGCATTGTTCGTATTCGATCCGTGCGCTAACGACGAGCAACCAGCCATCATCTACTATCTGCCCGTTTTCTTTCAAGCATGCTTCGGTGCCTCGCCTATCCGGTCTGCGGTGGACTTTCTCCCCGGTGCCCTTCTCACTGCTCCCTTCGCACTGATTGCCGGTCTCCTGATCATGGCTGGAAAGCGATATAGAGAAGTGAACTGGATCGGATGGATATTCATGATCGTCGCATTTGGCTTAATCAGCACATTGGAGGCTACTGCTTCTACCAGCCAGTGGGTCGGGTTTCAAGTCGTTGGAGCCATCGGCACTGGATTAATCGTCAGTCTTTTCACTTGCCAATTTAACGAGCCCTGATTTTTCCAGTTCTCTGCTCCCGTGTTCCCCATTCTCGCACCACTCAATCCTGACCGAGCGGGTTCTGCGCTGGCGCTCTTCAGCTTCACCCGGTCGTTTTTCCAGACATGGGGCATTGCAATTGCCGGCTCGATCTTACAGGTGTGTCTATCTTTCTTTGCTGCGACAAACGACTCACTTGCTGCTTAGAATGAACTGAGCCGTAATCTCCCGCCGGCTTTCGTAGCCCAGTTCCCACCCCACTACGAAATCGCATATGCAGCGATCCCTGCGATCGATCTCCTCGATCAACCACTCAAATCAGAGGTCCAAGCGGCCTTTGCCTCCAGTATGAGCGTGATCTGGCAGGTCATGATCGGCCTATGTGGGCTTGGTTTCCTGCTCAGTTTGCTGATGAAAGAAGTACCGATGAGTATGGATGTGGACGACAGTTATGCCCTTGAAGAGGAGAAGGTTTCAGACATAGAGAAGCTGTAGAGTTCCGCTGGATGGTTAGTGCAATCACCAAATTGTATCATCACACCACTTTTCGCAGTCTCGAGCTCGATTATGATTTTGTGAATCTAACGAATGATACGGGCAGGCAGCTCTGTGGAGACAAAATGCCAGATGTAATGTGTCCAGCCCTCCAGGACACCAGCGCCCGCCATGATATGTAGACAGTCGCTCATAACATGAGCATCCGGTCGCAATCTGCCTGGTCGGTCGATACCCAGCCAATGTATGTTGGGATAAGAGTGTCCGCTGAGTACTTTCTGCTCGCAGAATAAGCATATACTGCGCACGAAGACGCCGAACGCACCTCAAACTCCCTGTTGAACTCCCAGATGCTGCCCCAGTTGTACCAATTCCATACAAAGGGCTTGATCTCCGTCCACGGGCTTTTCCAGTCATGGCAGTCCTCGTGCCCAGGGAGATACGCACGGACCACAACCTGGCGTTCCCTGCCAGTCTCCAGCCTGTGCGCGTCCAGCGCCGACTGCATCTCCGCGGACCAGTGCTCGACGACCTGCGCGAAGAACTGAATCACGCCTTCGATCCCGTTCCCGGGCTTCGCCTCGTCCTTGAATCCCGCAAAGAGCGTCGTGGTCCAGTGCCCCGCAGTGCTGACGACCATCGTCTTGTAGTTGCCCTTCGGCAGCGGCGCCGTGAAAATCTCGAGGTATTCAGCCGGCGTGAGCGACCACATCTGCTCATCGCTAAGCAGCTTGAACTCAGGCGGTGCCTCGGGGTGCAGCGAACGGTGCAGATCAGCGAGCTGCTGCTCGCTCATGAGCGCGTCAATGCGCCGGAACGTCACCAGCGGTGTCTCTTCGATGGAGAATCCAGTAGGGAGCTTCAGGTGGGGGATGAGGGGAGATTTTGGATCGAGGTAGAGGTTTTGTGGCCAGGCGCGGTCCCAGTACGGATTCGCAACGTAGTCCGGCGTGGCCCGGACGTGAGGGAACAGCGAACATGAAAGTGAGAAGAAATGTCCCTCGGTAATGGAGTCTTTAGTGGAAATGAGTACACGAATGAAGAATGTAGAATGGAATGCTTGGAGCGCACCGCCAATAAGTAGCCACCCTCCACCCTCCACAAGTTCGGATAAAAGATTGAACTGCGCCATATCTTGAATCTGACATTGCTTGTTGTCCGGCGTCCACTTCCAGGACGTCACATCTGGGAACCGGTTCAGACGCTCTTCGCTGTCGGCACCAAGATGCCACCAGTATTCTCGTGAACTGGACAACGGCAGCGCGTGTGTGAGTCGCGTCTCTGCAGCTTTCGGTGCACGTGTTGCTGCTCACCTCGCACAAGCCTCAAACCCGCTCAAGCTCAATACCTCCTCCTTTGCATGCACCGACGACATATTCGCGCTCGGATTGCGGAGCCATGCGCCTTGATTGTATGCTTCGGGCGGACAGAGGCCTGTCCGCCGGGACCCAAAGAGGTCGTAGTTGGAGAACCGGTCAGAGTTCGAATATGTCACACGCGCCAACAGGAAGAGCGCCAGCAATGCCCCAATTGCAACGAACCTGGAGCCCAGGGAGCGCGGCCACATGAACATGGCAGATGAAAAAAAGGAAAGGATCGTGATATGTACTCAGTAACTGAGGTACGGTGTCACTGCTAGCAAGCGGAAAAGATCGCTTGGCATTGTGGGGTGCTAATCATATTTCGCAATCATCAAAATTCATCTGCACAGCGACAATCACAATTGGCTACGGCACAGAGCCCGTGCGAGCGTCCGTCCTCCCCGAAAAACCAGTCCATGATATGCGACGCGTGTCCTCCGTGCTTGCACGTCTGGCAGATCAAAATTGCGTCGTCAATGGTGTCTGCACAGGGTCAGAGAGAATTGAGACCCAACAGCGCACACGTACCCTTGACAGTAGAATAAAACATCTCCGCATCTCTCACTGCATCCGGGACAATGCTCAGCGTCATCAAACACACAGAGCATTGCGGAAGTGATCTGTTACAATTCGCACAAGTCGTCGGCTAATTGAAAAGGTCATTTGCGCGGAGGTGAATTTAGTTACCATTGGAACGCACCCTATGTTTCCCGGAATCTGGTCCTGTCACTGGCTTATTGCAATAGTTGCAGCGGATGAGAATCTGTCGGGGAGCCCAGTCGACAGGAGCCCGGTCTCCGTGCTCGACAGCGTCCTGCACCAATCCACCGCGCTCAATGTCAAAGCTCACGCGATAATGGTGAAGTTTGTAGCCATCCAGCATGTCCCGATACGCTTCTACCCATCTTTCTGCCCGCGTATGGGTGAATTTGGCCGGGCAAACGTAAGAGGCGAGTATGGCCGCAGTCTGGAAATCACCGGAGCGGTCGACATAGCTTTGGAGGATGTCCAGGCCCCGTTTGGTGAGACCAGTGACCATGAGCCCATCTACATGCCCTCCGCGACACGAGTTGTCCACACAGTTCAGCAGATACGAGGAAAGCGCATCATCCTCCAAGAACTGCAAGGCGATGGCCAAACGCTCTCGGAACGGTATAGCCTCCTCATCCAGAACCTCTGACCAGTCTCCAAGCGTGAGATGGGTAAGCATGGCCCGCAGGTAGGGATCTTGAATCCGGATGATCAGCTTCTCGCAGTGCTCTCGGAAAGCGACGTTTCTGGCCGAGGATGGATCAGCCGTCAGGGCAGCGAGAGTTCCAGACATCATGTTATCGGTCTCATCATTGCTTCCCAGGAGTACATCAAGAGCCTGCGCATGCTTGTTCGCGAAGACCAGCCAGCACGCCGCGCGAGTTCGCTGACCGTCCTGCTCCCATCTAGCAAGCATGATTGTCAGCAGCAGACACTAGTCAGGGTCAAATCCACCTCCACCTTTTGACGTGCGCCTGCAGATCTTCTTCCCGGAGGCTCCAACCTAACAGCTTCAGTCCAATCTGACGTTGCAATGTCTTGGCAGAGTTCACAGCGTGAAATTTCCAGGGGATCTTGTCGCCGTTACGGAGAGCCAGATCTGACAAGGCGGCTTGAAAATTGCCATGTAGGTCATCTGCAGGCGAGCGGCCGTCTCGACTGGGTGACCGACTGCGTGTCTTCGCTCGTTCGAGCGTCTGCTCGGTTGGAGGTGCAACATGAGGAAACCCGAACCAGATTCCCATGATACCCTGATAAGAGAAATCATAGCCGTGAAGCCGAGGTGTCGGCACACACAAAAAATCTTGAGCCTCTTTTCTGAACGTCAGTTATCATGTTGAGGCCGGGACTGCAGCACTCACTGTTGAGCCATGTCCACAATCCAGATAGCATCTCGGGCACAGGAGCTACATCGTCTCGAGTGACGGTTGTGTTGTGGTATGGCTAGACTGGTCAGAAGCCCGTGACAAAGCTAATACAAGCAGAGCACACACATTGCCAACGCTGTAACCTCGCAAGCATCTTCTGCGCATCACCATGGAAATGTCGTCCTCAATGAGATGCTCGATCCCTCTGATCCTGCTCGCACTGCGACTAACAGGTGCTGCTCGGATCTTCACCTCGAGGGATTTTACAGGAGGCGCTGAATCTTTGGTAGATGCGCTTTTCAGTATCGCCGGCCGCGAGTTGGAACGAGAGCGTTGAGTCGGCTCGTACGGATAATGTCGCATCGAAGACGGACTGAACGTTCGGGACTTGGAAACCGAGACCGGCCTAGTCGCAGAGATCCCTGTCGGAGCCGAGACCCGAACGGCTGAAGCTGGAGACGCGTCTCTCAACGCAGCAATCGAAGAGCTCATGAGTGTGCTTGAGCTGTCCGTCGAAAGCGCCGGAAAGCCGTCATCATCCCCTCGACCAAACAACACCGGCCGGGGATCGAAGGAAGGCATTGATCGCCTTCCTCGCAGCATGTGCTGTTGTGGTGATGTCGACTTCGGTTCCGACCGACTTTTGATAGCATCCTGTTGTTGTTGTGCGTAGCGGAACTGTTCGAGAGAAGACTCTCGTTCGCGCTGTTGAATAAACTCTTTTTCCAACTCCTCTCCATCCAATATCCCAGGGAAAACGCGGTACCGGTGGCCGGCGCTGACGGCTAGATCCCCACGGTTGCTCCAGACAGCCTGCTTTGGTGTGTCATGGAGTGCGCAGATTTCGAGGTCGCCTTGCGGGGACACAACCATCACCTCAGACGTCAATGATGTCGTGGGCTGAGGCACAAGTGCAAAGGACGACAGGGTTTTGGGAAACAGTTTGGCTGCTCACTAGTTAGATCATGTTCAGATCCAGAGGCACCCACTCACTTCGGCGGGTATCAGACAACACGAGCGAGCTATGGCCCACTTCTCTGGTTGAAGCAGATGTGGCCCAGGGAAGTCCAGCCGTCCACGACTTGCGCGCGAGCCGGCTCGAAAGTGATGATCCCTCAGCAGGCATCCCACCGTCCGAAGATCCCGTTGCCGACCCAACGTCGACTGTTCCCTTCGTCCCCAAGAGATCCCAAAAGCGCACGTAATTTGTATCTTTGTGCAACGCAGCAAGGGTCCCACGCCGTGTACGAGAGAACTCGATCCCCACATAAGGGGCCGCGGGGCGCACGAACGCACCATCGCCAGTCGCGTCCTGTTCCGTGAAGCTGAGCATTGGCAACGGTGCTATCTTGCGCGTGTCCCAGACGCTCACGAACCCTTCACCAAACGTCGCGACGCGGTGCGGGTCGGACGGGTCAGTCACTATGCTCTGCACTTTCGCCGCGACGCTCGTGATCGCAGGCGCCGCCGTCCGGACGTCGAGCAACCGGAGCCAGCGGGATGACACGCCAGCGAGGACGAGGTGGTTCGTGTTTGCGACGTAAGACACTGCGGTGACGACCTCCGTGAGTGCGTGGTGCTGCACTGTGCGCGCGTCTGCGCGGGGCGGGAGCTCGTTGCGCGGGATGAGCGGTTGTGGGCGCTTCGGCGAGTCCACGAGCACATCGTTTGGTGTGGAAATCGAGAAGGACAACTTGCTGCGAGTGCTGGAGATGTCGTAGATCACCAGACTGGCATCGTTGCGCATTTTGTCGAGTCCCACTGCGAGGTAGTTGGGGTCGAGTCTACAGAAGTCGAGCGCGTTGCAGGAGCGCGAGTTGCGTGCGGTGAGTGAGATTATCGGACCTCCCGATAGTACGCTGGTGCCTCCCGCCAACCGCCGCGTCCTCGTCGCCTCTAATCGCAATAAATCTATCCTCCCCGTGCTCAACCCCACCGCCACCAGGTCATCGAAAAAGGGATCTGGAGACCATGCAAATGTCTGAACAAACGCTGGTTCACAAAGCGGAATTCGGCCACGATGGCTGGCATACCTTCATGAACTGCAGGTCATGCTGCGAAGTGATGTGTCGGATTTCTTGCTCCTCTGCAGCCCATTCGTAGAGTGTGATTTGTGAGCCGCCGCCGAGTATGAACTTGTTTCTTTGCAATGGGTGCCATAGAAGACGCTTGTCCGTGTTCACAGAACCAACCATAAGGCATCAGGGCAAGGGACTTCCCTGTCATCATCCGTCACAGTGTGACGTGCTCCGCTTGTTGTCCAAATTAGGAAGGTTGGTCGATCTGAGTGATACTTACCAGTTTCCAACCGGAGCAAACTTCGGTAAGGAGATGAGGAGAACATGCTACTGCCTAGCAGACTTCAATCCAGGGGGAATGATGCGAAAAGGACAGCTTCGAATTGACTCCAACACCCGACTAGAATAGAGCAAGACACAAACAGATCACACTATGACGGTCTCGAATATGGATGGAAATTGTGTTGCCCCCGCATGTTGTTTCGCGCTGCACCCTGGGCGTTGGCGTTCATAGCCGCCATCCGGCCCACACCAGGTCCCATCATACTCCGCATTCCCATGCCAGTCATGGGCCCCATCCCCATGCGCATAGCGCCCATCCCCATCCCCCCGCCCATCATACCGTTCATTCCACCCATTCCCATCCCCATCATTGGATTCATGCCCATCCCCATCATGGCCATCGGATTCATGCCCATCCCCATTCCCATCATAGGATTCATGCCCATGCCCATGCCCATACCCATCCCCATGCTGTTCATGCCTGTAGCATTCGCCATCATGGGCATCTGCCGCTGCATCATCATCGACATTTGCTGTTGCGGGTTGATGCTCGGGGTCCGCGAGTTCGTGTCGTTGAAGGATGCGTTCGTCGTCTGCTGTTGCTGCCGCACCTGATCACGCTGACTCCTCGGTTGGGCCGCTTTCACCTCGATCTTACATGATCATAAGCAGCGAAAAAACCAAATAGAACGACGTCGCGAGCGCACCTCCTTCTCATCCAGCACCAACCCGATCTTGCCAACCAATTGATCGGAATTCGTGGCATCCTCAAATGTCACAAAGCCAAAGCCCTTGGAACGGCCGGTATCTCGATCAACCATCACTGTCGCATCGACGACCTTTCCGTCTATCGACAATTGAGGTTCCGAGCGCAGGAAAGTTTAATGGTCGCTCACAAGCACCAAAAAAGTCTTTCATAGACTCTGACGTCGTGTTCGGTGATAGACCTCCAACAAAGTATCGCGTGTTGCGGATGTGCTCTTCCCGAGGGATCGCCCGCTTAGGGTCGATCTATGCCATAAGAAAGTTCAAGCCAGTCAAGCCATAGATCTGAGCAACAGGACAGACCGATTTTCCATCGAGAACATGATCTCGCCCAAGCACAGTCGGGACTACTTCTCCATCCTCAAAGGTCATGAACGCGAATCCCCTTGAAGTCCCCGAGGGGTCTCGCATGATCGTGACCGCATCGACCTTGCGCGTCGTTGAATCCGAGCTCGCCGCGGGTGCTAGACAGGAATCCCGTACCTTGCCAAATTGCGCGAAGTAGTCCCTTAAGCCCTCTGCACAGATGTCACAACAAGCGCGTAGATTCGAAAACATAGATACAGTACCATCTGTAGTGTCCCAGTTTAGCCCTCCGACAAACATTTTGCTATTGAAGGTGTAGATGGTAGCAGAGCACAGCAGAGGCAGATCCGAAGTAGCAAAGCAAAGGATAGGCGCAAGGAAAGTTGATACGGGTATCAGTATCGTGTTGGAAGGAAAGCAAAGAGAAGACCGCGAGTATCAAGGTAACGTAGAGTCTGTCTGTCTGTGCGTACATCCAGAATACGTGCAGTGCGGTAAACGTAGCATATATCCATGGATATATCAGCCACAGAAGAAAGAGGACACTCACCCGTGATCGTGCATTTCAGAAGGTTTCTTCCCGAATACGGTATCACCGGCCTCGTAAGTTGTGGCGCCATGCGTTGGGATGGCCGAGGTCTGCTGGGTGCGAGCCGGCATTGAATGTGGGATGGCGACGCTTTCCGGCCGCTGCTGGCGCTCTTGACTGGGTGTTTGCTGATAAGAGGCGAATTGCTGCGCTATCTGGGCCGAGTACGATATGTTGTTGGCAGAATTCGATGGTTGCATGGAGGACGAGGAAGGCGGGGAACTCTGTACAGCCGAGGGCTTGGGAGGCAAGTCATGCCTGACCAGCGAAGTCGGTGCGGATGCAGGCGCTGTGCTGGGTACGTTGCTGCTGCTCGATGTCAGACCTTGGATTTCGCCCGTGGATGGTTCGAGGTCGTCGTCGCCATAGATATCTGTTGAAAAGTGAGTGTCTGGGAAGGAAGATCACTCAAGCCGTCTGACCTCCGTATAAGTCATCGAGGGCCACCTTGGACATAGTAAGAGCACACAAAGGCGGCAAAGTCGCTGTTGCCAATGGGCTGCCAATCATTTGTTGATAACTGGTCAATAAGACCAAAGTGTCGCACTTAGGCTCGGTCCGGAGCGCCGGATCCTTTCACGCTGACGGCCACTTGAGAGCATGCTCAGCATGGGCCCATGTTCAGTTTATTGCGATGTTGTGCCTCACACCTGCCAAAATCCTACATGATCATTGATCTGCAAATTCGTTCTTACCGTTGGAATCTTCTCATTCAGCTGGTCATCCCTCGTCAATCGGCTGCTGCTGTTGCTCTAGTAAGATGAAGGACAATGCAGACCGGTCATGTTATACTCCACTCCGTCGTCCCATGGTTGTCGATATCTGTCTGCGCCGCGCGATTTTGACAGATCGTATTCTGTTCATCTGTTCTTCGGCGTTACACATGAGCCTTGGGGATGCTTGGAACGCGTCTGCCGGTCGTTCCATGCGCGCTGACGCTGTCTCATTGGCTTCATCATGAAAACGTCATTGAACGTCAACCGGATGAACGCGGGCCTCGGAGAGGCGTCGACGCGGAGCCGTCAGCACAGGAATTCTCTTCCATGCGAGTGTTCATCCTTCAATACTTGTGTGTCAAGCCACACCAAGTCTCGTGTTGCATTTAACCAAGGTTTGGATGATGCCGTCTTCGGCATTGTCCGCGCCTCTTCATTATCGATATTAAATGCCTCCAGCGGGGACTGTGGGCAAAGGAAAGGTGGGCGTCACTCGATTAAGAGCGCCGAGCCGTTTCTTTGAATGAAACAAAACAGGGTCGATCTCCGAGAGTCGGCCGCCCCTCTCGCTTAGCAGTTCATCCTGACGCAGGCGACGATTGTGTGTACGCGCTTACAAGTACAGGGCTGGAACGCTTCGTCAGTCAGGTCCTGCGTTCTGCCTCGACGTGGCAGATTCGAGCAACAGTCCCCGCGCCACCTCAGACGGTGGCACAAAGAAGATCTGGGGTGGCCAGTGTTCCTTTGAAGCATGAAACGGGCCGCATGCAACGTCCACCGACACTTACATAGTTCCGTGCCACGCGAGAGACTTGCCGCAGCTGTCGGAACCAATATAATAAACATCGACAACAGTATCGGGCCCTTTCATTCTCACGGAGACCCCAAACAGAAGATTCAATACTTTACTTATCCAGAATCAAGACACAATTAATTATACCGTTCCACATTGGGTATCGCCACTGAAGAGATCAGAAATCCATGCACTCCTTCAAAGCCTTCGTCAGCCTCCAAGCAGCCCAAACGGCGATCAGTGTCGTCATATCCAGGCTGTGCGAGAACATGATCAGCCCGGCGCCCGTCTAAGCGCCAGACTTTGTCAATGTCAGGATTCTGATCTGTTTGTGTGGTACAAGGAATGTTGAGAACAGAATGGGAAGGATGTTCTACAGAACACGTCTGGTGGTTCCACACCTTCGAAAATAACTTGGGAGCACTACGAGGCTTCGCAAGGGAACCCCCACGAGGGTTCGTGCCCGAGCGACTGGGCCACGTTCATTGCGCTTGCTCGGCCTGTAGAACGCGTTTCTTCCGGGCATGTGATACTGCACGTTGTTCTCAGATCCTGAGGAATGGAGGACAGGTCGACAGCAAGCCAACAGTGGGCGTTCCGCATTCGAATTCTGATATGTTTTCCAACAGATTGTTGGGAATCCTCTTGAATTCAATCGAATTTAGTTCATTCACTATAGATTAGGTGAAGAGTTTTAACCTCAGCGTGGTAAGGGAAAAGAAGGAAGGAGACAATAGTGAGCTATGGAGGAATAAGGAAAGAGTCAGTTGGTCCCCTCTCCAAGAACAGCGGACGCTTTTCATTTCAGAGAAACGAATACACGCTCGCCGGGGCCAACACCGAGGCAAAAAAACTCTTCACACAATACCCACCTTCAACTAAGGTATCCCTGAGCACGGTAGTTTGGCAGAGGCATTCGGAATGCTGCATAAAAGCATTTATCCCTGGCGACGGTGTGTTCCCGAGTTTTCGTCATGAACGCTGACGAAGGCATAGAGGCTGGAGCGAGGTGAGAGAAACGCGCCGAAAGATTCCACGGGAGTTCCGAAGAAATATTGATCAGCTTTGATCAGCTTCGTAAGAGCAAGCCGAAGGTCAAGTCCTAATGGAGATAGACGCGATCGTGAAGTGTTGTGACGCTGTCACCATGAACCAAATTTCAAGTTGTTTCCGATAGGATATTTTCCATTTTATGCGAACGGAACGACGGTCTTTACGGCACCAGGCCTATTTGACTACTCTCTCTCTCCGCTTCAGCGCGTCGCCTTCGTTGTCGTATGCTGCTTGGGTCTCCGCTCTATCCCTTCTCCTATCATGTCTGGCACGCCCTCCCCTGCTCGACTTCACACCAAATCCTCCGACATCTCAGAGTTCTTCCGTGTAGGAGGGCACAGTTCTAGACCTCGCGCCGGCGACGCCCCCAAATCTGGCCCCTCGTCCACTGCATCCTCGTCTCCAGCGTACCTCTCAGAACCCGAATCGTCCTCCAGCCCGCGGCGCCGGAGTATGATACCTTTCCTTGGCCGGCAGAGGAAAAAGTCGGCGCACGCCGACATTGCCAATGTTGCTGCTGTTGCTGCCGCTGCTCATGTCAATCGACAATCGGAGGGAGAACCGCGATACAGTAATGTGTCCAAGGCTTCGAGGAGGACATTGCCTTTGTGAGTCCGTTGCTGGGTGGATTGTGCTCCCTCAGTCTCACAAATCGTACAGACCAGAGGTGCCTCTGCTGCTTCATCGTCATGAGACACCTGAGCGATCTTCCGTTGCCTCGAGCTCATCTCCACCATCCCTTGGTTCTAAAATTGCCGCTCATTTCGTTCCTTCACGACAACGCCTCATCAGTCTTTCCCCACGCAAACCATCACCTTATAACGAAACTCCTCCCTCCTCCGGAGGCCTTGCACCGCCGGCCAGTTCCTCCCGTGGAACCTCCATGGATTCCACCTCATCTGACAATCGATCCAGCACTCCTCGTCCGACCATCACTGTCTCCCTCTCGCCCGATAATCTCGATGGCTACGAGGGACTCTTCACTCTGCCGACATCCGAAACGTCGAAATCGCCGTCCCCAAATGCGGAGCTGAGACTTCGGTCGGATGATCGGATATACACTGGATCGCCTGTCAGTGACCGATCACCTAGTCGATCGCGAATTTCTCGTGTGGCGCGCAAATACGTCGGTTCAGCGATGAAACAGTCTGACGTGGACTCGACAGATGCAGAGGACTCAGAGGCTGTCATGTCAGACACACCGAAATCGTCACCGCCAATGCATACGCCAATAGTGGAAAAGCGACGGACGCTGGCGACGACTATGCCGTATACGTTTGCAGAGAAAGCACCGAGGTCGATCATGAAGTCGTCTGTGATTGCGCTTCCTCCCGCGTTACCGCTGCCCCCACCGCCTCCCAGTGATCCGCCCTCGCCAACTCTGCTTGGCACACCTCCGTCGTCGTCCGAAGCCAGGTCGCTAAGGCGCCCTCGCGCTCACACGCTGTCCTCGACACCGATCCCGTTACCATTCAAGCCCCCAACATCTCCGATCGCGACGGTTCCCTCTCGTCGGCTGAGCAAATCTGAGAAGATCCCTATACCACTCAACGGGCCTGCGCCTGCTGCTGGGAAAGACGCCTTTGACATGGCGACCGCCTCCGCAGAAGAATTACGGCAGGCGCTCGTCCGCAGAAATCAGCAGTTCGACGAACTTGCCAGCTATCTTTTGAAGATCACGGAAGCACATGTTGCCGAGAAACATGCTCTGTTGAAGAAAATTGGTGCTCTCGAGCAAGATGCCACGCGGAAGGACAACGAGATCAAGGGCTTGACGTGGCTTGTGACGAATAACCGCCCGGGCAGTTCTGATACTATCAAGTCCACGGCGTCAACGATCAAACCGACCCGTTCCAGCAGCGCTGATGATTTCGGCGCGCAGTCTCACCAGGCATCGGGTGCCGAGGATTCTCACTCGGGCTCCGAATCTCTTCAAGGCTCGAGCACGGCTGATTCCTCGTCGGAGCGACGCAGCAGCAAAAGCAAGAGACACCCGAACCCGAACAACAGTTTCTACCGTATGTCCGCAACTGAAACAGCATCCTCCTCTTCATCCACTACATCCCTGCTGACATCTGTCACAACGACGCCCTCGACCCCTGCCACGACTGTCAGCTCCCTGAGCTCCATCCCGGAATCGCGCGATCCCATTGTTGCGGCTGCTATCCTGGCCTCGGAGAAACAGCGAGCAAAGCAAGAACGCAGAGCGAGCAAGACCGTCGACCGGCACGCCTCGGCTTCCGCCACCAGTGGGGTGTCGGCCTCCGCAGCTTATGCTGCAAACCTGAAGCGCGGTAGGCCCCCATCGATAGCTCAAGTGCTCGCCTCCTCCCCAAAGATGGACCACGTTCGGGATAGACCCCGTCTCTACACCAGTGGCTCGGCATCAAGCTAAGGTCCGCTATTATCTGTGAAGCCGTTTTCGGTCTAGTCTCACATCCTGGTCAGCACCCTGGTAACCCAATTCGTACCCCACGTTACTACCCCCACGCTCCTTCAAATTTTCGCCGCCGCGCTCCTTACCCTACATTCGACCCAGGAAGTAAGATATTTTCTTTGCAACATGTAATACACTGGCGAACAATGTGTATCCTTCCGCATTTATGTATTCTTTAGCACATATTATTATTATAATGCATACAATTTTCCTATGAGGTATTTTAAGCCGGTAGTAGGAGACTCTCGATGTTGGCATGGAGAGCCCGAGCGTCTCGGATTTGACTATCATATGGTGCTGCTGATGGATCGTCTACAAACAGAGAGGTCCGGTACTGCGTGTGATTCTCAAGGTTTCTTTATGCTCGTAAGGAATCCCATATGGAGGCAAAAGTGATGCAGGTGGGTGCGCCGCTGCAGAAAATGACAATCCCGACACAAATATTAGTATAGCCACCCACCGCTTGCTGTGGACCGATGTCACTATCCCGTATCGCTCTACTACCGCTTTCAACTCCTCAGGCGAGTGCTATCCATTCACCGACAGACACCGCGTCACTCCCCCTTTGATGCGTTCTTGAAGAAAAAGAGGCATGGGCTTGGTGTGGGAGACGAATGTTGGTTGCAGGCGGCGACCGTGTAGATACAATCCGTGGAATATAGCGTACCGGAAGAGCGCAGCGGCGTCAGAGTGCCGGACGAAGTCGATGTACGGGTGACATGTGGGTTGGGAATGGGTTCGATAGATTGGATGCACACACGGCAGATTTCTCGCCACCTGTCTCGTCGATATTGATTCGATCGACCAATCCACCGCGAATATGGGGATCAAGCGCCGCCAAGCTCACTGTCGGAGCCAATCTTCTCAACAAGACAGTCCGAGAAAAGTTCTTCAGAGCCTCATCTCTCGAACTTAGTGCGACGGTGCGGCGGTCTCGCCGGTTCTTGACGTGACATCCCAAGTTCATGAGGTCTGTCCGAGCCTGCGAGTCAAGTCAGTGTGAGATTCCGGGAATGTCGTCTGATTTCACTTCACGACAGGCATTGACCGACAAGAAGTTGGCTTTCACTCCCATGGGCGTCACGCCGAGTTGATCTATGAAGCCGTACGTTCTGCCCAGCTTCCGCAGAAGCTCGGCACGAGACAGTCCAGCTACTAAAGCATGCGTTGGTTCCAGGAGCAGTGCTCTTGTCTCGGACCTTCCGATCCGCGAGGGCCGCTCCTCCCCCCAAGAAAAGGTCAAATTCTCTACGTACATGATGACTTTCTCGTGTCCAGTCACGTCGTCATAGAAGCGCGCGGCATCCTGAGCTTTGAGGAATATCAAGCGGATGGTGCGACGCCCATCGTGCATGTGATCGTCGGCGACATGGAACAGCGGTCCAGTCAACACCAAGTCGAGGACTTCGGAGACGAGGGCCTTCGCGTTCACGTCATTGACGCAGACCGTGTACTTCGCAGATTTCGCTACTGAGTAGTTTCGTACACAAGAGCGTGCCCACAGTGAGAATGAAGACAAACGACGAGCTAGCATGAAAAAGGCATGCCCGTTGTGAGGGCGAAGAGGATGCGGAAGATGCCGAACAGATCAATGATGACAAGAAATTCACGACTCTTCTTCCGAGCTGTAACAGCGAGCGAACCCCACGGCTTGAGACGCGACAATACGTGTCGACTGAAGGTATGAAATCTGACTGGTCTCCTAGAAACGCAAACTGATCAAGTTTTCCCAGTCCGCACGTCTACAGCATGATTCTGGCAGCCAGCCTCGCTCGAGCTTCCGTCCGTCTGACCGCACGACCGGGAGTCTCTCACATTCGCAATCTCCACCGCACACCCGTCGCTCTCAAGAAAAAGAAGCCGGCCGCTGCTGCAGAGGACCCGTTCGAGAACGAAGCGGAAGAACAATGGGGCGGTGAAGTGGAAGACTTATTTTCCTCGGGCCCGTCCAAGCCAAAGTCCACGGTCGTCAAGTCCATTCCGGTGGTGACCAGCTCTGCCACCACTACGGAATATCGCGGTCTCACACCTGCTGAACGAGAGGCCAGGTTCCAGAAATTGTACAAATTTGTGGAAGCAAGAATCGGACCCAAGCCCTCCGTGACATCCTCCAAAGCCCGACGCTCTGTGTTCCCGCAGCTCATTCAGCTGTCCACTATTCCGGAACACCTCCAGTCCATCGTCGCCCTAATGCACCCGTGGAAGAATAGCAGCCTAGGGACGCAAGGGAAAGCGCGACTCGGAGCAGACGGCAAACCGAAGGGTGTGCACCCATATGATGACGCCACCAGTGAACATTTCGCTCGTGAGTGGATATAAACTCGCTCTTCTTTCTCCCCTGCCCCCGGCGTGCGCTAACTCGTTGCCGCATCCTCCAGGTCGATGCGAGGAACTCAGAGTTCCCGAACTGGCGCTGAAAGTTTTCGGAGACTACTCACAACACGGGTTGAAGCTCACTGTCCCCGCCGGGCGCAGGATCTTGCACGGACTCGTAGCCAACGAGCGCCCGTTCGAGGATGTCATCACTGCGACGGCACTGTACGAGGTGTATGCCCTGCCCCCTGTTCACGAAGATCTGCCGTCGAGCGCACTGCTTCTCTCAGCGTGCTTGCGCCATCTGAAAACCGCTGAAGGTGCGCAGAAGCGGAAGACCCAGGCCCTGGTCAATGGGCTCCTGGCTTCGCTCGAGCAGAGCCTTAAAGCGACGCCGCCGATGGCGGCCAGTCGCGATATTCGAGACAAGACCATCCGGAAATGGCTGAAGAGCGCCATGCTAGATCTCAGTGCTTTCTTACAGGAGAAGGGACAAGCCAAGAGCTGGCTGGAGCGGTGGATGGTGCAAAGCAGGTTTCTCCCTGTTGCCAATTAGAATCGATGAATGATACACTCTTTGCTTTGGTTCAGTTGCTACAGTACAGTTACATGCAGGGAATACGACGTTTCCAGCTTCAAATACACATCAGCGCGGAGAAGATTCTACTGTACAGTCTTGTTTTCATGGCCTTCTCGGTCTAGTCTTCAGGATATTCTGTTCGATCCAGTTCCTGCACGATCCATTGCACGACGCAGTTCACGTAGTGAGCCGATGGAGCGGTATCTTCTTGTATACCATCCGATTTCTTGTTCATATCGTTCAGCCGAATGATATGGGTCCTAGTTGGTATGAGCAACGAATGCAACCCAAGTGCGATTCTACTTGCCGGTCTCTGCTGCTTCAGTCGCTTGAACTGCGTCAGCAAGCCTTTGTCGACTCGGCCATAAGTCTCCTGTTGAGTTTGTGAGCAATTGCGAGAGCACAAGCCTGAACGGACCTTTTGCCAAGCCATCAGGTCCATTGCACGGATTTGGTCCGCATATATCCAGGCAAGGTCATTCGCCTGAGCTTTAAACGCTCGGCCTAGTCGATGGAGTCTCTTTTGGCCCTGGCGCTCGAGATAATGGTGCCAGTTCTGCCACTGATGATATTCTTCTTCTTCTAGGAAAGGATGGATGCTGCCTTGATGGATAGCAGCCCAGGATTCACGACTCTGCGTCACTTCGGTAACTGACTGCACATAGACCACAAAGACATACCTTGGAATATTCCCCTATAGACGAATCAGAGGCAGCAGGGACCTCCGATGCACGCCGCTCCCGTTTGCTGAGCTCGAGTGCATATTCAAGCCCATACCACTCAGAAGCGTCAGCAGGGTGAGCTTCTACGACAGGATTCTCTGAGACGCTGGAGTCGAGATTGGGGGATTCGAGGTCTTCTACCAAAGGTTCGTAGTTCTGTGGGTCACAGATCAGGGTAAGACGGGATCATAGAATCGATATTCACCACTGCACGCTCCGGCTTTTTCCCTTCTTTGATTTCCATGGAGTGCCGATGCATATACGACGCTTCCTCGACGATCTCCTCCAGGTTATGGAACCCACAGTCGGCAAGGTCCTCTTCAAAGTCGCCGTAGTAGGCGTCGAGAAGCTCGACTTCGCGCGGTACGATGGAAATGTCCGAAGTCATGGATTCAGGTGTAAGCGGAGGGGTTTCGTCTAGTTCAGACGAGTCGTAAGAAGTGGACGGGGTTAACGAAGGCTCGAGGGAATCAACGCGAGAACCGGTGTCCAGGCGAAGGTTGAGATGATTAAACTCATCCGAGAGACTAGCGATGTCGTCAGGGATGGTGATTTCCAAAACCTGCCCGTGGTCTAGCATATCCGCCGTCTGGGCCATCTCCTCAGTATGTACCTGAGTCTGCTTCACGTTGATGTAGACAGGTTGCGTCGAACGCGCAGCCCGCGATGCGAGGCCAGACAATAGAGTCTTGACGCCTGGAAAACGTCGGTGGGGAGTGGATGGACGCGTTGGTGTCGGAGTCGTTCCGCCATCAAGCAAGACACTCGCGCGATTGCCGCCTTTGACAAAGCCGGAGATGGAACGAGAAGAGGCGTGCATGTCGGCCCCCTCACCTTCGTAGAACTGCAGCGAAGAAAACGCTGGGAGGGCCGTGACGATCGTGGGGGTGGGCTGAGGGGTCACAGTATTGGAGTTGAATAGGCTTCCGAGAGTTCCTGAACCGCTACTGAGATTGCGAAGCTGGGAGAGAAGGCCCGGGGTTTTGCTACTGGGACGAGCACTCTCTTGTGAGACCTGGTGGGAGGCAAGGCCTGGGTGGTGTACGTCGTGGTTCATATTGGAGTATGCAGGGTGCTAGACGCCCACGTGACATTGGAGTTTCCACCGTGCCCCTATGATGAGCGCGACGGGAACATGCCCAATGATACATCTGAAATTTTACATTAGCCAGCACAGTTCGAGCGTAATCGAATTTTGCGCGTCGGGGGACCTTCATGGACGCATAATACTCGAAGGAGGTGCGTTGAGACCTTTCTGAATCACGAGTGGTTCCGATCCCCCGTCTGCATTACAGACCGAGGACAGCCTGATATTCAAAGATTCACAATTTGAATTGCTTTCTAGCGGGAATTACTTGCTCCTGGGATAGTCCTCTAGACTTCTGTCTCGAAACCAAGCATCCACTAGCAGTTCGAACCTCGCTTCGGACCGCATCCGGACCGATCACGTCTTTGGTACAGTAAACACGAATGCGATATTTCCGTCCGGAAGGATAGGATGCCTAGATTGCTCTGGTTCAAGCACACAATGACGGACGCCCTCCTGTACTACATCTAAAGAGTCGCAAAAGGCCCAACATCTCGAAGAGTCGACCACGAGACTACTTATAAGTACTGGGCGCTGGACTTGGTTCTCCGACAATCCGATTCGTCTTAAGGCAAGCATATTTCCGTAAATGCTCCGCTCCTCGCCACCATCCGCTAGTCCTTCTCATAGAAGCACATGAACAATGAAATGCTTAGTGGCAGAATCCAAATGGGGTAATCACATTGTCATTACTTCGATCAACCGAACGACTGTATCCGGTTCTTGTTCTCCCCTCATGTCTCGCGCTAGTAATCCATGGACTCCCAAGGGGCAACAAGAGGTGCAGATTGGCTCCTCTCTCAACAGAGCACTCAAGGTGCGAATGGGTGAGACGCCGCCAGCGAAACGCTCCGGGCCGCCGCAGCAGGACTTCTATTCCGTTCGATGTGCGTTTTCGCCCCTGCCTGCCCGTCTTACGCGTTATTAAGCTTCCCTGCCTCAGATAACTTCAAGCCTGTGTCGTTGGACACAAGCCAACCCGGCACTGTCACTATTGTCGATGACGGACGAGGGGGAGATGCCATGGTCCATTGGGAGCAGCCGAGCCGAAATGTGCGTGCTCCTGCATGCAGGATATCCGAGGTAACTGATCCACTGCAGGCAGCAGAGTCGATCAAGTTTGAGGGACGACAGACGGCCTCTAAGGATTTCGAGTGTCTGCTCATATACGACGAAGAGACTGGGGTGTGTTCAACACGCGTCGCAGCTAGACAACGTGCTAACTCCTACAGTCATATAAGCTCGAGAAGCTCGAATCTACTATGTTTCTGACGAGGACAAGTGGGGGAGGTGAGCACAATTCACTCTGCTTTGAGGGTGCGCATTGAGTCTCGTGCAGCGAATCCGAGTGGTCCTTCCACGAAGCCACCTGTGGAGCGCAGCCTTGGCGATATCGATGCCGAAGGAGAATCGGACGAGGAGCTCCCCCAGTATCTCCCACCTCCACCACAGAGGGAAGAGGAAGAAGAGGACGACGATGTAATGGAGGCTGTGCCTGTTCTCCCGCCTCCACCACCAGCAGTCAAGCCCTCGAAGCCGACTCCAGCGCCTAAGCCCGAGCAGCCACAACGAGCAGTCAACACTGCGACCGCCCGACCCATGAAACCACTTCCTACCACGAAGAAGGTCACGAAGAAAGCTCCTCCTCCTCCTCCGACTGCTTTGCCTATCAACGACTACGAGGAAGAACTGCACTTTGGAAGGCCAGCCAAACCCGCGCGGCCATCACCTCCGCCGCCGCCCACGCCAGTCGCTCTATCGCTGCCCGGTTCTTCTTCGGGCTGGATCGCACCACCTGCGGCGAAACCAGACCCGCCGCGACCTGCGTCTCCAGCCGTTGTCATTGACTCTGATGAGGAGGAAGAATGGGACGAAGTTGAAACCGCGCCGATTGCGGATGCTGCCGGGGACGATCTCATGGACGAACTCGAGATGGAGCTTGCGGCGGAAATGGAAGAGGAAATGGAAGAAGAGCCGGAGGATTTCCTGGCGGGTGAAATCTCCCAAGCTCCAGACTCTGAGCCACCGACGAGACCGATATCTATGAAGGAGTTGGCGGCTGGATACCACGATGACACGGACGACTACTCCTCCAGCGACAGCGACGAGGACTGATGAGTGTTTGACAGACTAATGATACCTTGTGGATCTACAATACGACCGGAACTCTTGCCACACTTACATCCACACACCAATACTACTACTACTTATGTACAGATGACGTCCAGTATGACTCCCTCAGGCCTGTACGACAGATTGAACCCGTTTTTATATTCTCCCAGAAAAAGCACACTACAACCTACTTACATACAGCAGGGAGAAAGAGGCGGTGAAAAGGTGGTGGTAAGCTAGGGAAATGCGATATCTGAATGCATCTATCACTCAAATTATAATGTTCATGTGGCTGGTATCGTGCAAGAAGAGTCCGTGGTGTCTGAAATGTCCCTGGAAGTCGACAGAAAAAGCGACCCCTAGTAAGTCGCCCCCCGTCATCGAGCGCCACCGCTTTAAGCCGAGGCAGAAGGGGCCGCAGCCGAGGAAGCCACAGCCGACGCCGCGCCCGAGGCCGCAGCGGGCTTCGGCACCATCGTGATACCATTGACAGTGAGTTTGCCATCAGCGGACGGCCCGTCGGGAGACGGTCCGACGGAGGCACCCTGGACGGGGGCAGAGCTGCCGTTGCTCGACGAGGCAGAGCTACCGGTCGAGGCGGCGGCGGCGGCTCCGGTGGCAGTCGAGGCTCCGGCTCCAGCGATGATCGACGAGGCCTGGTCGGGGCTGATGGTCGTCGTCGAGGACGAGGTCGCACCGGACGACGTGCCGGACGAGCGGACGAGCTGGCCAAGCATCTCGGGCTGGCTGTCGACGAAGAGCAGGGTGGGCCCGGCAATCTGGGTCTTGGTGTTGCGGTCGACGACGTTGTTGGCGAGGGGGTCGTTGTCAGACGTGATCCAGATGTACACGGGTCCGTTGACACCGGAGGGCACGACACACTGGTCGATGGGCAGGTTGATCGAGAAGGTTGCTCCGCCGACCATCATGTTGCAGAATTGTCCCTACGACGCGTGTTTAGAAACAAGGACAGGAGCACAGCGCTTTCGAAACCCACAGAGCTGGTGACGTTGGTTCCGGAGAACTGGAGGGAGGTACCGGGCTGGATGGAGCCAGTGTTGGTGATCTTGAGGGGGTTGCCAGCTGCAAAGAAGATGAGCAAAAGGACGGAAGAAAGCGAGCCGCGCAAAACGCACCAGTGATTCCAGTGTCACAGGGCCCAGTGATAAAGGGACCAGCGATGGCCAGGACCTCCGTCGGGGTCAACGAGACATCGAAGGCAGACGGGATAGAGGACCCGGTTCCAGAGAGGATGTTCAAGCTGCTCTGGTGACGGGCCTCGTTGGTCAAGATCGAGGCAGCAGCATCGAGGATTCGCGGGTCGTCAAGAAGGGTCGCGCCGCCCAGGTACGCAGAGACACCGACGTTCTCAACAACTCGTGCGGTGGCCAACATCGTCGGGACGTCCGTGAGCGCGGACGAGAAGTCGAAGTTGCAGGTGAGGGGTGTCGCGCCGTTGTCGGTCAGCGCCTGCTGGAGGAAGGATGTGTGTGTAGCCTCGTCGGCGCCAATCGTGCTGATGGTCTGCACTGCGACCATGCTCGACGAGAATCCGGCGTTGGAGAAATCGGACGCCTGGAACTTCGCGAGACCCTGCATGTAGAAGTTGGTTTCGAGCTGCTCGAGTACGTTGGCGAATTCTGCATTGGAATCTTAGAGGACAAGGATTGATAACGATAAACCTGACGACGCACGGAGGACCAGGGCGTCAGTGGCGGACGCGCCGCGGCGGACGGGACGAGCAGATGCCAGGAGCGGGCCGGCCAGGGCGGCGGCGGCGAGGATAGAGGAAGAGTAACGCATTTTCAGGAACAGTAACTACCACGAAGAGCCTGCTATAAAAGAATGTGTGGAGGATCGCAAGCGATGACCAAAGTGCAACCGGGCAGCTAAGAATGCCTATCAAAGACGATGAGGGGAGAGGAAGAAGAGAGCAGACGGCGGGGCTCACGAGGGGCTCGGGCAAAAAAAGGGAAAGGGAGAACGAAAACGGGGGGGTAGCGCTCTGATTCGTTACCGCCCTTTTGTCAGTGTAGTGCGACCCAGCAATACGGAATTGATCGTTGATGAACCGGATACTCCGGTATGTGATGAACTCATTGTAACTATGGAGATCTGACCGGCAGCCTCAAACGAATGCTCGATTCCGTGATCCAAACGAGGGAAAATGTGTACACAACCATGGTACGGTACATGCGCTGCAGGAGAAAGAAAGATCTGCCCACGTTCGGCTACTGACACCTCGGATGCTCTACTTCTTTGCGATGGCCGATATGAATGGTCGGGCTCAAAGATAGCGCATATGATGGGCAAACAGACGGAGAGTCGAAGGGTTGGTTCAATCAATCCATCTGCATGCTCGTGTCTTTTGCGTGGACTGATGGATGGAGAGTTCGTCAGACTGAAATGAACAGGGACCGAGAGTCTAGGCCCTCCAATGACAACCAATCCCAGGCATCGAGTTTGTCGCTTGCCCATCCTCTGCGTCTGCGCTCCCAATGGGCCAAGCCCCCATACTACAGATGACAGGCAAAGAATCCATTGCACCACTGTGTCGGGCGGAGAACGGTGCAGGAGACCAGAGGAGCTCAAACGGCAGGACGTGCGCTGGGCATCAAATCGGTTTCTCTTGCGGATACCCTGAGAGGCCGTAGTCAACAGTTGGCAGGGGGCTGGCCAGTGTCATTAACAACGGCTGAGCGATGAACAATGATGCAGCCAATCAGGACGCTCGATCACTGGCAATTTGAGATGTTTGGTCGATAGAGCCATCGCTTTGGGCTGGGAGTGCATCGCTGTGCCGAGAGTCGGGATGTCAGCATTGCGTTCTTTGTCGGTTTCTTCCTTGGTGGGTCATCAGCAGCATAGGATCGAGTCACAGCGACAATCTCCGCGGTTTCACGAGCAGTAGCAGCACCGCCTCAATCTAATCTTCACTGCCACAAGCCAGCCTCGTGCCTCCTAGTCCGACGTTTAAACGTTCAAGATTGACTTCAAGCAACAGCGTAGATAGTACATACAGCCCTTAAATATACGGATTAGAGTTCGTAACCGGGAGGGGCATCTCCAGGCACGGTGGTGCCACTGACGGACGTCGACGGGCCTTCACCGGGCGATGTGTACACAGCTAGGATCCCAACAGTGAGCATACATCCACCACACACGAAAGATGGAGGGAGAGGGGACAACGCACGCAACCCGTCCTCGTGTTCCGTCTCCTGGCGTTTCATATAAATGGCCCTCTCGCGGGTCTTCTCGAGCGTCGCGACAAACGAGAACATGGGCGTGTCCTTGAACCTCAGCTCCGCCGTCGTCCCGCTCGTCAGACCGCCCTCCGCCGCCGGCTTGATCTCGAACGTGAGGTAGTTCGAGCCGAAGGTGGGCTGCTCGAACTTGGTGGAGAGGATAGACGGCAGCGAGACCGACAGGGAGTCGAACGGGGATCCCGCGGCACTGATGAAGATGAACTAGCAGTGCGACCGTGCATCCAGTGAGATCGAGGGATGTGGGAAGCACACGGATCTCAGACGCACCCTCATATCCGTAACGAAGGCCCTCCCACTGGCCTTCAGCGTCTTGGAGCCGCCGGATCCCCCCGACGCTGCCCCCGGAGCCGGAGGGGCATCTGGGACGCGTAATACCAGGTCGGCGCCCTTGTCGATGGCGGAGATCGTCATTTCATGAGGGAGCGGAAGAGGGGCGTTGTCGGGCCCGAGCATTGCCCAATTCAATGCCATCGCGGTTGTAGTGGGAGGGGTGTATCCAAACGGTGCTACTGGTGTGCGACTTTCCTTTTGGGGCAAGAGGCTGGTGATTCGATGCGCAGTTCCCCGTAACTGCAGTTCTCGATGCGAGTCTCGGCACTATTACCAGTCCCGTAAAACAAGTATGCATTATTCGTGTGTTAGCATCTACGTAAGGCCCCGAGAAAAAATGCAATAGAGAGCGAATGTGTGCGTAATCATCCATATCTGCCACAGTGCATGGCCTGAACCTAAACCTAACTCACTCATCTGCGCAAGTTGATGTACCCGGCGAACTTTGGCGACGACAACAAAACTGGGAGACCAACCCAGAGTAGCCCAAAGATCGCCCAGTACCATCATCTTGGGACCGGCGTCGCCGGTAACTGGCTAGCGGCTAACGACTTCGCCGGCGGCGGCGACTCCGAGTCTGCCGCAGACGTCGACTCTGGCGGCGACTCTGTTGTTGTCGGGGGAGTCTGTGTGTCCGGTGTGGTCGTCGTTGCTGTTGTTGGCGGTGTTTGCGACGCAGACGGCGGGGGCTTGTCGGATGACGGCAGCGACACAACCTCCCTCCGCTTGCCGTTCGGTTTGGCAGGAACATGCAGCCGTTCAGCAACCTGCTGAGCCTTGGCTGCTATCATCACAGGCCCCGTCTCCGACCCGGCGGGTGGGGCAACGTCGGCCCACATCTGCAAAGCCTTGATCGAGCCCCACTCGGTCACCTTGTTGTTCAGCCAATGGTGGTTCACTGGTTTCGTCAAAAAGTCGTTGCACCCAGCCGCCAGCGCCTTGACTCGGTCCGAGTTCAGCGACGAGGCGGTCTGTGCGACGATGATCACGGAGGATCGATATGGGGATGCACCGCTAGTCGAGCTTCCATCGGCTGGTGGATATCCCTCGGCAGCGTTCAGTTTTTCCAGCCGCCGGATCTCTTTCGTGGCCTCGATTCCGCCCATCACCGGCATTTGAATGTCCATCTACCGGTACTAACTCAGCAGCATATAAAACTGTTCAGACAGCCCGCGTACCAGAATGAGATCAAAGTTCCCGTTCTTCCACTTTTCGATGGCCTCCAATCCATTTTTGGCCACCTGACATTTGAGCTTCTTCTTGCGCATGAATCCTTGGAGCTGCATCTGATTCACCACGTTGTCTGGAGAACCGAAATGAGCATTGGCCATGAACAAGCAGGAACACACAAACCTTCGACGATGAGCACGTTGATCGGCGGGACAATGTCCATCAGTGGCGCACTGGCCTTCTCGAGAGTCTTGGGATCCGGAGTCACGGTCCGCCGCCGCACTGGTCTTCTGAACGATGTCGGACTCGTGGAGCTTGAAGGCGAGGTGGGAGAAAGTTCTGCGTCTGGCTTGACCACTACTGGAGCCGCCGCCGCCGTTGCCACTGGTGGCAAAACAGGGGGCTCAATGGAATGAGCCACTTCATGCAACGACGAAAACGTTGGATTGTCGCTCACGACCCTGGACAGCGACGAGCGCCGACTCGCACTGGGCAGTGTCAACTGCCCGCGATCTCGCTCCATCAGCGCTGGCACAACCGGCGGCTGCGGTCGCTTACTCACACTTTTGGTACGCGGACTGAAGTAGATGCCAGATGGTGCAGCCGCGCCGGGACTCTGGATGAGCAGACCAGAACTGGCCGTGGCGCCGAGCTGGACGGCGGCAGCATCCTCGCCAAAGTACTCGCTCCCGGTATGGGAGATCGCCAGTGGTGATGGAGGGGGCGGTGCACTAGTGAGGCCTTCCTTTGTGCCAGACCGGGTGGAGCGGTCCGAATTGCTTCGAGCACTAGGCGGTCGTAGTCCAGAAGCCGGAGACCGCGCCGAAGCGTAGCTCATGAACGACGGCGACGGCGAGGAGGGGGAGGTCGCAATCGGCAAGAAGAACGGATCCACGGGCGGTCGGGTCACAGCCATGTGCAGCTGGGTCAGCACCCGCTGCGGCCCAGCTGGCTTGGGCACGATCATCACTTCGGGGATGGGCGTCGAGGTACCCAAGAACGTAGACAAAACGGACTGCAGCACATCCTTGACCACTTTGAAGTTGGCCAGGCTCGTAAAGTGCACGATCACAACCGAGGACGCAGGCAGAGGGTTGGACAGCCGCGGGACTTGGCTCGTGGACCGGCGAGTATGCTGTGCAAGAGGCGGTCGTTTTAATGTCAGCGGGTACGGCGTGTCGCGTCGTAAAGACTCCAGACGATCTTTGAGAACAACGACATCGTCATCGATGAAAACAAATGACAAGCGCTGGGATCGTGTGGGAACTTCAACTTTCGCAGGGGCTGGGCCTGGTGCATCAGATGTGAAGGCGGGTACAGCAGCGGCCGCCCTCGGGGAACCACCCACGACCTCCGTTTCCGCCTCTCCATCTGTCGGTATGTGGCTCACATCCATACCCCAGTCAGCCAGATATCTCGTGACGTGCTGCGCAAATGACCCCTTGGAAGAGGAGTGCAAGGCAACCTTCGCGCCTTTCAACGTCTCCGCGAAAGCGGTCAACTCTTCCAAAGTCGGCTCCTCTTTGCCAGCACTGTTCTCTGAGCGTGATGGGCTAGAACCCCCTCGGGAGGCTCGCTCCATTGTGAGCGAAAGCTCGCAAGTACGGACATTCGTCGAGGACGGCAGGTCATGGGAGAGCTGTCCACCGATCAGACGCAGCAGCCGACGGAGGATCAGACTAGAGAAGTGCGGGTCCTTTCGAATCCCATCGTAAGACGCACGGTGTTTGTGAGCGATCTGGATTGTGCAATGGATGGGTCCTTCTTCTGACACGGGTGAAGATGTGATGGCATCCGGGACCGGCTCCAGGTCGTCGGAAATCAAAATCTCCTGACCAGGTGCTGGGGCAAACCCGATAAACAGCCCAACTTCGATGGCGTCTCCTGGATGCGACACAGATATGATTTGGCGCAAAATCTTGTGGAAAGTCAGATGATGTGGGACATGCGGGGAAGAAAGCTCACATGAGACAACGTAACCGTGAGCCCGCTTTCTGAGCCTCTCACCCAGGCATACTTCAGGCTAAGGTCGCCATGATAAAGCACAAGGTCGATCCCAGCTTGAGCAGCGGCCCCACTCATCACATCACCAACACTTTGCAACAGCTCTCCGAGATCGAATTCTGTCGGCAAGATAAGCGGTGGAGCGCCCCAGGCCGGCGCTTCCGGCGGCTCTTCGCAAAATGCCGGGATATTGGCAGAGAAGTAATTGAGATTGCGCATGGCCGTGAAAAGGGCATTAACGGATGGCGTCGGTACCGACAGAGCGCAAGCCGAAAATTGCTCTTTCGTGGAGTCGAGCACTTGTGGGGGCGAGATCTGCAGCAGCGTCTGGATGGCCATCTGCACCATATCCGCAAGCTCCAGCGACAGCTCAAAGAACTGATACGATGTTGGCGTTCCTGGATCAGATACTCCCGACGTGCGAAGCTGACTCAAGCTGGGGCGGTGGGGATTTTGGAGTCGACCGAGCTGGGGGAGCGAAAATGCGCGGGAGAAGCGCGGATGGGCGCGAGGCGAATTGGTCGTCGGTGTATCATTACGTTCCTCATCTGCGTCCGAGTCGTCCGGAACCTCAGAAGGCGTAGGAGGCCCCGATGGCTGCTGCTGCTGCTGTTGCTGCTGCGCAACATCGCCTGCGCGGCGCACGAATGTAAATGTCGGCTGCGGATTCGCGACGTCGTCCCTAGCCCACTCGGCAGCTTCGCTCAACTCGCCTTTCCAGCCCCCGTTGTCGTCCACCAGGTCCAATGGCCCTGGACGAGCCTGTTCTACTTCCCCCGACATGCTAGGGAGTGAGTCCACGCCTCAGTGCGCGCAGTGAACAGGACCGATTCCGATAGGGAGTCGTCCAAGGACAGCACGCCTGTGAGCCCTTCCACACCTGTCTCGATTATAAGTACTCCTCCCGTCTGCTCAAAGAAAGTGGTGCGCGCTCGTGGCCGAGAATTGGAGTGTGCTGACGTGCGTGTGTGGAGAGAGCCGACGGCCGTATCAGGGCACCCGTCGAGTTTCTGCAGGCGATAGAACGCCGAGAATCACAATCCACCGAGAAATGGGGTCCGACAGCGATTGGAAGAGTGGAGGGAACGAGGCCGGCTAACACGAACAGCTGCCAAAATCTCGGCTTTGGCGTTGTTGTCATCAAGCCGCCGGCGCTGTCTCTCTCACCAGCACCACCCAAAATGAAATTTGTGGAGACCTCGCTGGATATGCCGCTTTCCACGTGGGGCGTGCGTAGTACTGATTTTACAGACAGTCTCAAGATATGTGGTGAGCTTGGGGGGGATAGTCAACTGCCCTATCTTTATGTGTGTGTACAAGCGTTTTGAGATAGGCTACTAGTAAGATAGTTCAACGTCGCCCTGGATACATATATCAGCATGGGTTGAAGCCACTGGCAGATTATGGATTTACCTCTGCGACCAAATCCATGTCATGGTAGCTGACGCGGCGCCCAGCAGCAGCTCGAGGATCCTCTTTTGCATCCGGCGGTGGCGGAGGCGGAGGTCCTGCGGTACCACTCGACGGACCACGAGTGTTCCTCCGCGCCTGTGTATTGCCATTTCCGCTCGATAAGGCTTGGTCAAGGCCGGCAGGTTTAGCGGGTAGTTCCGCGAAGCCCCCCAGTCGATCAGTCAGTCGGCGGTTATTGGGTCCCTCGTCCCGCCGGTGGTTATGATGATGACCGTTGTTGGCATGAGGATGCATTTTGCCATATTGCTGCTGGTCCCGGTAGTCCCTGAACTCGGGTCCAGTGCCTTGCAGCCCGTAGGCCTGAGGAGGCACCAGTTGATTAGGACCCATGGCACTGACCGGTGGCGGATGACTGAAAGGCTGTATACGATGTGGATCGAGGACGAAATTGTTGAAGAACGGAATCTAGAAGTCAAGGGTAAGCACTAGCTAGCGGAGTGCACACACATGGGTCCCTCACATCATCCAGAGTTTTGATCAATTCAGGGTGCTTATTCGCAACGTGCTTCTCGACGAAGGACGTGGCTTTGAAGAGCTTCTGGCATGTTTTGCACCGGTACTTGCCTTCGTCCTCTTGGGAGACATACTCTTTAACAGCTTTGCTGAGCTCGCTGGAACGAAGATGAGCGTGGCCAAAACAAGCGACTGACTACGCACTCATCGAAGTTTTTGCCACCGTAGTTTCGGGGATCGACGGCTTCTGGGTTAATCAGTACCGCCACTTTGGAATCCAGCCACTCGATCCATCGTTCGTCTGGCAAATGAGTTGAGATCGCAGTCACACTGAAGCTGAAGCGGCTCACCCGTCCGCTTCCAATCCTTATCCTTGGGTGCGCTCTTGACACCATCCTTATCATCTTCGTCCATGGTCTCGTCGGTCTTATCCTTGGACCTGACTCCTCCTTCAGTTTTGATATCGTCCATCATCAACTTGGACAGGGGCTTTCGTTCGTGCTTGATACATTTACGCTGCAGCTCTTCCAAATGGTCGGTCACAACAGCACAGTAATAGCACGTGTTGAACGCAGCACGCAGCAGCGCGAGATAGAGATCCAGCGATACGACCGTCTGAGGACGATGAGATCGGCATCCGAAGTAAAATGACCCCGCGAACCTTTTTGCTTTCATATGCTGCCTGATCGCTCGGGTCGACAAGCCCTTGTTGCGCGAGCTCAGACATGACTTTCTCAATGCGAGCCTCGACAGCGTCACAACCCCGTTCTCGGGGTTCTTCCTCATCCTCAGCTTCCATGGGTGCATCTTCATCGTCCTTAACAGGACGTTTCCACGCCCGAAGCTCAGATGCTTCTCGCTCCAGTTTTTGAGCAAGCGTTCGGGCATTGGTAAGATCCTTCTCCAGCCGCTCAGGTCGACTAGCAACTTCCGGAGCATACCGGACACGGTTGGTAAAAGGTTTGAGGATGTGAGAAACGTGTAACTTGAAGCCCTCGATCTGGACAAAAAGGTCGGTACCGATGCGAGCACGGTAGCAAGAATGTACCTTCTTCTCGGTCAGATCATTGATCGCCGAAGTGATATCAACATCGTCTTTGAACCGGATCCAGCCAGCGCGATAGTAATTGCGCTTTTGCAAAGGGTCTCCGAGAGCAAGATGAACGAATCCTGGGACCTTGCAACAAGCCTGACGGATGCTGTGAGGATGGCAGATCCGAATAGATACGAACGGTCACCTACATCTTCCAATTTTACACGACCAATATCAGGAGGAATGGTTCGTATCATAACTTGAACTCCCTCAGGCATCACAGAGACTTCATCGCCACGATCCGCTCTGCGGTCATTGTAGGAGCTCTTGCCATTAACATCACCTCTTGTAGCGTCAGCATCGGTGGGTTCTTCTTCAACGGTCATGTTGAACTGGATGTCATCCTCCTCCCCCACATTCCGAGGTTCTTCAGTCGAATCGCCGATGCCTGAATCACCATTGGTAGCGTCCGGTGCGCTCTCCCCGCCGTTCACCTTGGCAGGTAACTCCGGCTCAGGCTCAGTGAATTCAGGATCAAATTTGCCAGCATCCAAGTCCAGCAAGAAGTTGCTCGTCCTGTCCTTCCATCCTTCTTTCCTGACCCTCTTCCGGAGCGTTTGGAACTCCTCCGTTGGATCATATTTCTCATTGAACCAAGGAGATTTTCGGTGATGGTCAAACAGGATCTGAAGCTACAGGATACACAACGATTCAGAACCATGATTCGACTAACAGGAGATCCGAACATATGCACAAAGTGAAAGCAACGGACCTGGTTTGCAGCAAAGCTCTTCTTGTAGTTCTCCCATCGCGTTTTGATTCCGTTTCGAGGTTTCGAGCCGTCACCAGCCTCTTGTTCAGCAGCCTTGTCGGCATTGTCTTCCTCCGCAGCCATTTGAGGGTGGTTATAGCGGAACCAGTCGGCAAATTGTTTGAGAGAGGCAGGATAGTCAAATGTATGAGGGTCAGGAGGAACTCGACGATGGGGAGCACGACGAGGCGGAGAGTAGCCAGACGGGCGATGTCCATCTGTACGAGTGAGATATGAGTGAACACGAAGGAGCAGATGTTGCATTGAGCCAAACCGTAGTCATCATATCGTGGCCGAGGATCATAGCGGTCACGGTCGTACGGGGATCCAGAGCGTGGGCGCTTGCGGCTCACTGCAAAGAGAGTGTATCAGTTACCACGACTTTGAGACCTGTCCTTCTACAGATACGCACTCTCTGGACCTGGACTCCGACTACGCCCTCTGCGGTATTCATATTGAGCGCGGTCTCGTTCCCACGAGCCATATCCGTTCCGGTCACGACCATACGGGTCCCAGTCGCGAAGCGAGTCTCTATAGGTGTCCTCGTATGAGGGATACGGGGCACGTCCAGGAGACCTCGAACGAGAGCGCCTTGGCGGCGGTGGGTAACCAGAATTCCAAGCCATTCTAGTGACAGAGAAAGAGAAGAGAGAGACGAATGGCGCATGAGCCTGAGAAGTTGAGAGGTCGCATAGCAAGTACGGACCTCGTGAGGATCGCAACCACTAGATCTTGTCGTCGTGGTCAGCGATGAGTTCCTTCCACCCAATTTGCGTTCGTTTATGCGTGACAACGTGACAGACACGTCGTCACGTCACTTTCTCCTACTCGCGAACAAAATTGTAATGGACGAAATCGTCGCCAGCAGTTCTAAGCTCGAAGGGAACCGCGTGTTGGATGAAGTAGACGTGTTGGAAGCAGATCGGGAAGAAAGCATCTCTGAAGAGGATGAGCTCCCGGAGGGAATGGATCCGGAAGGCTTCTCTGGTCCGAAAACAATCAAGCCTCTCTCTCGTGAAGCCCTAGCAGCCTTCCAAGCTGCCCAAGATCGTGCTGGTGTCATCTACATCTCCCGTATCCTCCGGGCATGCGTCCTACCAAAGTTCGACACTTGATGAGTGCCCATGGCGAGGTCGGCAGAGTATATCTCCAACAAGAAGGTCAGCTCGGAACATATCCTGGATGGATAGTCTTTGACGACCAAAACAGACGCCAAACGTGCTTACCTGCGGCGGAAATTCACGTCCACAAAAAAAGCTCACTTCACCGAGGGTTGGGTCGAGTTTAAAGACAAAAAGGTGGCTCGGATCGTAGCGGGGATGTTGAACGCACAGCCTATTGGAGGAAAGAAGGGCACCCGGTGGAGGGACGATGTCTGGACCATGAAATATCTTCCCAAGTTCAAGTGGACAATGCTCACTGAGCAGATCGGTGCGCTAACTACACCAAGCCCTGCATTCTTTCTGAAGGATCTCCAGCACACGAAGCTGCGGTCCACACGGCGAAACTACGCGTCGAACTATCTCAGTCTCGTCTGGAGCAGCGTGACTACCTCAAGAATGTGGAGCTCGCGCGCGTTCTCGACAAACGGGTCGAGCGAAAGAAGGAGAAGGGAGAAGTAATGGAACTCAAAGAGCGACCCAAACGAAAACGATCCGAGGAAGACGACGATGCGTTCCAGCGAAGGCCTAAGCAGCCTACTCTCGCACACTCGAAAGAGGAACATCTGAACACGGTCCTTGGCAGCATATTCTGACCCTGGTGGCTCCGAAGTCTGCCCTGGAACACACCTATCACAAAAATTCAATACATAGATCTTATAACGGGTTGTCGCAATCGATGAGTTCCTTCGCCGTTCCTCCATCTATTATCATGCACAGCGCAGACCTCTCAATGAGGATTTCACGTGTCGGTAAAGCGGATATGTGTCCAGTCGCTGATGAAGCAGTGATCGAGCGTTCAATTATGCGGGTAATCGGCCTTACCAAGTCACGTGCCGGTAACACGGATCCCCTGATGTCGTGCAGCGACGACGCGTCAGACGGGCTGCAGGCTACACGGAACTGCGGTGCGCATACAGCAAGATATAAACCAGAGGATGTATCTCCTCAACCATCCCCTCGGTGTCTGCCACTCTCACAAGGACCATGTCTTCACACTCTCATGACATGGACGCGCAAACACTTGCCTCTGGCGATGGCGCCACCAACTCGCCACAAGGCAAAGGACGCGCGTTCTACCTCAGTTTCTTTGCTATGATGGTCACGACCTTCTTGAGCGCATTAGATGTGACTGCTGTTGGGACTACTCTGCCCACAATCTCGAATGCCTTGAATGACACCAAGGGCGAATTCACTTGGGTCCGCATTCGGCTTGACACGGACGCTTACGCCCTTATTCTGATTCAACCATCCAGGTGGGATCTGCTTACACGTTGAGCAGCACAGCTTTCATTCCCCTAAGCGGGAGCCTTTCAGAGGCTTTTGGAAGGTGCGTTGGTGAAGCAACGTCGTCTTGTCTCGTGTTCATGCCCTTACAGACGACCGGTGATCTTGACATGTATTGCTTTTTTTGCTCTTGGGAGCGCATTGGCTGGTGCAGCTCAAGACATGGTCCGTACACCAATTGCACACACGTATTTGTTCAATCTAACGCATCATCAGAATATGATGATTGCTGCACGAAGTCAGCCGTTTTGCTACTCAGTTACAAGCTTTTCTGATCTGGTTCTGCAGCCATTCAAGGCATTGGAGGCGGAGGGATCATCAATCTGACCGAAATCGTCGTTGCAGATCTCGTGCCGCTCGCTGAGCGGGGATTGTATCAAGGTCTTATTGGTCTCGTCTGGTCTTTCGCCTCTGTATGTCTCGATCACTCGCCGTTACTCATCTTGTGACGTTTCTTTGCAGAGCATCGGCCCTCCCATCGTATGTCGACTTGTGTTCATTTTCTCTTTACTTGAGCTTTCCAGGGCGGGGCACTGGCGAATCGCGGCCACAAAGCGTGGCGCTGGCTGTTTTGTACGTTCAAATGTTATCCCATTCAAACGATTGGCACTTATCTTCCGTTTCAGTCCTCAACTTGCCGCTCACAGGCATCGCATTTGTGCTCACGCTGTTCTTCTTGCGAGTCAAACGACCTGAAGGCTCGACTTCTGAAAAACTTCGGCAGGTAGACTGGCTGTGAGTCTTCATTTGTCTGCTCTCGATGTCACGCTTAATTTGTCCCAGCGGGAATGCCATCGTCATCGTCGGTTCTGGGCTCGTTATCATCGGATTGACATGGGGTGGGATCCGCTATTCTTGGGCATCAGCCCCTGTTCTGGTTCCTTTGATCTTGGGATTGGTGCTTTTGGTCGCATTTTGCTTCTACGAGGCAACTGTTCCGGCTCACCCGACCATCCCTCTGGATGTCATCGCCAACCGCACCTCTCTCAGCGGGTGAGTTTTGTTCCAGTGCTCACATTTTATTTCGCGCTCATCCCCGTAGTCTCTTGGCCACAGCATGTCACGGCGTCGTCAGCATAGGTCTGAGATGTTCGGCTAGTCCGGTCATCCTCGTTCTGACCAAGCCTCAGCACTCAT
Source organism: Mycena citricolor (assembly GCA_963692855.1). Classification (NCBI taxonomy): domain Eukaryota; kingdom Fungi; phylum Basidiomycota; class Agaricomycetes; order Agaricales; family Mycenaceae; genus Mycena; species Mycena citricolor. The sequence continues at coordinate 2,718,073 of CAVNYO010000405.1, forward strand.
CTATTATCTCCCGGTGTACTTCCAGGCTTGTTTCGGTGCTTCGCCGATCCGCTCTGCTGTCGACATTCTTCCCGCTGCTTTGCTGATCGCTCCGTTTGGATTGGTCGGGGGCATCTCAGTCAGCATCGTCAAGCGCTATCGAGAAGCGAATTGGATTGGTTGGGCTTTTACTGTTGTCGGGATGGGTGTCTTGAGCACCCTGAAAGCGACATCATCCGTCGGATCCTGGGTCGGATTTCAAGTTGTGGTTGCTGTTGGATTGGGACTATTAGTAAGTGATTCTGAGTGCCTTGGAGAGGATAGAATTTCATGTACATAACGCAGTTCGCCGCCCCGGTGTTCGCCATTCTCGCACCTCTCCCTCCAAGTCGTGCAGGTCCAGCCTTGGCCCTGTTTTCCTTCGTTCGATCCTTCTTCCAGACTTGGGGAATTGCCATCGCCGGGACGATCCTCCAGAACAGACTCAATCGCGACCTCCCAGCGCCATTCGTGTCGCAATTCCCCCCGCATGAGGAGATTGCGTACATCGCCATCCCGGTCATAAAGACTCTCGACGAGCCGCTCAGAGCACAGGTTCGCGGCATATTCGCAGATAGTTTGGCAGAGATTTGGCAGGTTATGATTGGGATCGCTGGGCTTGGGTTGTTGGTCAGCTTGCTGATGCGCGAGATCCCTATGGCGGTCGTCGTCGACACCAAGCATGCGCTTGACGATGGTACCAAGGATGTGGAAATGCAATAGACATATTTAGTAATACCTTTAATCACGCTTACGATTCCGATAATATCTTCGGGACTTGTAGTGATAATCTAGATTTTGCTTGAAATTAATCTACCAACTGCACTCCCCCACGTGACACCATTCTTCAGGCGACAACCACTGCCAGTGGAGCCAACTGTATGCAGAGGATCTCGACGGATATCTATCTTGGAGTCCCAATCTTGTTCAAATCCTTGCATCATCCGCGGTACAGCGCATGTTGAAGATTATGGACCCCGGGCCGGGCAACCGTGACCAGCCAAGGTCATTCCCGAATCTCAAACACTTGGTCTCAATCATCACCAACCCATGTCTACTCAATACTATCTCGGAGTCGACGTAGGCACTGGCTCCGCCCGTGCCGCTCTTGTCTCTGCCAGTGGCCATCTCGCTGCCTCCGCTACGGTCGATACCGAGACGTACCGCGATCCTACGGACCACCGCATCTTCGAGCAATCGACCGCCAACATCTGGGCCGCGATCTGCCGCGCTGTGAGCGAGTGTTTGGCGAAGTCGGGTGTACGACAGGAGGATGTGCGGGGGATCGGGTTCGACGCGACATGCTCGCTCGCTGTGACGGACGAGGCGGGGCGTGGGGTGTGTGTCACGCGGGGTGCGGGGCTTGGAGAATACGGGGAACGGGATATCATTCTCTGGGCCGATCACCGGGCGGAGAAGCAGGCTGGACTGATCAACGAGACCGGGTCCGTCGTGCTGGACTACGTCGGCGGGACCATGAGCGTGTGTGCCGAGTTCCTAGGTTGAGTTGGGCCGCGGGAATCTGATGTTCTCAACAGCTGGAGATGGAAATCCCAAAGGTCCTCTGGCTCAAGCAACACATGGACCCGACCCGCTTCTCGCGCTGTCACTTCTTCGATCTTCCCGACTTCCTCACGTATCGCGCGACGGGCGATCGAACGCGGTCAGCGTGCTCTCTTACGTGCAAGTGCTCGTTCGTGCCCAACGCCGGATGGAACGACGCGTTTTTTCGTCAGATCGGACTCGCAGAACTCGTCGATCGGGGGTACGCCCAACTCGGCGCAGCGGGTGGCCCGCAAAGCGTGCTGACAGCAGGGATGCCTGTGGGGAAGGGCCTGTCCAAGCAGGCTGCCCAGGATCTAGGATTGCTGGAGGGCACTCCCGTAGGGAGTGGTGTCATCGACGCGTGTGTACTCGGTCCTCGGTTAAACATTTCTGCTGACACGACTCAGATATGCAGGCTGGCTGGGAACTGTTGCGGCACGGGTGACGGAGAACGGCTCTCTGTCTCCTCCGCCAGAACTTGGAGACTCAAGGCACCGTCTGGCAGCTGTCGCGGGAACGAGCACTTGCCATCTTGTTCAGGTGTGTCACTCGTCGGCATCATCAGCGCTTCCTGAATTGTGTTGATATAGAGCCCGGACGGTGTCTTTGTCAATGGAGTCTGGGGGCCATATAAGGTAATCTCAGGTTGTGTCTGTTATAACGTTAACGCTTGTGATATAGGACGCGGCGTTCCCAGGCTGGTGGATGAACGAAGGCGGGCAATCGTCCACAGGACAGCTGATTGATTTCATTCTGACGACACACCCTGCTTATGCTGCAACAAAAGCCAAAGGAAACGTGTTTGCGTTGCTCGAGGAGGAGTTGGATCGCTTGTGCCAGGCGGAAGGAGCGGAGAGCATCACTGAACTAATTCGGGGTGCATGGATGTATCCCGATTTCCATGGTATGAGTGCTGTTTCGTAGTGCTGCACTGTTCCGGTCGCCGAATTCCACAGGGAACAGATCCCCCATCGCCGATCCTCAGATGCGGGGTGTTTTGGGTGGACTGACGCTGGATTCTGGGGTCTCTGATCTTGCACGCAAGTACGCACTGACACTGGAGGCCATCGCACTGCAAACGAAGCACATCATCGACGTCCTGAACGGCCGAGAGGGTGGAGTCAAGATCGTTGGTGGAGAGAGCCCCAAGCCCGGGCACGAGATCGATTCGATATATGTTTCCGGAGGCCAAGCTCGCAACTCGGCACTGATGACGTTGATTGCTGATGCCTGCGGGATGCCGGTAGTCGTGCCAGCATCGGAAGATGGCGGAGACGGAGCTGCAGTCGTGCGTGGCGCGGCTGTTCTGGGTCGTTATGCTGCCGAGTCTGCAGAGCAGAACAAGGAAGCAGAGACTCTTTGGCGCGTCATGGTGTGTGGTGGCGTGCCATATTGGAAAACCTGCTTGACTTTTTCAGGTCGAGATGACACCACCTGCGTCCATCATTGCCCCTCGCGCTGCTCCCCGAGTCAAGCGGCTCCTCGATGCTAAATACAGCATGTTCAGAGAAATGATCGATTTCCAGAAACGATGGCGCGGGGAAATGGAAAAGGTGATGCGAGACTAGGATGCTTGAATTGATGGCTTGCCCTGAAAAAAAAGTATTTATGTAAGTACGTATCCCTCATGTGGAATCCATCTCTCGAAACAGAATACATATTCCAAAATAGGATCAAGATCTCCCAGATGTCGGATGCATGACTGACCGCGGAAGAAGCCGACGAGCAGCACTCGATCTGTCGTTATTTGCAGCCGTCTCGAGGCCTGTAGGAGCTGCTCCATGTGAATCGGACCTGGGACAGCTTGTTGGTGCAGTCGACGGTGTCAACCGCGTCTTGATTAGTCCGAGATGAGGGCTCCAATTCGTAGTCAGAATTAGTGCACTGCGGCTGTAACAGACAAGCCGCTAGGCAATTTTCAGTCGTAAATATGCAATCTGGAAGGCCGCCGCGGCCGGTCACATTTACCCCGCAACTGATGTGTAAAAGCTTACCTGAATGAAACCAAGCTTTCGGAAGACGTACCTGATCATGAGGAACCATTCTGAATAGGATACTCTCACCATGGTTTCCGTCAGTTCCGAGTAGTTCGCTAGCTGCTACTTACGTTCCGCCGAGGAAAGGCGCAGCCTTAGGGGTCGAAAATTGGCTAGGGCTACGAGAATCAAGTTAGTGGACCGACGATCCCGAGACTCGGGTGGCGTCCTTGGCTTATTGCCGGGCTGCACTGCCCGGTATTCGCAGATATCCATGCGTTCTTCGTTCACTGGGCAAAATGGACCTGTTTCGGCATTTCGCGCGGCTACTACTACAAAACGCGTGACAGTTGTGTGACCCTAATCTAGACTGCGTGAGCGCCTGCACTCCTTGACACATAACCACGCCGGTTGGCCTTCTTCTCGTCCAGTACCTTCACCTTCTTGCCGGTGAAGATTGCTTTCACGATGGCTACCACCTCCTCTGTTCCCAGAACCGGATCCCTCTCCCATATCCTCAACGACTCTCCACCGACTCCCGTGCAAAGTCATGCGATATCGTCCCGGCTCCCTTCTCATTCTCCAATGACCAACGAGTCTGCTAATCGACCAGACCATCGAATTGGGACGGATCCTTGGCTGAGCTACGCGCGAGTCGGTCATACTTCGCCCAGCGGTCCATCTCCCAGACACATCTCCGTCCACACGTCGCCCCAGAGCATCGGTAGCCATGCCCAATACCCAGCTGCGATACCGTCAATCACTAGGTGGCGCGCATCGGATTATAATCCGGACATGCACGCGCGAGAAGCTGCATTGGAGACCACTTCAGCTCACATTCAGAGTGAGCATCCTTACATCGCTCGCGCCGCGCGTCGTCCTGATCGCTGGACAGAACTGGCGCAAATGTCAAACACTCCCAGGCCGCCTCATGTTTCGCCTTACATTCATCCTTTGCAAACATTCTCAATGCCGGCCTCACCAGCTGTACCCCGCACACCTGACTTGGCAGGTACGTGATCCATTCTCTTTAGTCGAGGACTCTCTGATGTGATGGTTAGATTATCAGATGTCTGAGAGGGCATCAACTCGGCTCATTGGTCGGCCACAAGTATCATACGAAGAGACAGGAAATGTCAATCCATCTTACCCAATCCAATCTACCTCTCACCTGCCGCAAAAACGAGGAGCGTCTGACAGCAGTGAAAATGATGATCGGCCACCCAGGTTCAGGCGCAAGCTCAATTCCAAGCAGAAGGAGACCAAGGCAGCTGGTGGTCCGTTTCATTCCTCCCGTCCACATATTCCAATGGACTGATTGATTTCGACAGCTTCAAACAAGCGCCCGGGATCTTCAAAGCGATCAGCCAAAGTAGACAGTGTCGCTGGTGAGCGCAGTCGACCTTTATGTTCGAATGTTTTAGTAAACTGTTCAGCAGGTGATCCGCCCGACATGATATACCAACTATCTCCCAAGCTGCCGATAGATCGAAGCGATGGTATTTTGTACCCGCTGCGTCGTCGATGTCCTGTCTTGACTTTTGAGCAGTTTCTTTCACCATCCTGCCCGTCAGGCTGTCATCGGAGGCCAACCTCACACGGGAGCCCCAAACATCACGATGCATGTCGAACCGGTTCAAATCCAAAGGTTTTCCGCATTGTGTATCGTGCACGCGACGCTGGGTTGGAGACACCTGTCGATTCCAGAATCTTCGTTCCTTTTTCTACACAAGCACAGGCGAACTAGCTGGTTTCTGTTTCTATGAACGACGAGACCAGCCAGCGGTACAAATGGAGTATCCGTCCAACTGGAATGCGCCTCTGACCAAGACGCATTTCCAACTCATCAAGGTTGGATTGCTTGATCTCTGTGCGAAAGTCGCTTAAACTTCACAGAAAACCATCGCGACAGCCCTTCTCCCTATTCTTAGAGAGGAGCTCGAGCACACCCAACACAGCGCTGTCATCTACCGCCCTCGAGAAAACGAAGTTCGTGCTACTTGTGGTGAGCTGGCATTTCGAATTGCCGTTTCTCCATCTCAAAGCGATATCTCTGCCCAGATTCCTGCCTGACGTCCATCTTCGCTTGTTCTTGGATGTGTCGTTTGTGTGGTCGTGAAGCTTGCAAAGAGTGTTTCGAACGAGTCAAAGACCTCACCGTCGTAGAGGTCAATACGGAGCAAGATATGGCCGACCAACGTGCCAGAAAGGACAAGCAGGCACATTGTAATCCTTTCTTCCTCACATGTCATAAGCGCAACGATCACGGCGCCAAGGATTTCTCCCCGGTGACCCGTTTCGTCAAGAAGGAACTTGAGCAGCCATTCGAGACATGGAACTTTTTGCGGTGCCGGCGGACAGTGCTGGTTCGTTGGCAGGCTACCGCCCTACTCTGCCGATGTCTCCCAGCATTGCCGTGTCCGGCGAGATACCATTTCACCAGATCAAGCGCTTCAAGGATGCCGAATTGAGCGAACAAACCTTTGCCTTGCTATGGGCGCAAGGCGAGCCTGTCCTGGTCACCGACACCGGGAGCAAGCTCAAGCTCGACTGGGATCCCCAGTACTTTATCGAGAATCATGGGTCGGAGGATTGCCTCCTGATCGACTGCCAATCAGATCAATCGACTCGTCGGACGGTCAAGGAGTTTTTCAGCACATTCGGCAAATACGAAGATAGAAACCAGTGCTGGAAGCTCAAAGTGAGTAAAGCCGGTGTCTACGCCGACACGCTATTGATGACCTCCCTAGGATTGGCCGCCTTCGAGTGATTTCAAGACGTCATTCCCGAAGTTGTATGAAGACTTCAGCCAAGCTGTGCCCATCCCGAACTACGTTCGAAGAGATGGGGTGCTCAATATCGCTTCTCATTTCCCCTCGAACACCGTCTCTCCTGATCTCGGTTGGTCTAATATCTGGACCATTTCACAAGCGCCTCATTCGTCTTTGCAGGGCCGAAAATGTACAATGCGTATGCTAATCTAGCAGAGGAGGGCAACAAAGGCTCGACGCGGTTGCACATGGACATGGCCGATGCGCTGAACATTCTGACCTACGCTGCGCCGTGCCCCGATGGATCTCCGGGCTATGCTGCTTGGGATATCTTCCGTGCGGAGGATAGTTTCCAAATTCGGCAGTTCCTGGCCGAACAGCATCGGCAATTGGGTCAAGATCCGATTCACAGCCAACAGATCTACCTCGAAGATGACATGCGACTGCGGCTGTGGCAAGAGCGAGGGGTGAAGAGCTATCGAATTCTGCAGAAGACGGGGGAAGCCGTGTTCATTCCTGCTGGCTGTGCACACCAGGTTTGTGGCATCTGCTATTGGGGATTGTTCCGCTCACGATCGAGCTCTAGGTGCGAAACATGAGTGACTGCATCAAGATCGCCGTCGATTTCGTGTCCCTCGAGAATGTGCAGCGGTGTGCCACGCTCACGAAAGAGTTCCGTCAGGTGAACACCAGCAAGCTCTGGAAGGAAGACGTGTTGCAGCTGCGGACGATGATGTGGTTCGCGTGGTTGTCTTGTTTGATGCAAGAAAACAATTCCCAGTCCTGAACACTTCTGTATACATACATATATTTTCAACTTGGAATCAAATGTACATCTCACATCATATTCACACAAAAACATCTTCTATCGAGACAGGGTTCTTACGGCAATGGCATGGCAGAAGCATATCATTGTCGCGGGCGGCATGGCATACATTTTGGAAGGTAGGATGCATGAAAAATGTAGATAAGGAGAAGAAACAGACGAGCCCAAACGCCCATCCACCGCTTAAACCTCCTTGACCTTGACGGTACCACGCAGAAGACCAGTCCTCCGGGCAGCAATGAGACCGACTTTTTGACCGGGAACGGCTTGGCGCGAGATCGTGGACGCCTTTCCGATGTGCTGGTGGTTACCACCACCGTGGGGGTGGTCCACGGGGTTCATAGCCACACCACGAGTACGGGGCCAGCTATATGCGGGTTAGACATCAACTCGGGAGAGGAAGGCGATTACAAAAACGTACTTGTAACGCTTGGCCTTGAATTTGTAGTATGCGCGACCCGCCTTGAGCAAGGGCTTGTCGATACGTCCACCACCAGCGACGATACCGACAGTTGCACGGGCAGATCCAGAGACGGTCTTCTTGGCGCCGGAGGGCAGACGGAGACGGGTCTTGTTGTCATCGGGCGAGTGGCCAATGATGGTAGCGTAGGCACCAGAGGTGCGGGCAAGGGCACCACGGTCACCGACCTTCTCCTCGACGTTGCAGATGATCGTACCCTCAGGGCACTGACCGACGGGAAGAACGTTGCCGACAGAGAGAGTCGCCTTCTTTCCGCAGTAGACGAAGGCACCGGTGTGCAGACCCTCAGTGGCGATGAAGGTCTCCTTGCGGAGCTTGTGCTGGTACGGATCCCGGAAGACGACACGGGCAAGGGGAGCACCACGTCCGGAGTCGTGGATGATCTCTCGAACGACACCGCGGATGTAGCCGTTGCGCTCAGCGAAGTCGAGGTTACGGAGCTGCGCCGGGTTCTTGTTCAAGTGCGTGTGCGCTTTGAACTAAGATATCATGGGTTAACTGCGTGCACCCATCACTAGATCTTGGACATACGATGGTGTGCGACCGCCTCTGTGCTCGAATAACCCGACCCATTTCTGTCCAGGGTATATCAGTTCCTATTCACCGGCCGTTGTAGGAAGAGAAAGAAAGGAAGCGCGTAGTCGATCCGGGGCGTGGTCGATGATGTTGAAAACGGTCAAATCAGTTGCAAATTTCACATCTTTCCTCCACACGAGCCCCGGATGCGATACGTCGAGAAAACGAGTTTGTGCCAGGGCGAGCCAGAGTGAGGACTTACATGCAGCGATGTCTTGAGGAAGGACGAAGGGATTTTGGGATTGCCGCCTGCCTTGTTCACGTGTAAACTATGTAGCTTTGTCAGCTCATCATGGGCTGTGCTGACTTCCATCAGCTGATTTGATTTCAAGTGCCAATCAATACCGGTGACCCTCGCGACGCGACGATCATGACCCTCTCTTCTCTCCTTGTGCAACTCAAAGTTCCTGGAGAATACAAAGAACTGTCTGAAACATCAGAGATCGAGCTTGTGACGCGTCTTCAAGTGTGGAAGAATGACACGCTACGCATCCTTCAAGAACTCAATACGCGCATCGAACAGAGCACCGACCTGTCGCTGGACGAGCAAGCTGATATCGTGGCTGCAGTAGCACCCTTAGATGGGGATTCGGAATGGACGGAACTTCCATCGCAAGAATTGGCTCAAAGTGGGTGATATCCAATTCCTACCCGCCCACGAACGTACTACCCGCGTGTTGTAGATATCTTACATAGATTCATGGATCCTCCTCTGACACTCGTGACCCACATCCTGCAAAATAACATACGACCGTTGTTCCGCTCTAACCCACATCCCGAAATGAACGCAGAGACGGGACGGAAGCTTGCACGTTCCGCGGGCGGCCCGAACGCGTCTCAAGACTTCTTCGAGTCACAACACTGGAAGGACCATCCCGGGGCTGCGCGTACAATCTTGTGGTGTGTAGAGAACATTCCGGTAATGACGAATCGCATCCTTGAGATGGCGCACGTCCGCTCACGCTGAAACTGCGATAGACGGAAGCATACGACCAAGTGTGGCATCTGGTCATTCCACCATTGATGATATTGCTGGACGATTATGAGGCACGATATAAACTGGAGGGTGTGCGGATCGCGTCTGAAATGCTGAAACGCGTTCCCGGCTCCCTCTTGAAGCGGACAGGTGTCGATGGTTTACTCTCCGTGGTCAGTCGTTTGTTTGTGGCAGTCAGGGCTCACATACCAACACCCGGCAGTCTTTCCAGAAGGCACTCACTTCATTTGACCGTCCTCAGACCCGTGAACTCATTCCTACCACGGTCTATGTTTCACTGGCTCTTATTGAGGAGACCACCTCGATCGGCTCGGTGCAACGCTTTGATCAGCTCTCTGCTCTGCTGGGGGATGGAATCATCGCGAGCATCTGGCCATACGCTAGTGACAAACTCGATGCCTTGGTTGCTTCCGTGGACGCACTGCCTCCCATTTTCGAAGCACTAGGAGTGGGCTGCGCTCGTTATCTCAAGGTTCTGTCGCAGCCGCCACCTTTCCCTGCGAGTTTCACCTATACGAGCAGGTTCTTATCGCGCAACTGGTCTATCCGTTAAATCCCAGCGGATATCGAAGCAGTTCGGTGGAGTTGCAGATCGTGTCACTGCGTGCTTTGGCTACTCTCATCACGGCGTGCGCCGAACGGATGGAGCATTGGAAAGGAACAATTCTAGCTGCCGTGGCACGTTGCTGGGTGTCACTAGTGGAATCGGGAACACCCGACGATCCAAGTGAGACTTCCGGTTGCTTCCAAAATTCTAGGCCCCTGACCGATTTGGAGGACGACAGAAACTGCAAGATGTATGCCAAGCACTGGTTGTTGCGGCTCCCTCGGTCTCCGGGGTGCGATCTCTTGTTGAGTCCTACTCGCGATGTTGACCCGATATTCCAGGATTACGCAAGGTTGCAGGAACTTGACACAATGTTCGAGGACATGCTAGTACGCTGAGCAGTGGGTATTTCGATGCAAAAAGCTTTTTCTTCGATTCGCGACTGCCGATGAGATAATCGCTGTCTAATTTCCGGTATTAGGGCTGAAACGCAAGCCATGGGATGCGAGCAGGATGGTAACCACCGAGGTCCCCTTCGCGCTGATGCAGGGACCGTGTCCGAGTATGCACAGGGGTAGGAAGAACACATCGAGCTAATGGAGCGGGTGCGCGATCGTCGAGATGAAAGTGAAAGTGACACGGGGCTTAGAACTCGCGGAAGGATCGCACAGGGTGATGCCCATCGGCAGCCCGGCATTGAAACGCGCTACATACGTGGTATTAGCACGTTCAGTCGCTCTGTAGAGGCGTCGACAAAAAACGAAGTAGTCGCATCCCTACGCATTCAGGTGCACTAATGGTCGGTTTACATGAGTTACAGAAGAGACCAGTGTGCTGCACCCTCATACGAACTCGTTCCAGTGCAGCAGAAGTTCAGAGGATGAATGAGATTTTGCGCAGCATGAGTGGATTATGCGTATACATGGGGCATAGTAACATGAGGTGGAAGAGACATCTAGTCGGAGCCGCCAGTTACTCGTGCTGAGTTGGAACCAGTCAGATTGGATATCAGGGAGCGAGATTATCACGCACTGTAGATAAGCTGCGCCGAGTGGTGCACAATGGGCTTGATCTGTCCGTCCTTCTCGAGGTGGCGAATGGCCACACGGGCAAGAGAGCCGTTGATTTTGAGACGCTCAATCAGGATAGATTGGGAGATGAAACGGAAGGTCGGGACTTCCTTCAAGATACGGTCGTACAAAGGCTTGTCGAGGGTGACGGCGTGCTGGGCCTTGTCCTTGACCTTGCCCTTGGACCACTTCTTCTTCTTGGCAGACTTTCCTCCTCCACTTGATGTCGGTTTAGCTGCTGCTTTCGCCTATCGTCGTCTGTCAGCATTCTGACGAAGTAAATGCAGTCTCCGTCGACACCAAGGATGAGCGACGAGATTTGGAGGCGGAAGGGCTCACCATGGTTGACGGCGTCGAAAGGGATACACGAGCGCAGGGTGATCACGAGGAAAACTATACAGCGCCTTGACCTGACTAATCTCTGGCATCAGATGAGATTGAGACTCCGCAACGCGACAGCACGTACAAACACGACTCGGTCACGTTTGTTTACGAACGCGCTCGTGGGAACGTCACGCTCCCTCATTTGGTGTATATAAAGTGTACCCTCACTTTGACCTCCCTTAACACCTACCCCCATCTCCTCAAGACCTTAAGGCCTCATTATCAAACACAATCATGGCCCGCACCAAGCAGACAGCTCGCAAGGTCTGCCTTTTCACGCCCTGCCACCGATCGTCGTTCCTGATTCTCGCTGCAGTCCACTGGAGGCAAGGCTCCTCGTAAGCAGGTCCGTAATGTTTCGTCCTCTTGCTTCGTCCCCATCTTACTCTCGCTCAGCTCGCTGCCAAATCCAATGCCGCTCGCAAGACCGCCGCCGCCGCCGGAGGTGTGAAGAAGCCTCACCGTTTCCGACCTGGAACCGTCGCCCTCCGCGAGATTCGTCGTTACCAGAAGTCCACTGAGCTGCTCATCCGCAAGCTGCCTTTCCAGCGTCTTGTCCGTGAAATCGCCCAGGACTTCAAGGTGTGTTGGGTCGTGGTGTGCCACCTGGAGAACCTGCTTGACTGACGCTTCCTTTCAGACTGACCTGCGGTTCCAATCGTCAGCTGTGATGGCTCTCCAGGAGGCTGCCGAAGCTTACCTCGTTTCTCTCTTCGAGGTGCGTCACAACTGCCTTCCCCGTCACCGCCTTCATCTGTACTCATTACTCTTAGGACACTAACCTTGCCGCCATTCATGCCAAGCGTGTGACCATCCAGCCGAAGGACCTCGCCCTCGCCCGCCGTCTTCGTGGAGAACGCTCTTGAGCGAGGCGCGTCGATGCACATCCCTATTCTGCCGTCGGTCGATGTCAGATCCGCCGCACGTGCCCTGTAGATACGCCACTTTCCTACTACTTATCCGTGTATAATTGTATGTAAATGCACAAATGATCAGCACTGGTCGTTCTGTTGTCCAGTCCTCGTATCAAAGCCCGCATAGCAGCCAAATAATGCAACACTCAGTTCAAACACAGCGCAGGATGCTAGTATGGTACAAACAGTGCTAATAACAGTCCGAATGCAATCATAGTTATACAGTCGCGGTGTTGGCATGCTTTTGAGTCAAATCGTTCACCGCTGCGGCGACACTGGCCAACCTCGTCTGGTTGACGTTAACGTCGATGACGGTGCTGCCGTCTCCCAGTCTTCCCGAGATATACACCGAGTTGCCAATGACCAGATTATTCGGCGTCGCCGAAAACCGATATCCGCAGATGGTCCCCTGCGAACCGACCGGACTCCAATCGGTTTCCAAGATCCTCGATGCAGAGACGTTGGATAGCACGATCGTGTCTTGAGCTTTGGGATGCACCGGCATGCAGATGGGGTTATTGCTCAAGAGCAGATGCGCGGAAACGACGTGCCCCAGATTGAGGGAATGGCGAGCAGCACAATACCGTCGAGTGAACTCTGCGAGCGAGAGTGCGTTGATCTCCTCGACTTTGAGCACTGGATATGGAAGCGGAATAAACGAGTTGTGGATATAGTCGGACAGAGATCGGCCAGGAATGAGATCGCGGAACGAGGCAAAGTTGCAACAGTGGGCTAGTGTTTCTGGCGACGAGCCTTCGGAGTAGATGGTCTGGAACACATTCGATCAGGGACGGGAGCTCAACAAGATTTCTGCATACCTTCATCAGCCAGGCAACCAGGACATCACCGGTGGTCACGAGCAGGTCAGAATCTTGGGTTCTGATCTCTGCTTTGACGCCCTCGACCAACGGCGTTAACGCACTTTGCGGGATCACGAATACACGGTGCGAAGCGCCTCGCCAATAGCGTTCGCGGAGGTGCCAACCGACGAGTCCGAGCATCCCTGGCAGTCCGAGCGCGCGATATCCACATTGACCCTTGCCAGTGTCCTCTCCCCCAGCGACCTTGGCGTTCAGCACGGATGTGATATGATTCTCTTGGCGTTTCTCGGACGGCGGTGGCGGTACGGTCCACTCCTGACCAGCCATCTCAGCAGCAACGGCACGCATGATCATCCCTGCGCCGACGCCGTCGAAGATTCCGTGGGAGCGTGCAAAGCCGATGCATGCGTGCGCAGGCTGGTCGCCGACTGCGGGGAACTGCGTCACATGCCAGCAGGTGAGCGGGCTGCGTCTTGCTGCCCAGTCGGCGTTCTGCCGGGGAGTGGTCGGGTGCAGAAAGAGCGACTGGGGGAGGGCTTCGGTGTTCGTCTGGAGAGGCAGTTGGATGAATGTCTCGAGAGGGACTTCGGCGATGGACGATGTCAGGACGAACGTCGGGTAGTCCGTCGGTAATGTCTCATCCAGAGGAACGGCGATTTGCCAGAGTTTGGGCTGCAGGCGGTGAGCATCGGTGTGTCGCGTATTATAGCGAGGCCGCATACATGTTTAACGGCCTCCAATCTGCCCGCGAGAACTCGCCATTTCTGAGTGACTCGTCCCAGCGCAGCGCCCAAAGCCTCTACATCGATGGCACCTTGAACCAGCCATCCGGTAATGAATGTCGAGCGCTCGAAGGAGTTGTCGAAAACAGAGAGCTGATACCGGGACCAGCGTTCGGGCAAAGCATGCGGAGCAGGTGTGAGAGGCGAGGAGCTGTTCATGGGAGAAAGAGAAGAAGAGACAAACGCCGCTGTACAGGGGTGAGTGAACTGGTGCGGGTCTCGCAAACTGTTGTCCACATTCGGATGTTTTTAGAACTCATGCGTCGGCCCGGGATCAGGCAGTCCGTCAGTCAGTCAGTCTATCTGACGGATACAGCCATTTGGTGTCTACATGCAAATCAGCATGAGAATGCCGAGGGCGCCATCTAGATCTGATGCACATCGGTTGCGACATGGCAGGGCCGAATCTGGGCAGGCGCTGTGAACGATTTGGGAAAAGTTCCCATGGATTGCGCGAATGTTGCGCAGTCGGCGACGGTGTGGTGGAGAAGGATGACCCGCCCAATGACCGCCGGCACGTCGGCAATCACATCACGGGACCACGTACGTCACCTTCTGCTTTGGGCTGCTATGAGTTGAATCTTCTCCACAGCTCCCGTTCACACCCCACCGGCTGGGCGCACGCCATTTTTGACGACGCCAGGATCATGACGTGTGGAGGAGCCCCTGAAATGTATAAATGGCGTGTCAGGGCCTGCTAGCCCTCATCAAACAATCTCACTACACCTCGAACGCAATGCCTCTCTTCGGATCCTCTCACCATCACTCAACCACTCGCCGAAGCACGGAACATCGAGGCGGTTGGTTCTCTGGCCGCACCAGTCGCAACCGCAGGGCTGGCGGACTCAGTTAGTCCCAACAACTCGATCTCTGGAGGGGAAGAACTGACATGCCTGGTTACAGAAGCTGCCCTGGCAAACCCCAACACAACGCATCATGGCAGGAGGGAGGCCAAGCATGAGCTACACGCCATGGTATGACGTTTGTTGCATGCGTGCTCAGTTCCAGCACTCAACTCCACTGACAGGGTCGCTCTTCCCACGTTCCTTTCATGACCAAGGTCAAGCGCACTTTGGGCATCCGCAGCACACCCCGCCGCGAACGTCACCATGTCTCGCGCAGCCGACGCTATTGAATTTTTTGACGACGATCATGATTAATTGTAGTAGTAACATGTCTGTATACCATGTACTGTATACCCACTTGTGATTGTGAAATTATTTACTCCAAAGTGCACGGCGTCCTCGGCCACTATGTTACCATGAGTCAACTACTTTCCCGCAACTTAGAACGAATGGAAAGTATGATAACACGGTTACATGCGCAACTGTATAACAGCTATCATGAAAGAACTACAGTACTACGAAATTCCGCCTGCTGCCTCACGGATGTCTTTCAATTTCTGTTCCCTCTCATCCTGATCATTGACGTGTTGGTTAAGATGTCCAGTTTGAATCAAAGCTAGGGACGTACATCATGTTTCCTCTGCAACGCTGCCAGCTCCTCAGCCTGCAGCTTCTTCTGTTCGAGATCGGCGTGCAGTTTTACGTCTTGCTGGTGTTTGAGCTAAGGGCGACAGGATGAATGATGGTATCGCGTGATTTGAGTCACTGGCGCACACCTTCAGATCTCTCTCAGAGCTCTGTATATCGTTCAACAACGTGTCGTGGCGATGAGTTGCCTTGTTGAGATCTTTGGCGGCCTTCATCTCTAGCTTGTTCAGCTTCTCGTTCTTCTTCTCCTCTTTGTTGAGAGACTGAATCCAGGATGGATCATCGGAGCGTTCGACGGAGGGCCAAAACGTACCTTCTGGGCTTTTGTAGCGGCCTTCTCTGACGCATCGACATCTTTGAGAGCGTGTTTCACTTGATGGGCTTCAGCGTTCCCTTCTTTGAGAATTTGCTTCTCCATTTGTTTCAGGGCTGAGGGATCTGAGGGGAGCGTATTGATGTGTGCTGCCATGGGGAGAGTACTTGCGAGTTTGCTTGAACGTTCGAGCCGTCTGCTCGCCTTTATAGATAGAATGCGGGTGATGATGTCATTCAGCTGCTTCATCGCTCCTGTCTTGTGAGGCAAGTGGCAGATCCACTTCCTTCTTCAGGACTAGCGCACGCCGAAGATCCGGAAAACCTTGAGCTTTTGTCCAGAAACGATGCAGACGTTCAAGCTCATGCAAGATTAACGAAATGGGACTCAGAGCTGGAGGGTAGAATTGAAGGAGACGGTCAGCTTAAGATCGAGATCTCGACACAGCCTCCTTCGATTCACCACTAGAGCTTCATAGAAGGAGACCGAGGAAATAGACTTGAGTCATTGTGAGATCCGAAGATAGACATGTGATACATCGTGGTCGATACTTGGCTAGTGTGATGAGGTCTCAGAGAGTGTCGAGTCCGGTGTAGTCGTACCCTCCCCACGCAACTCGCGCAGCTGGTTCGCGCGTCCCTCCTGGCGATGCGAAGATGAGCCCACCAGACTGCTCTAAAAAGCAGGATCTCACCGCATTTTCGATTTGCATCTTGAGCGCTTCGGCGGCAAGAGCCCTCTTCGCATCTAGCTCAGCTGCCAATCTCTTATCCTCCTGGCGTTTCAGCTACAACCCACCGAATTTGGAGATGAGCAGGACAGAGATCACAGAGCGCATGACACACCTCCGCGTCGCGTTCGGCGTTCTGCAATTCGACAACTGCGGTTTCGTGTTGATGAACGGCTTTGTTGAGCACTTTCTGGGTCGCAGTCTCGAGCTTATTGATCTTCTCGACTTTCTGCTCCGCCTTGATAGAGGCCTACGAGAATTCGCCCAGTGAGTGTTTCTCGCCTCTCGCCCGATGGGATAGACGCGACTCGCCTTCTGTGCCTTGGCTTTCTCCTTCTCGATGCTCTGCACGTCCTTCAGCACCTGCTTGACGTCTTCGCCCTCACGCTTCGCGTCCTTGGCGTATTTCTTTTCAAGCTTCTTGATTATTTTAGGCGAGGCACCGCTGGCGACGGATTGGTCCAAGTTCAGTGGGGTAATGATGGTCATGATGGACTGTGGTTAGATAGAGACGCGTCGGCGTGACCGCGTTAGAACGCTACGTCATCTGATTCCAGTAAATAATTGGAATTGGTCGAAACTTGTTTCCTCTCGGACTTTTTTGGAGCAGGTATGCTCTATGCCCGCGGAGAGTTTGGGGAACCTTGCCAGCAGCGAAAATACTGAGCATAGATATGTCTGTATTGTGAAAGGGACTCGTTACCGAGGTTGTGGCGAAGGTTCCGAAATGTGACAACGCTCCACCGAAGCCGTACGTACCGGTATTTAGCCGAGTACTTCGTACGAGATCCTTTCAACCCCATGCCACCTCACGCTCCCGCAGTGCTGGAATCGGATCCGGAAAGTTCTAACCATCAACGGCCTCAACCACCGCACGGATATTGGGCAGAAGATGTCGATGTCAGCAGTCAACTGCTCCCTCGCTCTGAACCACCACTCTCCGACGACGAGGAGGTCCCTGCTTCCCCCCCGTACAAACGACAAGCCAGCCGCTCCAACCTCACAGCGCGCGACGGATCCCCGAGCCCAAGCTACCGCTCCCGCTCGGTGTGGAATCCTGATCGCAAGGACGGCTTCGCAGCCAACGACGAGCCGGACAGCGAAAAGGGTATGAACAAGGCGTCTGTGCACTACTCCGAAGACATCTCGGAGGTTCCCATCTCGAGCACCACCGCCAAGACTCGGCTCCGCTAACCGCAGCCTCTTCGGTCGCAGGGACTGACGACGAGGATAACGACTCGGACTACGACTGGTTAGACGAGGACGATCTGGTCGACGCTGAGGCCAAGTTCGAAGAGCGCATGGGAGCACACGCAAAGCCGACAGGTTGGGGCATGAAACGGCGCGTTCCTGTCACTTGCCGTCTTTATAAACTCTAACTGGGATGATTAGGATCTTCACGCTTTTATTCTCGTCCTTGATAGGATCAACATTCTTAGCAGCCGTCCTGGTTGCGCCAGCTTTGATCTTGCATTTCTTCTGGTACAACAAGGACAAGTCCGAATACCGACATCGCGTTATTCTGAACGTCCAGGCATGGCTGTTCTGGGCTGCGGCGAATTTGCTCATCTCATGGTATCTTGCCATGATCGTTGACATCGTCCCCTCTCTCGTGCGCCTGGTCATTGCCGTCGCATGGGGCCACGTCTCGGAGTACATCAAGTCGCGGATCGAGATGTACAACTCGATCAAGAATACGCTCAAGCCGATCCTGTACGCAGCGAGCGCCTGGGTCTCGTGGCTCATCATATTCGACCACATCTTCCAGATGCACCCTGGCGATGGGCGGCGTCCGAACAGCGAAGCATACACGGACACCGTCTACCAGGTCGTCGAGTTCTTCTTCTTCTTGACACTGGTGCTCTGTCTGCAGCGACTGCTCTCCCAGCTCGTTGCATTCGCGTTCCACCGCACGGCATTCAAGGACCGCATCGAGGCCGTGTCGGAGACACTTGCCGTGGTCGAGCAGCTGCGGAACCACCGCCCCAAGTCGAAGCGATCGTCCGGGTTCCGCACGCCGCTGTTCGGCGGATTCGGGTCGCCCACGGTGGAAAGCAGCCACAAAGACGGGTTCCACTTCATCAGCTCCAAGTTGAAGGATCACAAACGCCGCGCGGAAAACGAGAGCGTCGATGCGGAAGCGCGGGAGGGCTCACCGTCGGGGTCTCGGTCTCGGCCTCTGAGCAGCTACGGAGATGACCATAGGTATCCGCCCTCGCGGGACACTCGCGACGTAACGCTAGTTGGCACGGCAGCCAAGGTGCTGAAGGACGCCGTCCTGCACGACGCCCGGAATATCCAAGGAACGGACGCCATCGCCGACATGGACTGGAATGTAACTTCGGCCGCCGAAGCCAAGGTACGTTCGCGTGGTCCGTTTTCAAGTCATGACAGCTCAAACAACCATAGCGACTCGCACGGGCCATCTACACAAGCCTGAAATCCTCATCGCGCAACTACCTGACCGGAGCCGACTTCCGGCCTGCGTTCCCCACCGCTGAAGCAGCCGAGGCCGCGTTCCGCGTGTTTGATTCTGACAACAACGGCGACCTGTCGCGTGCGGAGATCAAAACGACGCTGCTCAAAGTGTACAAGGAACGCAGATTCCTGGCTCGGTCGATGCGCGACGTTGGAGCGGCGCTGAGGACCCTGGACCAGCTGCTGTTCTTGTTTGCGCTCGTGATCCAGTTCTTCATCAGCTTGAGCGTGTTCGGTGTCAACATCACGTCGAGTCTGTCCAGTGTGTACACGCTGGGCATCGGCGCCAGCTTCATCTTCAAGACGGCTGCTAGCGCGGCATTTGACTCCATCATGTTCCTGTTCGTTACGCATCCGTTCGACACTGGAGATCGGTGCATCATCGACAACGAGATCGTCGTGGTCAAGAAGATGACGCTGTTTGCGGTACGTTGTCGATGCAGGATCTTTCTCATTGCTCATCTTCGAACGCAGACCATATTCCAGCGATCGGATGGGGCAGAGTCGTACTACTTCAACAGCCAACTTGCAGCAAAATTCATGTGCGTGTGAATTTCAAACAGTGTAAGGCACTCCCGGCTCACGTTTTGGTTGCAGCACGAATGTTCGCAGGAGTGGAGTATGTGTTAATTGTGCATGAGAATTGCGAAGGACTGAACCTGCGATCAGAAAACGTTCGAAAACTTGACGATGCAAGTTGCGTGGCGCACTCCCCTAGCCAAACTAGACGCCCTTGAAACAGCCATCAACTCCTGGCTGTCGACCGAGCAAAACCGGTGGTTCGTCCCCAGCACGAGTATCATGATACAGAAGGTCGCGTTCCAGCAGTATGTCGAGTTCACCATGGCAATCGGGCACAACGGGTCTGTTCCCCTACAAACTACCAGTGCGCTGCTGACCATCTATGTATCCAGCACGTGGCAGGACTGGAGCCTGCGTAATGCTCGTAAAACAGCATTCCATGCCGCAGTGCAACACTACTGCCGGGAACTCGGCATCGACTGCTACCAAGCGCCGCAGCCCGTCATCTGGGGCGACCCGAATCTGTCTCTCCCACCATATCCGACGCCGGCCAGTCCGCACAGCGGGTACGAGACAGAAGCGGCTGCCAAGATGGGTAAGTGACGCTTGGCTTCACTCCTCCGGCTTCTTCCGGGCTGTTGAGGGCCAGGACACATGGCAAAAAAGCAGCTATGCGCTCGACTGGGGCAGGGGACTGAGGCCTTGGTTGGACCTCGTAAAAGTCATAAGCATAGACAAAGTCTTGGACAAGCTACATACTAATTTTAGGCACAATTCGCTACCAAATGCATCCACAAATGAGGCCGATGATTCATTATGCGCAGTGTCAGAGGTGACATCCGTTCCTTATACCGCGCCACGGATATCGAGCACGGAAAGGCGGCCGGGTCTGTCATTCGGGGAGCGAGAGAGCGTCGGATCGCTATCTGGATCGGTTGCACGGATCCACTCTCATTTACCATGCCAAGTACATTAAAGTCTATGCGAGAGGTAAGTGTTCCAATAAAATGCATGGCTATATGTATCAAGTATGTAGGTAGTCTATTTCGCTTTCGCTTCCAGTATTCGTCAGTCCGCTCTAGATGAATAATCTGATCTCCACTTGTACGTCATATGTTCCAGTGAGCATCTGTGTCTTCGCGTGAGGCATTTGAGATGACGCATCAGGCTGTCTTCCGGGTTTCTGGAGCTCGGGCTGTGACAAGCTTGCTTTCCAAGGTTGCTCGACCGGAATTGCGGAGACGTTCGATGTAGACGTCGCCTAGTGCCGTGGCAGGGGTGAAAACTCCTCCAGAACGCGCCAGACTCGGCAATGATTCGGGAGAAAGGGCAATGGTCAACGCAGCTTCCCCGATGAGGACTGGGGTGCGAGTTACAAGGCTGACACAGTGCAGTTACCGACCACGCACCTGAGGTAAAGCTATATCCAGGATCTCCTTTGCCCGTCAGGACTGATTTGACTACTGATGGCTGAGAACTAGTCGATGAGGGCGAAACTGCCGTCGTGATATTGGTCACTTTGACCCATCCGTTATCTCGTACCCTGATCAGACGTTCAGCTCTTGCGCCGGGAAGATTACAAGTGAAACTGCGCACGACTGAGATGGACCGTCGCCTGCTTTCGGAAGGACTTTCAAGAGCAACCAGCGGAGCTGAATCAGATGAGCAAGCATCAAACAATATTGCGGCCGCACGCACAGGTGTAATCATCATACAACCGAGCCCCAAAATGGTTCCCAGCGTGATCAAGATCGCCCCGGTGACTCCTTTCGAGGACACAATCATCTCATCATACTTGAAGTTGTTGCCGTACTGCATGGACGAGCTACCAGGCGAGCTCTTGAAAAGGCCCCAGGAGCGCTCGACAATCGCACGATTTGGTTGTGTCATGAAGAAATAGGACCCGACAAGAGTTTTCCCTGATTCGGGTATCGGAAGGCGATACAACAGGCGTGGAGCAGGCGCCGGTGTGTCTCCGACGACTGAAGATGGTTAGTACCGGGAATCACTTCCGCAGGTCGCTAACGACATACATGGGCTCAGCGGATACGGTATCCTCACGCTCGCGAGATCGTTCGGATGGACCTCCTCCAGCATCGAGACCATCGTGGCGATAGTTCCCCCCGAGATCCCCCCTTCACCTCGTACGCAGAAATGGAAGTATCGATGTTTGCATCACCCGTCGCTTCTCGTAACGTACGGGCACTGAGGTATGAGAGGATGTCGGCGGGGACAGAGTCGAACCCACAGGACGGAACGATGATCGCCCCGGTTTTGGACGCCGAGTAATGGAATCTGGCTCGCAGGTGAGTGGAGAGATCCCGGGGAGACTGGTACCAACGATGTTATGATTTGCTTGATCCAATGCGTCTCGCCTGTGAGGTCGACGTCTACAGAGCGGAATAATCGAACCAGCGCTTTCGCTCTCCTCAGATAACTCACAATGCACGCCGTTTCTCACGCATGATTTCACCACCGGTGTGCTCCAAGTCCAGAACGGACCCACGGTGTTGATCACGACAGACTTTCCAGCAACTGCGGCGTCGATCTGCTCGGGGCGGGTGACGTCCACGACATGTAGGCGCACAGCGCGCTGAGAGCCCAGCTCGGAGACGACAGCATCTAGACGCGTTTTGGAGCGCGCAGCAAGTGATAAGACGAATGAGTCGCGGTCCTTGTGAGAGGCGAGGTAATGAGCGATCAGGCGTCCGGTGAATCCTGCGGGAATGTGAGTTCCTCGCATGAGCTACCGAGAGTGCGGCTTGCCAGTTGCGCCGAGGATGAGGATGTTGGGTTTCGCTATAGACATGGAAGTCTTGGGAAAGGAGAGTATACTCCATGCGTCACCGTAGATCAGGCTGCATGGGGACTGACGCGTTCAATGACATAAATGAGACCTCGGGCATCAGACGGAACTATCCACGAGAGTGGTCTTCTTTCACTTGTTCTTCTGAGTGTGTACCCAGAGTTTTAGGTGTACGTAGGCTATTTTGTGAGTGCTTCTCAGTATATGTTTACGATGTTTATCATTGCCCATTAGGGTTCGGGGACCGGCGGGAACGCCGGGATGCGTCGGACGGTCACGAGACATGTGTACAGCCACATCATAATGGCTTCCCACCCGCATCCGCAGCTTGATCAGCACATAGCCTCACGCCCGCTAGGACACCCATCGTTCCATCTCGTCCCGCAATAGATCTAGCCCGAAGTGTAGGAAATGTTTACCCAACTCGGCTCGCAAGAAAAAGACGCGTTCTTTTCGCTCTTGGACGAGTGAGTTCACCTTCCAACCACTTTGGCGTGCTGGACAATCTCAAGCCGCGTTCAAGATACTTTGCGGCACGACCAGAGCTGTTTAACGCAGGAGACAGTGCCAAATCCTCAGAGGCTGCCGCGCCTACTCCCTCCTCCGTCGTTGCCGCACAACGGCGCGCCTTGGCATCAACGCTCGGATCGGCCTCCTCCATCGTGTCCTCCCTATCGCATCGAAACGAAACATCGCCCCGCCTCCAGCAAACGCACACAACAGCTCCGGATCCATCACCAACCTCCAGTCGGTTCGCGTACGTACCAGAACCAATCACACCCGGTCTGGAGTTTGATGTCTTGATCAGAAATTCGGGTCTAATGTGGATACCTCGTCTACGATGAGCGTGCTCTCCTCCCTGCGTGGTTCCGGGAAAGCCGCGCCTCCATCTACACCTCCGGTCGCACCCCCCGCCTTCGCACCACGGAAGAACAATTTCGCTCCGCCCCCTACCCGCACTGTCGCCCCAAGTGCACCTGAACCTGAACCCGAACCCGAAGCTGCAGCGGAGGAGGCGGGACAAGGGGAGTGGGCTGAGGCGCTGTATGATTACGATTCGGCGGAACCGGGGGATTTGCAGATTAGAGCGCACCAGAACGTCTGGGTCACGAACAGGAACACGGATGATTGGTGTGTTTGTGTTTTCCCCTCCTTGATTGTGCCTGATTTTCGCTTCCTCAGGTGGACGGGGGAGTTCGAGGGGAAGACAGGACTATTTCCGGCGTCGTATGTCAAGGTTTTGTGAGTTCGTGCATTGCTAGTTAGTACTTTATATACACTGTGTGGGCGATGTAATGTTCAAGAACGGATCATGAGCGTCAAGCGATCCTCTAAGTAGGGCACAACTGATGCGGTGTCGCTCTGTCCAGTTGACATGAGGTATCAGACAGACAGGCAGCGGCAGCTACTCTTGGCTTGCTTATGGACATCGTCCGCAACCTACTCCGATCTCGACTCGCCATCTTTCTGCCCCTCATCGTCATCTCCGCGTTCTTTTACTATGAACATGAAAGGCTCCCTCTCGTCGCGGAGCTGGTGCCCATCCTCGTCGATGCTGGTCAGAACGGCACCTCGCCATATCCAGCTACTCCCAGCTTGATACTTGAAGCCACATTGTACCCCAAGAGCAGCGCCTTTACTCCGGCGCCCTGGCGGGCATTGAGTGAGCGCGCTTTGCTCAATCTACGAGAATGTATGGGCAACGGGACGTGCACTGAGAATCAACAGAAAGGTTTGTTACTCCCGTTCCAGTCTGACGAGATCCTTACTAGCAACGAATTAGTCGTTTTAATACAAAGTATGTACTTTGGTAGAGAACTGAGCGGCGCGTTAGGCGGAGAGGATATCTGGTATGTCCCATCGCTTCAACACACGCTCGGGCTTCCTCAACAATTGTTCTCATCTCTCCAGGGCACATTCAACCGTATGTCTCATCGATTCGCGCGTCAGAGAAGTCTTCAATTAATCCACAACAGGCCCGTGCTCTCAGAAATCTGGATTACACGATACTATATGCTGAAGATCTCGAGGAACTGGTGGGCATATACAGATTGTTGCCGCATTTGGTCAGGATCGCGATCGTGGACGACTGGCAAACCTTCGAATGTTGGAGAGATAAAACACACTGTCTTCGCTCTGACCAAAATCCCACGGGGATTCCTGGCTATAAGCTGTTGTCCTTTTACTACTGGGTAAGTCTGAAATCGGCTGTACTTGCCGTATGTCTTGATCAACCTGCTAGCCATTTCCCCGTCACCCACTTGGTCCCCATGGATACTTTCGCCGGAATCGTACCAGAATCAAGTTCCCGCGGAACCCAGGTCCAACAACACCTATCTCGGGTACTCTATAGAGGAAACGTGTCGCAAGACAGCTTTTTTCCGGCGTCTGAACGTCCGAACGACCCTCCACAAGCATGGGTTCTCGCGAAATTGCTCAGTTACTTCGTGCAGGGAATGCATGGCATTCCCCCATCCTGGTCGAAGGACGATTTCGATGCTCTTGCACAAACTACTGGCGTGCAACTGAGACTAGCTGCTGCGGGGCCATCTGAGGACTCAGAGGGTATTGACGACATGGCAGCGGCCCTGCCTGACGCTGCACACTATGTCAACTCAGGCCGGCTTGCTCAGGATGTTTTCATGGCGAGTCTGGCTCGAACAAGGGTTGTCATTGGTATCGGCAACCCAATAATGTCAGTGTCGAGAGGTTATCGTGTTTAAACACTGAGTCTTCCGTAGATCTCCGACTCCGTGGAACGCGCTGTGTCTAGGGGTTCCTTTCATTAATCCCATCTTGGAGTGGGACCAGGAACACCCGGACGATCCCCAGCGTTGGCGAACACAGCATCCTCTGGCTGCACTTTTGCCGAAACCATACGTTTACAATGTATTCCACTCCGCATCGTGTTAGGTCCTGTTCTTCCTGACCTTCATCGCAGGTCCGGAAGGGCGACAGACAAGGCTTGATTACTGCAGTGGCAGCGGCATTAGCAAATCCCATCGAGTCGTGAGTGGCTCGCGTTCAGATCGCTCGGGTCTGATCACGCTGTAGTTTTGTGCCAGGGAATATGACCATGAGATCGATAGAAGCACGAATAGCAGACATTGTCGAGACCGACTGGGAGGCAGAAGAGAGAAGGCAGCGAGAGTGGTGCAAGGATCTGTGTGGCTGTCAGCAACCTTGTGACGCAGAGAATTACGACCTACATGAGTTGTAGAAGTGCACCACAGAGATCAAACAGCCGATTCCACTGTAACCGCTGCAGACGCTGACGGACGCTGGAAGAAAGGGATTGTGCGCAAGTTATCCGGCTGTGGCCCTTCGGCTCCCATCTTCTTTTTATCACGATCGCTCTGTGATAAGTAAGCCTTCGCGCAGAAAGAATGGGTGGCACGGTGACTGACAATTCCAGCCTGTGCCATTCCACGCTCTAGCCCCTCGAGAAGCGTACAAGCCTTGCACAGATCGTTACTTGAGAGATAACCACACCTCTGACACGTTTCTGCGATCTTGTCATGAGGTGAGAAGGAGAGCGAGACAGGTAGAAACCCACGAGGGTTCTTCTGAGTAGCCTTGACTTCCTCGCGGATCTCGAAGGCTTCACCTGAATGGATAATGTCGATAATTGCGCTCGGTCGCGCAGCCTCTAAATCTTTCAGAAATACTCGCGCGTGACCCCGATATGCGTCAGGCGAATATATGCACTCCGTCGAAAAATAGTCGAGCTTTTTGAAATAGGCGTACCTAGATTCATCGTCAGATAATGTAGGCAACGGAAATCGGGGGACCCACATCACAATTTCCTTTTCATATGCGTATTTGAAAGGCTTTGACCGCTTTATCGTGTCTTCTCCTTGGGTACAGATTAGAGTACAGCGGCCCAAACGAGCGATATCTCCTCTCATGACTTGACCAAAGCCTCAGCCTCAGATTGGATCGCTTCGGAAGAAAGAGGCGCACTATTCATTAGGACGGTCTCGGCAATATCGTCCGCATTATGCCCGGTCACTATATGATCCACATTCAGCATGGCTGCTCCACGGTCGAGCGCCTGCCGCCGGAAAACGCCACAGAAAGTGCAGTTGTTCTTCTTCCCAACCTGAGAAACTATCGCGTCCATCGTCCAACCGTAAAGCTCGTCGTAAGACAGGATCTTAAGCGGCATCGAGTACTGTTCTTGATTCCGTTTGACGGTCTTGCAAAAGATCTCTCTATTTGGTCGTAG
The DNA here is from genome assembly GCA_963692855.1 of Mycena citricolor. NCBI lineage: Eukaryota > Fungi > Basidiomycota > Agaricomycetes > Agaricales > Mycenaceae > Mycena > Mycena citricolor. The sequence continues at coordinate 2,744,351 of CAVNYO010000405.1, forward strand.
CTAGCGTGGTAAATGGGGACGCACCTCGAGGGAGTCGTCACGGTAGCCAGTTATCCCTTCGTCGATCGAGAGCAAGAACAGCTCGAGTCCATAATCATATCGTTCGTTCAATGCTTTCATGACATACGCCAGCACCGTGGAGTCTAGATTTCTTCTGAGTAAATAATAAATCCTGATACTATAGGCTCTGGACCTTTTCCTCCTGACGCGCCAATGGCCACGCGATCGCCGCGTTTGAACAACTTGGCTTCGATTATCGTATTGTGGACTTCGGTTTCAAAGACGAAGAAGAAACATTCACGACAGATCTGTTGACCAGTTTTGGGACGCTTTAGCATTGCCCTATTTGTGTTGCAGAGTGCGCAAGTTCGGGGAGGCATCACGATGGACGAGGAGGAAGAGCGATAAATCTGTTTTGACACCCAGTCAAGTGCGCTGTCAATCATTTACGTCTTGACTGCCGCGGAGGCACGTGCTTGATAATACGTAAGCTGTTTGCCATGATTGAGCCAAAGTGAGTCCGTGCGCTCTGAACTGAGTGCGCGGTCATGCATCAAGAGGCCTATCTCGTGTCTGTCCGCTCTACAACATGAACGAGACTCTTATCAGTGTGCCCAGGATTTCTCGGTCATGAACTTATCTCTAATCACCTCTTAATCAGGCCCATTCACCATCACCCATCCAACCAGTGTCCAAACCTCCCTCTTTGCTCTTGCTTCCTTCGCGCGCTTCGACCCTACTGGTCGGTATGTTGCTACTGGGAGAAGGGATGGAACTACAGCGATCTGGGACCTCGATACGCGCGCTGCTGTACGCGTTTTGGATGGGCATGTCAAGCCCGTGACAAGTCTCGAGTACGTATATGATATGCTCACACAAACGAAGCCGGACTGACTTGCACGGGCGCAGTTGGTCGAGGTACTCCCGCTACATACTCACGACTTCCAAAGACTGGAATGTCATCATCTGGGATCTGGCGACGGAGTACATCCCTATGCAGCGCGCGACGACGCTTCGATTCGACGCGCCTGTTGTGTCCGCGTCTTTCCACCCCAGGAATAGGTGATTTTGCGTGTTTCCTTTGTCGACCACCGGACTCACAATCATCCAGTCGGATAGTATTGGTTCTGCTCGATACAGGCGAAGCTTGCCTGGTCGACCGACGGAAGGCGTTTCGAGGACGGGTCGACTTGGAAGAAGGAGGCGAGGATGAAGGATCATCCCGGTCCGTTGCAATTTGAGTCAAATATACAGTGGATGCTTACATGGTCGTAGTCCAGCTGTAACGACCGCGCGTTTCGATCCTTCGGGCAAGTACGTATTCCTGGGCACCAATGCAGGATACCTACTCGTCTTCAACACACGAACAAAATTGGTACTGCTACCTATCTGATCTCATTTCCGAATCTAATCAGTGCATAGATGATCGCGCGCCACCGAATCTCAGGCGCTGGTGCGCTGAAAGGACTGGAATTCACACGAAATGGACGGTGCGCAGGCGAAATCTAGGCCCTGTCGTTCCTTCTGATCTAATATCAGATATCTCGTGGCCAACTGCGCAGACCGAACGCTGCGCCAATTCACAGTTCCTGCGTACCCCGACGGGCCGATCATCGATCAAGAGTTAGAGCCAACTCACCGCTTCAACGACCCCATTGGCCGCACCGCATGGCACGCGATGTCGTTCAGCCCAGACGGAGAGTGGTTGGCGGGTGGTTCGTCCGTTGAGTATCGTCAACTTCTAGCTCTTCTCACATGCTTGCAGGTGCCGCAGACTCGGCAAACCATAAAATATACATCTGGGACATTTCAAATGACGGCCAATTTGCCAGCGCGTTGGACGGCGGACGAGAACCACTGCTCCATCTCCACGTGAGTGCGTTGCACTTGGGCCGCGACATGTCATTGAATTGAACCCAGTGGCATCCCCAAAAGTCGTCAATAGCGTCCACGACGAATCAGGGGAACGTTCTCATCTGGCATTGTCCTCGTCCAGAACGATGGGGCGCGTTTGCCGGTGGATTCGAGGAGCTGGACGAGAATGTCGAGTACGAAGAACGGGAAGATGAGTTTGATATTGTAAGCAAGCCAACATTGCCTGGACTCTGGAGTTGACCTGGATTACTTCTCGCAGGAGGATGAAGCTGAAATCATCAAAAGAAAGATGAAGGCGGAGGAGGAAGAGGTTGACATTGACGGTCTGCCGGACAAGCCGCAAGAAGTGCAGCTACAAGGTGTGATACCAGATGACGAGGACATTGCTTGGGCGGTGGAGGAGCCCGACCTTGATGTAGAGGGCTGGAAGCTGCGCATCGACATGGATGAAGAGTGGGATTTGTAGATGAAGTAGCGAAACATAAATTAGATCTTGAAGCCCAAACCTCGCATACATTCGAGATGGCTCTGGACCAATGCTTTGCATTTCTCGTCACCCTCTCCGTTGGCGTTGTTCAGAAAACAATCATCCCGGGCAGATTTCGTCTGTGGGCACGCACAACAGCTGATGGAGACATGGTTAGATCAATGCACGGAGATGACTCGCGGGTGCGTACGGTTTGAGTCCTTCGGGATTGAGTGGGTTCATTTTGGGGTTGGTCGGGTCATACGGGGCCTGCGGCGTAGATGACGGGGACCATAGTGAAGTAATCTGTGGAGTATGAGAGAAGGCAGAAGCGCGTCCGTGCTCACGAGCGTACTTTGTCAAACATGAATGTTGCTGATCAAGTGCGAATTGTGTTACGTCATCTGATGATCGTGATCTCCAGTCGCTTGATTCAACGCGCCAACCAGAAATGTGAACGCGTTAGCTCGACACTCAGTGTGAGGCTTTCGTAGGAGGCTTTCGTAGGAGCCTTCTGACAATGGGAACCCTCCTCCCGCTCCCTTCGCTCCCAGCTTGCTGTCAATCTCAAAACGTCGGTGCCAGATTCTTTTAGCTCAGTGGATCCCCGAACGGGTGTGCACCTGAGCCCTAGTCCCTTCTCTTGTTCGCTACCCGCTTTGACCGTAAGCTGGCATGAAGAGCGCACTGATCTCATTCGGCCCTCAAGAGCCGTCACTGACATCAGTCTCGCGAGCTCACTTACGAGTGACTCCGACCTTGCCGTCTATGTCTGATATAAGCAAGCCCGCCCAGCAGAGCTCTCAAGGAGGAGAGAGGAACGATGCAGGTGCTCGTGCCCGTGTGGAAGACGTTCCTCGCCCACGGAAAACTCGGGCGTTCTACATGAGCGTCCTAGCGATCATGGTCGCGTCGTTCCTGAGCGCGTTGGATCTAACAGCGGTAGGGACGGCGCTGCCTACCATCGCGGCGGCGCTCAAAGATACGAAGGGCGAGTTTACTTGGGTTGGTTGTTCATCTCACGCCTCTCTCTCTAATCAATACACAGGTCGGCGCTGCTTACGCGCTGAGCAGCACGGCGTTCATCCCACTCAGTGGCAGTCTGGCAGATGCCTTTGGACGGTGCGTTTTCTACATTCCTGCTGATCCGCGGCTAAAGCCTTCTTGCATCTAGGAGACCCATCCTCTTGACGTCGATCGCGTTCTTTGGTATTGGGAGTGCCCTCTCAGGCGCGGCTCAAAACATGGTGCGTTGAGCATGATCTGACAACGCACAATGTGAGCTTTTCACAGCCCATGATGATCGCGGCTAGAGGTGTGCGAAAATAATGTAGACTCAAGGTTAGACTGACCGGGGCGATTCTTTCAGCTATTCAAGGTGTGAACGCCGCTTATTTCTCCAACACTCCGTTCATGTCAGGCAGGAATTGGCGGTGGAGGGATCTTGAACCTGACAGAGGTGTTAATTGCGGATCTGGTGCCGTTGGCTGAGCGAGGATTGTACCAGGGTCTGGTCGGCCTTGCATGGTCCCTTGCTTCTGTGCGTGATTGCGTTATAGATCGTTGCCATCTAATTAAACTTTCAGTGCATCGGTCCGCCCATCGTGGGTACTAGCTCTATGTCGCATACCACAGACTGACTTTCTAACTAGGGGGGTGCGCTCGCTAGTAGCGGAGTCAAAGCGTGGCGCTGGCTTTTTTGTGCCCGACACTCCCTTTCACGTATCAGCTATCTGCTAATGAACCCTAGTCCTCAATTTGCCCTTGACTGGTGTTACTTTTGCATTAGTCGCAGTCTTTCTTCGTGTTAGGACTCCGCCGGGGTCGGTGAAGGAAAAGCTCGGGAAGGTTGACTGGATGTGAGTGGTCCAATCTTCGGTGTGCAATCGACTTTTGAATCTGACCAGAGGCAATGCCCTGGCGATCTTCGGCTCTGGTCTAGTAATCATTGGACTAGCCTGGGGCGGGATTCGGTACCCTTGGGCTTCGGCTCCCGTATTGACGACCTTGATACTCGGGATGCTGTTTCTGGGAACATTTGCCGTTTACGAAGCTACAGTGCCCACCAGGCCCACAATCCCAATCGATGTTATCAGCAACCGGACATCCCTCAGCGGGTAGATTGATTACTGGGCGATGCTCTTTTTTGTGATTCTCACATATCCAATAGGCTGTTAACTGTGGCCACTCACAGTATTGCAAGCACTGGTAGGCCAGAACTCGTCGCTGTGTTCACAGATCTCTTGAACGGCTGCCAGCCATTATCTATTATCTGCCTGTCTTCTTTCAAGCTTGCTTCGGGGCCTCCCCCGTACGATCCGCCGTGGACTTCCTTCCTGGGGCTCTACTCACAGCTCCATTTGCGCTTGTGGCAGGGATTCTAGTCTTGGTCTGGCAGAGATATCGAGAAATCAACTGGATCGCGTGGGTTTTCATGGTTGTGGCGTTTGGGTTGACCAGCACTTTGAAAGCAAACGCATCGACTGCTCAATGGGTCGGTTTCCAAGTGGTTGCAGCGATCGGTGTTGGATTGAATGTGCGTCCTTTCGCTTTGATACAGCATGTTTTCTGATGCGAGCTAGTGTTCTGCTCCTCTATTCCCTATTCTCGCACCACTCAAACCCGAGCGAGCTGGCTCCGCTCTAGCCCTATTTTGCTTCACGCGAGCCTTCTTCCAAGCGTGGGGAATTGCCATTGCCGGCACAATCCTCCAGGTCCGCTGCTTGATCTGATTGTTATAATCCGGGTTCTCATGTATACCAGAATGAGCTGCACCACCATCTTCCTGTTGCTTTCGTTGCTCAATTTCCGCCTCATTTCGAGATCGCATATGCTGCGATCCCTTCCATCAATGCCCTCGAAGAGCCTCTCCGATCCGAAGTTCAGGCCGCCTTTGCGTCCAGCCTGGCGATGATTTGGAAGGTCATGGTCGGTATTTGCGGGCTGGGACTTTTGTTCAGCATGCTTATGAAAGAAGTGCCGATGACGATGTTGAAAGATGATCGGTTTGCTCTGGAAGAGCAGGATGATAAGGTTTACAATTTAGAGAACCTTAATACGGTGCAACCTGTACCACAAGTCACTGATAGCCCAGCATAAAGTGTCACGTGCTTCATATATTGCGCTTTGACCGAGATGTCTCTTCCGAAGAAATTGGACTGCACAGATGAGCGGACCATTCTAAGAGACGGGTTCTCTTGATGCCTGCGGGACTGGAACAGTCCAGAGGGCTGTTTCAGTTGCCATGATCGGTTTGATCAATCCATCAAAAGTCTCGCCATCTCACCCTGATGCCCAACTTGTCCGCGTTTCTCACTTCGATTCAAGATACCCTCGCTGATATTTTTGCCGTCGCTGTTTCTCTAACACCTGTCCGTGTACGTGCTTGGTCACTGGTTTCTGCTCGCCTCTTCGATCTCCGCGTCTTGTGCCTTCTGCTTCCTATGTGCTCGACTCCTGCTAGGCATTCCGCGGACGGCTGGACTGGAACCTTCCAACTTGGCGACGCGGCCAGGACCTTCGAGGAATCTTCGTATCGGATCGCTCGCTTATAGGTATATCCTACAAATTGTTGTTGGGTTCAAATTATGACGCATGGGTCCGCGCCGCGGTGTTGTCATGGCCCCAGCTGCATGGTGTGGGAGGCACTTGGTAATGTACGACCAGCATGAGATTTCTGAGGAAACCTCGTGGGCGGTCTCGCTGGCGTTTGACAGGCTCACGTCGAAAGCAGTCTCGTCTCTTGGACTAGACGATCATGCGATCCAGGTGTCAAAGGGATCGTTTGGGGTACCATCGAGGTTGAGAGCCAGCCGACTATGAGGGACGGCCGTATAGAGTAGATCTCTACTACACAAGCTGTGAAACAAGATCCAATATATTCCTCGGAGGGTGCATGTCATCAGCACTATCATTACATTCAGGCCCGGGAAGAACTTCGAGCAAGGGCTGAATCGGGACAGCACGCCGAAGTTGCTTGTGTCACTGCAACAGAGTAACCGATCAAGATTTCCCTGCGTGTTTTCGGGATCCTATATGAGCAAATAAGGCCCTCCCCAGCCTTCCCATTCACGCCGTTCGTCTGCGCTGCCCGCCCCCGCCGCCCATGCGCGCTCAGGCCGTTTCAGACTCCGCTTGCCGCATTCGGCCGCATTGTTTGTTTGCACTCTTCTGCTTCCAAGCAAGGACCCTCCCGCAATTCTGAGCTCCCCGAGTCGCCCACGGTGTTTTTTCTGCGCCACAAGCACTCCCCCGAACTCGTATCCCCATCCCCTTGACGTTGCGTGACGGCGAAAGCCATAGCATGCTCCATCTCGATCGAAATTATTCCCAGCCATCGCCCCTCTCCGCACCAGCACAGACAAGGGATCATCTTATCTTGCCGACTAGTAACCCGACCGGCGGCGCGTTCACGTCTTCGCAATCCCTGCCCTGGTCTCCGAAGGACAACGACTTCTATGCGTATAGCCCCAGCGGAGGCAACAGCACCAACACACATAGCACCCCAATAACCAGTCACGACATGGCCTACGAAGACAAGCTCGACGAGACCTCAGTTACGCAAAACGCGTCGAATAACCCTATTTCGCCTGCCGGCAAAGTGGCGAATGGAGGCGGAGCAGGGGTCGAGCAGCATGAAAGTGGAGGAAACGCGTCTCGAAGTTCGTCGCTCTCGTCTGCCCCGGACGCGGGCGCCGCAGGACCTTCACGGCAGTCGACGCCGCTCAGCGAACCACCTGATGACGATGAAGAGGACGGGGTGAAGCACAACGAACCGGCTGTAAAGCAGGAGGAAGGAGACAATAGCAAGTCTGAAGACGCCAAGTCTATCACTTCACTGCGCACCCCGGGTGCTTCCACCTCGCCCGCACCCACGACCGTCGGAGACGCCAAAGTCCATCTTCTTTTGGAGCTGAACAAGGAGCTGTTCAAGTGCGTGGAGACTTGTTATTGGTTCGCAATGCCTTGCTGATTTCCACGCTTAGATTTCTATTCGAGTTCCAAAACCGTGCAGTCCCTGTCAACGACCCCCAGTTTCTTGCGTATGTTTCGTTCGTCTGGATGTCGATCGCCGGTGAAACCTCGTCAACAGATATTCGCAACGTCTCCAATCAAATTTGGGATGGTCTGCGAGCGTGATGGATGGCCGCCAGGTATGTCGAGTTGCTCTTTCATCACGATACACCGACTAGATCCATAGTCTCATGCCCTTCCCACCATGGAACCGCCTCCATCCGTCGATTTCATGCCAAACGACCACCTGCGTGAGCTGTATGCCGACCTTCCAAACGTCTTCGCGAAGGAGATCGCTCGTCGGGCTGCCCTATCAAATCCTATAAATCCAATGCATCCGACAAACCCTTCACCTCTCAAACGCGAGCGCCCTGACGATGATGGGCCGCACGGAATGAACAAGCGTCGGGATACTGGCGAAAGCAAAGCGCCAGGTGTCATGGCACGCTCAGTCACACCTAGTGCAGCACCGACAAATCGCGCTCAAACACCATTGACCAATGGTCCTACTCAAGGTGGCAGGATCTCTACACCTGGACCTGATGAGATGCAGCGGCGTCAAGCTCAAATGCGGGCACAAGGGAGGCAGATGTCTCCCCCTACTAATCCGATGGGAGGCCCCGGTCCCAGGCCGGGGAGTGCTGGAATGGGTGGTGGCAATCCGGCCATGGGCGCCAACGCTATCGCTGGACCGTCGAATCCTGGCATCAATATCTCTGCATTGCCACCCAATGTCCAAAACGCATACCAAATCCTTCAGACGCCGAACCATCCTCTAGTCGTCCAGATCTTGCGTGCTGTGCCGAACTTCCAGCAGATGCCCTTGCAGTCGCAGTTGCAGAGAATACTATCCCTTCAAGTCCGTGTCTATTCCCGTGAAACGGTGCATATACTCATAATTTCTTCTGTAGAACCAGCTCCAGATGCGAGGCCAAGCGATGAATGGGATGCCTGGCAACGGAGGCTTCCCCGGTGGGCAGGGAATGGGAGGCAATCCGAGTGGTTTTCCGGGGGGACAACAGACGAGTCCCGTGTCGCCAATGGGTGGTCCCGCTCAGAATGCCATGTTTCCTGGCGATCTCCGCGCCATGAGTTCGACGCCTGGGCCCGGCGGTATGGGACCTGGAGGGATGGGACCTGGTGGAATGGGACCCGGTGGCATGGGATCTGGTGGAATGGGAATGGGGGAATGGCACCCGGAGCAATGGCACCTGGAGGCATGAACGGGTTGTCAGCGCAGCAGCGGCAGTTGATACTACTCCAACAACAAAGGGGAGGGATGAACCCAGGTATGGTCAACATGAATCCACAACAACAAATGGCGTACCAGCAGCAAGAGCGAATGCGCATGATGCAGCAACAACAGTCTGGTGGAGGTGGTTCTGCTCCTTCGCCGACTATGCCTGGTTCCCCGATGATGGGCTCGCCAGATTCTTTCAATGCTCTGCGCTCAAACCCATCGATGCCTGGCATAGCTCGAATCGCGCGGTCGCCGTCTGAAGGTGGGGGGATGGGTACGCCTCGGATGACACCGGCCCGGGCGCCTTCAATGGGAGGCGGCGACGACTTTTCGCGCATGATGCAGCAGCAACCTCAGCGCGGTGGCAATTTCGTCCAGACGCCACAAGGTGGCTGGCAGCAGCAGCAGCAGCCCCCGGGAATGGGAATGCCTATGGGCAATGGTATGCCTGGTGGAATGGGCATGGGCATGCCTGGTGGCCCAGGCCCAGGCCCTCGGCCGGGCAGCGCTTATGGGGGTGCACCTTCGCCGCCTGGCGGACAAAATTGGGGCCCGAACGCCGGAGGAATCTCTGACATGGGCGGTATGCCACGGCATATGTCTGGCACACCGGGTCCTGGCGGGGGGATGCAGGGCCATCAACAACAAAACCAGATGATGGGGGAAGACTTCGAGTCGTTCAATTGGTCGTAGGATCGTCGGTGCACACATACTCATAACTTTTCCCCCCTCTTACGTTTCGTGTTATATTATTCCTTTTGTGTTATGTCATATAGCCCCGTTGTTGTAGCTGCAAATCAGCGTCTCACTAAACTTTTCTCCTCTCGTGATGTCGTCTTATAAAGCTAGCGATTTGAATGGGAATCAGGCAGGCAGAATATGCATGTCTCAACGAGAACCTGGAGCAAACGGCGATGAGGTTCGCACACATGAGGCCTGCAGATTCGTCGTAGAGGGGAAATAGGATTCGCGATTTACGATGGAGCGAATGTCCGATCCAAAACCACAAATTACCTCGGCCGGTCACTGAAATGTAAAATCGACACAATGCCTCCCGGAGTATCTAGATCTTCATGTCTTCCGTTTCTCGCCAAGTTGAATCGCTTCATGCAGAATATCCCCCCAGCATTCAGGATCCTGGTAAAAATGCAACACGAGGCTTATGAATCATCTTCCTCCCGACTCTCCTTCTTCTTTTTCTTCTTCTTTTTCCTTGCCTCCTCATCACGCACCCCATCTTCATCCCGCTCCGCCGCTTTCCGCTTGCGTTTTTCTTCGATTGTTGGCGCGGCTTGTTCGGCAGGTGCAACGAAAGCCTCTGCCCGCTCTGCTCGTCGTTTTGCCGTCGTTTCGTTTTGCTAGAACAGATATGGGAAACGGCAGGCGGATCAACTTTGGGAGACCGACCTTTTGTTTTCGGCGCTCGTTCTCTCGGGCTTCTTTTTCGTGGGCCTTGAGGAAATACTCTCCGGATTCGAGTTGAAGATCGACCTGGGCAGTATGTGGTAAGTCTTACAAACTGAGCCCGGATTAAACGATCAACCTTGCGGGGCATCTGAGCAGGGGGGAACGGTGTGTACACCTTCTTTGCAGGTTTCGAAGGTCCTGCGATGGGCTCCAGCCCTGCTGCAGCACGGGCTTCGTTCTTGGACTCGATAGCCTCGTTTTTCTTGGCCGTCTTCTCCGAAGTTTTGAGATGCCGTTTGCGGAAGGACGGGAGGAATCGGTCCCATGATTCGGTGGCCAGTTTAGGGTCTTTGGCAAGCTCTCGCCTGATCATGAGCTCCTGCTGAGCATGAGTATAATCGACTTCGGTGGGATGTTGAGCTTGCCTTGATGCGATATATGGGGTGGATGTTCTTCATGCAATCGAGCACTATCCTCCGCACTTCTTTCAGCGATTTGTAAGGCCCCATGACACTGACGGTGTTTCCTTGTACGAGGACGTAGCACTGCGTCAACAACTCGATAGCCTGTAGCGCACAAGCACTATGAATACAGGCGATGGCGGGCGGCTTTTGACAAACGTACCTTGAGAGTGCTCCCATCCGGGCCAATGATCCGCTGTCTCCTCTTCACGAAGCGCTCCTTGTTGCGCACCAGATTCCCGATTTTGATGATGTCGCACGCGGTGTTGTCCTCGAGCACTTTCACAGCCTGAGTGATGGGAACGCCTCTAGCAAGTAGCTTGAGCATGTCTCGTCCCTTGAGGATGATGTACGGGTCAAATGTTTTACGGGTCGTTCGCACGGACATGGATCCGCTGACCAGATCCAGTGTGCACCCAAGGTACTATCGAATGGGTCAGCGTCTCCGGATGTACTCTGGGTGCGTCTCACATGCGCATCCAGGGCCTGTGTTACTGCACTCCAAACCTCCCGTAGATACTTTTCGCGGTACTTGGGGAAAAGCGTAGCAAAGGACGATTCTTCAAGGAATGGTTTAGCAGCGATGTAGTCTTCGCGATTGAATTGATCGATTTTCCACTGCAGAATTAAGTTTTGGAGGAGCCATAAGAGAGAAGAGTCGTCTTACGCTGTCGGAGGTGCTTCAGCGCGAGCACAAGGTTGGAAGATAAATTTGCTTACTGGTCAATGTCATCGGTATCCCATGCTGCAAAAATGAATGCTTAGCAGGGAGATCCAAACCACAGCTGGATAGACGCTTACGCTTCTCCTTTCTATGCGCCTTATTCTTATTCACCACCACTACTTCTTCCTCGCTCATGATGGTTTTGAGGAGAAGATCTTCGTCGCACAGCCACCGACGAGCTACTGTCCTTGGACATCTCCGCTCTTCAGTACCACTTCTTCTCGCCTTTCTCCAGTCCTCACCTTATCATGGACACGACAGAGGAATCCATACCCGACGCCTTATCGTACGACGACACTGCCTACGAGGATCAGCTCCCGAGTGCCGCCGAGCAAGCTCAGGCCCAAGCCTCCCTGCGCAACCGGATCGGGGCCAGCAAAGTGTACCTGCTTTCCGACGCAGTCAAAACGAAAGTCGGCGGCAAGGTGCGCCGGTAGCATGCTGGATTCGCGTGCTGTGCCAACATTGGTGTTTTTTCTTTCCACGGTAAGCGTAAACATGGAGAGGATGATGAGATGGACGAGGAGGACCCCGACATGGATGCGGGTGGGTGCTTCGAACTCAGGGTGTCTCGCGTCGTTTCTCATCCTCAGACAGACGGCGCTCTGCGAGGAAACGCGTTGCTGCTGTACGGCACGCCCATAGCCAGTTTACCCACGGCCCGCATCTTCGCGTACGCGACGCACTTCGAGACGAACCCGCTCGGGCTGGAATGGGTACGCGCAACTACGCATCTCGACTCTCATTCTGAGGTACTGACGCAGACCAGGTGGACGATGAGCGTTGTGTCCTCGTGTTCAAGTCCAAAGCCGAGGCGCGCGACGCATTCGCGTTACTGCAGAGGAATGCGGACGAGATGCCCGATGAGGAGGGCTATGTTCCAGCAAAACTGGTTCCTATCGCCGTCTGGCCGCCGGAGGAGCGTATCAACAACAGCTTGGGCGGGGGCTCCGAAATGAAGGGCTCGCTGCTCATGCGATGGGCTCGTCCAGAGGACATCAAGAAGCGCGGCGCGAGGAATCAGAGCCGGTTCTACCAGACACATGGATGGAAGGCGGGCAAGGAGGAGAGCAACTACGACGGCGCACAAACAAAGCGTCGGCGGCGGGATAGCTTTGGACGAGACGAGGCGTCCGAGAGAGCCGCTCTCGATGCGGAACTCGATGCATTCATCCGCACCGAAGATGATGACGACGACGGTCCTCCTCAACCTGATGTCGCAGCCGATGCAGGTGAAGAGACCATTCACGACGATGGGGCATCACTACTATCGAAGATGCGCTCAGATTATATCACCAACGACGGGCGGTCCCTGTTGGAGCGGACGTCTGTCATGCGTGTGCAGCCAGTAGCTCTGGAGCAGCGGCTGACGTCGCCGGTGCCACGACGGGCTCAGGGGACCATGTACGCTGACATGCTGGAGGATCGCGTCAGTCACAAGCTGGTAATCGCATCGGACTCGAGCCTGCAGTGGGGGCGAGAGCGGAAGAGTCGGCCCTCGACTAACGGCAACTCGCGTAGGAGGGACTCGGGCAGACAAATTCGGGGCGAAAGGAATCGAAGGCCGGAGCGATCTCAGGCGACCCGAGAAGATCTGGACGCAGAACTGGATGCTTTCCTTTCTGAGGATAAATTCTAGAAAGTCGACTGTACTGTTGTTGTATCTCATTTGAAACCCCCCATTCTCCCAGTCTTGTCATGCACCGTGCTTGTCCTGAGCGATGCTACCTCTCGGAAGTCGTCTCAGCACAAGTGACATGAGCCCCTCTGGCTTGCAGGGATGAACGGGTAGCTTGCCGCCTACTTTGATTCTGAGCGTATTCGAAAATCAGCATAACCCTTCCTCATTGAACGTACCTTGCCTCTTGTAGCGCGATTTTGTAGAAGTGCGTCTGGCGCTATCGAACTTCGTTCAATGCGGAGGGAGTGCGATTGAAAAGTGGGGGAGCGTATCTCTCTTGAGCGCGATCACGGTCTCGGGCGTCCATACGACCACGGCGACTTCTCATCGCATTTGCCGCCTGATTTCGTTCCACGCTAGAATCATCTGTGAACATTGCTAGAGCTCAGTGACAGTGTCCAAGTCTTCATTAGCCTTCCAAGATCACTGATCATCACGTCTGCGCATCCCACAACCCCGAGAGGCGGACTCTGGCACCCACAATATCGCCGTATGGAAATACTTCCAGCAGAATGTCCGAGATCTGCGGCGTCCATGCGGTAAAAGCGAGAATGACAGGAGCGATAGAGTAGTGCTGGAGACTCACTTTGGGATGTGTCTTGGTCTGCAACGAAGATATAGATGTCAGCTCCACCGAAGACACGTGAACTTTACCTCATTAGAATCAAAGCACAGGACCTGCAGCCCTCCCAAAGTTGCTGCTCGTCAAAGTAGGAATAGCCGATTCAGTATTCAATTCGATAGTAATAGTTGGGAGAAAAGAGGTAGTCGACAGCACGGCGAACGCAGCGAACCATTTTTGCGACATACCATCGAGAGCACAAACGAGCCATGAGCCGACGCCCAATGGCTCTGACGGCGTTCGGAAATGTTTCCAACGTTCGACAAACGGAGGTGGCAGGTTATCCCAGAGATTCATTCCCAGCTGTCTGGGAGAATTTTCACGCGCAGGAGCAGGAAGATTGCGCACCTCGGAGTCGTACTCTTGCCGCATCGAGCGCAGCAGCTCGAGCGCGTCCGAGGCTGTGAGACGAGAGGTAGGGTCCCAGTGGACCATGCCGTCGATCAGAGGGGCGAGAAGAGGGGCCACAGGTGTGAAGTGCTGAGACAGTTGAGCGATTTTCGAATCGAGAGACCAATACTCACATGGAATAAAGCCCTGAGGTCGGCGCCAAGGGAAGCCACGTCCGAAGCGAAGGGATTGAACTGATATTCTCCGAGGCAGATATCGACCGGTGGCGCGGGCATGCCGTAGTATTTGGACCAGGGAGACCGCGCTCTGGAAAGGGAAACATCGGCTGGAAAGATCACAGATAGGTTGTAGTCAAAAATCCCCGTTTTAATCTGGTTGTTGGCGAGCAAAGCACAGCGAGTAGGGATGTCAGCATGATAATGATCAACCGCGAGATGGTTGACAAGGACATTGGAGAACCCCCGGATGTCCTGGCCAAGAAATGAGCGGGGGTACCGATAGCATAATGTAAGATCGCACTCGGTGAACGATGCGATGTTCGTGAAGGAAGGCCAGGCCTGAAAGAAGGTCCTCAAAGAGGTCCAAAGTCTGCCGGATGTTCCTCGGCCAAAGACACTGCGTGACAACCCCTTCATCCCAACTGGGGAAGCGAGTCAATTTCGCAAGCAGTCTGCACTGAACGCAGAGACGCACCGGGGCATCACCGCAAGCCAGTGCCCCCGAAACGGAAGCATTTCCAAGACGGGCACCAGGCCCCGGATCTCTTTGTGCGCGCTGAGAAGCTTCAGGGCCCTATGCTCCGGACTTCCGTTGCGCACGAGCTTGAACGCAACATGATGCTCGTGGCAAGCGGTTTCCTGGCCGAAAAACACTTTGCCCTGGACAGCTGACATGAGTAGCGTCGATATCAGAGACTCCGGAAAGTGCCCACAGCCGACTGCGCCAGATACGGCCTTTTCTCCGATTGACCGACGCGCTCGTACTCCGAGTCGGTGCCTTCAATAAAGGCAAACCGTTGGTCTGCAGGAAAGCCCGGAGCGCTTTCGAAAGCGGGATACATGAAGCAAACTCTATCCTCCGGGTCCCATTCGTGGATCGTGTCGAGGTTTTCAATAGTGTTGAGTGTGTAGCCGTGCTCTAGCAAATAGGCCCGGATGGGACCATCCCAAAAGATCATTCTCTTCATGATATCGAACCCCTCAGTGTATATGGATATGGACTCGTCTAGGGAGAAGGGGATGGTGATGTCGTTGTCGTCCATATCGTCGGTCTCGGTGCCAGATTGAGTGATATGTGCACCAACGAAACGAATGGGGTCACGCGGCGGACCCACGCTCATGTCACGAATCGTTACGCGACGTGATCTTTGTACACATTTGGTCGTTCGCGATGCCTTGCTTTCTGAGATCCAGCATTGACGCAGAAAACCGTCCCCAATACATTTGAACACCATATAGGTACCACATATGTAGATATCTTAAAATAAAAATGTAAGATACGGTACATGATTATCGTATAGATATATGCTCGTTAAATGTCCTCCGATTTAATCACGGTTTGCTCATCATGAGATAGCATTTCGTTCCACTTGATGACTTTGGGATGCGCCTTGACCTGTAACGAAAATATTTAGACCAGCTCCAACGAAGAGACGTAAACTATACCTTATTGGAATCAAAGCGCAGCACCTGCAGCCCTCCCAAAGTCGCTGCTCGCGAAAGCGCCACATACGACTGGCCTGCGTTAACAGCACGAGTAAGCGAGAGCCCACAACCCACTCAGACTAAGTAGTAGACACACACCTTTCTCAAAGACCTTGCCGAGGTCAATCTTGACGCGATGTATCGTCTGTCCCTGACTCTTGTGGATCGAAATCGCCCAGGCGAGAATCAGCGGGACCTGCATCCGGCGCGCCAGGACAGCGCCCTGGGCATCTTCTATCCGGAACTCGTCACGGATCAGCAGGACGATCTCGGTGTCCGATCCATCCAAAGCCGGGAACTCCACGAGCGGATATCGCTCCTCGTGCTTTTCCTTCGTCTTGCCCTTGACGTCCTCCACGGGCAGGTTCTCCTTTTCCGCTTTCGGCGGCTTAGGTATCGGCGTCCTCCCATCGTCCATCACCTGAACATGTCGCGTGGGACCGTTTCCCTTGACCGCGGTCTTCCCACTGACCTCGCTGGGCCGAAAGAACCCGAGCACCTTCCCGACCGAGCCGTTGACCAACCGCTCATCGAGGTTCTTGATCAGCATGACCTGCGCGCCGACCTTGACGTCCAGGCTCGCCGGCGCCATCATGCTCTCGAGGAGCTTCGCCCGCTTGTCGGCCGGTGCCGTGCCCGTGTCGCGCGATGTGAATGCCATTTTCTCGGTCGTGAGGGCGGCGAGACGCGCCGAGTTCGCTTTGTCGACTTCGCTGCGGAGGGGGAAGAGCTCTGTCGGAAGGATGCCTGCAGGGTCCGGAGGAAGCGGGCGCTCGAGCGTCTTGAACGTCGCCGCCGCGGCTGAGGTGATGTTCCCGAGCCGGAGCTGATTAAGTAGGTTCACGAATTCTGGGGCAAATGACGTGAGACTGGGGGAACGCGAGCGATATGAGCCGCTGTAGTGCGCACCATCGTCCCTCTGCCGGAAAACTTGGCTCAAAGTCAGTGTGCGGTCGATGCAGCGGCCCCACTCCTCGACTTCGAACGCGAAGACGGGTGCACCATTCTTTGACACGGGCGGAAGCTGGAAGAAGTCCCCAGTGATGACCAGCTGGATCCCTCCGAACGGGCTCTCGTTCTTCCTCAAGTGTTCCGCAATCTTGCAGATCCGCGTGAACAGCGGCCCGTCCACCATAGATACTGAGCATCGAGTCAGGGGCGCCGTACTATGACAGGCAGAGTACAGACAGACCCTCGTCAATGATGAGCACCTTGGTCTTCTGCCACCGCTTCAGTGCCGGCCGGCATTTCTTGATACATCGGATCTGGAACTCAAATTCGGACGGTGTGGGTGATACGGCACCCCATGCGTGGATAGTCATCCCTGAATCGTGTCAGTCCCCTCGCGCCACACCGCCGAAACCACACGCCGCCACGCACCTCCGATGTTCGACGCTGCCATCCCTGTGCTTGCCGTGACCGAAACGGCATCCGCGGCCTTCCCATGCTTCTTTTTGAGAGCAGCGATGATAGCGCGCAGCAGGAGCGATTTTCCCGTGCCTGGAAATACGTTACTGAGACGCAGCCCAGACCCGATGACAGGGGCACGGACCTGCGCTCCCCGTGAAGAACACACTCCGCCCCTCGTCCACGACCTGTCTCAGGATCGCCGCCTGCTCGGAGTTGAGGGCGACGGGGCGCCTGTCGTCGGCGTGCGCGGAGCTGGCGGGGGCGAGGACTCTGGGCGCGAAGAAACTGTCGAGCGTCTGGCGCGGTTTCTTCGGCGGGTTCTTCGATGTCGAGGGAAGACCGCTGTCCGATTTTCGTTTCTTGCCGAGGGCGACTGGCATTAGGCCAGGACGTCAAGAAACCTCGTACTGTCGTTTGGACAGGATAGAGGAGGGTGCGGTTAACGACTCGGTCTGAAAACAATGCGCGTGACATTCTCGTGACCGCTCCCTGTCTGGATCATGTGTCAGGGATCAGATGGATCAGATCTGTCAGTGTCATGATCGTTGATCGAGCGGCTGCACTCAATTTTTCCTTACAACGACCAGACGATGGCGGAACATTTCGACTCTCGACGGCTGGTCGGGATACGGGCGGAGCGCGTCACGGACGTGTCGAATCGCGAGTTCCCCGGGCACTACCCCGGGGAGGATCTGTCCTGGGACCTCGAAAAATTTCGCCAGGTGCGGAGCCTCGCGCGCTGCTGCCGCCGCCGCAAGCACAGTAACTGACGGGGGTTCGCTTCGACAAGGGCAGAACTTGACAGTGAAGATCCAACGCGCGTCCGCCCGATCGATCGACTTCGACCTCGTTGGCGTCGACGCGTCCATCGCCAACGCCTTCCGGCGCATCCTAATCGCGGAGGTATGCGTTTCCGCTCCCGAGCCCCTCACCGACCCACCAACGCGTGCTAGGTCCCAACACTCGCGGTCGAGAACGTGTACGTGTACAACAACACGACGGTGATCGTCGATGAGGTGCTCGCGCACCGCATCGGGCTCGTCCCGCTGAACGTCGACCCGAAGGACATGGAGATGCGCACGGACGACGAGGAGTCGACCGACCGCAACACGCTCGTGTTCAAGATCGACGTGACGTGCACGCGGCGGCCGGACGCGCCAAAGGACGCGACGGACCCCGCGCTGCTGTACGAGAACCACGAGCTGCTGTCGGGGCACATGGTGTGGGAGCCCGTTGGCGAGCAGGACGAGTTCTTCCGGGACAGGCCGCCCGCGCCGCTGAACCCGAACATCGTGCTGGCGAAGCTCCGGCCCGGGCAGCAGGTCGAGATGACGCTGCATGCTGTCAAGGGCGTCGGCAAGGACCACGCCAAGTTCAATCCCGTCGGTGCGTCGCTCCCTGCATGCTGAGATCGCACTCACTTACCGAGCCCCACCAGCGACCGCCTCTTACCGCCTCCTCCCCCACATCATCATCAAAAAGCCGATCCCGCCCGACCTGGCGGACAAGTTCCAGAAGTGCTTCGCGCCGGGCGTCATCAAGGTCGACCCGCGCACGAAGGCGGTCAGCGTCGACGACGCGAAGAAGCGCAACGACACCGTCAGCCGCGAGGTGCTCCGGCACCCGGAATTCGACGGCGCCGTCGAGCTGAGCCGCGTGCGCGACTACTTCCTGTGTGCGTGTCCCATATTTTAATATTTTATTTTGTGCGCTACCCCGCTGACCGGCGAGACAGTCAACATCGAGTCGGAGAGCGCGATCCCGCCGCAGCGGCTGCTGCTCGAGGCGATCGGCGTCATGCGCGGCAAAATCAGCACGATCCGGCAGGCGGCGGCGGCGCTGCTAGATCAGTCCGGCGGGGACGTCACGATGGGCGACTAGATTTCGTGTTTGTATGCTGTTTTATGACTTGCGTGGCCAGCTGTGATAATGCGAAGCGCTGTACTTGCTTGCACTGAGCGTTGACTCGGATTCAGACTCGCAAGTTCGACGACTGCATTTGGAATGCAACCCCGGGGTGCCTGAACGTGAACACGCATCCATCTCCGCCTCGTAGGTGAGTTCATGCGCCTTGCCACTGACTAGACTGCCTGAGGCCAACAATGCACGCCAAGGCGCACTGGAGAACCCTCTCTGATGACCCATCACGCTTTGAACTGGGATTTCCTTTTTCGGGAGGTATGACTGCTCGCTTCGCTCGCAACAATGGCATGACAATGCTATCATGGCTTGGGCACGGTTCGAAGCCCACATAAATAAGGCGTCCTTCAGCTGGGTGGATTCCCCATCTGCTCCCAGACACACTCCACTTGCCACTTCTGAAAAAGAATACATAACCATGGATCACGTCCACGAAATCGAACTCGAGTCCGACTCGAAGCCGGACCTGTTCGACCTCAGCAAACCCGGTGCCCTGCACCTGGACCTCCCAGCCGCGGCGTCTCCCGCCGCTACCGCCACCAGCACCACCAGCACCACCGGCGCAACGACTCCGCCGCTCACCCTCCGCCGCCGCAACGTGCCCGACGTCCCGCGCGACGTGAGCGAGAACGAAGACGAGGACGACTTCCTGCTCGAGCATCTCAACGACCCGAACCTCGACCTGCGCCAGGTGCGCAGCGACGCCGGCGCCGCTGCGGAGGCCCTCGAGCTGACCCCGCGGCCCAAATCCGTGACGTCGTCGACCAAGACGGGCGCGAGGCCCTCCGAGCTGGAGTCGGGGGCTGGCGGCTCGTCGGCGGTCGAGTGGGATGAGTAAGTCTTGCTCGTTGTTTTGATATATTCTGTGCGGTGTCTGATAAAGGTGCCAGCGAATCGCCGTATGCCGAAGTGCGGATGGCGGTGTCCAAAGTCGACGACCCGACGATGCCGGTCAATACCTTCCGGATGTGGTTCCTCGGACTCATCTTCACCGTCGTGCTCTCGGCATTGAACCAGGTTTTTGAGTATCGCTGTAAGGACATGTTTGTGTCAGCCATCCTTTTTTTTGTTGTTTGACGCGCGTTTGCAGCTCCTTCGCTGTTTGTGACTGGGCTCGTGGGACAGCTGGTCTCGCTCCCTGCTGGGAAGTTCCTCGAGTGGGCGCTGCCCAGCACGACCTTTGTCACCCGTGGGTACGCCTGGTCGCTCAACCCGGGTCCATTCAACATCAAGGCAAGCCGATTTCCGTGCCTGTTCTGCCTGCCACCTAACCGCACGCCCAGGAACATGTGTGCATCACGACGATGATCAACGTCGCCTACAACGGCGCGATCGCGACGGACGTCCTGGCCACGCAGCAGACCTTCTTCCACGAACGCATCTCCTTCGCGTACCAGGTCCTGCTGATCCTCGGCACGCAGACGGTCGGCTTCGCGCTGGGCGGGCTGCTGCGCCAGTTCGTCGTGTACCCGTCGTCGATGCTGTGGCCGACGAACCTCGTGAGCTCGGCGCTGTTCAACACACTGCACACGACGTACGGCGCGCGCGAGCGCGGGCACATGACGCGCCAGCGCTTCTTCGCGCTCATGTGCGCGGCGAGCTTCGTGTGGTACTGGGTCCCCGGGGTCCTGGTCACGTCGCTCAGCTTCTTCACGTGGGCGTGCTGGCTCGCGCCGAACGACGTGCGCGTCAACGCGCTGTTTGGCGGTGTGTCCGGGCTCGGGTATGGGATCGTCTCGTTTGACTGGACGGTGATCTCGTTCTTTGGGAGTCCGCTGGCCACGCCGTGGTGGTCGACGATGAACGTCATCGCTTCGGTCTTTCTGTGCTTTTGGATTGTGACGCCGATCATCTACTGTATGCTGCCGCATTCAACTCGTTTCTTCTATCCGCTTACCTCTTCGCCAGTCAGCAACACATTCTTCACATCCTACCTCCCGCTGTCCTCGTTTCTCGTCTTTGACAACACCGGCGCACCGTACAACACGACGGCCGTGATCGTCGACGGCGTGTTTGACGCCGCGGCCTATGAGGCCTACTCGCCCGTCTTTCTGTCGAGCGCGATGTGCGTCGGCTACTTTGTTGCGTTTGCCACCTTTGCGTCGTTGTTTTCTCATGTCTATCGTGCGTCTTATCTTTGTTGCCATCCCCGCACATTCAAACTGACATGCTTCCCCAGTCTGGCACGGCCGCGACGTCGTGCGCCGCTTCCGGTCGACGCTGCACACCGAGCGCGACGTCCACTCCCGCCTGATGCGCGCCTATCCCGAAGTTCCGTTCGTGTGGTACGCCGTGGCCGGTGCGCTGTCCGCCATCTACATCCTCGTCGCAGTGACCCTCGTCCCGGGCGATGCGGGGCTGCCGATCTGGGCTGCCCTCCTGGCGCTGCTGCTCGCGAGCCTGCTCGCGCTGCCGCTGTCGATCATCAAGGCGATCACGAACCAGTCGATCGGGCTGAACGTGATGGAGGAGATCCTCGCGGGCTACCTCGTGCGCGACCGGCCCGTCGCGAACATGATCTTCAAGGCGACGTGCCTCGCGGGGACGCAGCAGGCGACGAGCTTCGCGGGCAGCCTCAAGCTCGGGCACTACATGAAGATCCCGCCGCGCACGATGTTCGCGGTGCAGATGGCCGCGGTCGTCGTCACGTGTGTCGTCGTCACGGGCGTGAACAGCGTCGTGCTCTCGAATGTGCCCGGGATCTGCACCGACGCCGCGCCGAGCGGCTTCGTGTGCCCCTCGACGCACGTGTTCTCGGATGCCGCACTGCTCTTCGGCGGCATCGGCCCCGCGCGCATTTTGTCCGGGACGTACCGCCACCTGCTGTGGGGCTTCCCCCTCGGCCTCCTCGCGCCGCTCCCGCTCTACCACCTCGCGCGCCGCTTCCCGCGCAGCCCGCTCCGCTTCGTCAACTTCCCGGTCTTCTTCGGCGGCGTCGCGGCGATCCCGGCCGTCTCCGCGTACAACTACGCCGCGTGGGGCCTCGTCGCGTTCGTGTTCAACTTCTGCGTGCGCCGCGCGCACTTCCGCTGGTGGATGCGCTACAACTACCTCCTCTCCGCCGGCATGGACGCCGGCCTCGCGCTCGCGTCGATCGTCGTCTTCTTTGCGGTTGCGCTGCCGGGCGTGCAGCTCAACTGGATTGGGAACACGATCTGGATGAATACGGCCGATGCGAGGGGGCTGCCGCTGCGCACTGCCAACGGGACCTTTGGGCCCGCCACTTGGTGAGCGCCGGCTCCTGAACCCCCTTTCTGCTCGCACACTCCTTGTTTCTGTCATACTCACGCTCACTTATCTCTCTGTATCGCATGTGTCATACTTACACTCATTCCCGTCATACATACATTCCTTCCTGTCCTCTCATGTACTCAAGATATACCAAAAAAAAAAGCAGCACCCTTTACCTTTATAATCCGGATCTCGAGGATCCAGTCCTGTGAATCGATTCTTTTCCCTTCAATTCGCGCGACAGAACAAAACGAGATTTCGAATCGCTGAAGGAAATCCTTACACAGAGATTTAGCGTTGTGTATCCGTCTGACACAGGATACTCTTGCAGCAGAAGTGCCGCTCGAACTTCAGCTGTAGCGTATTTTATAGTCCCTTGCTCGAGGTATTCACATTACGAAATATATGGAACCGCAATCGTCACTTCTCAAATAACACACCAAGCAAAACTACAGCAACTCATGCAATGCCCGGTCATACTGGTGCGGAAGATGTGCACTGCAGAGACGTGAGCCACATGCACAAAGCAGCCGGAAGCACTGGACCCGTCGGGACGCACCTGAGCATGTCCTTCGCAAACACAATCTGGCCAAACACCTTCTCCACATCCAGCACCTCGAACAGCCTTAGCTTGTCCGCCTTGCCCGTCTGCCGGTGCTTCGGCGAGAAATCGTTGTCGCGCATCGCCCAGAGCACCCGGCCGGGCGGCACCATATTGGACATCGTCATGTTCGCCTCGAGGGTTTTGCGGACCGAGATGAACTGCGAAGAAGCATGAAAATCACAGAGCCACAAGCCGGGTAGCACCCACCCAATTCATGTCACCGCCGTCCCCCGCCTTCCAACGCTTTGCTTTCTCAGTCACGGCCGCGGACCCCGAAGCCGCGTCCGCGTCTCCCTGCCCGTCCCCCTCGCAAAGCCACATCGCAGCGGCAGCCAGATCTCGCACGGCGCCGAGCGACAGCCGCGCGACGATGTCGTGCGAGTACACGAAAGACGTGATCAGGTGCTCGGCCCGCTTGCCCAGCGCCGCGTCCACCAGAGACGGCGGCGCGAAGCAGAACACGGAGACGCGCCGGCCGACGGGCAGCCCGCTCGAGTGCACCGTCAGGCACGTCTGCGGGTCCGCCCACATCAGGCCTAGCAGCCCGGCCACGCCCGCGCCGAGACTGTGTCCGCACAGAACCAGCTCTATGTAAAATGTCATTACTCGCGAGAATGCCTGCCGAAGAGGACACACGCACCGTATCCGGGATTGTGATAGAGCGCTTCGTGGACAGCGAGCTGCACCGGCTTTCCGATTCCCCCCATCGCTTGTGCCATCCGCAGCATCCCGCCGTGGGCGTGATGAGACGTTGAGTCGGACCGGCGCGGGAACGCGAATTGGCCCGGGACAGGATCGTCCTCGACCACACCGGTCGTCGCAACCACAAACGGCTCCTCCTCGCAGGTCAAATCGACCGCGATCTCGTTGAGCGACATCGTGCCTGTGTATTCCTCTTAGCAAACTAGCAAGCGGCCAGAAATAAACAAGTTACCTCGCAAAACAAGCACGATCTGACCTCTGCTGTGGTCGGTGAGAACCCAGTACCTCGGCATAAGATGCTCAGTCCCGATCTTCGCCGTGGCGCGTACCGTCTCGGCCGAGGTGTTGGCATATCGCTCAAAAATCTCGTGGTCGTGTTTACCCAGCAGCACATCCCACCATGAATACTGCGGCTTCGCATCGACCGCTGCGGAATCACCACCCACCGCCTCGGCCTCCGATGCGTCGATGGCTTGAGCGAGGTTGGCCTCCTCAGAGGCTGTCGACGTCGTTGGACCGCTCAAGGAGACACCGAAGAAGAGCAGACTGGCTCCGCCGTAGCCAGCGAGTACGAGTTTAGACAATCGCCGTAGTGTCGATTTCAGCTCAGTATTGGGGACGAAGGGCCGTTTGGTAGTGGATGTACGCCCAGATGCGAAGAAAGATTGGGCCCGTGCTTCGCCGATATCCGCAGCCAGCAGCTGTCCTCTGTTGCCCGAAAAGACGACGTCCGACGTGACGCGGATCCGCGATCCGCTGAGAGCATGCAACACACGAATGAGCGTTCCGTCTAATTCAAGCGCAGCGCCGCCACTCACCGACGCGTGCGCTCCACGCCTCGCGATACTGAATCCTTCACATGCATCTCGCGCACGTTCTCGAGCCACCGCGCCTCGTCCCACTCCCGCGTGGCGCCCTGCAGTGCCGCCCACGCGACCATCGCACGCGCGATCTGCGCGAACCCGAACCGCGCGTAGCCCGCCGGGAGGCAGTCCGCCGCCGCGGGCGCGGCGAGCTCGCGGCGGACGAGCGTGAGGAACGACGCGAGCGAGAAGGACGCCTCGCTGCTCCCGGGGATGATGTGCGTCAGGACGTTGATCGAGCTGTGCGCCGCGAGCAGGGACGCGCTGGTGATGTACTCGCTGATGAAGATCGGCTTTCGGGGAGGGGGGAAAGAGACATTCGTTCAGGATCGCGCGCTCGTGCGGTGGATGGCAGGACGGGGCTCACCGCTAAGGCCACCTGCTCGGCGAGCCCGAGGATCGTCGAGACGACGCCGCCGCCGACGGGCCGCGCGACAGGCAGGCCGCCGAAGAGGGTGTAGTCCACGACGGACGCGCTCGCGTTGACCGCGGCCGACGCCACGCCCCGCGTCGCCGCGAATCCCAGGCGCGTGCCGACCCTGAGCGCCGAGAACGTCGCGGAGGCCGCGACGGACGCGAGATCGATGCCCTGCCGGCCGAGTGTGTCCCAGCCCATGGTGGATCAGGTCGAGTCGTGGGGGGGTGTCGTCTGCATGAGGCAGGCGCAGGTGAAATGCTGCGGGAGAGAGGCGAGTGCACGGTGCCATGTGATACTATCGCACTGCGCGCGAGCAAGCACGGACAAGCAACGCCTGTCGTCCGCATTAGGAAGGTGAGCTGGTGCATTGCAGCTGCTTTGACTCCAAGGTGCGACGCGACGCGACAGAGGGTGACAGATGGAATGATGGCTGGAGTATTACAAGTACAGACGATGTGATAAATAGACCGAGTAGATAAAGTAAGATACATATCTAGAGTAGCAACAAGAAAGCAACAGGACACAGAACCGACGAACAGATCAGCCACCTCCCCCAGTGCCCCGTCTCCGCCGTGTCGTCCGTTTCGAAGGCGGTTCTGCGACTGCGCTAGCCGCATTGTCGGCCGGGATCTTCCGTTTAAGCGTGGCATTAGGCACGGGGGGAGTGCCCGTCGGGGTTGACGGGGCAGCAGACACGGCCGCAGCAGCGGTTGCTTTTGCCGGAATCATCTTGTGCTGCTTTTGAGGGGAGTTGTGGGCCGAAGGCGGCCCGTTCTGCGGCGAGCTTGTCGAGGCTGGCGTCTGTGCTGCATTTATGACAGACGACGGCGCGCTAGAGTACAATGTGTTGCCCTGCGCAGGTTGCCCTGCAAGTCCGAAGAATGCCCCGGGATTGCTCGAGAGGAGCCCAGGTTGCTCTTCACGCAATTTCTGGGCAAACGCTTTTAAAGCGTCTAGAAAGGTTCATCGATATGAGCCTCCAGTCCGAAGGAAAAAACGAGCAGAAACCTACCAATCGGGCCAACAGTCTGGTCTCTGGCATAAGATATCAACTCTGCCATTTGTCCAACGCTCTCAGCCAACTGCAAAAAAAGTATAAGAATCCAAGAAGGAATGGTGAAGAAAAGACTGCACGCACCTCTAGACAGCGCATAGTGGCCTGCGGAATGCCAAACCCATTCACAGGCTCTCCTGGATCGAACCAGTCTCAATCGGCACTCTCGGCTCGCCACGGTCCTCGTCGCCCCCGGCAGGAGGAGACGGATCATCTCCTCGCCGCTGGTCTGGCACGGGTCTGCGGCCGAGGATGGAATCGATCAGGACATACTTGTCGTGTGACGTGGCATCAAACTCGAGATCGTCGAATTTGAGCACAAACGGCGTTGCACTGGTCGGGGAAAGAGAACACATCACAAGACGTGCTTTTAATGGCCCGCGCAGAGTGACGACATGCCCGTTGGTGTATCGGCATGTCCATTCTGCAGCAACGCACTCGACGATGGCATGCCCGGGGGAGGCTACTCTTTCTCGTGCACCATCGAGAGTCAGCGACATCGACTTGACACCAGACTGCGTGGTGACAAGAAAGAATCGTGGGAGGATGGGAACACCGATTTCTGGTCACTATTAGCTTTCACGCAGACATCTTCCACTGCACGACGCACCGAAAGGCTTGGCCTCGTTTTTCATGCTATCTCTCCACAACGTCAACTTCATGACCGCTTTCGGCGTGAAGTACTCTCGTATCACCAGGTCCCAGTAGGAAACCTGCATTTTTTGACTCTGGGATTGCATTAGATTTCGCACAAAAGTCTTTGCGGGGTAACGCACTTGAGCCTGGGGGTTGATGGAGCCCAAGATTCCACTGAACTGCATCATCCGTAACACCCCTTGCCCGTATCCAATCGAGTACAACAAGGGATTGGCTGTCATGCGAGGGACCGGGGGACCTGGAGCCATTTCTGGAGGAGAGGCAGAGCCTGTCATCATCGTTCCATCGGAGCTCCCAGGTGCTGGAGGTCGAGGCGCTATTGCCGCCGGAGCAGAAGAGTTGGACGGTGGGGTGCCTTGAGCTGGAGAGGGCTGCATTGGCACCCGCCCTGGACGAGGCGTCAGGGTTCTTCCGGTGGGAGGTCCCGAGGGTGGCGGCTGTGATTCAGGACGGAGATCGTGGTGTTGGGGGGAGTGCTGCGGCGCACGGGTCTGTTGTTGCTGTGATGGAGGCCGGGGAGACATAAAGCCATAGTTTTCGTTGCTGTGATTCATCGACAGCTGCTGCGCTGGCGTGGGAGGAAATGCTCCCGGTGCGCGACCAGGTGTACTGCCTGAAGGAGGAAACGATTCGTTCATATTCAGTGGCGGAGTCGAGGAAGGTGGGAATGGGAATTGTCCGTTCCCCATCATCGGTCGCTGTTGGAACTGATTATGGGAATACTCCATGTCAAACATATGCGCCGGGGCCCGTTGTTGTTGTTGCTGGCCAGTCGGAAGGTTCATCACAGGCGTGTGCGTGCGTGGAGATGATGGAGGAGGAGGACCAGGATTCGGGAATGCATTCGCCGACATGTTCGATGGTTGAACTTGGTTGAGAGAAGGCGGCTGGCTCAAACTCGCCATGGGCGTCCCTCGCACTGGGGTAGGAACCATGCCAGACCGCATCATCTCAACCCGTTGCTGCTGCTGTTGTTGGTGCTGCAGACGTAGCATGTGTTGTTGATGCATTTGATGCTGCTGGTGCTGGTGCTGCTGCTGTTGCTGCTGCTGGTGCTGCTGTAACTGCTGGTGCTGCTGCTGCATCATCGACGGAGGCATCCCTCCCATCCCACCGACAGGGTTCGATACAACGCGTCGCACACCACCCATTCCACCCGACGGCATCATCCCAGCCGGAAAACCCATTCCTCCTCCTGGCATCTGAGGATTGCCCTGAAGTCCACCCATACCACCCATTGCCGGGTTCATGCCAGGTGGCCGTGCGCTTGGACCTGGTCGCATTGCCATGTTACGAGGGACCATGGCGGCATGTCCTTGCGGGAAGCGCATATCTGGACCACCTGGAAGCATCCCCATTGGTGGGTTGGGTCCACCGTGGGGGTTGGGGGGTTGTGGCTGCATGAAGGCAGCGTTGTTGAGGCCAATCATGTTGGGAGCGGTGGACTGGCGAATCATGGGGTTGTTCATGTAGGGGTCGATTTCAGAAGTTGGGAAGGCTGAGGGGTCTGCGGAAAGATATTGGCCAGAAGCTGACATGCAACTACTGAACTGCAGTCGCTAAAAACCGCCCGTCTGCCCAAGCGAGCAGCCTTCGATGGAGCGTGGTGGGAAGACGAAAGGGCCTTGAAATCTCGACGATCGCCGGCGCAAGTCACAGGTATTCGTGCAGGTATGAGATTGTCGAGGAAACAGTGGGCGTGTCGAATGGTGCGGCGTGGGGGAGAGATCGTCCGAAGAGTTGGTGTATTAGCGACCACGTGCCCAAACAGCCCTCGGCTCGGAGTCGAAATTCAATTCTTTCCCGCCTTCACCCATCAACTCACCCATCCCTCGGCCATGGTTCGAAAACTCAAGTACCACGAGCAGAAACTGCTGAAAAAAGTCGACTTTTTGAATGTAGTGCAAATCTCTTTTCATCTGTCTCTTTTTTTGAACTCAGTCAGTGGAAACAAGACGCCAATCTTCGAGAGATAAAAGTTATGCGCCGCTATCACATACAGGATCGCGAGGATTACCACAAGTGCGTCGAAGCCTCACCGACCACGACCTGCCTTTTACACTGTCTTTAGATACAACAAGTTGTGCGGCTCTCTACGCTCTTTCGCCCACCGTGTCTCCATGCTTCCCGCACAAGATCCGGTCCGTGCGCGAATGGAGGCCCAGCTGCTATCCAAGCTATACGATATGGGTGTCCTCAACTCGTCTGCAAAGCTCAGTGACGTCGATAACAAGCTCACTGTGGCCGCCTTCTGCCGCAGACGGCTAGCAGTGCAAGTGTGCATGCTGAAGATGGCAGAGACCGTGAGCGCGGTGAGTTTATTGCTCAAATTCAAATTATGCTTCTGGCCCGGTTTCTCATTCGAGAGGGTTTTAACTTATACAACTCAGGCAGTCAAGTTCATCGAGCAAGGGCATATTCGTGTTGGGCCCGACACTGTTTCCGACCCAGCGTACCTGGTGACTAGGTGTGTTCCAGGAGCATCGCGCACTGTATCCAGGACTAATTTGCACCCCGCTCAAGGCACATGCAAGACTTTGTAACCTGGGTGGATACATCGAAGATGAAGCGTACCATCATGAGATACAACGACGAGGTCCGCTCTTATCTCTCCGTCTGAGATATTCTATTGACCTGTTTTCTAGTTGGATGACTTCGACTTGCTGTAAACTCACTTTCACCTCGACATTGCGCCACATTCCATCTTGGTGTCTGCTCCATCATCCGTCATCCGTCTCGCCCTTGAACCCTGTTTTGGGGTGATCCATCTCGATTTTTGCCTCTGGCAAAGGCTTCAGACTTTACAAGCAGATCGACGGGAGGATTTGCATGGCTTTTGCTCCCATGCTACGATTATCAAATAGAGCGCGCTCTGCCGTCATACTTTCACGTGCTACATCATTAGGCCTTCCCATGGGGTGACCAATCCTCACATCCCTGCGTGTAAATAGACCAGCGGATACTCAGAGTTCATACATAATGGAGATTTGCTGTTCAACGCTCTGAGGATTCAGCATGTGGGTTGTCGAAAACAAAAACAATGGAGAGCAACACAGCCACATTCTCTAAGCTTGTCGTCAGGCCGGAAGCTTTGTTGACTTGTAACACCACCACGCCTAATTTTTCTTGGGTCCCGACGTTCCTGCAAATCTAGACGCGCCGTAGCGCACTAAACACCCGACACGATGGCGGAGGCTGGCGATGGAAACATCAAAGTAGTCGTGCGATGTCGGCCCCTCAACTCTCGCGGTGCGTGGGCCGGTCGGAGGACGAGCACCATCCCCACTCACCAGCTAGCTCGACTGCAGAACTCGCTCGCGGGGCGAAGCCCCTCATCCGCATGCAAGGCAACCAGACCATCATAGACCCGCCCGAAGCCGGCAGCGCGCAGGACTCGAAGCGCTCGACGGAACGCAAGAGCATCCCGTTCAGTTTCGACAAGAGCTATTGGTCTGCTGGGCCGCGCGATGAGCCCGGCTACTGCTCGCAGCAGATTCTGTACGAAGATGTGGGGGTGGAGCTCCTTGACCATAGTTTCAACGGATTTAACGCGTGTATCTTTGCCTGTGCGTCGCGCTCGTGATAATCTGTGCCTCAGCTGATGCTCGTTCTCAGATGGCCAGACTGGTGTGTGGACTTGTGACTCCGAAATGGCGCGTGCACTAACCGTCGACAGGGTCTGGGAAATCTTATAGGTGCGTCTGCCATCTCATAGACGCTTATTTCATCGCGCTCAATGGAATACAGTATGATGGGGTGTAAGCTTTCCTGTGCGGGCGATTTTCGACATCCATTGACAAAACGAGACAGACGGTCCTGACAAGGGTATCATTCCCCTCACTTGTTCGGAACTCTTTGTGAGAGTGAATCAGAAGAAGGCGGACGACCCAAATGTGAACTTCACGGTTGAAGTGTCCTACATAGAAGTGAGTGATTTGTGTGGAACGAGTTGAGTCATCTTCTGACCCCGCCTAGATCTACAACGAGAAGGTCAGGGATCTGTTGAATCCCAAGAACACGGGTAATCTGCGTGTTCGCGAACATCCCAGTCTTGGGCCATACGTCGAAGATTTGTCCAAGCTTGCGGTCAACAGTTATGACGAGATGATGACTCTCATGGACGAAGGAAACAAGGCGCGCACAGTCGCCGCGACCAACATGAACGAAACCTCGTCACGTTCACATGCCGTATTCACTCTTCTCCTGACCACGAAACGGCACGATGTGGACACCAACATGGACACTGAGAAAGTGTCACGAATCAGGTCTGCCCCTCTCTTCCTGAAAGCGAGTCTGAGGAACTGACCGGCTGCAGTCTTGTCGATCTCGCAGGTTCAGAGCGGGCCAACTCGACAGGTGCAACGGGACAGCGGCTGAAGGAAGGAGCTAACATCAACAAGTCGCTCACGACGTTGGGAAAAGTCATTTCCTCGCTCGCACTGGCCAGTCAGGCGGACACCAAGAAGGGCAAAAAGGGCAAGGGCGATGAGTTCGTCCCGTATCGAGACTCTGTGAGTTGGAATGACTTGAGAAATGAACGTGACTTAGCGAGATGTGTCAGGTGTTGACCTGGCTGCTCAAAGACAGTCTAGGAGGAAACTCCAAGACTGCGATGATTGCTGCCATCGCACCCGCCGACTACGAGGAGACGCTTAGTACACTGCGGTACGCCGATCAAGCGAAGAAGATCAGGAACAAGGCGGTCGTCAACGAGGATCCTAACGCGAAACTGGTGCGCGAGCTGAAAGAGGAGTTGGAGATGCTTAGAGGTGTGGCTCGTTGACCTGAATATCTCCTGCATGCACTGACAATGGCTGTGCTGGACAGCTCGGGTCTCCGGAGCCGCGAGCGAAGAGGTCTTCGATCCGACTGTTCCCCCCGAGAAACAGAAGGTCACGTACCAGACGCGCGACGGAAAGATCAAGACTGTCACCAAGGCTGAGCTGCAGGACCAGATGGAGTCGAGCGAGAAACTGATGCAGAGCTTGAATGAGACCTGGGAGGAAAAGCTGGAGCGAACGCAGGAAGTGCACAAGGAACGTGAGAAGGCTTTGGAGGAGCTCGGGATTACTGTGGAGAAGAATCTCGTGGGTGTCCACACGCCCAAGCGGGTATGTTCTTTCCCTTTTTTATCGGCCTTGAATCCTGGGATTAATCAGTTGTGATCCCAGATGCCGCACTTGGTTAATCTGGTATGGCGCTTCTTCTTCGTTCTCGGGACCGCTGATCATTTCATTTCCGCAGAATGAAGGTCCTGACTGGCTGATGTTTCGTTTCGTGAAGACATCTCATGTTTCTCCTTAGATCCGTTGATGAGCGAGTGTTTGATCTACCAGATCAAACCGGGCAAGACGACGGTATGGCACGCGATCGTTCTATGACCCGAGTTCTCACCGCGTTGCTCCAGGTCGGTCAGATGGACAGCGAGAAGCCGGCTGCGATACGGCTCAGCGGGGACAATATCTTGGAGGAGCACTGCTACTTTGAGAACATTGATGGCAAGGTCACACTCCATGCCTTGCCCAACAGTGTCACAGTGCGTCATCTTCTGTGTCCTGTTGAGTCAAACTGACGACCTCTCAGTTCCTGAACGGCAAACAAATAACGCCGGACCAGGTGGGTCCAGCATCTCGACGTTGCGTGCTGTCTCATAGCTTTACTTAGCCGTACAAATTACGATCCGGGTTCCGAATCATTCTAGGTTCGGCTCGATTCGCTGGCCTGTGACATTCCATTTTTGACCTCTTATCTCCAGGAGAACACCATGTTTTCCGATTCAACGACCCGGAGGCTGTCCGAAAGCAACGGCGTCGAGCGACTCTGAAATCGAATCTGCAAATGAGCATCTCGGCGGCCGATCTCGAAGCAGGGGGTGAGGGCATACCTGCCACCCGACCTGACTCGCCGGCGACGTCTGAAGACGAGGCTGATGTCGACTGGACATTCGCCAAACGAGAGGCGGCGCTGGCACGACTGGGCCTCGATCCTACGCTGGACAATCTCCCAGACGACGACCTGAACAAGCTGTACGAGAAGATCACCAAAGTGAAGACGATGCGCGATCACCACATGAAGCCGTCCCGGCCCGAGAGCAGCATGAGCATGAGTATGAGCATGAGCCAGGCAGATGATGTGTGGAGCGAAGCGGGGCGGCCGTTCTCGAGCGATGCGACGGATGACACAAGTGTGGATGCTGCGCCCAGCCTCGGCAGTCCTGAAGTCGATGCTCCACTGAAGGATGTCCAGAACCAGCTTGAGAACCGGCTGCAGCTGATTGCGGAGTCGTCGCCGGAAGCGGAAGATTTGAAGGAGGAGAAGGCCCATATGGAGCATCAGCTGAACATGGTCAAGACACAGATGCGGCGGCTGATCGATGCTCGTGCGCGAGGCGAGCTGGATGTCGAGGCCGCTGCGTTCGAGCCGGTGATCTACTCTGCCCGGCAGTTGCGGTTGATCCGGAAGGTGCTCGACCGGTGGCGAGCTCATCGAGCATTTTCGATGGCCGAGGTGGTGTTGTCCAATGCTGTTATGGTCAAGGAAGCAAACATCATCAGGTGAGCGGCAGTGCTTTTTCCTCGGTTGCGCAAATGGGATCTGACCGATTGCAGCAAGGAGCTTGGGAAGGATGTGTCTTACAACTTTACTATTTCTGCAGGAGGGTCGTTGGCGGGGCCTATATCTGCTGTTGACACGATCGCAGGCTTGGACGAGTTTGGGGACGTCGCTGACCGGATGCTAGCGTCTTCCACGCAGCCTTCTGTGGCTGTCAAAGTGCTCGACAAGCGGCATAACGCCATCTACACCTGGTCGCTGGACCGCATGCAACAGCAGCTCGGCCGCATGAGGAATCTGACTACTTACATCGACCGACCTTCTTACACCCAGCATTTCTCTTCTGACGAACCATTTTACGACACCACGCCATCAGAATACTCTTTCGTTGGCAATGCCCTAATTTCGCTAGCCCCGCTTTCTCGCCGGCTGTCGTCGACATCGACTGTCCCCATTTTCTGCCGGTACACCGCCGAAGCGATTGGATCCTGTCGTGTTGACATAAAAATCGTCCACTTCCAATTGCCGGCGAAGCACGCCTCGTCTTCGACCCGGACTTCTTCGCCAGGCACGGTACCTCCTGGTAGCAAAATTGGATTCTTTCTAACGGTCGACACGGTCAAGGGCCTTTCGTCGCATGACTTTTCCGCAGTGCACCTCCAGGTTCGCCTCTCCTCTTTTGTTGGGCCGACGCTCGTCTCCGAGGAGCTCTTCCCTTCGACGGCCCTGGACATGGACGCTTCGACGCTCTCGGAACTTCGCTTCCGGCGCCATTTCTCGATCGTGGCGACGTCCAAGGTGCTCGCCCACATGAAAGAGGGATATGCACCGATCGAATTGTTCGCGACCGTCCGCCCCATGTATCTCGAGCGTCTCGAACGGTGGGACGAAATGCGAGAACAAAAGCTTCGTCCTCGGCCGTCGACACCCGTCGCAGAAACGACTAGTGCTGCCGCTGCTGTCCCGGCTTCGCTGCCGCTGATGCGCCGGTCCGAGACGGACTTTGTCGTGCAGCAGACACATGACGTCGTCGCCTGGCTGCAGATGTGCGAGCTAGGGCCGGACGGCCAGTACGCTCCGGTCCCGGTGCTTCAGCGCGGGAATCTCGACCCCGGGTGCTTCGTTCTGCACCAGGGCCTGCAGCGGCGGCTGAACTTGATGCTGTCATCCAACTCTGGTCAGCAGCTGCCTTGGCTCGAGTTTACCAAAGTGCGGATTGGGCATGTGCGGTTGTTGGATATGAACGGGAGAGTGCACGAGTCGACGTCTAGGGCGATGGTCACGCTTCCATTGATGAAGGAACAGGTGCTAGAATTCAAGCCCGACGGGACTGGGCAACTGGCGGCAGAAGCGTTGTGGGACACTAGCATCCACGATTCGCTCCTGCTGAACCGGGTGACCGAAGCAAGCCAGCGCATCATTCTGCAGCTCAATTGGGCCGTGGCTGTGGACACCTGCATCGACCCGGTGCAATTCACGATGGACGTCGGGATCACGATTCAGACCCGAGACGCGCGGCCGCCATCGAAGCTGATGGCTTTCCTGGGCTCAACCAAGATCCTCAACAAGTCGAGCACGCTCTTCGCGGTCAAGCTCTCGCCGCCGCTGACCCGCTCGCCCAAGGACCTCTGGAGGCTGGATACGTCGGAAAAGTACGTCCGTGGCGAGGAAGCGCTCGGTTCGTGGAAACCCCGCGGTGTTTCTGTCGTGCAGGACTACTCGAGGCTCGTATCGACCGAACGCCGAGCAGCCGACGTTCAGGCCATCCGGGTGCTGTTGACCAGTTCTCCGCCGCCCGAGGTCAATCCCGAGACACTGGCATGGAAGGCGGATGACTTGGTCAAGAAGTCGGTCGGGCTCTGGCAGAAACGATTTGGACATCGCGGAGAGGTAGGCTTTCTGGTTCCTGGGATATTGCAGTGGCGCCTGACTCCATGTCAGATCATTCTCAGCCAGGACCCTTTGGAATCGGAAGAATTATCGAAGCCGTCCAAGAAGAAGCCGGCCGCGTTTGTTGTGCCTGAGGAGAACCTCAAATTGATCTCGGAGACGAAGGTCATCCCGCGAAGGTCAGTTGTGCCGCATAGAGAGAGACGTCGGAGACTAGTTATGCTCATGCTGAGACAGCGACGCACATGGCTCCACAAAGAAGGGGCATCTGCTGATTATGACTGACGCGAGCCAGAACATCTGGGAGAAGCGTTGGTTTGTGTTGAAGCGGTTCGTTGGCTTGTTGAGACCGATGTTCAATTGCTGAATACCAACCATGCTTAGGCCCTATCTCCACATCTACTCCCACTCCAATGAACTGGAAGAAGTGGGCATCGTCAGTCTAGATGGTGTGAATGTAGAGAGCGATCCACACAAGGAAGCCCTTCTTGGAGTGAGTCGTTGACTGTCGATGGAGCGGAGCACATCCACTGACCGAATGTGATTAGAAGCCGTTTTCGTTCACGCTCTTCACGTCCTCAAATTCACATGCTCTTGCTGCTCCCAGCGCCAAGGAGCTCCAGTCCTGGTGCACGAAATTGGATCCGACACGACTACCTTCATGATCTATTACAGTAACGGCCCTGCACATATAATCTGTTCACCCTCGTTGTCTAGATGTTATCTTTACCCATGTAATACACTATCTACTTGCCACACTCCTTGTTTTATGGGATTTCGGTTGATTATACAATATTATGGAATCGGACGGAGAGGTTCTTTGACGCTGTGTTTCTCGATGGATTCCGTCACTGAAACTTGCCGGCGGCGGGTCGGGATCGCGCTGATAAACACTGGCAGCTCGCAGCTCGCAGCCGTAGCCGCTCCCGTACTCGTCGTATGGCCGGCGGCGCAGCGAAAAGCATCACGGATGATGACCGAGTTGGACAGCGGGATTCCGGCTGGTGCTGGGATTCCGCCCTCCCGGGACATTATGTACACAGGGTCGACGTTTTCTGGGTGTCATTGGAACGAGCGGGCTGAGCGAATATGTATGTATGTATGTACGTGCAGATGAGTGTGGGAAGGAAGTCCCATGACATGACAAGACATGACGAGGATGTCGCTGACGCCAAGGGATCCCGTCCGTGTCCGCCGCCGTCGCCGAGTGTTGACGCTGCGGCTCCGACGAGGGATTGATGACTCCTGCCTCCTTTCCTTCCTGCACGCACCCTCCCTCCGCCCGAACTTTCCTGGCACCATCCGGTTCTTCGCTGCGAGGTAATGGGGATTATGTGTTCACGCTCCGGGCTTCGAGGGAACATATGGAAGGGAAGTAGTAGGTAGCAGTAGTACAGTCCTGTCCGTCTCGCGTCGTCTGCTCGGGGTGACGTGTGGTAATTCGGGGCGAGGGAAGATGTGATTTTGGTGGTGGTGGGGGGATGGCGGTCATTGGAACAGCATCGTGGCCGCCATGATGAGACACGCGAGTGACACGTACGGCGAGAGTCGTTCGCCTGCGAGGTATGGGCAGTCAGCGGGGGTGCGTGCTGCGTCAGGGAGAGGCGCTGCGCGGAAAACGCACCAATGCGCGCGGACATGAAGAAGAGCCCGAGGAAACCGGTCTTGTTTCTGTCGATGAGGCTCGGGAAGAGCGCGCGGACGTAGGTGCAGGTGCAGATTATGAGCAGTATGACGAGCAGGAGCGACTGGAAGTTAAACAGAGCCGACTGGTGGGGGACGTCAGCCTTTTCGTAATGGAAGCGGGGATTTGTAGCTCACCATGATGCGTATGACCTGGACCAGTGCGTGAAGTGGAGTGAGGTGTCGTGTTTCCACGTGAGGGCAGCAAGCGGGCCTGTGTGATTTGCACTGCCACTTGAGGATTTTACCACGATCCGGGCCGGGAACGGTCAACGGGGACTTCAAACTTCGTATCTCAAGTGGAAGAAACTCGGGAAGATGGTCATGCAAGGTTGCGTTCGCGGAGAATTATTAGTGCGGCGGGAGCTAGACCACTACACCACTGATATCAGACACTAAGTATGGAAGACTGGACACATCACTCGAACTCCAAGGCACGACTAGTAGGTCATGTTCACGCGCTTGTTCCCAAATTCGTCCCATCGCCTCGTCACGACATCGACAACGAAGTGCGCGACATCGCTCCGTGAAATGGAGATCCCCTTCGTCTCCCGCTCGCTGACCCGATACATCTTCCCCTTACCCTTCTTCGCTACCTCGTCCGCGACGCACGGGCCATCCGTCAAGAATCCCGCGCGGATGATCAGGACCGAGTGCAGCGATCCCGGCTGCGGAAGGCCGGCGCGCTGCGTCCAGCTCGCGCCGCCCATCACGTCCTCGGGCGGCTCGCCGAGCGCCTTGGTGTCCCACGCCCACCCGGCGCAGTGCGCCGCGACGCGCTCCATGCCGAGCTTGTCTTCGTGCGGGATGTTGAGCGTCGCGTACAGAGGCTTGAGGATGAGGGGCAGCGCAGAGAACGCCGTGGGGCCGATGCCTGTCGACGAGAGGGAGATGATTTTCGGCTGCGGGATGGTCGCGGGCATCGTGCAGAGAAGGTTGAGGTAGCATTGGGTGACGAGGTTCGGCTCGCTCATCGTGAAGCCTTTGCGGATGCTGAAACCGGAGGGGACGGTGCCTGGACGAGTCGTGCCCAGTCAGCGATCGTGCTCTGCATGAGGGACGGAACAAGACGACGTACCGACGGTGAAGACCACTGCGTCGACGGCGCCGGCTGCGGTCCATGCACGACGCGTATCGGCTTCGTTCAACGCATCTCCTTTGATCAGCCGAGCGCTACCCGCCTGGACGTATTTCTGGATGGTGGCGTCCTTATCGAAGACAGATGGGGAGCGCAGAAGGAAAGTCACTGTGGCTCCCATTTCTGGATCCGATGTCAGATTGAGTGTCGGACGGGAATGAAGAGAAACGGTACCAAGAAAGCGGATAGAAGACAAGTACCCGATGTTGCGGGAGCCGCCAATGGTGAAGATGCTGAGCGACGACATGGTTTATAGTGTGATGCGTGAGGGTGAAGGCGCTGTGTAGATGGGATGGACGTTGTATTGGATCTCTATTCAGCGGCCTCTCTTATTCAGAGGGCTCGGTGGAACGGAAAACAGCTGCATCGCAGTTGACAGTGCAATTCAATGGTTTGAAGCGTGTCGGGTGAACGCAGCAGGAAAGAATGTCCGGCATCAGGAAGATAGCGCGTAAACATGCTGACCTGATGATCTCCGATTCACCGACGCGCCGTCTTGATAAGATGGGGAATTTTCGTGGCGACAAGGGAAATGCTTACTTGCCTTTTCGTCTCTGGCGACACCCTACATCTAGTTATTGCTGCCTACAATGCGCCAACTTATCGTTTAACTCTCAATCCAAGACGCTCCTTCAGCAATGGTCCCACGGTCAAGTCTGCTAGCAGCCAATAGCATGATCCGTCTGGCGTTGAGAATGGAATCCTTTGAGCCGTGGGTAGTGCAAGTTTCTAGACAGAGGATTATGTCCGAGCCTGCCTTACGACGAAATGTCCATCACGTGAGGTCCAAGCGAGTTCTCGCCGTGTCCACGCTGGGTCCACCGTCGATCTTCGGTGGCGGAAGAGTACAACATGTCAGCCAAGAAAGCTGTCTAAGAGTGCCGGGCATCAAGAAGCGCAGGTCTGCATACGTCTCTCCCTTCGAGCCGGGAAACATACCGGAAGGGTTTGGGGCGCACGAAGAGGGTGTTGATCATCGATCGTCGCCGGGCCTTCGCACGATCACCCACTTATGGTTTTAGCTCATATCCTGGCTAGAGTGTCATCGGAATGACTCTCACATGTACATCTATGATAGCTTACTTGAAGCACGGCGTGCGCGGGTTCTATGCTGAAATTTCGTGACGACTATTCTACAAACAAGTTCTATGCTGGTTCCGAGGTAGAGTAAAAGTGAGAGGAGCGAATAAAGATAATATATAGATAGTCCGCCGAGTCCCGAGTCCCGTAGAAAGAATGGAAGTGAGGAAGGGGCGCGTGAGGAGTCGCCCTCAGTCGCAAGCTTCGGCGGGAATGTCATTCTGCCATCGTTGGTTAGTGCCAGAACCACCAGCGCAGACTCGCTCGACTCACTTGTCGGATGAAGGTCAGCATATGACAGGTGATGTAGCCTTTAGCAAAGCCGGCACCGGCGTATGCGAACAGGTACTGCCACTTGCGTTTGAATGCGTCGTAGTCTGCCCGGTTGCGCAGTCCCGGGTAATCCTGGGATACGAGATCCTGCGAGAGATTCGCCTCGAGCCGCCGGCCCCATTCCCTGAGCGTCCGTGGGTAGTGGGCAGCGTGGTTCTCGACACCTTCAAGTGTGAATCGGCCTTCAGAGCCGACTTGAGCTGCGGTCACGAGCGCGGTGGCACTGGGGAGACAGGAGTTGGGCCACATATACCGTCGCATAAAGTCCTCAGATCTAGTTTAAGGGTCAGCGCTGCCGTGTGATCAGGAGGCCAGCAAGCTCACTGATAGCCGGAGTATCGACATTCAGGGAACGTTGATGCACTAATCACGACTGTTGCGTGTGAAGACTTTAGCGCAAAGTCGACAAGCTTGAAGTACAAGTTGTAGTATTTTGAGCCGACGTGCTGAATGGCGGTCAATCAATGACGACAAGAAAGCGAAAGAAATGACGGACCTCGAGCATCTCAATACTGACGAACGCGTCGAATGCTTTTTCGAACTCGGCGGGGATCTCACGGTAGTCCATCAGGTGGACTCGAATCTTGCCCTCGAAGCCGGCATCCCTGATACGTTCCTCGGCGAGCGCCTTTTGCTCGATGGAAAGGGTGAGGGTGTCGACCTCGCAGCCGAAAGTGCGTGCAGCCTGTGGATCATGTCCATGTGATGAGTTCGGGTCTTGGAGATCCCAAGCAACGCACCTCGATGGCCAGACCCCCCCAGCCACTGCCGAACTCCAGG
Source organism: Mycena citricolor (assembly GCA_963692855.1). Lineage (NCBI taxonomy): Eukaryota > Fungi > Basidiomycota > Agaricomycetes > Agaricales > Mycenaceae > Mycena > Mycena citricolor. Next base: position 2,784,209 of record CAVNYO010000405.1, read on the forward strand.
ATGCGGTCACCGGGTTTGACGCGGGCTTTTGTGAGAACATGCCGGATCTTGCGAAGCTGGGCTGCTTCGAGGTCCCCTGGCGTGGGCCCAGATGTGAGGTCACCGCGGACACCCCCTTCGGCATCACTCCAGAGCCCGCAAGAATACATCATCTCCTTGCTGAGGAAGGCCTAGGTCGCGTGTTAGAACAAAAGACACATAATAGCCATGACATACCTTGAACAACTCGTTCGACTGATCGTAGCTCGCGATGACATTTAAGCGAGCCTGAGATCGCGTCTGGCCGAGCACGTTGTTGTATAATGCCGACACGGCGGACGAGATCTTGGCGACGGTTGATGATAGCGTGGCCTCCATGCCCGCCTGGTTTTCGAGCCACAGCTGGAAAGATGTCGGCACCAGGACACCGACCGCATGAAGAAGAATCTTACGTTCATTGCGCTTCGAAGATTTGAAACTTCGACATCTCCAATCATGAAGGCTTCGCTGACTGCGAGAATGTTGAGGAGGGGATAAACAAGGGCAGAATGTCGAGACACTCACAGCCGAGATCACCAGATCTGCAACAGAAGCACGTTAGGGCTCGACAAAGGTAAATCTCGGCAAAGTCCGCGTACAGTATGAGCCGCAACCAAAAGTTTTCGTTGACGACTTTCATATGGACCTCATTGCAACCCTTGCCGCGCTGGCCATAGAAACGGGTGCCCTCAGAGTCGGAGAGCGTTAAGTGGCCGACGGTGATAGCGTCGTCGAGCACGGAGAGGATGGAGGATCGCGCTAGAGAGTAACACAGACGCGTCAGAAACGCGTCGGGACGCGAAAGCAGAGGGAGAGTCGCGTCTCACCGAATGTGCAGACCCAAGAGTAGGGGCTGAAGGAGAGGGCGAGGAGCGAGGACGAGGTGGACTGGAGGGCCTTGGACGACGGCGCGAACTTGGGTGGGACGCACGACTGGGAGATGGTCGAGGGCATTGTCGCGGAGGCGGGGGCGGATGGATGGATGAGGAAGTGCGAGATGTCGGACGAGACGACGGCTTTTATGTTCGGTTGGATTTGGGAGTGCCATTTTTCTTCGCGCTGTGGGGCATGTCGTATCGAGATCGGCATCGGCTGGAAGTCACCACAGAATTCCTATAGACTCCTTGGCCAGGACCAGCCATCCCAATCTGGCGTCACCCAAATCAGGAATGCAGACTGGCTCTGAGTTCGAAAAAGGTAAATGAATCCCCACTTATTCAAACGCCCAAAAGCGCACCTCAAGGCAGGAAGGTAGCTCGCATCTTTCCACGTGCGATTGCCTTTTCTTCTCACGCCGAATGAATCCCAGGATTCCTCCCGGGATTCCCTCTTCCCCACACTCTGTCACCGCGATTATCCCGCCTCGTCCGTCCATGTTCCATGTCGGGGCTGTGGCGGCACTCGGTCACCCCAGTCCGTCCGGGTCGCCGCGGCCGCCGCCCGAGCCGCGCCGACCCTGTCCAGCCAGTCACCTGCGAGCGTTTCCCCCCTCGCTCTTCGGCTGCGTTGTCGCCGATCTCTGCGTTATTATGTCCTCACAACCCGGAAGGATAGCAAACAGTCCCGTGAGAGCATCAGATGTCGCGACAGCCGGTGCGGGACAAGTCGGACTTTATTTGGTGGGGCATGAGCGTGCATGGCAAAAAAGCGACGACTTCTGCACACTGGATTTCGATCAGGAATGTCTCGAGGCCCACAGCCGGTGGCAGGTGCCCGATGATAGAAACAAGACGACATCTATTCTGCGGAGGTGATGATATGCGCGGAGTAGCACAGAGAACCTGTTGACGGCGAACTTTTGCGAGGGACAAGCTTGGGAGATGGCGTGCTCAGTCGTATCGTGACTCCCCGGCACGATCAAGAATGCGTGATGGCGATCAGCGCCACCCGCATCTCTCTCTCTCCTTCGGAGTCTTTCCTGTCGGCTGGGAGTCTTGGTGTCACGTTTCCCCCCGACAACGCACCGGCCACGGGCCTCGATTTCATGTCCTGTTTTGTTTGACATTTCGCATGGTGTCTCCATGTGTTCTTCGATACATTTCACTCTTCCACTTCGGGTTATTCACAGGCTAGACACAGACACGTAGAGACAAAGACACTGTCGCGCTCTGACACACGCGCCGCCTGGAAGCGAACATCGCCGCGAGTTGATTTTCCTCAGACTTGGCACTCGGCCGGGGGATCCACCAGTGGCGCGAGCAACTCGATTCAGCCTCGCTTCCTGCATGGCGAAGACGGGGGAATAAATGATCGTGACTTGCATGCACAGGAACCGTCGCAGGTCCGCAGCAGTCCACTCGAGTGCGGTCCTCGAAGCCTAATGAGTTTCGCACCTTCGACCCAACCCAATGCAATGTAAACAACTGGTCGCACAAACGCCTCGGTTGGTCGATCTAGAACCACTGAAACCTTAACGCACAGAATGTGTCAAGCGCAGGAGCATTGAGTTTGCATAGCATAGTCTCTTCCTGCGGCGTGACATCGGGGGTGTAAATGTTCTTTCTCTGCAACCGCCAAGAGAGTTAGTTAGTGCGACGAGTGTCCATCGGTGGCCCCGCGAACGTTTGGTCGTTGAGCCGATCCGATGCGGCCCGCAAGGCGCGCCTGATCATTGGAACCCATCGCTGGTCTGGCCTGTCTTCTTTCTGGGATGATTCATTTTCAGGCATATTGGGGATTTGTCGGCTGTCACGCCGAGACGTTGCGGGAAGATGGCAGAATTCCCAGGCCGAGATAGCAACATGCGACTTACATACGACTTACGTGTGGGCGGACATATGTTCGGGTTCCCGGTTGCAAGCAAATATATCTTGCGGAGGTAAGCAACGTAAGTCCTGACATTCGGAGCCCAGCCGAACCCGCCATCGTAGTACATATGACCTGGAGATCACTGCGCGACGTGGGCCCGAAATGAGGTCAGCCCGGGCAACCAACGACTGGCTAGCATTCTTCGCGAGAATCTTAGCACCTTCTCAGAGTGATCGACGCGGGTCCAGAGGGTTTGAATTGAGAGACCGAAACGTAAAGTGGAGGCCGATGTGCGAAGCTAAAGATCGGGGGCGAGGTGACTTTCTTCTTGATGCATTCAACCTCCGAGTTATCTCTTGCGCCTTCACCCTTCATTCATTTGCACTAGCTTCAATTCAATCCAACGGGGCCTTCAATGGGGAAACGGAAACGACAGTTGCGTCCTCTCGCAACAGACTACGCGCACAGACGCAGATGTGATCCCTCGAACGCTCACTGCCAAAACGTCGGCCAAGTTAGATGCGCGTCTCAGAGTTGCGCGACGGGTGCAACAGAATAATATAGCCGATTCGCGACGTCTCCGACCACCCAATCGAGGCCTACACGGACGGACATCGAAACCGAGTTGCGAAAAAGCGGTGATTATTTCAACGACTCACCCGTCACCAGATTTTCGCCTGTGACAGCGCTACAGGACCAGATTTTCCACTGATGGGACTTGATAGCGCGCAGATCTAGCGCCTGGAAGCGAATCAGATAAAAAGATGATAATATTTGGAACACCAGGCAGACAACGACTCACATCGCGGATCTCGGACTCGCTCATAGATCCCCGGAGATCCCGTTTGTTTGCAAAAATAAGAAGAGAGGCGCCTGCAAGCCGCTACTCCTCAACCGCATCAGAAAAGAATGAAGCACGGTGAACGAGAGAGAGGCGCGCGCTGACGTCTTCTAACAACAGACTGTGCAGCTCGTCCTTGCAATCTTTCATCCGGAGTCTGTCTCCGGAGTCAACCACCCACACAAGGGCGTCCGTCTGTTCGAAATAGTTGCGCCAGTACGGGCGGAGCGTCCGCTGCCCGCCGACATCCCCTGATGGATCGGACATCAGCATATACGCACCTCGCATTACGCACGAGGCAGAACCAACATATGTTCAGAGTGTAACTGCTTGGCGGGACGGGACATCAGCGACCGCTGCCGAGCGACAGCGGAGAGACGCACTTCGCATGCGCAAACGTCTTGATATTAAACCCGAGCGTCGGACTTACGCTCATGATATCTTCTCCGTTCAGCTTCTTCAGGATAGTCGTCTTCCCCGCGTTATCGAGGCCGCTGCATATGACGCGCGTGAGCGTGAGCGTGCAGCTGCGGTTCGTCGGCCGTATGATGGGGACGCTCCAAGCTCACAGGAAGAGAATCCGCATTTCTTTTTCTTTCTGCCGGTTCTTTCTGATTATCGTCAGTAGACCCATGAGCGGTTGGACGAAGAACGGGAGTGCGGGAAAGCAAAGCGGAAGTGTGTAGATCGCATCAGAGGCGGTCACGCGGGAATCCTTCGGCAGGTCTCGGCAATCTGGGAATCCGGCTGATCCCGGGTGCAACCGCCCTCTGCTTTCCGTAAATCTCGTTCCGGGTTCTCTGTGGAGCATGTCTAAGCACGCTGAAAGCGGAACGGGACACGTGAAGGATAAATACTACTGCGCAGGGTCAGATGGTAGGCTTCGGATTCCATGAAAGCTCCATCGTTCTTATTGGCAGAAAACATCAACCAGGAAACCAGGGGTCACATGACTGACGCGGTAACCGTGACACTTGTGACCTTCGCATCTCAAACACTCACTTTTAGCTCATTACCGCTGCGCGCGGGAGACGGGGTCTGCAAGCCGTCTAGTTAATGTCAGAGAGTTTCGAACTGACTCTCTTCTCTCATCGAAGTGAGGTTTTGTGCTCAGTTCCTTTTCTACCGGATTTTTGCGTTAAGTCGTAAGATTCAAGGCGACGGGTGGTTCACCACATACCCCTCCAAACCCCAATCTACGCAGCCCGTGTGCTTCGGTATCCAGTGCCAAAGGCCAATGTGTCCTGTGAAACCCTTACTCCCCGAACTGCAGATACACACTGAATTCCGACGCCGCCCTGCAAGGGCGCACAGCCTGCCGCCGAAAAGGGTCTCGCTTTTACATCTCATCGCTCTCATGAGGATTCGTTCCGGCCCCGAATCCTTTTCTATCCAAGGACACGCTCGCCCCCTAAGGGATCCAATCAGCAAGAGCTTCTCTCCAGCAAACATGGGAAGTAAAGGTCTTCAGTAACGATCAATTGGTGCCCGGCTACGACCATGCAGCGCGCAGCGCTCGCAATCAGCAGAAGGTGGGCCCGACTGGGACCTTATTCTTCATACAGCTCACATTCGGTGACATGCGAGATTGAGAGAAGAGCAGGAAGTCGTCGGCACTACGGATAATTTGTGTGTCCGGGTGATTTGTGTGTCCGTCGGGCAATCGGACGGACGGACGTGTCTTGTCATTCCGACTTGGATCTACGCCGTCGCTGGTGCAGAGGAAGCCAGCCTGTGACCGCGCCGCATGCCCTCCGAATTTCTTTCTGCGCTCTGACGTGCATACCAACAGGCCCCGACGCAAGAAGAAGCATCACCACAAATACATCATACATATGTCTTCTGTTTCTCTCGGAATGATCGTCCCCCCTCGATTGATCGTACTGTGACTGAAGCTCTTCGACTTCTTGGAAGGTGACAAATCATGTCAGTCAGACTGTCTGATCTGGAACCCAGGTCCACGCGTAGTCCGCAGAGTTTCTCAAGAGAGACACCTCCAGTTCCAAAGGGACTTTGGATCGCGGAACCTTTTACGTGGAATCTACTGAGCTTCTACGCACCGAACTGTGGACCATATGCGACACGGCGCCCCGAAAACGTTCTCGATACTTCCGATATCATTAGGGCCTATGGTCTAGGCACAGAAAAGGGCGCCGGTAGCTCATAAGTTCCCTTCTCCAAATGTCGAGCCCGACCGCGTCCGATGATTGTCCGGTCTGCTGCAAATAGATGCATACAGCCGCTGCAGGGTTCACACAACTTGCGAAAATCCCTGAGTGAGGGCTGCTCCTACCAGTGCAAGTGCCCGCTCCAGGGCTATCATCTATTGCATTTCACGATCAACTCAGGGGAGAGCAGTGTGCGGCAAGGTAACGTACATCTCCTGCTGTGCATTTGCAGATGAAAGTCGTCCTGTTGCACGTACCCCTCGATATATTCACCTGAGAGATCAACAATCCATACCAGCCAGGGTTGATTTCCTGTGGGAATGCCGTTTGTATGCGACTGCCAATGCCAAGATATCCAATCGATTATGATTTGATCAGATCAATCGCGTACTTGGACAAATGCAGTCTACCCGCTTTCTCCGTCCACCTTGGTCGTGCGCCCCTCGATCGAGAACTTATTCTTAAACTCTTTAATGTGTGACGAACTCCCGTACGACGCCGCCGTCGCCGCGATTAAGGCGCTGGTTCCGGAGAGCCTGCACACACCGCGAGTCGGGATCGTCTGCGGCTCGGGTCTTGCGGGGATCGCGGAGAGCATCAGGGACCTGGTCCTCGTGCCGTACGATGTGGTGCCCGGATTCGCAGAGAGCACAGGTGCGTCCGGTCTATGTCTCATTCCCACAAAAAATGTAAACGACGTGATTGCCAGTCCCCGGGCACAAGAGCTCGCTCGCCTTCGGTTTTATGGGTCCGAAGGAGGGCTGCGTGCCTGTGATAGCGATGCTGGGCAGAGTGTGTCTGACTCTCTCAAGATGCGCCGGAAGCTCATATACCCAACTTCCCAGTTCCATCCGTACGAAGGACACGACATGCGTACAGTCGTCTACCCCATTCGCTTGATGGCCCGACTGGGAATCAAGGAGTTAATTGGTGCCCGACTTGCCCGGCGCAAACCCTCCCCTCTGCTGATTTTTTTTGCACAGTTACCAATGCTGCAGGAGGATTGAACCCCAATCTTACAGTGGGCACCAGTGCGTCGCCGAAAAAATCCCCGGTTCCTCGTACGACTCTGAATTGCTTCTAGTCGTCGTGCTGCACGATCACCTGGCTATCCCCAATCTGTCAGGTATGAACCCCCTTCTCGGCCCGCCCTCCTCCCCCAGCGTGCCGCGCTTCCTCCCCCTGTCCGATGCATACTCGCCGCGCCTGCGGCGGCTGCTTTTCCTCGCCGCACACGAGCTGAAGCTCGAGGCATCCGCGCTCGCGGAGGGGACCTACGCCTGGGTCAGCGGGCCGACGTACGAGACCCCGGCGGAGGGCCGGTTCCTGCGGCTGGTCGGGGCCGATGTCGTCGGGATGAGCACGGTCCCGGAGGTGCTCGCTGCGCGCGAAGCCGGTATCAGCGTCCTGGCACTTAGCCTGGTCACGAACGCGGTGGTCATCCCACAGGGGTACCGCAGCATCAAGGCTGAGGTTGCTGCTGAGGTGCGTTGCCTCGATCGTGTTCGCCGCAATTTCTGATACTTGGCACCAGCTTGCGGGCTCGCCCACGGTGGCCCCGGTAGAGGCTGTGGTGTCTCATGAAGAAGTACTGGAGACCGGGCGCGCCAAAGGAGAAATTGTGATGAAACTGGTGGAATGGGTCGTTGGGGCTATCCCCAACGCCGCCTAGATTTTAGAGCAGATTACTGTTCACATAATGGGGATGAATTACGCGTAATGGATGCCTTGAGCATCGAAGTCTTTTTACATGGACATCTTCACAGATGTTGGGTCAGGTTCCACGCTACTGGCTGGCAGAAGGCCTCGCCCATCGCTTGGACACCAGGGGTGACATTGCAGCGGCAACACGTCGGCCTTCTTCCGATAACAGATTGTAGGTTGAACATGCATTGCGCTAGAGCCATCATTCAGCGATCCAAGGGAGGACAAGTCAGAAGCGTACGGTGCTCATGACATCCACCTGGATCCCCAGGTCCGTGAGGTACGACTTGACGGAGGGCGGTGGATGGGCGAGGTCGTTACCAGTCCCTAGTATCAGGATCTCTTCAGGTTGCTTCAGCCCCTTCACAACACTTTGGCGGATAACGAGCCCCACGTACCAGGTTTCGGCACGCACACCTCAAACATGGCCAGATGCTCGCGCTTCCAATCCGTCACCCGTTCGGGCACGTCCCACAGGAAGACTTTGCCGTCGAGGAAGATCGTCGCGCCGGTCAACAGCAGGCCATCTTCGAGCATGATCCCCTCTTCGGAGACCGCGGATACTTGCACGGGTGGAGGCGCGTCGGACGCGAGGATGTTGGTCAGGCCGAAGTGGGCTTCGCCCGGATTGCGGCGACGCGTGGTCGTGTGTAGTGATCTCGTGGAGAGCGCAGGAGCAGACAGCAAGTTTCTAGAGGACGCCATGAAGTGTCGGGCGAGCGAGTTGCGCTGGCAAATAGGAGAGAGACGAGACAGTCTTGAGGCGGACATGATGGGCCAGTCGAAAGCTTCCACACCAAGTTCAGTCACCTGACCTTGCGCTCTGGTCAGGTACTACGTCATAGAGTTCATTCTGAATCCAAGCCCTATCTTCATGCGGAGGTTCTCAATGGAGCCCATATGCCCGGAGGACGAAGAGGAATTTTTTTTCCGCCTAGGGCCGGTGAGCACGTAGTGGATAATCAGGATTATAATGCTATCCGTTCAAGCTTGGACAATCATCACGTCGCGTAACGAAGAAGACGTTACACATCGTCACACACACGCGACTCTTGGCTCGACTTGCGCGACGACGAAATCTGAGCTGGGATCTGTGCAACCTTTCGACTATCGGGGAGAAGCTTGCATCTGGCTGGGCAACAGCATACCACGAGGATTGCCTTGCCGTTAGGTTCGGGTGCGATTCGCCCCGTGACAGCGTTGATCAGCCTGCAAAGTGTCAACATGCTTTGCGCTGACCATCGAATATGCATCGGTCAGCTTTTTTCCTTGGCTTTATTGGTATCACCGCAAATCTTTGAATCTGTCTGGATTTCTTCATGAGCATTGGATTCTTCAACACTCGGGACCGGGCAGGCTTTATGGCCGATGTTTTCACACTCGGACTCTTTGACCGACAGTTGGGCCACTTCGACTCTACCTGGGCCATGAGCGTCACCAGCTCTGCAACAACTCCGTCTTGATCTATTGCAACACATACTTGAGCCCAGCGCTATTGCATTTGCGACCTGTCCTGATTCCCCACCGACAAAATTGTCTATTTTCTATGAATGCCACCACAAAATAATCTATATTTAGGAGACCAGAAAACGCCATCTGTCCAGGAGAATATCAATGTCAAATCTAGATGAGCCGTATCTCTTCTCTTGGCCTAGTTTCCAGTACAAGTCGCACGACGTGTGTCCACAGGCTCGACTTTCAACGCCCAGAAACCACAACCTGTGAAACATCGTTTGAGCCAGCATTGAGCAAGTAGCAGATCATCTCGGACTTGACATCGAATGGCCAGGAATCTAGATGCCAGAGGAGCACGGACAGGGATGGAAAATCTACTATGAATTTCTTTATCAAGGTCGCGTGAATTACTGGGTGTGTTGCTCGCACGTTGAAATCTGGTGCTGGAAACAATAGAAAGTCAGTCATTACCGCCAACTCGGCACCGGCATCCGAGTCGAAGATTGACGCGTGGCAGTGCCGCACTGACGAAACCCATCTCTCTCACCCGTACCGTGACCACTCCCGTCCTCGAAAATGCCGCCCAAAAACAAGGCAAAGAAGGGTAAGAAGGCCGAAGATGAGGAATACTGGTGCGCTATACGTGCCCACTCCTTCAAATGCCGACCGATCTGTCTGCAGGGAGAAAGCCGGCGAATCTATCCCATCCTCTCAACCCGTGGCAGATGCGCCGTCTCGATCTGGCTTCTCTGGATTCACGGCGCTGGATATGAGTGTGGACGACACTGCGCAACCGGAGGAGGATGAGGATTTCGGTGGACTGATGGTTCGCGCGAATCGCTCCATTTTCGTCCGAGCGTGCTTACTGACTGCTGCTGCAGTCGACCCTCAACAAGGCAAACAAGAGCAAGAAGGATAAGAAGAAGGACAAGAAGAAAGCTGTTGCCTACGATGAGGATGAGGACACTCCCCTCGATCCTGCCGTCGATGATGAAGCTGCCGGCGCGTCGAAGAAGCCGACGGAGATGACCGCTGAGGAGCTCGCTGATGAGGAATGGGGCCCAGTGAAGGAGAAGAAAAAGGGCAAGAAGGGCAAGGGCAAGAAGAGCAAAGCCCAAGATGACGAGGATGAGGATAAAATTGGTGCGTCGCGTCGATCTGTGGTCTCATGTTGTTATCTCACCGGTTGAAGCCGAAGAGACGACAGAGGCTGCACCCCCTGCTACCGCTAAACCTCCTGCTCCTGCTGACGACGGTGATGACAACGCCGATGACGATGCCGCGGACGCTGGTCCGAAGATCCTCAGCAAGAAGGAGAAGGAGAAGATTAAGAAAGAGAAAGAACGAGTATGGTTTTTTGATAATAACATTCGATCGTGTGTGCTAAACCCACTTCTGCAGGCCAAGAAGAAGGCTCAAGCCGCCGCGAAAAAGTCCACTACTGGGGATGCCGCCGCAGGCGACGACGCTGACGTTGCACCCGCAGCGCCTCCTCCGGCCGATGATGCTGCAGACAACGAAGACGATGCCGATGAAGGCGCGGCAGGCAAGGGAGACGCGAAGAAGAAGAAGAAGAAGAAAGCAAAGAAGGAGGAGGAGCCCGCACCTGCACCTCCCGCTGCTTCAAAGAAAAAGGGCGGTGCCATCGGTGCGCTGAAAGCCATGTTAGAGGAGAAAAAGCGTGCGGAGGAAGAGGTCCGCCGAAAAGAGGAGGAGGAGAGGGCCCGGCTAGAGCGGGAAGAACAAGAGGCTGCTGAAGTAGAACGCAAGAAGGAGGAGGAAAAGCAGCGACGCAAGCAGAAGGAGAAGGTGGGCCATTCTTCCGATGTTGATGACGTATGTTGTAACAGCCGAGCAGGACAAGAAAGAGTTGGCCAAGAAGGAGGGACGATTCTTGACAAAGAAACAGAAAGAGGAAAAGGCCATGGCAGAGATCCGCCGACAAGCTCTCCTCGCATCCGGTGCTCATATCGAGGGATTGCAGGGCTCGACTGCTGATGCGCCAGTCAAGAAGGTGAACTACGGTACTCGCAAGAAGAAAGGGCCGGCAGTGAAGGACGCTTCGCCGGCTCCAGAATCGCGACCCCGGTCTCCGGAGCCTGTTGTCCCTGCACCAGAACCACGGACGGAACCCGTCCTTGAATCCAAACCAGATGTCGTGAGCGACTGGGATGCTAGTAGTGCGGAAGAGGAAAATGAAGTCAAGCAGGGGGCGGCTGATGTCAAGGATTCCTGGGATGCTTCAAGCGACGAGGAAGAGGTCGCTCCTGTCGTTGCACCCAAATCTGTCGGCGCATCCAAGCCGGTTGCCGCAGCGAAACCCGCAGTTGTGGCCAGCTCGTCCAAAGCCCCGGCTAAGGCACCGGCCAAAGCACCAACCCCCGCTGTCAAGAAAGGCATGTCACATTGACTCTTGCCCGGGACCCGACTGACCATCATTGGTGTTAGCTACGCCTACGAGCAATGCCAAGACGGCTGCCGCACAGAAACCTGCCCCCAAAGAGGAGGAGGAGGAGGAATCCGAATCAGAAGAGGATTCATCAGATGAGGACTCGGATTCAGACTCTGATGATTCGGATTCAGATTCAGACGGCGACTCGTCATCATCTGAGGAAGAGATGACGTCAGCTCAACGAATGGCGGCTCAGAGGAAAGCCGAAGCGGCAGCCAGGCGAGCCAAAGCCCGCGAGGATGCGCTGGCTGCTCGCAGCAAGGACGATCTGCGCAGTCCGATCTGCTGTATCCTTGGACACGTCGACACCGGAAAGACGAAGCTGTTGGACAAGGTACGGCATCGGAATCCTTCCAAGATCTGTGTTCCGAGCCAAGATTAGATTCGTCAAACAAACGTTCAAGAAGGCGAAGCGGGCGGAATTACACAGCAGATCGGTGCGACCTATTTCCCCGTGGATGCTATCAAGACAAAAACCGCCGTGCTGAACAAGGTATGTTGCACCCAAGAGGATCGGCCCAGGCTTATCCTCTGCGCAGGACGGGACTCAGGAATACAAGATCCCGGGCCTTCTGGTCATTGACACGCCGGGTCATGAGTCGTTCACCAACCTGCGTTCGCGTGGAAGTTCCTTGTGCAACATTGCGATCTTGGTTGTGGATATCATGGTGCGTATGTTTTCTGCCCCTCTTTCCCATGTCCAATAGGGGTGCAGCATGGCTTGGAACAGCAGACCCTCGAGTCATTAAGGTTGCTTCGGGACCGGAAGACCCCATTCATTGTTGCATTGAACAAGGTGCGTTTCCGATTGTTCTTTAGATGGAACTGTGGCCTCATTTGACCAGATTGATCGAATGTATGGCTGGGACGCGACCCCCGATGGCGCATTCCGCGAGTCACTGGCCAAGCAGAACCGAGCCGTCCAGCGTGAGTTCGAGGATCGGCTGACCAAGATCGTCGTTGCCTTCGCGGAAGAAGGGCTGAATGCGGTGCTCTATTACGACAACAAGAACTTTGCGCGCAATGTGTCGATCGTGCCGACCTCTGCCGTCACTGGCGAGGGTGTTCCTGATATGATCATGCTGCTCGTGAATCTCACCCAACAGCGGATGAGCGACCGCCTGATGTATCTGTCGGAGCTCGAGTGCACCGTGCTCGAGGTCAAAGTCATCGAGGGACTGGGCACTACCATCGATGTGGTACTTTCGAATGGGATATTGCGGGAGGGAGACAAGATCGTCGTGTGTGGTCTCAACGGGCCTATCGTAACACAAATCCGGGCTCTATTGACACCCCAACCGCTGCGGGAGCTTCGTATCAAGGTGTGTGTGTTCTTATCTGGGGCTCTTCCTTCATCGAATCTCACGCCGCGTCCAGTCCAACTATGTGCACCACAAAGAAGTCAAGGCCGCGTTGGGTGTGAAGATCACGGCGCCCGATCTCGAAAAGGCGATCGCTGGTTCACGCTTGCTTGTTTGCGGGCCGGACGACGACGAAGACGATCTGCGGGACGAGGTGATGTCTGATCTCACGTCGCTTCTGAACAACATCGACAAGTCGGGCCGGGGCGTGTGTGTCCAGGCTTCGACTCTCGGATCGCTCGAGGCGCTGCTCGACTTTCTCAAGTCGAGCAAAATCCCGGTGTCGGGTATCAACATTGGCCCTGTACACAAGAAGGATGTGATGAGGGCTGGGACGATGCTGGAAAAGGCCAAGGAGCTGGCGTGCATCCTGTGCTTCGATGTGACAGTCGATAAAGATGCCGAGCGCATGGCGGAGGAAATGGGGATCAGGTTGTTCAAGGGTGAGTGTTTAAACCGTAACCACCCCAGGGTCGACCGTCGCACAGCTGACTCTTCTCTCCGCAGCTGATATCATTTACCACTTGTTCGATGCGTTCACGGCCTACAACCAGGAGATCGTCGAGGCGAAGCGGAAAGATGCTGCGCCTCAAGCCGTCTGGCCGTGTCGACTCAAGATCTTGGCCGTGTTCTGTAAGCGGGATCCAATCATCGTCGGTGTCGACATCCTCGACGGCAGTCTGCGGGTCGGCACGCCTCTGGCAGTGGTCAAAACAGATCCGGCTACCGGCAAGAAGGAGATCATCGACCTGGGCAAGATGTGAGAGCGCTGTCACTGATCCTTCGGTGCATTTGCTGACCTTGTGTGCAGCACATCGTTGGAGATCAACCATAAGGCCTACGATGTGAGTCTTCTACCTGGTCTTCCCTCGAACATGCTTCTCACCGGGATTCAATCCAGCTGGTGAAGAAATCGCAGGCCGGTGCCGGCGTTGCGGTCAAGATCGAGCACGCTGTCTACCAGTCCGCTAAAATGGTCGGCCGACACTTTGACGAGAAGGACGAGCTGCTGAGCCACATCACACGGCAAAGTGTGGACGTGCTCAAGGTGGGTTGCGGTGTGCATTCTGCCTGCCCTATTTTGGTGCTCATCATTCTATGCGCAGGATTCGTTCAGGGCGGATGTGCTTCCCGAAGAGTGGATGCTGATCAAAGCACTGAAGCCGGTGAGCAAAAGCACGCTTTTCTTGCGAATCTTGCTAACAGACCTTGATTTCAGTGGTTCAATATACAGTGAATGATGTGTATCTAGTCGAAATATACGCATGGACATGCCGCACTCGGAAACAACCGCACACCTGCTTGATCCCCAATTGAAGTGAATCGCTCTGAATCCGATCTATTTCTACGAGATACGGAATTACAACTTTGAGCGACGCTCAGTTGGGTATGGTCCAGAATGACTTTGGACGTGTTTGTGAATACATACAAAATGCTTTCCGTGTATGATTATACAGCTCACTTCAATTCGGCAGGCATATCCCCGCCCTGCAGGACGGCCATCAGGTTGTTGATCGCCGTCGTGACCATGTCCGTTCGAGTCTGGAACGTGGCGCTGCCGATGTGCGGCACCATCACACATCTGGAGTTGAATAAGCTGGACGCAGAGAGCTCGAATGCACAGAAAGTCACGCACTTGGGCTGTTTGCAGAGCGGATGATCGGCAGAGATCTTGGGCTCGCCCTCGATCACATCTAATCCGGCGCCCCAGATCCATTTCTCTTCCAGGGCTTTGGAAAGCGCGTCGGAATCAACCACTGTACCACGGCTGGAAGGGATCAGTGCGCGACCTTGATCAAATCGTTGACTCTCACCCCGCATTCACGATGACGCTCATCGGCTTCATCTTCTTCAAAAAGTCCTCCCCGATCGCGTGGTATGTGTCCTTCCCTCCCGGCGTCAACAATATGACCAAATCGCTCTCCAGCGCGAGGCGGTCGAGATCGACGCGCTCGATCGACTGCAGCTCGAGCTTCTTCTTGAGCGCGGCGTCGCGCTCGGCGTGTGCGGCGCTGATGGTGTTGCCGGATTTCGGGTTGCCAGAGTAGATGCAGTGGGTGATGCCGAATGCAGCGAGCCGCTTGAGCGTCGCCTGTGCGATGCGGCCGAAGCCGAGGAAGCCGACTGTCCGTGTCGGCGACGTCGATGTCGTGCTGAGCTGTGGACCGCAAAAGAGGAACGGGGACCAGACGAGCGACGGTTGGGCCCACTGAGGAAGAGATCAGTGAGCGAGGGATCGCCCATGCTGGCTTATCACGTACACTGCCGGTTTTGACGAGGTTGTAGATCTGGCCGTCGCTGCGGCTGGCCATCAGTGCGAGCATGACGGCGACATCGGCGACTTGGGTGATAGTTCAGGACACTAAAGCATGTATTGAAGAAGATCGACCGCACCTGCTTCTGTCAGCACATTTGGAGTATATCCGACCCGGACGCCGCGCGAGACAGTGAGAGGAAGGTCGATGTGTTCTAAAGAAGATTAGATAGGACACACGATGGTGGATCCGCATGGACACGCACCGTATCCAACAGAGACAGTCGATACGACGCGTAGAGTGGGTCCAGCTCATATGCAAGTTTCCTCACTTGGCACGCCTTCAGCCGTAATCCATCCAGACTCACCGGCATCTAGAAGCTCCTGGTCTACCTAATGCGGGGGTTAGACGCGGGATATACATAGGGAGGGATCGCGAATCGCACCTTCTCTCCTAGCAGAACCATCAGCCCCGCTGCGCCCTTAATGTTCTCCAGCAGCCATGCCCGATCGCACGCCTCATCGCGATCCCAGATGACGAACTAAGTGCGACGCATCAGGATCGTGTAACCAGTAGCTGAAGAACGGAACTGACATCCACGACGTCCTTGTGCTGCATCAAGATGGGCGTTGCCTGGCCCAGAGTCTTGCACACGATGACCTTCGGTTTGCTGGAATTGACGAGCGAGCATCACTGATTTGTACAGCGTCCCATGTAGCAGAGGCAGTCGCACGAACCTGGAGGACATATTCGGAGAGAGAGGAGAGGTTCAGGAAAGAGAAGCAGCGGAACTGGATTCCTGATCGTTCCAGTGCAGCTTTTTGTGGGGGGAGAAGGACTCACGGGATCTATCGGCCCGGACGTGAGAATCGGCGTACGGACCGATGGTCCGACTATCCTGTCTCGGCCAATCGTCGTGGATCCATCTCAGTACCAGTCCTGCTGTGGATCTGAAAGTCTAACTTCGCCTCAGACACTCCTACTTGCCATCCAAACCTCACTAAAATTCAAGGGCATGGGCGCGAATAACGCCCACGACCGACATATTTTCGGCCAAGTAAAAGATGTCAGAATCTTTCTTATTTTCTAAGGAGAAAAAAATTACTGGCTACTGAAATTCTGTGTAGAGATATTACGGGGATACAGATTTGACAAATAAGAGCTCGAAGACTTGGAATCTCAGACGAACGGAGTGCACACGTGCATATCCTCCGTGAATGCCCTCTATACGACGCGCAACGACCAATCATACGAGCCACCTCCGCCAACTTCGGCCTGCGCGACATCCTTGGGACGAAAGAAGGAATCGTTGCGTTGGCAGAATTCTTGAAGGAATCCGGGGCATTCACGAGAAATGGACGAGTGTGGCAGGACCGAGAGAATCCCGTGCTAGAAGACGAACCGGAACCGGAGCTATCGGACGACGAAGAGAACGACGACGACGACGACGACCTGGACAACGGCTGAACAACACCCGATGCGGCTCCAACCGGCCCTAGCCAAGCCAATCCCCCCTCCCCGTATGGTTATGTTCTATGCTCTATGCTGCGCTCGAAACTCCTCCACGACATCTCCATACAACCGAAATCAGGCAACGAAACATGCTCGATTGAAACGGCCGAAAAGACGTGATCGTCCTTCCATACCTGCTGCCCTTGGGCACCGCGTCTTAGTAGTTAGTTTACTTGTTGCGGAATACAAATGCGGATTCAAACAAACAGGAGTGCACACGTGATCGTATCTGGCGGTGTTTGCTGCATGATGGATTGATGCATCAGCCTGGCCTGTCTAATCTCGGACGCGAGCGACCATGGCCGCGCCGTTCGCAAACGGCACAGGCAATGAGGAAAGGACTCGAGAAGCAGCACCCGACTCGCTCTCAGGCCTCAGCTCCCTACTTACGAGCACCGACAATGCCGCGTCGCAAGCATACCTGAACCACCTCACAACGCTCCCACTCTCCACCCTCGTCGTCGAGCCCGAGACATTGCAAACCCAAGCGCATCACTTGACTTCAAGTCTGACCACGCTCACGCTCACATCTTACCCCACCTTTCTCTCGCTGCACCAGACGACTGCCGCATTGACCGCTTCCCTCACATCCCTCGAGTCGTCATTAGACGCACTGCTTAATACGAGTCTTCCCGCGCTAGAGAGCAGCGCGGCCAGCTGGAAATCGAGGACGGATGACGTTCTGTCTGAGCGGCGGAAGGCACGCGTCGTGCTCGAGCAGCACGATAAAATACGCGACCTGCTGGAGATCCCTATGCTCATTGATACCTGCGTGCGGAACGGCTATTTCGCAGAAGCGCTGTCCCTGGCCTCCCATGCGCGCTCGGTCTCGTTAGCACCTGTGCCGAAGATTCTCACCTCCGTCTTGGCCGAGGTGCAGAACTCGATGACGCAGATGATGCTTTCGCTGTTGTCGACGCTACACGAGCCGAGCCGGAAACTTCCTGCCTTGTGGAAGGCTGTCAACTTTCTGCGGAAGATGGAGGTGTTTGATGAGAGCAGCGGGGTCAGCGGAGAAGAGCAGATCGCGCTTGCGTTTCTCGGAGGCAGGGAAGCCTGCTTACGGACAGCGTTGGAAGGCATCTCGCGGGACGTTCTCCGGCTAGCCGGGGGGACGGGCATCGGAGATCGCGAGAAGGAGGACCTGGCGCGATTTCTGAAGAAGTACATCGACGCGTGGCGAGAAGGTGTTCACGATGTCGTGACACAGTTCACGACGATCTTCCTGGAGCGTTCTCCGGCCCCGGCGTCGCCTGCTACCAGTGTGTTTGCGTTGCATTCCTTGCTAACGACGTATACAACGCAAGCTCTGACGACGCATCTTCTGCCGATCCTCTCCCAAACGCTGTCTGTGCTCCCCATCTCGGCGTTGCCATCGCTGCTGACCCAGTTGACCTATTGCGCGACTGCTTTTGCACGTGTCGGACTGGACTTCCGGGGTGTCTTGAGCGGCCTGTTTTGCACAGCCGTCCTGGCCACGGTCGGCGCAGACCTGAAAGCAGTCGGCGCGAAGTGGATCGAACGTGTATCTTCGGCCACTGGCGACATCACACCTCCGTCGACGTCTTTGCGCAAGGGGACCAAGATCACTGCGCCCTCTCAGTGGCTGATCGTGCCGTCTCTGGCAGCCTCTCCCCCAGAGGGCCCTTTTCCGGAATCCGCAGCGCATGTCCCCCCGCAGGTCATTGCTTCGTATCCGCCTCTCGCTGAATACACCAACGCTGTTCTCACCGTGCTCAACGGCATGCGATTGCTGGCGCCGATCTCAATCTGCGATCAACTCCGATCAGTGTTGGACGGTGTCTTATCAGACAGCGGGGCAGCATTGCGCTCTTACGTCCGTCGTTCTTGTGATGGACAGGATCTGAGGACGGCGACGAGTGAGGAACGGGAGCGGGAGGAGCGGATTGCGGTTGCTGCCGGGCAGATATTTTTTACCGTGCTTACCCCCTTTTTGCGGAGGGCACTTTCGGAGGGAGTGTATGGGACACCGCTCTCGGACGACGTTTTAGAAGGCGTACGAGAATGGGAGAGTTGGTTAGCGATCAGGACCGGAGAGTAGGTACCAAGATAGCCTCGATTATTTTTAGCCGGCACGATCTCGGGACTGCGGTTGTCAAGAACCGGATCTCTTGTACATACTTGTTGTGAGGTGCAAATGTTACTGTGGCAGTAGCGATCAACGTCGTTTCTCTCCCTCCCTCCCTCCCTCCCTCCCTCTTCCATCGCCTGTCCCTACCCTGCCTGCTCCATGCAGCGCGTTTGGTCCACGTATCTTGACGGCCGGGGGCGACCAGAGCAACGGGTCCACCGCAGAGAGGTGCGTTGACTACGCGAGAGGATGACGGCACGGACTTACGCTCAAGATGCTTATTCTCGTGGCGTACAGAACTCTTCGTGAGCACGCAAGTAACCTGACCCTTGCTCCCCCCACTTATGTAAACCCGTTCTCGTTTCCCCCAGCAGGGACTCCTCCGTCGCGCCGTCTATGATGTCCCAGATCGCCCTCGTCCCCAACGCCGCTGGCTTCTCCGACCAGCAGCACCTGAATCCTCCCCACGCTCCTTTCGCGGAATCCACAGCAGGCTCCAGCCGGGCAAGCTCCCCTGGACCCATGTTCAACGGATCGAGCCTCTCACTCACTGTCAACTACATTCCCTCCAAACTCCCCGCGCTCTCGTCGGGGGCGCGGAAACGACGCACGGGCAAGGGCAGCGGGGGGCCCTTCCCGAAGCAGGGCGGCGGCGTGGACGCCTTCCGGAGCGGCGCCGCGCGGATCCCGGGGCAGCACGACGAGGACTTCGACTCGGGGTGGCTGAACGGGCGGGGGGGCGGCCCGAAGCTGCGCTGGACGCCGTTCAAGTGGATCCTGCTGCTGACGAACACGCTGCTCGCGGCGTACTCGCTCGTCGCGCTCGTGTTCTGCCTGCTGACGTGGTTCGACGTGTGGAGCCACGCGGACGTCGTCCGCGTCGCGAACCGCCCGGAGCTGGTGCTCTCGACGCTGGCGGCGGCGGCGGCGCTGTTCACGTCGCTCATCGGCTTCGCGGGGATCCTGCTGAACAACCGGCCGTTCCTCGCGGTGTACACGTTCCTGCTGTGGGTGTGCTTTGGGCTGCTCGTCGTGCCCGGGTACCTAACGTACAAGCACCGGAACCTGAACGTCGAGGGCAAGGTGAACAACCAGTGGTCGCGCGATCTGAGCGCGGAGGACCGCCTGCGGATCCAGAACCAGCTCCGGTGCTGTGGGTACTTCTCGCCGTTCGTCGAGGCGACGGTGAGCGCGACGTGCTACGCGCGCAGTCTGCTGCCCGGGTGCAAGGCGCCGTACCTCGATTTTGAGAAGAAGGTGCTCGAGCGGTGGTACATCGTGTCCTTCGGCCTCGTTCCGGCGCACATCGGCGTGATCGTCGCCGGCCTGCTGTGCTCGAACCACGTCACGTACCGGTTCGGGAAGGGGATGACGCCCAAGGCCTACCAGCTGACCATGGATAGCATGGCTGTTATCATGGACAACTACGCTAGGTGAGTACCGGGGCAACGATTCTTCTCTCCGTTCCGCGCGTGTGCTGACGATCACCCCACCAGCCGGCTCGCAGAGCAGTACGGCCCGGAGGTGGCGACGAAGGTGCTCAACCACTCGCGCTCGAACCTCGACCTGCCCGCAACGTACACGAGCGGGAGCGCGCCGCATCGGCCGGGGCACATGCGCAACCGGTCGCAGTCATGACCCCCATTTGTATATACCCCCCACATCGATACCGGACCCGCTGGTTGTACGGGCTTCACGGACTGCTGCTGCTTGTTATTCGTAAAGTTATTGCGCAGTTGTTGTTGTGCTCTGCCCACACGTTGTAATGGATTTTTTCCCCTTTCTCGAGCGTGCGACGAATTATCGCGAAGCCTGCCGGAGCACCACACCCATCCCGTTGGTTTCGCCAAGACAAGACCGTCACCTGACGACGGCAAGCCCTGCGTTCTCCTTGGAAGAGCTCCAGTGCGACTTGCACAGCGAAATGCTTCGAAGAACCGCGCCATCGGCCGACTGCCAAGAGTGCGTTGGCAACATGCACCCACCTGGATGGCCCTTGCCTGTCGTGGAAGCGCATACAGTACATGAGCATGCTGGCCAGTGCGTCTCACAGGCGGAATCCGTAAGTATACATATAGAGCCAAAATATGCAGATACAGTGCGCGAATCCTACGCGGCATGTGCCTGTGTGCACACGCCGAATTCAATTATCGCGTGGGCCCCCGTAAAGCCTGTTGCCTCCTGTAACTGTTGTACTTTCCTGTGCCGCGCCAAGGAAGTGTCCCATGCAAACCATGCACACTGTAACTCACGTAACCGTCGCGAGAGAGTCGCACTGGCAGGACAGGACGATGGACAGTGGGCATCCGGGCATTCAGTTCGAGGCTGTATGCATGCGCCGTGTTTCAGAAACGATGGGGATCTGTGGCCTTGGCGCGCATCGGGGTGACAGCTGCTTGCTTGGGTGCAGATGGACGTCAGCCATGCTTATGGAGACAGCCATGGGCGGAGCAGATGCCATTGCAGATTTAGAATCAGATTCAGAATCACTGCAGAGTCCCTCACATGACGAGCGCGATCACGTGTCAAGCCTCCTTGATTGTAAGTAAGTTGTATACGTACGTAAGAATATTTTTTTAGAACGAGTCCTTGAGAGAAGAGAAGATAAAAACAGCCGTCTATATCGTACGGGCGACCTACGCAGACTGCGCCTGCAGCATGGGCTTCTCGAACGTCTCCGCGCTGGCGGCGCGCATCTCCGGTGCCAGTGCCGGCTCGGCGAGGAGGACGCCGGGGTGGAATGCGTTGAGCGTGTAGATCGCGAGGAAGACCATCGCGCCGTCGAGCACGTTGAAGTAGATCTGCGTGCGCAGGACGTGCCCGTGCCACCCGCCCGCGAGCTCCACCGTCCGGTAGATCGACCTGTCCCGGCGTCAGCCGTGCTGGGGCGTGGGGAGGGGAGGGGCGAGGGACGCACCGGATGAAGAGCAGGAGCGTGGAGAACCCGAGCGCGCTGACCATCAGGCGCAGCCGCGGCGTGAGCGCCCCGCGCGCCTGGAAGTCCGCGCTGCGCACGGGCGCGTCGCGGACGTAGTGCACGAGGTAGTCGAGCGCGAACACGCTGAAGAAGATGATCACCACTGCGGGGTGGGGGTGTCAGACACGACGACGGCGACAGGCCGGGAGGATCGGACGCACCGAGCTGGAACACGATCCCGCCGAGCATGATGTTCGCGCCCTGTCAATTCGTGTCAGATCCACGGCCGTGCGAGCGGTGGGGTGGCCAGCCGTACCTGTTTAGATCCCGCGGGTGTGTTGGCCGACGAGGCGATCCCGCCGCCGGCACCCTGGACCACGAGCGCGATCACGTCCTGCGGAACAGCGCGTCAGTCCCGGTGCCTCTGGAGCGGGGCTGACAGTGTACGCACACAAGGGATGAAAATGGCCGTGTCTGATACGGGGCGGGGGGTCAGTGGCGGTCGCGGAACCCGATGAGCGAGCGACTCACACGTCTTGGGCGACACGCGCGAGTACGCCGGGCCGAGCCGCCCAATGATGCGCGAAAAAATCACAAACGTCGCCGCGAGCAGCGGCGTCGGGGCGATGATCGTCGTCGAGATTCTGGGAGATTTGAGATTAGGTCGGCGCATTCCAGAGGCAGGAACCACTTGGACGCACTGGATCAGGAACGGCGTGCCGAGCTGGGGCGAGATGGACGACCAGAGCCGGCCGCTCCACCCGATGATCTCGCCGATGCCGCAGAGCACGGCGGTGGGCAGCAGCCACCACATGCGGAACTTGGCCGCCTGGCCCAGATGCACGACTAGATAGATCAAATATTCAGATTAGATGAGATGAGATGGGATTCTAGATAGATAAGAATCTGGCGCGCACTGGCACTGATCGCGTACAACGCGACGAAGATGACCGTGACGGCTTTGGTGGGGATGTACCCGTACTGGTCGAGGTTGAGCTGCTGGGTGGTCTCGTTGAACGGCGGCTGCAGCTGCTGCTGCGTCGTCGCGTTGGCGAGATCCCGAATAAGCACTGGCCGCGATCAAAGTCAACTCAACGGCGCCAGCGAGGGACAAGGGGCAGCCACCCACCTGAGTACAGAGAGGCCATGGCGATCAGGGGAATTTGGAGAGAAGAGGAGGAATCGAAGGGGAGGAGAGGAGAAACGTGAGGACGAGGGCCTACCGTACTACATAGAACGCGTTATATCGACCCTCGGAAGGTGACTGTGCTTTGATGACCAGCGCGTCGCATCCGTCCATCCGATCCGGTGCTGTGCCAGTCCTACCACTACGCAGCAGGGTGCGAATTGAGCCAGCGCTCCGCAGTGATGTTTACCCACATCCATTCATTCATTCATTCATTCATTAAAGGCTACAGGGGCTGATCGGTGTGTTGATCTGCAGCCTCACATTGTGATTCAGAGGGCCAGCCATCACTCGGCACTGGGCGGAGGCGACAGAACTGGACAGTGCGCAGCACGGTCTCGATTTCCCGACGTGGAATCGCAACCACATTCTGGGGCACATCATCTCACCCCCCTTCAGAGCTCGTGTCTGGGCACAGCTATGTATCTGTCACCCGGTTTCGTGTCTGGCAACGTACGAACGCCGCATCTGTTTCGTTTGCATCGTGCACCCTCCTTCAAGTTGCTTCGATATGTAAATGCTTCAGGCCTGCGGGACAACGGCGATTTGAGGCCTCGTCCACAATTACACGGGAATAATGATAGCCGGACGAATCCGTCCTGTCCTGTCCTGTCCTGTCCGCCACTCGCCTAGCCGTCAGCGCCTGCAGCCCTCATCGCGGCTTTCTTCCCGTGCTTGCGCGCGCGCGCCTGTCCGCTCGAAGCCGAAGCAGGCGGCGAGAATCCGAGCATACTGCTCGTCGTGGATTTCGCGACACCTGCCTCTGGCTCTGGGACGGGGGGCCCGGATCCGGCATCAGCATCGTAGGGCGGCAGCGAGAGATTCGGATCACCCCACACGACGGGCTGCGGCGAGTGATAGAACACGATGCCGAGCTCGCGGCAGTAGTGCTGCACAGCCGCGTGGAAGGCCGTCTTGCGCGCGTTTCGCAGGCCCCAGTCCTGCCAGGTCCTGGTATCAACCGACCACAATAAAACAAGTCAGCCAGCGACGGGGAACAACAGCGCGCGCGAGGGAACCGACCGACCCGTTGTGCCCGATCCCCATGGTGAACTCGATGTAGCGCTGGAACGAGATGGTCTGCAGCGTCACCCCCGTGCTCGGGACGAACCACCGGTTTTCCTCGGTCGACAGCCAGCGGTTGACCGCGGCCTCCAGTGCGTCGAGTTTCGCCAGCGGAGTGCGCCAGGCCACCTGCATCGTCAGATTCTCGTATGTTTTCTGGAAAGAGATTAGCCCGAGCGCGTGCGAGTAGAAGTGTGGGCACTCACCCCAGACCGCCGGACGTTGACACTACATATAGCATTGGGAGATGTGATCGGAGTAGAGGGCAGCACGTACATGAACTTGTTCGCCAGCAGACTGTTGAAGTAGTACGATTCGACGCCGTCAGCGCGCTGGAAGACCGTCTGCGCAGCACTCAGTTACCAGGCCCACTCCCTCTCCGCAACTCACCGCGAACAGCGTCATCTTCTTGACGACGACGACCTCGTTGTCGACGATGCACCGATCGCCCGTGTCGAACGGATGCGTGACGAACAGGAACACGATCGCGTCGAACGCGCCGCTCGCAGCCGCGCGGAAGACGAAGCTCGCGCCGATGCCCAGCGTGTAGATGCTCGACAGGCTGGACGCGATGTCGACGCCGAAGATGCTCAGGCTGAGGAAGAACTGCACGCCCAGCGCGCCGAGCAGCAGCAGCTGGTCGAGCGTCGCCATCGCCTCCCCGACGTCCTGCATCGACCGCGCGAGCGCCCGCCGCTCCTTGCACATCTTGAGCAGCGTCGTCTTCACCTCCGCGCGCGAGAGGTCCCCGTTGTTGTCCGCGTCGAACACGCGGAACGCGGCGTCCGCGGCGCGTGCGCTGCCGCCGAAAGCCGGCTCGAAGTCGCGCGGGAGCAGGTAGTTGCGCGACGGGTGTTTGAGGGCGGTGAAGATGGTACGCGCCAGTCGCTGATCATCACATTCATTGAGTTGACGCGAGTGCGCAGAAACAACACGAACCTTGGCTTCAGACGGCGAGTTGAGCTGCAGATAACCGGCCTCATCTTCCCCCTTGATGTTCCTTGCGTCATGTAGCACGACGTCTTTGAGAGCCTTGGCCGCCGTCCCCACCAGAGTGGCATCGGGATCGCCCCGGGTCGGCGGATATCGGTGGTCATCCACCACGGAGCCGGCGGACTGCTGCCGACTGGGTGCAAAGCGCTTGGGTGCGAAGCCGAAGCCATCCCTGTCCAGAACAGGCGGGGTAAACCCACTCCAGAATTGCGCCGCCAGATTCCCCGCGCGGAGCTGCTTCGGCGCATAGGCGCGCAGCTGCTCGACGACGCGGAGGGTCTCGTGCACGGCATCGATGCGCTCCTGGAAGGCCCTGCGGTGAAACGCGAATGCGATGAGCAGCGAGAGCAGCCGCTGCAGGCTGAGCACGAGCGTGAGGAAGAAGAAAAACTCGACCACTTGGTACAGAGTGTCGGTGTACGCCTCGTGATTGGCATGCCGTGAATCAGTGCCCGGGTACATGTGGAAGATGTGGTCGAATATGATGATCCAGGATACCCAGCCGCTCGCCGCGTAGAAAATCGGCTTGACCGCGTTTTTCGTGTGGTTGTATATCTCGATCCGCGATTCGATGTATGCGGGCACGTGACCCCAGAACGCATTGAGCAGGAACCTGGCGAGCGAGGGTATGACGTCGATGATCATAGCCAGCGTCCAAGAGACGAGCAGATTGGCTGCAGCCCAGAAGAGCCACGCCTCGACGTTGACGGTGACACGGTGCCGGTACGCTGTCTCATCGCGCTTGTACCAGAAGAATACGAGCAGGACGGCCGGCGCGACGAGGAGGGCGGCGAGGAACGTCGAGCCGATCAGGGATGAGAAAAGCAGCGTGAATATCCTGCACGGGTCAGCATCTCTATCAATACACCAGGCAAGACCCCGCAACACCTTTTCACACCCCACCCCGTCGTCTGTTTATGGGCGCCCATCCTCTCCTCGAATTTGGCCTCCACATCGACCAGGTCCTCTTCATCCGACCAATCATAATCTCCGTCATCGTCATCGCCGTCAGTGTCGGCGTTGGAAACCACATCGTCGTCGTCTTCGGGTCCCTGATCGGGAGGACCAGCCGCCTTGCTCTTCCCCTTCGCAGAGACGTTGGGCTCGTTGACGGAGCGGTAGCTCGGCGTAGGCGACGACGCGGGCACGAACAGGTTGGGCTGGCTGGCGTGCGCCTTGTACGGCGGGGACGCAGGAGCAGCGGCGCCCAGGTCCTGCGATTCCTCCGAGCGCGCAGCAGGCTCGGACGTCGGCGCCTCCGCGCGGACCCTGCTGTGGTTGGAATGGGGGAGCTCAAGGAGGGCTGGAGGGGTGCTGGACATGGTGGGAGACGGTGAAGGGAGGTGTGTGCGCCAGATATAATATCGGGCGAGTGTGACATATGAAAAACCGGACAGGGTGCGTAAGGGTGGGGCGCGTACTCCACACAGGGGCTGAATGTGTTGGTTAGGCTCTCGGAGAGATGGTCATCGGAGTAGAGTGCCCCGTTGGTAGTCAGATCGCTGTCGCAGGAGGCCCGCGGGCCGGCTCGTGTGCTCAGAAGCACCACATTCGATAGTGATTCGAGGGGAGTGACGGAGGGACGCCGGACGCGGCTCGTAAGATGGAGAAACTTGAGGGAGACGGATAACACGTCATCGCGAGCGTGGAGAGACCGGATGGTTACCACAGATTCAGAGCGCGTTTGTACCCTCGGGCTCAGCGATGAGGGTGGAAGAGAAGCGTTGTGAGACAGGCACTCGTGCGTGGGACGCAGTGTTTCCGTGAGTCGGGAACAGGACGCGAGCATTCGACAGAGACCTGTTTAGCGTGTTCAGTTCCATCCTTCCGATGAGTATCTGTGCTGGTGTGCGACCGCGGTTGCTCGCGTGTTGCCAGACAGTCCAATGAATTTGCGGCGGGGCAATGGCAGTGATCATGATGAATGATGAGATCACCAGGATCTGCGGCACTTGCACAACATCCACAACTGATGGGGTTCGAGCTGTTGGTTGAGGAGTGCCAACAAAGATCAAAGAGGCTCTGGAGTGCTCGGGCAAGTAGAGTAAAGGACTCGGAGCTACCGAAGCAATTGATAACGACGAGTCGTCGAAAGCGTTTATTTTGAAGGTAGGACGTGTATTCGACACAGGTTGTTGGTGAGATGGTCGTTGGAGCATAGTGCCCCGTCTGCGATAGCTGCAAAGTCCGCGGGTCGTTGGTACGATTGGTGCTCAGAAGCAGCACACTGATGCGGGCAAGTGAGGGACGCGTTCATGAAGAGGAGAACGAGGAAGGCGCAATAGCACGTCAGAGCGAGCGTGAGAGCGCCTCAGGCTCAGAGGTGGAGGTGATTGCTCAACACAAAGTCTATGGTGTTCTGGATGAGGACATGGATTTCTGACGGGGAGCCGTTCAGAGTGTCCAGTTCTATCCCTCCCCATCCAGTAGGTACCTATGAGATCGTTGCCGAGATGCCATCAATATTAGAGAGAGCCTTGGCGACAGGTGTCAGATGTCGTTTATGTAGCTTGATAAGCACGTGATACTCGATCACAGCTTCTTGCTGAGGCTGATGTGCCGCCCGGATGAGCTTCGCACCGTCATTAGTCACTGAGACATAGACGGGTCCCAGCTGGCTCTCTGACCGATTTGCCCATCCTTCTAGTGAATGTATTCGACAATCGGACGAGAAGGTCATCTACGGATGGCCAATTCACTCTTGAGTACTGGTGGGAATCCTCTAGACTCAATGTGTGCGTCCGGCATCACACATCCAAATGTGACAGTACGCATGGTGATCCCACCGGCATGTGATACCTCCGCATCCCCGACTCGGACAAGTTGCCCACACCAGACACATACACCGCATCATCATATGCGCATTCACGATCCTTCAATCAAGCTCTCCTCTAACCCCCATCCACCATGTCCGCTTTGAAGCAATACACGTACGAGGAGGTTTCCAAGGTGCCCTTAGACACCGTCGTTCCCCACCGCGTGTGCTGAATCAATTCCACTGCAGCATAACAAACCAGGCGACTTGGTACGCATCCCCCTTCCCCGCACCCCGACGAGCCCACCGCGGCTTACCCGCGTTTCTTTCTCTCCCAGTGGGTCGTCATCGACGCCAAAGTCTACGACTTGTCCAAGTTCGCCGACCTGCACCCGGGTGGTCCGAGCGTCCTGTTCGCGGAGGGCATTGGTGCGCAGTCACGCCATCCGTGCTTCCACGTCCGCTCATCTCAACTGCCACAGCTGGCAAAGATTCCACAGAGGTACGCAGGATCTGAACCACCGTCTCGCCGCCGCCGAACGCCGTTGCCAGGCCTTCTTCGGCCTCCACCGGCTAGAAGTCCTGCACCGTCCGCAATACGCCCGGTTCCAAATCGGCGCGATCCTCGGCGAGGAGCCGACCATCAAACCCCTCGCACCGGGCGAGCTCTCGAAGGTGCCCTACGCCGAGGCGACGTGGCTCGTGAGCGGGTTCAAGAGCCCGTACTTCACCGACCGGCACCGCAAGTTCCAGACGGCCGTGCGCAAGTTCTGCGTCGAGGTGCTGCAGCCCGAGTCCGAGAGCGTCGAGGCGAGCGGGAAGAAGATCTCGCAGGCGGTCGTCGACAAGGAGGCGGAGGTGAACCTGATCGCGATGCGGCTCGGCCCCGGCAAGCACCTGCAGGGCCTGCGGCTGATGCACGACACGGTCGCGCCGGAGGAGTTTGACTACTTCCACGAGGTGGGTCCGTTGTCCCGCGATGCAGCTCCCCGTTTCTGAATCGAACAAGTTGATCATCAACACGGAGACATCACGATTCGGCGGACGCGGATTCTTCGACGGCAATCTCGCGGGCGCCGTCATCGGGCTGCCGCCCATCCTCAACTTCGGCTCGCCCGAACTAAAAGCGCGTATTGTCCCTGAGGTCTTTTCAGGCAAGAAGTACATGGCGCTGGCGATCAGTGAGGCCTTCGCTGGGTCCGATGTGAGCGGTATCCAGGTCCGTGGGCGCTGCTTGTGCCGCTCGATTAGGGTAATGGAAGCTATATAGACCACTGCCGTGCGGGATGGCGACTTTTGGATCGTCACCGGAACAAAAAAGTGGGTGCTCGCCTCAAATAAATGCAGATACACCAATCTAATCGCGTGCTCCAGATGGATCACCAATGGCGCGTTTGCGGATTACTTCACCACGGGCTGCAAAACCGACGTAAGCACGCTATGCTACATTCATTGGTGCATCTGACGCCCTCCCCAGACCGGATTCACCGTAATCGTGATTCCGCGCGACGACAGCGTCGGGACGAAAGCCATCAAGACCTCGTACTCCTCGACCGCCGGCACCGCCTTCGTGACATTCGACAACGCGCGCGTGCCCGTGTCCTACACGCTAGGCAAGATCGGCGACGGCATGAGCGTCATCCTGACCAACTTCAATCACGAGCGGTGGATGATCACGTGCATGGCGTTGGCGTCGCAGAGGACCGTCGTCGAAGAGTGTCTGAAGTGGGTCTTTGGTGGAGGTCTGGCCCGTTCGCTCACGCGGCTGATTCGGTCTGTAGATGGGCCTCGCAGCGCATGGTGTTCGGGAAGCCGCTGACGTCGCAGGCTGTGATCCGGGGCAAGCTCGCGGCGATGATCTCGCGAGTGGAGAGTGCCCAGAGCTGGCTGGAAAACATCACACATCAGATGAACAATGTGCGCACCTTCGTGGGATGATAGTGCTCCAATCTGACTGCTTCCAGATGACATACAAACAGCAGAGCTCGCTGTTGGCTGGGCAGATTGGGCTGCTGAAAGCGTTCGCCTTGTTTTTCTTGCTCGCTGTGATAGTGCGCTGACCCTCCACGCGCAGATTTGTGACACGCTCTGGACAAGAGATCGCTGCTGGTATGTCTCTGATAGTAGACGCATCGATCGATGTCCGAACTCAACTCTTTCACAGATGCAACACAAATCTTCGGTGGACGAGCGATCACCGCGACCGGAATGGGCAAGTACATTGAGAACTTCAGGCGAAACATCGCGTTCGACTCGAGTGAGCGATCTCTGCCGATCTACCTGCAGTGCTGTACCAACTCACGTGATTCTCTAGTTTTGGGTGGTACGGAGGATGTGTTGGCTGATATGGGTGTGAGGCAGGCGCTGAAGAAGATGCCTGCCGACGCACGACTGTAAAAAGTTGAACAGATACGATATGCTTTATCTCCAGTTCTTCTGAACCGAGTAACTTGGATACTCTTCGCGCCCTGGCAAGTGCTCCCATCCAGGCGATTTCGAGCGCAGGCAAGCGCTTGGCCGTCGAGTGTGATTTCATGTCGCTTCAATTCTGTAAAAATAAAACGGGATCCCGATCGAAGTAATTTTTCACGCAAGTAAGCAAGCGGTGGATCTGCTTAGCCGATTGTGCTCTCCACGTCGCTTCGAACACTAAACGGCGGCGTGAGCTAAGCCACAGCGACAGAGAGTCGATTTTCTCTAAAGAACACAGCTGATCCAGGCAACATTTTTTAATCCATTTCCTCCAAGTACGAGTTCTATGATAGGATTGACGACGACGATCAAGTGATCAAAAAGTCGAGAAGAACTGTTACGTAACCGGAAGGAACGGTCCATGCACCCGATTGGCTGGCCAGCCACGTGAGGTGCTTCTTCCGCGGCAGGGTTTACTCGGCGCCACAGTACATCGATGTGGCCCCGTGAAAGCTGACCCCGCTTGCTTGCCTGCCGTGCCCTTCCATGTCCTTTGGCGCCCGATGAGCGCTGCAGATACCCAGGAGCAACTGTGCGCGCCCTACCTCTCCCCCAGCGCCCCATCCGAACCTGACCCGTCTGTCTGCGCGCAGAAACTGGAACTACTACAGCAGCCTCGTGTCGTTCAGTGCGTCCCGCGTCTGGTGCCATGTGTGTGTGTGTGTTGACGCGCCGTGACGCGCCTTGCAGCGCTCCTGTACTACGACTACGTCCTCACGCTCGAATGGG
Source organism: Mycena citricolor (assembly GCA_963692855.1). NCBI lineage: Eukaryota > Fungi > Basidiomycota > Agaricomycetes > Agaricales > Mycenaceae > Mycena > Mycena citricolor. Next base: position 2,814,932 of record CAVNYO010000405.1, read on the forward strand.
AGGTCGCGCGGTACTGGGGGCTGCGGTGCACGGCCCCCAGCGTCCTCTTCTTCCTGAACCGGTACGGGACGTTGTTCGGGATGGTCCCGGTGGTGATGCAGAACTTCTGGGCCGCGGAGAGCTCGCCGCGGAAATTCGCGGTGCGTGGCGGATCGCTCGCGCGGCAGGGCTTGGGTGAACTGACTGCGTCGTCGTCTCGTCCCAGTAGATGTGAGTCAGCACCCGTGTGTTATCTGTATTTGCATAGGATGCTGGAATGAACCCTGGTCCGTAGATGCGACGTGCTGGAAATGTACCACAGCTTCTTCTCGCTGGTCATCCAGATCATCATCGGGGGTGTGTCCTGTGTCCCCCCCTGCTGCCCGTCCCACGGAATTGTTGACTGCGTCCCCAGTCATGCTGATTCTCCGGACCTACGCCCTCTACGAACGCAGTAGGCGCGTGCTCGGGTTCGTCGTGGGCGTCGCGGCCCTGGTCATCGCTGTGGCCGTGGTACGTGCGTCCGCTGGGCATCCGCTCCTCCTCCTCCTGCCCCCGCCTGCTGGCTGAATCATTCTGCGCCAGTGGGCTGTCGTAGCAGGCCCGACGACGGCCGCCGATGTCAAGATGCCGCCGCTCGATCTGGACCGCGGGTGCGCGGCTGGTGTCACCCGTTCCCAGTACGTGCTGTCCGTGCTGAGATGCAACCCACCGCCGGGGCTGACGCGGACGACGACTTGCAGGGCCGCGGGGCTTGCGATCGCGTGGTCCAGCATGATGCTGTTCGACTGCGTGATCTTCGTGCTGACGCTGTACCGCGCGCTGAGCCGTCGGCGGGCGCTGGGCTTCCAATTATTGACGGTGCTGCTTCGTGATGGTGCGTTGCGGGTGCGTTTCTCGTCTCGTCGATCAGCTTCTGAGTGTGTCTTCCCAGGTGCGATCTATTTCGGGTGCGTTCGGCTTTCGTGTCGATGCGTTCTGTGCTTGATGGTTGCAGCGTTATGGTTCTCATCAACGTCGCCAATATCCTGACCTTCTTCGTAAGCGTTGGGCCTCTTCATGCGTCACGCCGGAAGCTAATGTTGCGCAGATGGGCAAGGTGGATATTATGTTCACATCCGATTTCCTAGTCGCCTGCTCATCTTGCAACCAACAGCCCTATACCAAGGGTGTGCTCGCCACATTCACCAGCACGTACGTCGTCGTCGTCTACTCTACGGCTCCTTCGGTGCAGCTAACGCCAGCACAGGATATCCTCTGTCATGATATCCCGGCTGATGCTCAACCTGCGCGACCCAGGACTCCAGAAAATGCCGGCATCGCACGGCACCGGAACCACAAGCATGTCTCTGGGAAGCGGGACCGATGCTCCGGCCCATGGTGTCTTTTCGACGTATGTAAGCCAGGCCGAGACGGCGAACACCGCTGGTACCGGATATTGTGCGCCCAAGGGCTTGTCTGTCTCCTTCTAGCCTTGACTTGTGCTCGCAGATTCGGATCATATGGAGCTCGAGCAGCGCCTGGGTGGAAGATGATGCTTTCCAGAGACACATTAATACCTGCATAAAGACTTGATACAGCATAGAGACCCGATACTTACCGCACTTACTCCTGATTGTATTGATAGCCTTCCTCCTTGAGCCCGCGCGGTCAGTCAGCTCACACACGATGTGGTTCAGGATCAGCTCCCAGCAATATCTTTCTCGGTGGCCGAGGGCGGGTTTCACGCATAATTGCACATGTTCTACATACATAACTGGCTAACCAAACGTCTGGCTCTGTAGGACGCTGAGTACCGCGAACGAATATCGGGAAAAGAAGACGCACCGAACGGGCGCTGCTCTTCGCCTTGGACAGCCTCCACTCATCCGGCTTCTCGTACTTGTTGTACAGCGGCTCGATCTTCTCCTGCTTCTTGCGCTTGCTGATCTTGTTCGCGTCCGCGACGCGGAAGAACTGCGGCGCGACCTCGACGAGCCACTTGGGCTCGACCGCGGTCACGTTGTGGCAGTACTCGCGCGTGGTCAGCACCAGCTCGTGGTACACGAGCCACTCGGGGTTCCGGTTGAACAGCGCGGACGACGGGTGGATGTACACCGGCGTGCCCTCGACGAGCGTCTTGTAGCCCTCCTGCGGGTCCTTCTTCGCTGCATTCCGGAAGAACCCGGAGCAGATCGCCTTGCGCACGGTGTTGTAGTCGCGCCCGGCGGACAGGATCGAGTGTTTGTAGCGGTCCATGATCCCGAGCAGCTGTTCCGCACGTCCTGCGCCCGCCGCATGCTCCGTGCCTGGATAAAGTTCTCGTAGCACCACGGATTCGAGAAGTTGGCCTGCTTCCAGCCGTTGTAGACCGTCAGCAGCGTCAGGTGGTCGCCCTCCGGCTGGTGGAACTTCGCCTTCTTCTGGTCCGCCTGGCCCTGCTTCTCTTTGGGGCGATAGAACACCGTCTGCACGGACAGCATCGCCACGATCGACAGAATCTCCTCCGAGCACCCGAGGTCGACAGAGGCGATGACCATCTTGGCCTGCGCCGGGTCCATCGGAAAGTCAGCCATCTTCCTCCCCAGCCGCGTCAGCAGCCCCTCGTCGTCGAGCGCCGACAGCGCATACAGCGCCTCGAGCGCCGTCAGCATCGTGTCCGCCGGCGGCGGGTCCATGAAGTCGAAGCTCAGCAGGTCGTTGATCCCCATGGCCTTCAGCTGGAGGATCGTCGACGAAAGGTTCGTCCGCTGGATTTCGGGCACCGAGTTCGGCAGCATCTCGTTGCGGAACGCAGCCTCGGTGTACAGCCGATAGCACTTCCCGGGCCCTGTGCGGCCGGCGCGGCCGGCACGCTGCCGGGCCTGGGCCTGCGAGATGGGCATCACCACGAGCGAGTCCATGCCCAGCCTCGGATCGTACGCGCTCTGCTTCACGAAGCCCGGGTCCACGACGTAGTAGATGCCCGGGATCGTCAGACTGGTCTCCGCGACGTTCGTGGCGATGACCACCTTCCGCGCACCCGGTGGCGTGGGCTCGAACACGCGCGACTGCACCTCCGAGGGCAGAGCGGAATAGATGGGCAGGATGATCAGCTCAGGGACTTTGGGGCCCAGCGCTTTCATGCGCTCGAACAGGATCTCGCACGCCGTGTCGATCTCCTCCTGCCCAGTCAGAAAGAGCAGAATGTCGCCGGGAGGTTCCGAGAGATGGATCTGCATCACCGTGATGAGCGAGGCATCTAGATAGTCGCTTTCGGGATCCTTGGTGTACAAGATCTCCACAGGATAGGTCCGACCAGGAATCGTGAACAAGGGACATCCGAAAAAGTACTTGGAGAACTTTTCCGCATCGAGCGTGGCGGATGTCACGATCAGCTTCATGTCAGGACGTCGCTTGATAGTTTCTACCCAGTGGATGAGATCAGCCCAGTCCTCCGATAAGTTGAAAACCACTCACTCTTCAGCAAACCAAAGAGAACGTCTGTCGAGATGGTCCGCTCGTGGGCCTCGTCCAACATGATCACCGAGTACTGACTGCACAGCGGGTCGATGAGACACTCGCGCTGCAGCATCCCATCGGTCATGTACTTGATCCGGGTGTCGGGACTCGTGCAGTCCTCGAAACGGATCAGGTACCCAACCTCTTGGCCCAGACGGCACCCGACTTCCTCGGCCACACGTTTGGCAACCGACATGGCTGCCACACGACGTGGCTGGGTGCAGCCAATGCGGCCTTTTTCGGCATACCCGGCCTCAGCAAGGTATTGCACCATTTGTGTGGTCTTCCCTGATCCGGTTTCTCCAATGACAATGAGGACTTGATGCTACGCGCAAGTCAGACAAAGAAATCAGTGATACCTAAGCACTGCACACCTTGGCTACGGCTTCCAGCAACTGCTCCCGTAGCTTGAATATCGGCAGACTCTTGCGCTGATCCTGAATGCTGAGATTGGTTATCTCTCCAAAGGTCGTCGCCTTGTTGAACGTCGACTCCTTCCACTTCGGGACTTCGCTCGCCCGCTGGCCCTTGAGGTTGCCGCGCATATCCTGAGCAAACATCTTGTCCGCATCAGTCGCCATCGGATCGAGCCACGGTTGGGTAAAGTCCCTGGCATGCGAATCGGCTTCTTCGTTGGCTTCATGCTGGCGCAGTTCTCTCCGTTCTTTGGCCAGCGACGCCCCGCTCAGTGCAGCACGATTCAGCGACCCATCTGGCGCCTTGACGATCTTCACCGGACTGAGCTCCAGCGTGCGCTTAGTCTGCCCCGCAAGGAACGGTGGCTCTTCTTCTCGCACTTCGACATCCAACTCTTCGTCGATCTCGCCCCGAACGGCGGGGTTGTGCAGGTCTTCGTCGAGTTCGGGATACTCAGACGCGTCCAGTGCACCGGAGGATATGAGCTGTTTGAGCTCCCATCGCTCAGGTGAGGTTAGGCGCTTGGCGGAGCGGATAGGTGCGTCATTGACGGGGCGGTCGTTCCCCGATCGAAGAGGGACAGCGTTGGCGCCTGAGGACGCATACGACATGCGTTTTTGCTCCTGCTCAATCATCTCAGCCTCCGTCTGGATCTTGAGGTGTGGTGAGAGATCACGACCGGTCACTTGGTCGACGTCCTTCATCGAGAGACCGATCCGGTTTCCGGCGAGACTCATGACTTTGACTTTGACCGGTTGACCGCGACTGAGGAAATCGGACGCAGAGTTAACACGTCCAGTTTGTATGTTAGATATATGGATCATGCCTGCATGGGATTGAGGCCTGCAGACGAGATAGTACGACATCGAAAACGCACCTTCTGTCCGTCCATTGACACCTTCGAGTGTCACAAAAGCCCCAAAGTCGCGAATGCCCGACACCTTGCCGTCGTAGATCTTGTACAACACGGGTCGGTCATCCAGCGTGCGTCTCTCATTCCTGCCCTGGTTCCGCCCGTACCCGCCTCGAGGCGGACTGGGACTTCGTCTCCTCGGGGAAGTGGAGCGACCACGTCGCTGTCGTTTGGGAGACCGTTCCGAGTCGGCCGGCCTCTTCCTGCCCGCAACGAGGTCCCCAAGCTCCTGCAGAAACACATCATCCGGGAGCGGCACGGGTTCCGTGTCCTTCATCGCCAGCCCGGGCAGCATCCGCTTCTTTTTGTCCTGCTCCGACAGCTCCCCTTCCAACGCCTTTCCTTCCCCTTGGACGACTTGTGCTTCTTCTTGTACTTGGGGTGCATGCTCAGGATGAGACGGTCCACATTCTCGACGAAGGAGTCTGGGAACACCGCGCCGACTTCCTTGAGCTTGGCTTTGAATGCGGGCAGGCTCTGTTTCGACTGTTCGTGGAGAGCGATCACAAATTCGGCGAGCGTCTTGTCGTTCATGCCCGTGTGGTTGTCGATTTCCTGCACGATTTTGGCGACCAGCGACAAGAATTCGAGGTTGTACAGGTCCCCATTTTGCGCCATGCGGAGTCGTGAACGGTGTTGGTCAGCGGAGTGAGCGGTGAGTTGCTCACGGGCCAAATAAGGGTCAATAGACGCGATCACGAACGACTGAAGATCTCCGAGTCATCACAGTCGTCCCCCAGATCTCTTCGCACATTATCATGGCTTCTTTCTCATCAGACTCGTTTAAACCTCTTCTCGACAGGCTCGTGCAGACACCCGAGTACTTTACTCCAGAAGATCTCACTCTTGCGCTTAACCACCTCTTCACGCCTGACGCCGTTTCCCCCGTCCAGATCGGCGCGTTCTTGACTGCGCTGCACATCCACCGTGTCGAGAGGCGGCCGGAGTCGCTAGCTGCAGCAGCGGCGGTCTTGCGAGAGCGGTCCCTCAAAGCCACCATCGAAGATCGGGAAGGCGATTTCATCGTAGACGTCGTCGGCACCGGAGGCGATGGCTTCAACCTATTCAACGTAAGCACGACCGCAGGGATAGTCGCGGCGGGCGCCGGTGCCCGAGTAGTCAAGGTCTGATGCGCGATCGATTGCACCTCCCCATACGTCCCTGACGCATCACCGCAGCACGGCAGTCGCGCGTCCACCTCCAGCTCGGGCTCGGCGGACCTACTTCAGGCTCTGGGCTGCACATTCACCGCGCCCACGCCGGGGACGACGACGCCCATCCCCCGCGTCCCCTTCACATTCATCCTCGCGCCCCACTACCACCCCGCGCTCGCCTTCATCGCGCCGTACCGCAAGGCGCTCCCGTTCCGCACGATGTTCAACATCCTCGGGCCGCTGATCAACCCCGCCAGCCCGCAGGGCATGGTCCTCGGGATCGCGGAGCCGGAGATCGGGCGCACGTTCGCGCGGTCGCTCAGCGAGGGCGGCGTCTCCCACGCGCTCGTCGTGTGTGGTTTCGAGAAGCTCGACGAGATCAGCTGTGCCGGCCCGACCCATGCCTGGGAGCTGAAGGACGGACGGGTGACCGAGCTCACACTCACCCCGGCGGACTTTGGGGTCGAGACCCATCCTCTGAAGGCTGTGGGCGGCGGATCCCCTGCTGAGAACGCAGAGACGTTCAAGAAGTTGCTGACATCTGGAAAAGACATCCCAGTGGCCATGAAGGCTGTGTTGGATTTCGTGCTGATCAACGCATCTGCGTTGCTGGTGGTGGCCGGGATCGCAACGGATTTCAAATGGAACGCAGCTGGCATTGGAGAGCATAACGTCTGGAAAAGCTTGGGCAGCCCTGCAGACTTTCAAAGAGGCGGGACAGACAAGCAGCTCTTGAATGCCTGATGAATTGCTTTCCGCTTACAAGGCGTGTGTCTCAGCGCGGAAACCAAAGATGAAAATACAGGTTTGTTCGTCGTACACCTCTTCGTAGATATGTTACGTCAAAGCTCCGTCCCGATTGTCCCGACTTTCGCTGGAGCTTCAATCGCAGCCAGACCGGAACGGACCAGCCTCACCCGCTCATCTATCAAGTCCAGAGTACTGAGAATCGACGCGAGTTCTGCTTTGGCATCGGTTGGAAGCGAGGCAGAGGGAGCTTGGGCCGTGGGCGGCAGCTTCTTCCCGGACGAGAGCTCGTCCCACAGCGCAGTGACGACACCCGCGACCCACTCTTCGCGATCCTCGTTCCTGACGCGCTCGCGGTGCCTCCTTTGAGTCTTCTCCGCGGCTGAGCCCATGCGCATGTACGTCCAAATGTTACTCAGCAAGAGCACAAATATGAGCACGTAGAGGATGCTGGTCGAGTTTGAGTTGTCCCAGGCATCGCGCAGGAGCTCGAGTGCTCCTTTGGTGCTCGTCTTGGCGACACGGTAGGCGCCGTCGAACGTGTCCCAGGCCCATTGTAGACCGCGACCCTGGCGTGCTTTGCGTTTCTCTTGTTCGGTGGGCTCTGCGACATTGACTGCGGCGGTCGAGGCCTCGGCCGCAAGCTCGGGTACAGCAGCGGCTGCCAGATCCACGCCCTCTGGCATGAACTCAGACTGATGCTCTTTGATGTACCCTCGCATCGCCTTGTCCAGATCACCGTGGTACACCTTCTGGCCGTCGATGGCCGACTTTTCGATGATGCCTGCGCGTGCACGGTTAGTCGGTTTTGCTCAGCTCAACACACACCAACGCACCCTTGATGAAGCTACGCCCGGTCCAGTCCACCTGAGTAGTGACCACAACCTTGGTCGAGAACGACGTGCACCACATAATGCACGTTCGCGTCTTGACAGAAAACACGCCGCCACTGGGCACATCAGGTGTCCGAGTGGTTGTCAGCATCGACACATAATCGTCGAAATCGATGTGTGCAAGCTCGTCTCGGATCTCGCATTTCGTCGACTTGGGCCCCAGGCTCGCGTTCAGAGGTTTGATATACGACATGTTGCGAGTGAGCAGCTTCGACCCGGGCGTAGCAGGAGACCAGTCCGATACCTGGATGTCTGAATCAAGTAGTGAGTTACAGTAGATCGAGCCAGTGGGTGAATCACGACTGACCAGTCAGTTTCTGATTTACAGCCATAAACTCTTTGATAAATCCGCTGGCGAAGATCAAGTTGTAGATCCGTTCAGGAGTACCAGGTATGACAATCTCGAGGGCCGTCTCTGAGAAGTGAGCTCCCTGTTTGCCACACGCGCAGACCGTTGCCTTGTGCTCATTTGCTGCTGCGGGACCCGATCCGATGAGGGTGCCTTCGGGGATTGTCAGTCCCGTGTCGTTTGCAACGGAGCCTGAGCCGATAGAGATGGCGTCACTGGGGCGGACCAGTCGCCAGATGTTGTGAATGACGTCGAAAGTCGTGTCGCGGGACAAGAAGGAAGCAAAGGTATAGTCCGCCCGCGGGGTGACCACATGAATAGCGTTGGGTATAACAAAAGCTGTTACTTTCTTCTCCAGGGTCGTAATTTCATAAATGGAAATCGTTAACTGCGCTATGGTGAGAAGGGACATGACACATCTCCGCAAGTGACTCACATCAGTGACCCAGCCAAAAATGTTGGCGTGAAAGCAGAGATGGTTCTCAGAGACGTAGATTCGTCCTTGTACAAGAATATCGCGCTGTAGAGCGCATCCATAGTCTATGCATGTCATGTCAAACGACTCTCAGTGTCCCGCTGACACCACGCACCATCAATAAGATAATCCCCTTCTGGGATGCCCGGGAACAGTTCGTGAAAGTCGGCATTTCGTTTATTGCTGGCGACTGCGAAACCGGTCACCGGAATATCATCCTCTCCAAGATCCAGATCCAGTCCACTTTCGTCGTCATCTTCCGTATCAGTCGTGTTTCCGTCAGAACTGTCCTCCAGACCGGAATAGTATGCTCCTTGATGCTCATCTGCATCCTCGTGGCTCACGGCCGAGCCCGTCGTCTGTCTCCGCCGGTGCTCGCGTTTGTCGCCAGATTTGGTACTGGTGCTCGTGTTCTGTCTGCGATGTCGGGACGCTGCCGGCTCTGGGCTGGCGGTGCTAGTCGCTCTGCGGCGGGCCGACATCTGCGGACTCTGCAGAGGAGACGTCACGAGGGACGGGCCGCCTCCGCTCGCCTCGCCAGTGTTCATGACCTGGGGGTTCATCGTCGTCTGGTGGTCTACTGACATGCCGTGGTTCGCCATTGCCAGCCCTGTCGCTGCCAGCGCGCCAGCCAAGCCAACGGGCTTCTTCGGGACGCTGCGTTTCCACGGCCGGGACGGCGACTTGCTCTTTCCACCCTTGGAGGATGTGACCGAGAACACATCAGTGTCTCGGCGGCTCGGAGGAGGGGATCCACCCATAGACGACACTGGACTCATTTCTCGGGACCTTGTTGGCGGAGGAGAGTCAACGAGTTCAGGTCTGCCCTTGCGCACCTCAGCAGAGGCTGCCGGATCCGGCAGATTTGGCACAGCTGGGGGTTGCGCGTTCGTCACTTGCTGTCGTTTCAGCGACTTATTGGAAGATTGCGTGCGAAGCGGGGGAGGCGGAGGTGTTGGCACTTGACTCGACTTGGATCCCTTTGGAGTAGGTGGGCGCGATGGAGTGGTAGCAGGAAGTCCTTCGATGGGAGGCGCAGCTGCTGCTGGTTTTGGCGGCACGGGATGCTCGGGACTCGCATCATTGGCCACGACAGGCGATGGTGGGATGACTGTCACGCTAGGGTTCCCACTGCTGCGACCAGAGTGACCAAGGGTCGAACCATTCCGTGACGAAGACTCCACAGTCGATGGCGATTGGCTACGAGTGTCGGATGGCGAAATGGGGGACGATGAGCTAAGGGAGCGATCTCTCGGGTGCGTTGCTGCGGGGGCCTTGACCAGTTTCGAGAGAAAATTGGGCGCCATCACATAACTCGACGCCGGGGTATAACTGTTTGGAGAGCAGAAGAAGCACGCGACTGACTATCTTGGGTGAGTGTGAGACGCGTTCCCCCTATGTGCACTTGACGTCCACTGTGCGGGGAGAAAAGGTATTGAGGTAAGTGAGGAGCGCGCGTTGACGCTCATGCTCACGAGTGATGTCAGAGAATGAGCTTACGAGACAGTCCGATGATTCGCTTCGTGGTCTGTGCTCTGTCCTCTCCGTTTGTCGCCTAGAACAAGGAAGAAAAAGGAAAGATCGCGTGGCGCGCGGTGGGAGCGCGGGCGGTATGAGACGTAAGTTCTGACAGATCGTTGGACTGACATAGATCGGTCTAGTGTGATTAAGCATTGATCCGAATGATAACAGCTGATACACGATCAAATGATGTGCATATCCGAGCAACTTTCTTGGTTACAAGAAAGCGTTTCATTGTTACACCAGTAGGACGTATATGTGCCGAATGAAGGTCGAGTCGGTCTGCATGGCAATATTCACGCCAGAACCACCTAGACAATAGTAATACAGGGACTAGATACAATATTACAAAGGCACGTGTGTTGAAGCCACAACCGCATCACAGGATGACTCGATGATGAATTCAGCAAATGGGTTGTTAAGCTGCCGCGCGAGCCAAAGCGTGTACAGCAGATATCAACCCTGGCGCATCGTTGGCAAGAACACGCTCCTCCACCAGCTCCGACAAATCAACCTCCAGATCTTCCATACCCAGCACGCTCGCCTTACCCAGCTGCGTCGTGTTGGGTTTATACAGCAGTTCCACTGTGATTTTCCGCCGCCCGATCAGATATCTTAATCGCACTTCGTTGTCGGACACACTCTGGAATTCTTCCATGATGAACCCGCTTTTGCGCAATAAGCCAAGCAAGACGATATGCCTAGGGAGGATCAGCTCGGAACGACTCGAAGGAGCTTTGGACCTACTGTTCATAGATAGGCATCAAACGACTGTCGTCCTCATTCACACCTGCCGCCTTGACCGCTTTCTCCACCTCAGCTCGATCGGCCCTTAACGTCTCCAGTGCCTGTGTGCCCGCCTTCACCTTACCCTTGATGTCGTGGACGTCTTTCTTCCTCTGTTCTATGCGGTCACTGAGCGTTTGCATCGCGTCCACTTGTTCAGATAGTCGCTGTTCGGCGGCAGAGATCGTCAAGCGCGGCTCGGGGTGGCTGTGACGGATCCGGGTAAGGGCGAGGCGTGCGTCGATGATCTTCTGGCGCAAAACAGCAGCCCTGGTAGCTGCGTCCTTGAGTTTGCTGTATTCTGAGAAATGAATATATCGTTGCGAGCAGTGCAGTATAGTCGACTAGACGCACTTCGTTCGACCTCAAGTTCCCCTACCCGTAGCTGATCCCGTGCGTCAGCTAATCCTGCCTTGGCCGTGCGCAATTTTTCCTTCTTCTCTTCACATATAGCCTCCAGCTCTTTATTGTCTTCGGCAGTCACAATCGTAGCGTCGTCGATGTCGCTCACGATAGCAGTCACATACTTGGATTTGGCATTCTGTTCGAGATACCGAAACTTCAGTTTGCGCAGAAAAGCCTGACAAGACATAAGCTGGGGTTTTCCAGAGATGTGGAGCACTTGCCGTTTGTATGGCGAGATCTTGGGCTGTCACAGCGGGATCCTTAACGTCAATCTCGTTCTCCTCCGCGTGAGCATTGAACAATGCGGCATAGCTCGCCAGATGTATGTTGGTATTTTCGTAAGCAGTCTGCAGCTCACTGGCGCTTTGAAGGATGGAGTCGTTGTCCATTTCAGTCGATCACTGAGAGGTTGTGCGGTGACTGCACAAGGCGGCTGCAGACTGCATAATGAGGACTGTCACATCACGTGGATGTGATGAACGCGTTGTTGACTTCGCCCATGTGATCCGTGATTGAGGTGGCTTTAGTAACGGCTGTGACTGCACGCGCTTCATCTGTAGACTGCAGCACAGAATTCCATGAGACGGATAGATTATGTCCTCAACGACCTCTTATGAATTTCTGCACTCATTGAACGCTGTTCAGCTCCAATGTATGGAACTTCGTTTGCACCTATACATCCTGACCCTAATCCAGCTGTCCTCCACGACCCATCAATACCACTCCAGATTCTCGCAGGCCCAGGCAGCGGCAAGACTAAAGTGGAGGACGAATTTCTTCACGAAACCTATCCACTGATATCTGCTCAGGTTCTCACCTCTCGCATCGCCTACCTGATCCTCCACCACGGCCTTCCTGCTTCATCCATATGTGCGGTCACTTTCACAAACAAGGCGGCAAACGAGATGCGCGAGCGGCTTGGCAAGCTCATAGGAAAACAGAAAACCGCGCAAGTACGCATGGGCACGTTTCACGCCCTGTGTGCCTTGTTTCTGCGCAAGTACGCCCAAGTTGTGGGAATCGGACAGAATTTCACAGTTTGCGATGCCGACGAGAGGTGCGTACTCATCGCAGCTCACTGAAGCGCTGTTTAATTGAGTTCCTTCTTAGCAAGAAGATCATTGCGGGTCTGCTTAAGCCTTACAAAGAGGTTCTCGCCGCGCAAGACCTTACTCTCAAGGACGGCACTGTGCTGTCGCTGATTTCTAGAGCCAAAGCGAAAGGTCTCAGTGCGAAAGACATGATGGGTGAATGTACGTCTAAAGTGGGGACCGATAACGAATTGGACCGCATCGTCGCGCGCATATATCAAGACTACGAGAAGGCGTTGAGGCGGAGTAACAGTCTCGATTTCGATGACTTACTCGTCTACGGTGTAAGGCTCTTCTCTGAGCATCTACCCTCAAGGAATTGGTGCAGACATGTACTAGTCGACGAATTGCGAGTCCACCTCTCAGTCCCGTTCATTTGCGTGCTCATGCTTTGTTGGATCAGCCAAGACACGAACGTCACCCAATATGAACTTCTCAGAGCACTGGGTGCATCGACCGAGGGTCGGGTAACAGTTGTTGGAGATCCCGACCAGTCGATATACGGGTGAGCTAGCCCTTAATTGGGGTAAACGCCGCTCACATTCATTGGCCTAAGATGGCGTTCTGCAGAGGTCGGAAACTTGGCGCGGATGAAGACCGGTTTGTGACCCCTACTCCTCCGCTTGGCAGGAACTGAACAGGGATGCAAGACTTCCACGGAACCCTACAGATCTTTCTAGAGGAGAACTACCGATCAACCGGCGCAATTCTCAAAGCGAGTCTCGCTATCGTCTCTCAGGGCAAGTCTCTGGCTGCCTCTCATCTTGTCTGACCTTTTCTCAGATAAAACCCGAATTCCCAAGACGCTGCTGACTTCGCACCCACAAGGAGTTGTTCCCGTGTTGCGTCCCTTTCCTTCGGAGCAGGATGAAGCGAACTTCATTGCTGTCGAGATCAAACGTCTCGTAGCTTCCACGGGCGGTGTACTGAGATGGGGAGATTTTGCCATTTTACGTCAGTCCTACCTTCCACATCTTGAGAGATGAAATTCATCGGGGTCGCAGTTCGATTCAATGCGCTTTCTCGGGCGATCGAGAGCGCTCTTCAGAAGGAAGCCATCCCTTGTGTCATTCTTGGTGGACACAAGTTCTTCGAACGACAAGAAATCAAAGATATTCTCGCCTATCTCCAGCTCGTCGACAATCCGAACTTCGTTCCGGCATTGACCCGGGCCATCAATGTCCCCTCAAGATCTATCGGTGAAAAGGCAGAATTGAATCCACATTGGAGGACTGTCGAAGTCTGACGTTCGCCACAGTCCATTGCTGCGGTCATCGACCGAGCCGAGAAGACCAGATTGTCGCCATTGGAAGTCGTTGAACACATCTGCGATGCGAAGCAGCCCGACGTGAAGCCCGCTTTGAAACACAAGTTAGTTTCATTCGTCAAGGCCATTCGTGTTCTGCGGCAATTGGCTGACGAGGTGTGTACGCTGATTCTGTCGCCTGATATCTGATTGACTGCCGCAGGGAGCCTCCCCGCCCGATCTTATCCGGCGGTTGCTGGAATTGGTCGAGTACGAAGATCACCTGAAGAGGACCCAAGATCAATGGGAAAGTCGGTGGGAAAACGTGCAGGAGCTGATCACGTTTGCGAGTGAAGTTGAGTTGTCCGAGGACAGGTGCGCGCAACGACATCCTTGAATACGTTCTAGGCGCTTAGCAATGGATCCCGGATAGTGACACGACGCCGCTGCGATCCTTCCTACAAGCATCGATGTTGTCCTCAGAGGGAGACAACCAGAGCGAAGAGGACAGCAAAGAGGTGAGCGCTGAACGCGCCTAGGCATTCGGATTCTGACCGCGTGAAGAAAGTGACCATTTCAACCTGCCACTCGGCGAAGGGATTGGAATGGCCGGTCGTGATGATCCTGCGGGTGAGCACAATCTTTGCTGTAGCGCTTGTGCTGACAAGTTGACAGTGGAAGGAGGTATATTCCCATTCTACCGCGCTGAGGACGTGCAAGAGGAACGTCGTCTGCTCTATGTTGCTTGTACTCGCGCGCAGAGTTTGCTCTATCTTTCTCACGTAATGAAACGGAAAGCAGGCGGTGAAATCAAGACGAAGGACGTTTCCGAGTTCGTTTCGACGGCTGTGAAGAAAGATTCTGTGAGTACAGTTCCATCTCGCTGTAACACAACTGATCGTTTTCCTAGACTGTATTCAGCTCTCGAGCGTCCCAATTCAGTGCTGCTGAAAGGAGAGTTGTATGCCATGTATTGCGACGCCCAGAAGCTAGCGAAGAAGAGGTCGATCGAAGAGTCGCTGAATTGTATGCGTTACTTTCACCCTCTTTCCCGTGGACTCACGCGATCCAGCCGGAAAACTGCAAGATATCTCGCTCTTGCCGAGGTGTCTGGTAAGATCCCTGAAGTGACCTGGCATCCAGCGCTTACTGCACTTTCACGTATGCGCTCATTCGGGACGGGTTCTGAATCTGACTCCTCGCACAGCGAATTCGGCGACATTTGCGACTGCAGGGCACCAGGTGCCTCTTTTGAAGCGAGGACTGTCATCCGTCCAGACCGGGAAACTCCCGGCGGGGTTCCATTCCGAGTCGGAAGCAGTCCGAGTCCCAGTTCGTGCTCAAGTTGAGAAGACAGCACATCTGCCCTCTGGATCCCATCCAATACAAAGTCAAACTATCCCTGTGAAACGGCGGTTGGGGATGGGTCGTGGCACGATGGGATTTCCGAATAAAAAGTTCAAACCACCCTTCATTCAATGATGCTTAAACAACCTGTAACTCGGAAACTCTAGCTCACCAATGTATAATGCTTACTCGAATCTAACCTCTTAGCTCGATTATCTTCCCCGCAAGCTACAAATTCTAGACTGAACGTCATGCTACATCGAGTCGACAGTGCAACACTCTTCGATGGCTCCCAAGTCGGATAATTGCGGTAGCTGACATGATTATGTAATGTAGTATGGCTCCCATAGATTCCCGATATATTCAATACAACCGACGACAAGCCGCAGAGTCGGTCAGGAATGCAGCCAGCCTTATCAAGATTTGGAGGTAATTCCAATAGCGATTTGGATCATCAACGTCCGAGTTGCAAGATGAAGAGTCAGGATCATAGGTGATTTGTGATCGCTTCCCGCGTACCCTTGACCAGAACCATCACAATAATGTCGACCGAGAAACCTCAATCGACCCGTCTTCCCTCTCTCAATCAGCTTGCGGCACGCATCAACCTCAACGCGAATGGAGCTCCGAGCCCCCCTGCGGCCGTCGGCGCCTCATCGCGCCCTCGGCTATCCGCGTTCGCCTTACGCACCAACTCGAGCACCAACGTTTCCACCGCATCATTGTCTACGGTCGCATCCACAAATGACTCGGTCGCCGTCAACGCACCCTCCACGCGCTCTGTGTCGCCGTCGGCCGCTAGCGATGCGACTTTCGACTTGTCTACCCCCGTGTCCGCTGCTGGCGGCGACCCCAATCTGACGTCCGAAAAGCTTGAAAAGCTCAACGAAGAAACCGTCGCTCCGCTTCCGGAAATCCAGAAGAAGGAAAAGGTGCCTGTGGGGTACAAGAACATTCCTAGTCTGGATGCGATCACGGCGAGGTTACAGAAGACGCGGGCCCTCAGCATCGATGGGACAGCCAAGCCGCCTGAGCCGGAGATGATTGAGGATCCCAAGACGCCTGGCTTTGTGATGAAGGCGCCAGAGCACCCGCTCATGTATCCGTGGTGAGCAGCGGGGGCGCATGCATGTTCCGGATTCGTGCTTATTGTGTACCAGGACGATCTTCCACGATACGAAAGCGAAGATGCCGTTTACCCCTGCACCGACGACGGGCTCTGGACCCAACGCGCCCTCCTCCGGGCCACCGTCGGCCTCGCAGGAAGCCTTCCCCGTGCACGCTGCGGAGACGGGCGAGTACGAGGCCGGTTTGACCGTTGTGGGTGAATTCTCGACCGTCGAGGAATTCTGTCGGTACTTCAACTGGCTCAAGCCCCCCTCGCAACTCGAGCGCAACTCGAACTACCACCTGTTCAAGTCGGGCATCAAGCCCATGTGGGAAGACGAGGCGAATGCGAACGGAGGCAAATGGGTGCTGACGATGAAGAATAATGCGGCGTTGTTGGACCGGTGTTGGAACTGGCTGGCGATGGCTTTGGTTGGTGAAGAACTCGAGGAGGGACAAGACCTTATCTGCGGCGCTGTCGTGAGTCTACGGAGCAAGGTCGACCGCATCCAGGTTTGGACACGGATCAAGGACGACGTCGAGAGGCTGAACAGCATCGGGCGCAAACTGGTGAAACTATTGGACGTCTCAGAGGCGGATGGAATTGGATTGGAGTTCCAGGTGCATTGCAGAGTCACCGCCTTGTTTTCAGCACTGATCAATCCTCCAGTACAACACTGACGATCGCCCTTTGCCAAACAAATTCTTGTCCATTCAGTCGATGCCTCAGACCTCTTATCGCTCGTCCTTCACGCCCGGTGGCGTTCCGGGACGGTTGAGTGCCCATGGACGGACCGAATCTGTCGGAGCCAACGGTGCACCGTACACTCCCATCGAACAGTCCTCAGCACCAGCCAGCGCTGGCCCGGCTAGCGGTGCATTTGGCAGCTTCGGTATCGGGATCGGTGGTTCTGCAGCTTGGAGAGGACAGAAGCGGGGTTAGGTAGTTACATGGAAAGTACGCTTGTCTGGTTCGTTGTACTACGATGTAATTCATAGGCTCCGCCGGCGACTCGTCAAATGTATGGCTTGTATTCCCGTGTTCCACATCGACATTAGTACATATCCTAAAGAAACCAGAATAGCATTGATCAACGGCCGTCTAATGACCGTTGGCGTCGAAAACAAGATGGTCATGGCCGCCCTCCGCGTTGGGGACGTATGCTTCCTGCGGCAAGCCCGACTCGTCTAGTCCTTCCGCCGCTTCGATGATTTCGTACAGCCTGGACGCCACCTCCGGTGGGGGCACACGTCCGCCCAGAATATCACGTGCAGGGACAGCGGAGCCGTAGAAGTCGCGGTTCGCATCTTTGCGCTCGATAAGCACAGTCCCCTCGAGCGATAGCCCAGCAAAGAGACCTAAAGATTCATCAGAAAGCTGTGAATTGCAAGTGAGTCTTCCCGCGCACCTTTCGATTTCGAATACGAGAACATGGGTGTCGGCGTAGAGGCGATCGCCGACTCGATGCTTCCACCGGTGCCAATGGGTCCAGCCGCGGCGCTGACGTTCCCACCGATAGTCACGTTCCCGCCTTGCGATAGCGCGCGCACGGCCTCCTCGTTGCGGAGCACAATCACGAAGTCGGTGAGGTCAGCACCGATCTGGAGGCCCCAGCCAAGGCCACCTGTCGCGATGCATGAGGGAGCAGACCACGAGCCGTCAGGCAGTCGCGCGATGACGATCCCCGAGCCCGCCTTGCCGGAGAAAACGAAGCCGGCCTTGAGGACCTGGAAGATGGCGAGGCCTGGTAGCGGTTCAGCGTCCCAGTGGAACCGCAGTAGACACGGAGTTGGCATGCGCACCTCGGGCTTGCTGGAGAACGGCCTTGGGTATAGAATTGAGTGCCGACTCGGGTCTTTCGGGGTCGGCTGGAATGGGTGGGTGGGTCAGTCGAGAAGCAAGGAGCGTTGCACTCGAGTCACCTAGAAAGCTGTCCAAGATCTTGGCTGCCTTCTCTGCTTCGCCGGGAAGGCTGAACCCCTGCGCAAGCTCTCGCGAACCACTAGCAAGCTTCTGACCACTGTTCTGCGCGAATGCGGTGGCCTGTATGCTCGCTTTCTTCGCGCCTGACTTGAATTTCTCGAGGAATGACATCGTGGAGGGTGAGTTATGGGGGATGATGTAAGTGATTGATGCTAATCGAAGATAAGATAAGATTCGAAGAGATTAGCACTGGATTATGGTAAGATACACGGCGGTACTGATTACAACAGCAAGACAGTATATATGGCATACATTGTCCACAAGAAGGCTTCAGAGTCCGCGGCTGTGCTGAACGAGAAGTGCTGGCGTGGTTATCCCGATGAACCCGCAAAAACCGCTACATTTACAATCATCGCGCCTGTGCTATGGCTTCGCGGGCGCTCCGTTTTGATACACAAACTGAGTCTGTATCGGTTCGGCGGGCCGTGGGCGATAATATGACGACGCCGGTGGAGCCATGTCTGCCGCCAATGTCGGCATCGGCCAGGGCAGTACGGCCGTTGCCGATCCGGCAGTGGCGGGCGGAACGGCGGTCGGAGCAGATGGCACAGGCGAAGCACTGGCTGTATCGCCCGGTGTCGACGCCGGCAAAGCTGGACTCGCAGACGATGCTGCGTCATCAGTATCTCTTCTCCTCTTGCTGTTTCTCAAGTTCAACCCAGTCGCTTTCATGAGGATTTGTTCCCTGACAACCGTAAAAAACATCGGAACAAGGGAAGCTCAGGCACACACCTGGATCGAGAATGACCCCATTGACCGACAACCCAGTCCCAATCTGGTTCTGCGGTGGTGTTCCTTGTCTTACTGTCTTCCGCCAGCTTCCTCAATCGTTCCACTTCTTCATCAGACCAGGCACCCGGTGCCGGTGCGGATGCCGAAGCTTGGGGCGGCGGCGGCGGCGGCGGCGCGGCGTACGGGTATGGGTGGTAATATGCCGCAGGATAGTGTGCATAACTTGGTGCCATTGGTAAAGGATATGGCGCTGGGTTAGCGACCACGATTGGAGGTGGCTGGTAGAACGCTGGCATCGCAGGATACATCGGCGGTGGCGGCATCGTTAGCAGCTCAGAAGGATTGGCGAGCTGGTGCTCATAAGATCGGGAATAGCATTTAGTGATGAACACACGAGGGTATCACAAGTCCGCTTCGCTTCAGTGAGCATGACCAATGGATCCATGGGAGTCCCTGGGCCCATCTGATAGCACTGTGCGATGACAAGAGGTGGTGTGCTTTTCTGGTCCATGTCAAAATCAACCACCAAATGAAGAATTGCAACCCACAACAAGTTCCTCCGCAGCTCCATAGAACTCAGCACATAGATTCAGCATCCTCCATTGGAATTCATAGTACTGTAAAGGGATTGAGAATGTTATCATCTCCAGCAGAACCCGAACCTGCTGATTCTGTGCATTAACTTCTGGAAGTGAAGGCGTTGCAACGGCTTTGGCAGAGTCTTTCTTGACCCTTGACCCTTTCGGTCGTCCAGGGCGTCGTTTCGCCGGAGGTTCGGTCACTGAAGACGCGTCGTGGGACCTGGGGATACACTCAATGCCCACCGCGCGACGAGTATCTCGAGGCGGAACTCACACAGGTGTCCCCTCCGCAACAGACGCGACACTTGGCGCGTCGGTGGTCGCAACCATAGAACTGTCATCTGCGGGCTGAGGGGGCAGATGTACCGGGCCTGGACTGGAAGAAGACGCGGTGGTCGAGGTGGTCGCGGGATGAAGCGCGTATGAGAGCGGTCGGTAGTGTTGTATATTCTCCATTTGCACGTGAAACGCGCTTTCTGACACCCTGTCGCGAAGGTCAGACGCGAGATGACAATGTGCGGTGGAAGCCGTTACACGGTCTCACAACAGACAAGATGGGCCGTCGGTTACTCCGAAAAATGTGAGAAACGTGAGAGTAACTATTTCTCGACGGCTGATGGGTATGGCTGTGTTTTGGCGGTGTCACAGGCCATATGTATGGGTGTAGAGGTAAGCACATCTTACATCCAGATTCCAGACGCATAAGTCCAGCCTGCTGACAAACGAGAAAGATAGACCTGCGTGCGAAATTTAAAATTCACCAGTCTATCTCCTCACTTGCCCAAAACTCATGAGCTTACTGCAAACAATTGTCACAGTACTTTGATGGTCCAAATAGTTTGAAACAACACGCTACGGAAACCTATTTTGTGTCCACCGCGATGCCTTGCACGTACGGAGTGCACCTCCCTCCAGATGCGCTCGCTGTGGACTGATGACTACTCTATGGTATTGTTATCTCCTGAGTTCAGGTCCGCAAGCGCTGATCCCAGCTTTGATCGCAGTCGGTCTATACGCAGTCTGAACCTGAGATAAGAAATTGAATATAAAGATCCGCACCACCCCATCCTCCACTCACAGTCGCCATGATTCTTTCTGTCCTCTCATCAGTCGTACTCATATCACTCGCTGGAACCCACGTCGCTGCCTCGACTCGGGATCAGTTTCCTTTTGTGACAGAAACGCAAGAGGACTTTTACGAATTCAAATGGCCAATCCGTAGGGTGGCCGTCATCGGGGCGGGTGTTAGGTGCGCCAGCCACATACAACATTTCTCCTGCTGATCAGTGGCAGTGGTCTGATCGCGTACCGCGAACTCACCGAAGCGGGCTTCGACACTGTCAAGATCTTCGAGCGCGATGAAATCCCGGGTGGAGTGTGGCATTACACGGATGAGCTGCCCGACGACGCGCCGATACCGAACCTGGACCCGGTCGTGGGTGACTTCGAGCCGTCGTTCCCTCCCCAGGGAATGTCGTTGCCCTACGAACAATTTCATTTCGATGACGCGAAGGAGAGATTTCGGAAGCACCGGGCACCGCATGCCGTGTGGAAGTCACTGACTTCGAATGTGCCTGCTGTATGTGAGATACTCCTGCTGAAGTGGCGATAAACTGACGCGTGTGGATTCAGAGCATGATGCATGTGTGTAGACTCTGTGTGTCTATATATCTGCCGTGATGCTGACACTGATCTCGAGTTCACGGGACTGCCTTTCACACCCGAGACCAGTTTCCGTACGTTTGAATACTACAAATCCGATCGCTCATCCACTGGGTTCCATCAGACATCCCACAGCAGACTCTTTGCCGCTACATCCGTTCGGCTTACTCCTACTACGGCATCAACAGCAATGACAGGAACGAAAATGCGTCGTACAGCACTCGCGTTGAGCTCGTCGATAAGCGATACGACGCGGAGGGCAACGAACGTGGTTGGACTCTGACACTGAAGAAGTTGACGACCTTGGGACCTTTGCTGAGTCGAGAGGAATGGTGGACCGAGGACTTTGACGCGGTGGTTGTGGCCACCGGGACGTTCAACGCACCCCACATCCCGAATATTCCAGGCTTGGCGGAATGGAAAATCCGTTTTCCTCAGACCATTTCGCACTCCCGCGAGTATCGATCTCCGGAAAAGTTTGCCAACAGCTCGGTTCTCGTTGTCGGCGCTGGGGTACGAATCAATTTCGCTCGACCTTCCAGTGGTTGATCTCCTGGCTTAGCCCAGCGCCACAGGTGTTTCAGCAGACCTGCAGTCCAGCGTGGCTGCTAATTATCTTTCGCTGCGAGTGGGTCTATCGCTACCCAGATTTGTCCATGTCTCTGATCTCTCTATTACAGCGGAGCGCCAGTGAATCTATCCGTCGTCCAAAAATTTGACATTTGACTGATTGAAGTTGCCAGAGTCGGCAACGCCCTGCAGTTTCTGCAGCTCTTGAAAGACGGAGTCCGTCTCGTTCCTGGCATTGAGCGTTTCCACCCATCCAACCGAACGATTGAACTGGCGGATGGGAAGTGCTCAGCGGCATCGATCACATCATCTTCTGTACCGGGTTCCACTACACATTCCCTTTTCTGCCCCAGTACCACAATTCGTCGTGGCAAGAGGATGGAACGTCGGTGAGGCCGCTGATTACTGACGGGACGCACTACCGCTCGCTGTATCGCGACTTCTTGTACATCGAAGAGCCCACTCTGGGTTTCGTCAATAGTCAGTCATTTGTGGTCAGTTCCTTCCTACCTACTGATATCACTCGCGCAGTGAACCTGGGGATCGTCACCTGGACTCATGGCGATTACACCGCTTTGGCACTGGCAAAAATCTGGTCTGGCAAAGCCCGACTGCCGAGCCAGGATCTGATGTGGCAAGACCACTATCGTGAACTTACTAAGCGCGGAGGGTACAGTAAACAGTTTCCATTGCTGGGGGCGCCGCATCATTCCTGTGAGTTATCCACTCACCTTACTATCGGCAACTGAATCGCAGCAGCATATATTGCATTCTACTCTGGATGGCTCAACAGTGCTGCTGCTGAGTTCGGCGGAAAGATGGTGGGAGACAAGCAGATCTATAAACTAGTCATGCTCACCCGAAATTAGATCGACGGAATGCCCAAAGATTTTATCCCCGCGATCATATCCTGGCAACGAGATCTATTCTACAACACCAATCCAGTTCAGATCCCCCCCGATTTTCCAACTGCGCTGCTTGACGAGCCGGTGGATGTTCTGCACTGGATGACTGGGCGTTATTGAGGGAGATCAACGTGGTGCGGTCTCACACGCGGCCCCTGAGACTGCTGCAGGACCTCGAAGATACACGTAGTACAGGGATCACATAGCAGCTTACAGAAACAGCAATTAATCGACACGCTACTGTTCACCAATCGCCTCCTCCGTCGCCACCGTCATCTCCGCCCCAGTTTCCTATGAACAAGGCTAAGCATTTGGAAATAGGCAGCACCGAAAGGAACGCACCATCGTCACCTCCACCGTCATCACCACCTCGATACCCGTCATCGCCCCTGTCACCCCCGTCACCTCCATCATGCCCATCGAACGCCTCGGCCAACAAGCCGCCCGCAAGCAAGCCTCCTCCGCCTAGCACAGCATGTCAGCACACGAGTGACTGCGGGCCAGACACAGCAACACATACCTAGTAAAAGGGCAGAGCCCATTCCCATCCCACTCTTCTGCGGCGGCGGTGCTTGCTGCACGTAAGTCGGCTGTTGAGGCTGCGATGGCCGTCCAAACATGCCGCCCAGCAGACCTGAGTACATGAGCTCGAGACCTGGCGGTCACTAATTAGACAACGACGCGGCGCACCTTTGTTTTCGGGCGGGGGCTGCTGGTACCCCTGCTGCGGCTGATTGTACGGCGAGTATCCGCCCTGAGGTGGGGGCGACTGTTGGTACCCGGGCCCAGGACCGCCGTACCCTCCTTGCGGCGGGTAAGACTGCTGCTGCTGCTGGCCGGGATACGGGCTACCGCCACCCTGTTGCGGGTAGTATCCTGAGTTGTTCGGAGGCGGTCCACCCGCCGGGGGTGCGTATCCGCCGCTTGGAGGCCCTGGCGAGGACGGCGGGCCCATGGGGTGGGTCCACGTGGTGACCGGTGGCTGAGCGTGTGTGTTCACGTAGAACCAGGCATTGTAGCTGCGCCCACAGTCAGCTCAAGTCTTGAGGGTCCCCTCATGCAATCGATAAGAGAGGGGGCATGGGAGAACCGACGCACTTTGGATCAAATTGGGTGATCCAGCCCGGGGGCAGAGGGCGATTGTCGGGGTTGTTCCCTCCTGGGCTTGGACTCCCGTAGCCGGACATGGAAAGTAGACGCAAAAGCTAGGAACTAGTGCAGATGATGCCTTTATAGTCATGGACTGCCAAATTGCTGTGTGAATGATTACATCACATGTCCTAGATAGCCACGGCTGGGCCGGTGAGCTCAAGGCTATTTCATGGCGATCATCCGAGCTTCTTCCAGCCTTCTGATTACCTAGCTTCTGATCCCTCGTACTTAAGCACCGGCCAGAGGCGGGGAATGTGCAGCTTGCGGTGGCATCGACTCTCGACACGATCACGTGTTCGGTATATACCAGTTGGTCTTAACCCCGATTATCCATTGAAGCAAAGGAAAGCAGCATGGATACAAACCTTCGCACTGTCCGCCATTGCGTCTCTTTACAGACTCATGGTAGGCCTCCTTTACTTGCGACCCTTTCCCTTGGTCTTCTTCGAGCCCTCTTTCTCAGAAATCTCGCTGGCGCTCATCTCCGAAAACTCATCGCCGCTGGCCGCAGTCTTACTCTTGGTTCGCACCGCCTTGGGCTTGCGGATGTGGTGCTCCGGGATCCATTCCTCTGCTAGCTGTTAGCCTCGGGGACTAACAAGCAGGATAGTCATTCACCTTGATATCCACCTGCGCCGGTAGCAGTGACTGTGACAGGCGCACTGACGGGTGCAGGCTTGCGCTTAGGGCGGCCGGTCTGCTTGGGGCCAAAGACCTTGAAGGCGCCGAAGACGAGGCCAGCAAGCATGCCAGTGGCCATCAGGTAGGTGGAAATCCTGAGCAGAGGTTAATCAATGGAGCTGCTGAAGAGACGAATGGCTTGCATCTTGAAGTCGAAGATGGAGAGCTCGGGCTCAACCACGGTGACGATGGAGTCGTAGGCACCGACGTGGTGAACGGATCCCTGTGACAGCTTGTCAGACACTTGGTTGCATTACATGGCTTACACGCACATCGAGAGTGTGGGCAACCCAGATGTTCAGTCGGATATCCCCGGGCTATTGCAGAGTGAGAAATGATATCATACTCCGATGTGAATCATGGCCACCTTGAATCTGAAGAGATAGTCAATCAAAAGAAGCTGAGAAGAGCGCGACGGTTTGTGCTTACTCGCTGTTGAAGGTGTACGGGATGTTAATCTTGCGGGACGACGACAAAAGAACGGAGAGCGGGAAGCTAGTAAGCTTGACGTTGTCAAATCAGCACTGGCCCATGTCTCCGCACACGAGATTCCCCACATTTTTAATGAGCGCATCGTTTTGTACATTGAGCACGGATCCACCGACGCCAACGAGGGAGATGTTCTGCCCAGACAGATTCTCGACGGTAATCGTAATGGTGTTCTTTTCTCCGTTTACGACATCTGCGCAGTCGGGTGAGCAGGAGGTGTGGAGCGGCGCGGTAGGCGCGACGTACGGCCGAAGACGTTGCTCTCGGGGAATTTCGCGGTAGCTACAACCGGTTCGGTAGGGGCCTGCACATCCTCAGCCGTCGTGTCCTCCAGAACAACTGTAATACGGTCAGTTGGAGAATTCGCTGTGTGCGTTGTGAATCAAGCTCACCCTGGGCGGAGAAGACAAGGGCGACAAAAGACAGCACAGTTCCGAGAGCCAAGAAACGCATTATAATCCTAGACCGTGACGGGGAGTGAACCAATTTGTGTGTGGAATGGTAAAAGGACAAGCAAATATGTCGTGGCTCTGATTTCGACGTGACGTGGTTGATGACTAAGCGATATGGTCCTAATGTTTACCTTCGCTCCCTCGACTCGTGCTCCTTCCATGACCTTGATTGCAGCCAGGTGCGCCACAGTTCATTCCTTGGAAAATTTGAATAATAATAGCTTATCTAGGATGCATGGAGTTTCTACATATGAAATAGCACATAAGAGCGTGTAAGTATTAGCATAATGGTGAATTACAACCAGTCACGGTTCTGGTACAGCAGATAAGCCCGGACAATCTCCGGAACTTTAAGCTGTTCCGAACCATCCTGGACGACCAGTGATGTTTTGTGCAGTGTGCTGAGACACTTGTTGACGAGTGCGACCGGAATTCGGACTTCACGGGTCACCAGTGCAGCGACGTCGGATTTGCGGACGCCTTCCGGTCTGCGTGCGAGGATCTCGAGCACGTCGCGAGCAACAGGGAATTCCCGGACGCGGGGGCTGTCGAACGCCTCGTTCAAGATGCGCTCCAGATCGGTCTCGGCAAACATAGCCATCCCCTCTTCACGAAATCGGTCGAGGAGGAACGAGACCGGCTCGCATTGCGCCATTTGGGCGAGGAGAACGGTCGGCAATGGGAGATGTCCGACGAGGTTGAGGAGCTCTTCCGCGTCGTCATCCCAGGTGTCGGCGATGTCCGTCAGGGTGTTTTGTGCAGCGATCGGGGAGAGGGCGCCGAGCGGGGGAAGATACGGCTTTTTGTAGGCAGGACCGAGAGGGCGCTGAGTACCTCGAAGCGTGAGGACGAGTGACACGGAGGAGATGATTGACAGATCAGTCAAAAAGTCCTCGATCTCGAGCTTGGCTTCCGAGTCCCACACCGCGTCGAGGTCGTCGAACACAATGCACGATGCGGGCAAAGCACTGAGCTTGGCCTTCACCGCTTTAGCATCAGACGAGACATTTAAGAACGAGGCCAATTGGGACACTACGTCAACAGCCGTTTTCAGCATCTTGCATTCGACCAGAAAGCGACGATTCGCAAAGGTGGTGACGATCTCCGCCTGATGCATCAGCACGCGAGCCAGCGCCGACTTCCCAGCACCGATCTGTCCGAGGATAACCGCGTGAGCTTGCTCAGTGCCCGCGAACATCTTGACTAAGGCTTCCAGTTCTGCACTGCGGCCGTGGAAGATCTGTGGAGCAGGCGGGATCTCGACCACTGGCTCGGAGACGCTCTCTGTAGGCAAGAGTGCCTTGATTGGGGACATGGCATCCGAGATCTGCCTCTCGAAGGATTCCCCAGCCGTGTCCTTCCGTTTGACAGCTACGCTCATGGAGATGGAGGACTTGATCTGCGCAATCTTCGTCACATCTAGCTTAACAGCGATATTTTGAAGCTGACCTGGAAGATATCCAGAAAATACTGCAACTCCTTCTCGCATTCCAGTATCAAATCCCGGTCGTTGTCGGCTTCGATCAGGCGACGAGCGTAAGAGCGCTTGGATCGGACCTGGAGAACGTGTAAAATGCGACTGAAAGCTCTGCAGGAGAGTTAGACTATGTCGTAGTCCGAATAGAGAGCGAACGTACTGTCCAAGATGATCGAGCGCGTAAGACAACTGGTGGCGATGTTCTTGGCGCTCAGCGTGACGAGCCGCAACTGAGGCAAGCTCGAGAACCATTTTCGAAAGTCGCGTGCAGTCTGTCTTGTTCGCTTCCGTAGCCTGGGGACGATAAACGATAAGCACGGTCCAAAAACCAAGAGCAGCCTCACCTCCACGGAATTGGCCAACAAAAGGACGATTCCTGCGACACCCTTGAGGAGAGGGATGTTGGCGGCCTCTCCTACAACGATCGACGCTTCCAATATGGCCCCGACTGAACTCGCCACCCCAACCACAGCCTTGCTCAGTTTCGATCGATGTGCCTTCACGGTTGGTTCACAGTCAAATGGCACGCCATTGTGCAAAGACAGAGTGAGCGTCTTGTTCAAGGGACTCGGGGGAGGACTATCGAACGGGTCCGGACTGGCGCAGCGCACTGGTATCTCCTTGCCGGCCGCATACTCATCGGAACCCTCCAGGGAGCAGACCGTCGAGTCTGTATCCGCTGTATCGACCAACGTCGCGTCTGTGTCCTGGCGTCGAGGACGGAACAGCAGCGAGCCCCGGCGAAGGCTGGTCCGGAGACCCGGCTTCTCATCTGATGTCTGGGCCGGAGCCGAGGCGGGGCCGGGAGTCTGGGGCTTGCGTCGCTTTGGGCGATGCTTTGAGAGCCAGGACAGCATCGGAGGACCGAGAGATGGCGAGGGGCAGAGCACGCAGGCATCTGGGACTGCCTTGATCTTCAAATGGGATCATCGTCGGAGCATTGCCTCGCCCGATGAGGGACGAAGACACCCTGTGGTCTCGGCACGAAGCCACATGGTGCCTGAGAATTGTGGTGATGATAGGAATCCTGTGCCGATGACACAGGAAAGAAGCAAAGGCAGGAAAGACTGGAGAACGGCTTGCAGGGAGTGATATCGACGCCTACAGAGTGGCGGAACTATTACGACTTGGATGTTCGTGGGCACCGATGTTCTCTAGAGTCCAGTCAAATACGGTTCAACAGACCAAGTTAATATTGGATGCTGAAAGCGCTCAAGGCCTGCCGCTGCCGACCTGTGATGCAAGGCCCTCATCTCTCACGTCTTTCACCCAAGAACAGCCTTCTAGACAGGTCAGATATCTGCACGTTGCTTGATGGTAGAATTTCGGTCGTCATCAGGGGGTTTGAGCGTCAAGGCTCGTTCCACTTTCTTGACCTTTCGTTGGTAAGTATGTAGTTGCGCATAAGTGTAGTGCTTACGTGTATTCAAGGAACCCCGATCAATTCGTGCGGCGATACGGCTACCCGCATTCGAGGGCGAGCGAGAAGTTCCTTGAGAATGTTTTACCTCACAGTAAATCCAGTTCATGGAGTTGAGTCCTCAGGTCACAGAGCTGGGTTGCAACTTCGACTCTGGTCAAGCTGGAACGGGAGACGGCCATGGCAGACCGCGGTGATGCCGCCACGCACCGCCACTGCCTACGTCATTATGCTTTGTCCGCAATCTTATCCGACGCACGGAAAACCGCGACGATTACACGATTACAGACGTTGCCGCGGCAGACCCTAATACCGGCTGATTTCTAGACCATGCTCGCCTCGCCTTCCTCCTCCAACCATGTCCAATCCTCATCCAAAGCCTGTACAGGAACCCGAAGAAGTCTGGAGTGCGGAGGAGGACCAGTACGAAACTGACCCCTTCGTCACTGTGTTCCCTTCGCGATCACGCTCGGTTGCTCAGCGGAACCCCTCGACTCCGTCCTTACTTGATGAGCGCGCCCCACTTCTGGGCGCTCCCCCTCGGCCGCGGAAGAAATTCTTCCGACCACGTCCGCTCTGGCTGGTCCCCTTCGCGATCACCACTGCTCTCGTGGTATGTATGCGCGCCATGCCGTCCGAGCCACGTCCTCAGCGCTCCCATAGCGTGGAATGACCCTTGCGCCACGCGTGGAAGTCTATACCCAATTGGCATGTGCGCAAATACAACAGCAGACCAACCAGGCGATGGACTCGGCCTTTCATCCTACCACTGTTCGGGTGCACGGGGACTCTGCGCTTCCCGTCGCATTAGATTACCGAGGTGCGGCACCCCCCACGAAGCAGAGATGCACATCAGACCCAGCCGTTGCTGCGCGCATAGGTATGTTGTCTCTGACGCGTGGGATTTCCTGAAACATGTTATATTTAGCGTGGATACAAACGGCGTACTCCACCATTATGGGAGTTCTGAGTGCGGTCACGACTGGATGGTGGGGACAGCTCAGCGAGCGGTACGGTCGGACGACAGTCCTTGCCATCTCTAGCTTCGGCTGGCTTGTAACGTGCGCCTCTAAGATTCTATTGTCGGGGAATTGTCTTATACTTGGACCAGGGATGTGATCTTCATTATGATCTCCAACGACAGCTTCCCTCTCTACGCACACGGAAACATCCTGATCCTGATTGCCCCGATCTTCGAGGGTTTTCTTGGTGGCTGGTCCAGCTTGCAATCTGGAACGTCGTCATATATCTCGGACTGCACTTCTAGCGGCAGCAGAGCCTCTATATTCTCGAGATTTACTGGCGTTTCCTTCCTGGGCTTCAGCGTGAGTGCTCACACTCCAGAGGGTATCGTAACTCAACTGCCTACCAAGGTTGGACCCATCATTGGAGGCTGGCTGATCAGGCATCCCTTGCCCTGGCTAGAAGGGGTGACACACCCTCGTCAGATCCCAGGGCATGCTGTCAACTCCGTATTCTGGGTTTCGGCGGCTGGCTCGCTATTCAACTTACTTTACATTCTTTTCATTACACCAGAATCTCTGCGGCGGGGTGCCACTAGCACCATCGAAGCCGAAATCGAAGCGGATAGCGGAACCAGTTCTGCCTCCCCTCGTCGTATAATCCATTGAAGCTCGTGGGTAGCGTTTTGCCCCTCTCGCGATCTTCCTCCCCGTCCGCATCCCGGTCGACCAATCCTCGCGAAAACGGCTAGATTGGAGCCTGACGTTCCTTGTTCTAGTTATGTTCATGTTCATGCTTTGCACTGTGAGTTCATGGGCCTCCATGCTCCGGAAGTTGACTAATAGAGGTCAGGGACTATTTCAAATCAAATATCTTTACGGTAAATAGGCTGATTTCCGCCTTTGCATTAGTGCTGACTCTTTCCAGGTCGAACTATCTACGGATGGGATGCCGAGCAACTATCGTATTACATCTCCTTGATGGGAGGTGGTAGAGCTGTCTTCTTGCTCGTATTCTTTCCCTGTACGATTCTTCATTTGAGATCGGTGTCCATGTCCTGATCAACTTCAGACATCATTTCTCGTTTCAAACCCAAGTCGCCGCCCAAGACTGTGATAGGTGCTGATGGACAAATCGAGAGGGTAAAGCCCACAAAAGGACATCTCGCCAAAGAGATGAAATTCGATCTCCGACTCGTTCGAATGTCGCTTTTCATCGACATGCTGTCCAACGTTGCAGTCATCCTCTCCCCCGCGCCATCATATCTCCAGCACATCGCTGCTGATGATCCGCAATTCCGAAAATCGCAGGCAATGTTCGTCATGTCCACATGGATCGGATCCTGGGGCGCAGGATTGCCGCCTGCGATTCACAGCCTCTCCTTGTCGATTGTGCAGTCGCGAGCTCTGTTAGAGGAAGAAGCAGGTTCGGCCGTTGTCGATGCTCCGGTCGGTCGGCTTTTTGGTGCATACGCAGTATTGCAAGCCCTTGGGCAGATGATTATTGGGGTCAGTCAGCGCTTACATGTATTACCATACGTTCTGACCCTCCGACAGCCCATTCTCTTTGGGTTAATCTACTCAAAGACTGTGGGAACATATCCCAAAGCGATCTTCGCATCTTCAGCATGTCTGACGGCTATTGGGCTGCTTCTCTCTGTTTTCTTCCGCAACCCTCTGCTGGACATCAAAGGCAAACGACGAGCCTTGCCCAGACAGCGCGCAGCGGATCTCCCCCGCGGACGGTCGCGAGGGACTAAAGATTTGCGCAGCGGGAGTGAATCCAGCAGCACAAGCGAGACCGAAGAGTCAGAGGCTTGGAGGGGATGATTTCGGATATTTGGTCGCGATTCTATACAATCTACATACACACTGCATGGCACATGCATCAATCTTATCATCAGTCCTGTGACCCGCGCGTCGTCCCGGGCAAGCTTTGCGGCAGCGTCCGGAAGCGCGAATTGCTTCGTCCGGGCTTCAAACTAGCTATATCGTGCCAGGATGTAACTGTACATCGCCCTTGAGAAAAGGTGGGATATCATGGCGACGGATAGGGGCTGCTCACGTGCGGTTTCCTTGTCAAGAATTCTTCTCCATCGCCCATCCCATGTCTCTGTTCAAGAAGAAGTCTTTTTCGCGTTCTGCCACACCGGTCAGCTCGTATGTATCTGCCCTGTCTCAAGCTGAGGCACACGGGCTGAAGACCATGGGCCCGACCTCGACGCCGGCCTTGTCCATCTCGTCCTCCGTCACGTCGTCCTCCGAGGACACCGTGCTTCATGAAGACCAGGACAACGAAGATGGCTTGGCGCTGCCACCCCGTGCCCCCAACTCGTCCGAGGTATTCTCGACGGTTCACACCGAGTTTGGGCACTGCTCGAATGACGCATACCGCTATGTCTCGCAACACCCCGCTGGAGCTCCTCTCCCCTTGCACGTCGAACAGGACCCCCCGTATTACATCCTCTTTTCGACCTACATCAGGTGAGAGCGGTCTCTCTCTGTGTGCCGCGTGGTCTGACTCCCATAGCTACCTCATTCTTATCGTGCTGGGCCATATGCGAGACTTCCTTGGTAAACGGGTTTACCCGGCGTTCTACAGGCACTTAATGCCTCATAATGTGTGTTGTCTAATTGTACGCGGAGTCTTTTCTGATCGTTTTCACAGGGATACGCGCCTCTGAACTCGGATTTCGACTCGTTCTACACTCGGAGACTGAAAACACGGATGGATGAATGCTTCAACCAGCCCGTGACCGGTGTTGCAGGGCGGACGATCCAGCTACTCGACCGGTTCTCCTCCGACTACAACCACACGCAGCTCCTGGCGGGTACGCGCACACGCGCGCTGAACATCTCGTCGTATAACTACCTCGGTTTCGCGCAGGGCACGGGCGGTTGCGCCGATGCGGTCGAAGCGTCTATCCGGGAGCACGGAATCACGACGTGTGGCTCGCGTCTGGAGGGCGGGACGAGCGACCTGCATGTTCTTGCCGAGTCGCTTGTGGCCCAGTTCGTCGGGATGGAGGACGCGACGATCAGTTCCATGGGCTTCGCGACCAACTCGACGTTCATCCCTGCGTTAATCGGCAAAGGGTGTCTCGCTATCTCGGACGAGCTGAACCACTCTTCGATTCGGTTCGGTGTCCGGTTGAGCGGTGCCAGTGTGCGAATGTTCAAGCATAACGACATGCACAGTCTTGAGACGCTTTTGAAAGAGGCAATCAGTCAGGGTCAGCCGAAAACGCATCGTCCGTGGAAGAAAATCTTGCTTCTCGTCGAGGGTCTTTACAGCATGGAGGGCACGCTGGTCAATCTTCCTGTGATTATGGAGCTCAAGAAGAAATACAAAGTGCGTGTGCTTCTGACTGCGTTGTCTCCGAGTCGGTTTACTGACTTTTCGCCTCAGTTTTACCTGTTTGTGGACGAGGCCCATTCGGTTGGAGCTCTCGGGCCGCACGGCCGAGGAGTCGCAGACTACTTCAACATTCCTCCGCGGTCCATCGACATCCTCATGGGTACCTTTACGAAAAGCTTTGGTGCCGCGGGCGGTTACATTGCTGGAAATAAGGCGTTGATTGACCGGTTACGAATCCGGGGCCATTCGGGGACTTATGCCGAGTCGATGACACCCCCCGTGCTGACGCAAATCATCGCGAGCATGGCCAGCATCATGGGCGTCGCTCAGCCTACTTTGATGCGCAGCCCAAATAGCTCGTCTTCGACCCTGCAGCCTGCTGGCGAAGTCGAGATCTATCAGCACCCCGGTCGGGCACCCATTTCGTCTCTGCCCACCTGGCTCTCGCTCCCTCCGGCTCTGGCTGACGGCAGGGAAGGCAACTCCCGGCTCCGGCGCTTGGCGTTCAACTCGCGCTACTTGCACCAGGGGCTGATCAAACTGGGTTTTATCACGTATGGGCACCCTGCGTCGCCCATCGTCCCGCTGCTGCTGTTCAACCCGGGCAAAATGAACATGTTCCACTGCCTGATGAAGCACCGCCGCACGCCCATCATCATCGTCGTGGTCGCCTACCCGGCCACGCCGCTCATCACCAGTCGGGTCCGGTTCTGTGTCAGTGCGGCCCATACGAAAGAGGACATCGACACGATCTTGCGCGCTTGTGACGAAGTCGGAGATATCCTTGACCTCAAGCATGGGATACCGCACAGCCAGCGATGGAGCGTCGACATGATCTGCGATAGAGCACTGGAGGTTGTCAATGGATTGTAGATGGGAAAGTAGCGTATCCTTCGTTCCTGTAATTTTATCGTACATATTTTACCCAGATTATACCATCGCGTGAGTGCGGGGCACAGCAATAGCGTTGGATTTTTTTTTACACCCCACTGGCAGAACTTGAACAGCGCAGGTCAGGTTTCTCATGGGGTGAATGGCAAGCAATCTCGTTTCTCGCACGCAGAGTCAACGCCTTAGACTTGCAACGCCTTGTGAAGGAGGCTGTGGTTGGATCGCTCAAGCCAAGGGCCAGGATCAATCAGAACGAAAACGGAGGTTCGAAGACTGGTTGCTGTACATAGCGCATATGTCATTTCATGGAAGCATACTCGACAAATACCCGCGCCGTCTACCACCGCCAACCAAGAGTGCACCCACTCCCACTCAGCAAAGCCACACATCATGTCGACTTGGCCTTGGCGATGGACTTCCTAACTGCGTCCCTCCGGGCCTTCTTCGCCAGCATCACGCCGAACCGCTCAAAGTCGTTCAGCGCGGCGCGCTTCACGACGGCCGCGCGCTTCTGTGCCCAGCTCGACTTGTCCCACTTCTCGACGACGGCCTCCTGCTCGACCTGCTTTTTGATCACGCCCGTGCCCGCGCCGCGGGGCAGTTTTGTGAGCGCGAAGGGGGTGAGGGTGAGGTGCTTGTACGGGAAGGCTTGTCTTGGCACGCCGGTGGTCGGTCCGTCAATGATAGCCTGCAGAGGGTTCAGAATGGCCGCGGGAAGATGGTGGGGATGTGCTGCATACACGGTTGTGGTCAATGATCTCGGCAATGACGGCAATTTTGCCAGAGGACGGACCGGACTTGAGGAGGACGACTGAGAATGAACGGATAAGAAGAGGAGCTCTGGGAGGGACTACTGACGCACCACGGCCGACTTCAACGAAACGCTTGAAGGTGGAATCCTGGCATAAGAGCGGATCAGCTTGGACGTCGGGGAGCGGGATTTTTAGGCAAGAAGTCGGATCTCTTGTAGATTGCGAGCGCAGGGGGGATGTGCAGGGAGGTGGATGGACAAGGACGGACACTTACACTCATTTTCGATCTTACTTACGAGGGCGACGACGGCGCGAGTTTTTGAGGTTGACTTGGTGAGTGTCGGTAGTTGCCGAAGGACTGTGCAGCCATGATTCATCGTCGCACGTGCGCATAGCACAGCCTCGGATGATGGTCACGATAAGATTATCATGATCGGTGATCGCTCGGCTTCAAGCCCCTCTCCGCGTGCAGGCCGGAGACTACTTTTTGATCGTCCAAAATGTATGAATTGCGTTATGAAATGTAGGTATGCAGTGAATACAATGCTAGATGTACTTATGCCAAACTAATAAGATCCTGTTGGTGCATCATGGCTGTAGTCACACCGATCTCCGTATCGGCACCTAAAGGGGAGGTCAGGACCGAGGTTTGCTTTATCAATGTACTGTCACTCGCCTGCCTTGGGCAAAGAAATTGCAAGGGGTGTTTTTCCTATTCTGTCTAAAATCGTCTCCGCCATTCGAGCCTCCTCGTCCTCGGCCCCGTCCTCGGCCGCGACCGCGCCAGGATCCTCGCTCTGACGCACTCCCATCGGTGAATGGCTGTTGCTGCGGCTGCTGTGCGCCGTACTGCTGTTGGTGCGAGTAGTCCAGCTCCTGGTTGTTCCAGTCAGGATAGCCTTGCTGCTGTATCGCCTGTAATGGGAATTGCGACAGCTGGGCGAGCAGTTGCTGCAACTGCTCCGGGGGGAGGGAGCCTAGTCCCATGTCGAAAGATGCCGCGGCGCTCTGATCCCCGACGGCTGGCGCAGCCAGCTGGCCGACGAGATCTGCTACTGAGGCAGGCGGCGCGCCGATGTCCTGGACAGGCACTTGTTGTTCACTCCAGAACACCTCGTCGACATCCGGTCCGCAGGTCATTTCTGTGAGCTGCTTGTCCGTTTCTTCCTCAGAAATCACCAGCGGAGGCTCCGCCGGCGAGTCCGGAATCGACGATGGGTTCATGTAAGCAGCGATGAGTACCGTCTTCTCTCGCTCCGTCTGGATGATGACTTCTTGACTTGCGGACCCACGTGCAGGAACGTCGTTTGGAGGCAGCTCAAACGCTGAAGAAGGCGGGTCAGCGCTGCTCGCCGTCGCCAACACGAGACTCACGCGATGGCTCAGCCCAGTCCAGGGTTTCCTCGAACACCAGCATGTGGAGAGCCGCTCCCTCATTCCGATCAAGATCACGCAGGCTGTGCTGTTGATAGCCCCCGCCCTAGAATAAAGCATCTCAATAAACGCATACGCTACGACGAAAAGAGCAGGGCTGACATCCGCATCGTTCTCGTCTCCGTAGTCAGCACGGTCGATCAACCGAACCGCCTCCAGTGCATGGTCAGGTGCCCAAGTCACGGTCTTCTTTTGCTTTCCCGTCTTGACTGACACGGTGCTAGCCGCGGCCACTTCAGATCCCGTGACCTGGACGGGGGACTCCGTGCGGAGCGATGCCGGCGTGATTGGGGAGCCTTTCCGTTTGTTCATGAACTGGAGTGCCTCTTGGAACGGATCGATCGCATTCGGCTGCGCGATGTTCGAGTCAGCATCTTCTTTCTTGAAGGTCACAGGTGCTTTCTTGAAGCTGGGAAGCTTCTGCTTCTTGGGGGCTGAAAAGAACGACGAATCGGACTTGGCGTCTTTGACCGCTGTAGACTTGACTCCAGCCTCCTTCTTTACAACCTTACTGCTGCTCGCAGAAGACGTCGTTGCCGGCTTCTTCAGGGGCGGAGGTTTGGCCGGGGGCTCCGACAACTTTCGCTTCCTCGACTTGGGATCTTTCATGAATAGGTCAATTGATGATATTTCGGTCTGAGGTAGCGTGACCACGCACCATCCACCGGTTCTTGTTGCTGCGACTGCGGCGTCTTATCCACAAGAGAGCGCCACCGCCGTTCGATATTGGTCCCCATATCCCTGATTGCTATGGATTCGTTCCAATCGTTCATTCGTAATTGGTTTAGGAAGAGGGGAGGACATGCAAAAAAAGATCGTTAGATACATGCGCTTAATACGAGGACTCTCAGAAAAAGTTCGTAATTCAACAATTTCATAACGCTGGGAGAAACCAGTGATCACAGCACAGAAACGGTGCTCACCAGCTGAGGATGTTTCTTTGGCCAGCTTGACAACGACCTTGCCCAATTTAGATGATTTGAGAGTCTCTACTGTCAACGGAAGACGGTCGACAATCTGCAGCAAGTCAGTCTTGGCATGCGTTGACAGTGCGAGACTCCTCACATGGAGGAGCGGCATGGTCGTTTCACTCAGATCTTCACCACCATCTGCAGCCTTGTGGGAGGACATGAACGCCGCCTTGAGCCACTCTCTGGTGATATCCATCGCAGCCGAATTCTCGGCCCATGCACGGAAATAGTGGTTCCCAGCCCCGTCCCGGATCTTGGTCAGGATCTCTAATCGCGTGGCCCCATCTACCTCTGAGGGCCCATACTCCAACACCCGATTTGTCAACGAGGTGACTGCCGCAGCCCCTGTAAACGCGTTGCCTTGCAGCAGAGATCGGATCCCATTTACGAAGGCGGCTTTGCGCTCCTGGGGTGAGGGGCCTGGGGCCGCAACGGGAGGCGAGTGAGCTGGGGGTGGTGGCAACTGTGGTGGACTCTGCGCTTGCACCTGGGGCTGTGATTTGCCGAGGGGAGGATAGTATGCGCCGCCCATGAGAGGATTCGCAGACGCGTGCAAGACATGGGGAGAGAGCGTCCCCTGAGTCGGTGATGAGGCGAGTGAGGATGACGATTGCTGGACCTGGGGTTGCGGGTACGGCTGGAGGTAGTGGTATGGGTTGAAGGGCGGTTGTTGTTGTGGCTGCTGTTGTGGGTGTGTCTGCTGTGCAGGTCGAGGTTGTGAACTGGGCGGGTTGGCGTAATTGGATGCATACGGATCGTGGTGAGCGCCGTTCGGTGTCGTATTGTTCATCGTCGTCAGAGCAGGGCTGAGACCATAGTCAATATCCATATTGCGAAACTAGCTTGGGAAACTCACTCAATCATGAGCGATTGCTGTGAGGATGAAGCCGTGCTTGAGCTCGTGGCACCATTCAGTGTAGAGTAGTTGGACAAAGGGATGGTGTCCATGGCCTGCGACGTCTGTGGAGTAGGCCATCGTCCGCCATAATATGGCTGTTGGTGGGAGCCTCCGTAGAATGCGCCCGCGAACTGCCCGATGTTGTAAAAGCTGCTCGGCGATGACGCGTTGGTGGACGCCACTGTTCCCGCTGGTGACGCCGACGGCCCTGGACCACTGTCTCAATACAGATTCAGGTGGATTCCATGAAACACACCTGTCAGTTCATGAAGATTCGTGAACTCGGACAAATCGAGGGAAGGCTGAGGTGAAGCGGCCGGGCCGCCTGGCGACTGCTGGCTATGGACGACGCGCTGGCCCTGTAGCTGGCTTTGTTTTGCCCATTCGTGTGGTTGAGACGGAGGAGGAGAATGGTGAACGTCTGGGGTTAACCAGTTGCTGCTGTACATCGACTCCATTTGCAGGCGACAGTTACTCGTATCTTAGAGCGCTCTTTTGGGGCTCTGTTTTTTTTCTCAATACGGGCTTGGGTGGACACACGGACAGCACTGGCTTTCAGCACTGGTCGTTGGTGCTAGCGTGACCGCTTTCCGTCGCCGCCGTGGTCACCGTTCTCCGCAAAGTGGTTTGAAGGGCTGCTGCTCTACAGCGGCGAGTTTGATTGTCGGAGTTTGAATTTCGGTGGGTCACAAGATTGAAGGCCATTGAATTGAATCAACAAAAATATTGCTTACATAGTCAACTAAATCAATCAGTAAAGCAAATTTTCAGTCACGGTGTTTCAGAAAATCGCCTTATCTTTCCAACTCTCTCCCACTTACGGTACCATTCTAAATCATGGCCGACGTTGACCAGCGCCGCAAAGATGTCAGTACCTTTCCCTTCCTTGAATCTCAGGCTCTCATCCACGTCTCAGATGGTGGCAGGGCTCGAAGCTGCAGCTGCAGCCATGAGATCGTCCTGTGCGAGTATCGAGTCTGCCTCGCTTGCTATGCGCCAGTGCGCGAAACTGGCCGAAGACTTCGCCGCTTCCTTCCAAAAGTCTGGCGGCTTGCTCAAGGGCAGCAAGGGCGACGAAGACGACGACGAGCATGCGAACGGCAAGCGCAAGCGTGGCACCAAGAAGGAGAAGGACCCCAACGCACCCAAGCGTCCCGCATCCTCGTACTTGCACTTTCAGAACGAAGTGCGCAAGGACCTCAAGGAACGCTTTCCCGAATCCACCAACACCGAGTTGTTGAATATGATCAAGACTCAATGGCAGGACATGTCTGAGGCGCAGAAAGCGGTTCGTTCACTATTTTCGCGACGGCACGCGTGTCTGACGCGTCCCAGGTCTACAATGATCGTGTCGCGAAAGAGAAGGCGCTTTACGCTGCCGCGAAGACCGCGTACGACGCGCGCTCGCCCGAAGAGGTTGCTCGCGCAGACGCCGAGGCAGCTGCTGCCGCTGCTGTGCGTTCCGCGTTCATCCCTTCGTACCCAATTTCTAATGTGTTCTCAAGGCCAAGAAAAAGCCCCGTGGTCGCAAACCCAAGACGACCGCTGTCGCTGCGCTCTCTCCCACTGTTGTCCTCGCCTCCGATGAGGAGGAAAGTACCGAGTCGGATCAAGAAGATGCTCCTCCCATCAAACGCATGGCAGCCGCCGCTTCCTCATCCGTAGCCTCGGATGAAGAGGATGAGGACGAGGACGAAGAGGAAGATGAAGAGGACAACCAGCCTCCACCGAAGAAGACAAAAAAGGCAAGCCCACCTCCGCCTGCACGGAAATCTGCCGTCAAGGAGAAGGACCGGAAGAAAAAGTCGAAGGCATGATCCGTTGGTACCCAAATTTCCTTTCGTGACATTGTTTATTGGTTACGTTCACACCTTACATTGCTTCATAGTGTACTGTACTTATCTACTAACCCAACAACTCTCGTTCTCGACTCACATGGGCCCGCTATACATATCGTCCCATTACCTACAACTTGCGTCTTCCTTGCACATACTTGTTGAAGATTCAGCTCGCTTGTAATGTCAGTGGACCGCTTTTTTGCAACTTCCTTCTGGCCCCTCCTCCCTTGAAACCCTGGGCGGCGTCCCACCTCAAGCCTGATGGGTCGAAAAGTGGTTTGCAACGATTTTTCTTGAGCTTCGGAGTTGCCAGTAAGTTCTGAGGCCTAATGAGAGCGCCTTTGTGGGAACCCTCTTGTGTGTGCCGGATCTCCAGCGTAGCTACCCCACATTTTGCAATGCGGAATCTACGCGCTCTAGACTCGTTTTGAGCGAGACGATGGGCAGGATCGCTGCGATATGACCTGCACAGTGGTCAATGCACATCAGCAAGCACTAGAGGATGGCGAACTGTGGGTATCGTCAGCTGACATCCATCGAGAAAGAGTTCTTCGAATGGGTGTAAGCAGCGTTTTCTCGATATTGGAAATCTGATCACGATCCCGGATGCCAGTCTTCAAAGGGGTTCATAAGCTGCACTGAGGCGAAAGTGGGGGCGTCGCACCCTATTGCCTGTATCTCGAACGAGTAGAACGTAATATAACGAAAGACATTCCGTTATCCTCGCAGGTTCATGCGACTCCCGCAAGTCATCGAGCGTTACGTCGGCGGAGCTGAAGAGGTCAATGGGATCAGGCCGGAAAAGCACTGGCCCGAAAGCCTGTAACAATTTCGGCGAGGCAAATAAATTGGGCTTGTTTGCTGTCGCAAGAGCGTCTAAGACGGCTTCTTTCACTAGTCCAATGGCAGCAACGCGAAGCTGAGGGAAATCCGCGTCCGTCGTCAAGTCCTGCAGAATTTGCATGCGGAGTTCTACAGGCGAGTGCTTCAGCACCAGGGAGAGGATGCGAAACGCGTGGTGTCGAGTCTGATCGTCAGGATGGTTACTGGCCAGGACCGATAGCAAGCCTGAAAGCGGAGCTATGGTTTCGAGATCCAGACTGGCGATGTTAGGCAGTGTCTTCATTAGCAGAGCCAGGCATTCATCCAATGCCTCGTTCGTAGTCAAGCAAGAAAGCAGCACCGGCTGTTGGCGCGTCAAGATTGAATGTGCTTCAGCAGGTGGCATGTCAGAATGGGCGAGAATAATGAGAGACGTCAGGGTGGGAGAGCCGAAATCATGGCCCCAAGACGAAAACGCTGTCTGGGATTACTTTAGTCCAACCCTCAAACAGGGGCACAGATAATTGACTGCCTTGACGTTCATGACTGCTTCCTCTCCTCGTTCCCAGTCGGAGGACATCGTGGACCGAAAGACCAGTCGCGGATATAGCGACATAAACGTTCTTTGTGCCAGTGATGACTGGATGCAGTGAGAGCAGTTCGAGAGAGTGGTATCAAGAAGGCCGTCTAAGATGACCTGCACACATCTGATGGGCGAAAGTTTACGCAAATGAACATATGTCACTGACCGAGCAGCCAACTGCATCTTCGCTACCGACCATCTTGGCCCAGCGATACGTATTTAAAGCAAGCGAAGCGACAGCATCCAGAACGTCATGGCCTTGGTCTTTGTCGAGACTCGTCGCCAGAAGCGCGATATTTGATTGGAGCTGTTGCACAAGAGGTTGGATAGTTTCTGATGGTGATTTCTTGCGTAATCTGAGACGCGGGACAGCTGGAGTAGTATCAGGCAGATGTTCGTGCACTCAGAAAGATAGCGGCACACCTGAGCTACACAGCTTGACCAACAAGATGAGCTGGTCTGCTTTCGATCTTTGACCGGGCTGCTCTTCGTCGAGTTCCTCCGTCTCCAAGAGTACAGAAAGATGCTCCAACGCCTCCTGAACAGCAATCACGGTTTCTTTTGCAGAAGCACATTCTCCAATGACCGCTAGGATCTCATCTGCAGCGGGTTGAAGGCAAGGGAGCAAACACGGCACCAAGGTCAACGTGTCCTGGATCGATCGTGAGACGAATATGGCGGAGAATTGCCAAGCTCACGAGATCGTCCTTGATTGAAGACGGCGCATGGCACAGAGCAGTGTATATTCGGGAGAGTGGGACGATGGGCGCGCCGGCGTCTTGGGTAGCAGAAAGAATGAGCGCCGTGAGAGCCTCTGCCTCTGGAACGTCCTGTGCGATGAATGTAACTATGCGGAACTACTGTCTGGTGGAGATCATACTGCTGAAGAAGATCCCGTAGTTTCTAGAAGAGCTTGTAGATCGTTCGTCATCGTTGAAAGCTTGGAGCTTGAGGGCATAAGTAAATTATCAGGCGCGGACGATTGCATCAGCAGATCCGATGCCATCGATTAGATTACCAGTCCCGAGGAACAAGGACTCCGCCACTTGCAAAAGTCCAACCAATGGCCGGCCGGCAAGTACATTCGAAGTGGCGCAGATGTTCGTGACGTGACGTATCGTGACAAGCTTTGACCCTCAGTGCGGAACACATCTTACTTCCTCTTTCATATCTCTTGCCTCTCTGCGTCGCTTACATGACAAATACTCTGAGAAAAGCATTAAATCTTTAGTCAACCTCGGATCTCTTGATGCTATCTTGATCCCTCGATCCATTCGCTCGAGTTCACTCCTCCGCGTCTATGAAGCACTGCTCAAATCATGAATCTCGCCGCTCCCTATGCATCCCTGTCTACAACTCTCGTCATGCCACCACCAGAACTGTTTTGTTTCTCCCTTCTCACATCCCTCAACTCAAAGTTTCGAGACGCCTGATATCGAGAACACCTTCTAGATGTCGGCGCCTTTTGCCATAATAGCTACTCCCAAAGCAAGAAATTCCTTGAGGCGGCTATTCCAGCCCGGAGATTCTTTCTCCCAGGCTCTTCCAGGCTTTTCAATAGCGTTCGTCGTGCCGGCCGCGGCCGATCGAGTTGCACAGGCTATCTGGGATATCTACGAGCGGGCTGGAAGGACTTGTTCGATCAACTTGTGGCTGACTGTGATATACTGATGGTTGAGCACCTTCGTGGCGGCAACTGCAAGGCTCCCCAGCTGTCTGACACAGCTCACTCCACTGCCGTCGTATGCATCGTTGCACCACGGTACGACGTCGATCACCTCCGACCTGGTCGCACACTGATATGCCCTCTGATCCTGTCTTCGAGGACAACAAGTGTTATTGGATCCCGGTCATGGAGCATCTATTCTGGATGCTGCAGCTGATCGGGTGTGGGTATGACTATACCCGAGGGCCGCGCAAGATCGCGTTCCAGGAGATGGATAAGCAGAAGCAGACGAAAGGGCGGTGAGTAGACATTCGGTACCTACATCTTGCTCCCGTCAACTGAAGGAGTCAATGCTTGAACCTGATCAAGAGATTCAGCCCTGTGCGTTGTGAGCGTTTCTATCTATAGTCTCAACCAGAATTCTGGGCCGGCAAGAATTTGTCATCGATTTGTTTTTTTTAGAAGACCGGGGTGTCTAGGTCTACTGAAGTGGGATTGAGCGTGCCGGTTTGCCACAAAAAGAGGCCCAATCCGAACTTCCGTCAATGTCGAAGCCGCGGCAAAAGCACAAGACTCGCCTTGGAGCTCGGCCGGTGACCCTCCAGTCGGCATCCCACACGAGTCCTTTCCTTGTCTCGCAATCCGAACATTTGTTTGCGGCATCTCATGTCATGCACTGCCGCACTGTCGGCGTCCGGATGGAACTTCTCACCACGATCGAAGATGAATGCGCCCAAGAACCTGACGACAAATTGCACAAAACCCGACAATCATTCGCGGCAAGATAATTTCATGTGTTGGCGATGCCGGAATCCACGATCGGAGATGCCGCCCATGCACGGGCTCGCCATCTGGTCAATGCCGATATAGTCGTCGTGTGAGTGGAATGGATATTTTTTGTCCCGGTTCGGGAGTTGAGAAGTGAATCTGAACCTGCTTGACGTGACTGTTACTTATAAGCATGTGTCGTACTCAAGCTCCTCGACATCTCCTGGATAGATGTCTGTAGAGATAGCAAAATGATGTCATCAATCTCGAACGACGATCTTCGGACAATGCCGCTACCCCGCCATGCCTTTCTTCTTCCCCTATTGGCAGCAGACTCAGCGGCTGCCATATCAAGCAATGCTCTGCGAGCCCAACGGATGCGCCAATTCGAACTCTCCACCCTACCTTGCATAACATACATTCGGACGCGACGGCTTGGCGACATCCGTCTGGGGACCCCACGCCAGGGCCAATCAAGTATCAAGTGGATGCCCCATCTTCTTCCCGTGTAGATGTCGCGCGCGTTCCCAAGATCTATTTGCGGGGGATTCGCGTAACCTATCAAATGTCAATGATTCTCTGCTTCTGAGCTTGATGTGTGTGGCAGTCCGCTTTTCGTGCGAGTCCAGACCCGCTTTCCCCCACCCCTACGACGCAGGGTCGAGCCCTTCGAGACCCCTCGCCAGCATTCTGCGAACACTTTCTCGTGCTCTTTTGAGCTCGAATATGCCTTGACGAGAGCCAGGATCACGGATTTGTGATCATTGTATCTCCGTGATTTTCCGGCGGATGATCAGCTAGCGAACAGTTACGATACCATGCTCGCTGGGGGGCCATCTTTCGACGTGGCAAAATTGATCTAGATCCAGGATGGACGTGACTGCGCTGTGGTCATATAAAACGCCCGCCGTGAGTGAGGGACGCCAAGATGCCGTTCTTTCTTCCCAAGACAACGTTCCGCGACAGGAAAGCCTCGAATCCCACTTGGACCGAGAGTTCGTCCATTGCTGGTGGTTTTCGACTCAATATTGATTGTTCGCAGCGGATATCCTGAACTCGGGCAATGCCTTGAGTGCGCCAGCAGAGGAGACCGACGTCACTGTCGTCGGCGGTGGGATTCATGGACTCATTTATGCGATCCACTCTCGCAAGCTACACCCGGATCTCAACATCTCGCTATATGAGAAGGCTTCCCGGCCGCAGTGGAAGGTGACGTTCCTCAGAAGCAGCGGCCACGGGACGATCGCTGACTGAGCTGTAGATCGGAGAGTCGACTCTGCCGCATTTTGCGCAGTGGACTAAGTCTGCTGGCATGAAAGCCGAGGTGAATAAATTACTGAAGCGGTGATCCGTTTCAGACTGACGGTGGGAGCACAGTATCTTCTGCGCTTCTTTGGTCTCCACAGCGGACTGGAGTTCTTTTTCCTCGACCGCGAGAACCCCGAAGATTACAAGATCTTCTGCAACAATGGACCTCCCCCGTTCCTGGCCCCTGGTTACCAACTGCAGCGGTCCATGTCGGAGCTGGTCTTCACCGTCTTCGCGCAACGGTTGGGTATCAACGTATGGCACGGTCACGCTGCAGACATCCAGAACACCGTCTTGTCACATGCTGGAGACCAGGTCCCCATCATCCGACAGTCGGACAAAGCGCCGGCGCTGACAGTCAAGTCGCCACTGGTGGTAGATGGCACCGGCCGGTTCCGGCAATACGCGAGTAAAGCAGCGCGCGTCCGGCGGTTTGACGGCTTCAACACAGACGCGTTCTTTGCGTATTGGGAAGGGGTCGATGAAACAAGGTCCCTGAGGTTGGTTCGCACGCCGTGCAAGTAAATCCTCTTGGCAGAGCTGATTGGTGGGCGCACAGGAACTGAAGACCTTCGAGGGTGGACACACCAGCCACATC
The DNA here is from genome assembly GCA_963692855.1 of Mycena citricolor. Classification (NCBI taxonomy): domain Eukaryota; kingdom Fungi; phylum Basidiomycota; class Agaricomycetes; order Agaricales; family Mycenaceae; genus Mycena; species Mycena citricolor. The sequence continues at coordinate 2,859,796 of CAVNYO010000405.1, forward strand.
TGCTTTCCTGAAGGGTGGATGTACCTCATCCGGATGCTGTCGTGGCATGAGTCTCCCATGGAGAATCTGCTCGATATGATCCATTACGTTCTGGATCACGCCGCGCTGGAGACACCGCACGATGAAATGCCCTCGGTCAGTCCTTCTGTTTCCCGACTTGATTGATGGATTGCTGAAATGTTATTTCAGAGCGAGGAGCTCTGCCAGATGTTCGGTTGCAAGATGAAATGGATCTGGAGCATCGGTTATGCGTGCCGAGATGATACTGTCTATCCTGCCGATCTCCACTCGTACGGAAGTTCCGAAGGCGAGCGCAAGTTCAACTTCATCACGCAGAAGTACAAAAAGCTGGGCGATGTCATGCGCCATTTTAAGCTTTTGTCAGACTATCATGGCAAGTGGAGAGAATTCGCTGTTTGCCGGAGACTTGCTGATACCTAGTCCAATAGGGCCAGGAACGACTTGGTACATCCGCAAGAAGTTGTCCTATCAATCCGAGATCGTGTTTGGTCCGGGCTGGGTCACTGTCGGTGACGGCATCGGTTTCACCAATCCGTTGCTCAGTCCAGGAATCAACACTGGCATGGCATCGGCCACGTATGCCGCAGAGCTCACCGCGGCTGCCATCAAAACCAGAAACGAGGAAGAGCGCCTGGCGGTGTGGAAGACATATGACGACTACTGCGCCGGGGCTATACCTTCGCTCAACTTGATGAACCAGTTCCTGTATTTGACATTCATGCACCCACTGCTCGGGCCTCGCGTCGGGTTTTTGTGGACAATCGTCATCGGACACGCGCTGCCCCACTTTTCGCTGCCGCGGGCTGCCTTCACGGTCGACCTCCCGCACTTTGCAGGATTCGCCACCCGCTGGCTCTGGGGCTCGCAAGTCGACGACTGGCTCAAGGTCGCAGAGCACACTGTAGCCAAGCTCATGCCCGTCGACCTGAACCAGCCTGTGCCTCAAGACATCGTCGACGACGTCCTCGCTTTTTCTGAGCAAGTCAAGTCCGAGGTTTTGGCTGCCGGGAAGTATCAAGGCTTTCCATTCCGCTACGAAGGCGAGTTACGCAATTACGGCCCGATGCTTGAATGGGACGAGGAGAAATACGCGGGGCAAGATCGGTTCCAGACCCAATGCGCGTCCTGCGCGGCGTGGCTGCCTTGTCGAGGCGATTGGCGCAAATGCACCTACTGCGGTGTCATGCGGCCGCTTGACGTTTGCGAGGTCAGTGTGTTCCATTGGTTTCTTGCCCCTCATCTTGACAGATCGTTGCAGATCAAATGGAATGTTCCTCCCACCAAGTCCGAGCTCAGCAAGTTTGCAGTCATCGCGCCCAATCTCATGTCTGTGGGCACCGTTCTTGTTGATCATGTCAGAAAGGCAAAGTGTCCGTGCTCGTCGATGTGATGTAGTTGAGGCAGTAGTTCAGATTTCTCTACTATATAATTATTCGCCATCATGTGACCCATGCGAGCAGAAAGAGGCGCGTCTTGTTTGTTCGGAGATCCCCGCCTTCTTTCTTTCTTCCTGCCTCTGTGCTCCCATAATCATTCACATTTCTCTATTTCAACCTTTCACTTCATATGTCCCAGCGCTCTCAGCATACCCGGCGAGCTCGCCATCAGGCGTCTCTCCTCCCCGTCACAGCACACAATCCTGGCTTAGTCTACCTCATGGGACAGCCAGTGACGCTCGATATAATTATCTACATAGCTCGCCAGATGGACCGCATCTTCTGCAGTAATGGCGAGGAGGGAAGGCTTCTGAAGGTCGGCCCCGCAGCCCTCTCTCTGGAGCAATTCATCTACTTGATCGTCAAATCCGGCAATGTCCATATCGCCACCCTCCTCGCGACCTTGATCTATTTGGAGAGGCTAAGGTCTGTGCACAATCTAGATATGACAGCAGGTGCGTGTCGGACGTTTCTCGCGACGACTATGCTGCGGCTTATGATGCCCGTTAGGACGGGCAAGCACCCGCCACCGCGTCTTTCTTGCGACGCTGATCGTTTCGGCCAAGTACCTCAACGATTCCTCGCCCAAGAATGTCCACTGGGCAGCTCACGCGCGCCATGCGTTCACCCTTGGCGAGGTGAACTTGATGGAGCAACAGTTGCTCGCTCTCTTGGACTACGATCTCCGCTTTGACGAAGAAGAGGCTTGCACGACCTTCGCTCCGTTCATTTCGTACTACCTCCATGCACGATCTGTTGCTGTGGATCCCAAAGTCCTTCGATCAACTAAAGCAAGACCTGAGCTGGAATGTCAAGAGAAACAGCAACGCTCGCCAGTCGACTCTCAGCCTCCTTGTCTTACGCCTTCCTCGTCGACATCCTCGACATCCTCGAGCGTGGCATCGAGCGCGTCTGCTTCCCTTGTGTCTACTGTCCGCGGAATCGCCAAGCGTCTATCGCAAACTCATCTGTCATCTCTGCGCTCGTACAGTTCCAACACACTCAATACTCCAAGCCGCAGCTGTGACTCGAGTTCCTCATCTGAGATCGGCTCGCTTGTCGACGATACTGGTTCATCCTCATCATCCTCGTCTGGCTGGGCTAGCGACTCGGATTCAGAGTCTGATACTGAGCCTTGCATATATTCTGACGACAGCACGGCCTGCTCGGACTTGGAAACGTCCTATCGTCCCAATCACATTCCGGCTCCTACTGCGTCAAAAAGGCTGTTCGTTCTCCGACCGGCGCCATACTGCGGACAGCGGATTCCTTCGAACCGGTCTCGCAAGCCGTCGGACACGTCGTCTGTGAACACCGTCATGGCGGCGTCACCGCAGCCGAGGCGTTCGTCGATGGTCCATGTTGCCGCGAAACGAGCATCTGGGCTTAGCGTGAACTCCGCCGACCTGCCGCTCAGTGCGACGATGCCCAGTATTCCCCGGCCGAGCGCATCAGGAAGTTTCCTGAGCCGGATGTGGGGCGCTGCGAGGGGTGAACGGTTCTCTGGGATGGTGGAATCTCGGTCGGATGGGTTGCCTGCGACGCAGAGCGCTTTGAAGCGGCTGGTGCTGGTCCACTCGCGTTCCAACCTTGCAGGCCTTGGCCGCGGTAACCCGATCTCGGATCCTTCGCTGCAAGTCTGAGGGCGTTTTTCCCTTGATTATATCTATCTGGATCGATTCTTGATTGCTCTTACTCTCGGCTCACGGAACTTGCCATTGCTATTCACGATACCACTGGCCCTCAGATGCCAACAATTTACCTATCTTCATCCTATTACTATCCATACCACTCGCACAACTATCCGCATGCTTGTAGATACAAGTCTTGTAATCAATCGTACAGTACCACAAAATAAATTGCATTCGAAATGTGACTTCAAGATGGCTGATGCTTTATGGATTCTGTGCGATAGACTTGATCAAACGTCTCTACGAGAGATTCTGCCAGGGTCTTGTGCTCCTCCCAAGCTGCTACCGGGGTCAAGCCGACTTCGGGATTGCCCCAGCAATCGGTTTCTGCGCCAAACCGGACAGGCTCGTCTGTGAAAGTGATGAACGACAGAGATACCAGAGTGACATGCACCACAGCGATCGCCGCATTCAGAGCAGTTATCGGCAGATGACGTGTCCCGAATCGACCCTGTGGTCCATCTCAGTCTGGAGTCGATGACACGAAACCAGGGGTGCTCACAAGGAAGAAGAAAAAGAATTTCAGTCGGTCGAGAAGGCTCCCGGTTGCGACCAGAGCCTCGCTGATATTCGTCGCGGCGACTCCAGGCTGTGTGACGAAATGACGGACTTGTTTCGGCGGAGGCGAGGTTGCGAGTGCGCGGTAGTCGAACAGGGTCGAGATGAGGTCGATTTGGTATTTCACGCTCTTGTACGAGCGGTCCGTCTTGACCAGCTGCCAGTCGGCTGGATTGTAGAAGAGCGGTGATGCCTCCAATGAGGACGACCAGATGACGCGGGACGCTGCCGGGTAGCTCGCGCTTTGCAGCAGAGGTTCCAGGCCACGGAACTGGGTGGCTTTGTTAGAGTTCGCGCGCGAGGTGCAGCCGGTGCACGCACCATCACATAATGCCCGAACAGATTGCTCTGCCAGACAAGCCCGTATCCATCCACGCTGACCTCTCCGACGTGCTGGGTGTAGAAGTTCGGCCGGGTGACCGCGCCGATGAAGTCGGTGCATAGCTGCTTGACGCATCCGATCCAGTCTATTGCCTTGAAGCTGGCCATGCCGGCGTTGAATATGAGGTGCGAGATGTAAGCGTGTCTGGAGGGTGAGCACGAATGCGTGTGCGCCAAGCTTCACAGCGTACCGTTTCGAAACGCGTTGTACGAACGCGAATACGGTGCGCAGATCAGCCAGGTCCACCTGCTCGATTTCGATTGTGACGTTGCGTCGGAATGCCTCGGCGCGTCCGTCGTATTTGGGTTTGGAGCGTAGGGACGCGATGGACGCGTCCAGCTCGTCAAGAAGCTGTTGACGCGCCGTCTCCCCGCGTTTGGTGCTGCGGCAGGCCATGATGAGCGTGAGGCCATCGAAAGGTGGACCTGCTAGCGTCGGCTCGACGTTGTTGCTCGCCCATGACTGAGGTTGGGCGTCAGGTGGATGAGGGAGGCAGAGTTGTCCGAGTAACCGCTGGCAAATGCCGTATCCCACACCGCTACAATATTTCCTTCAATGTTGTGGTCAAGCACTGGAGAGCAGGGACTCTGACCCGTTGGCGCCGGTTACAATGATGACAGGCTGGGCCATGGTGGTAGAAGGAATGAGGTGTCTGGTTGCATCTCGTACGATACGCGCTCGTCATCATAATGAAGGGGACAGCCTGGGACAGCTTGACCCCAGGACGGACTGAGAGAAACAAAAATGGAATACGCGTAGATAGACAACAGACACAACAGATACACGACTATGCCTCAGACTTCTTCTTCTTCTTCTTTTTCGGAGAGTCGTCACCATTGGCCCCTGCTGCGGCAGCTTTCTCGGCCTTGCGAGCTGCCTTGCGAGCTTTCCGTTCCTCCTCCGTCTCTGCCTGGATGAATGGATTAGCCTGGGCAAGTAAACGCACAGCAAACGCACTGATTTCATCTCCACATCCCCATTTGCAGCTTCGCTCTCTCGTCGTTTCCTCTTCTTCTCCTTCTTTGACTCCTCACCATCGACGTCCATGGAGTCATCGTCGCCCTCCTTGTCCTCCTTTTTCGCCTTCTTGCTGGCTCGGCGCTCCTCCTTGGCCCGCCTCTTTTCCTCCTTGACGTCCTGGACGACCTTGACCGCGATCTCCATAGGGTCTTCACGCTGTGTCGGCACCAAGTCGGCACTGGTGTTATACGTCTTGGCTTCGCCAGACATCGAGAACCGCGCCTGCTTCTTGGCGCCTGCGTCAGCGAATCGGCGCACACCGCCCTCTTCCGACTGGTATTCGAGAGCCCGCAGCCGCGACTCGAGCTTCGCCCGGTTCGCAATACCGATGGCAGATGCAGCGGTGTCTGACTTGCCATCCGAGTCTGTCAATGCGTCTACACGGATTGAGAGTGCTGCCTTGGTCGCAACCATACGGGCCATCTGGAGACATTTAGGTTTTGTTTGTTGAAACGATCAAGAGCGCATACCTTGCCCTTGAGTTTGGGTGGTGCTTGACCAATTAATGAAGCCTACGACGCGTCAATTCAGTCCTAAGGAAAGGATCTCACGAGAGACGAACATGGTAGATGAGTCCGTATTTCGGCGTGTCATGCTTTGTTTTGAGGGCCCGGAAGAGAGCTTTCTCAGCTCCGAGGATCTGTACTGTGCTGGCGGGGTGCTTGGCCAAGCTGAGCAAGCTTCCGGCATGGCTGATCAACCGTGCGCCGACCAATTCGCCGACCAGTGCCGTCAAGTTCGGTGCGATGGCATTCATCCGGTTGCGCAAATATTCTGCCAGCTGGGTGCGGTATGCAGAAATGGAGATGACTTGATCACAGAGGGAGTGGATATGGGCAATGTCAGAATCGGATATTTCCGTGCCCATAGAGATTTCGGCGGCGGCTTTCAGCACGGCTTCGAGATCTTCGGGGAGAACGGCAGCAAAGGATGTGGTGGCTGCATTAGTGCGGAAGCCTGCGCCAGGGTGAGAGGAAGAAGATGACACTGAGCAAAGCTCACGAACCCATCAGCTTGATAACCTTGGCATATGCGATGTTATCGACAATAATTTTGGCCATCTCCGGGAAATGCCAGCCATACCATTCCTGTAATCGTCAGTTGGAGCCCGAGCAGCAGGAGCGGAAGCATGTCCATACCTTGACTCGCATAGCATAGATGTTGATTTCCTTGTCCAGATCGTCCAGCAGTGCGATGGCTTGTACGACCATGGTGTCTACTTTGTCCGGCGAGAATTTGAGCTTGAACCTGCAACAAGGTTCAAAAGGTAGTCGTAAATATGTACCAGATACATACCGGGAGAGCGAGTGACTGAGACCGAGACTCATCGTCGCCAAGTCCTTGGGGTCGATGCCATTCAATAGAGCAGACAATTGTGACCTGATTCCTCGCCACAGGTCCTCATTCTTCCCCTCCAGAGCACTAACATTGATGCTCAGTTTTTTAGCTATTGACCGTGCTGAAATGAGTGGACATGTGAGCGACATGTGCACGAGGCGGAAAAATGTGAACGAGGCGCACATAGTTGCGGGTCAATCACAAGCAGCGAGTCCTTGTTCTTCCCCTTATTCACCACCTCCTCTGTGAGGAACCCCTTCAGCCCTTTCCCAAGTTTCCCATTTTGCAGCGCAGTGACATCCTCGACGGCAGTAGCGGTTGAGTGGAATCGATGTATCGCCTTCAATTTGAGACTTTGTGTGAGAAAAATGTGTGAGATGCAATTTCTGAATCGATTGCGGACAACGCACAGTTTTGTGGCCTTTTCCGGTGTCTCGAACTCCTTGTACAGATCATCACTCTCAAGTTTTGAGGCATCGCCGACTTTGAAGAGGCAGTAGCCCATCGCGGTCTCGTATAGAACGAGCATGATGGCGACGAGCACAAAGATTATGTGAAGGAGAGACGGGCGCCTGCGCGAAGCAGAACTCGGATGGGTAGTACCAGGTAGTACTTTTTGGGAGTGAAGAAATTTCTCGATCACGTGTAGCAACATCAGATGCAGCGATCGAAACGTGCATCACCGCGCTTAGAATTGGGGGGAAGATTTAACTTGGAATTATGTATGCATGAGATGGGGAATGGCAGAAGTATTCTGCCTTATAGACGGATGGATACTTGAGAATCACCCATGCGATCTCAGAACGCGGGCTTTTGGATAGACAAACATTGAGCATTCTCGTACTTTGCCCGTCCAGAGATCAGTCGGCTGCCGACCATGCCGGTCAATAAGCTTCAAATCCCAGGAGACCCTGACAAGCGCCTTCGACATCTTCAATCTGAAGGACGATCGACTCAGTCTCAGTCCCAAAACGAGCGAAGGCAACACTCACCTCCTTCGGCGCAGCGGCCGTGAGAACGGTGGAATGCTCCTTTCCGACCACGACTTCATCCTGAACGAACAATTGGAACTGAATCAAACGTCCGAGAGGTTGAACCTTACTTCTATCCGAATTCCAATGTTGTGGAAGTGACTGGGGTATGCCGAAGAAGGCGGAATGTAGATTCCTTGCAATCAGAGTCAGTGGTAATCAAAAGATCAAACTAGGAAGGCCGACCAGGTTCGATGGTGATGACCATTCCTTCTTTGAGTCTGGGCAACGGGCATAACGAATGTGGCTAACTAGGCTCGAGAAATCGCACATACCCACCGAATCGATCGAAGTGGGCCGATTCGTGCAAATCTACGGAGAAGGTGAAATTGGATCCGCGAATGAGTTCATAGACAAACCTAGCCCGATAGGATGCGAAACATAGTGAGGGAACAAGACCTGTTCTAGTTCTCTGGCTGGCGGACTGATCCCAATCTGCTTCAACTCGTCGGCAAGCAATGAGCATGTCCTGTTGTGTATGTCGTGCATGCTCATGCCGGACGACTCCGTGCAGAGTTTGACAAGAGCTTTTTGTACCGTTAGAACCGCAGTATACAGGTCTCGCTGCGGAGGACTGAACGTTCCAGAAGCAGGAAATGAGCGTGCTACAAGATCAGCCCTGGAATATTACGCAAGGTGATCAGACAAACTGATATCGGACGCATAACCACTGTTATAGACGCTCAGCCACCAGTTCAGATAGTGTATGATGCGGCACCGACTCGTATTCACAAGCAGCATCAATCAAGAGCATATCGTTCTCGTCAATGAGATGGTTATTTGACGTGTAGTGGATGATCAACGCGTTCGCTCTTGGACATGTAAATCAGCTGACGGTGTAAGTGTAGAAGCCGGACCAACCCGGATGCCACAACCGGAACATAAGCAGGTCGTTCGGACCCTGCAAGCGCACAGATGTACTCAAAGTGAGCAGCGAGAGCTCCCTCAGACATGCCAGGTCGAGTAAACCGCATCGTCTGTCACTGGTCAACATGACACGAAGCATTGAACACGCCTTCGCACCTTAGCATGCGCACGACCACTTATCTCAGCTGCCCGTTGCATCACGTCCAGCTCCGCTTTACTCTTGATAGCTCTCAACCGGGCAATCTTGGGTGCCAAGGGTTTCGGCTTGGAGGATCTCAACGCATCGATGACATCATCCGAGGAGTTTCGAGGGGCAATAGACGGCGTAAGATACTGCAAGAGAGATCTTGCGCTCATAGCCTTCCGACCAGTACTGGGGAGGTCGGCGAAAACATTGGAATACCGCAAGATGAGAGGTTTCAGGTGGTCGGCAAACTTCTCGATAGAGAGAGCATCATCGGCGTCAAACAACGCCTTGGAATCTTCGAAAGTCGTCCTGTTGTTTCGGTGAGTATGCGACGAGCAGGTGCATGCGAGAAAACTTGCCCACCGGGCACCATCCCACTTCTCCTTCGCAGGATCTCTCCCCGCCGAGAATAGCGTCATCCTGTATCCCTTTGGAGAACGCGAGGTCTTTTCTGGGAACCGGTGAGAACAGCTTTCCAAAGACGCGACCGCGTACCGAGAACCACCGCCGAGTCAGGTTCATCGAATCCAGTGAGATACCGAAAGTCGGAAGCTTGACGGAATTTATAGCTGTAACTTGCTCAATCGATGATGTCGCATTCGTTCCTCGTCACGCACAAGATCATCCCGCTCATATACTTGATGGTGCCTCCGACGCAGACTACGATGCTGGACTCCGGTAGACCATCCATCAGCTTTCTGCGACGCGTTTCATACTCTTCGGCGGTGAATCCAGGTGTTAATTCATTTCTCTGTACTGGACAGAGTGAGTATGACCGTTCCAGAGTGCACGCATTCAATAACCTAGGTGCGGATGGGATTCGAAGAGTGGTTGGCCGAACGCGGACGGCTTTTGAGCGAAGGCACGAGACTCTGTCGCATATCTGCGAAAGAACAGGGCGCGACGACATGCTATGTGTCCACGGAATACACGCGTAGACATGAATGACGGAGGTGAGACCTGCACCAACCGAAAAGTATGGCTGATGCCATCAAGCGTATGTGATGAGTTTCGGAGGTTCTCGGGCCTCCGACGAAAGCTTTTCTTTTGACTTGTCAAATAGCATATGCGACGTTGAATCACAAGAAACCTGTATACCGGACTCATAACTGTCCAAATTGTACCAACTTTCGGAGCAAGTGCAGATTCTTGACTCGAAATTTCCGCACGCTGATAATCCCAATCACGTGTGTGACTTTCCTAAACAGGTGCCAGCCAGATCGGTCCAGACACTTTCTGCCAACTCTTGACCTCGACCGGCCGACAACGCGCACACCTTCGTAGCGGCAGAGAGCTCCAGCATTGCCAGGCTGTGGCCTGATCAAATTCTTCCAATTCTATTGCGACAGGTCCGGTATCTCCATTACCCTGTCCTGTTACTTCTCGCTCAACGAGTGCTAGGATTTAATGCGAGCTACATGCAATGCATCCGGCCAACTAGAAGCGCGTTGAAGATTTTATATGGGAAGTCCGTATTGCGACTTCCCTCACGCCTCCAACATGGCCGGCATTACTCCCCTAGGGCTTTCAACAGACGTCCGTTTGCTTCTCTTTCTCCGAACTTCTTTTCCGACAACGCGCCCGGCCCTTCGCTTTCCATTCACGAAGCCGTCAATTTGGTGGCAGAAAATCCGCTTCCCACAACACAATCCTCATTGAGACCCTCCGAGGCCTCGCTTGCAGCCGCGCAGGCGATTCGGTTGTGCATCCAGCAAAAGGGCATCTCCGATGCTTTTTTCGTGCTCAACTCCATCCGATACGCTGTGTACAAGCGCTTGACTCCTCCGCTCCCTTCAAAATGACCGGCATGTCTCTTTCCAAACCCGAGTTTGAGGAAGCCGTGCTTCAGTTTGGCTCCGATGTGTCCCCCCGGCTATCTGCGCACACACTTCTGCACGGGTTGCTCAAGAGCGGGATGAAGGAGGAGGCGTTCCAGCTTTCCCGCTTGCTCATGGCGGAGGGAATCAAACTACGCAGCGTCACGCTCGATACAATTGTACAATCTCTAGTGCCGGTGCAGCCCCAGCGCCGGAGACGTGGTCTCTCGCACATGTTTCCTCGTCGCGAAATCCTCTGGGACGTGCGACCGATGTCCTGCTTCTGCGGCCGTCGATGATGGCTGACCAAGGCATGCGATTTGCGTTGCACCTGATGTTTTTGGCCAGGCGGCATCGTCAGCGTCGCACGGACAACATGTTCAAGCTTTTCATGGCGGCAACCTTGCTCAACGGCGAGCTGATCATATTTTCTCTGCTGTTTGGCTGGGCTTGTCGGGACTGGCAAACGGCCTTCAACCTGGAATTGAAGCTGGATGTGTTACCGGAAGATCACCCGCTGCAGGAAACAACCAAAGTCGAGGGATTGAAGCTGCGGCTGACTCATCTGCAGAGCGAATCCATCTTTCCTGATGCCGAAATGCTGGACAAGGGCCTATCGGTGATCGATGCCATCTTGGCATTGGACGGGGAGCTCGACTCGGTGTCACATCGACGTCTGGTTGCTCTCCAGGCACTGGGGAATCTGGCTGGGCTGCTGGAGCGGCAGCAGATTCCGTTTGCGCAGATCTCGACTTTAGTGCGTTCGATGTACAAGTGTCCCAGAGTCGACGACGAGATTTGGATCGTCGGTCTCGGTGGGTGCCCAGAACGCATAAAGGCTTACGACTATTTCCACTCGGTGCTCGAGAAGCTCATCCAGAATGTGCCCAAACAGCCTCCGGCTGTTCGGTCAAAGAAAGCGCTGCGGCCGAACTCGATCGTCAGAGCCTATACTTTCCCCATTCTTCCGCCGTTGTCAGTGCAGAGCTACAACGCCCTTTTGCACTATTCTCTGCGCCATCGACTTTCGCCAGGCATGGGTAATCAGCTTCTCCGCCACATGACTGTGGAACGTTACGAACCTCTCGCCCCGGACTCGGTCACGACCAACATTCTGCTCCGTTCGGCGACATTGCTCCGGAAAGACGAGATGTCGACCGATGTGCTAAGTGCCCTTGTGTCAGAGCAGCTTCAATTCATCACTGCTCCACCGCAGAAGACGGAGATCGTCGTTGACGAGCGAAAATGGGGTCGGAAGCTTGAACGTGTGTCGACTGCACGGGTCGTGATCCCGCCACTACGTACCGACCTGGACGTCTATCTGATCACGACGTACATCTCCTATCTGGTGTCGCGGAGACAGTCGCAGGCGGTGAAGGAGCTGCTGTTCCAGATCATTCCTGAGCTGGACAGCAAAAAGTATCCGACGAACGAGAGCCACGACAAGGCGCAGCGCAAGTTCGGCCGAGAGGCCCTGCTCAGCGGTCTGCAGCGAGCGATTTGGCTGGGACCTGTGTTCTTGACGTGCATGCTCAACGCGCTATCGAAGCTGGGCCATCCTGCTCTTGCCGATCGTGTGTGGCAACTAGCAAAGAAGGCAGAAAAATGCAGCTGGCTGCGGCAGCACGTGCCAGAGCGCGAACCATGGATCTTTGGCCCGGAAGTTTACACGGTGATGATGGACTGCTATGGGCAGCTGTCGAGACGACAGAAGCCTTGGAGGCTCACGCTGGATCCGAACCGACGAATTTCCAAGCGGACGGCGGGGCACTCTGTGTGGGGGTCGTTCCAGTACGAATGCCAGAAGTTGCCCGACCGTAATGGCCCGGATGTGAATGCGCTGTTGCACCGGTTCATGGGACATGCTGCTTTGCAGGTTTTCTTGCGGTTCATGCAGCTTCCCAAAGTCCACCAGCAAGTCACTCAGCTCAAAATATGGCTTCCACCAGAGAATCTTCCCAAGCCCGATGCGCGCTTTTTCAACTCGGCACTTTGGGTTTTCCGTCCTCGGATGAAAGCACAGCGTACTCGATTGCACCGAGAGCATCTGTCTCAAGTTCAGGATGCGTTTACGCGAACAGGTGTGCCAGCGCAAGACGGAGGCTGGAATCCTGCGTTGCAGCAGGTCGCGGAGCACATGGTTGCATCTGGGTACCCAATTCCCTATGGATTGCGATACCTGTTCGTTGGGCACCTGGAAAACATGGGGGATGCGGCTCCTGTTGACCGTCGACCCGGGGTCTTTGCCCATGGGCGATATCAGCCTTCCGGGAACCAGAGATTCAGACTGCCGACCGCCAAACACCGAGGCCTGCCGCTGGCGAAACGGTATCGAGCCAGTCGCCGGAATAGGTAGTGGATAGACTAAAATCAGGGCTGTTGTTAGTACTACAACGGTGAAGTAACAAAAAAAAGACCATTAAAAACGGTTGTATAGACATCGATCGTCTGATGGGTACTCGAGGGGCGCGTTACTCGAAGGCGAAGCTCACGTGCCATCACAGATTTCAAACTCAGCGCGGCTCTCCCAAGCGCATAATTCCGCCTACGTGAAGGACGCAGACGTGTTTAGAGTTCAACCACTGTGTACAGAGCTATCTTGCGACTGTTGACCGTCAGAAATGAGTTTCGAGAGACCGCACCGTGGTGGTGGCAACCGAAGACGCTACAGAGGTGAGAACGCTCGAGCCAAACGACTGAAGAAAATCTCTCCAACGCGCTTCTGTAGACGACTATGATGACCGCCGCCGCGAAACCTTCGAATCTCCTGCAGACAAACTCAAGACGGCTATCATCAAGCTGGGCGACATAGTGTGTCCTGGCCGCGTCCTGAGACCACGACTGACTCCAGACTAGGACGCGAATGACGAGCTTGTTCAAATCGAGAAGCAGATTCGAGACCACACGCCTCTGGTAGTGGCCAATATCTCTGAAGCGATTCGAATCAGGTACGTTCCATGCGTTGCTCATGAAAACACGCCATTGAACGCCGATAGCGTTACGGAGCAGCCATATAAAATCCCGTACTACGCGACTCTCGTCCGGCGCTTGCACGATCCAGCCGCGGACGCGCCAGAGACTGAAGACATCGGACCGTCGCTGGGGAGACAGATCTTGGAGGACTTCTGGAAGGGGTTCCACGCGTACTTGGACCAGCTGGCGTGGCGAGAAACAAGATTGTGTGTGAGTGGCGCTTGTGGCAATCACTACCCCCGAGTTCTCATTGTCCTGCGACCTGTCCAGATCCACTTCTTCGCACATCTCACTGTCGCCAAGCTGATTTCAACGGACTCCATGATCGCGCTGTTACAATCCCTTACCGCAGTATTGGAGGAATTCGGCGTCTCCCAAGGACGGGCTAAAAAAGCTGCAGTGTGTGCGGCGGAAGGGTTGATGATTGTGAGCACAGAAAACCGGTTGGAAGTTCTCTAGTTCTCAGCTCATACCACATTGATAGGGCGGGCCGATCCTGAAAGCTACTTCTCCGACACAAGTTGAGGAAATGATCCATGCCATACAAGCATACAACGAAAGCGCGGTGAATACCAAATCTCTGGTTACCCCAACATACAAAATTGGCAGAGCTGCGGGCAACGAACACTCTAATGAGGTCAGCCATGGTCTTGGTCATGATCATCTGGCTGCTTGCTTAGAATCCTCAGCTACTCGACATGGCATTGCAAGCGCTGCAAAGTCTCAACGACACTGACTTTGCAGCCACAGCAACCAGTTTCCTGCAGCCTTATTCTGGAATACCCGACCTGGATCCTGCCACGTTCTCGCCTTACAATTTGCCGTCGGTCCTGGTGCCTCCCGAGGTCATCGAGTTGGACACTTTGTCGTCGGAATCTGGCGAAGACGCCCAGGTGAAGAAAGAAGAATGGCCAGAACACTTTGTGCGGCTATTCGACAACGAGGTGGGTTTCTGTTGCCTTCTTGTATCTAGACCTGACATGTGGGGCCACAGATTACCGCAGACCCAACGACGCCGGCGGGCTACGCTGTTCACTCTGCGCTGCGCGACATTGCGGATATATTCGAAGTCAACCGCAAGGAATCTGCCAGACTCTTGCTTGAATACCCGCGGTGGACAGTTCCGGGGACGTTCAAGCCCAAACCAGGTGCTGCGGCGACCGTCGAACCGGTCCCAGGCAAGGACTGGCAGCTGGAGAGCACCGTCATCGAAGTGGGACTCCATCACTGTCTTCTGCTGCGAGATTGACTTGGAGACAGAACGTATTGGGCGCGTACTTCATTTTACCAGAGTCATCACAAAAGTCCGTGTACTACATCGCTCTGGTCACCGACCTGTGTAAGCTTTCGGCGTCAACCGTCGGACCGGCGGTGGGCAAGTCCATCCGCAAGCTGTATGGTCTCCTCGATGAAGGGCTCGATGTGGAGGTCGCTCGCCGATTTTCGGAGTGGTTTGCAGTCCACATGAGCAACTTTGGGTTCCAGTGGGTGTGGAAAGAATGGTGAGTGCCCGGGCGCATTTGCTCTCCACAGGTGATTCACGAGTCCAGGGTCCCGGATCTATCTCTGAGCATGTACCATCCTAAGCGGACGTTCATGCAGCGGGCACTAGAGCTGGAGGTTCGACTGGCCTACCACGATCGGATTCTGAAGACGCTCCCTGCTGAAATGCAAGCCCCCGAAAGCGCCGTGATCAGTGAAGAGGCGCCGGCCCCTTGGTACGAGTATGATGATTCAGGTGAGGTGGCTATATGCGTGCGAACTGACGGCTAACATGTGCTGTAGCTGGTCCCCATCACGAAGCTGCCCAGTCAGTACTGAACCTGTTTCGAGGACGGGCTGTTGCTACTGATGTGATCGCGCACCTGGACGGGCTCAAAGCCACTTTGGAAGACGATGACAAAATCATCCGCTCAATCGTGGTACAGTCGCTGCTGAACGTCGGGTCGCGGTCATTCTCGCATCTGCTGAACGCCATCGAGCGCTATCTTCCGCTGCTGCGAAATCTGGCTGCGGCTGGGGGCGAGGCGAAGCTGGATATCTTGCGCGCGTCGGCTGTGTTTTGGAAGAACAACCGGCACATGGTGGTGATCGTGTTCGACAAGCTGATGCAGTATCAGATCGTGGACCCGACGGATGTCGTCGCCTGGGTGTTCAGCACGGGCCAGAGCTTCAGTGCATTTGAATGGGATGTGCTGCGAGGGGCGCTGGACAAGGCGGTGGGCCGGGTCGTCGTTGCCCGCAAGCGGGTGGTCGGATTGCGCAAGGAGGACGACGAGAAACGGGCCCGGGTCAACGCTGGCGACGACGAAGCAATGGAAGTTGACACTCAAGTGGTCAAAACCGGTCGGTGTGTCCTTGTTTCCTTGCTGGCCAATGCTGACGGATTTTGGTAGACGAGTCGGCTGCTGCAGACAGTCCTGCGCTTGCAACTGCCGTCAAAGCATTCACTAGTCTCACCCGGGAACAAAAGACTGCCCTTTCGCGAACAATCGACGGCTTCGCGGATCTCCTCATGTCCAGCGATGTGACGAAACTTGTGTGGGAAGCACGGATGGGTTGGACTCGCACCGAGTGGGATATGTTCGAGGCCTGGGGCTGGTTCAGACATTTCTGTCGTGTGGTGCGTTGATTTCTGATTTGTGTGACTTGACAAGTGACGATTTTTAGTACGCGCCATACCTCCGAAATTACTCGGAGACGCTGTATACGGTATCTCTGGCCAAATTCGAAGGCGCGTCAGATCCCGCTGCGGAGCTGCTGCGCAAGACGTGGAGTATTGCTACTGGCCAAGAGTAATCACTCAGATTTGTTGTTCTCTGTTTGCAAGTCGATTTGAGTCTGAAACGGCGCAAGAGAACCAGTCGCGTTGAAGCGGTAGACATCGGCAGTGTCGTTCAATTGGAGCATGGTAATGTGAGGTCAATGCAAATGAGAGCCGATCCTTGTGGTGCTCAAATGCACACGCCTTGAGCGCTGTGTCGGGTTTGTAGCTTTGCCGGACTGGAAACCGGCGTTATGTACATTCGTCCGGGACGGATGGCATCGGCGGGCTTATTTCGCGTACAACGGAGGGAGTCGGAGTCGGACTGGCTGATCTTGCCATCTACAAGACGAGCAGGAGACCGGGCTCACCTTTTCAGAGTCACCCATTTCGGATACCTTTGGCTAAATTAGTGAAAAGAGACAACATGTAGATGAATACGGATACAAATGTATTTATTTAATACAGAAATCTACAGCCTATCTTGTAAATCGACACAGTTGAGTAAAATCACAGTATGTATGAGCAGCTCACTTCTTCGCATCCAGCAAGCCAGCCGACGTCTTCTGCCTCTGGACCATCTCTATCGCCTGCGCAGGCTTCAGCGCGAGGATCTCCGCACAGGCATCCGGGTGTTCCGACTGCGAATGGCCAGCGAAGTCACTCCACGGCGACGAATCCGGGAACGTCGTTCTGCATACCTCATGAGCTAGGATCCAAAGCCTAGGGAAAGCGCCTACCGGCAGTTACGACAGTACATGGTCCCGCCCCGTGTGTCGTATAAAAGCTGGAGATGCCTCAGGCTGAGCTTCCTTGCGGCTGGAGCGGGCAATATTGGCCTTGGTGCTGGCGAGCTGATGCCGCGGAGCGGAGGACTCGCGGATGATGGACTAGACGTCGACGCTAAACGTTTTGTATATGGGTTCTGAGCGGACGGCTGAGCGGAGACCGTCCTCCACCGGAGCGGAACAGATGACTGGGGTTTGGATGGGACGGATGGAGCGACGCGTTCTTCACTTCTTTTCCTCTTCAGATGAACCGCAGACGGTTTTGGAGGAAGGGGGTGAGAAGCTCGGGGCTTGACGACGTCCATTGCCTCTGCTGAAGCCACAGGCGAGACGACTCCCGATGCATGGGGCGACGATAGAGCAGGAGATTTCGGCGACGAAGATACCTCCAGAACTTTTCCTGGCTCTCGCCTCATGGCGGACAGACGCAGCTGGATAAACTGAGCAAGGTCACAAAGCGATCGAAAACGGCGCAGCATACCTCCGTCACCTCGGCCACAAGCTGCTCCCGTTCTCTCCGCAGCATATCGGCGTCCACACTGGCCTGCATGCCCCGCTGCCGCTGATCCTCGAAAGCCGTCCGCGCAGCGTTGAGCTGCTCCAGCAGATGTGCGACCGCCGCCTCTCGCGCCTGGACCGCCTCATCACGCTCCGTGCGATACTGGTTCGCACGCGCGTTTGCCTCGCCCGCCGACGCCCGATGAGCCTCCATCTCGCGCTGCAACGCGTGCGCCCTGTCCTCAGCCTGCTTCCGCCGCGTCTCGTGCTGCGCCGATTGCTCCAGCACGGCCGTGAAGGCAGCCTTGGCTACCTTGAGCTCGGCGTTCGCCTTATCGAGATCTGCGGACAGCCGTTTCTTGTCTCGTCGGGCGCGCGCGAGGTTGTGCGATAGTACGGCGTGGACTTCGGGATTCTCAGCAGACGCGCATGCAGAGGCGGTAGGCGCGCTGGAAGGTTCTACCGGGTGCTTGACTGGCTGCGTGTAGTTAAAGTTCAGCCCTTGCACGGGCATGTCATCCGAGGCGCGCTTAGAGGTAAACTGGTAATCGATAACAGAGGCGGGGACGCCCTTGGTCTACAGCATGGGATGAGTCCGGAACGATGAATACAGAGAAATCTGACTCGCCCGATCATGGGACTCCATGTGAGTCTCGGTGGAATACGGTGGTAGCTGGAGGTGAGCGTTCGCGTTCAGTTGTGGGCGCGTTCATTTATTTTCTCACGAGTCATCAGGAACCAAATACCCTGTCCAGTCAGGGACTGCGAGAAGGTAGAGAGCATGGGGAGAAGATGCACAAGTCGAAGGGCAAGGAATGCGGCAATGGCGCCTGTTCGTAAGTACTGTAGGCGCGCTAGCGAACAAGCAATATTGCCGCGTCCAAGGCACCCGTTAGCGGATCAGACGTTCCATACTAATGTTGCAGTATCGATTGATCCTCTTCGACGGCCTGGACAAAACTAGAGACATTTTAAATGCTACAGCCTGCACAGTTTGAACATCCTTCCTGTTGTGAAGCCACAATTTCCGAATGGTGGCGGCCCAGAGGCCATTTTCATCCTCAGCACCGCAGAGATGTTCCATCAGCTGCTGTCTTCACCGATCATTAGATGGATTATGACTGTATTCAATGTAGATAAGATAGACGAACGACGACGACCTACTCTTCTTTGGGGAGCTGATATTTTCTGACACCGTACTTCTTTACGCTCTTCATGCCAAGCAGCGGGTCACGACGAGGCGGGGCCTGGAAATCAGACTCCGAGAGACCAAACTCGCTGAGATCGACGGACACCGGGGCACGCTGGGTCTTATTTCTAGCGGCGTTTCCAGCCTTGGGCTCCTCGACGTCCTCCTCTGCCGCAGCGCTCTGAGCTGCATTGGGCTTGGGAGCCGTTTTGGGTTTGGTGCCCTGCAGGTACACCACCGCCGTCCGTTTCCGCCAGTACACGGGCTTGGACTCGGTCGCCACATCCTCGAGGGAGCTACGAACGAAATTGACGCGCTCCTCCATCTCCGCCGCCTCGGGCGGCCGCATGCGGGGCTTCGTCTCGAACATCACGCTCACGCGGGATCCCATCTCCAGAAACGAGCGCGCCTGCGCTAGGCGGTGCTTCAGGTCGGCCGCGTCCGATACCCACGTGAGATGCACCTCCTTCTCCACGTTGTGCTTCGCGGAGGTCTTTTTGTCGGCCTTGGCCTGCTTCTCCGCCTGGTACTGCAGGCGTTTGTTGACGATCCGCACGATGGGCTCCGGGTCCTCCGTGACGAGCTCGACGAAGTTCTGGTCCAGGTCGATCTCGTCCAGCAGCCGGTTGAGCGATGTGGGCATCAGTGATTTGTCTTCGCGCACGAGGGTGACCATGGCGTATTTCTTGCCGATTTCAGCATTTCGGAGGCGCCGTGAGCGTTTTGAGGACAAGTTCTGGCTGCTCATAAAGCGCACATGAGATAATGACGCGCCAAGGCAGCGGAAATGGATGGGGCGCGAGGGATGTAGCAGGGCGCGCGCAGCGAAGTGAAAGGAAGAGAACGCGTTCATGGCGGTCAGTTGAGTCGGGGGTCTGTCGTCAGATGCAAGTCTGTTCGTGCTCTCAGTGTACCTGAGGCATAAACGCGCGAACAGAGCCTAGAGTGAGGTGGTCGTTGCGACTCGTGACGCGACAAATCAGGCCTGACAACTCTGACAAACACAGCCATGTATCTTACTATGAGTGCGACGCGCCCGACAGTCATTCACATTACACAACGAGGAGCGTTGATCATACAAGACAGGAATGCAGGTTTACACGGTATGTAAGAGACCGTGGGGTGCTAACCAATCCTGATCATGGCGAATTCGAAAGAGGCTGGTCATCCCACGTGCCGCGCGAGTATATATACCGAGATCCACCTCATTCCGAAACATTCGCAACCCCCTCCACCGTTCCATCATGACGAGCACCCGCGACACCTCTCTGCAGAGCGACATCTCCAAGATGAAGGCCGAGGGAGACGGTTCCTTCAACCGCCTCGCGTCTGTCTTCCGCGACAACATCGAGCCGGGCGGCAAGTTCGCGCCGGAGAAAGGTGAGTACCCTTCACTTGCGAGGTCTTCAACGTGCCGACGTGAGCCAATCCCAGGACGCTACCACCTCTATGTCTCGTTGGCGTGCCGTGCGTTTTCCCCTTTCCTAATCGGTTATCGATAATAAACTACCTGCGCACACTAGCCTGGGCAACGCGCACCCTGATCGTGCGCAAGTTGAAGGGCCTGGAGGAGTTCTTCCGTGCGTGTCCCCATCGCACCCCCGATCCGCATGCTGACCACCATCTGTAGCCGTCTCGGTAGTCTCGCCGCGGATGGGCAACAACGGGTGGCCGTTTGCGCAGGTCGACGCGTTCCCCGGGGCCGACGCCGATCCCCTATTCGGCGCGGAGCACGTCAAGGATCTGTACCTGCGTGCGAACCCCGACTACGACCGGCGGTTCACCGTGCCCCTCATCTGGGACAAAGTAGGCAACTCCGAGCTGTGACCGGGCGGGTATCTGATCGCACTGATGATTGCAGGTCAACAACACGATTGTGAACAACGAGTCGTCGGAGATTATCCGGATGTTCAACTCCGCGTTCAACGATCAGCTGCCCGCGGACAAGGCCGCGCTCGATCTGTACCCTGAGGAGCACCGTGCTGAGATCGACGGACTCAACGAGTGGATCTACCCTGAGATCAACAGTGAGTCGTTCCTGCGTCTGGCCATCGCTCTGCTGAAGCTTTTGCAGACGGTGTGTACCGAGCGGGATTCGCCACCAGCCAGGAAGCCTACGAGAAAGCGGTCCACATCGTCTTTGGAGGGCTTGACAAGGTCGAGAAGCTGCTCGAGGGCAAGGACTACCTAGTCGGAGGGCGTTTGACTGAAGCGGACGTGAGACTGTGGGTGACGATTGTGAGTCTCTGGCTCGGGGACGAATTCCCATTCATGACGGCATAATAGGTCCGCTTCGACCCTGTCTACGTCGGCCACTTCAAGTGTAACTTCAACACCATCCGTGACGGCTATCCTCAAATCAACCGGTGCGCGTAGCTCCCGATGTCCGACTTGAGCAGCGAAGGCTGACAGGATTGTGCAGATGGTTGAAGAACTTGTATTGGAATAGCGCTGCGTTCAAGGACTCGACGGATTTCAACCACATCAAGACGCACTACTACTGGTCCCACCCGCAGATCAATGCAACTCGGGTTGTTCCTGTTGGGCCCATCCCTAACATCCAGCCTTTGTGAGCAGCTTGGTCGTGTCGGGCGTCGTTGTAATTCCCTACCATCAAGGAGATTGACTTGTTTATGAATCCAATGTACTCTTGAAGATTATATATGATTTTTCCGAGGATGCGTCTCAGACCCTGAAATTGAACTGATAGGAATTGGTGCTCGATTCAAAGCCGAACAGCAAGTCGATATGAAATGTCTCTGTAATCGACTGTGCTCCTTAGACCATCATCGCTGCCACCGCCATCACCCATCCCATCACGGCTAGATCTGGACCAACACCGGAAACTGCACTGTTGGGTTTCGATGTTGGCTGGCCGCCCGCAAAGCTGCTGACGGGGGGTGTCGAGATCCCAGTGACCGTGCTCTGTGCAGTCGGCGTCGGCGTCGGCGATGTCCCAGGCGCGTTCGTGATCGGGTTCTGCGAAACAGCGGATGACGATGGCCCGATGGCACCGAGACTGCCACTGGGCAACTGCGAGATGACGATGTGCGACAGGGTGCTTGTCGGGGGCGCAGAGGCGGTCGCCAGTGTCCGGTTCGGGTTTTGTCCCGGGAGGGTCAGCTCGGGGAGCGTGAAGCCTTCCTGCGAACACGCGATCGTCAGGTCTGTGGGTTAGGATGAGTCCAATGTACGATTTGCACGGGGCGGCAGAGGAGAGTCAGACGCACCGTCCACCAGGGTCTGTGCGGCGGCAAAGTCGGCGACCGTCGCGTTTGTCGCGAGACCCTCGCATTTCAGACACTCGAAGTATCCGGACTGGAAATGCGGGGTGCAGCATTGCGCAGGGGAGCAGCTCTGCGGGGGATGCGAGATCAGGTTCCCAGTGGGAGCGCGTTGGTTCATGGAACCTGCCTGGCTGAGAACCACTCCCACGACGTTGCAGATCGAGTCGCATGGCGTAGAATTGCCGCCGCCCGGGGAGGTCTGGCGCCGCATTGCCGGGAGTGGGCGTCCTAGACGCGGAGCACCGAGGACGGCGCCGACGCAGGTCAGAACCAAAGTAATACTCAAGGGGGCGGAGAGGAACATGGCTCAGGGCACAACGGTCGGCGTCTAGCAGGCGGTGGGAAACCAACACGCTTGCTGTCGAGTTTGGCGCCCAATCGTGATTTCGGATCCATAGCTCGATGTTCACTCGCGATACTTACCAGAGGCAGAGAGTATGGCTGAAACCCCATTAGAATGTTTGAGGGATGCTCTGAGTGAGTATTTCAGAGGCCAACGATCTTAAAAAGAGTGAACGATCGAGTCAATGCTCATTCGGAGCAAGCGCAGATCTTCAAAGCTTAATCTTATCTGATCCCAAGTTTTTCCGGACCGGCCCGCCACCGGACCATGTTACTGGTGACAAGTGTTTGTCAACGTCATCACTGGCGTTCTCGACTTCGGCTGTCGCTGGAATGGCCCAGCAAGTCCCCAGCTTCTTCTCGAAACCCGCATACGTGCGTGTTCACCATATCCAGTCGCAGAGACCCCCCAAATTCACCTCTTGCGCTGTGTTTTTTCGCTAGGACCATGCCGTCGCGGGAATAGGCGCTGGCACCGTCGCGGTGCTCTGCATGAACCCGCTCGATCTGCTCAAAGTCAAGTTCCAAGTATCTCGGAGCAACCCTGCTGGCGGAATCGGGAAGCAGATCTGGTTCTCGCTGCGGGATATACAGCGGCAGGAGGGATGGAAAGGGCTCTACCGCGGTTTGGGTCCCAACATCGCCGGGAACGCGTCAAGTTGGGGGCTTTACTTCCTGTTGTGCGTCTCCAAAAAAAAAACGCGTTCGGTCTCGCTCCCTGACACGTCGTCTGACCAGTTATAACATGCTGAAGAAGCGCGCGGCGGACAACAACCCCAATCCGGCCGCGCCATTATCGTCGGGGTCCATCCTGCTCTGTTCTGCCCAAGCGAGTTCGAACCCCTGCATTCTTCACCTCTCGCGTCAGACGCGCTGACGACGTCCTCCTCCCTAGGTGCGGTAACGGCGATCATGACAAACCCGATATGGGTTGTCAAGG
The DNA here is from genome assembly GCA_963692855.1 of Mycena citricolor. Lineage (NCBI taxonomy): Eukaryota > Fungi > Basidiomycota > Agaricomycetes > Agaricales > Mycenaceae > Mycena > Mycena citricolor. The sequence continues at coordinate 2,882,925 of CAVNYO010000405.1, forward strand.
TCCGCATGTTCACGACAACAGCAGGGGCCCCGGACGCGTACCGGGGTGTGTTTCGTGCGTAGTCTTGATTACGCCCCCGGGATCTCGTGTATGACGGACCCCCCTCTCTCGCAGACGGGCTGACGTCGATTTTCCGTACGGAGGGCGTGCAGGGGCTGTTCCGCGGGACGACACTCGCGCTGGTCGGCGTGAGCAATGGCGCGATCCAGTTCATGGTCTACGAGCGCATGAAACGGTGGGGCTTCGAGCTCAAGAAACGGCAGTTCGAGCTCTCCGGGAAGAAATGGACCACGGATGCGGACAAGCTGGTGCGTGGGTCAGGTCGCTGCTCGGACACCCGAGTCCCGTTGACCCGGGTCCCAGTCAAACACCGCGTACTCCGTTATGTCGGGCGGAAGCAAGATCGCCGCGCTGGCCTTGACTTACCCGTACCAGGTCGTCCGGTCACGCATCCAGGTGCGTCCAGATTCGTCCTGACATGGATCTCGGTCGAGCAGATCGGCAGAATAACGCTACGCACCAACTATACCCGAACATACCTGCCACAGTGCAACGGACGTGGGCTGAAGAAGGGGTGCGAGGCTTTTACCGAGGGCTCGGTACCAATCTGGTGCGCGTATTGCCCGGGACGTGCGTGACATTCGTCGTGTATGAGAATATCGCCTGGTTGCTGCGCTCAACGGCGGCGCGTCGGGACGGTCTAGAGTCATAGCACGACGCGGAAAAAGTACGATTTACCAGCAGATAATCGGGGAGATATGTACTTGGACTACTTATTAGATGTTATATAATCACACGCCCACTTCACTTGTATGCAGAGACACCGCACCCTGACCCGGGATTCCAGGCGCGTCGACACTCGAACACGGCCCTCGTGACTGGAATCCCGAGACTCTCATCAAATCCAACATAATGCGGCGAATGTTGAGATCTCAATGTCCACAACGTTCCGTGCGTCAAAGGAATCTCAGGATTGCGAAGCCCCATTGATGGGGATCGACGACATGACCTCCGTCGAAGTGACGGTCGTCCTCCTGGGAAGATTAGCCTTTGCAGCAGGATCTGCTTCTCTTCGATCGGGGCGACCTTGTGGTCTTCTGCGCCAAAAAAGGGAGCCGCGTGTCTGAATCGGGACCTGCGGCATTTCCAGTCGACAGTCTCCGCTGGTGACCTGCTGTCGGAGGATCTCGTGGGCGTGCCATATTTAGGGTGAACCCCGCAAGGGCCCAGGACGGGTATGAGCTCCGCATGGTTTTTCCGACAGTTTCCCAGACCCGGGAGACAGCGCATCCAATAAACAGTATCAGAAATTCTGACTTGAGATAGCGCGGTGAGGTGCATGCGGCCCTCGTCATATCTCGGTCCCTCGAGCTTCTCCGCATGAAGCCAGCTGCCTCTTGGATGACTAGCGACCGCAGCCTTGGGACAAACCACGGGAAAGCGTGCCTCGAGCTTGCCGCGGCGGGGAACTCATTGAGTCCGAGCGAGTATAGGCCAAAGCATCCCCGATCAGACCAATGCCGTATGTTTATTGCCATCTTGGGACGCTGCCGCGCCCGACTGTGTCACTGGCAAAATTTCGGTCTTGAGAACCCGGTTCGCCTTGGACTTTGGAGCGGGTGCTAACACGGGACGAGCATTGGAAGGTGTTCTGTAGTTGGTTGAGGAGCTTATCACGCACCATTGATGTTTTCCGTAATGTAGAACCGGCGCAGAATAAGAATGGCTTCCTCCCTTCGATATCCGCCGTGCGCCTGGTACGAAGGATGCGTCGGGTGTTCGATCCTTGGGCGCGGTCAGCTCGCGCTTCTCTCGAGACGTCATCAGACAAAGAGGGCGCCCGCACTTGTCATTGACGCTGATGACTCCTTCACAACCGCCGAACCGGTCGTTCGCACATCCGTAGAAACTTCCTTGATCCCTAGCTGCCGCAACGCAGATGCGCACATAATACACGGCTCCACGGTCACATACAAGACTGTCTCCGACAACGGATACTGGGCAGGCCGAGTCGAAGCGGCAGGTGTGAGTTCCGGATCAGCAAGAATCTCGTCGATGGCTTCCAATTCGGCATGCCGAGTAGCCTGGTGAGAAATGCTGATATTGAACACATATTTGCGGGGTCGCACATCATCGACCCACGTTTCGAAGCTGGTTCGTTCTATTCCGGGCCCGTGCGATGATAACGTTCTCGCGCACAAACACGCACCCGACCGGTACTTCCCCAGCCGTGAATGCTTCTTCTGCCTGTCCAGAACGCAAGGATTAGATCCCCCACGCGTGGTGCAGCGTTCGGTACCATCTTCATTGCTTCGCCCATGAACGAGTCGTGGGATTCCATCGTCATGCGCTTGGCGGTCGGCTTAAAGAGTAGATGCGGAAATCGAAGGTGGTGGTAGAGGAAGAGAAGGCGGCCGAGGTCGCTGAATTTGTCGTTGTTGTCGGTCGTCAAATGGCTCGTGCGATGGCGAACTCAAAGCAAGCTACTGCCCTGGTCTCAGAGAACCACGCAGAGAAGGAACGAAAATAGGGCTGCGGTCCTAACAAGAGTTCTTGCGGAGGTGGCGATTGAGCCTTGACAGTGGCAGTGTGATAAGATAACATGTTCCTGGTAAACTACATTCTTGTCTGTAAATATGTGTGCATGTACACGGAATCTAGACAGTGGCTCGAGATGAACAGCTGGATTTCAGACTCGACTGTTCCTTCTGTCGCTGTAGGTGCTCTCTCTGGGGTTCCAGCGCCCGTGGAATGGCCTGTAGAAGGCCGCATTGGCGATCGCGACGAAGACACTCGCAGCTAACAAGAACAGCAGAACGATCCATGACACCCACGAGAATGCAACGAGCGTTGTGAGCAGCCGACATGCGTGATACTGATGGCAGAATCCGAGGTTTCCCCACAGTGACTGGGAATGCGCATGTCAGACATAGTTTTTCCGCGGCAGAATGTCGAGTCCGCTCACCGTCGCGATTGCCGCTCCAACGAGGTAAAGCAGGAACAGACTGCCGAGGACGACGATCTCCGCGAAGAAGGTGAAGATCCAACGGTCCTCCCGCATATGGTGGATAGTCAGGACACTGCAGCCCTGTCAGCTTCCTCATCGGACCAAAGGGAACAATCGACGGACGCGTAGACAGCCCAGAACATCCCCAACAGAGAGCTGAACAATAGCTCAACAACAATAGGATCTAGAAATACGCAAATTCTGGTCAGCCTGGGACAGATCCATGCGGGGCTCGCGAGCCTACCGTAGAAATTGTGTCCGTTGTTGAGAGGATCGCCTGTTGGCAGATGTGTCGTGTAATGCAGTCGTGCACCGCAGAGTGCAAAGAGAACGAAGGAGAGAATCGCCTGCACGGTCGAGAATGAGCTCTTCTCAGTCTGCTTGGAAGAAGGGTGTGCAGGAAAACGCACAAATAAGCAGTACAAGCAAGTCCGTATTAGCCCCAGCATAGTAGATATCGAAGTCGACCTGGGATTGAAGCTGAAGCGCTGAAGATTGTAAGGAAGCTGGTGTGCTCTACCACTCGTTGGAGTGGGCTCATTTTATAAGGTTGCGCCTTGCTGTTATGCTACGTCATGCCAGCCACTAGCCACGAGGCTTCGCTGTGCTAGCGCTCATTTGCGGCACAAGAGTCTGACATGCTTCAGTTAGGCGCGGGGGCTGCCAAGATGGCATGCGCTCGGGGTGCGGTCTAGGTCTGGAGTGCTTAACCTAGCATGGGTGGAGGATCAAACTCAAGGAAACCGTGGATGAAGGGAAGAAACATTCTAAGCGGGACAGATGAATGAATGATTTCCTGTAGCAAACTACAACGATTTTAGGGATGCGTCAAACGACGCTGGCAATTATGCGTACTCTATCTAGTTATAGGTAGCAGGCATGCTGAGGTTAAATGTCCAGGGCATTGCTTAACACGAGTAAGATAGCAGTTAGGTTAGTTGATAAGATCAAACAGGTAAGGGTTACGACGGCGCTCGTTCAATTCAAGTGGATGGGGGAACGATGGGGTTAGTACATGGGCGCCGAAGGGAAGATGGAGAGAAGGAAAGAAAGTCGGAATCCGCATTGTTCTACTCGTCGGCCGACCAGGTTGAGGGGCACGCGATGCCGTTGGCCTTGAGCAGATCCTGGGCCATCATCGCCCTCGTTCGCCAGCGCTCGACATCGCTTTTGAGGCTAGTCACGTTGTCCTCGAGCAGCTGCTGGTGCTCAAGCTTCCGCTTGCGACTTTTACGAGCAGCGAGAGTGTTCTGCCGCCGTTTCCACTCGATCGAATCCTGCTCGCTGGGCGTCGGCGAGATTTCCGCCAAATCTTGCTCGTTGAAAGCGGCAGAGTGAAGCCGCTTCTGAACAAAGGATGCAGGCACAGCCTTGCGGGATGTCACAGACGGAGTGACATACGACCGCTTTTGAGTTGGGGCCTCGGAAGAAATGAGGGCCTCTGGCTTGAGATTTTTACGGGTGCCAGTTGCCGCCGCACGCTTCTTTTGAGGAGCAGGAGCGACAGCGGCTGCGACTGACGCCGACACGCGTGACTTGAGGCTAGTGGCTGACGGATCTATGGTATCGAGCGCTGGAGTCCCAGGCGAGATCGTATATAACGGCGGGAGGGATGGGAAGCTAGGTTCCTTGGAAGTGAACTCGAAAGTCGGATAGGCCGACAGCCCGCCGAACAGCTCCAAGTTATCCGAGTATCCAGCATCCGAGATGAGGGGACCCGACATCATGTCAGCCTCGCTCTCGAAAGGAAGAACGGGTGTCGTCAAAAAGTCGCTGATGGGACTATCGTCGAGCGGAGAAACAGTAAAGTCGTCTAACGGAGCTTCCATCGGCGACGTGAGATACGCATCAACGTCGAACGTGCTGGCGGCTTCGTTGAACAATGGGGAGGCGGAATCTGAGAAGAGAGGAGAAGTGCAATCGAAGTTATCTCCCAAGCTAAGAAACTCGGGCGATGCTGGGATAAACATTTAGGCCAGATAAGGAATCAGTCAAAGCGGACACACTTAGGAGCTCTTCGATTGCCTTCAACGTCTTGGCCCTCTCCCCGTCTGGCGGCGCTTGCGCCGCCTCGGGAACAGATTTGGGTTCAGTGGGGTTGTGTGATAACATGGTCAAGTAATTCTGGCGGATAGAGTCGAAATCGAAAATGGAAGACACGGGAGGTTTGAGCGCTGGTTGGGGTGCTGAAGCTTTGGAACTATTGGGTGCGAGACTTGGAGGCGGAGGAAGATTCTGAGGTATGCCATAATGGGCGACGAGGTCCTGTGAAGTGGTAAAAACCGGCGATGTCCGAAGACGGTCGGGGTGGGTGTTTAGGAAGACATGGGAGGAAGTACTATGAGCACTTGAAAGGGAGCTTTCAAGAGATGGGCCATGGACGCTAAGAGCCGTTGACGAGTGGGAAGAGGCACAAGGGTTCAGTAAAGGGCGAACATCTTGGCACTGGGTTGTAAGGTTATTGTTGTGTAATGAGGTGGAAATCGCGACGGGGGCTGGGTGCTCAGTGGGGATGGTTGAAGAAGGCGGCACGGGGGGCGGCCTACGTCTACGATCCGTGGTCAGTTGAGTTTGCAAGGTGTCATTATCATCATCATCGTGTATTAGCCCATCGGCGCCATCCTCGGTGGTGGTGGTCAACATCAAAGCTGTGCGTCCACGACCTTCCGGCTACGGACACGAGGCAGATTGTTTACTGGTGTTCGTATCCACAGAAGTTATGATTGGTGCGGTTACGCTGCCACCAAACACGAGGATGCAGCGAGGACATCACAAATAGATCGTTGGTGGAAGTAACTCACGGATGCCTCAGACAAGTCTTGCTAGGCTGGCGTAGAACTGCGCAGACTGTAAGTCTGCTTCAGCTCTGATTGTGGTGGTTGGGACCAAGGGGTGTATCGAGTGGCTGTGGGCTGGCTCTGACTCACCCTTCGGCTGATAGTACCTGCCGGCGGGCCGTACCGTAACACATGTGGGTTTGCACTGCACTTGCTGACGCATATTCCGCGAACGACGCGCGACAGGACGCTCATCGGCACAGGGACGAACACTCCAGGGACATCCATTTCACTCTGTACATTCTCATTCGCAGCATGCATTCTGCCAGCGCGATCAACCGTTCTGCATGCATTTGTTTAAATAGGCCTCGGTATCTCCGCAAGCAATCATGATAGGACCTCCGTGTTCAGGATGTACATAGACAGACGTTGCTTCCCTTCTCAGGGCGTACCTGGGTCGACACACGCATGCTCTCGCTTATCGTCGTCGCCCTATTCCTCTCCCAGGCAATCGTTGCCGCGAGTTTCTCTCGTCCCCTCCTGAAATCCGTGGTCTCAAACTCAAGAGAGAACTGACTGAGATCCCGACGACCTGTCAAGCCGGATGTGCGCCTTTCGGGCCATTTCTCACCGGTGCTGTGAGTTTGAAGAATCGGCTTCTCGCTATGCCTGCCTTCGCTCATCGATCCTGATCAAGTCTTGCTCGGTGACTCAATGCTGCTTGTCTGCATTCCAGAAGGGTTACTTTAACTGCTTTACGTGTGCCGGCACTGCGGTCAACGCAACGGACTATACTCTTGCTCAGGAATACGTCGACGGCGAGTCGCTTTTGAAGTCGGGAAACGTTCTATATCTTATCGCGATCCAGTGCTGACGACGTCTTGCATCGGTGAAGGCATGGCTTTGCCCGTGTTGACTTTTCCCGGACAAGATCAGAATCGTGCCCTAGCTACTGCTTTGCCACCGGATGCGTCCGCTGTCCCAGTATTTGCTGTACGTCTCGAAGCGACTACATTTTCACTGATCATGAATCCTCATCCTTCCCCAGTCTGCTGCTGTCCCAACTTCAACTGCTCCGGTCCCAGCGGTACCCAGTCCGAGCAAAAGCAGCGCTGCTGGTCGCAATCTGAAGGTCTCAGTCACAGTCGTAGGGTCGCTGGGTTTATTGAGACTTTTCTTGTGATTCCCGGTACATCGGTTTTTATACTTCATATGTGGAGTTTCACAGTTCCAAACGATCATGCGTTCAAAGACTTCTGCTGCCTTTTATTGGTCTCCATGGCAAACGCACGTTCCATGGCTTTCAACCGTTCCAATCTTTCTCCCTCCAGATCTGTGCTGTTTTCACGCGCAATTCCTTTGCCGTCATCTCTCAGCTTGAAACCCTTCTTGAGCTTCATCATGCCAACATAGCCCACTTCACTGACACCCCGCACGACCCGATCCGCGTGTCGCTGGGCAGCTGTCATATGCACCAGTACATGGGCCGGAGGGCCTTGGCGCGCTCGACGGATGGTACAGGGTAAGATTTCCCCGCCCGCTCCCTGACCCGTTCTCGTGTCTTATTTGCGATCTTTGCACGACGCGCGGAGCGTAAAGTATCCCGTAATTCTGCGGTGACGGGCATCTTCACCCGGTCGTAATCGCGCTGTAAACTGGCTTGCACTTCCTCTCGCAAGGTCTCCAGCGGAGTTGCTAATGCGAGTGAGATTTCTTGGGGGCACCAATAGGCTCAAGTAAAAATGCTCACACCACTCTTTCACAAACCGTGAAACATAGGTTCGAAACTAGGCTCGTCTTGCAACAAGCTGTACTCGGAATCGGCTTCCCGTTGGATGTCCAATAATGTCTCGTCCAAGGCCCCAATCCGGACCAGACGACGCGTGCGCCCGTTCTTGCGTTTGCGAATGATATACGACAGCGCCAGAGGCTGAGGCTTGATACGAGGAAGAGGTGGATTAAACAACGTCGCTCTCATCAGAGCACCCGTCATGATCCACCTCGACCGTCGTCGTTTGATTTGTTCAGCCTGAGAGACTTGAGTACTTGAGGGCGAGCTGCCATCCGGAACAAACGCACTCGTTCAACTAGAACCAGTCGTTTCCAATCTTCCTTCTCCCGTTTCGCGTTGATTAGGCGCGAGTAGCGCTGGAGAATCGCGCGCTGCCGTTCGTCCCCCGAGCGCTCGTTTAAAAGCATCTAGTAACTCAAGAAGGCATCAGTATTGAGATGAATCACTTGTGTCACTTCAGACCTTATAACCCGTGTTTAGTCCCTTCCTCGTTTCCTCCGTGCCAGTCGAGTTCTGATAGCGGCGGAAGAGAGTAGACACACGCCAACGTATCTGCATTCGAGATTAATATCGCGACGCACGGCGTGGTGGAACTCACACTCTCGTGGGGCGCGTGTCGAAGCAGGTTTCTGTAGAGAGAGAGAGTAGGTACGCGATGGATGGCAAGTTTGAAGAATGGAACTCGAGGCCGGACACGACGAAGGGGAGAGATCAGACGCGCGAGGTTAGCGCGGAAGGCGACGCTGGCTTGAGTCGGCGTCGTCGACATGCGATTTAAACCATGAGTGGGAGTATAAAGTAAAGCAACCCTAACCCTATATAACTCGCTTTGACCAGATCAGATCCTGATTCAAGCCTGAGTTCGAGGCTAATTGGTAATTGCCTTTTGTGATGAAATGCCCAAGTTGTTTCTTTATCCTACATGTTTCCGGGATTCGCTCGCGTACTGTCGAGCAAAAGACCAAGTAAATCAGCATCGACTTGAACATAGCACTGTTTGTTTCAATCCAGAGGCGTTGATTGGGTCTGGTTGGCAGTGGCTGGTTGTTGACGTCAGAGCTAGTGAAGAGTTCGGATCCGTTGGCACGCGTACGCACACATCAATCTTGACTCAGACCCTCATCTTGTTTCTTCTCCATGGCTAATGTCGTACAACATACCTCTTCTTCCCGACCTCCTCGCAATTTCCTCATTTCTCTATCTCATCAACGTCGCTGAGACCGTGTTTGCGCGCCTTATCCACGCAGGGTTGTTGGGTTCCCTCTGCATTGGAATCGCATTCGCCCACAGGCAGCCCACATCCTACCTACCTCCATTCAAGATGCTTCCACCACTCTCGGCTACATCGGGCTGCTCGTGATCGTGTTCGAAGCCGGTCTCACCACAGATATGACGCTGCTTCGCAAAAACCTCGCGCTCTCCAGTGCAATCGCGTTGACCGGAACCGCCATGCCAATCTTTCTGTCGATCGTCCTCTTGCATTACGGATTCAAGTACGGGACGCTCGAGTCGTTTGCGTCCGGCGCTGCGCTGAGTTCGACGTCGTTGGGCACGACGATGGCACTGCTAAAACCGGAATGGCGGGCGACAGTGGCCGGAACGGCGTTGATGACAGCAGCTCTCTTGGACGATGTATGCGGCTTGGTCATTGCGGCCGTACTATCCCAACTTGCCGGTGCCAGCGTCGTCATCCCTTGGTACATCATTGCCCGCCCCATTCTCGTCTCTCTGGCGTTTGCGATTGGGACGTTCTTTGCTGCTTTGTCGTTAGGCTGCTTATTCCGGTGGTATCCGGTGAAGTTGCGGAACAAATCTCTGCTTTTCATAATGATCGCATTGCTCACTGGATATGTCGCTGGTTCCCACTATGCAGGCACCAGTGAGCTCTTTGGCGCGTATCTGGCGGGTGCATTGCTAGCTTACATCTTTCCGCGAGACGGTAGTCTCAGTGCATTCGAAACCCACATCCGACCTATCCTCCATGTTTTTCTGTCCCCCGTATTCTTCGCTTCCATCGGCATGGCATTGCCTATTCGAGCGCTGGGATCGATAAACGGATCAAACAGAGTCGTTTGGCGCGGAATCGTGTACTCGATGCTGATGGGCTTGGCCAAGTTCTGTTCCGCATTGTGGATGTTGGTTTGGCGGACCGACGTCCGATCTGCGGTCCTTGTAGGCTTTGGAATGATAGCTCGTGGTGAAGTGGCCCTCATTGTCACTCAACTTGCCCTTCCTTTGCTGAGCACTGAAGCATACGCCGTTGTGACGTGGGCGACTCTGCTCAATACTGCCGGTGGAGCGATCCTCGTGGGATGTTTTCTTCGAAGAGTGGCTGAAATCGAGTGAACTATGGTCTTTCATCGCTTGCAAATTGAATCTATTGATGTCGTTTCTTATAATTGGATTTTTCCCAACTAGATGCTTGAATCTCGTTCAATCCAAGGCAAGGTACTTGACTTGCGTTTGCCAACCCGATTATCAGTGCATCAGGATTCAATCAGTGTATTGAATGACAACATTCAAGGTAATATACACATTCCATTTGTCTTCTCTTTCAATTGCCTTCTAAATTCACAGGCGGTCAACGTTACCGAGATCTTCGCAAGCCACCTTAACACGAGCAGAGAGGGTCTTCTCGCCCTCACGAACCCAGACACGGGGATCGTAGTACTGTGCGATCAGGTGAGGAACGCAGCGGCACATAGAATGAACAACTAGCCTTCTTGTTGGGCTTGTCAGCACCCTCCGGGTTTCCGACCTGCGACTGGAGGTATCCAGATTTGCTTGTCACGAAGTCCTAGGGGCCGAGATAAGGTTTCTGTCTTCCAGCGCAAGATGTGAACCGCACCCGAATACCAACGAGGTAGGCAAATTGGGTATCAGTGTCCACGTTCATCTTCACTACACCGTTTCCGACAGCAGTCTTGATTTCTTCCTTGGTCGAACCAGATCCACCGTGGAAGACGAGGTAAAGAGGCTTGGCGTTAGATCCACCGAGCTTGCTGCTGGCAAAGGCCTGGTGCTTGTTGAGCAGTTCGGGGTGGAGGCGAACATTGCCAGGCTTGTACACTCCGTGGACGTTACCGAAGGCAGCAGCGATGGAGAAGTTGGGGCTGATCTTGCTCAGAGCATCGTGGACATCGAAGACATCCTCCGGCTGGGTGTATAGCGAATTGTTGTCGACGCCAGTGTTGTCAACGCCATCCTCCTCTCCACCGGTAATACCGATCTCCATCTCGAGCCACAAACCAATCGGAGCCATGCGCTTGAAGTACTTGACACAAGTCGCGATGTTGTCCTCCTTAGACTCTTCAGACAGATCCAGCATGTGCGAAGAGAACAGGGGTTCTTGGTGCTCCTTGAAGTAAGCTTCGTCGGCCTCCAGCATGCCATCGAACCACGGCAACAGCTTGTGAGCGCAGTGGTCACTGTGCAGGATAACGGGTCTACACAACCAGTCAATATCAATCAGAGAGCGGAGCCAGAAAGATCGGAAATTTCGAATTCCAGCGCATCTTCTGAACATACGAATCGAAGCTCACTTACACGCCGTAGGCCTTGGCGACAGTTCGAATGTGGTGAGCAGCGGCGATGGCACCAGCAATCGAAGCCTGCTGCTTATCGTTGGCCAAACCCTTCCCAGCGAAGTAGGCAGCTCCTCCTTGAGAGACTTGGAGGATGATGGGCGATTTGACATCCCTGTGCTCGCCAATGAACTCGGTGATATAGGTGTGCGCAGAGTGGGATCGTTACCGGGCGGCCTCTAGGACTGCATTGGCGACAGACGAAGATGTGACGTTCTGAAATCGCCAAGTCAGCCCCGGATGATACTTCAGGAATCGAAAGAGACGTACGATGGCCTAGGTCGGCAAGGCTCGGGTTCAGGAGTTCCCCCACATTCCACGGCAAATACTCACAGGGATGGCGAACTGGAGGAAAAGACATTAAGGAGAGGTATATGGATCTGGTTGACGCGTACACACCTGCTTTTCCTTTGCGTAGTCGAACACTTTGCGAACATTTTCGCCAGTGAGGACGCCAGTCTACATATACTGTCAGACAGGACAAGCCGTCGGCTGGGGGTCATCACGGACAGGTACGATATCAAGGAGACCCATGGTTGTAGTGTTGAGCAAGAAAGGATGTAGTGGTTTGGAAGAAGATGTGGGATCTGGCCATCGATTGCTGACGTCAATTATATCTCCCCAAGAAAATAGCCCCTATTCATGCTCTAGATCCGGCATTTTTCCACCACGCAAAAGGTTGTCAAGATATCACATATTCTGACACGGTCCATGCGAACCAGAAGGTTTTCTCGTCTGCCTTCTTCTCATTTCTCGAGCTGAGACCACGCCAGAATACTTCTGTCGGATTAGACATCATCATCTCCATCCAGGCATCCTAGTTCTCTATCGCGACGACCTGGTGCTCCTAAAACTCAGGCTTGGAATTCGGCCCGGGCCGCAGGGATATCGGACCGTTGAATTCCGCCGCACGAAAAAGTTACGAGTACAACATAAATGCTACATTTGTTTCCCCTCATGAAAGCTACGGCTGAGAGTTGATCAGTGCACGACTGAAGATCGAATGGCAGAACTGACCGGAGCAGAGACCGATTCTTCGAGAACCATTTTTGATGCTTGCACAATGATCTCCCATTCCACGGCATGCAATCTCTTCGCAAAATCATCGAGCGAAGTCTCAGCAGTCAACGCAATCTCCCGAACGATAAGAGGCTCCCCTCGGTCAACGTCCCTAACGACCCGGTGCACCATGACACCAGAATGGGAGATCTCGCCCTTTTGGAATGCTTCGTAGGCGCGCTCGATGGCATTGGCTCCATCGAATGCTCCTGGTAGCGCAGGATGCAGGTTGATAACGGGTACACCTTGTCCATCTTTCGCATCTCGTGCGATGTTCAAGAACCCGTCACCGAACACATGCATCCATCCAGCCAAGACCACCAAATCCGGCCGCGACTCAAAAACGCGCCGAGCGACCTCTGCATCGTAGTCATCCCGTGATTTGCCCGGATTAGAATTCAAAAAGTTTTCAGAGCAAGGTATCCGGTCGGGATATTCGCTTCAACTGCCCGCGTCAGTCCGTATGCTGCCTTTCGGTTCGAGAACACCAGGACGATCTCAGCATTAGGGAGAGCAGACGTGTTCTGTGCGTCGATCAGAGCCTGGAGGTTTGTCCCTAGACGACAGTCATCATCGCTGCTTGCCCAGGGGACGGCTTCGGAGTCTACCTGAGCCGGAGATGAGGACAGCGATTCGACGCGCCATTGTTGCCGAGCAGAGAAATCAGCGCGTCTACTCGGTAAACAAGAGCAGATAAGGCGCGTCACAGCCACAGATTACTTGTCCGAACATTGACAAAAATGAGCGTTCTTCCCGTGCTTAAGTCTTTTCCCCTCGTCGTTCTCATTCCAATATTTCTCGCACAAATCAACCCTCATGAAACCGACGCGCAAAGCCGCGCGATGTTCGCTCAAGCAGCTGAGACATCACAACCACTGCCTTTACCTACGGATGGCTCTCATATTTGTGGCAAGATAAACGACTGCGCGCAGGGCAATCCCATTCTGGAATCGGCTCACAATGCCACCAAGACCCATCAAGTTCGTGTCTCATCGGTCGATCTTGCTCATCGCGCCTTGCTGGGCGTCGCTGCCGTCGTTCTGGGAACCGCCTTCACAATCTTTTTCTCCTTTCCGAATCTGCGACGAACAGCATCGGTCTTGGTCTCTCATGCATAGCTGTGCGGCTTCAAAGATTATCGCCTCGCTTGCCATCTTCACAAACCTTCATATTCGACGGCGTGGGATTTCTCGATGTATTGCAGGCTCTGGCGGAAGGTAGACCTCGACTGAAGCCGCGTCGCTCGATGCAGAATACGTCGGACTCGGAATTGATGGCACTGATCGAAGCTAAACCTTCCACCTCGCGAGCGCCAATGTTCAAGTTCAAACCTTCGCGGTTTGTTCCCCCAAACGTGTACTACGACGTGCTTCGAACCACATCCAATACATTGCCGGCCCTCTCTTCGTCAGTGATTTACTCGACGCCCCCAATAGCACGACGACCATTTGCTTCCGTTTCCAATCCTGCAGTCCGGCATCAACATCGTAGACCGCAAGCCCGGCAATATCAGGCTCATCCGCATCAGCCCACAGCGGTACCTGCACATCCAGTCTTCATCGCATACACATCTGATCCTTACCGTCTTTGGTCGCCTGGATAGTCAATGGTGTACGCCACGCCCAGTTTTCATCCTCCTGGAAGCCAATTTGATTTTGACCGCCGCCACGACAAACCAGCTTGTTTCGCGCGGTGAATTCATTGGTCATTAGTGTTTGATTATGCAATCGATTTGTATCGTAGACATGATATCTTGAGCTGCAGGACAGCAACACTCTACTTTCTAGAGAATCCCGCTCGTTACGTTCGAACCCAGCAGATTTTGAAAGTCCGATACCCGGACTCGTCTGCTCGCCCCAGTCCTGTACCTTGTCGACTTTGCGCAGCTTTATCCACGATCGCAAGCCGAAGATCGCCGTGCGCGCCGGCTGACTCGAAGACGTCGTCCACCGTGGTGTGGAGCCCTTCATGACGGCCCGTGGTGCGCACGGCAATCTTCATGTGGAACACTCCCCCAGGATCGGAGCCGGAAGGCTTCCTAAGCGTTCGAGCGACGCATTCGTGGATCAGTCGCGCGTGATCTGCGTGATAGACCACGTCTGCAGCTAACAGAACGTCAAACGGGACATCGAACGGGGGATCCGTGCTCGGCTTAGCCCAGTCAAGCTCGTGCGCAAACACCCGGCCGGAGTCCTGGTCCGAGGGGAAGAGTGTTCGGATGTTGAGTGCGAGATTCGTGAGGATCGCAGGGTGGTAGTCTGTGGCGATAACAGTCGCAGCGGGAAGCACTTTCGCAGCTGCGATAGCGAGCAGACCTGTTCCGGCGCCGAGTTCCAGGACACGCAATGGCCGGCCTTGGAACTCCGGCACCAGGTCGAAGGCAGCTGGATCGGCACAGATCTGCTCCGCCATGATGATGGCACTGGCCCAGCTCTGCAGTCCAACGGAGGTATGGTCCGACTTGATGACCGGCCCGTCATTAAGCTCGATACGGAAGATTTCGCCGGACTGCAGGGGAAAGGCGAAGCTCCGCGTGACATCGTACTCCGGGTCGTCCTCGCTGTGCGCAAAGCGAGCAAGGAGCGCTGTGGCTTCCTCCAGAATCAAGTCCCGCGCCTCCTCCGGATCGATGGTATGATCGTCGATGGGAATAGAGTCCACTCGTCCAATAAGCCCCGTGAGCCACTTCTTGGCGAAAGCCCGTTCGAAGGGGTCGGCGCGAAGCTCGTCAACTGAATCGGAAGAGTCTGATTGAGGCTCCTCGGCGTCGTCTCCTTCTTCATCGTCAGATCCTACGGCGGAGGCATATCCGGAATCGGCTGGCTTCCCCACTCCGTAGATTTTTTTTCGCCTAGGGACAGTGAGCGCCGATGGCAGAGGAGGCCAGTAGAGTTGACTGATATTCCGGATATTCCAGGTAATCTGTGCGGCGGAGTATTCACTCAGGCGCCGGAGCGGAGGCAAAGACGTCGGGGGAAGGATGGGTGCCATGGTCGTAAAAAGACGCCTAGCGGAAGGATCGTTTCTATTGATTTGTCTATGAGGTCTATGAGGTACAGAAAGTGATCAAGAGCAGCTGGGACGGGAGGGTCCCAGCTGCTAGCACCCAAGCGCGGCCATTGTGGTAGGGGTTTGGGAAGGGTGACAACAACGTGACAGCTCAATGGTGACAACTACTTGGGTGACAACGCCAGGAAGTGTCCCGTAAGTGCTCACTCGTCAGCGCACCGCCAATCAACCCATCTGCCCATCATAAAAACTTTTTGGTTTCCTGATATGGAAGTATCTAATCGGTGTAAAGCGCTAAGCAACCGCGTTACCGAGCTTTGGTCTTGTCCTCCTTCTCCCCCCACTCTCCTCGTTCATTCACGCTGCGAGAAGTAGCAATGTCGACAGACCACGGCGCAGCTCCCGTCATCCCGTCATCCCTCCTCCCGTACCAATCATACACCTTGGATCCGGTATGGCAGACGCGCTTCACATACATGTGGTGTGCTGCCCTCGGCGCTTTCGTCCTGCTCAATCTCCCGCGCACTTTCACGCCCGCCAGTATAAGAGAGAATCTCCTCGTGTCTTGGCGTGGCGTGGGGGTGGACTACACTGAGGTCGACTATAATCAGGACGCTGCACCACCTAGGAAACCCGTTGCTGGAGTGCAGACAAGACGGCGGACATGGGGTTTCATAGGAAGGATCATGTCGCTGAGACTTTGGTGTCTCCCTGGCCTACCACTCAATATGGGGCAGAGTGGGTCTCCCTCCTCTCCGCTTTCGATTCGGTCTAATACGGCCTTACCTTGCAGTCACCTCCGTGGCCATCTATGCTGTGTTCGTCCTCGTATCGACGACGTACGCTGTTCCGTTGACAGAGAATCCCAATCGGGCCGGTGCGTCGTATAATTGGCCCCGGTGGTCAAACTGACCCTGTGCTTCAGGTTTCCTTGCCCTAGCTCAGCTCCCCCCTGTCTTCCTGTTCGCATCCAAGAACTCTCCGCTGACAGCGCTCCTCCTCCCTCCGGGGACTGACTACACAAGACTTAACTATATTCACCGTTGGGCTGGCCGTCTGCTCGTTCTCTGCGGTCTCGTCCACGGCACCATGTGGATTAACAACCACCTCATATTCGGGCTTCCTATCTTGACGCAGCAGAAGGAAGGGAGTGGTGTCGCGGCGTTGGCAGTATTGCTTGTGCTCGTGCTGAGTAGTCTGGGAATCGTCAGGCGATGGGCATATGCAACATTCCTCGTCATTCAGTGAGTTCGTGTTTCCGAACACCGGAGTGGTACTCATTGGATCTAGCTACCTGACATTCCCGGCCTTCTTCGTGACAATCTGCTATCACACTGTGTACGCTATCCCATGGATATTTCCCGCCGTCGCACTCTACACCTTCGATCTGACCTTGAGGTCCGTTGCTTTATCTACTTTAAGCTACAAGGACTCAACGAGCTGATTCCAATCCAGATTCTTCCGCTGGCGTGTCGTTGCTTCGCGCATTGAGGCCAAAAACGGGATGAGTTTGATTCATATCCCCCATGCGAAGACCGGCTGGCGTGCGGGGCAGCACGTTCAGCTGCGTGCAGTGTTCAATGGCCGAGCCTGGGAATCTCATCCGCTCAGTATCTGTTGTGCCTCGCCTGAAATCAGCTGTCTGCGAGGTGTGCTGCCTTTTGCCGTTTCATCTGGGACATCGCTTAATCACAATCTTTGCAGCGGAAGACGGAACAGCCCTGGGCATGATGCTGGGTGCTCGGGCCTGCGGAGACTGGTCACGAGCCCTGCTCGAATACGCGCAACTCCCAGAGCTTAGCCAAGACGAAATCGATGCGTTCTTCCAAGATGACGAAGAAACATGTGATGACTGCGAAAAGACCGGCATCGAGAGCCAGGCCGCGGAGGACCACGATTCGAACGAGCTACCAGGGCGCCTGACAATGGCTGTGCTCGAGGGACCATACGGCGGTCCAACACTGCGAGCCACAGACTTTGAAAAGGTGCTGCTGATGGCTGGAGGCAGCGGGGCGACGTTTACGCTGGGTGTTCTGGACGAGCTGATCGGCCGCGCGACTCGCGGAGAGCGCGTGAAAACGAGGGAGGTCGTCTGGGTCTGGTGCGTTCGCTCGTTCGGAGCGATCAACTGGTTTGCACCGCACCTGCAGCAAATCGCCGCTCGTGCCGCCTCGCCGTCGTCTCCCATCCGCCTGAAAATCCGCATCTTCGTCACGTGCCTGTGCGATCCCGACGCGGTGCCCGACATCCACGGCTGTCTCGTGCGGGAGGCCCTGCGGCCGAGTGTGGGTCGGTGGCTGGACGGGCTCGTGTCCGGCACACTAGCTGCCGTCGACGCTGAGTACGCCTCGAAAGAGGTCGGCGAGAGCGACTACCTCAGCAGCGATGCCGATCTCGAGAAGGGCGCTGCGGCTGTGTCCGACTCTGTGCAAGGCGGCGTCGCCGTCTTCGCTGCGGGACCCGGTAGTCTGCTAGCCGAGGCTGGGAACGCAGTTGTCGCTGCAAATCTGAGCGGCAGGGCCCGGGCATGTGGCGGCGTTGAGTTTTGTGGCGAAGCATTCAAATGCCGATGATTTTACGGACTTTACGATGTGTTTATCTATTATGCAAATGACTGTAAGTACTGTACGACATTCATGGATGAATCTAAATGCAGGAAAGACCCCCTGGGGGGAGTTCAAACGACCCAGGAAACAGACCAGCCACCAGCGACTCATTGGTTCCCAGACCCCTTCCAAAGGCGATGTCAAAAACCGGCTTCGTTGTTTGATACTCTAGAGATCGATCAAAGGGCGGTCGGGTGTATCCAGTCCCTATCGGAGAGAAGAACAGCCCTGCACAAGATCATATCGAGCGGCGTCCGAGAACGCCGAACGTGAGGATGGGCGCTGCGGAGACGGACAACTCCGATACATCGGCCAAGAAAACGCACGACAACCGCACCACGCACGTGTGAAAAGGATGCAGATACCGTCGTTTGCTCACACAAACCCTGATTAGTCGCACAGGGGACGAGCACGCAGCTTCTTCGACTGAGAACCGCCGCTAGTGAGCAGGGACTTCGTGCACTAATCTCGTTAGTCAGCAATATATATCAGTAAGCCGCGCGTAGTAATGATACATGAAATTCCGTCCAGTTTTCATAACGTCGTAGGTATTATGTAGATCGACCAGACTCAAAGATGACCGGCACCAGCAAGAGCACCTCCAGCATAACGGCCAAAGATGGCCTCGCCAACACCGAGGCCAATGACGATAGCAAGCAGATACGAAACCGAGTAGCTCCTGCGAGCATAATGCATGAGCACTAAGACTAGTGCGAAATTGAGCATCACTCACATGACGGTCAACATGAACAAAAACCCAATCAGAGCCTGAACGGCCTGCATGAGGCCTCTGGTCAAATCATGAGCCGGTACGAATGGAGGTGCCCTCGCAACCATAGCCGCGAGCCCAGTCTTCTTGGGCTTGATTTGCGATTGTCCTCGCTTCTCTGCGGCGGCCTTCTCCTGCTCAATCATCATCCGGATACCCTCCCGTCGCCATAGCCCTTCGTACATCCCCCTCACGGCCGAGATGAAGCGCTCCACTATGGCGAGCAGGAAGAGGCCGAAACAGGCTCCGAAAAGAGCGCCGGAAGATTGCGGTGCCCAGCCGGGGAACCAGATGTTGTCAGAGATAGGTGTGAAGTGGAGAGTGCCCATCCCGGTTCCGTTGGCAAGTGTTATCCCATTGTCCATCGACATGTCCATGCCGTTCACAGATGATCCATGAGCTGCGGCGAACAGAGCGAAGAGTGCACAAGTGAAGAGGAGGGACGTATGCGGCATTGTTGGCTATAGAGGATGGTCGTCGTTGTCGTGCAAGCTGCAGCAAGGAAGGATGAGACGAGATCAAACAAAGTGACAGCGTGATAATCACTTGCAAATAAGTCCCAAATTGGAAACTTGATCGATGTTGCCAACTACTTGGCGCCTGTCGCTGAGGAAGAAACCCTGGAATACAGGGAGATAATTGGGGCTCTTCCTAGAGCCGAAACTGCGGAGAACCTTAAAAATGGATTGCAGTGACTTGGATGACCAGCCGTATCACAGGGACCAGAACAGTGACACGTTGCCGTTCCCGAGTCATTCCCCGAGTCAAAGAAGTTGATGCACAGGCACTTGACGACGAAGGCGGTGAGCAACGGGTTACCGTGCAGAGGGAGGAGCCGGACAACACAAAGAGGAGGCCGGAGGGCAACTGATACGCGCGTGGGTGACAAGGAGCAATCGAGGTTGGCGATACGTGACCAGCAAAGCGATGACGAATGGGGAAAGGGTCAGATGAGGGACCTGTGTACTAGAGAAGATGCAAGCAGGGGATATCGTTAAGAGCAGTGAGAGAATGCGGAAGTACAGACAAGGAAGTTTGAACTTCTTGCGGGAGGATGATGTTTGACCAACCAGTACGTGCGGGATCCAACTTCGTGAGGACTGCGCTCTCGCATTCACCCGACGCACTGATGAAGCCATGTGTGAGCCCTGGTCAGGGAAAAAAGATGTGAAAGAGCCGGTTGAGATAGCCAGGGGGATGCGAGGGAGAAGGGAGTGAGGAGTAGGGAATGGGGGAAGAGTCAAACCGGGTCGAGTGTGACTGAGACAATTCTGCCATCGCTTACATCAGCGAGACGTTTATCCTATTGGATGGCGATTGGATCACGGCACGGTTGATGCGCCATTACTGTCTGGTTGACGGCGTCTTGATGCTCATTCTTTCACTTAGTAAGTATTACAATGTTCTCCGAATCGCGTCCCCTCGACGCTAATGACGGCAGTGGCATTTATTGAACAGAACCCCACCCACTCCAAAGGAGACATTTCACGGCCCTACTCAGTATCGCAAGTCCCGTGTCAAGCACGTTGTTATGAATGAATATCATGCCCTTCTGGGCTCCTCGGACCACTTGCCTACTCCCTCATCTACCGGTTTGAAATTGAGCTTCCACGGTCACTGTAGGCCGTGCTCTAGGCTAGGTGTGCACCTCCATTGTCCGCCATGCGTGCCTGGTCCTGATGTTTGCTTCCCGTTCAGCCCTGACAAGAGACGCCGCGTACAGAAAGCATACTACATTATATCCGAGCCTTGAGACTGGGAAAAACTTCCGACGTTTCGGCTACTCTTCTTCCTCCTTTCCACCACCACGCCCCATGAGCTCAGTTTTGCAGCACATCTGTTCCAAGTTGGTGGCCTGCGACGGCCCGAATGATCAGCCGCCGACGCCAAAGCGTGTCCGCATCCGGGGAATCGTTTGGCGGGATCGAGGACAGATGGTCGTAGAGCTGCAGGGTCTGCGTGCGTGTCTTGCACACGCAGGGAGCGGGGGTCTGAGTGCGTTCGTTTTCACCTCCCGCACGATGAAAGTGTCGTGACCACGATTCAA
This sequence comes from Mycena citricolor, assembly GCA_963692855.1. Classification (NCBI taxonomy): domain Eukaryota; kingdom Fungi; phylum Basidiomycota; class Agaricomycetes; order Agaricales; family Mycenaceae; genus Mycena; species Mycena citricolor. The sequence goes on from CAVNYO010000405.1 coordinate 2,903,575, forward strand.
ATCCACAGGAGCCGCGACCCTCGCATATGCGATACGTGTCGCGTTCAACATGTTTCTGGCTCTCAACAAGCTCCGTCGATTGCGCAAGTCCGTCCCATGCTTGCTTCCCTGTGCTTGCCCCATTCGAGCTTTTTGCAGATCTCACCAACGAGTCCTTCTGATCCGGCATGTTATCTTCGGCGAAGACTCGTTTCGCTTCGCGGCGCTCTTCGGTGCGTGTTCAACCTCTCGTCATCGAGTGCTCTGACTTTTGACAGGCACCTTCGTTGGCTTGTACAAGTTGATCATAAACGCTTTGCCCATCGTCTTTCCTTCGCGATCGCCTTCGACGAGTCCCGGGAGTGTTTACACCAGGAAACATACTCGCCGATGGCATTCTGCATTAGCCGGAGCTGTATCCGGTGGACTAGCCATTCTCTGCGAGAGTAAAAGCCGGAGGACGGTGATCGCTCAACAACTGTTTGCTCGGTATGTGCTATTTCCCGGTGGTTAGCCAAGTCACTAACAAGAGAGCAGCGGTTTGCAGGGAAGTTATAACACCATGTCAGATCGATATGGATTCAGGGTTCCGCATGGCGCTGCGATTGTTTTCGCCCTGTCGTAAGGGCAAGTGCACACCTGAATTCATCTACTGAACACGACTTGAAGATGCGGGCAGATCATCTTCGGGTTCTTCTTGCACCCGGAAACTCTTCCTCGATCATACATACAATGGTTCGGTCTGGTCAAAGACACGGAAGTTCAATTGACCGCTTTACCCCAGGATCCAGAGCGCGAGCAGAACTTCAGGTGACGCATTTACGATCAACCGAACAGCTGTTCACGAGCACGCGATTGACGTGGCTGCTCTGGACAAGCTTATCGCCTATCCCGCCATGACACCCACGAATCACGCTTCGCTGCTCGATCTCAAGGAACGAGCGTTAGCTGGCGCAGCGAACATACCACGTTATATGCCTTGTTATGGAATTCATCCGATGTCGGACAGCTGCCTGCGCGTGGCTGCTGTGCGGTTTTTCGAGGTCGCGTATTGGATGCTGCCGCTCTACTCTGCGTTGCATTTCGTCCCGACCCTCGTCTTTCGCTGGGGATCGTTCCGTGCCGATCCCCTCAAGATACTCACGCGCACGAGCATTGGAAGCTTGAGGAGCTCGGCTTTCCTCGGTGCTTTCGTGATCATATGTCAAGGTCAGTTTGTTTCCTCAATGGACTAAAACAGCTTCAAATGTTCTTCACAGGTGTCATATGTGCCAAACATAATCTATTCGAGCTGTTGAACGCACAGAAGGAGCTACCGATACCCAAGAAGATTGTTGACTTGTTGATCTCGCCAGGGAGCTGGTGGTTTGCAGGCCTTTGCACAGGACTCTCGCTCCTGATCGAGGACGAGCGTCGTAGAGCCGAACTCGCACTGTACGTCTTGCCCAAGGGCCTGGAGGGTGCTTGGGTCTTCGCGCGGGGACGGGGACTTGTCGGACACACCGGGAAATGGGGCGACAGTCTCCTGGCGAGCATGGGAATGGGCATGGTCATGGTGTGTTTCGTTTCTCGTTTAGATCCGGCCGGACCCACAACAGCGTTCGCAGACGATTTATCAGAATCATCCCGAGCATCTTTCTGGGTTGATCCGCAAGATCTTGTACCAGTTCGTGGGCCCAAATTGAAGCGAAGAGGCGGGGTGGTGCGAAGATAGAGAGACCAGGGCGCGTCGCACATCGTTCCGACATCCGAATTGGACAACAGCCCGTCCCTGTGCCTGAACTCAGCCGGGGAGCGATTGTGAATGCCGCTGCGATACACAGAAGATAGCATTTGAACCGAGCTTGTGGTCAGTGCAACCGCTCGGGTTCGACCTAATTGAGAGTCTTGTCGTTATTTACAAGTCCAACTTGCACAAGAAACATTGAGGTTTTGTCAGACTTCATTTGGGGATTGCGTCGTGTTCAAAGTTCCCAGTCAGACGAACCTTTGTCTGGTTCGGATTCTGGTGCAGAGTTGGATCTATTTTTACTGAATGATGGAGATTAGTGATGGTGCACGGATGCTCTGAAACAGCCTGAATTACTTGGACCTTGTACCTCGTACTCCCTGTTCAGGGCGGCCGGGCCTCTTTATCGATCGAATGCAAGTCGGTGAACGTTTGCGCGAGCATTGGTCTGAGTAATAGGCAGCTCTTGCTCAAGCACGTTCCCGATCATTTTGATGTGTTGCCCGATCAAATGCAAGTAAAAAACATAGCTCCATGGACTCCGGGGACCCATACACGCTCCGCGCGGAGCTGGAAGAGGTCCGACTTGAAAATATTCTCCAATCAGTCCTGTTTTGCATGCGATGCCTCCAAATTCCCCCACGGACACCGTTCCTGGACTGTTTTGGCCGGGTCCCGGCAATGAATTGACGTTGCGCCCACTTGTCTCCGCACGACATTTGTAGACCATGGGTGGGAGTACGAACGCACGTTTGTGCAGAATTCCCAAATACCGACCTTGCCGATATGGCATCTCCGCGTGGTGGACTCCTGACACCGCCCATCAGGGATCTCGAGCCGCCACTCGCGAACCCTTGAAATAACCACTGATGTCGGGGCCTCGACTTATCTCAGCTGCCACCAGCCACTCTCTCAGATCCTCCAGTAGAGAAGGCCCGCCTGTTGATCTCCACGGCCATGTCGACCGAGTCCACTTTCAAGCAACGTATGAAGAGCGTGTCGCTCATCCTCGCGTGAGTTCTCGCTCGATTCCGTTCTTGTGACGTTTCTGAGCATCTTCCTCAGGTGTGGAACTGCTCTCTTTTCTGATGGTGACCTTCTTTATGAGAGTGCTGAATGTCGTCTCTGACGTACCTGGCGGATAGGCTACGGAAATGGTGTCATTGGAAGTGGTGAGTCCGACGCGTTCGACGCGTTGTGTCGATGCTGACCTCACCGGTACAGTGAACACCCGTCAGTCGACTCCGTCTCTCCTCTTCCAATGGACGAGCTCACTCGCACACAGTCATCAAACGTTCATACCCTGGACAAGTCCCCGCCAACTACTCCACGACGCTGAGTAGTGTAGTCTTCGTGGGCAATGTCCTCGGTATGCTCGTCTTCGGTTACTTCTCCGACAAAATTGGACGCAAGACCGGTATGATGGTCGCTGCGGGATTGGTCGCATTCTTCTCGGCGCTCTCCGCTGCCTCCTCCGGTGCTCACGGCAGCGTCCGCGGTCTCATCTCCATGCTCATCGTCTGCCGGTGCGTTGTCTGAGAGTTTATGCGCTACGCCTCTGATTTCCTCCATGTCAGGTTCTTCCTCGGTATAGGCATCGGTGCCGAATACCCCACCGGTTCCGTCTCTGCCTCTGAGCAAACGGAGGGCAAGCACATTGCCAAAAACGCGCAGCACCGGTGGTTTGCTCTCGCGACCAGTGCGTGTGACTTTCCTTTTGGGTGTTTCTTAGACTGACTGGCGCAGACTGTGCGATCGATACCGCATTCTGTGTGGCCGCATTCGTTCCCCTTGTCATGTTCTGGATGTGAGCACCTGCCTGTCAGTCGATTGACAGGCCCAACTGATCATCTGGCGGACTAGCTTTGGCAACAAACACCTGCGCGCTGCCTGGCGTCTGTCGCTTGGTCTGGGATTCTTCCCTGCTGCCGCTGTGTTTGTTTGGCGGTGGAGCATGGAGGAGCCGGACCTGTACAAGAAGAATTCGATGAAGCGTGTGACCGTCCCATACAAATTGGTCCTCAAAAGATATGGCATGCAGTTGGCCGCTATCAGTTTGACATGGTATGCGTATCGGCTGTTATCTTCTATCTGTTTTGTTTGACCGTTGTAAAGGTTCATCTATGACTTCATTACGTGAGTTTGATAACAAAATCACATGACTTTGTCTGACATCTGTTCCAGCTACCCCGTGCGTCGATGAACTGCTCACAGGCGTTTTCGCAAACCTATCTCATCTTTCGCCAGTTCGGCATCTATTCCAGTCCCATCGTCGACACGATCACTGGCGGTGACTCTAGCTTGACCACCGTTTTCGGATGGAATGTCGTTATCAAGTATGTTGCACAGTATGATCCAATCGCGGAAGGGCCGTGAACCACTTGGATAGCTTGTTCTACATGCCTGGGACGATCATCGGCGCCTTTGTCGTCGACTATCTTGGCCCGAAGTGGACCATGATTACGGGTCTGCTTTTCCAGGCTCTCATTGGCTTCATTATGAGCGGTGCCTACACCCAGTATGTCGTGAGATGTCCAGACAGCGCAATATTGATCGATTATCCAGGCTTACCACTCACATCGCTGGCTTCGCTGTTTGTTCTCTGTTCGTATCGGTCGACATTTCACCTCATGACTTCGTAGGTTGTGTATGGCATCTTCCTGTCCTTCGGAGAGTTCGGTATGTGTGCATTTTTGAATGTGATGTCTTACTGAAATACGTCCAGGCCCGGGTAACAACCTTGGTCTTCTTGCCTCCAAGAGCAGCCCGACTGCTATTCGTGGTCAATTCTATGGTGTCGCCGCCGCTATCGGCAAACTCGGTGCCTTTGTTGGAACATGGGGTTAGTAACTATCGCTCATGACTTGTAAGTGCCGGCTAATGAATATACCAAAAGCGTTCCCTGCCATGACTACTGGTCAGTCTTCATCTTCATGTGGACGGCGTTCGTTCTGACCTGCTTTAGCCTTTTCTAAGCGTGGTGTATACGCTGGTGCTACTGGACCTTTCTGGGTTGGTAGCGGACTCGCCATCTTCAGCGCCTTGATCACCTACTTCTTTATCAAACCTCTCGACCATGACGGCATGAATGCGGAGGAAGTTGCTGTGCGTCCATTTTGGGTGTTCGGCGTCTCCTACACTGCTGACTAAACTAGTTCCGTGAATACCTTGAAGCTAATGGCTTCGACACTAGCCTCATGGGGAACGGCGAGGAACCTCTCGAGACCGACTCGGTCCCAGCTATTGATGAGAAGGAGGAGAAGGTCCCTGTATGAGTTGTTTTCGTCTAACGAGTTTGATCTCACGTATTATGCCCTTCGAATGTTGTCAATTAGTCTACGAGTAACGACTGCATGTGCCTCGCTATTCGAGTCCAGAGATCCTCTTGAGTCGTTCATGTGTATCAATCATTGTACTTTCAGAGGTGTGGACCGGAGAGTTTGCACGTGACATTTAGCATCCTATTCATGCGACGACACCATGCACTCATAATTATCTCCCTCTTCACAACCTCGTATAGCTTTTTCTACTTCCTATCCCGAACGCGCCATGAATTAGTCGTCAAATCTCCCTCAGCGGCCCCCAAGGGATGGCATATCTTCGAACCGCCGACTAGCCTTATCGCGCGTCCTTCTGTGGCCGAGCGAACGCTCTCCCAGACCTTGCCTTGCATTGACTCATGGGTGGCCCACGGCATGCAATGCAACCATACCACCGAGGAGAACGCCGGCGTGGATATCCTGTGGACGTGGGTCAACAGCTCAGAGCCGCTCCTGGCAGCCACCCGGCAGCGCAGCGTGGAGACGGGTCTCGCGAAGCACCGCGACGGTCCTGTATACGGATCGAAGAAGGGAGATTTCTTGGGAGCGAGGGAGTCGCATTTCCGGTCGCACGGAGAGTTGCGCCATTCGATGCGGTCGGTCCTCACCTCGCTGGACCGCGGGTCGGTGCGAAACGTATGTGTCTGTCTGCCCACCCCGTCTGTGTGGCTTCGCAGGGCTCACGATTGGTAAAGCTGCATCTGTTGACCGCGGATATCCCGTCGGATATCGCGGGGCTGCGGCTCGGCTCTACGCCAGACTGGCTCGATCTCAGCGCGGGGGTGCGCGTGGTCCATCACTCGGAAGTGTTTCGTGTTCCCGAATCCTCGCTTGGGATCTGGGGCAAAGAGCGGATGGCCCGTGCATGGCGCGACGAGCATGTCCCGTCGTTCAACAGTCTGGCTATCGAAAGTCAATTCGGGAATATGCCGAACTTGGGGAAAACGCTCTTCTGTGCGTCCTTCGCTCGCAGTCTGCGCGGCTTCTGACATTGACCTAGATCTCAACGACGACTGCTTCTTGCTGAAACCTATCAGTCTGGCAGACTTCGAGACTGCGCTTTACGGGCCTGTCTTTCGCATCCACTTCGGACTGAAAGTGGAAAGCCACGATCCGAGTAAACGATGGAAAGGGGGCGATAAAGAGGGGGAGTGGCCTGCGCTGGAATACAGTGAGTGGTTCCAATGTCTCGATACATCAGCTGACGAGGCAGCAAGCTAATTGGCTTTTGGGTCCGTTGCGAGTCAATTCTCCGCCGGATGAGGTTGAACACTGAACAGACCAGCGCTTTGGCGCCCGGCCTCGCCGCTACTTGCACCATATCGGCAAGACCGTATCGGTACCCGTCATGCGCGAGGTTGGTGCGATCTGGGCGGATGAACTTGCCAAGGTGTGTGTGTTGGACATCACTATCTCGTTGTATCACAGTGGAACAGACCGCCCAGTCTCGGTTTCGAGGTCATGGGCTGCAAGTAAACATGCTCTATCTGACGACGTGGTATAACATTGAAAAGCATCGAGAAAGTCTGTGCGTGAGGAGCTCTCTTGTTCGATTGCAACCGCTCATTGTTCCTGCAGGCTTTTCTCGCTCATAATCCTTCGTGCCGATGCCAATCGTGACGGGGCGTTTTCTCGCTTGGAATGGTCGAACTTCGTTGCTACTCTGCAACCGAATGGACTCGTTCCTGTCCGTTCAAGACGCAACATCTCTCTGACTCCCCGAGAGACAAGTTACGATTGGCTCTCCTCAGATGGTTATCCCCTGCTGCCTTCAGGCACTTGCACCATCGACATTGCACAATGTTTCCCTCCGAGTCTGAGTCCGTTGGAGATCTTCCAGCGCATTGCATTCGAGATTCCTACGTGCGGGGACTGCGTAATTGCAACAATGGTGGACGTCAGGAAATTGGAGGCCTTTCTGCCACCGAACTCAGTTGGAGATGGCCTATCGACGTTTTCTCCCATTATGGCCAAAAGCTGGCAGCATTTACGGCCGCCGAAAGATGTCGGCAGAGCGTTCGCGGTCGAGAACATGTATGTATTGAACACTCTTAGATGTGTGACATCGCTGACTGCGGCTAGCCATCGTTACTCATACGCTCTAGGAACATCGCCGTTCGAATTCATCTCGATCAGCAACCACAAAGATGTAAACAAGCTTCCTCTACAGAACAGTTCCACTGCCTTCTTGGCCGTCAACGATGATGTTGTGGCTCCGTTTTATCTGGAACAGGTTGATCAACGGATGCAGGCTTGGTTCGCCGCGAGATGGGGTGCTGTTCGCGGTTGGTGGGAAAAGGCTGGGGTTTGATGGTTGCTTGGAATCTGTGCATTTGACGCTTTGGGTTCGCCAGTATATCAGACCTACTTGGGGCTATGGAATACCACAAAGAGCGCCAGGTCGTGCCAGCGCGCTTTATGAAACTGGTGCCGTCATATCGCGGTTGCCGCCAGACACGATTCGTGAGATTGATCAAATTGGCAAACTTCCAGCGCCCACTGGGCGCTGAATTTGAATGGGTAGGGCGGTCTACGATCACGTCGAGCCATCGTTCCTTTCTAGTATCTGATTGACTCTGAGTTGTGCAATGTCCAGTTTTTGCGGTTGAGCCCAGATTTTCAGCTACTCGAGCACCGGGATGGACGGGTTTCGTAGTTTTCCTTTTGCAGTGGTTTGTAGGCAGTGCGGCAGCTTGGTCTGATGGCAGCACTGGATCCGGGTAGCTCCGAGCCTCCGACGCGGCGCACTCCTGAAATGATGATTTATAATAGAGCGACCGGCATACTCTTCTTTCTGAGATCTTGATGTATATAAATAACACTTTCTTTCTTGTCCTTGTTTCTCCCGTCGGCTCTTCTGCTCTCTCCCCTCAGTCGTTTCCGAAAGCTGTCACCGGCTGATCAGGGCCTCCCCTTTCGCTTACAACAATCCGGTTATTTTAAAACCCACACCACCTGTCTTTCTCCCTCATGCCGTCCACGACCTCCCTCGCTCTGATTTCCCTGCTCGCGACGAGCGCCGCCGCTCAGACGAAGTACACGCTCATGAAAGAGTATGCCGGGTCGACATTTTTCAATGACTGGGACTTTTACGGCCACTGTGAGCCTTGCACTCCGTTCAACGCGGGCTATTGTTCACTTCCCGCAAGTCGACAACCTGACGAACGGCGACACGATCTTCGTCGACGCTGCGACTGCGACATCCTCTAAGCTGGCGTACGTCGATCCCTCGTCCAACCACGCGATTATCAAGGTGGACAACACCACCAACGTTCTGTTCAACGACAAGCGCAACACTGTTCGTATCCAATCGAAGGACTCGTTTAGTGTCGGGAGTGTTTGGATCGCTGATATGTATCATGTCCCCTTCGGTGTGCGTTCGCTCGGTGTCCCCCCGATGAAGACTGACGCTGGCTAGTGCTCCGTCTGGCCTGCGTTCTGGTCTCAAGCGCCCGACTGGCCTGTTGGAGGGTACAGATGTCACCCGGCTGATTTGACTGCATGCTAATTGTCTCTAGTGAAATCGACACATTCGAGCACTGGAATATGGAGCTGCACAACCAAATGACGCTGCACACTAACCCCGGCTGCACGCAAGTCAACGCGATCCAGTCTTCGACCATCGTCAACTCGACTGACTGCTCGTACCTGGCGAACTCGAACTCTGGGTGTGGTGTCATGGACCCCAACGATGCTAGTTACGGAGCGGCCTTCGCTGCTGCGCAGGGCGGTGTATTTGTCACCGAGTTTGCGGAATCAGGAATCTCGTGAGTGGTGGAGCTGTGTGTGCGTCCGTATCCGTTGCTCGGCTAACCTAGCACCGCTAGTGTCTGGTTCTTCCAGCGGAGTGCGATTCCAACGTCCATCTCCAGCAACGCGTCGTCCTTCTCGACCGCTGATCTCGGGAAACCCGTGGCCAACTGGCCAACCGGCGGATGCTCCATCGACACGTTCTTCAAGCCCCAGCATCTGATCTTTGACATCACGCTGTGCGGTGGTGCGTCCACATCCTTGTCCCGGGTCCCTGTGTTCACCATGCCAACCAGATGCGGCTGGAGCCCCGGCAGTGTTCAACGCCACCTGCTCCGGGGTGTGCTACACTGACTACGTGGTCGGAAACGGGTCGGTTTACAACAACGCGTACTTTGATGTCGCATCTGTGCGTGTCTACAGCGCCCCCACGAACAACTCCAACGGCACGACCGTTATCACTGGGTCGGGAAGCGGGAACAGTGCTGCTGTCTCCGCCAGTGTTGCATCGTGGGTTTGGAGCGCTGTTGCGATTGCTGGAACGCTCGCTTTGGCCATTGTGGCATAGACTCTCAGTGACCCAGACTATCTCATACCCATATTTGCGATCTACGAAGGACTTCCTCCCCAAAATGTTGATTGGACTAATAGACACTACACCGGACCAGGTTTTCCTTCCTGTCCTTCATCCGGCAGCGGATCCATTGTGATGGTCACGACTCGGTCCATGAACAATTCTAGCGGCTGATCAGGCAACGGTCTTGGCTGTACATAGCTTGTAGTCGAGAACGCAGTGCTCCTGGTCGCCTCTGCGAAGGATGCCGTAGAGGACCATACTGTCGGACGCTCTAAGCCTCGAAGTGCTGAGCAGCAAATGAACACACCGGTGGCAAAGACAGTCGAGATGATTTCAACGTAACAGTTGACCAGGTTGAGACAGGAGCCGAGGACCACGTTGCCGCTGTATATGGCGGCAATTTCGATCACGCTGATAATTACTGTAGTGCGTGTGTGAACACTCGGTTGAAAAGTCCCGGACGGGGAGGTGACGGACTCGGGAATACAAAATTTGTGCTGGCAATCCAAAACAGGTTTTCCAAATGTCCGGAGTAGGTTTCTGCGGTCTCGCTAGTGAGCGAGAAAAAAGGAGCACCAGTGAAAACGACTGACGCTTATGGGCAAGCCTGCCGATCGCTTGGCCGTTGAATACGTGTCCGGTCCGGGCGAGTCGCCAGAGGAATAGCCCTGAGATGTATCTGGACACTTGAAGTTTGAAAAAATCTGGCCGTTTAATTGAAGGGCAGCGCACGCATTATCAAAAAGTTCCAGGATAGCCCCCAATTTGAAATACAACGGGTTGAGCTGTTTTATGACCTCCAGCTCATTTACCGTCGTAGGATGGAATAGACCCTTTGCCCAGCCGACGATGAAGAGGATGTTGACGACGCTTCGCGCGATCTTGATAAGTACTGGAAACGCCAGCACAAACGGAAGCTTCGCGCGGGGGAATACTGCCCAGATTCGGACAAGGAGGACGGATTCGGCGATCCAGGGGAGCCACGCGTCCAGAATTACGTATACGAGGTCTAACTGTAAGCTGATGGCTCGGGGGCGACGACACAAGCACACCTTCGCCTTTGGTGTTTGCGCGGAATGGTGAGAGAACGCTTTCCATCTGAGCGGTAACGTGAGCGGCATCCGCTAGACATCGGATTACCGACCGCAAGATGGGTGATCAGTGCACCGAGAGTCAAGCCAAAGCAGATCGCCGCTGTGTTGAGAATGAAGATGGGTCCCCGGCGGACCTGGGGAGTGGAAAGCGTGAAGAGCATGATGAGAAGAGGCACGAGCATGGCTGAGAAAATGGCAGGTATCAGAATAAAGGCGAAAGCGGGCCGGATGCCCTGCGCGTAAGCCTCGATTATGGGTTCGATGGCTGACGGCGGGAGGGAACCTGAATCCATGGCAGACGAAGAAGAGAGGTATTCTGGGTTGATGTCGAGCTTCGGCCGGACTTTGAGCTTTATGTACTCACGGGCGATTCAGGTTGCCGCTCAGAACCTTCGTAAATGAGTGGAGTACCATGAGAAACATCAGTCGGGCAAGACGAGAGAATTGCCATCCACATAAGATGACGGCCCGTCATCAACCACAAAGATGGAGAGACTTCCAGGGTAAACGAGACCTCAGCTCGATCTGTCGTTCCCAGATTCCAGATGGAATGAAGCACTGTGGGATAAACTGATGTCAGGTGAGCAATGGTTGAAATGGTGAGGGTCCACAAGCCACATGAATTTGCGAACAAAGATCGGCAGGGCATCTTGTTGTGCGCAGCCGCAAGTTCATTGTGGATTTGGTCTTGTGTAGTTGAGTGACATACTTGATAGGCGTCACCCGACCAAGTCCCATCTTATTACTTAGGTCCGCTCAATTCTTGGTTCATGAACCGGGTTCACGAGGTTTTGATGAACCCGACAGCTCCTGACAGTTGCCATCACGCTTAACTAAAATCGGCCGATGGCCAGCAGAGATGTCTCCGTTTAAGGACAAACATGTACGGTCTTACAGCATTGGACCAAAATGATACTCGAGAGCAAGCCTAGACGTTACTTCAACTTACTTGACTCCCTGGCTGTATGAGCTTGTATTTTTTCCCAAGTAGTGATTCATTCCAATTGTGGTAGGTAGTTGAAAGAAATCCATACATATACTGAAAATGGACCCTCAAGTATCCTCAGTTATTCTCCCTGTCCTTTCTTGACATGATAGGTCTTATTCTATACGAGCGTTATGGGCTGTGTCTTCGTCACAGGGACCCAGAATGGATGAATCAGGGGTGTGGCTACGAGGCGCCTGAATGCAGTGAATATGGCATTAGTGTTGCCGCAGTTCATGGAAGCGATATAAGACAAGCTCTCCCTGTTAGGGATCCGCGACCTAGTGCCCATTAGTCTGGAAGCAGAATGAAAAAAAAATTGAGGTGAGGCTGCGCTTCCATCGTGCTGGTGGAACGGGTAGCAAGCATGCTGCATCAGGTGTAAACAAAAATGAGCAGCCCCACTTGATCAAAACTGCCCAATCATTTGAAATCTGCTGTAATCAGTCCTGAAGACAAGAGCCTATGAGTGCGATCGCTAGCTGTGGTCGAATTGATTTCAGTCCGTTCACATGAAGCAGAGATGAATGCGTGATATTAGGTTTTCGCTTGCACTGTATACTACGTGTGTGTATAAATAATTATAGTAACCTACATGTAAGGCATCAACGCCTGGGGCAGGATCTGGTTGACGGAGGCACCGCTCGGCGGCTCGATGGACGTGAAGTACTGCAAAACCGTCAGCCCGCACTGGAGCTCGAGGCATCACCACACTCACGTTGGCCCACCACGGGCCGGCTGCCCACCAGGAAGCACCGATCCAGACGCCCGACTGCTGCATGGCACACATCGCGCCTTTGACAGCCGCTGTGCCGGTGGTCAGTCCAAGCACCCTCAGCTGCCCACGCATAACTGAAAGAACGCACAGATGCAGTCCGCGTTGTTTCCGGCACCGATCTCACCGAGGAAGCCCTTGAGGTTGTTGGCTTTGAGCCAGCTGGTGGCGGCCTGCAACCGCTCTGCGCCGATCGTCGGGGACACACAGGTCGGGTTGGTACCTGAGCCATCGCTGTCGAGGTACTGGTGCATCTGGATGGCGACGTTGTGGTTGGGATCAGTGATGTTTCCGAAAACGGCTGAGTTGCCAGAAGAGATCCACGCTGGACAACATCAGCAAGTAGCAGCATGGTTACCGGGACTCGACTCACTCCAGCCGCCGGTCCAAGCTGGAGATAAGTCAGCGATGCAATCGAAATAACAATAACCCGATGAAGCTCACCAGTTCCCTCCACGAGAATGAGTTGGGAGGTCGCTGGCCATCGATCAGGATCATTTCATCTCTCTGCGAAGTGACTGGACCCACCTCCACTGGAACGGATACCGTAGATCGCAGCCTGGTTGAGCGCGAACGCAGTCGATGCCGGGATCCCGTTGGGCTCGTTCATCACATCGAAGATAACGTTGGGGTTGGATTTGAAGACGGTGGCCAAGTTCTTCCAGACTGCGAAGACGGCTTGTTAGTTAAAGCGACTTCCCACAGAAAGACCGAGACTCGCATTGCTGGAACCTGGAATGACCCGATGAGCGGAAGCGGAGACGCTAAGCAAGCGGACGACTCACTGCGTGGTGTCCGTAATGGCTTGGTTGTTGTACAACATATAGTTGTGCGCTACCGCAAAGTCAATTTTCAGTCGAGCATCGAAACGCTTCCGCGCTCACGGTCCAAAGCCACATGGGCACCCTTTCCGGTGATGTAAGTCACGGACTTCGGGCACCAGTCAGAATTCAGAAGTATTCCGGAGGTTGTGATCGACCGACCGACTGAATACGACCCAGATAAGTCTGGTCAAAGGGACCCGTAAGACCTCCCGCAGGCGGGACAAGACGTTCGAGCATGAACGGCATCCGGAAGAAATTGAAGCCCTTGTTCACGAAGTAATCGATCGAGCTAACCGATTCTCAATCCGATGCAGAATCAATCGCCTATGAGACTGAACGCACCTGGGAGCGGGGAAGATGTAGTCAGTCCCGTAGACACCAGGCCACTTTCCACTTCCAAATTCAGCGCCGGACTGATTGACGCCAAAGAACTGCAGATGCATTAGCAGGGATCAGCAAACACACGATCTCGGCTCACTTTGAACTTGGTAGCACCTGAGCACCCCGAACTCGCCGGTGCGGACGCTGTGCTGGTAGGTGTCGTCGGCGAGGTGACCACCGCAGACGTTGTCGACGAGGGTGGCGGGGCAGTTCCCGGCAGACACTGCGAGTAGTCTAGACAGCCGTGATCAGTTAGCGCCGGCTACAAACATCCACGGGAGGAAGCGCACAAGAATTGTTGGCGGTGCACACCGACCCTGCATCGCAGACTGTGGATCCAGTGTAACCAATGCCCTAGATAGTCGATCAGAGCGCCTTCAGCAGCGCGCACCAAGGCGGACTCACACCGCATTGCCCATAGACGGCCACCGATGCAGCAGGGGAGATCACAACAGCCAAAGACGCAAGTGCCAAGAGATACTTCATTGCAGTGAGAAGGCGGGAGGGAGCTGCTTGAGATTTCCAGTCTGCGCATCCGCTCTCTTAAAGACCTGAGCGCAATAAAATCCGAGGATCGACCCTGACTCGGTCTCGAAGGCCAGCGAGACCATTATCGAGGCGGAAACGTGACCCGACAATTATCCACCATCCCTGCCGACCCTGCACGAGCCGGCGAGATAGTCCACCGCCATCCTAGCAACTGATCAAATAACAAAACGGCACTGACATTCGCCGGGAAAACACGCGATAACCGTCCACATCCTTCAAGATCCTCGACCTGCATCGTTTTGGAATAGGCCTCGAATTAGACAGTCTGCCATAGACTCGAGGATAAGAGGCAATGATGCGTCCATCAGTGCTTGATTTCCTTCCAAGTCCCATGACAAGCACGTGAGTGCATGTGCCCAGATCCACAGTACTTCGGATTTATAGACCCCGAATGGCGGAATTAGCACCGAGGAACTTCCTCACACAGCGTGCGAGACGATAGCTGTGCTAATTTTGTCCAGCTGAATGGTTCGCGTGCTTCATACTGCGCATACATGAGAGGCCGGACATCTTGCCGCTCTCTGCAGCGCCGAGTATTCATCGGTAACCACTCTGTCGTCTCGTCATCGTTCACGCATGTATTCAGTCGGTTAGATGCAGCGAGCATAACATGAGTGAATGGGAGTTGGGGAAGGACAGCTGGGCTGATGCGGCACAGGCCTAAGAGTGAATTCTTGTCGGAGATGTATTCGGCTTGGTAGAAAGTTGAGGCGGAGGTCAGCCTAGATGTAAAAATTGGATCAACCGTGCAGCTAGATTGTTGACATGAGTCAGGTCAGGTCAGGTCTCGCGTGACTCAGTGGCGGAGCTAGCTCGTAATTGGCACATCCGTGGGAACATCAGCATTCCGGCTCGGTATGAAAGACGGGCGCGACATCAGAAAGAACATGAGCTGAAAACAAAATGGGCTCGTGAATGTTAGCCCATGTACCATTAGGGTGTTTCACGACACTGTTTTGTGTCATTTTTACCATCTCTTTGTTTTTGATCCATCAAAAAAAGACTCCCATAAACATATTGCCTTTTTTGTACCCATTGCAAAAATGTCTCTGGCGTAGCGTTGTTGGCAGATCATTTCTGCTGAGATGGCATTACCTGGCAATTGCCAGCAGGGGTCTCAGAGGGCATGGCAGAACTCGGCCAAAATCATATCAGTTGGATCACCTGTAGATTAGAATTTGATATCTTCCATCTTTCCTTCTTTCCTCATTATTCCGAAGAAAAATCATGGCTGGAGGAAGACGTCTGCCTGAGAAGATCTGTTGATCAAATATCATCTGTCAAGATGGATGTTGTGATACACATCTATGACTCCATCACATGTCATCTAGAGTCATATCGACTCGTACCAAATAGACACAAACAGCCCCCTGTATCATATATAAGGAGGGCTCTATTACCCTTTAATACAAGTCTCTTGACTACTCCTGCATAGCGCCCACACTAAGCTCTCACTCACACAGGTGAGCTGCTAGATGCTCTCCCCAGTGCTCAACAGATTATGGGCCCCGAGAGCTAAGGTCACCTCAGTTACCACCGCCATCACCCGGTTGCACCCCCGCGGGGGTCCTCCTGGGTACCCTCAGACGTAGCTCTGAGGGTACCTAAAAGGTACCCCCCTGCGGGGCCCGCGGGGGGATTTGGTCCATTTGGGGGCGGGGGCATATGCGGGGGTCAGCAGGGGGGGTGAACGAAAATATATACATGTGACTTGTCTACATCTGTAAGAGCGGGTAGCTGGGCGGGAAAAAAAAATCAATCACGTGGAAGCACCGAGCGGGCGGGATGGCGGGCGAAAAAAGCACGTGACAGATGGAACCAAAAATTTTAAAACGCTGGCGGGGGCTGGCGGGGGTGCGGGCGGGGTCATTACCGACCTCCCGCATGCCACGGCGGGTGGTGGGCGCATATTCACGTGACTTCATCCCGGCCATTTTGCCACCATTTGGTCGGGTTTTTGCATGCTCTCCACGATGGCGCACAATGCAGCGGATGGCGGCCAAAACGGTCACGTGACTGGGCGCAAAAAAAAACCAAATGGCTGCCGGAAAAAATTCCGATGCTATCCCAATTGTGTCTAGCTTCGATAATTAAGAAAGTGAAGCGCTGAGCGCAAAATGCCCGCCGCACTGCGGTAATGATGGGAATGTTCCCATCATTTTGCGGGGTCACCCGTGCGGTTGATCAGTTCCATGTTTAACCACCACTCATGCTACGGTGATGCCGCCTTCTTTGACAAATCACTCATGTATTTTCTCATGAAGGTCCTCCTTGGCTCTTTATCCCAGGATGCCCCCCAAACAGCCACCACCAAGAAAGCAGACAGTAAGACTTTCAGGGCAAAGCCTTCGACCCACCAGTCCAGTAAAGGGACGGCACAAGCTCCGAAACGTGCTGACAATCCCCATGGGCCGTAACGCTCGTGCAAATCGTCTTGCTCAAAAGATGAATTCCCTGCTTGACCCAGAGCCACCAGAATCGGTGGCACAGGCCTCTGAACTCGGGAAAGAGCAAAATACAATGCTTAAAGATCAAATGGAAGTGGATGAAACCAATATGACGGGCGAAGATGTGTGGGAAGACATGGCGTCAGATGCAGGGGCTGCCGCGGGGCCCGCCGCGGGGTCTGCTGCGGGGCCCGCCGCGGGGTCTGCCGCGGGGTTGGGTGTGGGGGCTGGACTGCCGCCATACATTCCAGAGATTCTTGCAAGGCCCCATGGTCTTCAAAGGAAACCACGTGCTACACAAGCCTCTTCTGTCTGGATCCATCTCATTCCTGACCTTGCCCTCTCTCTCCTGGCATTTCGGAAATCATCTTTTGCATGCCCACCCACATCTCTTGCTGCAACCATCTATCAAAACTGTGACAACCCTTCCTGTACCCAAAATAAAATTCGGGTTCTATGTCTCCACATTGCACGTATGTTTCGAATTTCTTCTTGCCAGATCTTGTCTGACAAATTACCAGATTTTCAACATATCGATGTGCAAGCATGTTCTTGTGTTTCACCTGCCACTGTCCTACTGGAACATGGTGCTCTCGCCACCTCACCTAGCAAGCCACAGATTGCTGTTGCAGTGAATACATTGGAAATATACCAAGCGTTATTTGAACGCTCCTGCATTGCGATTCAAGCATTCACCAATGCCCTGACAACCCTCTATAACACCAGAGGATTCGAGCTCATGTCCAAGACCGTAAGTTGCTTCTTTCCACCTGCTTTTCGCAATAAACATCTGATATACACCCTAGTTTGATGGCGAACATGCTACTGATCCTCTACGACAAGCCCTCTCCCAGGCTGTGCATGTGTACAGCAGCATCCAGCGGCATATCCGAAAAATGGTCAATGATGCCTTGGCCATGGAATATAGTCAAATCAACACCAGATTATCTTCCACGGATTCCATAGCTTCCATCTACAAAAGTTCCCCCGAACATGCGGAGTCATCTCCATCAGTCTCGATGACAGGACCTTGCCAGGCGTCCATGTCAGATGCACCCCCCGCTGCACCCCCTGCTGGGCATCCCGTGGCACCCCCCGCCGCACCCCCCGCCGCACCCCCCGCTGCACCCCCCGCCGCAACCCCCGCCTCGTTCATCCCTGCCAACCGCACCATTGAATCTGATGACCAGTTTTCACTGATTCCTGGATCTGCAAATAGAGTCCTACAAAGTCGGTGTCCTTCGTGCTTCTCCCTGAAGGAATGGGGCCGTCCACTTGCTATGTTCGATTTTTGTTCAAACCCTGATCAGCAGTGACTGACATGTTTTGCTCAGTGGTGGGGATGTACAGTTTGGTGCTGATGGTTGCTTCAACTATCGCCATCTCCGCGCTGCTGGCAACAGACCGTCTTTGTTCAGTCAGGAGTACTTCTTGACACCTGAAGAGGTTCACAAGGTCAAAGAAACTGTGCTTTTGGCAAGGAAATCTCCGAAGCCCCTAAAAGAGTTTCCAATTTCTGCTGATATTGTGGAGGCCTGTGGAGAGTCATGGACTGCTGCAAATGAGAACAAACAAAAGGGGGACCCAAAGCGCTATGACTCCACTGGCATCTTTGCACTGACATGTCGTCATTCGCAAGTCCTGTTCATGTGTGACATAGACACACCAGGAGAGCAGCAGCACTACATAATTGCGCTCTTGGAGAAGGTGGCTTCACTGCTGCCATCCAATGCGACCATTACACAATGCTATGATATTGGTTGTGTTCTTGACCGGAGTAACAATCTGGTGCGTGCATTTCCATTCATGGACTGCTTTCTCCGCCACCATCACATATCTTAACCCGCTGCGACCCCGTGGCGACCCCCGCCGCACCCCCCGCCGCACCCCCTTCTGCACCCCCTCTTGCACCCCCTGCCGCACCCCCGCTACAGAGTCCATAACAATGCTGACTATTTTCTGAAGTTCCCTATCCTTTCTGCCCATCTGCGATCTCGTGTATCATTCTCTCTGAATGTGATGCATGCATTTGGTCATCAATGGGTCTGCCAATTGATTTTCAACCCACGCATGAAGTCGGGTATGGGTCTTACTGATTCAGAAGGTGTAGAAAGACTTTGGTCCAGGATACGAAGGTTAATTCCTCTGACTCAAAATCAATGGGTATCTTCTTTAAATCCTTTTTGAATCGAGGATTCTGAAACATATGCAGGCTGCGCGTCGAATAGCCACCCTGGATGAATTTGTTTCGTTTGTCAATCGTGAAGGCATCACCAGTCTGGGGAGTTGGATTGAACGGCAACGAAATAAGAACATTCCACAGAAATATAATCAAGCAACACGACGGATCAGCACTGCAGGCGTGACCATTGTGGATTTGCGATCTCACTGGCAGGCTCAGCTGACTGCCCAGGTATCACTTCAGTCCAGTATATCATTTCCCATCATAAAAAATTTGCTCTCAACACGGTGTTACAGGCCCACCTGTTCGTGTCCAACGCGAGCTGGGCAAGATAGTCAGCCTTCAAAATCAAATCGAAGATATCGATGACACTCTGGAGCAACTCCAGAAGACCATTGACGATCGACAGAGCTCTAATTCAGCGCACATTGCGATCAAAGATCTACAATGCACTCATAGCAAGCTTAGTGAACAAGCTGTGCATCTGTACACTTCCCTTGACCTGGAGACTCATTACCCAGAACTGGCTGGACTTCCCTTTGAATTTGTTCAAACACTGCTGCTGATGAGGGATCTCAAAATACAGATACGAAAACAAGCGATTGGAACATTCCTAGAATGGGAGAATTTAGACCGTGCTGTCCAAGGACGTCGGGAGCCACTGGGTAAGTTCCTTTCCATGCACCCTGCGCGCACCCCCCGCCGCACCCCCCGCGCGCACCCCCCGCCGCACCCCCCGCCGCACCCCATGCGCACTCGTCACAACACTGACATGTTTCCATATGTAATCTAGGTACAAAGCTTCATCAAGCAGCTCGGAAGGCCCTTTCAAAACGTCAGCCCACGCTGCATCGTCTAATCGACAAGTTCAACTCCTTTTGCTCTCGACTGGAAGAAATTCAGCCCCCACACTGCTCTGTTCCTATCCCTCTCCCACTGCCTACCAAACTGAACGAGCTTAAGTCTCACACCAACCTCTTCGAAGATATATGGATCACTCCCTCCGAGGGGGGTGTTCCATTGTGGCTGTGTGATGAGAATGTCCGGCAGGGAATTTCCAGTCTCCATGTACTTGATCGCTGTCATGAGGAAGACCTCCGCCTGTCCCGAGAGAGTGAAAATATGCTACGCTGGATTGATCAGGAGTCTTTGCTGCTCGCGTCGGCCAAGGAGCGCCACTCGAGTGCGTTGCTGTTTATTCTGTGACAAGTTTCCTGACATTTCTTACACCAGATCATATTCTGCACCATGAGCTTGAACAAGAAGCCAAATTCCTCTCGCGTGTTTCTTCTAGATGGCGTCGTCAGTTGCAAATTCCACAACCTCTGCTTCTGGCCATTGATCCAAGGTTGACCACCCACTCGCAAAATTCTGCCCCTGCGGCACCCCCTGCGGCACCCCCCGCGGCATCCCCCGCGGCACCCCCCGTTTCACCCCCTGCCGCCGCTTTACCCTCTGACCCTGCCGTCAATTTGTCAATGGTTGAACCTGTTGAAGATGATATGAATGAGTCCCCATGGGCTGATTCTGAGAATATATCCCCGGATGAAGTTGAGGCCTGTCCTTCAGACTCTGAAGAGGCCCTTGCTGTAACAGATATGATGGAAACGGATGACGATGAAGACACAGCAACACTCGAGCGTGATCATTGCCATGTCCAAGTTTCCTGGGCTTCCCTTGCAAAAGTATGTGCTATGAATCCATGACAACGAATAATACTGATCGAGAATAGTCTCGATCCACTTGTGATACTCATTTTGTGAGAGATCTCACAGCACACGTCACAAGATTTCCTGTGATACGTGATCTTCAACCCCGTGTTGTTGCTCTCCCTGGAAACCTTCCCACCATTGTCGTAGATCCCAACGATTTAGCGCTGCTCACGGATTCCACAGCCCGACTGAATGGACACATCCTCAATGGTGTGTCAGCAGCAGTTCTCTCATGGTGCATGCAACCCTTCTCCTTGCATGCACAGTCTGCGCAGAGATGTGCTCTTTTATCGACATATGATCTGCATCGCGTTCGTTTCAATGCTCCCGATAAAGCTATCTGGAAAAGTCTGGCTCCTACAGAGTATTGGAAAAAGTCGGTCTGGATTGTTCCAGTCCACCGACAAGCCCAGGAGCACTGGGCTCTTGTCATCGTCCTTGTACACAAACAAAAGCTCCTCCTCTTTGACAGCTTGGCTCAGAAGCGTCCATGGTACACTGATACAAAGGTATGTTTCATTTTTCTTATCATCATAGCAGCTAAAAAAATTTCAGAATATTATGTTACTGGTGACCCGGATGACACTCCTGGCACATCGAAACGGACATTCGCTCCCTTTGAGCATGGACGGGGAGGCCTGGACTGCAGAGCCCATGATTTCTATCGCAGTCCAGTGCAACAGTTACGATTGCGGTGTTTGGGTCCTTGTCATGATTGCAGCTGTTCTCCGTGGAATGCTGGGATCCAACATCACTGAACCGGAAATTCCTTTTCTACGACACACTCTCACCAACTTCATGCTGACACTTCCATGCAAATCGTCCTGACTCTCTGCTGACAAGCGCAGGGGGGGTGCGGGGGTGCCGCGGGGGGTGCCGCGGGGGTGCCGCGGGGGGTGCCGTGGGGGTGCCGCGGGGTGTCACGCTGGGGGTGCTGTCAGGGTAGTAAAATGGTATATCGAATTCATTCAGACAAGAATGCCATGTTATATAGTGTCAAGTAACCTCTCGCCTCCCACTGCAGAAAATGTTCCAACATCTCATACTCCCGTGAGAACTCATCCTCACGGTAAAGTCCCTGCTCTCTCAGCTTGTATGCCTTCTCCCATCGTGCAATAGCTTCGCCCGCATCGTCTGCCAGACGATTCATTTGTCCCTTCTCAAAGAGCGTGCGGCTCTTTGCGTCCATGGACTGCTGGAGGCCAGCTCGAACTCCATGCATGACATTCTTCAGATTTGAAGTGTAGGCACGGTAGTCGGGTGAGTGAGTAGGAGTGTCGTCCTGCATGGAAATGAAAGGAGGTATGCCAAGCCACCGATTACAATCCGACAGATCCAATGTTCCAGGATCTGAAAATGCACTTTGGAAAAATTCATTTTCTGTGGGTATTGCGCGTGTCCCATAGTCGATCAACTGCTGGGGGGGTGTAACAGTGTCAGGTAGAGTCCTCATCTCCTCTAGTTCCTTGTCCTTTCTGGCCGATCTGGTCAATCTGCGCTGGGCTTGACCACTGTGAATCTGCTGCATTAGAGAAGGATCGGCAGTGACGATAAGGCCTCACCGCATGCTGGACACATATTTAGCATCTCTGACAGCCTTTGAAGCTTTCCGATCGGCAAGTGTGAGGTAGTTTGCACGGCGACCCATTTTCAAGATGACGGTGAGTGTTCAGTCAGTGTGAGACTCAAGTGTCCTTAACCAACTTTCAAGTGCCGTATTTTTTCTGACCGGAAAGCGTGGAAGTCATGCTCACAAAAGAAAAGGGGGGTAATTCAAGCATATCCCATTCATTTCCGAGGCCTGAGGGCCCTCCACTGCCTCATAGCTCCTTCATAGATAAATGTACGACGTTTATTCCCAATCCGATTGGCTGCCAGGTGACGTGTTCCGGGATGTCAGGTGTGTGAAAATTACGTCTGAGATTCGGAAGGATCCGCCTGCTTGTTCGCGGGGGCGAAAACCTGGTGCGGCGGGGGCCGCCCAATATGGCGGGGTCACTGCAGGGGCTGCCGCGGGGGTCCGCTATTGCCACGGGTTGTGACATGTCGCGACTGATGTGACGTGCATAGCCCTCCCCCGCGCTTTTTCCTTCTCCCTCGTCTGCAGGGGTGCCCTTTGTGTAGGTGAGTTTCTGGAGCTCATTTCGCATCTGCTCACCATCCATTCACCTTCTAGTACTCTTTTCTCAAAAAACCAGCTCACAGATCACCTCTTTTCATCAAAGGTCAACGCGTCCATTCACTGCTCAACCGACCAAGCTCGCGTTTCACACCCTCTGCCTCTACCCCCGACTTGCTGACGCGTCCAAACTCGACAAGAATGGCATCGCAGGGTCGGGGAGGAAGTGCAGGCACGTTGAGGCCCAAGGTGCCCAGTGAGCATAACAATGCGTCCGCAATGTCGACCGACACGCTCGACCCATTCTCCAACAACTTCTCCTTTCCCCTGCCGCCTCCCCAGAACGAATCGGCCGATGCGGACAGCGCGACGGGGCTATTGCTGTCGAATCTCCCCCCGCCCGGCCTTGTTTCAGCCGTGGATGTACGGTCTGCTGTAGATGTCCCCTTTTCCGTCCCTCGTTCGATCTCTCCCCTCCCCAATTTCTCCCAACGACTTCATGCAAGCCTGGCGACCCCGCAGGTGCAGCCAAGATCGCCTCCGCTCTCTGTTCCGCCCATTACTACCCTTTCCCCTGAGCATCCCCCCTTGGAAGCTCTTCGGGGGCTCTTTCATCTCCAGAGTGATGAAGACGACGAGCAGTTCCCGATGCAGGAAGGGGGTGGTTACGAGCTCCGGCGGCAGATCACCGCATCGCGCAGAGGCCAGAATCTGGCCGACTCGGCTAATGCGGCGCGTCAGGCTCGGCTGCTCGCCAGCGCACGTTTCGAGACCGACCCCGACATCTCCCTTTCCTCTCCGGAGGTCCCGCCGGACATGGCCACCACCGGCCAGTATGGAATTGATCCTGCCAGCCTCTCACGTCTGGACGACTCGCGGATTTCTGACATCGACGCGGAGGGAGAGGAAGACGTGACGCCAGGCCCCCAACTATCAACTGACTATCCACGGCCCTCCCTTTATATCCAGCCAGCTCTGGGCTCGGGCCATCAGCAGACATTCGCCGAACATTGGGACGATGACGAGTGAGTGGCGAAAACTTCTCGATCCTCCCTGACGTGTTTACTGATGACAATACAGTGGTTATGGCAACGAAACCGGGCCCTCGCTTCTCAGTCCACATACCGCCACTTCTACGATGAATGCTGGTGACACTGCCGCACCCCCCGCCGCACCCCCCGCCGCACCCCCCGCTGCCGACCCCGTCACCAATACCGCCACTTCTCTGATGGATGCTGACGACAATGTCACACTCCCTGTCTCACCCCCCGCCGCAACCCCCGCCGCAGACGCCGTCACCGCTGGTTCCCGCGAAAATTCCCCTGACATCCCGGCTGAGGATGTGGAAGAGATGCGGATCTTGAAGGAACGTTCGAAAGAACAACGCGAACTCGTATCGGAAACCGCAGAGGCGATCAGCCTCCTCATCGTGAAAACCGCGAAGCTGACCGGCTGGAGCGAGGCCAAAGTCGAAGCCAAGTTGCACGAGCAATACCCGAGGCTGTTCCGCGCTCGGAACTACTATTGGAACGTGTACCAGCGCTACGCGAACAATCCCCGCTATTGAGGCCGCGAGTGGCAACGGGGCACTGGTGGTGATCTCAGCCAGTTCCCAGGCCAGCTCCCACCGCGCCAACGATCTCCAGAGCTCTCCAACTCGTGGTTGAAGTTCCAGAAGCGTTACAGCTCCACTGGGCTGGAGGAGATTCTCGACACCTTCGTCGAGTGGGAGCAAATGACGGAGTTGCAGACGCTGGGAAACCGGCAAAAACTTTTTGATGGATGGCTGGGCAAAATGAAGGCCCTGGTGAGCACCTTACCATCCAGCTTACCATCCCTTCTAATCCAATTCAGATCAAGCGTGGCGAGACCAGTGGCAACTTCCAAGTGCTCATGATTGCACTCGGAGGCGTTGCATCGCATTACAGCCGCCTTGCGTCCCTTGTTGCAAGTGAGGGATTATCTCAGTTCATGTCCACTCTGTACCATGGGGAGCTGAGCGACGAAGAACTGCTCAGTCGAGCTCAGCATCACGTTGCGTGAGTCTCTCCTTTACCCATGTGGATGGAACAGTTTATTGACTTATCTTCATTCCAGTGGCTTGATGATCCACGACGCAGATCAGGCACGCGACGCTCTGCTCGAAGGCGAAGACGGTCCAGATGCCACCGGGGCGGACGACCCCACCTCAAGCCCTGCACGTGCTCCCACCATCACCCCCGTTCGCACCCCCGCCGCGCCCCCCGCCGCACCTCCCGTCACTGACGCAGCGTCGTCTCCCATGCCGCAGCCTGCCTTACCCCCGCCTGCTGTCAACAAGGCCAGTGGGAAGAAGCGCAAGGCTGATTCCGTGGACATTCCCGCTCCCCGTCGCAATCCGAAGCGTGCCAAGGCCAGCACTGCTGCCCCACCTCAACCGTCGCACCAAGTTGGTGGAGGCAAGCAGCGTCAGGAGTCGACACCGGCCTCGGAATACGTCCCAACTGCGTCTGCTCTCTCGGAGACATCGGATGCTCAAAAGGAAGGTCCTGCCGGTCAGTACCTCGCTACCCTATATGGACATGACAATCTTCCCCTCGGCTTCATTCTCCCCAAAGAGAAGCGCAGATCTAAATCATTTCCAGTAGTTCTGACGCGCAAGCTGCCGCGACAGAACAAGCGTCGCTATCAAGAGATGAACGCGCCGTCCCCCGAGCTCTCTTCCCCTGAGAGTGAGGAGGAAGTGGCAAAGACACCCCCACAGAAACGCCCTCGCCCCCGCCCTCGCCCCCGCCAAGTCAATGCAGTTGCCAGCAGCTCACAGCAAACGCTGGACGATCCCCCTGCTGCGCGGGCGCCTCGCGCTGCCACCAAGAAGCAAGGGGCTGTTGTTCCAGCTCAAGCTCCGACGTTGGTGTCACAGTTGACGCCAGCCAACGTAGGAACGGCGGCACCCTCTTCAGCACCCCCCGCGGCACCCCCCGCGGCACCCCCCGTCGACACCTCCGCCGATACCCCCGCGGCCACTGCTGCTGCACCCACAGCGTCGACTTCCACGGCAGCGACTGGATCGACCGAGACTGCCGCCGCTGCTCAAGTGACCGATCCCGCCACCGCTCTGCTTAGCTTTTTCTCTGCCCCGTCCTTCCAAGCAATGATGGCAGGTGCTATTCGCAGCGCAGTCCAGGAGGAGCTCGCGAAAAAATGAAGGTGTTACGTTCAATTTTGCATGTCCTTTCTTGATCGTGGGGTTTATCTGCATACATTCATCCGTATATTAGTTTCGACATATTTTTTTACAACGTCCTGTTGTACATCTTTCATACACGACATCGATCTGCCCCCCCCCCCTCTTCTGGCTATGGAATTTTAAGGGATGGATTTTCAGAAGCTGAGTTGCACCATTACATGGTCAGGTAATGAATGCTTGAATAGTAGTGCCTTCTGACCCCACCCAAAAACATACTGTTCATGCTTCCACACCTCCCTCAACATTCATCGAACTTGAGGGGCCTTTAATTCTCTCAAATGTCAATCAGTAGTATTCAGTGCACGGAGTTCAATCATGCAAGCTTTCACTGACCCCTACCAGTCCCTGACAGTGAACAGTTTCATTGGGAGCTCTCATTCCAGACCGAAGTGGTGTAACGCTGTTTGTCAAAGAAAATTTCCATAACCGTCCTCTTCACGCTTCTAGAGCAAGCCAGGCCAGCAGATTACTAGGAGCAGCCCAGCCCTTACCCCCGCACGCACCCCCGCACGCACCCCCGCACGCACCCCCGCACGCACCCCCGCACGCACCCCCGCGTGCACCCCACAACAACAACAGATTGTGTACAACACCAAACTCATAGTCAAGGGCGATTTAGGACAAGTTGAATGGTCTAAAATTTTGGGATTCCATGATACAGAGCCCTGAATCATGTGGAAATACCACTAGGATTATTTTACCCTGGTTATTTGAATTTCTTTCTGTGATCAACATCATAATCCCCGGCGTGAGGCAGAGTTACACAGTGCAGAGCTTCTCAGGGAGCAGAGTAGTACACTCTGTAAAAGCTGTTGTTTTTCCTCAAAAAGGCGGCTACAATGCAACGAATACCACGAGTGGTTAAACATGGAACTGATCAACCGCACGGGTGACCCCACAAAATGATGGGAACATTCCCATCATTACCGCAGTGCGGCGGGCATTTTGCGCTCAGCGCTTCACTTTCTTAATTATCGAAGCTAGACACAATTGGGATAGCATCGGAATTTTTTCCGGCAGCCATTTGGTTTTTTTTTGCGCCCAGTCACGTGACCGTTTTGGCCGCCATCCGCTGCATTGTGCGCCATCGTGGAGAGCATGCAAAAACCCGACCAAATGGTGGCAAAATGGCCGGGATGAAGTCACGTGAATATGCGCCCACCACCCGCCGTGGCATGCGGGAGGTCGGTAATGACCCCGCCCGCACCCCCGCCAGCCCCCGCCAGCGTTTTAAAATTTTTGGTTCCATCTGTCACGTGCTTTTTTCGCCCGCCATCCCGCCCGCTCGGTGCTTCCACGTGATTGATTTTTTTTTCCCGCCCAGCTACCCGCTCTTACAGATGTAGACAAGTCACATGTATATATTTTCGTTCACCCCCCCCTGCTGACCCCCGCATATGCCCCCGCCCCCAAATGGACCAAATCCCCCCCGCGGGCCCCGCAGGGGGGTACCTTTTAGGTACCCTCAGAGCTACGTCTGAGGGTACCCAGGAGGACCCCCGCGGGGGTGCAACCGGGTGATGGCGGTGGTAACTGAGGTGGCTAAGGTAGGCGTCAAACGCATCCATTGAGTCACGTGTCTCCCGACGTGACATCCCTCACCAGATGCTACTGCTCGGCGACAACAGTTTTTGCCGCCCATGTGAAACCACAGGGAGGACTGGAAACGTGTTTAGGAAGATTCTGTGGTCACCGATTTCATCTAATAAGTCTCAATAAAAAGTTTTAGCCATTTTGTTGGAAATGAAGCAGAACGGCCAACTGAGAACTCTGGGACCAACTTGAAAAAAGAGCGGGAAAGATAGGGAAAGATTTGCGCTTCCTAAAAAGGAAACCCTAACCTAAAACGCGATCACGTGCCTTCATCGAGTCAATCTTTTGCTTCTTGCTCGAACTCACTGGGATTACTGAGATATGCCAAGAAGAAAGAGGAGTAACATCCAGAATCTTGGTGGCCATGCTAATAAGGTGACAACTGTGCTCTACCCTTCAGGAATCCAAGCCTGACGGATCTGCAGCGCTATAGTCCCGATGGCTCATTCAAGGGTATGGCTGAGCTCATTCGTGAGCGACGAGCCCATGGACACGATATTCCGGATCCGAATGTGCGAACAGCTGATGGGAAGAAGCTGAAGGCTCAATGCGGAAAGAACTTTGGCTGCCGTGCATCATCGTCAACTTGGTGCTGCATGAGGAAGATTCTCTACTCCGAGCCGGACTTTTCAGGGCAAAAGTCTATGCTCGAGGAGCATTGTCAAGCTCGGGGATACAAAGTCATCTTTTTTCCAAAATATCATCCAGAATTGAACTTCATCGAGCAGTGTTGGGGCTACGCCAAAAGGGTCTACCACATGCTACCACTATCTTCCAGCGAGGACGAACTGGAGAAGAATGTCATTGCAGCCGTTGATTCCATGCCCATCGAGTCAATGCGTCGCTTCGCCACTCGTTCTTCACGCTTTGCAGATGCATACCATCAGGGCCTGAATGGTTCAGAGGCCACATGGACTAATAAGAAGTACAGAGGGCACAGAACCCTCCCTCCACAGTATTTAGATGACCTACGACATGCTCGATTGAAATAGATCTTTGTTTCAAACTACTGTAACTACAAAAGTTCTGGCCCCAGAATTTCGCGCTTTTCCACGTTACTGTCACCCATCAGTCACGCTTCACGTGACTTGATGGATGTGTTTGACGCCTACCTTATGTCTGCGCCTCTGTGGCTGCGACATTCATTGTATGCGCCGTCACTGGCTGCAACAATGAGCAGCATCTTTAGCCTATCTGTCATCACTTCAGCTGTTGCATAGCGCTGGTGAAACCATGCTGGATTGCGATTACATCGCTTGATCCAGATGCATCGATCTCTGAAGGAGATTATGATCTATGAGGATCTGATCATCTTTATCTTTGATTTTATCTATCAGATTAGATTGATGCTGATTCACTCACACAGATCAATATGTTGTCCAACTCTAACAACATCTTCAATGCTGTCTCCATCTTTGATGGGAAGCACTGGCTTGTCTGGTGTAAGGGCAACCTCGAGACCCGATCTCAGAGTTCTGGCAAGGGAGAATCCAAAGGTGATTAATAGTGGTAGCTAGGTACAAGACCGGCATACCTGGCAAGGGAGAATCCAAAGAGAAACCGTGTTGGGGATTCTCCTTGCCAGGCGCCACTATTTATATGGTACAAGAACAATAGACCGCGCAGCGACAAACAAAGGACAATGGGAACAATAAGTACAATGGCCATGACAGAACAATAGGAAACCGAGACAGTGGGAACGATGGGACACCTGACCATGTGCCGGTCAGAGAGAAGCGCTTGGCGTGGCAGTCCGGGCCGTGGCACGTGACAGCTGACAGGTCACGCGAGCGCGATCACATGCCTGATCAAAGGCAGAGCGGTCCGAAGCGGGGGTTCCCCTGACATCACCCCCCCCTTGGATTGCGGCGCCTCGACGCAACGTTGATAGGCTGGCTACCAGACGCGCTCTGCACCAGCTCTGTAAGGGCGTATTTTTGCGCTTTTACAGAGTTTTCTCTTGAACCACTCGGTGTATCGTGTCGCGGTTGACAGTGTTGCGCTCAGTAGGACTTATGGGTCTACTGCCCAGTCGACGACTGTGGGTAGTGTCGACGATAGCAAGGCAGTCAGACCACTACTGTGGAACTGGTCTTATGAGTCTACACCAGGCTCAGGGCCATTAGTGACGAACGCTTGGACCGCGACCATTCCCCACAAAGGGATCTGTCGTTGCGTCGACTTCTCAAAAAGGGTCATTCTCTGCAGATGGGAACTTGGGCTGAAGGGCTGAGCAATGCGCGACGTTCTCAATAATAGAACTACTACTGGACAGGACTTGGCGTTACGAGACTTAAACCATCTTGTCGCGGCAACTCCCGGTTTTGAGTTGGACGTTTCCTCAGATCATGCCACGACGACGACTTGTCACATGTCAGGATCCATTCGATCACGGGACATTGTGGACGCGTCGCGGTGACACTCCCAAGTGTCACAGCGAGTCGCGCCCATACCCAAACACACTAGAAACCGACACGGTAAGATCCGTGAACCGAACCATGTGGGGGACGACTGGCGTGCCTAGGGCCATACGGCTTCTTGGGGCGCCCACGTTGGTCTCACTTGCCAAGACATACCCGTTGGCCAATCCAGCACGTCGTATTCCAAAGTATGACGCGGTGGGTTGACCCACATCAAAAGTATCATATGGACAATGGGGCGGGGTCCTGATCACTCAGGACCTGTCCGATCGTTCAACTTTTCAATTACCCTAAAAGGCAACCGATCTTAGATAGCGTAGCTACTATGCAGTTGTACAGGACTTTACTAAGCATCGTCGTAGACAGTATAAGTAGCACGACGTTTCTTGTATTAGGAAGCTTTCCCCCGGACTGTGAATCACTCTCATATCAGATTGTTTTGTACAATTTGCGTGCCGCGTGATTCCACCCTAAGAAGTTCTGCTACCCCTGCCCGGTCGCAACGAGTTGCTCCCTGAGCACTTGTAGCTACTGTGATTTGAGTTTTGAGTTTTGAGACATCAGAAAGTCGGATTCGCCGCATCTGGTATTGTCGCGGCATTTAGTGTTGTCGCCTTAGGGCTTTGTTGAGATCGTTCCACACCTCTAGCTTGGCAGTGCGTCGACTAGTTGTGCTCGGGTTGTTTTGGTCAGTTGGCAGTGCGTCGACTTGAGAACTTTGGTTCCACACTTCTTGCTTGGCAGTGCGTCGACAAGTTGTGCTCGGGTTTTGGACATTGGATATTGGCTGTTAGTTGGCAGTGCGTCGACGCGGCATTTTGGTTTACTAGTTGGCAGTGCGTCGACTCAGTACTTTTGGTTGTGTCAGTTGGCAGTGCGTCGACTTGACATTTTGGTTTACTAGTTGGCAGTGCGTCGACTCAGTATATTGGTTGCATCGGTTGGCAGTGCGTCGACTTGAGATTTGGGCTTTGCGTCACCATCTGGACGCTGTCGCTACAAGGGATCTTAATACTTCGTATTAAGCTCTGACTTGTTATATTGTTGTTGTGGATTGGATTAGTGTTGATTGTGTTCGTATAGAAGATATTGGTTGAGATACCATTGTTTTGCTATATATATATATATCCTTGTCGTCGACTTCGTCTCCGCGACTATTGGATCTGCGTCTATTGAGAGTTGTGATACTGGTGCTCTGTCCACCCCGAAGCCCTCGCATCTTTCACACACTGAGAAGCTGATTACGAGGAGTGTGAACGTGTTTATATTTGGGTTTACTTTCATAGTAGATTCACTTGTGAGCGCGCCCTCAGCATTTCAACGGAAGGGAGTCGAAGATGGCGGCAGCAATGATGCGTGGCTTGTTGGGGTGCTTGCGGTAGAATGCCGCTATAGCGTCCTCTGCGAAGATATCAGAGTGCTTAACCCATTGGTTGTGCGACAAATCGTAGCCCTTCCACCGCACGAAGTACCAAATGCTCCGATAGCGCATCTTGGCATCCAGAACTTCTTCGACTTCCCATTCCTCATCAGCTCCTTGGCCCATGACAGGTGGCGGCTCTTCGCGAGCTGGGCGTGTTGGGAACGGGTCGTCCTCGACGAGCTGCAGCTTGACAACGGGGAAGACCGGGTGAAGACCAGAGAGGCGGCGAGGGAGGTCAAGCTTGTAAGTGCCGCGCCCAACGACCTGGGTGACTTTGAAGGGACCCAGCCGTCGGTGAGAGAGTTTGAGGGACGGGCGCGTTGTTGCTATGTCAGAAGCGTCAAGCCAGACTCGATCTCCGACCTTGATGTCTGGAGCTGAGACCCTCCGGCGGTCGTAGTACTGCTTGTACTCATCCTTTGCCTTCACCAGTGCCGACTTGGCCTCTGCCACTCCAGACGCGATGCGGTCGCGGAAGTCGTTTGCCGACTCATTCACAGTTGAGCGTGGTCCATTCGGCTCAAAGCCCATGCGAGGGAGTCGACCGGTGTTGGTCATGAACGGGACCTGCTGCGTGGATGAGTGAACATGATTGTTGTAAGCAAACTCTGCAGCGGGAAGCAGCTCGTCCCAGTCGTCCTGGTTGTAGCTGGTGAAGATCTGGAGGAACTGCTCGAGCTCCTGGTTCACACGCTCGGTCTGGCCGTCCGTCTGTGGATTCCAAGCGGTAGAAATTGCCGATGAGACCCCAACGAGTTTCCACAGCTCCTGCGTGAACTCTGCGATGAACTGGGAGCCGCGGTCAGAGACATACTTAGACGGCAGCCCATGGTGGCGCCAGACGTTCTTGTAGAAAAGCCTGGCGGCACCTTCACCGGAGAGCCGGGTGTGGCACTCTATAAAGTGGCTGCGCTTCCCAAGCATGTCAACAACGACCATGATAGCATCATACCCGTGAGCGTCTGGCAGATGCACAATGAAGTCAACCAACACCGCTTCCCAGCGCTCCAAAGGGACCTCCGTGGGATGGAGTTCCCCGATTGGGAGTTGGCGGAGCGCCTTGGTTTGGCAGCACAGGTCGCAGGTGGCCACATACCGGCCAACGTGTCGAGACAACTGGGGCCACCAGTAGTTCCGAGAGATCAGCTCTAACGTCTTGAAGCGGCCGGCATGCCCTGCGACGCGGGTGTCGTGGTGCTGCTCGAGGATGCGTCGACGGAGGTCGTTGTTGCGTGGAACCACCAGCTTGCCACGGAAGTAGAGCAGGCCGCCTTCTTTTCGCCACTCCGCAGCCCGAGCAGAGCGAACTCCGCGTTCCTTGAGGAGCTCACGTGCTGCCAACACAATGGGCTCCTCCATGTCGGGGGTACCGGCAAGGGCCTCCCGGATGTTGCGCAGGAGGAGGGCTTCGGGTCCGGAGACAGTGAGACCCTCTAAGGCCCGGACGTGGAACAGCTCCAGGCGCAGCAGCGTGACGTCTGCGTTGTCTGAAGCGACTCCGTGGTCGGGGCGGCGCGAGAGAGCATCCGGGCGGCCCATGAGGCGGCCGGGTTGGTGGTGCAGGGTGAAGTCGAAGCGAGACAGATAGAGGGACCAGCGGGCTTGACGACGGTTGAGATTCTGGGCTTTCCGGAAGTACTCCAGATTTTTGTGGTCGGTCCAGATCTCAACGGGGTGCTCGGCGCCCTCGAGGAAGTGTTGCCACTCCTCCAAGGCGCGGACAATGGCGAGCATCTCCTTGTCGTGGATTTCGTAGTTCCGCTGGACCTCGTTAAGACTCTTCGAGAAGAAGGCAACCGGATGCCACTTGTCATCCACGGGGGACTGCTGCGAGATGACAGCACCGGTCGCGAAGTCCGAACTGTCTGCTTCGAGGCGGTAAGACCTGGAAGCATCCGGTGAAATGCTGAGGGCGTGCTCACAAGTGAATCTACTATGAAAGTAAACCCAAATATAAAACACGTTCACACTCCTCGTAATCAGCTTCTCAGTGTGTGAAAGATGCGAGGGCTTCGGGGTGGACAGAGCACCAGTATCACAACTCTCAATAGACGCAGATCCAATAGTCGCGGAGACGGAGTCGACGACAAGAATATATATATAGCAAACAATGGTATCTCAACCAATATCTTCTATACGAGCACAACCAACACTAATACAATCCACAACCAACGATATAACAAGTCAGAGCTTAATACAAAGTATTAAGATCCCTTGTAGCGACAGCGTCTAGATGGTGACGCAAAGCCCAAATATCAAGTCGACGCACTGCCAACCGATACAACCAATATACTGAGTCGACGCACTGCCAACTAGTAGAACCAAAATGTCAAGTCGACGCACTACCAACTGACACAACCAAAAGTACTGAGTCGACGCACTGCCAACTAGTAAACCAAAATGCCGCGTCGACGCACTGCCAACTAACAGCCAATATCCAATGTCCAAAACCCGAGCACAACTTGTCGACGCACTGCCAAGCAAGAAGTGTGGAACCAAAGTTCTCAAGTCGACGCACTGCCAACTGACCAAAACAACCCGAGCACAACTAGTCGACGCACTGCCAAGCTAGAGGTGTGGAACGATCTCAACAAAGCCCTAAGGCGACAACACTAAATGCCGCGACAATACCAGATGCGGCGAATCCGACTTTCTGATGTCTCAAAACTCAAAACTCAAATCACAGTAGCTACAAGTGCTCAGGGAGCAACTCGTTGCGACCGGGCAGGGGTAGCAGAACTTCTTAGGGTGGAATCACGCGGCACGCAAATTGTACAAAACAATCTGATATGAGAGTGATTCACAGTCCGGGGGAAAGCTCCCTTAATACAAAGAAACGACGTGCTACTTATACTGTCTACGACGATGCTTAGTAAAGTCCTGTACAACTGCATAGTAGCTACGCTATCTAAGATCGGTTGCCTTTTAGGGTAATTGAAAAGTTGAACGATCGGACAGGTCCTGAGTGATCAGGACCCCGCCCCATAGTCCATATGATACTTTTGATGTGGGCCAACTCACCGCGTCATACTTTTGGAATACGACGTGCTGGATTGGCCAACGGGTATGTCTTGGCATGTGAGACCAACGTGGGCGCCCCAAGAAGCCGTATGGCCCTAGGCACGCCAGTCGTCCCCCACATGGTTCGGTTCACAGATCTAGCCGTGTCGGTTTCTAGTGTGTTTGGGTATGGGCGCGACTCGCTGTGACACTTGGGAGTGTCACCGCGACGTGTCCACAATGTCCCGTGATCGAATGGATCCTGACATGTGACAAGTCGTCGCCGTGGCATGATCTGAGGAAACGTCCAACTCAAAACCGGGAGTTGCCGCGACAAGATGGTTTAAGTCTCGTAACGCCAAGTCCTGTCCAGTAGTAGTTCTATTATTGAGAACATCGCACATTGCTCAGCCCTTCAGCCCAAGTTCCCATCTGCAGAGAATGACCCTTTTGAGAAGTCGTCGCAACGAAAGATCCCTTTTGGGGAATTGTCGCGGCCCAAGCGTTCGTCACTAATAGCCCTGAGCCTGGTATAGACTCATAAGACCATTTCCACAGTAGTGGTCTGACTGCCTTGCTATCGTCGACACTATCCACAGTCGTTGACTGGGCAGTAGACCCATAAGTCCTACTGAGCGCAACACTGTCAACCGCGACACGATACACCGAGTGATTCAAGAGTAAACTCTGTAAAAAGCGCAAAAATACGCCCTCACAGAGCTGGTGCAGAGCGTGTCTGGTAGCCAGCCTATCACCGGGAGTTGCAGGACTGGGGTAGAGGTAACAGCGTTCTTCAGCGCAAGAAACGCAGCTGCCTCGTTGGCGCCCCAAGTCCATGCCACGTCCTTCTTGGTGAGGTCAAAGAGAGGACGGGCAACGTGCAAAAAATCCCGGATGAACCTCCGGTAGAAGTTAGTGAAGCCGAGGAACTGCTGCACTTCCTTCTTGTTAGCCGGAGCTGGCCACTCCGCCACACCTGCGACCTTGACCGGGTCCATCTCCACATGGTTGTGGGAAATGATCACCCCAAGGTATTCGATCGACGGCATCTCAAACTCGCATTTCTCCGCGCGAAGGTAGAGCTTGTTCTCGCGGAGACGTCAGAGGACTTTGTTCACAATTTCTCGGTGACGGTGGATATCGGAATGTGCGATGAGAATGTCGTCGAGGTACACCATAACGTCGCCAGAGAGGATGAGGTCCTGAAGTATGTCATTCATCATCGTCTGGAACGTTGCGGGGGAATTGGTCAGGCCAAAATACATCACCAACGGCTCAAAGAGCCCGCGGTTTGTCCGAAACGCTGCCTTCCACTCGTCGCCTTGACGAATGCGCACGTTGTTGAAGCCCCAGCGAACGTCGAGTTTGGTGAAGAACCGAGCTCCCTTGAGCTTGTTGATGAGATCATTGATCAGGGGGAGCGGGTAGCGGTTCTTCACTGTCATCGCGTTTAGTGCTCGGTAATCTTGGACAAACCGTAAGGTGCCGTCTTTCTTCTTCACAAAGAAGACGGGAGACGCCATGGGCGATTTTGATGGCCGAATCCTGCCAGTAGCCATGCCCTCCTCGATGAAGCTGTCGAGCTGCTTCTGTTCGAGAGGGGAGATGGGGTAGACCTTACAGTTGGTCGGCTTCGCGTCGGGAACCAGTTTGATGGCGTGATCCCAGGGGCGTCGCTCAGGCAGGTTGTCGAAAGACTCCTTGCTGAAAACATCTTCGAACTCGCGGGCCCACTTGGGGATGGAGTCCCGAGGAGGTGCAGAGTTCTTAGCAAACGCCTCGGCAAGTCGCTGAGAAACGGTGCTGGTGGCTCGGATGTTTTCAGAAGGGTTGAAGCGGGTGTAAAAGATACGGTCACTGGCTTCCAAGGAGTCGTCATCTTCTTCAACATCTTCAGGGTCATAATCGTCCGAATCTGGCGAAAGCTCCAGCATCTCTTCGTCCTCGTGGTCCTCGACGTCGACAGCGCAGATGGATGGAACCGGACCTTGTCGGATGGTGCGAAGCACCCGGGCCGCGGTTCTGGCAGATCAACGTTCTTCGCGAAGTTCCTCCCGGCAGGTGGAGCAACCGGAAGGGCAACGGCTCATCTTTACCTCCTGGGTATCCCAGTTGATCTCCGGGTTGTGCTTCCGGAGCCAGGAGTACCCTAGAATGAGCTGCTGCTTGCCTAAATGGGTGACAGCAAGCTGCACGCGTTTGCTGTGGCCCTGGTAACGGAGAACCACATCAGCAACTTCGCGAATGGAACTGGCCTTGTTCGGCGTGCCGTCCACGTTGTAAACGGGGATAGGCTGGGTGAGGCGACGAACAGGGAGGTGATTTTCGAGGACGTAGGCCGAGTCGATGAAGTCGGATGTGGCACCGCAATCGACCAGGCCTTTGAGAGATAACTTCACTGCGTTGTTGGTGGACTCGATCTCGAGGGGGAGGTGGAGAGAATTGGCCCCGGGAGAGGCGGCAGCGACATAGCAGGAAGGGAGCTTGCGTTCCCACTTCTCCTTACAGACTCGTGGGGTTAGAGGGGGAGCAGGGTGTACGTCTATCGCTTCAACTGTTGCAGAGTGGAGGGAATTGGATTCATCATACAAACAGGAGAAACGATTACGTGAAGCGAACGAGGGCGTACTACTCACTCGTCGCTGGGGAGAAAACCCTGCTCCACCTCAGCCGTGACATCGGCCGCGTGTTCTGCGACAGCTGC
The DNA here is from genome assembly GCA_963692855.1 of Mycena citricolor. Lineage (NCBI taxonomy): Eukaryota > Fungi > Basidiomycota > Agaricomycetes > Agaricales > Mycenaceae > Mycena > Mycena citricolor. Next base: position 2,940,367 of record CAVNYO010000405.1, read on the forward strand.
AGTAGTTGCTACCCGAGCGACCAACTCGGAAAGCAACTCACTTCCCAGCTGATTGATGACCTCGTCAAGGACATCAGCATGACGGATGTCAGCTGGGGTGGGGCAGTCACGGGCAAGATGTCCCGGACTGCCGCAGCGGAAGCAGGTACGGCGGACATCACCGCGGAGCCGGGCTCGGTCGACCTCCATGGGAACAGGGTGGGCAACAGGGGCCGGCGCCGGGCGGGCGGCAACAGCTGGTGCTACAGCAGGGAGCACCGGGGCACGAGGACGTTGGGCAATGGGAGGTGCCCGAGGGGGAGGGGCAGCATGCCCCCAAGATGCCTTGGCAGCAATTTCCGCATTGTATTGCCGGAAAGCACGGACACGCCATTCGGCGTAGTCGGTGAGGCTGGGAGGGTTGCCAGAGGTGGTGATGGCCTGGTTGATCTACCTTTTCCTCCGAGACTACCCCGCTCTCGAAGAACGCTTTGGGAAGCAGCCACCAGTACTGCTTCACGGAGTGCAAGAAGCTCTTGCCCAGGGTGTGATCCCCATCAAAGACGAAAGGGGGGTTTGGACGGATGAGAGGGCGCGCAGAGTTAGCGCCAGCAGAAACACCTGGACCCGCTGCCGGAGCTGGAGCAGGGGCAGGGGCAGGGGCAGGGGGCGGTTGTTGTTGTTGGGTGATGAGCCGGGTGAGCACGGCTTCGATATTCGTTATGCTGGTCTCCAGAGCGGACAGCCGCTGCTGGTCGTGGTCTTCCATGCTCATCGGGTCTGCTTGTGGAGGGGAGGAGGGGGCAAGATAGGAGGTGAGGGAGTGGTGGTCTTGGTCGCTCGTCGACTCTTCTCCACTGGCGTCAGCGTCGAACCTCGCAATCTTGTCCGGTTATCCCTAGGAACACGGTTTCTGCTGTAAGGGCAACCTCGAGACCCGATCTCAGAGTTCTGGCAAGGGAGAATCCAAAGGTGATTAATAGTGGTAGCTAGGTACAAGACCGGCATACCTGGCAAGGGAGAATCCAAAGAGAAACCGTGTTGGGGATTCTCCTTGCCAGGCGCCACTATTTATATGGTACAAGAACAATAGACCGCGCAGCGACAAACAAAGGACAATGGGAACAATAAGTACAATGGCCATGACAGAACAATAGGAAACCGAGACAGTGGGAACGATGGGACACCTGACCATGTGCCGGTCAGAGAGAAGCGCTTGGCGTGGCAGTCCGGGCCGTGGCACGTGACAGCTGACAGGTCACGCGAGCGCGATCACATGCCTGATCGAAGGCAGAGTGGTCCGAAGCGGGGGTTCCCCTTGTTGAAGCTTGTTTGTATTAGCGACTATCACAGTATGTAGACATGACATCATAAGTAGTATTCTTAGATTACTTTGGCTCGCTCCACAATGACCTCATACCTGACCTCATTATTGCGTCATCCATTACTCATCTATGATATCATTACTCCACTATGACATCATGATATCTGCTCCAGACTGGTATATAAACCTAGTACTATACACTCCATATCCTCAGCTCCTGTGTCTCTACACTCGCTGAGGTATGCATTCTCCCTTACGATCTAATGACCTTACTTATGACTTGTACCATAGACTCTGTCTTATAGGTACAGCTAATGATATAGCTCCTGTGTCTCTACACTCGCTGAGACTCTGTCTTATAGGTGATCGCTACTGGTCGTATCTCCACTGCGCGGTATTGTCTGCAACAGGTTATGGGCCCCGCCTGAACCACTAGCGGCAAATCAAGAAACATCGAACTACTCCCTTTACTAAGGCGAGTATCTTTCACTCGTTCAGCCCTTCTAGAGCGCCGTCCTTGTGCGCTCGTCCCACTTGCTGGATGTCGGTCCTCGCATTTGTGCTCTCACCCTCAAGGGGTTACGCGAGCGGCGTCAGGGAGTCATTCAGTTGGCAGACGCGCCGTTAGCCATTCCGTCCATGATTGCTCGCGCGCGTTTTACGTTATATCTTTTTATTGTACAGCGGACATACCCACCAGGCACTGGTCCTTTGGTCAATCCCACTCCTGAACCTTGCGCGAAGCGCCTAGGTGGTGTGGTAGCTCTCAACTGCTGCTGGAGGTCAATCCCTCCGCCAGGCAAAACAATCCTTCGGGGTTGACTCGCATTCCTCACAAGGGACCCTGCGGGCTGGTGACACTACGAGGATTCATGCAATGACGCTCTGCGTGTATGCATGTCTTTAAAAGGGAGAAGATGGGCGGCCAAACCCGGTGCTTGGGACGGCCTTGGGCACGTGTCCCTTGGCCAGTGACGGACTGCGAGGGCAGTAATCACCGTCGGGTACTGCCGCCGCTGACGTATATAGTTACGTTACTTTGATACAAATATGGGCACTTACTATACCGCTTTATTTTGTTATCATTCCCCGCGCATATATGGGCATCATGGATGGGATGGGGACGCTTGGTCGTTCTTGTTTCAGAGATTTGGCACTTGGGATTTGTTTCTTGGTCTGCAGAGAATCTGGGGCTGACTTTGTTGCTCTAGTCTTCATCTCTATCACCCTGTCATCACCGAACGATCCTCCTGTTGGGGTTATCCTATACCCCGTTAACTCTTGGACGACTTTCGGACACTCCTATCTTCCCATCGAATCCATCACCGGTGACATCTATCGGGTTGGTGATATCGACAATCAGAACAGCGATCAGGCGCAAGGAAATTTCACCGTCGCGCTTCGTCTTTTGTTTGGAGATCCTCCATACGTCAAACCTACTCTTCTCCACCACCACATCGCCGACGTCATCGAATTTCTTCCCACAATGTCCGGGATAGAAAAGCTCAACAATTCCATCCTGAGCGTCTTTGACGGCACAAACTGGAACACTTGGTCGGACAACTATATGAGCATATGCATGCACCAGGGCACTTGGGGGGTTGTGAAACCCTCTTATATCACGGTTAACGGTACACCAGCTGCCAACATCGGTGCAGTCGAACGTCCTTCAACTGCTGGGGATTCCCAAAATCAATGGGACGTTGCCAATGAAAAGGCACTGGGTCTTGCACGGGTTTATATTACCCAGAATCTGCGCAAAGGAATCTTTATGGACGGTCAGCGGGAGCGCACTGCGTGCGAAGTTTGGGCAAAAATGGCGACGGATTATGGCCAACCAAATGCCATCGATGCTTTCGTCGAGTACCGCCTCCTGAACACCACCACCTTCCATGGTGGTGACACCATTGAGAAGCAAATCATGGAAATGGAGACTCGTCGTCGCCAGTGTTCAGAAGGAGGAATCGAGATCCCGGACTACCTCTTTGCGACTCTCATGCTCGCCGCCTTACCCGCTTCCAGCAGAGGTTTCGTCACCTCTTATCTGGCCAATCGTCCTATCGCTTCCTTGAACCCGGTCGATGTCAAGAACAGTGTCATTGGGAATATCAAGATCGAGAACCTCGACACGACGTCAAACTCGAAGATTTCCACCGTTCCGTCCCTTGCCACCCGCTGCACTCATTGTAACAAGTCCGGTCACGTTGCGGCATCCTGCTACAAGAAGTATCCCAACCTCAAGCCTACTGGTCAATCTTCTGACAAAGGCAAGGGGAAGCAGGATGAGGGGAAGAAGAAAAAGAAGAAGGAGAAGAAGAATAGTGGTGATGGTACCAGCACTGTAAACAACAAAGAGGTTGTAGCTGCTCCCGCGGTTGCAGCTTCTTCTTCTAATGGAATGCACTTCTCGTCCTATTTCATGAGTGACTCCCTCCAACACAACGATGATGGAATTTTTGTTGAAGAAATGGGAGACGACTCCAAAGTTCGTTTTCTATGGGATTCAGGTTGTACACATCATATGACAAACACCTGATCCGATCTTCACAACATCAGGCCTATCGACACCTATGTAGTCGTTGGGTCGGGAGCTCGCTTCAAGAATGAAGCCATTGGAGATATTGTGTTGCGGGGTCATACTAGTAGTGGCATGGACTACACCTTCACGCTGAAGGATGTCATCTACAACCCGCACATAAGAGGGTGTTATCTTTCTGGGTATGCGCTCAATCAGGCTGGTTACTACACCATGGTTGGTGACAACAAGGCAATCCTAGTCACCAAGGATTGGCTCAACAAGGGAAAAGCGCATGGGGATGTCTTGATGACCTTTAAAGCAAGCAATCACTGCTACTGGTACTACCCCGAGGAGCTCGTGGCACCGTCTGTGTCTGCATCTCACGAGTCTACCGCGCTCGCTTCCCTGGAAACTACCGATCGTGAATTGTGGCATAAGCGTTTTGGTCATGCGGCTCGGAGGACCCTTACTCACTTGCCAACACAAGTTGAAGGTGTTCCCCCCTTGCGACGCAATAGAGACCAGCGCGGCATGTGCGATGGATGTATGCTTGGAAAACAGCACAAGCATCCGTACCCTGCATCAGAGAAACGTGCTAGCAAACCCCTCGAGCTTATCCACACTGATTTGATGGGCCCCTGGCCTACTCAGTCGTTGGAAGGTTCACGCTACACAATTTCGTTCTACGACGATTTCTCGAGCTTTGGCATGATGGTGTTCATTAAATCAAAGGACCAAGCCTCTACTGCGATTAAAAACTTTGTTGCCCTTACAGAGCGTCAGCTTGGCACAAAAGTACTGGCCTTCCGGTCAGATCGTGGAGGCGAATATATGTCCGATGAACTCACAGCCTGGCTCAATGCACGTGGTATTATGCACCCTAAGTCCGCGCCACGCGAACCACAGCAAAATGGGAGGTCTGAACGTTGGAATCGCACAGCCTACGAGAAAGCGGAATGCATGCGCCTCGATGCCGGCCTATCCAAAGGCTTCTGGCAATGTGCTATGGATGCATCTGTCCACGTTCATAATAGACAACCTATGGCACAATTGGGATGGCGAACACCTGCGGAACTGTGGCTTGGAAAGAAGCCAGACGTCTCTTATTTCCGTGTGTTTGGATGCAAGGCGTCTCTCTATGTGGATGTTGAAAAACGCCCGAAAGGGTTGGAGCATGGACGCCCCGACCACATCTTCGTTGGATACGAACAAGAGACAAAAGCTTGGAAAGTGTGGGATCCGAATCAACGCAAGATACGAATCTCTTCAAACGTCGAGTTCGATGAGCGAGTATTCCCTGCCAAGTCCAAGCTAGTCACCGGCAATGTGTCCTCTGGACCAGAGCCGTTCACACCATTCAAGGAAACCTTCCCTGACCTTATCAATAATCCTGCGCCTGCAACACCTTATGCAAGTGTACCACCCCCTGCTCTTCCACCGCCCCCGGCACCCCTCGCGCAACAAGGTCCTGTCACGGGATCGCGAGAAGTACCCCTAATGCCTGGCCCAATAGACAATCGCCCAATTGCACATCGCCGCCCTCATCGAAACAAGCCCCGCATTTTGCCAGATGGAACTACGTATCAGAGGCCTAGCAGCATTGAGTCCATGTTGTCAGCTGCCCAAGCTGAGCATGACTTGCCTCAAAACGTGCGGGATGTAGCAAAGAGCCCGGATGCACTCAAGTGGGAGCGCGCAATGCGCGAAGAACTGGACTCTCTCGAGGAAAACTGTACTTGGGATTTGACCAGCCTCCCACGCGGTCGAAAGACTGTCAAATGCAGATGGGTGTTTAGCAGGAAGCGTGACGGTCGTTTCAAAGCACGACTTGTTGCCAAGGGATTCATTCAGGTTCATGGGTTTGACTATGATGAGACCTTCTCGCCAGTATTGCGCTATGAATCTTTGCGCATACTTATGGCTCTGGCTGCTCTCGAAGATTGGGAGATTCATGCCATGGATGTCAAAACGGCATTCCTAAACGGGGATCTGGAGGAAGAAATCTATATGGAACTTCCGGAATTACCCAAAGGTTTCTCGTCATGGCCAAAAGAAAAGGTGGCACGCCTTCGTAAATCACTCTATGGGTTGAAACAGGCGTCTCGTCAGTGGAATATCAAAATCCACAATGCCCTCCTCGAACTTGGTTTTGCTCAGACATACTCCGACGCCGGTGTCTACACATATCGCCAACAAATGGGAGATACGGTCATCATCTTGGTGCTGTATGTTGACGATATGCTCATTATGGGCAACAATCTGCCGGAGATAGCGCGGATCAAATCATTGCTCGCAAACCGCTTCAAAATGACAGATCTTGGTCCTGCAAAGGATTTCCTTGGTCTGAACATAGTTCGTGATCGCAAAGCGCGTAAAATCTGGATCGATCAGGCTTCCTATATCGAAGGAGTTCTAGAACGATTCCGGATGTCTTCGTGTAAAGAAGCTCGTACTCCCCTGCCTTCCGGCATCGTGCTTGAGAAGCATGATGGAGAAGTTGATGAAGACCGTCGTACCCGATACCAGCAACTGATTGGCAGCCTTCTATACGCCATGCTTGGTACTCGCCCCGACATTGCCTATGCAGTCATCCGTCTATCAAAGTTCAACAGCAACCCGTCAGAACATCATTGGAACATGGCAAAATACATACTCCGGTACCTTCAGGGCACCAAAAACTACCAACTTTGCTATGATGGTTCCACTGGCACAGGCCTTATCGGTTATTCCGATGCTGATTGGGCGGAGAACAAAGACGACAGGCATTCAACCACGGGATATTCCTTCTTCATCGCCGGTTGTGCAGTGACCTGGGTTTCTAGACGCCAACCCACGGTCGCTTTGTCCTCAACAGAGGCCGAATACATGGCTCTGAGCGATGCTACACGCCAGATTGCCTGGATCCGCACTTTGTTGACTGAGCTCGGATATGACTTGCCATCCACGCCTCTTTGTGTTGATAACCAAGGCGCTATTTTCATGGCAGTAAATCCAGTTCATGATAGGAGGACGAAGCACATCGACATCCGCTATCACTTCGTACGAGAATCCGTCGAAGCTGGCAATGTCCAACTTTACCATGTGCCGACTGATGCGATGATCTCAGACACGCTCACAAAGTCTTTGGCATGGGTGAAGTTCCAACAACATCGGCTGTCTTTGGGTCTTCGTGATCCGACTGTTTAGTCGAGTGGGAGTGTTGAAGCTTGTTTGTATTAGCGACTATCACAGTATGTAGACATGACATCATAAGTAGTATTCTTAGATTACTTTGGCTCGCTCCACAATGACCTCATACCTGACCTCATTATTGCGTCATCCATTACTCATCTATGATATCATTACTCCACTATGACATCATGATATCTGCTCCAGACTGGTATATAAACCTAGTACTATACACTCCATATCCTCAGCTCCTGTGTCTCTACACTCGCTGAGGTATGCATTCTCCCTTACGATCTAATGACCTTACTTATGACTTGTACCATAGACTCTGTCTTATAGGTACAGCTAATGATATAGCTCCTGTGTCTCTACACTCGCTGAGACTCTGTCTTATAGGTGATCGCTACTGGTCGTATCTCCACTGCGCAGTATTGTCTGCAACACCCCTGACATCTGGTCCAGAACTATGGAGTCCTATCTGGAACATCAGGGGATCTCCTATGTGCTGACCAAAGCTGTGCTGACCCAAATCAAAGTGGATGGCGTTGTTACCAACACATCAGAGATCAAGCAATGGAAGCATGATGACCTCAGAGCCAAAGGCAGCATTAGAGCATATTCGCAACGTTTCCCAAATTTTTGCTATCACAGCTCAAATTTAGGCGAGCCCTTTTGATAGATGTGACCTTGATGTGACCTTGATCATCCCTCGCGCTCCACACCTCGTTGCCGCTGTGCAGCGCGGCGCGCAGCACTCAATGAACTCAAACACTGGTCCACACGCCTGGTCCATTGAGCAAGGACTACCCCTCTGGGATGAATGGATGGATGCTCTGGGTCCTGGGTCCGCCTCTCCCTACCCCTGTGTCGACTCTGGCAGCACCATCGACTGGCAGGCTCGGACGTCCACCTCTCACCCTTCTGCCGGCTTCACAGCTACTTCGCGCGCTGCGCCTGCGCCATCTCCCAGCTTTCATCTGCCGTCGCCCAATTATATGCCTCTTCTGTCCTTTTCACCGCCGGCTGCCCGGACCCCTCATTCGACGCTTACGCCAGCTCCCAAACGTGTGGCCGCCTCGCCTGCCCCGAAAACACCCAATTCTCGCAGTGGGCAGGACTTGGCGATCGTGGACATGCCGAGTTCCAACGCTGGAGCCCAGACCTCGACCCGAACTCGCAAACAACACACTGCTCTACAACTCTTTGCTATAGTCCAAGTCGCAAATGACAAAGACTACTTCTCTGCTCGTCAGCATGGTCGGAAGGGTGAGATGGTCACCGCTATGGCTCATCACCTTCGCACCGTCAAGAACATCCCCTGCACGGAATCAATCGTCAAGACAAGAATTGCGGATCTGCTCCGATATCATGAGGTGTGTACTGTAGCTTTGCAAGCTGCTCAACTTACTGTTCACAACGTAGGATCCCGAGAAAGCTCCAGCTTACATTCGTGACACAATCTCGGGCTTGAGCCTTGAGATCCGCTTCGGTGCACCTCTAGACCTACTAGCCTCCCAAAAGCGGCTGTACGAGAACATGACCGAGGACGAAAAGGTCAAGGTCAAGGAAGTGAGTTGGCGCCTGTCTCTGCCTCTGATCAACTAATATCTCACCAGAAAGTGGACCAAGACAAGTACGGTGGAGAGATGATCCGGAACGCATCCCTCACCACACATCGCAAAACGTTCTTGGCCTCAGCTTCTTGCGACGATACGGATAGTGACAACGCATCTCATTTGGATATTGTCGAGACCACGGAAAGCTCATTCAGTGCGTCGGCAGGCTTAGGTCCGACTTCCTCTGTGTCCGAATGGGAGAGAGAGTATCAAGCACGGCACGGATCTTCGTCTGGCATTGCTACCAATGCAGGTGATGTCACTGGAAGTCCTAATCCAACACCAGTGGCAACGCAAGACCTTTCCGATGCACCCAAGTCGAATGAGCCAAAGAAGAACAAGAACAAGACATCAGGGAAGAATCAAGCAGGAGCGGCGAACGCGGCAAAGAAGCGCAAGCACACCAGAGCACTCTCGGACGATGAGAGTGACACACCAGTGCGCAAGACCAAACGAGTGCGCTCAGAATGCTCCTTCGACATCTGGGGCCATTTAGAGCAGACCGCTAAGGAGAATAAGGGCTTCCAGAGTCAGATTCTGGCACGGCTGGATCAGGCAAATGAGTATCAGGCTGAGGCTAATGAGACCCATCGTAAAGCTGTTGACAATCAACAGAGCTTTCAGATGGAGATGATCGGTGTCCTCCGTGCTCTTCTTCCCAAGAACTAAATCTATCATTGCATATAGCACTTGTGCTTGCATGCATACTAATCGCTTCTATGTTCATTCTTTCTAATACAAATTGGTGCCCTATTCACCGACGTTGTCTCTATCTAGTTGTGCAAATATTCTGAAAGCTCGGGAGGCTCACAGTCAAAGTACTGTGAGATTTGGTTGGGCCATAGGCAGTTGATGCAGTTGGTGAGAAGCACACCAACACGGTAATATCGTCCAACTGGTGAGGAGTATAGTCGCATCTTCCACGATGCATTCAGAAATGGCCAAGTATTAGCCACAATCCCAAATCCGTGCTCAACTTCAATTCGAACAGCAGACATGGCAGCATTCCAATTGTGCTGGTCTGGCGTACGCTCTCCCGCACCGGAAAAGGGGCTCTGAATGTGAGGCCCTACACCATATGCTGGATCACCAAAGATTTGGAAGTAGCGCTGCTCGATTGGTGTGTTTTCATCAACATCTTCCTGATGTGCAAAGAGTTTGAGGCGTTCCAACAGCCCACTCTCAGTGAGCAAGTGGTTGTCATTGCGTCGACCTTCCACAGGACCATACAAATGACCAATGATCCCATTGGGAAGCATCAATGCCTGGAATTTGAGAGCGTGATATTTCTTGTGGCCATTGTAGGCCTGCCGCTGAAACCATGTCGGGTGGGAGATCTGGCGAATAGTGCAATCAATGAATGCAAAAATTGATTTGAGAGGAGCACCACGGCTATGGATGGCAGCAGCATAGACTTTGAGCCGTGAGGGGTGAAGGAGATGCTGTTTGTCGCAGTTCAATAGATGCTCCCAGCGTTCATCCAGTACCTCAACCAGTGCATTGACGCACTCCAATATTGCGGATTGAGATCGATTGTACATCATGCACAACTAGTACATGTCCCCTGCAGTGCGAAATCGAGCACAGAGTAAACAGAGGGCTTCCAAAGCAGTGAATTTATGTCAAGAGCGTGTGGTGATGGGTGGAATGTCAAGAGCAACAACAAGCTCGAGAATCTCTGATGCAGTCATTCTGTTGGATAGGACTCAGCCATTTTGTGAACAGGCTCTGAAAGGAATATAAACTGGCCTGAAACGCCATAGACAATCTCGATTTGTCAACCCAGACAGCCATTCCTCCGTGATTCGCTGTCCACCTTGTTCTGGACGAGGAGGGCCACTTTCAGATAGCTTGATGAAGGACAAGATACTGTCATCATCCTGTCCAGTGAGATCAGATAACACTGGTGCCAGAAGCGAAGATATATTGGAAGTGGTAGGTGGCACTGGTGGTGGGGGGAAGATTAATGGGGAGGCAGCAGCCACTATTCGGAGCACGTTTTCAAGATTGGTAGGATCCATAGATAAGATGTGGGGATTTGCTCAAAAGCACACAGTCTTTTAAGGGGGAGGATGAGCGGAGCTCCGCCCACATCGTTTATCAGCCCCTAACCAATGTGGCGTCACCGTGTTGCTGATCAGTGCGTCATGTGTAGATTACGGTCACCTGATCACATGATGGGAGACTTATTTTCCCCTCTGCTCGGACCATGGCATACATGGGTAGTGACGAGAGCTGGCATGATCTAGACTATCTCAATCCAGGATCCTCAGATGTTGACGAGCGTGGTATTCCAAATGAGCCATGCCAGAGCCAACTTGCTGAGATGCAGCGGAACCACTCATGCCATAAGCACAAGCAAGCAAGATACGAAAAGGCAGCAAAGGAAGAGCTCAAGAACGACCATCTGGGGGGGATTCCGGAGGTTGCTGCTGCTATGCCGCGGTCCAGCATGACCATAGCACGGCACGAAATCAGCAGGTGCGTTAGAGATGCAACGATTCATAGGATTCAATCTCAAATCATGATGATAGCCTTTATGCTGTGGGCGGCGCGTTGGACTCTCAGACGACATCTCAAGATTTTGTAATGGGATTACTGGAGAGTCGAGCCTCATTGTCTCAGCCTCCATCCAGTCCAAACCGCGTCTCCGAGGCTGAGTCTCCTGCCATACATCAAGCTCTTAGACGTGCGCTCGCAGAGATCGAATCAATGAAGGCCGCACATAGCGACCAACTAGGTTTTATTCTGGCACACCAAGAGGAGCTCGAAAACGAAAACGAACGTCTTCACGCTGCACTGGCAACCTGGAAAGAGAGGGTGGGTCTTTGGAGGGATGACTGTGAGGAGATGCGGCGCAAATTGAGCGCGATCGCGTCGAATATCGACGATACATATGCTGTAACGTAGTGAATGCATTTCATGTTGACCTCGCCCGCCGATCCCGCCGTGCGCCTCAGCGATGTGCGGGACTCCTCACATGGGGCAATTTCGCTTGCCGAGTCACTCAAAAGATAGCCGAGGTCGCTAAAATTTTGCTATCAAAGCTCCAATTTACGATCAAAATTGCCAAGACGTCGTTTTTTGGGGGTTGCGAATATGCTCTATTAAGTTGCACCTAACTGAAGGTGTCATTGCTAACATTCCCTCCACCAATATAGTGTCAGCTGCCAAGATCTGGGAACATCTGAAGTCCCAATACGGTGGTGCTGTCATAATTCAGCCCTTTTTCATCTTATCATCGACCATCTTATTGTCATAGTTCGACCACTTTTTCATCTTATCATCGACGATCTTATCGTATCTTGGCACGACTTATCTTATCACAGATCACGGCATCAGACGGACCGGGCTAGGGGTTCCAGGGGTTATCTTTATCGATTCAAGGCTGCGCGACATACGCTCCAGAAGGTTCTACTACAACCCATGACCAGTGCTCCATGCGGTACATAGCCTTATGACTCATTAGTTGTAGATATGACTCAGACTGGATTTGGGTATAAATACAGTAGCTACTTGGTTGTATTCTCCAGTCTTCGAATTCACTTCTCTTTTCGACTTTGTTTTTGGGTTGATTGTCACATAATTCGAAGACTCCCCTCATACCCTCGTACCTCTTACCTCCTACCCTGCTCCCTGCACCGCTACGCCCACTATATCCTCTTCACCCTTATTACCCCACTCACCCTTTTACCGAATCATCTAGTTGTTCCCTGCGATTGCAGTGAAAGGTTCATATCGTGCAAACAGCACCAGGCCACGGGTAACGTTGAGCCCGACCCAAGCCTTACGGTAGCTACAAGGAGTGCTGCGGAGACCTTCGGGAAAACGCACCTTGGGATCATTGGGCACGTGAAGAGCTAGGCCCGGGATCTTTTTACTAGCAAAAGAACCTTTCCTCGAGTGCTTGTACAGCACACAAATCCACCATTTCGTACTGATTCCCATCGTCATCTGGGAGTCCATCCCCTCCCCCCATCGTACCATCGTCGCCCGATCTGGCGCATCAAAACAAACCCGGGCCCTCCAACCCCTATCTCGCCCTTCCGCCGCCTGAAGACGAGATCCCGGACCTCGACGAGCTGCCCTCCGAACAACCACCCTCACCCCCACCTACCACACCTGCTTGTACCATGTCAGGACACCACTGCATCACCCTCGCTGCCAACCCTCCCTATTTCGATGGGGACAAATCTAAATATCTGGGCTTCGTAGACTCGTGCACCACCTACATTGGTGCCTATCGATCAGAGTTCTCGCAGGATGAGACCAAAATCCTCTTTGTCCTCTCCTACCTCCGCAACGAGAGCGGCACGAGCTGCGCTGCCTCGAGATGGGCGATGATCTGGAAGCAACACAACTTCGATGGCTTCCAGGGACTGAAGGCAGGAACCACGGCCAAAACCTTCTTGGAAGAACTGCAGAGGGCCTTCGGGGACTCCAATGCGGAACAAGTCACCGCTGCTCGACTCATGGCCCTGCGCCAGAACAAACGGTCCTTTGCGGACTACATCTCCGACTTTGAGATGTTGGCCTCGGATGCGGGATACAATGTGGTCGACACCACCAACGACAAGGGCGAATACAAGAAGGGAGACCAAGACAATATCCTCATCGCACCTCAGTTACCACCGCCATCACGCGGTTCTCCCCCCGCGGGGTACCTACTGGGTACCCTCAGACGTCTTGCTGAGGGTACCCAGTAGGTACCCCCTGGCGGGGGGTGGGGGGGCCATTTAGTCGATTTAGTAGCGGGGGCATATGCGGGGGTCAGGAGGAGGGGGGGTGTATGTAGCATGTGACTTGTCCATAAGAGCGGGTAGCTGGGCGGGAAAAAAAATCCAATCACATGACGCGCTGCATGGGCGGGATGGCGGGATAAAAAAAATCACGTGATGCGCTGCACCAAATATTACCAAAATGCTGGCAGGGGTTGGCGGCGTCATTGGCGGGGTCACTACCACCCCCCCGCACACCATGGCGGGCAGTGGGCGCATTATCACGTGACTTTTTGGGCGCCTTTTTTGCAGCATTTGGCATGATTTTGGAAATGCTGCTTGATACATTGCATGCTGTGGCAGACAATGGGCGCAAAATCACGTGATTTTCCGCCAAAAAAATGGAAGACTCCCCAAATCATCCCAGTATAATTTCCATAGGTAAATAGGCTAGTTAAACATGAACTTGAGCTTAGAAAAACCAAAATGCACCCTGCACAATGGGATTGGTGACACACTTGATCCCATCATTTGGCAGGGCCTGCCGCAGGGGCTGCCGCGGGGGGTGCCGCGGGGGGTGCCGCGGGGGGTGCCGCGGGGGGTGCCGCAGGGGGTGCCGCGGGGGGTGATGCGGGGGCTGCCCCAGGGTTGGTCTGTTATGATCCATTTTTGTTCATTGAAGATCTTGTAGAGGTGAGCAGGGCAACAGGCCAACTGGGAATTTATAGGAAGACATTGAAATTGATGCAGGGGTCAGATGCGGGGCCCACTGCAAGGTCTACTGCAGGGGCAGGGGTGCATTATATCAAATTTCGATGTATCTATTCTGGCCATGGCCATAGAATGTGACATAATTATCCTTCAATTTGGCAGGGGTTTCTTGGTATGGTCTGCAGCTAAAGATATTTGATTCCCTTGTGCTTTAGCAGAGCCTGGGATATTGAAAACATGCAATAGCACCTGTATAATCTGTTTATGTAGGGTCAAATACAAGTTATGATTTGTTCATGTGTTGACCGGCAGGGTGGGTAGGTTGGCTGCACTGGGTCCACTGTCATCTCATTGATTTTTTGGTGCGCTCATTCTACATACATGGCTATTAGTCAATTGTTCACACTGTTAGCACAGTGTAATCTTACCCTGCGGCACATTGTACCACATGTCAAGTACACATTGAATGTCTCACTTCCTGACTGGGACTCATTGAAAATCAGAAGTTCTGTGATGCTTTGCAAATGATTTTCTCAAGCTGCAACATGAACAGATGGAACATAGCGGATTTGACATGCCCTCAATTCATTCCTGGGTCGTATATAAGAGGATGAACTAACTCACTAATAAGTTGTCTCACAATAGCCAGAGATTGAGCATGAATTCAGATTTCATATACAAAATTCTTTCCACTTAGAGCTTGGATACTTGCAAGACAAACTGCAGAAACATACATGATTGCTTTTGCTACTGGGACTGTATACGTTCTTGCCATAACTCACTGCCTGCAACTCTACCTGCACCCCCACTGGCACCCCTGCAGGCACCCCCCGCCAAACTGGCACCCCCCACTGCACCCCCGCATGCACCCCCGCCAGGCTGACACCCCCTGCCACACCCCCCGCTGCACCGGTGCCTTGCCCCTGCCATCTTCTCATATGTAAGATTACATAATCTGACAGCTCGGAACACGTCAAGTCACCAGCCAATCAGAACCTGTATAAACGTCGTACCTAAGTGTTTCCTGCTCTTCTGACACTGTTTCTACAGTTATGCAGCTGAAAACCATCGGAATAAGGTCTCCCTATGCTGTTCTTGTTGAATATGTAGGTATTTCATATCATTTGTCCATCCAAAATTCGAAACATGAAAACAGTTCACAGTTGCTCAAGGTTCCTACATAGATAATGGTTCAACATAGTTCACTTTGGGTATTGCAAAAAATATATTTTCTACAAATGAACAACTCAATACAGCTGAATGATATACCCCTTGGCAGTGTCTGAAACAAATTCTGAGAGCCCTGGACCCTGGAACCATTCAAAAACTTGAAATGGGTCCGAAAAATAGGGTCTTGATAAACATGAGATAGGGGCCAGTTTGAAGAGATGTAAGCCACTGGTCATGTTTAATGTGGTATTTGACAATGTTTCGGTGCCCTGCCCCTCACCAAATGGCCTCCTTTCCCACCAAAAAGTGCACATACACACTCAAGCTTATAAAATCAATTGTCGGCCAGAAACAAGAGCAGGCAAGTTGTGTCACTGGAATTGGGTAAAGGTAACCTGGAAGTCACTCGGGTTGCAGTACAGAAGCTGTGGAAAGTGATCCTGTAGTTGATCCACATTGGGTAGGCTGGCAGAGGCTTGGGCACCCCCCGCGGCACCCCCCGCAGCAGCCCCCGCGGCAGCCCCCACCATCAACCCTGCCCCAGCCCCTGCAAGGATTGGATGGACAAAAGTGCTGCCTAATCAATTGTTAGTGTTCACAGTATTATCACATCCATTAAAGTGTCTAAATGGTGTGTAGACAAGGAATATGAAATCCATCAATCAACAATCCTAACACCTGTATCAGATATCCTGAAAATGGAGAGGAAGATTTGGGAGCAGACAGACTATTGAAAGCAAACAGACAGGGACAAGGAGCAGTAGCTATTCCTGGCGATCAATTTGGCTGCACATGGAAAACTCCCTTGGGGGATTTGCCAAACAAATCAAGTTGCGCATTTTTCAAACATTAAATTCGACCTAATAGCTTGAGCAGACCATGCCCAAATGTACCAAGTTATAACTTGTATTTGACCCTACATAAACAGATTATACAGGTGCTATTGCATGTTTTCAATATCCCAGGCTCTGCTAAAGCACAAGGGAATCAAATATCTTTAGCTGCAGACCATACCAAGAAACCCCTGCCAAATTGAAGGATAATTATGTCACATTCTATGGCCATGGCCAGAATAGATACATCGAAATTTGATATAATGCACCCCTGCCCCTGCAGTAGACCTTGCAGTGGGCCCCGCATCTGACCCCTGCATCAATTTCAATGTCTTCCTATAAATTCCCAGTTGGCCTGTTGCCCTGCTCACCTCTACAAGATCTTCAATGAACAAAAATGGATCATAACAGACCAACCCTGGGGCAGCCCCCGCATCACCCCCCGCGGCACCCCCTGCGGCACCCCCCGCGGCACCCCCCGCGGCACCCCCCGCGGCACCCCCCGCGGCAGCCCCTGCGGCAGGCCCTGCCAAATGATGGGATCAAGTGTGTCACCAATCCCATTGTGCAGGGTGCATTTTGGTTTTTCTAAGCTCAAGTTCATGTTTAACTAGCCTATTTACCTATGGAAATTATACTGGGATGATTTGGGGAGTCTTCCATTTTTTTGGCGGAAAATCACGTGATTTTGCGCCCATTGTCTGCCACAGCATGCAATGTATCAAGCAGCATTTCCAAAATCATGCCAAATGCTGCAAAAAAGGCGCCCAAAAAGTCACGTGATAATGCGCCCACTGCCCGCCATGGTGTGCGGGGGGGTGGTAGTGACCCCGCCAATGACGCCGCCAACCCCTGCCAGCATTTTGGTAATATTTGGTGCAGCGCATCACGTGATTTTTTTTATCCCGCCATCCCGCCCATGCAGCGCGTCATGTGATTGGATTTTTTTTTCCCGCCCAGCTACCCGCTCTTATGGACAAGTCACATGCTACATACACCCCCCCTCCTCCTGACCCCCGCATATGCCCCCGCTACTAAATCGACTAAATGGCCCCCCCACCCCCCGCCAGGGGGTACCTACTGGGTACCCTCAGCAAGACGTCTGAGGGTACCCAGTAGGTACCCCGCGGGGGGAGAACCGCGTGATGGCGGTGGTAACTGAGGTGCCTCATCGAGTTCCTTGAGCGCGGACTCAGTAGCGAGATTGCCAGCCGTCTCTACAACACGGGTGTCCCTCTGCCCAAGGCCTATGGGGCGTTCAAAGCCTGGTGCATCAACATCGAAGCCAATGCTCTACGTGACCAACTACGCAAGGCATCCTACGGACATCCCACGCCACGACCACCTTCCCAGTTCCGCCCACAGGCTGCTCCGACAACACCTGCACCCGCACCGGCCCGACCCGCTGCAAATGAACCGGTTCCAATGGAAATCGATCGCACCCATGCCCGCGGCCGCAATATCATCTGCTACAACTGTCAGCAGCCTGGGCACATGGCGCGGAACTGTCCGGAGCCAAGGAAGAAGCGCACATTCTTCAATCGGGCCACAATGCTGGAAGAGATCGAGAACGGGGACAAGGACAACGAGTTCCTCAAGGAGATTGCCGAGAAGCTGCGCGAGAAGGGTTTTTGAAGCGCTCCACTCCTCTAGCCAAGGAGGTGGAGCATCCGGACTATGGACAATTTTCTGTACTTGTTTCAATTAAAGACATGAACGATTCTGCACACACATATACAATCTCGGACTCATTACGTACCAATATTCACAATTTCCTGATTGCTGATATGGAAAAGGAACGCCAAAGAAAAATAGCTTTAAATAAAGAGTATTTACAGAGTAAAAAGGATCAGAAAGCTACAGATAAATTAATTTTGGACTCCTACGTATTTATGGCTTGTGGAGAAGGAACCACGTCAACAAAGACCGAAAAGGGGAGCATCGCTCCGGAGGCTCAATCCTTGGAAAAGGAGGAAGCGCCTAAGGAATCTGCCAAAATCAAGGTTCCAGAAGCACCCAAGCACACCAGGGTGCCAGATGCCGTCCAGAGGAAATTGGCGGCCGAGAAACAGAAGGGCCCCCAGCCCAGCAGGTTGACGCAGGAATTACGCAGTTACCAGGCCGAAAGGAAGAGGCATTCAATGGACGTATATGTCCAGATCACGGGTCTGGACTCAGGGAAAATGCGCGGAGTCAAGGCGCTGCTCGATAGTGGCTGCAGTACCTGCTGCATTGATACCGACTACGCGGGGGCAGAGAAGCTGGATATCCAAGAGCTTCCGCAACCCATCGTGGCTTGTAATGCCGACAACACCAAGAACATCAGCGGCCAGATCACGCACTACGTCGATCTGAGGATGAGAATCGGTCCTCATGTGGAGACACACACGTTCCTTCTGACGTGCTTAGGGAAAGCCCGGATCTTCATCGGTCTTGATTGGCTGATGGAACATAACCCCAAGGTGGATTGGCAGGAGCAGACCATGAGATTCAGCCGATGCCCAGAGCGGTGTCACATGAGGGGTCACGAGGAGCACCAAGCAATGATCGACATGGATGCAATTGACCTGGACGCGGGCGCACCGGATCTGGAAGAGGGTGAATCGATCCTGTTGATCGACTTTGGAAAGGAGGTGGATCTACGGCTGAAGGAAACGCCAGCGCAGAAATTTGCAGAAGAAGCGGAAAAAGAGAAGGAGAGGATGACCAAGGGGAAGATTCCGGATCAATACCGGGAATTTGT
Source organism: Mycena citricolor (assembly GCA_963692855.1). NCBI lineage: Eukaryota > Fungi > Basidiomycota > Agaricomycetes > Agaricales > Mycenaceae > Mycena > Mycena citricolor. The sequence continues at coordinate 2,959,147 of CAVNYO010000405.1, forward strand.
CAAAGTATTTGCCAAGGAATCATTCGACTCACTCGATTGAGCTCAAACCTGGTTCCAAAGCAGTGGACTGCAAGGTTTACCCGCTATCACAAAACGAACAGGTCAAACTCGACGAGTTCTTACAAGAGAACCTGACCAGTGGACGGATCAGGCCATCAAAATCACCCATGGCTTCAGCATTCTTCTTTGTCAAAAAGAAGGATGGCTCGCTACGACCCGTCCAAGATTACCGGAAGTTGAATGAGATGACGATCCGAAATCGGTACCCGCTGCCGCTGATCTCTGAACTGGTCCACAACCTGTGCGGCGCAAAGTTCTTCACCAAGCTCGACATCCGGTGGGGATATAACAATGTACAGATCAAAGAGGGCAACAAGTGGAAGGCTGTGTTCCACACAAACCGCGGACCATACGAGCCCTTGGTCATGTTCTTTGGTCTCACAAACTCCCCGGTGAAATGCTGAGGGCGTGCTCACAAGTGAATCTACTATGAAAGTAAACCCAAATATAAACACGTTCACACTCCTCGTAATCAGCTTCTCAGTGTGTGAAAGATGCGAGGGCTTTGGGGTGGACAGAGCACCAGTATCACAACTCTCAATAGACGCAGATCAATAGTCGCAGAAGACAAAGTCGACGACAAGAATTTATATATAGCAAACAATGGTGTCTCAACCAATATCTTCTATACGAACGAAACCAACACTAATCCAATCACAAACAACAATATAACAAGTCAGAACTTAATACGGAGTATTAAGATCCCTTGTAGCGACAGCGTCCAGATGGCGACGCAAAGCCCAAATATCGAGTCGATGCACTGCCAACCGATACAACCAATATACTGAGTCGACGCACTGCCAACTAGTAGAACCAAAATGTCAAGTCGACGCACTGCCAACTGACACAACCAAAAGTACTGAGTCGATGCACTGCCAACTAACAGCCAATATCCAATGTCCAAAACCCGAGCACAACTTGTCGACGCACTGCCAAGCAAGAAGTGTGGAACTAAAGTTCTCAAGTCGACGCACTGCCAACTGACCAAAACAACCCAAGCACAACTAGTCAACGCACTGCCAAGCTAGAGGTGTGGAACAATCTTAACAAAGCCCAAAGGGCGACGACACTAAATGCCGCGACAATACCAGATGCGGCAAATCCGACTTTCTGATATCTCAACTCAAACTCAAATCACAGTAGCTACAAGTGCTCAGGGAGCAACTCGTCGCGACCGGGCAGGGGTGGCAGAACTTCTTAGGGTGGAATCACGCGGCACGCAAATTGTACAAAACAATCTGATATGAGAGTGATTCACAGTCCGGGGGAAAGCTTTTTAATACAAAGAAACAATGTGCTACTTATACCGTCTACAACAATGCTTAGTAAAGTCCTGCACAACTGCATAGTAGCTACGCTATCTAAGATCGGTTGCCTTTTAGAGTAATTGAAAAGTTGAACAATCGGACAGGTCCTGAGTGATCAGGACCCCGCCCCATAGTCCATATGATACTTTTGATGTGGGTCAACCCACCGCGTCATACTTTTGGAATACGACATGTTGGATTGGCCGACGGGTATGTCTTGACAGGTGAGTCCAACGTGGGTGCCCCAAGAAGCTGTATGGTCCTAGGCACGCCAGTCGTTCCTCACATGGTTCGGTTCACGGATCTAGCCGTGTTGGTCTTAGTGTATTTGGGTATGGGCGCAACTCGCCGTGACACTTGGAAGTGTCACCGCAACGCGTCCACAATGTCCCGTGATTGAATGGATCCTGACATGTGACAAGTCGTCGTTGTGGCACGATCTGAGGAAACGTCCAACTCAAAACCGGGAGTTGCCGCGACAAGATTGGTTCAATCTCCTAATGCCAAGTCCTGTCCAGTAGTAGTTGTATTACTGAGAACGTCGCACATTGCTCAGCCCTTCAGCCCAAGTTCCCATCTGCAGAGAATGACCCTTTTTGAGAAGTCGCCGCAACAAAGATCCCTTTTTGGGGAATTGTCGCGGTCCAAGTGTTCGTCACTAATGGCCCTGAGCCTGGTATAGACTCATAAGACCAGTTCCACAGTAGTGGTCTGACTGCCTTGCTATCGTTGACACTATCCACAGTCGTCGACTGGGCAGTAGACCCTTAAGCCCTACTGAACGTAACACTGTCAACCGCGACACAATACACCGAATGGTTCGAGAGTAAACTCTGTAAAAAGCGCAAAAATACGCCCTTACAGAGCTGGTGCAGAGTGTGTCTGGTAGCCAGCCTATCAACGGGACACATCATATGACTCCATCACCTGTCATCTAGAGTCATGCTGACTCATATCAATAGACACAGATAGCCCCCTGTATTGTAAGATAGCCGACATCCGGATCCATCAAGTCACGTGGCTCAAAGAGTGATGGCGACAACGGTGAACGAGGGTGGAGAATTTTTATAAACTAAACATACAGAAATGTAGTCTATAGCCTCCTTGAGACTTCTAAGGTTCCACATTTCCCTCCCTCTTGTAATTTAAGAAAAGTCTTCGAATATTTTGCGCAATCACGTGCAAGATATATGTAAGCAGTCAGGTGATCAGATCTTGATCACGTGTGGTTCATATCAATCCCTTTTTGTCACGATAGTGGCCATCTGTCGACTCTAATCAAGATGCCGAAGAGGAAAGCCAATGGCAGGATCAAAAACCTGGGCTCGTATGCCAAGGAGGGGGTCTCGAAGCCACCCAAGCGACCACGCACGGACTCGGAACCAGTGTCACAGGCATGCAGCAATGAATCTGGGCAGGAGGATGGTGTTGCAGAGGGGAAGGCAGACAGTGGGGATGACGACTCGGGAGACAAGCTGCTGGATATCGAGGTCGAAGATGATGTGCCGCGGCCAAAGGACGAGAAGAGTCTGCAGGGGAATGGAGCAGAAGCGGCTTGGACAAACAAACGATACAGAGGCCATCGGACCTTACCTGCAGATTACTTGAGGGATGTGGAAAATGAGTTTAGGGCAAAGCAGCTGTAGTCTATTCATGAAATGACTTGTGTTACTCCGTAAAACCTCCCGCCGTGCATGAAGTGAATGGTCTCTGAGATTTTGCGCTGTGACATGTGACATGTAACAGTTCACGTGACTCGATGGAACCGGATGTTGGCTATCTTATATAAGGAGGGCTCTATTACCCTGTATTCTAAGTCTTTTGACTACTCCCACGTAGTGCCCACACTAAGCTCTCACTCACACAGGTGAGCTGCTAGATGCTCTCCCCAGTGCTCAACAAGTAAATCATCTCATCACTCAGGGTGCTCCCAAAAGAAAGGAATTTCTGCTCAGAATGATGACTGGACTAATAGGTACTAAACCCCACCAGGTTTTCCTTCTTGTCCTTGGATTGGCAGAGAGTCTGTTGTAACACTTATCACTTGGTCTATATGCAATTCTATTGGCAGGCCAGGCGATGTTCTTGGCTGTGCAAAGCGTATAGATGAGGCCAATGTTCCCTTGGTTGCCTCAGCAAAGGAAGCTGTTGAGGACCATACTGTTGGACGTTTTAAGCTTCTGAATGGTGTGCAGCAAATAAACACACTGGTGGCAAAGACAGTCGAGATGATTTCAACATAACAGTTGGCCAGGTGGAGACCAGCAGCAGTGGTCGTATGTCCCCTGAACAAAGTTGCAATCTGTGACACACTGAAAATGACTGTGGATTTTGTAAATACTCTGTTGAAGGGCACTAGGTGAGAGGCAACAGACTCGGGAACACAAAATTTGTGCTGGCAATCCAAAACAGGTTTTTCAAACGGTCAGAGTATGATTCTGATGTTCTAGCAGTGAGCAAAAAGCACAGAGCGCTGTCGAAAAAAACCACCGCACCCTTATGGTCAAACCTGCCTATTGATTCACCATTGAATACACGCCCCGTCCGGCCGAGTCGCCAGAGGAATAGCGCTGAGATGTATCTGGGCACTTGAAAATAAAATAAATGAAAAACATGTTGATGGAAAATGACTGACGCATTATCCAACAGTTCGAGGGTATACCCCAATTTGAAATACACCGGGTTGAGCTGTTCTAGGACCTCGAATTGATTCATGGTCTCGGGGCGGAATAGCCCCTTTGCCCAGCCGATGGTGAAGAGGATGTTTATGACGCCTCGTCCGATCTTAAGAAGAACCGAAAATGCGAGCACAAAGGGAAGCTGTGCACGTGGAAACACAATGCAAACACGGAAAAGGAGGACGAATTCGGCAAGCCAAGGGACCCATGCATCCAGAATTGTGTATACGAGGTCTAACTGTAAGCTAATGGCTCACAGGCGGCAACACGAGCTCACCTTCGCCTTTGGTGATTGTGCGGAATGGCGAAAGAATGGTTTCCATCTGAGCGGTAAGATAAGCCGCAGCTGCTGTGAATAGGGGGGTCACCGACAGTAAGATGAGTGCTCAGGGCACCGAGAATCAAGCCGAAGCAGATGGCAGCGGTGTTGAGAATGAAGATGGGTCCGCGGCGGAGCTGGGGAGTCGAAAGCGTCAAGAGCATGATGAAAAGGGGCACGAGCATGGCTGAGAAAATGGTAGGTATCAGAATAAAGGCAAACGCTGGCCGAATGCCCTGTGCGTAGGCCGCGATTATGGGCTCGGTGATTGATGGTGGGAGTGAGCCTGAATCCATGCCAGATTATCTAAGGAGATGTTCGGACAAGATGTCGAGCTTCCGTCAGACTTTAAGCTTTATGTATCCATAGGCGGCCCAAAATAGCATCGTCGCTCAGAGCCTTAGTCAGTGGATGAGGAGTACATGAGAGATCTCAGTTGACCCGGGGAAAACAGCAACGATCGACGACACGCAGCATCATCGCGGCCTGCCAGAATCATTCAAAAGGCTGTCAATGACTCCCGAGGGACACCCATCCATCGTCCCTAGATGCAGATGGAATGATAGAATTGCGAGATGACCTGATGCGAGTTTCACACTGCACATCATCGTGAGGGACCGAGCGTAAGCCGGCTTCGCGGACGAAAGATCGACTGGGCATCAGGTGCGTCCGGAGCCCAGAGTCCAATATGGAGTTCGTCGTCTGTTATCGAGGCGCGGTAAGCGAATGGCATATCCCTTTCTGGGTCTGATGCTTGTAGAACGTCCGCTTAGGGTTTTCAGGCCAAAGCCGTCCGCACAAAGATGGGACAACGCTCCTTTCCGCAGCACTGTGTGGATTGACAGTACGACGAGTAGTGGTAAGTTGTGAACGATTGGCTACGATAAATGCGTCAAGATCAGCATCGTATTCGGAAAGAGAGTATCCGCTCTTCGTCACAGTACGACCAAGCTCAAGCGCTGACCTGAGCGCCCTGCGAAGCGGAACTCTGTCGGAAGCATCCATCAACATTCCGAGATCGCAGATAGGCTGGACTCTGGGTCCGCCGAAGCGAGCTTGACAGAACTAGTTGATTGGGGTCGCACCGCAGTCAACATGATTGAGAATGTCCCCGCAGATCTGGGAGAGCCGGACGGTCGCGCGCCAGATGGACTGGTTTCCGAGAATCCCCCGGCCGGTGAACACGTATTTGAACAGTTGTGGGATTGCAGCCAACGGGCGTTCGATGAGAAGATCAATGCTGTCAGTGATGGGAACCCGGTAAATGACCGGGACGCTAACATGATCTTGTTGTAGAACGGTAGGCCGACTGTTCGATATCGTGTAAAGACAAAGAGACGGACCAAATGAGCTCCGACTCCGGGAAGATGTTTGACCAGCGGGATATCGAGTGGCGCCAGATCGTCTCGAAGCCCAACGCCACTAGGTAGATGCAGCTGAGTCACAGACGAGACATGATCTGATTCCATTCCCTTCAAGATATGGGGACTTGCGATAGCTCCGGGCAGAGAGCGGCCTCCTTCTCGACGGAGAGATGGGACTGCTGAGTTCGAGATTCAGACCCAAAAAAGACGTCGGTCACTCTCCCGTCGCTGATATTTAGCGACGTTGGAGTGGGCACTCATGGATGTGCGGAGTGACTCTGATCTGTGTGGGCTTCCCCCGTCTGTTTACCGTCATGTGATCCGGTCACGCCATCACCACGTGCAAACGCGCAGGTTCCGGCGCGTGCAAATGACCTTGCTGCGAAGGCACACCTAGATCGTATAGCTTATCTGGCCGTGGGAGTCGATTGCCGAATGCTTTACTGAGAGTAAGATACATTCCTCCCCGAGCAATTGTCTTTCTTCTAGATCGACTCGTACAGACCGAACTCGGACCAATCAGCGGAAATCCTGCGAATGGTTCTGCACAGCGACTCTCATCACTCCAGGTGCTCCCTACACTTGACTGAGATACTACACAGCAACAGGTTTTCTTTGCTGTCCGTCGTTCGGAAGCGAATCCGTCGTAACGCTCACAACTCGGTCCATGTACAATTCTATCGGCTGGCCAGCCGACGGTCTTGCCTGTGAATAACTTGTAGTCAAGAACGACGTGCTCTTGGTTGCCTCGGCGAAGGAGGCCGTAGAGGACCATACTGTTGGACGGTTTGAGCCTCAAAATGGCGACAAACGAATGAACACACCGGTGGCAAAGACGGTCGAGATGATTTCAACGTAGCAGTTGGCTAAGCTAAGACTGGCGCCGAGAATTATGTCGCCCCTGAAGACGGCCACAATCTGTGACACACTGAAAATTACTGTAAATCGAGTGAACACTCGGTCGAAGAGTGCCGAAGGAGTGACAGACTCGGGAACACGAAATTTGTACTGGCAATCCAAAACAGGTCTTTCAAACGCTCGGAGTAGGTTTCTGCAGTCTCTGTGGTGAGACAGAAGCACAGAGCACTGGTAAGAACGACCCACGCTTGAAGTCGAGCCTGCCGATTGCATGGCCGTTGAATAGATGCCCGGTCCGGCCGAGTCGCCACAGAAAAAGCCCTGAGATGTATCTGAGGATTCGAAATTGAGAGTGTCATCTCTTTATTTTTCAAGACAACTGACGCATTGTCAACTAGCTCCAGGGTGTACCCCAATTGAAAGTATATCGGATTGAGCTGATGGAGAATCTGGATCTGATTGATTGTCTCAGGGCGGAAAAGCGCCTTTGCCCAGCTGACGGTGAAGAATATATTTAAGACGGCTCGTCCGATCTTGATGAGGACCGGGAACGCAAGCACGTATGGAAGCTGCGCGCGGGGAAACACAATCCAGACACGGAAAAGCAGGACGGATTCCGCAATCCAGGGGAGCCAGGCATCCAGTGCCGTGTATACGAGGTCTGACAGTCAGCTCACAGCCCGCAGTCGACAACACGAGCATACCTTCACCCTTGGAGATTGAGTGGAACGGTGATAGGACGCTTTCCATCTGAATCAAGAATGAGCCCGAGTCATGGTGCGTGTGTCGGGTCACCGACCGCAAGGTGAGTGCTGAGTGCACTCAGTATCAAGCCAGAGCAGATGGACGCCGTGTTGAGAATGAAAATGGGTCCCCGCCGGAGCTGGGGAGTCGAAAGCGTCCAGAGTATGATAAGAAGAGGGACGAGCATAGCTGCGAAAATGGCAGGTATCAGAATGAAGGCGAACGCGGGCCGTATGCCCTCCGCGTACGCCTCGATTATGGATTCGATGACTGACGGCGGGAGGGAGCCTGAATCCATGGGTTCGGAGTTGATGTCGAGCCTCAGCCAGACTGTGAGCTTTATGTATCCACGAGCGGCTCAAAATAGCGTTGCCGCTCAGCGCCTTGGTCGGCGAGTGGAGGGACATGGGAAATCTCAGTTAATCCAGGCGGAACAGCCACCATCCACGACACACGACTTGCCAGGGCCTAGCATCAACCAAAAAGCTGCTCAGGACTCCCACGGGGCATCGAGACTCGGACTGCATCCGTCTTCCCCACATTGCAGATGGAATGATAGCAATGCGGAATGATCTGACTGGAGTTTCGCATTGTACATCGTTGTGAGGGACCACGCGCGAGCTTGCTTCGCGAACAAAAGATCGGCTGGGCATCGGGTTTCACAGGCGAGTTTTTAGTGTGGTATTGGTCTCGTGTCAAGGCAAAGTAAGCAGGCGACCTATCCCTTGCTAGTAGGCCTGATTTTCGGGCAAAGTACGCCCTGTGGGTCTTCAGTGCGATGCAGGACGACGCTCCTTTCCGGGGCATTGTGGGGATCCTGAATTGAAGATTCGACCGCATACAGGCCATCTTTAGTCCCATACCCGGGCCATATTGGGCAGGATTGAACTCACCGTCCGTAGCAGACCTATGAATGTCCACACAGTGACCGTTGCTCATTAACGACCGAGGATGGGATCGGAGTCTGCGTCTGTCCAGTGATCAGATCACAGAACTTTCTTGATGCGCACCCATGCATAAGTATGTAAAGAGCTCAACCACGTTCGCTCACGTGCTTGAGCCCTGTCCACGGTGAAGCATTCGGGACGACTCGATTGCTCGAAATGTTTCCCGCAATGAACGAACATCATGAACAACAGATCTGCATATTGGAGCCAATACATGATCGAGTCAGATTCGGACAGGGTATCACAGTGCACGACTATTCTTCACAAACTCAGCACAACGCTCGGCAATCATCACAACCGGGGCCTGCAAATGACAAGCGGGAACCCATGGAAAGACGCTCGCGTCGGCGATTCTCAGGCCTGCCAGACCATGGACCCGCAGCTCATCATCGACGACCCCACCTTCGTTTTCCTCGGCCATGCGGCAGGACGACGAGTAGTGGTAAGTTGTGATCGATTTCGCTGTGATAAATGCGTCAAGATCAGCATCGCTTTCGCTGGCTGGAGCGTCGTATTCTGAAATAGAGTACCCGCTTTTCTGCACGGCACGACCCAGCTCAAGCGCTGACTTGAGCGCCTTACGAAGCGGAACTCTGTCGGAAGCATCCATCAACATTCCAAGATCGCAGATAGGCTGGGCTCTGGGGTCCGCCAAAGCAAGCTTGACAGAACCGGTCGATTTAGGCCGCACTGCAGTGGTCATGATTGAGAATGTCCCCGCGGATTTGGGAAACCCGGACGGCCGCGCGCCAGATGGATTGACCGGCAAGAGCATGATTTCGGCATCAGGCACGTTGTCAGGATTCTGCGCGTCTAGGTCCTGGGGAGAGGCATTCTGCACGTCGGCCAGACTGGTTCGGAACATGATGTTTGCTTGCTGGACCTGGTTTCCGAGAATGCCCCGGCCGGTGAACACATACTTGAACAGCTGGGGGATCGCAGCCAGCGGGCGCTCGATGAGAAGATCGATGCTGTCCGTGATGGGAACTTGGTAAATGATCGGGACGCTAACATGATCTTGCTGTAGAACGATAGGTCGGCTATTCGACATCGTGTAGGTAAAAGAGACATACCAAATGAGCTCCGACTCCGGGAAGATGTTTGACCAGCGGGATATTGAGTGGCGCCAAGTCATCTCGAGGCCCCACGCCACTGCATACGACTGAGTCGCAGACAAGACGTATTGTGATCCCACCCACCTCAATAACAAGATATGAGGACTCGCGATAGCACCGGCGCAGAGAACGGCCTCCTTCTCGACGGAAACACGGAACTGTTCAGTTCCAGATTCTGAGCAAAAAAAGACGCCGGTCACTTTCCCATCGCTGATATCCAAGGACGTCACGACAGCACCCGTGCAAACGTGCAGGTTCTTGCGCGTGCGAACGACCTTGCTGGGAAGGAACGCCTGCATCGTATCGCTTCTCCGGCCGTGGGGGTCGATCGTCGTATCCAGCAGCGTGCAAACAACCGCGGGCGACGACGGGTCGTTATCCATTTTCACGGTCTGGATTCCCAGGCTGGGAACAGCATCTAGGGCTCTGAAACGATGATCAGCACAGGCTGCGTCGGAAGATGGGGAATGTGTGAGACCTTGTTGTCGACTCAAACGTGATCTCGGGACTGCCTCTCGTTTGCCACGGCCCTTTCGCACGTTGAGAAACGTAATGTGACAAGAAGCATGCCGACCTTTCGATCCGCGGAAGGAGAGACCCGCCGCAGCGGAGTAGTGCTCGCTCTTCTTGAAGAACGGCTCGACTGCGTCCCAGCCCCATCCTTTCCGTCCTGCACGCTCCCACGCATTGTACTCTCCTGGCGTCGAGCGCGTGTAGAGCAGCGCATTGACCTTGGTCGAGCCCCCGAGTGCCTTGCCCCCCACCAGCGTCATCGTCTGGTCTCCCAGAGCCTTGGCTGGCGCGGACGGGATCCTGTACACGGGCGCGTTCTTGTCGGTGATGTTGGATGAGAAAAGGGGAATCTTTGAGAGCCAGCTGTCGACGACGGGGCCGCGCTCGAGCACGAGCACGGTTATGTTCGGGTCTTCGCTGAGACGTGCGGCGACGACACAGCCTGCTGCGCCTCCTCCTATGACAACGTACTGGTACGACTTGCCAGACACATCCTTGAGGGATTTGGAGGGGTAGGATCCCATAGGAGACTACAGTGACAAAATGACGGGTGAAGAACAGAAAGAAGAGAAGGACCTTCGTAAAGCAGAAATCGTACAATTTCCACAATTTCGCATGATGAAGTGGTGGTTTATGGCAGAAATCACATCGTTGACATGCAAGACAGGATGAAATCTAATCTTATCGTGATAGCGCGCGACAGCCCTGATGCCAACAGTCTAAGGCTTTAGTAAGCTCCGTTGGATGGCCTTACTTCCCGACCGAATCCACAAAGAACCAAAGACTTGCCCGCCCTCTAATATTATCCCCCCACACCATGTATACATATTCCGCTGCCATGTTCCTTACCATACTATCCCTAATCTCACCGACCCTATCAGCACACGCGCCAGAATGGCGCCGCCGCTCCATCTACCAAATTGTAACAGACCGCTTTTCCCGCAGCGACAACTCGCTCACTGCGCCCTGCGAGACACAAGCCCGAGAATACTGTGGAGGGTCGTGGAAAGGTATCACGAATCGCCTAGACTATATCGCGAACATGGGCTTCAGCGCGATCTGGATTTCGCCTATCGTCAAGCAGCTGGAGGGCTCCACAGGATATGGCGAAGCATATCACGGTGCATTTTCGTTTCCCTTTGTTTTTCTTGCCTCGGGAAAGCTCAAGCAAAACCAGGCTACTGGACGCGCGATCTGTATTCGCTCAATCCGCAATTCGGCACTCAACAAGACCTCATGGAGCTGATCGATGCTGCCCACGCGCGGGACATATATGTCATGCTCGACGTCGTACTCAATCACTTCGCCAGCCTTGGCCCGGATGTCAATTATGCCGCGCTCAGGCCATTCGATAACGCCCGATACTTCCACTCGGAATGTGACATCGATTGGGGCAACCAGACCTCCATCGAGGCTGTGAGCTCTATCCTGCCGCCTCATTTCTCGAATCTTACCCGCCGCAGTGCTGGATGGGTGATAGTACCGTGAGGCTTCCGGACATCAACACCGAGGACCCCGATGTACAGACTACGCTCAAGCAATACCTTTCGGATCTGGTCACTAGCTGGAAGATCGATGGAATCCGTCTTGATGCCAGCAGAAACGTTGCGCAGCCTTCTTGGGCCGCGTTTTGCTCCGCGGCAAACGTGTACTGCCAGGGTGAAGTCTGGGTACGAGAGCCTTCGTAAGCCAAATTCGCCTGGGGTCTTTTACTTACTCACCTGGACGGCATGACGCAGCATCATATGTCCATATCAGACCGTGATGGACGGTCTGCATAACTACCCGGCCAAGGAACTTGCCACAATCGCATTCGCCTCGTCAGGAAGCCTGAATGACTTCATCAGCGTGGTGCAGGCGATGCAGACTCAGTGCAAGGTGCGTCCGGTAGATCTGCGACCGGATGCTTTACTTCACTCACATTGCAGGATGTAACTCTTTTCGGATCCTTCATGGAAAATCACGACAACCCTCGACTAGGCAGCTTGACGACTGACAGAGGTCGTCTCACAAATCTGGCCGTCATCAATGTCCTCTCGGACGGTATTCCAATCGTATACTACGGCCAAGAGCAAGCTTTCACTGGCTCTGACGATCCAAACAACCGTGAAGCGCTCTGGCTCTCGCAATTCTCGACCTCAGGCAACCTCGTTCCGACCTTCAAGGCACTGAACATCTTCCGCAACTACGTCGTCGCAAGTGGCGTTCCCTTCATCTCTACCCTCTCGGTCTACAAGCTCATCAACGACAACGTCATGACGGCCCGCAAAGGAAGCCTCACACTCGTTCTCACCAACTCGGGCAGCAACATCGTCATCTCCTCTGAGGCAGACGGTTTCACACCTGCTGAAGACCTCGTCGACGTTCTCTCTTGCAAACACTTCCAGTCTGATGTGACGGGCAAAGTTGACCTGATACTCTCCGGATACCCACTTGTGTTGTACCCTCGAGCCTTGCTGCTTACCTCTGGCATATGCTCCTTGTGACACCTACTGGTCATCATGTTCTACTTATCCAATAGGAATTCCTACGCGCCAGTCCACAGCCCGCGCAGCAGTTCAAAACTCTTAACCCAGGTCCCTGACAGTCGTGGCGAAAGCAGTAGATAAGCTGATATAAAGAAGACAACAAAAATACATTCGACGTAGGCCCTACTCGTCTCCAATCTTGGGTGCCAAGTAGTACCGAACGTATCCTTGACCAAAGTCATAATCCACCTACGAGACGTATCACTACAAATGCGCCGTCGTGTACTATAATACAAGACTCACCAATAGCGGAACATCATTGCTTAACCGAAGCTCCACTTTGCTCGTCATGTTGGCCGTCTTGGAGAAGTTGACGAGATATTTGAGTGAGAACGTCAGTGAAACGTGAGAGTTCATGGAAAAGTTGAAGGCTAGGAGGGATGATGATGCTGGACGCGAACGCTAGGGAACAAGCTCACTGGGCTTCTCGTCCTTCTCCTTTTCATTTTTAGATTTCCTTGCCTTCTTGGCAGGCTTGGAGGATCCGTTGGACTGGAAATACTTTCAGTATGAGGCGAGGGGGCAACGCAGACAACTTTTACTTTATGCTTGCGCTTTTTGCCACTCTCTTCCTCCTCCTCACTCTCCTCTTTCTCCTCGTCGTCGGACTCGGCTTTGAACTCCTCAGTGCCCTTCTCTTCCTCGTCCATGTCGACATCCTCATCCTTCTCCTTCTTGATCTTCTCGGCCTTGACTTTCTCCTTCTTGACCTTGGGTTTCTTCTCGCCATCTTCATCTTCGTCGTCACCAGCTTCCTCTTCGTCGTCCTCGTCCTCGACCTTCTCACCACGCTCAATCTTCCTCTCACGCTCGGTCTTGACACGACCGATCTCTCCCTCCTTCTTCAGCAGAACGCTACCGTTGGCGCTCTCGCCCTCGCTCGCAAAACGCACACCCTCTTTGCTGACCTCGATACGGACGCTCTCGCCAAGGGCGCTCAAGTCACGCACGATACGGGCGAACTCGGACGACGCCATGACGACTTCTGCGTCGTAGTCGGTGTCAGGGATCCCTAGCGTGTCCGAGTCGATGTCCATCAGCTTCATGTCGTACTCTGCTATCCTGTCCGAGTCTGTGCACGCGACGCGTCAGTCCTCGACGAGTTGCAAGTACGCGTAGGAGCAGTGACACACACCCTTCGCTTCATATACCAAGTTGAGCACATCCGCGTCATCCGACGCTTTGATGGTACACTCGTCATCGTCTTTGGCGCACTTGAGTACCTTGTTGAGACTGTTCAGGTTCACGCCCAGGGGCAGGGGCCGGTCGCAGCGGTACCGCTCGAAGCCTTGCGACTGTAGGTGGACCGAGACCAACGCGACATGCGAGTTGTCCATCGCCTGGAGGTTCAGTCCCTCTTCGTTGCACTCGAAGTTAGCATCGGTGACGAGTTCCTTGATGGCTGAGACGAGCAGAGAGGAGAGGGAGAGAGAGAAGACAGACGCGTCAGTCAAAGGACGCGAGATCGAGATGGATGAGAATGCTTACAATCAAGCAGCTTCTTGAGTGTCCCGGCTTCGGTGAGTTTGGCTTCAAGCATGGTCAGAGTAGTGAAAGGAAGTATCAACGGTGGTCGGAGGAGGGGAAGAAAAGACGCGAGCGTGACACTGTGACGCCACGCGTTTCGTGATCCCATGTCACGCGCACGGACCTCTTTCCCACTTCAAGTTACTTTGCACATTCGCACTCGGTGAGAGCTGGACCTGGATAACGATCTTTGTTCTTGTACGTTTATTAGCTCGGGGTCTCGTGATAAATTTTTCCTGAATAATGGCCACGGGGAGCTCTGATGTTATCTGTCCATGAACTCGTCCGTCCATCCATCCAAATTGAATAGACAGATACAAGTCCAATTGTTGCCTCCCGTGCTTCCTTATTGACCCTGTATGAAGCAAGGGCACTCTGAACTGGTCACTGGATGAGCTGCGAATGCAGTTGGATCACCTTTCCCTTCTCGATTGCAATGTTAGATGGCATTGAGGAGTTGGATTGCTTTTGTCCACTCTCAAAATGGTAAAGTACAGATGTGATGCTAGAACGCCCCTTCGAACAACAATGTGCGCGGCTTGCTTATCCGCGGCGCGACCGAGAACAGAGCAGGCCTGTGTTAGTGTGCATGTGTGAGTAAAAACAAGAAGACCAAGGGAATAACGAACATGGAGGTTCCACAATTGGCCGCTGGGTTGCCCATGATGATGCTCTCTGACACACCCGCGATGCTGTCGTTCTTGCCGTAGGCCGAGGCGTCGAACAAGTGGTCTGTCGTCTTCTCGAACGAGGCAAGCATGAGAACGCTGTCCTTCATCTTGGCCACACCGAACCGCGTGATTCCGAGCACCTCGCCCTTGTACGACATCACGTCGCCCAAGAGCATCACATGCCGTGGGTCGATGATCATGTCGTGCGACTTCATGGTGTATTGGATCTCGTTGATGATCGTCCGCCGCGCAGCCTCGATGCCGAGCACCTTCGCGACCTCGATCACATGGTTTGACGTCGTGTACTCCCCTACGACACCCTCTGTCACCATGCACTGCTGCAGGCCGTATCCTTCGACCAGTAGCTCCTTGTCGCCTTTCCGGCCCCGCACATCGTCCTTGTCCTTGATGTTGATGACCGCCCGCTGGATTGTGTTCACACCCTTGACCACAACATCGGGCAGCCCGCGCATCAGCTCTCGCAGCCGGTAGTACTTGTCCTCCCCATCCACGTAGATGCGAATCCGGTTTTTGCGCGGAATCACAGTGATCGTCTCTTGCTTGACCTTCAGCTTTCTCGCGCCAACAATGGCCCACTTGACGTCGTCGATCGTCATCTCCAGCTGCAACTTCTGGATCGCATCCATGTCCAGGATGATCCCGAGATATGTGTATTCTGGTGCCCAGGCTTCCTCGAGAACACTGGCGATCTAAAGGCACACGGGTCAAATACAGAATTCAGAGGCAAACAGACCACTTACATCTCCTAGCATCGTCTTTTCCAGCCGGCCTTTCACAATGCGAGCCGACGCCTCGCTGTTGCTCGTCACAAGCTTGCAGCTGATAATCGGGGTGCTGATTGTCTTGGAGGCGTTGATAATCTCCTTGATACGAGGCACTCCGAGTGTGACGTTCATCGACGCGACGCCAGCAAAGTGGAACGTCTTCAAGGTCATCTGAGTCCCGGGCTCTCCGATGGACTGCGCACCAACAGCGCCGACTGTCGATCCCGGCTCGATGCGCGCCTTGACGTACTTCACCCAGCACAGCTCGAGGAAGATCATCAGCTGCGACTCGGTCACCTTGCTCTTGTTGTCTACGATGGCGCGTTCCTCGAGCGAGGCACCCATGCTCAGATCCGTCGTCGAGTCCCAGCTGTCCTCCTTCTGGATAGCATCAAACATCCCCCAGCTGCTCCGCACTTTCGCCATCCGCTGCGCGATGCGGTCGGTCGTGTACCCGCGAATGGTGGCCAGATATGCCGAGGTACACTCGCTGGTGAACCTCTTCGTGCCGAGCTCACGGTCGACAATCGCAATCACTTCGTAAGGCAGCAGACCTCGTTCAGAACGTGAGCCCATGGCCTTGTGGATTAATCGTCAGCTGACGCAGGACAATGGACGAGCAATATGTATGACGCACCGTCGCATGACTCCAAGCACGGTCAAACTCAATCGGCTGGGCGTCACCCTCCAGACACGCAGGGTCTAGTCCGTCATCACCGTACCGGAATTGCACGACACCGCCCGTCGAGTTGCGCACACTCAAGTCATACTGTGTCGTCAGATCTTCCAGCGCCTTCATGAGCCGACGTTGCATATAACCGGTCTCCGCAGTCTTGACCGCCGTGTCAACAAGACCTTCTCGCCCAGAGATAGCGTGGAACAGAAACTCGGTCGCACGTAGTCCCGAGAAGAAACTGTTGCGGACGAATCCTTTTGATGGCGGCTCTTTTGATTTCTTCGGGAAGTGCGGCAGAGAACGGTCTTGGAAACCATCCGGCACACGGTGACCAGCGATAATCTGCTGTCCGACACAAGCCACCATCTGCGACACGTTGATGACAGAGCCTAGCGGTGTGAACTTTTCTGAAAGTATGGTGTACCGATTAGAACGCACCCTTGGAACCACAAGTAGCCATGATCAGCGGCGCATTCTGCCGACTCAACTCTCTCATGCAGATCTGGCCGACTTTTTCACGAACATCGGAGAGAATGCGGGAGATGTGTGCCTCCAATGTTTGCTCTTGATTACAGCCAGGCTTGTTTTCGAGCTTCCCCTTCTTCGCGAGTTGGATGGCGTCTTGACAGTCCGCGTAGGCCTTCTCGACGAGCATGTCCTTCATCTGAGAAAGCTCTGGACCAGGGATGACATCGTTGATGCCCAGTGAGAATCCGTAGTTAGCTAGAGGTATATTCAGCACGAATAGCAGATGCTGAACATCGAATATACGCACCCAGATAGCGCGCACACAGTTTTGCCAACCTGCTCATGGCCACAGCAGCTTCATGAGGACCATAATCTCGCATGATCACACCAAAGATAGACTTCTTCTTTCCGCTTCCCACCGTCGCCTTGTCCATCACCCCGCACATGATCTCACTGTTCACCACGACAAGCCATCCATCGTTGGGCGACATGTCGTTCGCCAATTTCGGTATAGCTGGATAGTTCTCCGGTTTCGCCTCTTCCCATTTATGGCACTTGCTCTCGACATTCACCTGGATCTTCGAGTTCTTGTTCGGTCGCATTAGCACATTGAAGATCTGCTTGCCTGTCCAGAGTCGGACCGGTTTCCATATCGTGGGTGGTGGGATGTCGATCTGCAAGTCGGCGTCTGCGAGATAACAGCAAATCTGGGTGAACTGCCGTCGGTCGAAGAACTGGTCTTTCCTGGAGAGCAGGAACGATGCGGTAATGAAGTCCTGGATGGCTGCGATGACGGGTTCTCCGTTGCGTGGGGTAACCAGGTTGTTCTTGACGCTCATCAGTTCGAGTGCTTCCGTACGAGCTTCCTCGGTTTGTGGAACATCTGAATGGTTTTTAGGGTTTTCTGGATTGAAGAAAAGCTGAGATGCCCACGGAGATTCATCTCATCACCATCGAAGTCAGCATTGTAAGGTCCGCATACACACTCATTCAATCGAAATGATCTCCACGGCCGCACTTTTGCTCGATGGCACATGATAGACAGCTGGAGAGACCGTCAACAACTGCCGACAGCAAAGTCTTTAAACTCACTTTGTGAAGACTGGGCTGACGATTGAAGAGCACGACATCGCCATCGATCACATGCCTCTCGACGACATCACCGACAGCAAGACCATCCGCAATCATAGCACGATTGCCGAACTTGAGGTACTTCTTGTTCTCTCCTCGCGCAACATAATTCGCGCCGGGATGGACCTCGGTTCCATTACGCACAGCGTCACGCAACTTCTCGATGTT
This sequence comes from Mycena citricolor, assembly GCA_963692855.1. Taxonomy (NCBI): domain Eukaryota; kingdom Fungi; phylum Basidiomycota; class Agaricomycetes; order Agaricales; family Mycenaceae; genus Mycena; species Mycena citricolor. The sequence continues at coordinate 2,977,006 of CAVNYO010000405.1, forward strand.
GTGGTTGGTCACGCGTTCCGGGTAGGTGAGCACTTTGGCGACACGTTCTGGAACAGCGACTTCGTCGATTCGGAGATTGGGGTCGGGGGAGATAACAGTGCGGCCAGAAAAGTCGACTCGTTTGCCAGATAAGTTGCCCCGGAAACGGCCCTGTTTTCCTTTCAGTCGTTGAACAAATCCACGTATTGGTTTCGCGTTGGCTTCTTTGTTGAGACCGGGGGTTTCCGAGTTGATGTACAATGCAACCGAGGTTTGCAGGTTGTCCCATGTTTCCTAATATGCTCAGTTCCTGTATTGAGAGACAGAGAGAGATTCACGTACCATGAAGGACTGTGTTGGTGCCCCCTTGGTGACTCCCTGCTTGAGAAGGGCACTTGTGAATACAATTTCAGCAAGTTTGACGGTCAAGTCGTCTTCAGTGGAAGCACCATCTTGGGCAACAGACGGCCGGATGCAGACTGGCGGAACAGACAAGTACTGCCAAAGAAACTGCTCCGGCCGTCCAAACGCAGGTCGAAGACCGAGCAGTTCACAATCCTTAGCTGCAGTTAGTGGCCGGTCAGCAACGGATGGATCACTCACCTCGTCCGATATGCGTTTGAACAGATCCAGGACTTTCAGCGGATTCAAATCCTCAAATATCGGTTTATTCACGTGCACCAAAAGATCCTTCTGGAATTCCACAGCGGTGGCAAAGGTTTTCCTGAACGCCTCCAACTCGGGAGCAGTCTTTTTCGCGCGGAATTTGTCGTGGATGATCTTCAGCGGACCGACTTTCTTCACAGTCCCGTTCGTCGCGGCGCAGTACGGGCAGTGCACGACTTTGCGAGCCATCGTGTTGACTGCTTTGGAGATGGCTTGCCGCTGGATGTTTTCGAGGTTGGGCCGTCGGAATCGTTTGATGTAGACGCGTCGATCGGTTTCGTCAAGCAGCACACGCGCACATGTCTGATTAAGACTTCAGAATGGGACAAAGCGGGGAGCGGACCGAAGAACGACCTTGCAGATGCATTGCAGGACCGCGATGGTGTGCTTGAAGAATCCCACATGGAATACGGGAAGCGTGAGCTTGATGTAGGCGTAGTGTCCGACACAGTTCACAGCCGACTGTCCACAGGTCTCGCAGAACGCGCTCTTGTCTGAAGTACCCTACGCACCGTATTCAGAAATCGCATGGGTCGTGTGGTTTATTGCAACGCACCAGGCGCCGATCTAGAACCCCATCCTTCACCGGCAGTCGCTCCGTCGCAGTGTAAAGATCCCTATGAGTGACTTCGAACTCGGATAACTTGACGGTCTCCTGGGCATCAAGCAAGCTGAATTGCAGCTGTTTGCTGAGCGGGGATCAGAACCTTTTTCTGGTGCAGACGCGGCGGAAACGGACATGATTTTAGGCGCCTGATGAGATACCGCCTCCTTCATCCCCAAAGACGCGCGGCCCGATGGCGGAAGCGGGGGTCTGGAACAGAGTGCGCGACAAAAGATTCGACTGAAGTCACTCGGTAATGATCTGATTATGTAACCGATATTTTTGATTGCCTAGCCCTCTAAGCTTGTCTCTCATTGGCACAATGTTCAGCTCAGTCTCTAGACGTGCATCGCGCGCTCTTCATGTCCCAAGAAGAACTGTGGCTCCAATTCAATCTCCAGAACTACGATGCCGCAAATCTTGTTTTAGATACCTTGAGAGCCGGCGAAGCTATTCGAGTGGTTCGCACGAGCGCAGCGCGATTGGTGTAAGCATCCTCTTGGGACGAATCGCGGGTTGCGTGAAGTTGAACCTGTCACAGGTCTTCACCCCCAAGTCTGCGGCCCTCTTTGTTGTAACGGGTGTTGCCCTCTTACTCTACTTTCGCCACGAGAAGGCGAAACTGCTTGAACAGCAAGGTGTGCTGAACCTGGCAGTCGACAAACCACTCTTACGCGCCTTTCATTAGAAAAGGAACGTTCAAGTCGTGCATACGGCCGTCCATCCGTCGGCGGACCGTTTTCGTTGACCACCCACGAGGGAAAACCATATACAGAACAAGACCTGCTCGGGAAGTGGTCCCTGGTCTACTTTGGGTTCACGAATTGTCCGGACATCTGTCCCGCTGAACTGGACAAGATGGGGCTCTATCTTGAGGCAGCGGGTGCGTCTGCGAACCGACTCATAACGAGACTGGACGTGAATGTTTGTGCACAGAGCAGGAGCATGGCGCTATCTTTAACCCCGTCTTCGTTTCTGTCGATCCTGCAAGAGATTCGACCTCGCGCATTGCTACGTATCTGAAAGATTTTAATTCGAAATTCACGGGCCTCGTCGGGTCGTACGAGGAGGTGAAGGCTATGTGCAAGAAATACCGGGTGTACTTCTCAACGCCGCCGAACGCAAAGCCCGAAGACGACTACCTCGTGGATCACTCGATATTCGTGTACTTGATGGATCCGAACGGGCAGTTTGTCGAGGCATTCGGGCAGACGGTGACGCAAGAGGAAATGTTGCAAAAGACGCGGAACGAGATCAAGGAATGGAAGGCCGAGACAGGGCGGACTCATTGAGTGTGTAGAAGCTGAAGAAACAAATCCCACCTCACGTGCCACTTCGACTGAAAAGTACAAGGGCGACCCGACAGTAAAAGCACAGAATCAAGAGCGGCGCATCGGACACCTTTCCGGCACAAGTAGTGCACCAGTCATTGAATCTGGCCACCTTGTCTGAAAGGAGATCCAGTGCAGATCCAGAATAGGGCGCTCTGCGCTAAATCACTCTTTGTTGCCTGATCAGATCGTTTCACGCCTGAGAGCTGACTATCAAAGGGCACCATATGGGACCTTGCTCGAGGCCACCGTTGTCCTCGAGCTACACAGCCGTGAGATGCTAGAGAACGACAACGAGATTCCCAAATCTGGGCTTCCTAGACCAAGCAGTGCAAGATCACGTCTTCTGTGGGTGCGTGTGGACAGCTTTTTCCCAGGATAAACGCCCGCCGACTCAGAATTGGGCCACAAGGCTGTTTGACGCCGAACAAAGCGCCTTCTTTCAATCTTGACCTTTGCAGCCGTGACTCAATGACCGGCATGTATAAAATTGGGACCGCGGGACCAAGAAGTAACAAAACCCCTCCTGGAAGCCATGGCGATGACACGGCAGTCCCTGGCCGCATACGTCTCCTCTCTCAAACGACAGCTTCCATATCCCGACATCATCGAACACCACGACGACTGCCGCCGCGCTCTGCTCGCGCTCGACCCCAGCGCGACCGACGTAACTCTCGAGTTCTTGTACGATCTGGCCGCACAAAATCCGAAGGAGCGACAGGCGGGACTGAACGCGGTGCAATCCATGCTCTGCGCTATGACAACCGCGGGCGCCGAGCTGCCTGTGACTTCTGTCATTCTGCAGATTCCGCAACCAGACAGTGGGATTGCTCTTGTCCCACCGACACACATCTTGGCTGTCACTTCCACCAAGACTCCGCAAACCAAGGCACAGCCAGTTCCCATCCACGGCGATGTGTTTGCTGCCAGCTGCTCCATGCCCCTTCTTCCTCCCGCTGTCCCGGAGACGGAAGAGTGTCTGCGACTCCCTGTTTGTCCGATTACTGTCCACTCGATCGGGACGTTGCTCGTGCTTCGCGAGTATATGTACACCCTACGATTGGATGTCCTGCTGCAAAGGATCTTCCCTTTGTCTCCTACGCTTCCCATTACCGATGCGGACGTACGCAAGCACGAGACGCTGCCTGACGCACGCAAGGCTGAGCTGGCGCAGCATATACTCACTGCCTATGCGAGTCCAGAGAATCTTATCGTCTTCGCCACCCGCGTGCAGATCATCCGCGAGACTGCGAGCCAGCTCGGAATGTATCACATCACGCTCTGGGTCGCGCTGGATCTCGCCTGGGATCTGGTGCTGTGGTCGCTAGATATAGCGACAGAAACGTGTCCAGTCGCTCAATCGCCACCCATCTCGATGACTTGACCGCTGTACAGATCGTCGCCACTGATTGTCAGAGAGCCAGCGAAAATAGCTGTTCTATGACATGCTGTATTGCTTTGTACTACATGCATTGTATTCCTATTCCTCTCCACCTTGAGTAACGAAATTCCTGAAGCAAAGCTGCTCTTCCGATCTCTCAGATATCTGCCGCACCGAGAAGCCTGTTGGGGGCGAGAAGCTGAGAAGCTGAAGGGCTCAGGCAAGATGAAGATAAGATAACGGGGTTATCCATAATCACTGGACTGTCATTGGTGTCGGTGGCATGCGTGTACTAAAGCAGTTGGATGGATCTTTCCGGGAATGCTTAACATGAGAGCCGTGCTAGATGGAGATCCACATGTTCAGTCGGAAGATCTCATGTCATGAGCTCAGGTGAGATGCTTCCTTGCTGACTGAACCGAAACCCGCCATGGATCCCGTGCAGCCTGCATTGCTAGCCATGCGACGCTCGCAGCTTGGTGCCGCACGGAAGTCCGAAATGCGCAAGAGCTCTCAGCCTTTTGGCGTTGCAGCGAATGGATGATTCTGCTATGTAGATAAGATCGATTTGGCATAGATAACGTGAAGCACCAGGACGCGCCTGCAAATCGAATGAAAAAAGTGGTACCATACCACACCTCATTTTGAAGCGACACAACACCACGTTGCTGCCGTTCATCTCCACTCATTTCCACCCATCTCCTCTCATCCCATTCCCCCTTCGACCTCATCCATGGCTGACAAGGCAGCAAAACGCGCTAAATTCGAAGAGGCATGGACGCGCATCCGGGATGAACTTCTCGCGTACGCGACTGGCGAGGGCATGCCGGCTGAGGCAATCGAGTGGTTTAAGAAGGTACGTAGTTTCCCGTGCTCCCGACTCAGCTTTGGGTCTTCCGGTTTCTTCCATGTCCACCGCGTTGACCCAGGACATACCCCTTAGAATCTGGATTACAATGTCCCCGGTGGTAAACTCAATCGCGGAATGTCCGTCGTGGACACTGCCGAGATCCTCAAGGGCGCCTCGCTTGACGACACGCAGTACTACCAGGCGGCTATTCTTGGATGGGGTGTCGAGCTGGTGCGTTTCTCTTCTGGCATGACGCTTCGCCCTCTCATCATATTGTGCAGCTGCAAGGCTTCTTCCTCGTGTCGGACGATATCATGGACAGCTCCATTACGCGTCGTGGCCAGCCATGTTGGTACCGTGCGCCTGGAATCGGCATGATCGCCATCAACGACTCGTTCATGCTCGAGGGTTCAATATACTATTTGCTCAAGAAGCACTTCCGCAGCGAGCCTTACTATGTTGACCTGCTCGAGCTCTTCCACGACACAACCTTCCAAACGGAGCTTGGCCAGCTGATCGACCTCATCACCGCGCCAGAAGACGATGTGAATCTGGACAGGTTTTCGCTTGAAAAGTGCGTTGTCCTGCCCAGGGCAGAGACTTGTTGAGCATGCGACTAAGCTTGCCCCAGACATAGCCTGATTGTGATCTACAAAACCGCCTACTACTCCTTCTACCTTCCGGTCGCACTAGCAATGTACATGTCCGGAGTGCCGCAGAGCTACACCGTGGAAGGGAAGACGGTCGAACCCTATAAGACGGCACTGTCCATCCTCATCCCGCTCGGAGAATACTTCCAGATCCAAGACGATTTCCTGGACTTTTCAGCACCACCAGAAGTGTTGGGCAAGATCGGCACGGACATCGTCGACAACAAGTGCTCGTGGTGTGTCAACACGGCGCTCAAAGTCGCGACACCCGAGCAGCGGGCTCTGCTGGATGCTAACTACGGACGCAAGGACGCTGCGGCCGAGGCCAAGGTGAAGGCCCTGTACGAGGAGATCGGCATGCGGGAGCGCTATGCGAAGCACGAGGCGGAGGTGTATGGCAAGCTCAACGCGATGATTGACGCGATTCCCGAGAGCTCTGCGCCGGGTACTGTCAAGCGGGCTATCTTCACCAGCTTCCTAGAGAAGATCTACAAGCGGTCTAAGTAGGATAGTAGTTTTGGCATAGAGAATTTGAACCGGAAAGACGACGACGACTGATTGATACGCTCTGCGACCGATCATTGCTTCCCATGCAGCGACCCCTCCGAAAATGTCAGCAGAAAGCATCCGGCTCATTTCTGAGACTATCGTAGAACGCCGGGGCCAGGTAGGGATGTGATTTTAGATCTTCAACTTCTCTTGCAGAAGCACTCCGGCGTACCGCTCGGGTGCTAGAAGTTTCATTGGCTATCGAGAAGGCATCGGGGATCGAAAGCCAAGTGGTGCATTCGTCAGAAAGGAGGAACGGTGTCGAATACAGATTAGAGGGACGATAGCTTACAAAAGGAAGAATGGACCGGTAGAAGCTACGATCCAGCACTTTCTTTCTCCGGCCAGCTGCGCAAGGTACTCCCTGTTGAAGGGCAAGTGGAGTGGGGGAAAGTCCAGTAATCCCCTGAAGAACAAGCCCTCCGCAGTTCGGTCGTTCAGAGGACCAGATGCTAGGGGATACGACCAGTACTCGGGAAAGCTGGTTGACAAGTATAGCGGGGTTCCAGACCGGGCGATGTTGCTTGAAATCGCTGACATCGTGCATGAGAAGCCCTATTATCATGATAAGGCGCAGGACTACCTGAACTAGGGCTGTGATAGGATTGCGTCGAGAAACTAGTAGCGCGGGGTCACCCATGGGCCATGGTCACATTGCCTCCTTATCATACAGCCACTATAGGATGACGTCACTCTTCCCTATAAATATGCTAGCCAGAATAAAGTCCACCAGACTATCCGAGCCTCACCTTCCACATTACGCCGATTCAAAACTATGACCACTCCGTATCCCGGCCAGAAAACTGCTGTCAATGTTGTCCTGGTGCGCAGTCAGGAGGCTCCAAGGTGCAGGCGCCACCACTAATCTACTGTGGGCAGGGCACGATGACTTTCGGGGCACCGGGGACATTCCACGCGCGTGTTACTGATCTCAAAGATGTTGAGGCCATCATCGATGAATTTCTCAGCCGTGGACATCGCGAGGTGTGTTCTCTGCTTTGCTGATGATCGTGTGTGAATGATCACGCGGGCAGCTGGACGCGGCGCGCGTCTACGGCGATGGCACGAACGAAGAGTGGCTTGGGAAAATCGACTGGAAGAGCAAGGGTGTGCTGATGGAGACGAAGCTTTACCCAGTCTCGGTTCGCCACATCGGTCCCCTATGCATATATCTAACGCTGACCGAACTAGCCCGAGACGAACTGTAGCGGGGACCATTCGCCTGCCAGCATTCGCAAATTCTGTCAGATGTCCCTGGACGCTCTCAAGACCGAGTACGTGCTCTTTATCGTGCCCCAGCTGCCATTACTGAGTCAATCAGCTCTATCGAAATGTGGTACCTCCACGGTCCCGATCGTAAGAACCCGTACGAGGAAACACTGCGCGCTGTCAACGAGCTCTACAAGGAGGGCAAGTTCAAGCGGTTTGGGATCAGTAACTACATGGCATGGGAGGTGGCCGAGATTTGTGGCATCTGTGAGCGCAACGGCTGGGTCAAGCCGTCTGTGTATCAGGGCCTCTACAACGCGATCCATCGGGCTGTTGAGCCGGAACTCTTCCCTTGTCTGCGAAAATTCGGGATCGCATTTTACGGATTCAATCCAGTGGGCGGCGGATTCTTCACGGGACGGTACTCGAGCATCGCCGATGAAGTGGAGGATACCTCTCGCTTCCACAGCAGTGAGCGGGTCAGCGCTGTAAGCCAAATCAAACCAACTTGTCTTTGTATTCCGTGTTTAATACTCTTCAGGCTTACCGCAAGCGATACTGGCAGCAAGCTTACTTCGAAGGGTTGAACAAAATATCTGCAGCAGCTGAGAAACATGGTCTCACGATGATCGAAGTCGCCTTGCGCTGGACCATGCACCACTCTCTGATGAAGCGCGAATTCGGCGATGCGGTCCTGATCGGTGCTTCGAGCATCGCCCACATCAAACAGGTGCGGATCTCGCGAAAATCATCTGATCTGTATTTCTGACAGTACGACGCGCTGTAGAACCTGGATGAGTTTGAGAAGGGACCGCTGCGTAAGTGATCAAGATAGCTGTGAGACTGTTGTCTAATTTTTTCTCAGCTGAAGACGTGGTCGAGGCCTTGGACGAGGCTTGGGCTGGTGTGAAGGGCATCGCCACCAACTACTATCACTAGGTTATGGCGAAAAAACCAAACTGGTTCTTGATTGACCGGAGGACACATGACCAGAACCCAGACTTGCGTCTCAAGCTCATGGCACAGCTGCCGATGAGTCTCACAAAACACTCAGTTCGAATAACAATGTACTCTTTTATTCAATCACAAAATGGAGCCAGTCATCGAGGAAATACTATCTGTCGAGTTATTATGCTCTAAGGCGCTTTTCTTTCAGAATTGTAAAACACTGCATTTGTTTGGCCGAATCAATGCCAGGTGTCGTGCGTCACGAATGTTCCGCTAGCCGGAGAGGTGAACTCGTTGTTGTTACCGGATTCCCAGGACTCGAAGTTGCCGTTGACCTTGCGGATGTACTTGTACTGGATGTCGCTCGACGCAGGGAGGTTGACGGTGACTAAATCGCAGTTAGGATGAACAGATCACTGCGCCAATCACGTAGACTCACTGCTCCAGGTCGGGTAGTTCGGATTCGGCATGAGCAGGGCGTTGTTAGTGTTCCAGCCCTGCAACGCGTCCACATTTCCGACGAGATAGATGTTTTCTGTGTGCTGTTCAACACAAGACCCGCGAGATTGTCGCGGACGCTCACCTCCAAAGACGGTAGTCGCGACGACATTGAACGTCACAGCCACAGTGCCAGCAGATCCACCACCGCCACCGCTGCTGCCGCCACTGCCGCTTCCAGAGGTTTGACATACCGATGGGACGCTCAGCCCGGCAGCGCCCCATCCGGGCGAAGCGTTGCCAGCGCGTGCGGAGAACGCCGTGAGGATGGCGGCGTAGCTCCAGGTCAGATCCACTGCGCTGAGGGGGCTGCCGTTCGACCGGCTGTATTGCTCAGCAAGCCCGCCGTTGCTGGGCTGTGGATGACATCAGCGATATGAACAAGTGATTCCGATCGGGTCTTACCGTGTATTTCTGATCGATGGCCAAGAACCCGTCCGCGAATGTCTTGACAGCCGTGGTCAGTGTGGTGAAAGTCGACGTCGAAGATGCGTAACTGCCGGCAGTGACCGAGGGGAGGAACTGCTGGAAGAAGGCGAGAGACGTCGACGTCACGTTCAGCGACCCTTGGGCCTTCCAGACGATCAGAGCATCGTAGAGCTGCTCGGCCACAGCAGCTGTGGTCAAGTACCAGGGCTAGCTCAAATCAGTCAACGGGCCATCGAAAATTGGGGTGCACGGCTCACGTTTCCGCCCATGTACGAATCTTCGGGGTATCGGCCGGTAGCGACTGCTGCGTTCGATGCGATCCCGCTGTTGATGGAGTAGATCGAGCGGAAAGAGTCAACGTAGACTTTCAAGCTCGACAAGGCCTTGTCGGAACACGGCTGGAAGGTGGTGGCATCCTATCTCGAGTGGTAAGCGGAGCGAACGAAGCGACGCCCAAACGACTTACACAGCCAGCAGCGGGATCAAAGGTGTGGATCGAGGCCAATGCGGTGTTGGCATCTTTGCCTGAGCGTCCGCCGCCGGTGTTGGCAGTGATGTACCCGCTGGTTGGGTTCCAGTATGATTGGAGGAAGCACAGCAAGTTGTCCGCCTGCGCCAAGTAGTTGCTGATGACGGCAGTCTGACCGAGAGCCTTGGCCAAAGCTGCACCTTCGCGAAGGGCCCGGTGTTGAACTGCTGTCGTGAAGAAGGATGACGAGTTGACCTCTTCCCAAAGATCGAAACTGGGAGGAGGAGATATATCAGTCCAGATCCCAGCCCCAACGGGACGTATCGGCTCACGTTGTCTGATTCCAGTCAGCAGCCACATAGTCCAAATCAAGCTTGATGATCGGCCACAATGTGCTGAGGACGTTCGACGCGCTCGTGTTTTTGAGCACCCAGTTCGCGTATTCGATGATCGAAGTTGCGCGGAGAGCAGGTCCGTCACGCTGAGGTCTGGATGGAGTTTGGTATCCGCTCGCATCATTTTTCACGAGCTGCATACCTTCCCCAAGCACCGGTGAAAGGCGTCTCGTCGATGTTGTAATGAGGTTCGCCGAGGCCGCCAGTTGATACAGTGCCGCTGGGGTTTGATACTGCTGCAAGATGCTCTCCGCAGACACGAAGTTTTGGATCTGGCCCAGCAATGTGGTGTCTTGTCCCGAAACAAACCTGGAAGACAGTGAGAATCGCTTTGCAGAAGGCGCAAAGTGAAACGCACTGGTCGATGATGTACTTGAACACGAGCGACGAGTCTCGCGTCCAGGTGAACAGATAGTTCGGGTTGGTGGTGCTCGGACTGGCGATCACCACTCCTGCCTAATAAACGTTGAGAAAGGATCGGCGGGAAAAGTGAGACGCGTACCTTAGCGCCTTGGGACTTCGACCCCGAAGGACCGATGTTGGCGAACAACCCAGCCTTGGCGATGGGCGATTCGGTCGCGACATATTGATCGACCGTCGTCTGCGCAAAGACACAGGCCACAAAGCCAACGAGAACGGTAGAGACTCGCATTGGGGACTGAATAAACTGCTCGTCGTTCGAGCTTTAATACTGGCCGTCAGCTGCATCATACGGGCCCCGTGAAAGCAGCGGTCCATGTGCCAGAGCACCACATGATGGGGCTTCGCGCGAATGACGACCTGATACAGTCTCCATTCGCTATTCTGGTGCTCGAAAGGGCTAATTTCTGTCCCCCGGCGTGGCCGAGGTTCGGTGGCACGATGGGCTTCGATGCGAAAAACCACAAGTGGAATTCCCAAACGAGACGCGGAATTCGAGATGGAAGCGCCGAGAGAGCGATGCACAACGTCAACAGACACGTTGGCGCATAATCACACGACAGTCATCCGGTAGGAATCCAACCGGAGATCATGCTACCCAGTAAAAGTCAGCGTCATCTCCCGTGAATCGGAGATGCCCTCCGTGACTAGCGCGGAGGAAGGAGCAAATAGAAAACTTGGCGGAGATGGTTGTGACCATGGCCATAATATTCCTCAACTGGCAAATCTCTGGCCGCACGAGTGCTTTTCTCAGGCCGCGGCTCGCGTTCCAGACCGTACACTTCCAGTTTTGCTTCTTCAGCGCCATTCGGAGTGTGACGAAGAATGGGACCCACACAAAGCGTGTACTTGCAAGTACTTAGCAGGAAACGGTCATTGGCCAGGCGGGAATGTGAGCACGGGGTGGGCGCCTGGATTCTCAGGAACACTAGGATAGATGTGGGGTCGATCGATATCGCCCCGACGTTCGCATGTCATTTTTCGACCAGGGGGTGACCCGCCAGGATAAGTACCAGAAGCTGGCCGCGCTGCAGTGAGGATTGTACATGTTTCCAGTGGATGCATCAGTCAATCCACTATCATGACTTCCCAAAGATTGGAGCAGCAAGGTTATAAATGACAGGAAGGGAGGCAGAGCTGCCACAGAGATGTCTGGGCCGAATTGGATTCGAGCCAGAGACGATAAGTGACTGAATTGGAGATACTGTCCATGGGGTTCAGGTGCTGGCCAGACAGAACCAGACCCTCTGCAAGCGAGGTCATTGACCGGGTCACTGAAGAACACAACTTGTTGATGCCGGCCAGTCGTGCCAGGAATTCAAACTCCGACCCCGCCAATTCCCGTTGTCTCCCGCCATAGATGCAGTCCACTCACATGCTGCGCCCCGTCCTCCGGGCTCAGGCTCAACGCCGATGCCTAGCCACCGCTGCCATGAGCCATGCCTCCTCCTCGTCTGCACCGGCTGCAGAGTCAAAACGCGCCGCTGCGATCCCTCTTTCCAACATAGAAGCCCAGTGGGCACTCCTCACACCGGACGACAAGTCCTCGGTCGCCGACCAGCTTGAGGAGCTGCAGAAGCGTGACTGGAAGCTGCTGAGCTCAGATGAGAAGAAGGCCGGTGCGTGCCAGTTTTTTCTGGGCAAACACGGGTCCTTATGTGTCCAGCGTACTACGTCGCTTTCGGTCCTCATGGTCGCCGCAAGCCTGTCCACGAAAAGGGAGACGGCTTCCAGATCATGTTGGGCACCGCCGGTCTCGTGGGTATCGCTACCGCCATCTTCTTCGCTATCCGTGCCGCCGGTCAGTGGAGCCGAGCACATTTCTGCTTGCACATTTTGACTGAGTTCTTTATTAGCTCCTCCCCTTCCGAAGACGATGTCCAAGGAGTGGCAAGAGGCGATGAACGAGCGTGCTATCGAGCAAAAGATGAACCCCATCACTGGTGCGTGTCTTGTGCATCCCTGCGGTCCGAAGATGTGTTTGCTCAGCCTCTCTCTCCAGGTATCACCTCGGAGGGCTACAAGGGCAAGGGTTTCGTCCAATAGATTACGAGCTAATGCATCTGGCTACATAATCAATCTCATATTCTTCTGGCCACAATCTCCTTGTTCCACTCTGGCATATTCAAAACTACCGCTTATCGCTGCCTACTTCTTTTGAATTCTTCCATCTCAACCTACATTTCTCTCATCTCAGCATCTCAACAAGCACCGGCATTTTGCGCAGGAAGAAAACCTGGTAGGATTGCAGGTGAGTGAATTGACGGCGGTGATAACAACATGCGCATCTGACAAGCCTGGCTTTCCTTCGGCCCCAACAGTTTCGCATTCGCATTTCTGCTACTCCAACCATTTGACTTGGTTCGGATTCCTTCTTCCCAGCGTGGAGCACGATGCCGCCCGAGACCACTGACTATGATGCTACACTTGGCGCTCCAGTGAGATTCTTCCCTTCCACCTTTGCAACGACGAAGGATTTTGGTGTGCTTATCTCCGATCTGACGTCTTCTTGGGCGGACCACATTAAGCCGCGGGCCTTCGGCTGTTCAAGCTCTCGTGGGCTTACTGTAAGTGCATGTGTAAATGACGGAGCTCACGGCGCAGGTCGAGTCACTGGCGGAACAGTGTCCGAGCCAGTGCAGCGGAAGGGGGCCGATCGAATTCGAAGTGCCCACCATGTGTGATCGACCACGCGCATGGGGGGCGGGGGCGTCCAGTGTCCGAGACAGCATAATTGCCAAGGGCGAGGGCAGTTGTTACGCGATTTCGATCTCATACGATACGATGCACCGATCGCGTCCTCGTGAAAAAGTCATCCACGCTGCCTACATCACCTGTTTCCCCAAAACTCGCAAATGGATTGCCAGCCAGACTCATGCGATCACCCCCCCAATTCGACTCTCGTGTCATCTCCCTGTACCATGCAACCGCATAACCAGCACTCTGAACAGGCTAATTTGAGTCGATGCATCCTCCACCCAAGCGACGACGCACTCGAGCAGCAGAAAGATCCATAACCGTGACCTGGTTACCAAACCCCTCAGCCCTGCTTCACGTAGGTACATACCTGCCGAATTGTGCACGGCTTCGCTCCCGAATATATTCGTCGACATCGACACAGCCGCGAATCGACCTCCCGTTGTCCATACGATGTCCAGTGCTTGCATCAGTCTGTCCACTGTGCTCGGACCAAGGAAGTCAACCATGTGGTTCAGTGCCAGCTCGCGTAACGGTAGACCCCGTGTGCTTTTGGGAGGAGGGGAACGTACACACGTACTAGGTTGACGAGAGCATCGACGAGGATGGAAAACATTGTAAGACGAGACTGGATGTCACTTCCGTGTTGATCTCAGCTGGCGCACGCAGAACACGTCTCTGCAGATGTCTTGCAGCCAGCACCATAATCTGATGTCGACCGTCCACAATTGGCGAGACAGGTTTCGACCCAGAACTTGCTTTGTTGAACGAGATGGTGGCGTTCAATTGTTTACGCCGCGAAGCATCCCCGCACGATCGCAATCAAAACCTACCTCGTCGACAATCCCCGAAGCTCAATCCAGACTCCCCGCACTGCAAAAAAGCAACTGGGCTGATGATAATAGCTTCACGTCAGCTGTCCGCCCGATAAGATACAATTAGATTTACTGCCTGCTCGCTCCTCTCCTCTACTCTGCCTTCCCACTGCTCTCTCGCTCGAGCGCCACGACTGCCTGTGTGTCCGGGTGGTTCCACAGAGCTTTCCCCGCCGCCTCCGAAAAGGGGGGCAGCGGCTTGCGAGTTGTGCCGCCGTATCCGTGCAGCTTCTGCAGTAGGAACTTGGTTCCAGCAATGGACGCCTTGGCAATGGTGTAATCGGCGCGGGCGATGATGCCCTGCAAACGCAGGGCCTCGGGGAGAACAGACAAGTCCGTCGTCGCCTTCTCGGACAGATCGAAGAGCTTCTTGATCGCATGCTGTTGGTGTAGAAGGGCGTGTCAGGAATCCCAGATCGGGATGATGGGGCAAGAGACGCGTACGGGTGCTACATTGCCCAGACCGGTGATGGCACCGTGGGCGCTGGCGAATGCCGAGGGAGTGAGGAAATCGATGAAGCCGCCCAAAACGAGGAAAGGTGCCGTGGCAGTCTTCCGTGGATATTTGGACGAGAAGTCGCTCGCGCCTGACACAGCGGAGGCAATTCTGGTCAGCTTGCCGACGTTGCCGCAGCTGGTCCGCGCGTCAGAGAAGACACAACGTGAGGAGTATTTGGATATGGGACGCACGTCAGCTTCACACCGCAGATGTTCGGACAATCTCTGGCCAACTCGACGATGAGATCTGAGTCCAGATCGATACCTCCGCTGGCACCAGGATCTGCTGGGGAGTCAGATGCTAACTTACCTGACGCACGGACGACGCACAGTTGTAGATCATCACGGGAATCGGGCTGGCTTCAGCGACCTCGGCAAAGAAAGCCTTCAGTGCCGCGGGATTGTTGCCCCATGCGCCGGCGAAATATCCAGACGCGATGACAATCGAGTAGTCTGCGCCCGCTGCTGCTGCTTCCTTGGTGAGCTGAATAGTTTCCCGGGTGCTGCACGAACGCGGCGGTCAGCATCGAGGAGGGCACTCTGATCTACACCCACCTCGCAGCACCGGTCCCGACAATCAACGGAACCGTGGTCAGGCCAGCCGCATCGAGGGCCTCACGCGCAGCACGGATGAGGACGACACGTTCCGAGTGCGAGAGATGGATCGCCTCTCCCATAGACCCAGCAATCAGCGGTCCAACGCCAGCAGACGCGATTCGGACAACGTGTGTCTTGAATGTCGGGACATCCAGATCCTCAGAGTCGGGTAGGAAAAACGAGGGGATTGGCGCGAAGATTCCAGCAGAGAGAGGCCGAGTGACCGAGGGGCGCGTTTCACCGAGGTTGGCAGCCATAGCAGAGAGGGAGACAGGGGAGGTCGAGGAGAAGCGAGCGCGAGGGGATATACTTTTAAGTGCAAGGCCTGTCGGCGGTCCGTCTTATCGGTCGGCCCGGCGGCCCGGGAGACCGGAAGTAGCTTTTTGTTAGATTTTTCGCCCAACGACCGCCTAAAGATGCTTCATGTCTGCCATAATCGCATACTGCATCTCTGCGTTCTCCGTTGTCGAAGTTTGTAAAGTCAAGACAATGTCAGATCGGGGAGAGCAGGTGGGAGGAGAAAAGGGCTCGGAAAAGAACAGATGGCTCCAGAATGGCCCCGTCGTACTCGGCGTCCAGGTGTAACATCACGGGAGAGTGGTTTCGGGGTCAGGAGACCGCTGAATAAGCGTGCCCGAGTGACATGAAGTTGAAAGTTGCCGACTTGACAGCTGATTGAAAAACGTTAGACAGTGCACGGATGTGATCGCGGAGTAGCACAGCATTGTCATGTGCGCGGTCTATCCGCCTGCATTTCGGCTGCGACTAGGATCTGCAAACGCAGCATCTTTCGAGCTCGGTCCAATCCACGGAACGGTGGAATTCCAGGGTTGTCCGTCCCTTCCAGCTAGATGTCGCGTGGAGTGCGGTGGAGCGAAAAGTACTGAATGAGGAAATATGCTGTGCTACGGGATTTTCCGCGATCACATCGAAATAATCGTGCACTGTCTAACGTTTTTCAATCAGCTGGAAGCAGGCGGCAGGAAGGAGTGATTTGTGATTGAGCAAACGCCGCGGCGCAGAATCGGTTCGGCAGCTGTGCTGCACGGAGAGTACTGGCATAGAGCAGCATGATGGAGCATTTATGCAGAGTGTGAAGGGTTGCAGAGAGACACTGTATCCGCCGTGCTTGTCCGGGCAAGCCCGTTTGCAGTGTCAGCCTCGGGAGATGGTTCATCAGCACAGGCGTTCTTTCGTCGCAAACGGGAGCCCTAAATCCGATTCAGGACTCCAAGCAAGAGATCGGAGACGTGCGTTGTCTCGGCGATGACGAATCCGGGGAAATGAGATTGGATGGACGTGAGGGAAAATCAGGAAGTGAGGGGACATCGCAAAGACATACCCTTCCGGAGCCTTTTACTGATGCTATTTCTGCACCACAGGATAACTGGAAGACCACGGCGAGCCTACCACTGGCAGGGAGCATCATATATTGAAGATGGAGCTGCCACCCACGAAAGGCCGTCCAAAGCAAGCAAAGCAAAAGACTGATGCTGTCAAGTTCAGTCCACTCTCAACGTCTTACTTATTGCACGATCCACCTTGTGGCTCAAAGAACACGTGTCGATGCGGCTGCGTTCTCAACTTCTTCGATATTTCTACAACATATTAACCTCTGCCTGCAAACGGCGCCCTCGCAGCCCTGGTCCATGCCGTTAGCTCTGGTACAGGAATAGCGAAGAGCAACCGAAACCGACATGATGGTGTAACTCGGCACACAAACATCCTTCGGCAAACCTGCAATGTACACGATCGACGACGCGACGTGCTCGACCGCGAACGTGTCTTCGGGTACGCGCCGTCCGTCCGGCTGGAGCACGCCCTCCTTCATGCGCTCAGTCATAGCCGTCGCTGCGTTCCCTGATATCTTAAATTGAGTGCACGGGGCAAACGCAAGAGCGACGAGCATGCGCACCGATATCGATCTGCGTGCAGGTGATCCCGACCTCGCGGCCGTCGAGGTTGATGCTCTTCGTGAGACCCGTGATGGCGTGCTTCGCTGCCGTGTACGGCGCCGACATGGGCCGGGGTGTGTGTGCGGAAATCGAGCCGTTGTTGATGATCCGACCGCCTGAGGGCGTCTGGTTCTTGAATACGCGCACGGCTTCCCGGGCGCAGAGGAACGAAGCAACGACGTTGATGTTCAGGACGTTCAGGAAGGTCTCTGGTCCGACATTACCGCTCAGTGTGGAGTGGGGAGAGTGAAATGAAGGGCGATGTACCTAGAGACAGGTCCTCGAAGGGGACAGCGGGTGAGCCGACTCCAGCGTTCTGTAATCCGGCATTGCATGAGTGGGTCCAGAAGGGATGGCTCTGCTCACATTGAACAAAACGTCCAGCCTGCCTGAGATAACGAATAAGAGCCTGATCAATCTAATCTGCGGTTGCTGGCCGGACGCACCGAACTTGGCCACCGCGTCCGCGAACATCTGCTTGACAAACACTTCATCCGTGATATCGCCCACCGAAACCAGACACGCGTCGGGCGAGGTGCATAAGGCGACGGTCTCGTTTAACGCGTCCAGCCGACGCGCCGCTAAGACTACATTCCATCCTGCCTTGGACAGCGCGATCGCGCATTCACGGCCGATTCCTTGCTCAGCGTCAGGAAAATAGATGTTTCTAGAGGTCTTAGTACCTGAAGATGCGCCTGTAACAATTGCGGTCTTTGCAGGCATAGTCCAATTCTGAGAACTGGAGGCCCTTCAAGACGACCATATAGTAGTCTGATTGACGGGAATGCGGCCCGAGATCCGATCCGGCAATCGGACCCGCTGGATCACATGACCTATGAGTAGTCCCAAGAAGATCCATCCCATCACTGTTCGAACATGTCCGCTTTGCTCCCGAATGTTTCTTGGTCTAAATCTATGGACTTTGCGTTTGGGATAAGTTCAACTATCGTTCACACATCTGCTCCCAGTTCATGCATCTTGCCACCGGTGGTTTGAATGACTACCCTGTCCTTCTGAATCTATGAAGATGCACTGTCTTTCTCAATATATCATACATACCCAATCGCCACTATGATTGGTGTGAAATAGGTCTGATATGTGTGGAAGTAGTTTGCCTTCCATATGATTTCCTGTCTTCTAGATCTTTCAACGTTGAACTTGAGAAGAATTTATAAGTATAACAAACGAGAGAGCAGCCCTTAATTCTACCCCCCTCAAAAGACCAATTATGTTATCAGTACAAACAATACACGCGTTCTTCAATGCCTATCGGAAAACTCGCTCTTGAAGCTATCAGCACTGCTGGATCCCTGCACAATCTGGACCTCGGACGCAAACCCGGACGGCGGGACAGTGATCGGCTGGATATGAACACTTCCACGCGCGACATGCCGTGACGGAGCAAGCGGTGCAGGCGTTGCTTTGCGGGGTGCCTTCACTCGGCCGACACTCTTGACGCGGACGGGCACCGGAACCTTTGACGCAGTGGCCCAAACCGGTGCCTCGTGATCGGCTTCGGTGTCGTCAACGTCGCCTTCATCCTCACTGGCCAGCCACGAGCTGCTCATGGTCGCAAGATCGGCGACGGGCGGCTTGGCTGTCGCGTCGGATTCTGCCGGGGTCAATTCCGGCGGGGTCCACGCTTTGTGCACAGCCCCGTCGCCTTGCTGCATCATCTGGAGCAACGCAGCCGACGTCCGGGGGTTGGCCTCTGCACTCTTCGGTCCATCCTCCATGTTCACAGGAAGAATCATCGGATACGCCCGACCCTTGCCTTTGGTATCTCCCATTTCATCGTAATAGAATGGATTGGTTGACGTCGAGGCCGTGGTCGCCGACTGCTCGTGCGACATACGAGAGAAGTAGGTCCCACTCTCCGGCCCGGTGGTTGCTCCGCTCATCGCTCGCGAGCGACCAGCAACAGCCGGTGGACTCTCGAAAGCGGGATTACGGACCGGGGGAGAATAGGCGTACGAATCGGTGTCACTTGTTGGAGAGACTGGACTGTCATAGGTGTAGAATGCAGGCTCGGGTGAGTCGGGAACGACTGCGGCGTCGAACGTGCTGCTTGGTTGCGGCTCCGGATACCACGTGCTCGCCCGAGACACCGGAGAACCAGGCACAGCTTCCGTGACGGGTGGACCAGGGAACTGTTCGGCGAGCTTCCGCATCGCAGCCAAAGTGTTTGACGAACGAGTGCTGAATTCCGACATTCCCCGGCGATGGGGAAGTTCTGCAGAGGAGAGCGCTCGTGAGTACTGCGATCCGACTTCAACGTTTCCGCCAGCAACATATTTGGGATAGGTCGTGGGAATCGGCTGCGGAGGATCGAAGGCAAACGAAGGAGCTATGCTCGGGTTGTACTGCGAAGATTGGGCCATAGACATCCAGCTAGGCGACACGGGTCGGGCTTTCACGCTGTCTGCAATAACAGCTGGACTAGGCATGTCGAGATGCGAAAAACGCATCTGCAGCGAAGGCGCGCCCTTGTCGCCAAAATGAACCGTGACTCTTTGCTTGGGAACCTCCAGCGTGTCCCCCGCATGCTGTTGCTTGATCTGCGTGAATTCCGCCATCTTCTGAGAAAAATCACTCCGGGTGGACTCCCGCGCCGAGTATTGCGCGGAGACAGTCCGTCCAACTTCCATCATCTCCGGTTCTGGTTCGACGATCACGGGGTTGGCTCTAGGAGCAGAGTAGAAATCTTCAGCAGTTGGCGAGAGCTGTCGGAATGTGCTGAACCGTGGGTTCGAGATCATCAAGAACCGGGATCTCCTGGGCCGTTTGGCAGCATCAAGTTCCCTGGTGACTTCAGTGAAGTCGTCCAAACGATCAACCCTGTGCGAAAAAGTTGGTTGTTTTGCATTGAGCAGATCCGTGACTAGGACGCACCCTTTCATGATGCCGACGATGAGGATGGCCCGAGCAAGCAAACGCACAATGCGTCTGGTCAGAGCACCACCGAAACCGCCTTGCGCGAATCCGATGACGGTTTCGATGGCTCCGAGCTTGAAGCCCCCCGAAATCCACCCGATTCCCTTCAACGCATGGGCTTCATCGGACGACGTGGTTTCGATGCGGCGCTGGTCGACGAAGGCGCGAACGAGCCGGTAGAAGGCGAAGCAGAAGTTGATGGCTTCGAAGGCAGTGAGCAGCGCGAGTGTGAGGCTGGTGAAGAAAGTCCACAGCTGTTTGTCCCTGTCATTGGCGAAGCCAATTGCCAAGACAGCCGTGCCCTTCTGGAAGATCTGGCCTGTGGTGGGATGAGCAAGGCAACGATGGGTAGCCGGCATATCCTACGCACGGCGCGATATTCCGATAAACGAGGACAGCTCGTTCAAAGCAATAATACCAGGGATCATGAGCAGAAGCAGGACATTAGCGACGCGCTGAGATCTCTTGGGCAGAGCCTCGACGAGTTCCCCGCTTGTGAAAAGATAGACATAAAAGGTGTAAAAGAAAATAGGAAGAAACGAAGTAGCTCCTAAGGAGAGAAGTTAAATTAGGGCTGTCAGAAAAACTCGGCACGCGACGTACCGAGCACGATATCCACAATGCTAAACGTCGACACGCTACCCCGCACAGCGGGAATGGTGTGTGACAACAACTCGAGTAAGGCGAGCGCAAAGAATGACCAGCCCTCCGCCGTCAGAAGAAGGTGCCTCCTGCCCCGACGATCGTCAGTCAGTGCCCCGCATCGCGCCCGACCACGATCCACACGCACCGGCCAGAACCCCGATTCGTGAAAACCAACGCAGTCGAAAAGACAAGCTCCAACGCCGCCGGAATGATGAGCAGCTGGGACTCGAGACTCGTAAAGGATTCGCAACGGAGGATGGTGGCCGACGAAAAACAGAGAGATCCCATTGAACGATATGATGGGGTGCCTCAGATTCGGCCAGGGGGCATCTCAAGGAGCGAGAGAGGACCCTGTCAAAGGAGTGGAATGCAGACTGGCTGCGAGCTACGACCAGCGCCCTTCGAGAAAGAGACAGAGAGAAGAGAGTGATAGGTACCGGTGATTGGAGATGTCGGTCGCAGTTGCTACCATGTCGAGTCTCAAGATCAAAGTCACGATCAAACAGCGTTGCCATCGCTCTGATCGACCATTTGCTTGAGCGCGCGCAGAAAAGAGCAACTTATTTGAAATACAGTGTCGTCAATACATGTTCATAACTATAGATTACCACTATACAGATGCCCGCCAGCTCTGACCATCCTCAGAGCGAATCCAATCAGCCCATGAAACGTCCACTCTCCCCACATGCTCATGTCCAGGAAAACGCCACTCACCCTGATCCCACGCTGAAAGTAGGACACTGTGGTGCAGAGGCCTGATCGACGCTCCTGACGCGTGCTGATACATCCTCTCCCCGAGCTCAAGCCATCGGACTGGTCGCCAGTAGTCTGGCGGACGGGCAAGATCGGACTGCTCGGCAAGCCATTGACGTTCGGTCGGCGTCAGGGACGGTTGACCCGGTGGAATCCAAGCCACGTAGCCTACGCCGTTTGCTGTACAAGTTCCCTTCAGTTTGTGCAAGACGTGACTGGTGCTTGCTGTGGACGGATCATGTGAGCATGAGACGAGAGCACCCCGTGATGGGGAAAAGACGCACCATCTTCATCTACCCTTACGCGTTTGACCGGTCCACCGTCGTGATCGCTTCTTGACCGCTTCCCAGAAGATGATTCCCGCCCGGCATTCTCTTTGCGAGCCCGTGGTCTGGGTCCTCCTCTGAGATATGCGGCATACTCAGCTCTTGTCTGCGATCGGGTCGGTGTCATGGCATTATCCGCATTCTCTGCGTGACGATGAGCATGATGAAACTCGTTACAATGATGCTAGCCTACCTTCCAGGCTTTGCGAGAGCATTGCCTGATGCAACGGTCGCAGTGCAGCGCGTGCGGACTCGACAGCCCCATCACCGATGTCGAGGGTTCCGGACTCTTGAGTCTGCTCAACAACGTCTTCGTGGTCGACTGAAGGGGATCGTCCACAATTGTGGAGGTTGAGTCAGGTGGACTCACTCACCGACATCTGTACCACCTCGAAAGTCACGGGCGATGGTTTGCAGTAGGCTGTCGGTGCAAGATCGGAGAGCCCCGAGATCTATCCCACATTGAGTAAGCGTGCGATGACGTAGAAAACGTGTCTCATACTGCGTAGAGGTCCAAAGAATACACGGTCCATATGCAGTACAGCATCCCAGTAAGTTTGCCATGCACGCTGCTCGTCGTCCGTGAGAGTGCGATCCGGGGGCAGATTCGGATTGCACGCGGAAGCCATATCTGCTCGTGCATTTCTCACGAGTTCATCGTAGTTGTCGCGTGTCAGGGTGCCCCGGGCGAAGGCTTCACGCTCTTCCCGCGTCAATGTCGGTTCCGGCGGAGCTATTGCCATCAGCGTAGTCCTGATACCGTGAAGATAACGTACTTGGTCTCGTATCTTCTGGTTCAGGCTCAACGGCTCGCGCCTTGCCTTTGTCAATTCGCAGAGGACCAGGACTACGCACGTCGTCCTCTAGCTTCACGCGAACCCCGCCCGTCTCAGAAGCATCGGTCCGTCCTTTTAGGACTGCCTGAACAACCTGATCGTAGTCGAATGCATCCGAGGGTCCGACACCGATCTCTGCCCCTCCGACATGATATTGCGGGGAGCCTCCGATGTTGCGGAAGATGATCTGTACATCCTGTGCGAGGTTCTGGAGGGTCGAGATGGGAAAAGGGATGTGAAAGATAGGAGAGCCTCCCGTTGTCTCGAATATAAAGGTCGTCGTACGCGCCATGGCGCGTTCCCTGCTGCGGGATACCCTTGGCGAGCACAAAGGAAAGTAACAAACTGGACAAATCATGTGATCGTCCATGGTGTCACATCACGAGGCCGGTGACCACTCGTGACTACTTACACACAGCCTGGGATCCTACTTAAAAAGGTGATTTATCTTAACTTTATTTTGCAAATATAAAGTTCAAAATAAATGAAGTGAATATGGGACTTTATTGTGACAAAATAAAGTTAAGATAAATCACCTTTTTAAGTAGGATCCCAGGCTTGACATGTCCCTACCATGAGCGTTGGACTTGCCAAGTCGCACCAATTGAGAGGAAAAGCTGTCACCTGTGCCAAGCCTGGAATGAACCGAGGGAATCAATCACACACCTTTCTTTGACTTCACTGCTTGACACCATCTGGCCGAGCATCCATCTTGCCTAGGCGAACGCTCATACCAACGGCGACGGTGAAAGCCGCACTGAGGTGGTGGCTGCGAACGACCAAGCCACCAAAAGCTAATACTCATGTTGATTGTATTTGGACAGCTTGACGACGAATAAAAGTTTTTGAAGCCAATGGCATTCGAGGCTTGAACGTCGACCCATTTGTTATGTCGATGCAACCCCAGAGCAGCTCGAAATCCAATGGCAGGGTAACATTCATGAGCTTATTTTGTTGACAGAGATCTTCTATCCTTTTGGTGCCCGGCTTTCGTGCCGGGCCGGGATGCCGATCTTTCCATCCTCTTAATTACGAGCGAGCACCGCCACTCAGCCACGGTTGACATGACTCACATCGACAATCTGGCCGCCGTTGATCCAATACTTACATCTAGTCCGACCTCCGCCCCAAGTTTCTTTCAAGCCGATACATCTCCGACGAGAATCCACTCTCAGGCCTATGCCGAATCTGCCTGTCCTCCCACAACTCCCGTTCATACTGTGCTCGCTGTGTATAACCG
This sequence comes from Mycena citricolor, assembly GCA_963692855.1. Classification (NCBI taxonomy): domain Eukaryota; kingdom Fungi; phylum Basidiomycota; class Agaricomycetes; order Agaricales; family Mycenaceae; genus Mycena; species Mycena citricolor. Next base: position 3,000,740 of record CAVNYO010000405.1, read on the forward strand.
ACTGAATGCATCCATGAACGATGCCGTGCCAGTGGTTACCGATGAATACGTTCCGCGTTGCACGGAGCGGCGAGATGACCGGCCTCTTATGCATACCATGTGTCCAAGCGCGCGAGCCATTCAGCCGGACAAAATTAGCGCAACCCTCGTCTCGCACGCTTTGCGAGGAGGTTACTCGGTGCTAAGTCCACCGTTCGGGGTCTATAAATCCGACGTACTGCGGCTCTGGGCACATGGACTCATGTGCTTATCATGGGACTTTGAAGGAAATCAAGCAGTGATGAATGCGTCATGGCCTCCTCCCTCTCCTGCAGTGGCAGACTGTCTAATTCGGGGCCTATCCCAAAAAGATGCAGGTCCAGGATCCTCAAGGATGCGGCCGGCTATCGCGTGTTTTCCCGGCGAATGTCCGTGCCGTTTTGTCAGTTGATCAGTTGCCAGGATGGCGGTGGACTATCTCGTGGGCTCGTGCAGGGGTCGGCAGGGATGGTGGATAATTGTCGGGTTACGTTTCCGCCTCGATGATGGTCCCGCTGGCCATCGAGACGGAGACAGGGTCGATCCTCGGATTTTATTGTGCTCAGGTCCTTAAGAGAGCGGATGCGCAGACTGGAAATCTCAAGCAGCTCCCTCCCGCCTTCTCACTACGATGAAGTATCTCTTGGCACTTGCGTCTCTGGCTGTTGTCATCTCTCCCGCTGCATCGGTGGCCGTCTATGGACAATGCGGTGTGAGTCCGCCTTGATGCGCGCTCCTGACGATGAACTAATCGACTATCTAGGGCATTGGTTTCACCGGATCCACAGTCTGCGATGCAGGGTCGGTGTGTACCGTTGGCAACCCTTGTACGCCTCTCCCAACGATGTTTCTGGCCGGCGCTAACTGATCACGGCTGTCTAGACTACTCGCAGTGTCTGCCTGGAACTGCGCCGCCACCCTCGTCGACAACGTCCGCGGCGGTCACCTCTCCGACGACCCCTACGAGCACAGCGTCCGCACCGGCGAGTTCAGGGTGCTCAGGTGCTACCAAGTTCAAAGTGAGCCGAGATCGCGTGTTTGCTGATCCCTGCTAATGCATCTGCAGTTCTTTGGCGTCAGTGAGTCCGGCGCTGAATTTGGAAGCGGAAAGTGGCCTGGTGTCTACGGGACTGACTACATCTTCCCCGCTCCCAGGTGCGTTCAGTATCATGGGCGATTAATTGTGCATCGGATTGAGAATCTGTCAGCTCGATCGATTACTTCGTGAACAAGGGCTTCAATTTTTCCGGCTGCCGTTCATGCTCGAACGTCTTGTCCCGCCTGCGGGAGGTCTTACGGGTCCCTTTGACCAGACCTATCTGGGTCGTATTCAGTCGGTCGGTCGACCACAACCTCCGGAATACTTCTGAATTCTGACTGGTGCCCGAAGTCTGTGACTTACATCACCGGAAAGGGTGCCCATGTGGCTTTGGACCGTGAGCGCTGATGTGTTTTGATGCTCGATCGAAACTTGACTTGGTGGCAGCACACAACTACATGTTGTACAACAACCAAGCCATCTCGAACACGACACAGTAAGTCGTCCGCTCGCATTGCGTCTCCGCTTCCGCTCATCGGGTCATTCCAGGTTCCAGCAATGCGAGTCTCGGTCTCTCTTTCGGAAGTTGCTTTGACTCACAATTTGTCCTTGCAGTCTGGAAGAACTTGGCCACCGTCTTCAAATCTAACCCCAACGTTATCTTCGATGTGATGAACGAGCCCAACGGGATCCCGGCGTCGACTGCGTTCGCGCTCAACCAGGCTGCGATCTACGGTATACGTTCCAGTGGAGGTGGGCCCAGTCGATGCGCAAAGAGATGAAACGATCCTGATCTATGGCCAGCGACCTCCCAACTCATTCTCGTGGAAGGAACTTGTGAGCTTCGCCTTGCAGTTGTGATGTTGATCGCGTGATTGACTGTTTCCTAGCTTGGACCGGCGCCTGGAGTGAGTCGAGTCACGGCAACCATCTGCTGTTTGCTGATCTGTGCTGATCTGTCCAGCGTGGACCTCTTCCGGCAACTCGGCCGTGTTCGGAAACATCACTGATCCTAACAACAACGTCGCGATCGAGATGCACCAGTACCTCGACAGCGATGGCTCGGGCACCAGCTCGGTCTGTGTGTCCCCGACGATCGGCGCAGAGCGGTTGCAGGTCGCCAGCGCCTGGCTCAAGGCCAACAACCTGAAGGGCTTCCTCGGTGAAATCGGCGCCGGAAACAACACCGCTTGTATATGTGCGTGCTTTTTCGTCAATGACAGCGAAGCATGCAAGTACTGACCACGACCACAGCGGCTGTCAAGGGTGCGATGTGTGCCATGCAGCAGGCGGGCGGCGTCTGGATCGGTGCCTCTTGGTGGGCAGCCGGCCCGTGGTGGGGCGACGTGAGTGTGTTGATCCGCAGGGCTCCCATTCAGGCTGACGGTTTTGCAGTACTTCATGTCCATCGAGCCACCCAGTGGTGGCTCCGTCGCCAGTGTCCTGCCCCAGGCGTTGATGCCTTTCTTGTAGGCTACTATCATTATTCACACACACATGTAGTACAATCCAAACAAAAATCTCATATCACGCATTCAGTTCTGTTCCATATGAACCAAGTGAAATCAATGCGACCCCAGCTAGCGATTAGAACCATAGGCTCTTGCCGTCTTCGCTCAGGGCTGATTATTCAACATCTGCAGCTAGTTGCTAGAATGATGGTTGCTGATACATATATATTAATGATAACTTTATATAGTGTGGGCCTACAATACTTAATTTGAATGGTTGTGCAAGGGGCAGAATAGGATGTGGATTATGATGATGATGCGGAGGATGAAGACCTGGACACAGTGACTGATCCAAACAGATCTTCTGCGCCAATTTTAGACCGCTATAGTTGGGTCAGCGTCGCCACAGCACGAAACGACAACAGAACTGACTGGACTCGAGGAGTCATAGGACTGGGTGCTTGCGCGCCGGCTGTGGCTCCGAGACATGTCGACCATGGGCACGTCGATGAATTCGCGTCCAGTGGGCTGGGGAGGGACAAGCGGGGTGTTGAGCAGCACACGGACGGTGTTGGCCATCGACGAGCGGTACGAGGTCATCTTCGTATGGAGAGCGTTTCAAAAGTCGGCGGGGTGGTTGGGTTGTCTCATGAGGACGCGGGGCCGTTTTAAAAGCAGGTCGGAGAATTGGAGTGGATGACGTCATCGACGGCGTTCTGTGGATGTCATCGTCACCCTCGTAACTCCGCGATACCTGCGTCCGGCCGGAACGGAGATCGTCGGACATTGAAACTGGGAGTCTCTTCAAGTCATGCTCGGATCGGCATGTGGGCCCAGTCGTGTTCTTCAGGTCTGCAGTCGCGCATTGGATGTCATGTGATCGAGAATGATCTGGATCAATCACATCATCATGATGGCACAGGACGTTTACCTGGCATAAACGTCACTAACCTGGCCGCGCGGTCACACAATTTCTAAGCAACTTTTCTTCCTCTTACACATCCCTCCCCGGCGTGCTTTCTCGCGTTACACTGAGCCAGCAGGCTTTCCCCTCCTTTCTGACGTCGCGGGCCCACTACCAGCCATGAATCGGCTCGGTCAGAGCCTCGTTTCAAGTTGGAAGGTCGCGAGTGCAAGCACACGATCCTCCGTCTCGTCGCGCTGGCGGCCTACCCTTGCTAGCTCGAGTCGAGTCACGTTGGAATCGAGACTCTTTTCGTCAGCGCGACCGCTGTCGGCGCAGGCGACTCGCGCTGTTCTGTACCCCCGCTGGATTAATTCGAAAGGACCACGGGACGAGAATGATCCTGCACACCCTGAAGAGGTGGGCTTAGAGGCCCCCGAGGACGATTCGCCCGCGGAGTCATCGTCATCGGGCTCCCTCCCGGACTCTCCTTCGTCCTCAGATTCGCCTCCGTCTTCGTCCGATGGTGACCACTCCGACCAGCCGCCGAAAGCTCCACCGTCACCGACGCCGAGTCAGGGCACTATTGCCAAGCAGTCGGTTCCGGAGAACTACCCACACGTACTGGCCCTTCCCATCGCTCGGCGCCCCCTCTTCCCCGGTTTCTACAAGGCAGTCGTCGTGCGCAACCCCCAGGTTGTTGCAGCTATCAAGGACATGATGAAACGCGGACAACCCTACCTCGGCGCCTTTTTGCTCAAGGACGAGAACACGGACAGCGACGTTATCACGGACATCGATGCAGTGCACCCTGTTGGGGTCTTCGCACAGATCACGAGTGTATTCTCGGCGACCGCGAGGGAGGGCGAGGAACCTGAAGAAGGACTCACGGCTGTTTTGTATCCCCACCGGCGCATCAAGATCACTGAGCTTCTGCAGCCTGGAGTTGAGAAAGTGGAGGTTGTGCCCTCGGACGGCGAATCTGAGGCTGTCGCAGCACCGAGGAAACGACGCTGCCGCTCTCAGGACCGGTTCAGACGTCTTTCCTGCGCAACCATCCGGTTTCTATCGTATCCGTGGAAAACATCCCGACGCTCCCTTTCAATAAAGACGACCAGTATATCCGTGCTTTCATGGCCGAGATCATATCTGTCTTCAAGGACATCGCACAACTGAACCCCATGTTCCGAGACCAGGTCACCAACTTCATGATGAACCAGAGCTCTGCGAGCATCTTCGACGAGCCGGACAAACTGGCTGACTTTGCCGCTGCGGTATCGAGTGGCGAGGTTCGCGAGTTGCAGGACGTTCTGGACAGCCTGGAGGTCACGGATCGGCTGCGGAAGTCGCTCTTGGTTCTCAAGAAAGAGCTCATCAATGCCCAGCTGCAGAGCAAACTCGCGCGCGACGTCGATAGCAAGATCGCCAAGCGCCAGAGAGAGTACTACCTGATGGAACAGTTAAAGGGAATCAAGAAGGAGCTTGGGATGGAGACTGATGGGAAGGATCGGTTGCTGGACAAGTTCCGTGAGCGAGCGGCGGCACTGAAGATGCCTGAGGGTGTGCGTAAAGTGTTCGACGAGGAGCTGAGCAAGCTTGCGACGCTGGAACCTGCCGCGTCCGAGGCCAACGTGACCCGGAACTACTTGGAATGGTTGACCACGGTGCGTTACATGTCTCTTCTTGTACACGACCGGGATCTTGATACTCGCCGCAGATCCCTTGGGGCCAGCATTCGCCGGAAAACTTCTCCATCGGACACGCGCAGACTGTTCTCGATGCGGACCACTACGGACTGAAAGACGTCAAGGACCGCATTCTCGAGTTCCTCGCTGTTGGGAAGCTTCGAGGTACAGTTCAGGGCAAGATCGTCTGCCTCGTCGGGCCGCCTGGTGTCGGAAAGACGTCCATTGGCAAGTCGATTGCTCGTGCGCTCAACCGGCAATTCTTCCGGTTTTCGGTGGGTGGATTGACGGATGTTGCTGAGATCAAAGGTCACCGGCGGACCTATGTTGGGTGCGTGGTGCTCTATATCTAAGTGAAGGCTTCTGATTGGGTTTGTAGCGCGCTACCTGGCAAGATCATCCAGGCGCTCAAACGCGTCGGTACTGAGAATCCGCTTGTGCTGATCGATGAGGTTGACAAGATCGGTCGCGGCCATAATGGGGATCCGTCGAGTGCGCTGCTGGAGATGCTGGACCCGGAGCAGAACAACGCTTTCATGGATCACTAGTGAGTGGTGGCCTGTGTTGTGTGCTCTCACATGCCGATTGTTTTTCTAGCATGGACGTCCCTGTTGACCTGTCGCGCGTTCTGTTTGTCTGCACGGCGAACACTCTCGACACGATTCCCGCACCGCTGCTCGATCGTATGGAAGTTCTGGAGGTGTCTGGCTACGTTTCGGAGGAAAAGGCGCAGATTGCGAACCGTTACCTCGGTCCCCAGGCGAAGGACGCGTCTGGGCTGAAGGAAGCGGATGTGCTGATCGACGAGAAGGCGGTCGACATGCTGATCAAGTACTATTGTCGGGAGAGTGGGGTGAGAAATCTCAAGAAGCATATTGAGAAGGTGAGGAGTCCGTCGTTGGCAAGGCGAACACATTTGTCTGACTCGGTTAGATCTACCGCAAAGCTGCTTTGAAGCTCGTCAAGGATTTGGGCGAAGATGTGTTCCCAGAACCGGTCGTGACTGCCTCCAACACTGTTGAATCTCAAGACCCACCGCCGGCGAACCCCACCGAGGCGGAGAGCGGCGAGTCTGAGAAGCCGGTGACGACTGTCGAGCGTAAACCGCTTCCCATTCCGGAATCGGTGCACCTGCGCATCACACCCGAGAATCTGAAGGACTACGTGGGCCCACCCGTGTACCAGAAGGACCGGATGTATGTGCATGCGTCGCCGCCGGGAGTCAGCACTGGTCTCGGCTATCTCGGCAACGGGTCTGGTGCGATCATGCCCATCGAAGCTATCGTGCGTGTTTCGTCTGGCTGATGTTTGTATGCGATGCTGAACACTACCAGAGCATGCCAGGTAAAGGCGGCCTGCAGCTGACCGGCAAACTGGGCGAGGTGATCCGCGAGAGTGCGCACATCAGTCTGAGCTGGGTGAAAAGTCACGCCGTCGAGCTCGGGATCACTTCTGCTGAAGGGGAGACGTTCCTGGACTCCCGGGACATCCACGTGCACATGCCCGAAGGCAGCATTGGCAAGGAAGGACCGAGTGCCGGGACGGCGCTACTGTCTGCGTTTGTCTCGTTGTTCACCAAAACACCGATCAATCCTGACATTGGTGAGTCCTTTTGATGCGTGCATTCGAATTCAGTTACGAACGTCCGCAGCCATGACCGGTGAAATCTCTCTGGTGGGTCAGGTACTTCCTGTAGGCGGTCTGAAGGAGAAGATTCTCGCCGCACACCGCGCTGGAATCAAGACCATCCTCGCGCCTGCCGCCAACCGCGCCGACATCGAGGAGAACGTGCCCGATAGCGTCAAGGAGGGCATCCGGTTCGTCTATGTCGAAGATGTGCGCGAGGTGCTGCACGAGGTGTTCCGCGGTGAGCCGATTGCCGAGCGGTGGAAGGAGACGTTGCCTCTGCCTGAGAATTGACGTAGAGTATATGCATGTGTATCATACAGTAAGTAAGTAGCCCCACTCAAATGTATCTTTTCTGCGAATAGACACAGACTCACAAGGACGTGAGATAAGTCTTTGGCGAACGTAGAGCCACGAAAGTTTCTTGCTGTGGAGCCCCGTACCAAAGCACCCCTCGAGTCGAGACTCGCAGTCCAACTTGAAGATTACAACATTTCGATTGCCTCAAAGTAGAAAAAACATCACGGTGATGGCCGATCCTCAGGCTTTTTTTCTAAACCTCTCCCCCATCACTACCCCGTCCGCTCGGTGTCTCTCCCTCCTTCCTCTCGTCCGTCCCTCGAGAGGACCGTTTATTTGGCGGTATGGCTTCGTCTTTGTGGTCGCGTTCGGTCGCGGGCTGCATAGCGTCGACGTCGCGGGCATTCTCATGTGAGTTTTCATGGCAATAGAGAGCACTGTGCGCTGGGACTGAGTCGCAGTGTCCTGTCACTCTCTCATGCGCAGAATGAATCTTTGACACGAAGCTGAGACACTCCCTAGCTCGTGCACACGTGTCGGTGTCGCACACCCTCCGCTACAAAAGGTCGTATGCCGTATTGGCAGCAGAACGTGAGTGACGCCTCCGAACTACGAACTCAGAACTCCATCTCACACTCCGCTCTTCCGCTCCGCTGCAGCAAAAACCGACATTCAACCCAAAGCGCATTCCTTCGATTCTTTAAGAGGCAAAATCTCGAAAGGAACTTTGGATGCCATCACCCGAAACCCCATGAAGCTGGAGACGATGTCGTCTGTCCAATCCGAGGTCCTCCCCCTCCTTCCCGAAATCGCAGAGCCGTATCACCCCGATAGCAAGGTCGTGCGCGACCTCCTCGTGCGCGCGAAAACCGGCACAGGCAAAACACTGGCTTTCCTCGTGCCGGCCATTGAGGCTCGGCTGAAAAGCATTGAGGAATACGTCTCGGGAAACACGGATACCGGCAGTGTTGACTTGGCTCGGACACGGTTTGCGCGACGGACGGTGGGGACGCTGGTGATCAGCCCTACGCGCGAGTTGGCGACGCAGATTGCGTCGGAAGCGCTCAAGCTGACCACTCACCATGATGGCTTCGGAGTCCAGTTGTTTGTCGGTGGGAACAGCAAGAGGATGCAGATGCGCGACTGGATGAAGGGCCGGAAGGACATTGTTGTCGCCACCCCGGGTCGTTTGCGGGATCTTCTCGAGTCGGAACCGGACGTACGCAACGCTATCGCAGAAACGAACATTGTGAGTTGACGAATCCAGGTATATTCCTGTGCTTCCACTGACGTTCGCGCTTAGCTCATTCTCGATGAAGCCGACACATTGTTGGAGATGGGTTTCCGGGAAGACATCGAGGACATCAAGCGGTTCCTGCCCCCGACGCCGCAGCGTCAGACGCTGTTGTTTTCTGCGACAGTGTCGAAGCAGATTCAGCAAGTCGCGCGTTCGTCTTTGGCAGAAGATCACCGGTTCATCAACTGCGTCTCGGAGGAAGCGTCCCCAGTTCATGCCCACATTTCTCAATATCACACTGTGCTGCCGAGCGCTGAGGCCCAGATTCCGCACATCCTGCGTCTCCTTGCACAGGATCAGCTGACAAACGGGGCCAATTCGAAAGTCATTCTGTTCTTGCCGACCACCAAGATGACACAGCTTTTCACGACGATCGTCAAGACTCTCAGCGCCACTACTCTCCCTGCATCTCGCAACCTGCGCGTCTTTGAGATCCACAGCAAGCGGGCTCAGGAGTCGCGTGACAAAGCGTCTCAGGGCTTCCGTCAGTGCAAGACCGCGTCAGTGCTCGTCACGTCGGATGTATCGGCACGAGGCGTGGACTATCCTGGTGTGACACGGGTCATCCAAGTTGGTATCCCTGGCGGTCGCGAGCAGTACATCCACCGTGTTGGTCGGACTGGCAGAGGAGGAAGCACTGAGGGTCGCGGCGACTTGGTTCTTCTCCCTTGGGAAATCGGCTTCGTCACATGGCAGCTCACCGATATTCCGTTGAAGCCTCTGACGACGAGCGAATTGGTGGACGATGTGACTGCCCTTGCTGCCGAGCACGACCAAAAGCCATCCACTGGGGGCAGGAGCGGCTCGGCGCACCCCGTCGCGCCAATGCTTGACGACATAGAACGCACCATCCAGACCTTCCTGCCACGGTTGAACGAGGAGGCGATCAAGGAAACCTTCATGTCGCTCATCGGATACTATCTGGCCAAGGGCCCCGAACTGCGTGTCGCGAAATCGGTGCTCTTGCAGGGCTGCCAGGACTGGTCGACCGGTGCCTGCGGGCTGTCCGTCCCCCCCTACGTCTCCGTGGGCTTCCTCCAAAAGCTGGGTCTGGACGACGGGCGCACGAAACGATTCGGCAGGGCTCGCGACGACTCTCGGGACCGGCGCAGCCATGACGGGCCGCACTGGGCGGGACGCGGGTCTACCGGCGGCAGATACCGAAGCAGGGACGATTCGTTCGGCCAGCTCCAGGATGCGGTTGACCCGTCGGAGCAGCACCTCGACCCGAGGGAGTACCGGAGCGAACGGTACAAGGCCACCGGCAACGGCTACCGCGGCCAATCCCACGGCCAGTCCTCCTCGGAGTTCCGCGGTGGATTCGGCGGTCGCAAGTCCATGGGCGGCGAGTTTGGCACGGGCGTTGGCTACAAGGGCGGTCCCCGCGGTGTCGACTTTGAAGGCGGGAGAGGCTACGGCAACAGGAGTGAGGGCGGCCGGCGCTACGGAGACAGGAACGATGGTCGAAGCAGCTATGGCTCGAGGGACCGCGGCAGCCGCGGTGGCTTTGGTGGAGATCGTGAAAATTCTGGTCGAGGACGTCGCGACTCACGGCGACAGGATTTTTAGTCGCGCTGTTTTGCATGTTTAACATATGTATCATTATCCCCTACCGCTTTAGAATAGATAATATAATGCAGCATCTTCGAGACGTTGACAGCCATGGACAGCCGCATGTTCTCCAGAGAGTTCCATGAGGGCCTAGTACAATCATATGTGTGGTCGGTCACCAGACTGCAGAGATCACCAGTGTGCGTTGTGACATGTTATCTTCATCTCACCAACTTCACCTGCAGCCTTGGTATGATGAATCCCTACCACTTTGATTCTCGTCCATCCTTCGCGCGCGTGAACGTCCGTGCCGTCATCCGCTTCGACGGGAAAGTTCTGAACTACATCACTTGAAGATGTTATGAGACGGGAAGCAGGTCATCCCCTGGTCACAAGATGTGGCACCAGTGGTACTCGCCTCGAGGACGGCAGCTGAACACCCAGTCCTCCTTCCCTCCGACATGTTACTGCTAGGAGGCATCTTCCTAGCTCTTGTCTGCGGCGTGTATGCTGGGACGAATGTCAGCCCCGCAGTCCTTGATGCGTGTCCGGGGTACGATGTGAGCAAGGTAACGGTCCAGGGAGGGACGATGAAGGCGCAGTTGAAGCTCGCCGGCAAGGCGTGCAACGTCTTTGGGACCGACATAGATGCGCTCACGTTGGAGGTCGTCTACGAGACCGGTCGGTCGATTCTGGTCCTCTTGCTAGTCAGTAGATCATGCTGAGCCCATGCGTTCCAGCCGACAGGATCCACGTCAAAATCACCGATCCAGCACATACGAGATACGAAGTCCCCGAAAGCGTTCTTCCCCGTCCGTCCAGCGCCCATCCTGTCTCGCCCAAAACAGCCGCGATCGTGTTCAACTACACGACCTCTCCGTTCACCTTTTCTATCCTGCGCCAGTCGACGAAAGAAGTTCTCTTCTCGACAGCTTCCCATCCGATCATCTATGAGCCGCAGTATCTTCGACTGAAAACAACATTGCCTGCCAGTGCCAACATCTACGGCCTGGGCGAGCACACCAACCCGTTCCGCCTCAACCCGGACAATACGACGATCACGCTCTGGTCCCGAGATGCCTATGGTGTCCCCACTGGCACGAATCTGTACGGGAACCACCCGGTCTATTTCGAGCACCGTAAAACCGGCTCGCACGGAGTGTTCCTGCTCAACTCGAACGGAATGGACGTCAAGCTCACGCCTGGGGCTCTGGAGTACAATGTGATCGGCGGTGTTCTGGACATGTACTTTTTGGCAGGCAGCGAGACAGATCCGAGTGCCGTGGCTGAGCAGTATGCGCAAGTGGTGGGCTTGCCTGCCGAGGTGCCGTATTGGTCGTTTGGGCTGCACCAATGTCGCTTTGGGTATCAGAGTGAGCTGCTCCCGCGCTGGTCGATCGCTGAACGAATGACTTTGCAGACTACATCGATGTTGCTGGTGTCATCAGCAACTATTCCAATGCAAAGATCCCACTGGAGACCATGTGGACGGACATCGACTACATGGACCGGCGACGGATCTTCACTGTTGACCCGGATTACTTCCCTCTCAATCGCATGCGCCAGATCGTCGACTATCTGCACACTCACAATCAGCGCTTTGGTGTGTGGTCAAGTCCTTCCATCGTGTCTCGTTAGTGCTCAAGCTAATCCCAGTGCTCATGACCGATCCTGCGGTGGGATACCTGCCGGGTCAAAAATATGGGCCGTACGATCGGGGAACTACGGCGGACATCTGGCTGAAGAACTCCAACGGGAGCCAGCATCTCGGCCTGGTCTGGCCTGGTGTTACCGTATATCCAGGTCAGGCTTTCTCTAGGTGTTTGGTAGCGTCACTCACGCCGTCCCTTCAGATTGGTTCAATCCAAATATCCAAAAGTGCGCCGCGATTCCATCCACAGAGCTGACCGACAGCTGAATTCGACACAGGTATTGGTCGAACGAGTTCTCCCTCTTCTATAGCCCGCGCACTGGACTTGATATTGACGGGGCGTGGATTGACATGAACGAGCCATCGAGTGTAAGTGCCTTGCACTCCTCTCTTGCCGACAGGTCTGATCCTGGGATAGTTCTGCGACATCCCTTGCGACGATCCGTTTCAGCAAGCCATCCAACAAGATCTGCCTCCCGCTCGGACGAGCCCGCCCCCTGATCCCAACACGCCCATATTCGTCGAGACTTTGACGAAACGAGATGGCAATCTGCTCGTACCGCAGTACGCGATCAACAACGCTGCGCCGGGAGGCAATCTCTCCAGCAAAACAGCCTATGTGCGTGTGTTCTTATGTCCTGGATCGCACTTCTTTATCTGAGCACACAACAGGTGAATACGGTGCACGCCAATAACTTGACCGAATACGACACCCACAATCTGTATGGCACGATGATGTCCGTGGCAACGCACCAGGCAATGCTCGATCGCCGCCCTGGCCTTCGGACCCTTGTGATCACGCGATCCACGTTTGCGGGTGCTGGCAAACACGTCGGAAAGTGGCTGGGGGATAACTTCAGCACTTGGGATCACTATCGGCTGTCCATTGCTGGCATGCTGGGCATGGCGACCGTCTATCAGGTCCCGATGGTGGGCAGCGACATCTGCGGCTACGGTAGGTCTGCGCTGTTGTTCGTGGGCTACGCCGACTGATTTTCAACAGCACAGAATACGACAGAGACTTTGTGTGCCAGATGGGGGATGTTGGGTGCATTCTATCCTTTCATGCGCAATGTGAGTAGCAATTCCGGGCGAGTCATGTTGATTTTCACCACGTTTCAGCATAATGCAGATACGGCCATCAGTCAAGAGTTTTATCGTTGGCCCCTGACGACTCAGGCAGCTCAGAATGCGCTCGATATGAGGTGTGTTTTGCTGCTGTTCATACCCGCGCCAAAATGTCACAACGCGCCAGATACCGCTTGATGGATTACTTCTACACTGCTTTCCACACAGCGAGTCTCAAAGGCACGCCGGTCGTCAGTCCCCTTTGGTTCAAATATCCCAAGGACGCCACGACCTATCCGATTGACCTGCAGTGGTTCTTCGGAGACGCCATCCTCGTCTCGCCCGTGACCGAGGAGAACTCGACCTCCGTCTCGATCTACCTCCCCAAAGATGTCTTCTACGACTTCCAGACGCTCGCGCCGGTGCATGGCGCCGGCGCGTTCGAGCAACTGCACAACGTCTCGTTCACACAGATCCCCGTGCACATCAGGGGCGGCACGATCCTCCCCCTCCGCGTCAAGGGCGCGATGACCACAGCTGAACTCCGCCGCACGGACTTTGAGATCGTCGTTGCTCCCAGCGGGGGCGGGACCGCGAGCGGGGCGCTGTACTTTGACGACGGGGTGTCCGTCACTCAGCCGAAGCAGACGCTGATTGCGATGTCGTATGCGGAGGCCAAACTGGTCGTTTCTGGCTCATTTGGGCTCCCGCTCGGTGTGCACATTGCCCGCGTCAGGTTCCTTGGTGTGCAGAAACAGCCGGACTCCGTCGTCCTCAACGGCAAGGCTGTAAGACACACGTACGACGGCTCGAATCAAGTTCTGGAGGCCCAGCTTGGGGAGCCTTTCACTGCCGGCTTTACTGTTCAATTCAGTTAGGGAGATAACGAATTAACCATTCGCAGCAGTGTATTCTTACTGTCTATAATGTGTCAAACTTTCCGTTAAACCACGCAATCCAGTTTGGAAGACCACAAGAAAGCTTCATTCTCCATTGATTGCCGACAAAAACGCGTAGTATACAGGCCGAGTTTACACAGATGTTACAATTGTTCTGGCTACAGACTCAAATCGGTCGACTTCACAAATCGAAAGCTTGACTCTTCCATCCCTTCGACTTCTTCTCTTCGGTGACTTTGCGTTCGACTGTGCGCTGGAACGACCGCACTTGCTTCTTGCCGTCATCAACGAGACCCTCGACGTGTTTCTTGACATCCTTCGCTCCTTCCTTCGCCGCATTCTTCGCGTCCTGCGCATCTCCACCGACTTCACCTTTAAGAGCGTTGACTGCATCACCTGCCCGCTTGTCCAGACTCTCGGATGCGGTGCCGACAGGTCCGCGTTTCTCGCCGCTCAAGACTTGAGGCTCAGCGCCGATGGCGAACTTGGCTTGGCCTGCATCGTCTTCGATAACCAGCCCAGTTCCCGTCGCCCGCCAGCCGTAGCTTTGTCCCTTCGTCAGGCGGCCGATTTCAGACCACACTGCAGCCATCAGAGATGAGCCCGGTCCGAGTCCAGCATCCGAAAATACTTCAGAACGACGGCCGGTATCATAAGCCACAGCGTCGAGCCAGGTGATTGCGGCACGGAACTGCTCGGAAAGGGTCTTGCCGAGAGCATCGCGGAAGCGCATGTTGAATATGGGTTTGAAGACAGTGAGGACGATGGGATGATTACTCTCTCGGACTGTGAGCTCGACGTCGTCCGAGATATTGACAGTGAGGCTCTCGATTTGGTTGAATGCGCGACGCGACTCGCGTTCCTTGGCAGACGGGATGAGCCGAATCTTCAAGTCGATGTCGATACCCTGTGGAGGCATCTTGAGCTCGAGCAAGCCCGTGTGCTCGCTGGGTGGGAACGTCGCCGTTTTGTCATTGTAGTAGAAGGAAACATCCTTGAGAGCCAGCTGAACAGCTTGGAGACGGATGTGTGTGTATGTTCCAACGCCGGCCGTGGTTGCTGCCGCGTTCTCACTCGTTCGCACGTCAATATCGGTGATATTGCGGATAAAGATGTGAGCGGGGTTGAGGGACAAGGTGGAGATGTCCAGATTCTCGAGAACGAGCTCAACATCCTTATCTGCGTACTCCGTTCGCGGAATAGGTAGATCTTTGAGCATAGAGAGCATACGCTGGACGGACAATGTCAGTCAAGGGAATATTCCATCGAAGAGTCAAACGCACCGGGGCGTAAACAGCAAACAAATCATGCCAGAACCAAGACACCTTTTCTAAGACAGCCTGTACGCCAGTCTCGGCCTTGTCACCGGCTTCAACCAGCCCACGCTCGATATCGGCACCAAGGCGGCTGTGAACATCTCGCAACTTTTCAATGTCTTTGTCTGAGGTGAGAGCTTTTCCGAAAGTCTGCACGGACTGTTTGAATTCAGTCCAAGCGTGACCGGCTTCCGTGTCCGCATCGAGCAGCTCACGCCACTGCTTGCGCAGCTGACGCCGTAAATCCTTGGCTTCGTCCGAATTTGGATAATCTGCATCATCCAACGACTTGTGAGCGTGAGCCAAGAATTTGTCGAGCCAGTCTTTGACCTCGACTGAGTCCCCGCGGACCGCAGAGATAAAGAGTTGACCCTTTCCGAGCACGTCATCGACAGAAATCTCGTGAGAGACAAAGCGATCGATGAATGTCTTTATCGCGCCGAGAGCCTTGTGCAGGTGTTGTTCAGAAGACGTATCTTCAACCAGATCGTCAAGCGTGAAAGGCTTGCTTGAGTCGAATGCCTTGGATATCCACTTGTGTATGGTATCGAAAAGGTTGGAGAGAGAATCATGATATTCCCGATCATTCTGGGCTCGTTGGCAAGCCTGATGGTAGCGTCAGCT
Source organism: Mycena citricolor (assembly GCA_963692855.1). Taxonomy (NCBI): domain Eukaryota; kingdom Fungi; phylum Basidiomycota; class Agaricomycetes; order Agaricales; family Mycenaceae; genus Mycena; species Mycena citricolor. The sequence continues at coordinate 3,016,169 of CAVNYO010000405.1, forward strand.
ACTGCGCGAATGTGAAGAAAGAACCAAACATTTTGATACGCTTTCTGCAAACGGGAGGAGGTGCGTTCGGACACGTCCTGCGTCTTCTCGACGGCGGTTTGTCCGGCACCAATCAGTCCCGATCCTGCATCCTTGAGCGTGTCCATACCGTGCTCGAAGGCAACACGGACATCCTTCTCCTCCTCAACCCGCTGTTTGTCTCGGCCCAAGTTGTCACGCTTTCCTTCCTGAACATCATCCTCGACTTGCCGAAGTCCTTCCTTCGCACGTCCAGCACCTTGCTCGACGGCCTCCGCCGCATCGGCAAGCGCGAGACGCGCGAAAGACGCGAAGTCATTGAAGAGAAAACTGCCCTCTGAGGCGATGCTCTGCCATACGATGGCTAGAATGGAGCGGAGCGAGTCGCTGACGGCTTTTGCGTCCGAGGAGACTTCCTTCGTGTCGACGACATCGTCGGCGGATGAGACCAAGACCTCTGCATCGCCTTGTGAGAGATGCCACAGCGCTTCCTGCAGCACGTTATCCTCTTCACGTCGTTCGTCAGCTGTGTGCACACATGACTAGGAGTCGGAGCGCGCACTGTTTTTGTGATCATTGAGCGCTTTGTAGGCCTCCAGGATGTTGCGGACGTCATTCGCCAGTACACGGCCCTGTCCGCTCAATGCATCCGCTACAGGCTGCACGGCAGGAACCACACTTGTTAACAACCAATCGAGGAACTGGTTCACTTGGTCCGTCGTGGGCAATTTGCCTGCTTCAAACGCTGCAGTGATTGACGCTGCTTTGTCCATTGTACTTCGGATTGGAGCTTGTCGTGAATGGATGGTCGTGAACTCGAGTCGTAAGAATTGTAGGGCCGCTCGTCATTTGTACGCCCTATATATGCGGGGAAGCGACTTACATTACATAGGGGCAGCGGAAGATGACCCCAGTTATGACGCGTCAATGGCAGGGACAGTGCACGTGATGAGCCTAGCTGATAATTACAAGTTTCTGCCTTCACAAGTTCCGATCCGAACGTTGAGCTTTAGCGCTTCAACTTGGACTCATCCTGATTCAAAGCGATCCATTGCTAGTTCCCCATTCATTGCAGTCTATGCGAGCCAGCTGGTTGGGTTTCCGGCTAGGTTCCGCCCGTACACAACTCGCAACTTCCATCCGATGCAAGATCAGAGGGCCTCGAACCCTCCTGGATCACGGGCGCCGAGCGCCGCATTTTTGCTCGATTGGGCTGATGGGCGTTGAGTATTTGATCCCTGAGTCTATCCTCGAGGTTGGGTCTCCACCTCCTCCGTTCTTTTGACTCCTACTTCGCTCTGAAAGTAATGCATCTCGGAGATCTTGAAACTTGACCCGGTTGATCAAGCGATGACGTTTTCGACAAGGCCGCTCCGTTGCATGCCCGGTTCGGACGAAGCCGGACAGCGGGTCTAGGTTGGAAATCTCAGGCCTTGTGGCCGTTTTATAGTCGCACGAACCTCCTTCGCAGATCTTCCGTGTTCTCTCCTCTCCCTGAGCAAGAGATTACCAAGGGACCCTGTGGCGCGCGGTGCGAAGCTCGCAGGCAACATTCCGGTTGTAAAGGCTGGATCCCGCCGAGAATATTCATGGAGCATCACAGACTCGGTCACTCCATCTCTTCTCCTGGCCTTTACACTGCTATACCCAACGCCGCCCATCTTGCTCCTGGCCCATACCAGTCTTACCACTCTGCTAGCGCGCGTACCTCCATGACCAAAGTCGACCTCGAGCCGATTGATATGGATGCTGTCGTTCCTTCATTACAGGGGAATGACTCAGGGGAGACACCACCAACGAACGACGACGGTGTCCTTGCTTCGTCGTCCTCAGTCCCATCTCCCCCTCCGCCTTCTCCACCACCAATACCCCAGATGCCCCAAACATGGCTCACCTTTTTGCTTGTGTCAGGCGACCGGCGCATGATGAATTTCGAGCCGGAAACGACGGTGGGAAGGGTGAAGGAACTGGTTTGGAGTGCCTGGTCCAGTGGTGCGTGCTACTTGTCGCCTGTCCGGTCATCAGCCATGAATTCCGCCCCCTTTAGACTGGCAAGAGCGCCCCCCTGCGCCAACCTATCTGCGCATCCTATATCTTGGGAAAGTTCTCCAAGACGACGACACTCTCACCAGTGCGTTCTTTTCGCTGGTCGCGTTGCTATTCTCTCGCGGACATTGACATGAATCAGAAATTGGATTCCCTTCATTTCCCCTTCCCTCGACCGACGCTGATCAGCCCCCGCCATCTCCCTCGTCACCCTCCCATGCACTAAACACGCCTCAAACACCTGCCACTCTAGCTCCCACTTCGACGATCGTCCATCTGTCCATCCGTTCCCACTTGACCTCGGCTAACACGGATGGGGAGAAGCCGAAGAAGAAGAAGTCGCTACGGAGGAGAGGCGAAACCGAGGCCAGCGAGAGTACGGGCGCTGGGGCAGTCGATGAAGCAGAGGATGGTGCTGGCTGCTGCTGTGTTATTTGTTGATGGATGCTGGATGAAACGGCTGGACCAGTCGTTTCAGAGCTTGAGCTTTTATCGTCTCGGGGCTTATGATTACGACCTACTTACGACCTTCGGATTTTGTATTTTTACGGAGCACTCGGTGCATACTTAGCAGGGGACACTTTTTCGTTGTGCAGACTATGACTAGGTGTGGATCCGAGCCCTGGCACTTCTCCGTTCAGTAGCGTGGTTCTAGCTACTATTAGGTATCGTGCGCGCCTCAAGTTGATAGTCGCTAAACGGCTCGTCTCGGCTGATATACAGATAAAGACCACAATTGTTGCTATCACGCACTTACAGTAAATACATTCCGGAGGACTGGGTCGCCCAAGTCTTCATCTTAGAAGTTTGAGGAGGAAAGAAGTCTCAAGCCTCTTGTTGTGAGAGGCGCCGCTTGGAAAACAAGCCGAAAAGAGCTATTATGCAGTAGTTCATCTGAAGCGATTGGTCACTGGTGCTCATAACGGTCGCTGCTCAAGTTGTGAGCCCCTATCTGTCTTGATCGCGGCAGCCTTAAACCTTGCCGCGGCAAACGGCAACGTGACGAGCGCTCGTCTCGCAGCAGCTCCTTCAAATTTGTTATCATGGCTCACGAACGGGACCTGACACATCCACTGGACCCATCTTCTTCCGGTGCATCCACTTCCTCGCTCATGGATATAGATGGAGTGCCCCCGCGTCAAGATGGTACTCTCATAGATGTGGAACGCGGGGAACTTCCTCCAGACTCGGACCAATGTCTGTCCACTCCGTTGTCTCTCGCGGCTGAGTTGACGCCTATTTAGCGTCATTCCACAAGACGAGCGGCGGGAAATACACGAAGAGGATCAAGTACTACATCCCCGGGATCGCATGGATTCCAAACTACTCTATTTCCTAGTGTGTCACGTTCTGGCCTCTCTCCACGTCCGAATGTATCTCATGCATGCAGTCTCGGAGGGGATGTCCTTGCTGGACTCACCGTCGCATCCATGCTCATCCCGCAGTCCGTCAGCTATGCCACCTCACTGGCGCAAATGAGTCCACTTTCGGGACTGGTACGAGTGCCGAGCAGCACGGTTAACCTTCCGTCATAGCAACTAACTCTGCATCAGTTTTCCGCGTCGGTACCCGGTCTAGTTTACGCCTTTCTCGGGACTTGTCGGCAACTCAACGTCGCACCCGAAGCCGCACTCAGTCTGTTAGTCGGACAAGCCGTGGCCGACATCCTCAGCGACCATCCTAACGCCCACTCGGAGGAAGGAGAGGCGATCAGGATCGCAGTGGGCACGATCATCACCATGCAAGTAGGACTATTCGCCTTCTTACTCGGGTTCTTCCGGCTCGGATTCATCGATGTTGTGCTGAGCAGGGCGTTATTGCGGGGATTCATCAGCGCGATTGCAGTGGTGATCTTGACGGAACAGCTGGTGCCCATGTTCGGACTATCAGAACTCATGCGACAATACCACCCGGAATCTACTTTCGATAAAGCGCTGTTCCTGATCGAGCACGTCTTCCCGAGTGCGAACGTCAGAACGACGATTGTCAGCTTCTCGGCACTCGCTGTGCTGGTGGCGCTGAGAGCGATCAAGGCCGTCTTCCAGAAGTACTGGTGGATCTATCGTGTGCCGGAAGTACTCGTGGTCGTCATATTGTCGACGTTCCTGTGTTCAGAGTTCCGCTGGGACGAGGAAGGCGTTGCCATTCTTGGTGCCGTGCCCATCACCTCGATGGGTTCGTTCGTGCAGGTTCCGTTCCAGGCAGCCAACCTGAAATATCTGCGGCGGACGACATCCACTTCAATGTGAGTCGTCTTCGATTGGTGGTCTTGCGACTAGGTCATAACAGCTCCCAGTCTCATTGCAGTCGTTGGATTCCTCGACTCGATAGTTGCAGCCAAGCAGAACGCATCTCGCTTTGGCTACACCATCAGCCCCAACCGCGAACTCGTCGCTCTTGGTGCGGCCAATTTGACTGCATCTTTTGTGCCTGGCACCCTTCCCGCTTGGGGGTCTATCACGCGGTCCAAGATCAATGGCGACGTAGGTGGCCGAACCCAGATGGCGTCGATAGTGTGCTGCTTGGTTGTGCTTCTGGCGACGTTCTTCCTTCTTCCGTGGCTCTATTTCCTGCCTAAATGTGTTCTTTCCGCCATGTGAGTGCCATTGATCTGGTCTCGATCGCTGGTCTCATATTAGACACAGCATCTGTTTAGTCGTCTTTTCGCTCTTGCGCGAAGCTCCCCATGAAGTCCGATACTATGTCAAGTGAGTGAGACGCCGCCGACTTTCTTTTATCTCAATCCATCGAACAGGATGCGCGCTTGGGTTGACCTGGGACTAATGTCCATGACCTTTTTCGCTGCAATCATCTGGAACATCGAGGTTGGCATCTTGCTGAGTGTCGTCGCCTCGCTGTTGCTTGTCGTGCATCGGTCGTCCAAGACTCGCATGACCATTCTGGGACGGATCCCGGGAACAGATAGGTGGAAGCCCATCAGCGACAATCCCGAGGCAGAGGAAGATGTCCCTGGCGTTCTCATCGTGAGGATTCGAGAGAATTTAGACTTTGGTTTGTTCGGTTTATGACTGCTTGACTCGTTCTGATCATATCGTCAGCCAACACTGCTCAATTAAAAGGTCGGTGGGACTCCTTTGGGCATAGCAACCTTCCGACAGTATTTTAGAGCGACTGCGAAGACTAGAATTGTACGGATTGGGTAAAAGCCATCCATCAGAGGAGCCTCGGCGACAGCAGGCCACGATTCTTGTGTTCCATATGGCCGATGTTGAGACTTGCGATGCGTCGTGCGTGATGTTGTGTCCACTCCTTTCTTTCCCTGATTATATTCCCTCAGTGCGGTTGAAATGTTCCACGAACTTTGCTCTGAATACAAGGCGAGTCCAAGGAATTTATTCCGATCCACTTCTCATGATGTCTCACAGAACCGCCACGTCCGGATCTTCATTACGCACCTACAACCGCGGCCGCTAGCCATGTTCTCCAAAGTCGGCATATTCGATCTACTAGATGATGATGCGTTGCAAGTCAATGTTGCCGACGCCATGTCCAGGATCGAGGCTGGAGGCCATTCACGATTTGTCACTACCGTAGCATGAGGATGTAACTTAGTCCATCTTAATTGCTTCTTCCTGGATTTAAATGTCTCTCAATTTCATAATGTCAGCGCTCGTTCCAATCTCAGCTTAGTCGATGAATGACATATACAGTCAGTTTCCACGGATACACGAATAATCTCTGAGCCGGAGACTGGCCAGACGTATCGAGGAGCAACTCTCAGTGTGACGGTCAATCACGCAAACCGTGGCTCGTAATCAGCTTTTGACGGCTGCGGAGTCTGAAAGTTTCCCTGACTTCGTTGAACGCCGCCACCATGTCGTCCAACATCGAAGGACTGCTCACCTTCCTGGCGTACACCCTCAACACTCTCGAGACCACATTCTCCAAAATTCCAGGCTCAGCCGTGGTCGTACGATACGTGAAAAGTTCTCATCAGAACGACCCCGGGAGAACCCTTCTTGAGCTTGCACTCGCCGCATTCGCTATCTTCACCCTCCTCCAGTCGCGTACCCGTGCGGACAGAAGCGGGAAGCACTTCATTCAGTTTAGTGAGAAGGTGTGTTCAGTTTGTTTGACCAGATTCATTCACGTATTGGCGGTCAGGAAATCAGCGAACTGGTTGACGAATGGACCCCGGAGCCCCTTGCTGCCCCTCTCGATGCATACGAAGCCTCTGACCTCGCTGCTGTGCCTGTTATTGTTGGCCCGACCGGTCCCAAGCCTATCCTTGCGAAACAGCCAACCAAAGTATTCGCCAACCTTGCCAGCTATAATTTCACTGGATTGGCGGGGAAGGAAGTGATTAAGGAGCGGGCCATCGAGACTCTGAGGAAGTATGGGCTCGGGAGCTGTGGGCCTCCCGGTTTCTATGGAACTCTGGGTGCGTGTGCGAACTGCTCTGTTCTAGGATACTCCTAAACTTGACCAGATGTGCATATGAACTTTGAACGTGATCTCGCCGACTTTCTCGGCGCAGAGGCCGCCATCATCTACTCCCAGGGCTTTTCCACCGTCTCGTCCGTGATTCCCGCGTTCTGCAAACGTGGAGACATCATCGTTGCCGACCGAGGTGTCAATTTCGCGATTCAGAAGGGCATTCAGATCTCGCGTTCGACCGTGCGGTGGTTCGATCATAACGACCTTTCGAGCTTGGAGGAGGTCCTTGACTCTGTTGAAAAGGAGCGCAAAAAGCGTCGTGGGCCACTGACTCGTCGGTTCATCATTACCGAGGGTATCTTCGAGAAGGATGGTGCCATGACAGATTTGCCCAAGCTTATTGATCTCAAGTTCCGCAAGAAATGGCGTCTTATTCTTGACGAAAGCATCTCTTTCGGAACTGTCGGACGGACTGGACGCGGCTTGACAGAACTGTACAACGTACCGGCCGAGAAGGTCGACATGATTGTGGGCTCCATGGCAAACGGACTCTGTGCTGGGGGTGGATTTTGCGCTGGCTCGAAGATCGTTGTCGAGCATCAGCGCATCAACGGCCCGTCATTTGTGTTTTCTGCATCAATGCCGGCACTTCTCGCTGTCTCTGCGTCGGAGGGCATCGAGATCCTGCGTTCGACACCGTCCATACTTGAACGATTGCAAGTCAATGTTCGAGCCGCCCACGCAGTTTTGGATGACCTAGACTGTATCACGATACCCTCGCATCCTGTTTCACCCATCATCCACCTCTACCTGCGCCGGTCGGCGGTGGCTCATGTCGGCGGCGGACTGCTTCATCCGGCATCGGCTGCTGCGGTCCACACGAAGCCGTCGAACCCCACCTCCATTCTTCCTCGCGACGCCACCTCATGGGACTGGAACTCGTCTGCGGAAATACACGCAGAAGAGCGTACGCTCCAGCTCGTTGTAGACGAAGCCTTGAAGCGCGGGGTGATGCTTACGAGGGCGAAACGTCTTCGTGGGCAGGAGATGGTTGAAGCGCGCCCCAGCATCCGTCTAGCGCTCACCAGTGAACTGACACCAGACGAAGTGAAGAAAGCGTGCAAGGTCATTGCACAGGTCTTCAAAGACGTTGTCGGGAGGAGATGATTTTTATTTATAGAGTATATACTGACAGGGCCACCCCTTCTAATGATAGTGCACGGTTATTGATAAGAAGTACCCGATGTTGAAACCGGAAGAGTAACCGGAAGACGTGTCATCAATAATGACGTAAGGCACAACGCCTCATCCAAGTATGTCACAGCCGTAAGATGGCCGCCTTGTTTGCCCCGGCCTGAAATTAACTTTTAGGGAGGCATGGCGTCGTGCGCCCCCACGGGTCTCCGCTTTCCGATATCATGACCAGCCACACGACTACGATACTTGACGATGAGGATGACGCCCCCGACAAGCTTATGTCTGAAAAGAAGCCTCAGAGCCAACCTTCTCGACGTGAACTGCAGCTGGACAGCGGCGTCGAACGGGTGCGATTCCGTAAAAAGTGGTATCAGATCTGGGAGCCCAAACACCCCCCTCCCCCTCCGCCCGCCTCACTAGACGATGCGCCTATCAGCCCCTACGTCACTGCGAATATCTTCTCGCTGCTCACCTACACATGGATCACCCCGCTGATGGTCCTCGGGTACCAGCGCACGCTACAGGCATCTGATCTCTGGAAAATGGGCCCCGAGCAGGAGTCGGGGTATCTAACACAGAAGTTGGAGGAAGCGTGGGAGCGGCGCGTGCGTGCCGCAGCTGAGTTCAACGCGCGACTGGACAAAGGAGAGGTGCGGCCGGGTATCTTCAAGCGCATTGCATGGTCACTGCCCGGCCGGGACTCGGATGCCCTGGAGAAAGAGTGGCGTGAAAAGACTGCCAGGAAGGAGGCTAGTCTGGCTTGGGCGCTGAACGATGTGTTGGGGCACATGTTCTGGCGCGGAGGGCTGTTCAAAGTGGTCTGTGATACTTCACAACTCATGGGCCCCATCATCGTGAAAGCCCTCATCAACTTCGGCAAGGCCCGTGCGGCCGCCAAAGCTGCTGGAGAGCCCACAGACAGCATTGGACGAGGTATCGGGATGGCCATTGGCTTGCTGCTGATCATCTGCACAACGAGTATATGCCAGCATCAGGTATGTGCTGTTAGGTTTCGAGCAGTGTCTAGGTGTTCAATACCGGCAGTTCTTTTTCCGCTCCATGACCACCGGCATTTTGGCGCGCACCGCTTTGACCGGGCTTATCTATCAGCGAGCTGTGCATCTAACCCCTTCGGAGCGTCGTCGACTCCCAAACTCTGCGATTCTTAATCATGTCAGCACTGATGTCAGTCGCGTGGATGCCTGCGCTCAATGGTTCCATGCTGCCTGGACTGCGCCCATTCAAAGTGAGGAGCGCCTTGGACTATTCCGACGGGCAACTGATATATCTCCAGCGCTTGTTTGCCTTATCATCCTTCTGGTGGAGGTATGTTCTTGTCCGAGACCCATCCTGGTCCAGGGCTCATCGACTGTCAGCTCGGATACGCGGCCCTTGCTGGTTTTGCGCTGTTCTTGATCATTGTACCGCTGCAAGAACGCATCATGGCCTCGCAATTCAAATTGAGGAGATCTTCGATGAAGTTTACGGATGAGCGCGCCAGCGTCGTGCTTGAGACGCTGAGTAATGGGTCTTCGATCTGACTAGCAATGCTCCTACTGATCGTCACGCCAGGCGCTATGAGAGTGGTCAAATACTTTTGTTACGAAGGCAGCTTTCTTTCGCGGATTTTCTCCATCCGCAATCAGGAGCTGAATGGAATCAGACACATCCAACATTCTCAATCAGCCAAGTAGGTGCACTTCGTGCTCAGTGAGATCTTCCGTCCTGATGCCGTACAGTATTGCCATGGCTTTCTCCTTGCCAGTGATGGCAGCCACACTCGCCTTTGTGACCTACACTGAGACAAGCAAGACCTTCGATGTCGCTGTTGTGTTTGCTAGTTTCTCGCTCTTCAATGTGCGTGGTCCTCACTTGCAATCACTCCACGACCACTGATACTGTTTCAGCTACTTCGCCAGCCAATGATGTTCTTGCCGCGCGCGATGTCAGCGACGGCTGATGCTCGCAATGCTCTCGCGCGGCTCTCGATTGTGTTGCATGCGAGCTTGCGCAGTCAAGCGCCATTTCAAGTGGACGAGCAACAAGAGCTTGGTGTCCGCGTCGACGATGTGAGCTGGATCTGGGAAGGCGCGCCACCTGAGTCGGAAGAAGATGTCAAGAAGAAAAAGAAAAAGAAACAACCTGAAGATGCTGAGAAAAAAGATGATGATGAAGAACCGTTTCAACTCAGCAACATCACCATGCATATTCCCCGAGGAACTTTGGCCGCCGTCGTCGGCCGCGTTGGCAGCGGCAAGTCTAGTCTTTTGCAGGGTCTGATTGGAGAAATGCGGTGCCCAGATGAGCTCAAGGGTGGAGGATGGTCTTTTGGCGGTCGGGTGGCTTATTGTCCACAATCCGCATGGATCCAAAATGCGACTTTGGTGTGTCCTACCCCTGCAAATCAACACCTGGCATTGATCCCTACCAAGCGCGACAATGTTTATTTGGGCAGCCTTTCGATGAAGACAAGTATTGGAGCGTGATTGAGGATGCTTGCCTCCTACCTGATCTCAAGTTGCTGGCTGATGGTGATCTGACGGAAATGTGAGCTATGAAATAGGAAATCGCCGTCTGATCTTCAACTGACTGCGTTCAAGTGGTGAGAAAGGAATCAACTTATCTGGGGGACAGAAACAGCGTGTCAACATAGCCCGTGCTTTATACTACGGTGCTGACGTCGTGATCTTTGACGATCCTCTGTCCGCTGTTGATGCCAACGTGGGGAAGCTGCTCTTTCGTACTGCCATCCAAGGCCTTGTCGCCCAGGGCAAGACTGTAATTCTGGTCACACATGCTCTGCACTTTCTCTCTCAATGTGACTACATCTACACACTCGATAATGGCTCGATTGCCGGGGCTGGAACGCATGCCGAGTTGGTTGCTAAAGGCGGAGAGTTCGCTCGGCTAGATCAGGAGTTTGGTGGAGAAGCTCAAGAAGAGGAGCCGTCGGAGGAGGGAGGGCAGACCCAAGTTCAAGTCGTTACTGTTCAGGAGGCCAAGGACAAGGCAGCGAGAGCAAGTGCTACTGGCACAGGAAAGATTGAAGGCCGCCTGGTGGCCAAAGAGGTGCGAACCACCGGGGGCGTTGAGTGGAGTAGTAAGTGAGACCTGGCCGCCGATTGTGAGGAGCACTAATTCTCTTCTAGTCTACGGATACTACTCGAAGTCGGGTGGTCTCATCTTGACTGCACTCATTGCTGCTGCCGCCACGGTGATGCAAAGTGCTGCGATCGTGAATTCGTACTCGCTTGTGTGGTGGGAAAGCAAGTGAGTTCAATCGCTGTATGCGCACGCGTTTTGAAATATTGATGGCCCCAGCACATTTCACAAATCGAGGGGGTTCTATCAGGTGCTCTACGCGTTGACCGGGGTCGTGCAGACCATCTTCACATACCTCTTGGGACTCTTTCTCGATCTGTTCGCCGTTCAGGTGTCTAGAAATCTACATCGCGATGCCATTCTGAATGTCTTCCGGGCCCCCATGTCGTTCTTTGATACTACTGTAAGTGTACTTTGTGCAACGAGGTCGTCCCTGATTATCATATTTCAGCCCATGGGTCGGATCATCAGCATAGTATGCGTGTCCCAGTGCGCCACTGATCGAAACTGACGTGTGCCTCTAGTTCGGCAAGGACATAGACACCATCGACAATTCGTTGCCTATGTCCTTTCGAATGTGTAAGTCATGCGTGTATGTGGATGCTCTAAACGAGGGTTGAACGCTTTTTACAGTTCTCCTGGTGCTGGCAACCGTTGTCGGGTCTGTCGTTGTCATCACCGTCCTGGAACATTACTTCAGTAAGGGGCCGTCTGTCTTCGCGAACAAGCCCTTGCTCACCCATCATCCCCAGTCATCGCCGCCTTCTTCATTACTTTCGGATTTGCCTATTTTGCTCAATTTTACCGCGCGAGTGCCCTCGAGATGAAGCGCATCGATTCGCTTCTTCGCGGGATCCTCTACGCGCATTTGTCCGAGTCGCTCACGGGACTGCCCACAATCCGAAGTTATGGCGAGCTGGACCGCTTTGTGCAAGACAACAAGTACTACATCGATCTGGAAAACCGTGCGCTATTCTTGACGGTGACAAATCAACGTTGGCTTGCCGTGCGGTTGGATGCGCTGGGTTCGACGTTGACGTTCCTTGTCGGAATCCTCTGTGCAGTGGGGGTGTCAGGAATCAGTCCAGCGGAGATTGGGCTCATTCTGACGTACACTAGTGAGTGTCTTAGTCGGTTGGTTGTGCTCATGCTCATGGCCATATCAGTGTCTCTCACCCAAATGTTTTCGGTGACGACTCGGTTGTCTGCCGAAGTCGAGGTGAGTGGCCGCAATTCTACTTGCTGACAGCTTGAATCTGACGCTGGCCAGAATTACATGAACTCTGTCGAACGAGGTGTGTTTGTCTGCCGCACCTCACAATGAGCTGCCATTCAATTCTTGGGCAGTCGTCCAATATGCTCGAGGAGATATCGTACCTCGAGAAGCAGCCCACGAGAGCCTACCTGGAAACAAGCCGGCTCCAGAATGGCCTACGGCCGGAGCGGTGGAGTTCAAGAATGTCGTGATGGCTTACCGACCGGGACTGCCGAATGTTTTGCATGGGATCTCGCTTAATATTAGAGCGGGAGAGAAAATCGGTGTGGTTGGACGCACCGGTGCTGGCAAGTCGTCTTTGACGCTCTGTCTGCTGCGGATCGTGGAGTACTTGGGACAGATCCTCGTTGACGAGTTTGTGTTTCATGTTTCTGCGGCTCAGTTCCTGACATTTCATAGCGTCGACATCGCCAAGATTGGATTGACTGATCTGCGCTCCACCATTGCGATCATCCCTCAAGAGCCGACACTGTTCAGCGGCACGGTGCGGACAGCGCTCGATCCGTTTTCGAAATACGACGATGCCCGACTGTGGGATGCACTGAAGCGCTCCTATCTCGTCGAGTCGGAAGCCGGTCGACTTGCGCTCGACAGTGCAATCGAGGCTGACGGAGGCAACCTGAGTGTCGGCGAGCGAAGCCTGTTGTCGCTGGCCCGTGCTCTCGTGAAAGACTCGCGTGTGGTGATCCTCGACGAAGCCACCGCTTCGGTGGATCTCGAGACGGACGGCAAGATCCAGCGGACGATCCAGACCCAGTTTCGGGAAAAGACGCTCATATGCATCGCCCATCGACTGAGGACGATTATCTCGTACGACCGGATTCTCGGTGAGTGGTATTCAGCGAGGTCCTCAGTCGATCTGACCGCGACTATGTAGTCCTTGACGCCGGTCAGATTGCCGAGTTTGATTCTCCGCTTGCGTTGTTTCAGAACGAGTCCAGTTTGTTCCGCTCTCTGTGTGACAAGAGCAGTATTACAGCGACTGACATTGAGAAGGCTGCGCTGACTGAGGATTTGTAAATGTTGCTTATCTAGACATGTATGAGTTACCTATGGAATTTTAATGCTATATGAGTACGCTTGGTATCTGGACGAAAGGACAGATTCGACCTGTCGACGCTCAGGCCCGGAGCACGGAGCGCAGCGTGACATATCGTAAATTTTGGCCGTGTAGCGATAAATTCGTGCATCATTGTGGGGCGGCGATCCGGATTCATCAGGAGCCTACTGTTTGTGCGCGATCTTCGTCCTCGATACGAGACTCGGATTTGAAATGGGGAACATGACTCCCAACAGTGAGCGGTAAGTTGGTGGGTACAGTAGCCGCAGTGTGCTCACGTGACCGTGTTCTAGAACGAGAACCCAGGATGCTTGACATTTAGCACTGAGCCCTTGACATCGCCCACATTTACACAGCTCCGTGTCCTTTTCGGGCCACTGTCCGCTGCAATATCCTTTTCCCAACAGGCCACCATGCACGATACGTGCCGAATTTCCTCCGCGGAACCGACTATGAATTCCGCGGGACCCGCATCCTGCGAAAACATGCAGCCCAAGAAGCACGGAGATAGCCACTGGCAGCATTCCCGCATGCTGGACCTGGACGCGTGTCACGGCAATAATGAGGCTTGGAGCGCGCTCTCGACTGACTCAAACGCTGCATGGATGACGGGGAGGTGGCCATGGTAATGCTCGGTCATTCGATGTGATAGTCCGAACCGGGTATTTATTTCACTATTTTCGGCGATCCTTTTCACACCTATCATCGCCATGTTTGACCACCACCACCACCACATCTTGTTTTTCGGTGCAACAGGTATTTCAGACTGTATGAGCGCAGTGCACAGCAGGATGAATGATTCATTCAGGCTACATTGGAGGAACCGTATTCTCCAAGCTGCTCTCACATCCCAAGGCCGACGGATTCAAAATCACCGCGCTGGTTAGAGATGCAGCCAAAGCCGAAAAGCTGACTCGCACTGTCGGCAACGTCGAGAACATCGTGGTCCATCGGGGCTCCAATGGCGACTTGGATCTGCTGACCAAACTTGCGAAGGAGGCGGATGTGGTGTTCTCAGTGGTACGTTCGCCTTGGACGGACGGATGAGTCGAGCGCCGCTGACCTTGGAACGAAGGCGGACACAGTCGATGTCCAAGCAAAGCGGGCCATCCTGGCTGGATCCGAGGCACGATTCGAAGAAACCGGCAGGCCGGTGGTCGTCATTCACACAGTGAGCGCGCCCTTGTTGTGCCCTGAAACCGTATGCTGACACACATCTCAGTCGGAGCAGGTGATCTCGTTTGTCATCTCCTGATTTCAAAGTTCAACGAAGGACAGGCGCGATCGCAGACTGCACGGTTAACGGCGGACACACCAGTTCTCTTGTGTTTGATGATCTGGACGACGCCCAAATGTCCGCTATTCAGCCGACCCAAATCCATCGCGCCGTAGATCTCGAATTCTTGGCTGCTGACGAACAAGGTTTGTCCTTCTGTTGGACATCCTAAGCTGCGTCCAGAAAATTCAACTCACACAGGCTACATCAAAGTTATATTATCCTGCCGACGACGGTGTACGGCATCCCACATGGCCTGCTTGTCAATGCGGGGATCCAGAATAGGCAAAACTCGGTCTTGTCTTACCTCGTCAGCTTGTCAATGACGCGTGGCCAAGGCGGGATGGTCGGTCAAGGGAAGAACATGTGGCACAACGTGGAATTGAATGAATGTCAGTCGGCTCTGGTCCATGCACGCGCGAGGATGATTGACTGATCTCTCTTTCAGTGGGTGATCTGTTCATGGTGTTGTTTGACGCGGCGATCTCGAATCCCGATAGCACACCGCACGGCCAGTCCGGACTTTACTTTGCGGAGAACGGGAGCCACGTGCTGGAGGATCTGTGCGCCGTGATCTCCCAGGTCCTGTATGAACATGGAAAAGGACAGGCTCCAGCGCCAACATCATTCAGCGAGGATGAGCTCGATGCTGCTGAGTGGGGCTTCCTTGCAGCCTTGATTGGGTCCGATGCCCGATGCAGGGCGAGAAAAGGACGTGCTCTGGGCTGGAAACCCACTAAAACAACCGCAGACTTCCTAGAAAATGCTAGAGCAGTCACAGAACGTTTGCTAATGAACGGTTATGTTTGAGCTGATGCTGGACAGCCGCGCGTGCCATATATGCAGGGAAATGGTCGGTCCGTCGTTGCTTGCTTTGAGATATTCCTCGAGATACAACATATGCAATGTACATATCGTGTCCGTACGTATACATGAGCAGTCCTAGGATTACGCATCAGTTACAGTGGAACACGCCCAATGGGTAGAAAGAAAGATCAGAAAAAAGGCAATAGAAGTTTGTCTCCATAAGAGTCAGAACAGGTCTGTATGTCGTTTCATCAGACGTAGTCAAAGATGTCGTACACACCTTTCTTATAGATACAATCAACCTCCGCTCTTCAAGTCATCAAGTCTGTAACAAAGAGGACAGTAAGCATCTGCAGCAACTCGATGCAGACAAAAAAGATCAGAAAAAAGGCAATATTCGTTTGTCCTCAAACTCCGAGAGTCGGAACAGGTCTGAATGTTTTCGTCATGTTATGACCAAGGACTGAACGCACCAAAAGTGGGATGTCGGCGGCATGGCCGTGGCAACGGGGCGCCATTTCAGACGCGTTGGAGCCGATTCACCATACACCCAGTCAGCCTCATCTTCCTCTGGTTCGCCGTCACAGTCCTCCACATACACACCCACACCACCATCACTTGGTTCCACAAGTATCTCCACACCTGCAGGCGCGCGCTCTTGTAATTGAAGCTTCCGCAATGCAACGATCAGGTCATCCGCTAATGGAATTGCGTTGGGTGGATCTTCGCGGATGGGCTCCCAACCGACGGGCGGCGATCCGGGGGGTGAAATGAGGAAGTTCTTCTCCAGATCTGGAGGGCGGAGATAGTTGACATCGGGAATAGAAGAGTCATTGTCGGAGGTTGGAAGCAAGGGATTGGGATCTGCACGGAAAACGCGAAGTGTGATTTGGTCGCTGCGGGACGCGTAGGTGAGCGTCTAGAAGCAGCCGAGGAAGATACAGGTGCATACCGACCGTCCGTTTCATCAAGAACGATAGGGTCCGAGTGAATCTTTGCGGATTCAGCGTCGTCTTCGCGCGTATAGACGATAAGGATACGACTGAATCCAGGGAGCGGAACCCATCGATTTATCTCGCCATATGTTGAGAAGTGGGAGCGGAGAACATCGAGGAGACGTGGCTCGAAGAAAGTCTTGGGTAGTGAGGTGACAGCCAAAGTGTTAGTTCGCTGGACATCTTCCGCTGCAGTGGTAGAGTCGGACGATAAAAGGGAAACCATTATCCAGGTCAGTTCAAACTTAAAAACGCATATCTTGTATTCAAATGTTTGCTCTGATGAGCACGTGAGGGACAGAAGCGCGATCACGTGTGCCACCTCCAACTCACCTTACGTTTGCGTAAGTTGAAGTCTGGAAGCGCCCAAGAGTTGAGCGAATGATGCAGTAACACAAATGCGTGCACATGTAGGACAGTAAGAGTGAGATTAATAGGCTAAGTCGAAGTCGAGGCCCCTGATTGGACATTTGATCATCACAACGATGGCAGTGAGCCGGAAATGATCCGCACGCAGGATTACCTGTCCCCCACTCTTCCCCCATGTCTGCTGGGCAGCTCACCTTGCTGGAGCAGTACCGGGTTGCTTCTTCCTCTGACCTCAGTCGGTTCTAAATGTCATAGTAAACGGTCCCTCTTGTTTTGTCAGACACTGTGACTTTCACTCACTTCTGCCTTTTACAGCTCCTCCCTTCACATTCGACACGAATTCGCGTTCAGAGCTCATTGGCCTCCTTTTGAAGGATATCAAATCATCCAGAATTCTACCTAGGGGTTTGTAGACGTCGTACGCCTCTCTACTGAATTGAACACATTCACAGACAACACACTTGCACTGCTTACACTTAAGACCTTGAGTAAGACTGCTGCTGGCTCGGAAACCCTCGGAACTGCTACGAATCTGAGCGCCCTTCTTGAAATCGCACTCAGCCTACAAGAGGAGGTAGCGGCATCAGGAGAGGCTTTGAGATGCATTGGAAACGCCTTATTAGTTGAGCCTGCACGAGCAATGTTCTTGTCGAAGGAAGTGAACGGGCCCGACACCTGTGTGCATCTTCTGTCGGTTCGTATTGTCGGAACGTTGCTTTCTCGTGTATCTAAGGCTGATTGTATCCAGAAAGCCACTAACGCGGAACAAATATCTATCCTGGCTCGCATCCTTCACTTATCCACTGCCCATCCTTCACCCTTCATCGTATCCTTGGTCGAGGGCGACCAGCAAAGCCACCCTTTTGTCGATATGGTTCGCGGGAAACTCGACCTCTTAGTAATCAGTCTTCTGTCTGGCATGAAGATGGCTCGAGAAGCGATGGTCGACGTCCTCAAGTTTGCGTCCAACGTGATCATACACTATCCTAAACTGGCAGGTGCCCCGGTCGTCGGGGAGACCTGGAATCCCAAGTTAGATCTGTGTGTAATCTACATGCGCCGAGTGTCTAGGTCCCTGATCCGTTCAAAGCATACTACCGCCAATATTGCGAGTGTTCCATACATTACCACCGACCTTCCCTGCTCCGATATCACCTCCACTCACTCAAGTATTACAAGCCCTGATAAATATTCCTGTCAATCCAGCGTTGCGATCGGAATGGTATGGTGGGTCGATGGAGCTCACCGGATCGTCTTCACAACAGTCTGTCCCCACGCCAAGCACTCTCAAGGCTCGAAGGAACACTTTCTCAGGGTCCAGTTGGACGCAGACTCCCGTGCGAAGTCCGCAAGACACATTGCTCCGGGCGCATGATTTGCTCGAAAAGGCTCTTGCACACTACTTTCCGGATGTCACCCAGGCAGATGATATCGCTGTCCAAGGAAAAGTCAAAGCGGAGGGAATCCTGGACTCTCTGGACGACGAACTATCACCGCTCATCGTGTTGATCATTCGATTATGTCAAGCCGATGAGACTTCCCGGTCACGGACACGCGAATGGCTTATTCCAGCCAACCTAGACAGAAGTGCGGCGGCCGGTACTCTGGAGATGCGGTCGGACCTGCTCGGACGATGTCTCCGGTTGATGTCGAGTGTTCATTTCACACGATTGAAGGAAACTATCGGGGAGATGCTGTTTGTTGTCTGCGATTCGGATTCATCTGTGATGCAGCCTCTCTTGGCCACAGAAATGTGGTTGGATTTTTGTCTAAGAAGGGGATAGGCGATACGGACGTTGAGGCGAAAGAGGAATACGATGTTGGTGACGGTGCAGGAATCGGCCCTGCTGGTGCTAGTTCAAATGGCAAAAAAGTGCGTAGGAAGTGGTCACCTGAGGAGACGCAGATGCTGGTTGACGGGTGTAATATCGTGCGTTCAATTCATCTCTGGTGTCGTATGCTGTGTTCAATGCAACGAACTAGCATGGCGTTGGAAATTGGAAGGCTATCCTATCTGACCCAAATCTGACCTTCTCAAGTCGCTCCCCAGTCGATCTAAAAGACAGGTTGGTCGAGACGATCATGCGATGTACGATGCACTGAACTGAACCAGGTTCCGTACATACTTCCCTGAAGCCTATAGAACCCATTATCCTAACGCACGCACACATCTCCCTCCCTCGATCGCTCGAGCCCGTGCCCGATCAACTTCGCCCTCCGCCCTGGCATCGTCATCTTCATTGGACCCGATTTCCCCTACCAAGGCCAAAGCCAACCGGTCGACGCATCCTGATGGGACACCTCTGTTTCCGTTGCCAACACCGTCTCATCCACGTCGCCGGCCATTCACCCAAGAAGAAGACAACGCACTTCTAGCGGGATTCCGTAAACATGGCGCGGCATGGGCGGTGATCGCCAAGGATGCGCCTGTTTTCGCAGTTACTGGCAGAAGAAGTATGGATCTGAGAGACCGATTCAGGAATGCGTGGCCCGGCGAATACGAGCGTGCAGGCTACAAAGCTAGGCCTCGGGCTGCTCGCAAGAAAGACAACGCCGATGCTGTGGTGAAAGACGATGAAACCCAGCCACCAGAGCGCGGCCGAGGTCGAATCGGCAGATCCCACACGGATGATGGTCCGGTGCCCCCGCGAATCGCAGCGCTGAGTGCAGGACCTAGTGCCAGTGCCGGCGGAGGTCCGGTTCGGAGACGCCAGCGGGCGCATACTAGTCAGGGATTCCAGACGACATCCATGCCAGCCAGTGCCGCGACATCCGATGACGAAGGGGTGATGGGAAATGCTCACCTTATGAGCTTTGGCCGGGGTGGCGAATTTGGGTTCAGCTTCGCCATGCCGGCCACTGAGGAGTCGGCTTTGGTGGGTGGGATGCATAAACTTGATGTCGCATCGCCGGCCAATGCGAGCGAGCAAGACGAAGCAATGCCTGATGTGACTCCTTCGCCGTTGTCCTCTCCGCCATCGCTATCGTCTCCAGCAGCGGGGCTAGCCCCGAGCAAACTGCAGGCCCAGATATTACATCAGCAGCAGGTGCACAATCTCGGTGCAATGCAGCAGCCAGGAGAGACCATCGGGCGCAGTGCATGGGGAACGCAGGATTGGTTAAGTGCAAATCCAAGGCTAGATCCATCGTACGGTACAGGGACGTTCCGTTCGCCGTTTTCTCCGTGGGACACGAGCGACACTACGGGTGATGCCAGCGGACCATTCTTCGACGTGTCTCACAGCGTCCTAGAGCGATATGATCTTGCACCTGCGCATCACGTGCATCATCATCATCACCACAGTCCAGGGCAGTCGGCAGCCTCCACGCCCCATGGATTCTCGTCACCGGCTCTGTCTTTCCATTCTGCGTCACTGTCACTCAGCGATGTGCACACATCGAGTGAAACCGGAACCGTGGATGGGGACTGGGACAGTGTGTTCGATGAACAGCTTTCAAACACCGGAGAGTACGAATCTGAGCCGGGAGGAGGAACGTCGAGTTGGGGCGGTGGGTTCCGGGGGTTCACGCACCACGTGAATACAGCAGGGGATCTTATATTCGGGGCCAGGACTCATCAGCCACCGTGGAGTGGCTTTGACTTGTGGACCCGGCCCGGGGCCTAGCTGGGATCGCTGAAGCCCCAAGGGGAGGCAAGTTGGAGGAAGATACGGGCCCTGATCCTGCCGAAGAAGACAAAGTGGGATTGTTCCCACTGGATGATCTTGTCGACCTTCCGAATGATCCGCCAGATTCCGAAATGGATGGAAACGCAGTAGACTCGTTTGAACCACCTGGCACGCCACAGACACAAACGCGAACGGTGCACATCCACCACCATCACCATCATCATCATCATTACGCAAATGCTGCTGCAGCAGCTCGTTCCACGTCTGTCCCACCAGACCTGCCGCCGACTGGGCTAGATCCAACACTTCTTGCTAACCAGAATTTGCCGTTTTTGGATCTGCATTACAACGCAGCTGGGCCTGCGTCCACATTCCAGCAGATGCATCTAGAGGGATGGCAAGCACTTGATCTGGCACGAGCCAGCTCATCGTCAGGAATTTCTCCCGCTGTATTCTCACTTCCCGTCGCTCCACTTGCACCGCCACCAGCCACGAGTGCTTTGTACAAACAGGCCCCGCCTCGCCCGTTGATGCGCAGCGTCAGTGGCAGTGGTCATGCCCATGGAATGAATCAGCCCGTTACCAGCACCAGCATTAACCCCGCCACCAGACACCAGCGACGTCAGAGTGCTGCGAGCGTTAGGCCGCAGGATGTGCTGTTGCAACCCGTTGCTCCAGGGGCAAGCTTGAAGGGCAAGAGGAAGCGAGCCAGCTGGGATGGTGGCGCCTGGTAGCTTTGATCCTCGCCTTTTCCCTATTCTGAGTCATCATTCTCATCCACATTGTCGTATCACTGCATTTCATTTGCACCCTCAACTCGTTTTAGCTCTCACTATCTCATCTTCCTCTACTTACAGTCTCAACGCATGCCACAGTCATTGACCAATTCATCGGATTCTTACGTGTATGGTCGCAAGATGCCCGATGAAGGACGTTGTGTCGAAGCAGCAACGCCGGAAGTTCAAACCAAGGGCTTGGGCAGAGAGTTTGCACGTGACTGGTTTCATGACAAGCCTGGACAGCAAACAACGCTGCTTGTTCGAGCCGATCAGACCGACAACGAGTGCGTACTCAATCGAGCATTTCTCGGACGGGTATAGGAAAATTGGGGGTCGCGGACGGGAGCTGGGGCTGAGAAGCAGGGGGGATGAAAATCGAATCGGCAGATGGACTGGCCCATAGTGCCCGAGGGCGCCGACTGACAAGTGCGCGCATGATAAGACAAAATACTGAGATTGTGCAGGCCGTTGTACATGTGACTTTGGGCATGCTTTTCGGCTGCTTTTTTTTGTAGCAGTCGAGAGGGAGGCCAAAAGTGGAGCGGAAGAGTATGAAATAGCTGAGCGAGGCACAAGATTACAAAGGCACGGGAGTCGGCACACGGCGGGTGAATATATTTTGAATCGATATCGGAATCTTTTTGGCCGAAACATGGGCCAAATCTTCGTCGCCTGGCAACGCCGGTTCCGCTCTCTCTCCCATGTCTGCTGGGCAGCTTACCCTGCTCGAGCAGTACCAGACCGCATCCTCATCTGACATCCAACCGGTCCTCAATGCGATTGTAAATGGTAATTCTTCTTTGGTCAGGCACCCGGCCTTCGCTTATTTGCCGCTTTCCACAGCTCCCGCTTTCACCTTCGACGCGGAGTCGCGTACACAGCTCATCGGTTTACTTCTGAAAGATCTCAAGTCGTCTAAGGGCAGGATATCCTCGAAGGGTTGGTCAAATCCGTGCATTCGTCCATTCAGTTTTCACCCGATACATTGGCAGACAACGGACTTGCCTTGCTCGCGCTGAAGAACTTGGGCAAGAACCCCACGGGCTCTGAATTACTCGGGAATGCGACAAACCTGACCGTCCTGCTCGATATCGCTACCTCTCTCAAAGACGATCCTGACGCATCATGTGAGGCTTTAAGATGCATCGCCAATGCAATGCTGCTCATAGAACGTGCTCGAATCGCCTTTGTGTCGAAGGAAGTGAATGGGGGAGATATCTGTGTAAATCTTCTGCAGGTGCGCGTACACGGACACGGATTTCTCCCTGGGAAGACTGACATGATCCCAGAAAGCGACCAACGCCGACCAGATATTTATCCTGGCTCGCATTCTTTTCTTATCCACTGTACACGCCTCACCCTTTATTGTATCCTTGGTCGAGGATAAGCGCCACGGCCATACTGTTGTGGACGTTGTTAGCGGCAAACTCGATCTCTTAGTAATCAGTCTTCTGTCTGGGACGAAGATGGCGCGGGAAGCGATGGTCGACGTCCTCAAGTTCGCGTTTAACATTCTCATGCACTATCCTAAGCTGGTCGACCCCACGGAAGGATTGAAGGTCATCGGGGACGCCTGGAGTTCCAAGTTAGATCCGTATGTCATCACCATTTGTCTAATGCGCTTGTTCCTGATTCTGTGCAAAGCATTTTGCCGTCGTTATTGCGCGTGTTCCATGCCCTGCCACCGACGTTCCCCGCTCCGATAGCGCCCCCGTTGACCCATGTCATACACACACTGATCACCATTCCGGTGAGCCCGGCCTTGCGATCGGAATGGTTCGGAGGGACCCCGGCCTCTAGTGGATCGTCGTCACCGAAAGCAATTCCTGTGGTCAAAGCCAGGCGAAATGCCTCCTCCGGCTCCAGTCGGACTCAATCTCCCGTGCGAAGCAATGGCAGCGGTGTCGCCGGCTCTCCCAAGCCCAGTACTTTGGACCGGGCCTTGTCGGTACTTTCGGCCGGTCGGTTGTCACGATCTCCATCGCCTATTCCCCCTTCCAAAGGCCCCAAGATACGTTAGTGCGGGCTCACGACTTGCTTGATATCGCGCTGTCGCATTACTTTCCGGATGCGACCGATGCAGACGATATCAGTGTGCGGGAGAAAGTTAAGGCGGAAGGCGGCTCGGATTCTCTGGATGACGGGCTTTCCCCACTCATCGTACTCATCACCCGACTGTGTCAAGCGGACGAGAATGCTCGAACACGAACGCGGGATTGGCTCATTCCCACAGACCTCGATCGAAGTGCGGCGGGTGGGAATCTGGAGACGCGGACAGACACACTGGGCCGATGTCTTCGACTGATGTCCAGTGTCTATCACTCCCGTGTCAAGGATTCGATTGGGGAGATGCTCTTTGCCATCTGCGATTCCGACGCGTCGGTCATGTCAGCTCTGCTTGGCTACGGCAACGTTGCTGGCTTCTTGTTCAACAAGGGCATCATGGCTGCGCCACCTCCACCGAGCGGAACGAGCAGTGCAGCTTCGGCCGTCGAGGCCGCCTCGGCCGATAATATCAACCCGATCACAGGCACAGCACAAGCTCCTCGACCACCAGAGCCCGAGATGACCCAGGAGGAAAAGGAACAGGAGATGGAAAAGCTCTTTGTGTTGTTTGACCGCCTGGAGAGAACTGGGGCGATTCCTCCCAGCCAAAATCCTGTCCGCAAGGCCATCGAGAAAGCGGCTAGCGGTGCTGTCCCTGAAAGTAAACCTGATGATGGCGACGATGATTGAACGACGTCTCTCCGATACCCGTATCCTATCTCACACTCTTTTTCTTGCTGCATATATTATATACATTTAATGTCTTGTATATCTACGAACGCAATGTCACGACTGTAAAGGCATCTTGATCAAGTTGGTATCTCTCAGATAACTCCATCTGATCTGATCAGCAGTTATTCACGTGAGACAACAATCCTTGTTCCATCCCACTGCCAGGACCCATGAATCGGCGGGCCAACAAATCCAAAAAGGTCTATCGCATATTCACGCGTCTTCCCGCCGTCATTCAACAAGGTTTCACGACAGGTTCCAAATGTCCGTCTACGTCCCGCCCATCCTTCGGCTGTAGCGCGTGCAGCACGCATCCCAGAACGCGAGAACTCCGAGTGCTTCATCCAGGATAGCCAATTGTGGGGAGTGATGACACCGTCATGTTATCAGGCTCGTGTCCAAGGCCATTTAGACACGTAGTAGTGTGTGCCACGGGCGTGGCGGACAAGGTACGCGCGGGTCACGATTGTCCGTTCGTCTCATTGACTGCCGCTGACGCGTCGAGAGCAGACTTCTCTATTTAAACTTGCGCTTGAGCTCGGTGCGAGCAGCGTCAGCGCGTTCACGGACCGTGTCACACATCTCGTTGCAGAGGCACCTGGAGGGCCGAAATACCAGGTGCGTATTGACTCTGAGTGCGAAGGACATCATTCACTCCTGCCAGTGTGCGTTGGAACGCAAGATTCCCATCTTACAGCCTTCCTGGATTCTTGAAAGCCATCGTATTTGGCAGCACGGCGACGATGTCGATCTCGACGAGGTGTGTATGTTTGTGCGTGTCTGAACTTGCCTCATAGTATGGAGTAGAGTGTCGCCATACATCGTCTTCCGATATTCTCCGGAGTCACATTGTGTATATCTGGCATAACTGACCTAGTTCGAAGGACGAAAATTAGCAAGCTAATCAATCAGCACGGAGGAACGTATGTCAAGAATCTAGAACGACCTGTGTGTGTCACGCATCTGCTATGCTCGGGCGAGGACGAAACAGAGAAGATGCGGTACGCAGAGAAGTTTAATGAACGGGGGGAGGCAAAGCCACCAATTCAACTGGTATGGGAGGAATGGTTCTGGGATTGTGTCGAGTTCGGTGGTGCGCATGCTTCTCAATGACGACGCAAATATCTCAGCTTTTTAGGTCGTTTCGACGAGACTCGCTATCAAGCACGGCTGCCCAGACCAGAACGGCGAGGTGCGCTCTGCTCTGTGCAATATCAGGCGAAGTGACATTGTCTGATTTGTACAGTCACGACGGTGATCTCTGAGGTCAACGTCGAGCCGACCCCTGTGGAACTTTCAAGTGCTTACGACGAAGAAGGCGAGGAAGATGAAATCGTGCAGGTCCAGCGCTTGCCTGCTGTCACACTACAAGTGTGGGGCAGTTTGCTCAAGAAGCGCGGATACGAAGTTGCCGGGAGTGGCTTGATGCTCAGCCCTGGCAAGGCGAGGGAACTGGTTCTGAAGCGACGCCGCGAGCAAGCGAAAGAGGCCGAAGAGACATTGGCTGGAGAGGGCAGAGTGTACTGTCTAGTTTCCGACGAGCGAATTCCCTGGTGGTTCCCCGAGCTGGATCAGTTCCTCCCGAGAGTGTCACTGCAGGTCCCAGTCGGATACCGTTTGCTCGTGCGGCGAGTTCGAGAACTCCTGTCAATCACACGGAGCCCCAGGCTGTTGAGGGATCCAAGAACAATGTGCCTGGAGTCTTTTCTGGATTGACAATCCTACTCCGGGGAGAGACAGATACGAATAAGGTGCAAGAAGCAGTTCACCAAGCCGGGGGAACTCTGGTTCATGATTCAGAAACGGCGGATTTCATCGTCGTTCGGTTGGTCAGGTGTGTGGCGATCCGTTGCACGATCTGTATTCGGGCTAAAATGAATAGCGGAAGTGCACTTTATCGCGCGGAAACCTCTGAAAGGCTGCAAGAACGATACAGAACAGATTGCTGGCTGGAGCACTGTCTTTTCAAGGAAGCACTTTGTGACGTGGACTCGAATCCCTGTTTTGCGCCACTGGATATAGAGACACCCGTCCCAGGTATGTGATTTGCTAATTCTCATCTCCCGAATTACGAACCGAGTATTCTAGATGCAGACAAGATCGTTTTCAGCTTTTCGGGACTGGACGCTGCGGAGACATGTTGGATCCAGCGACTTGTCAAGGCTTTAGGTACGATGATTATCTGTGTGCTTCTATTCGCCCATAGCAATGGCAGGCGTGACTCTGGCGAATGTTTTCTCACGGCAATCGACGCATCTGCTCTGTCCTTCGGCGGCAGGAAGCAAGTTCCAATATGCTATGCAGTGGAAAATACCGGTTGTAGACATGGGTTGGCTGTTTGAGATGAGGCGGACAGGCGTTGTGCCATCAGTGCAAGCCTATCTCGTAGATGATCAGCAAACAGTCAAGGAGAAGAAGAGTGAGATCCAAGAAATCACTAAAAGTTGTGGTGCGCTCATCCGTGCGATACCGGGTCGCGACTCATTTCCCGACAGACAGTCAAGAGGAAGGAGTACTGCCGCCTCAATCTCGTTCTGTCTCATTTGAAGAAGTCGGGCTTGGGCCAGCGCTTTCCTTTGGCAAAGCACGGGGTCTGTCGATAGAACCACCGAGAACCCCCAGTCCGGTGAAACGACATCAGTCTACACCGGCGGAGTCATCCAAGAGTGGTTCAAATCGATCACTCGTGAGACGAACGACAAGCACTGCCGCTCCCCGTGCTGGAGTGCTATCCTCGTCTCCGAATGCAGTCGTGCCTTCATCGGTCTCGCCCTCACCACTTCGAAGAGGTGCAAGCGTATCTCCGCCTAAAATGTCGGAAGAACGTGCGCGAGTTTTGCAAGAGAGCATGGTTTCGCTGCTTGGGAAACGCCCAGCCACTCCAGAGGATGCGACGAGTAGTCGAGCAGCCAAACGAGGTCGACCGGCCCGGCAACCGCAATCGCGCCAGCCCTCGGATGCCTTGCCGGTGATGGTCGTCGACAAAACCGTTGTGAATAACGAGATGATATTCACTGGCAGTCAAGTGACGTATGAGCCATTAGAAGGGCTCAGTGTGGGAAGCGCAGATGAGCAGAGTCTGCAAGTTTTGTACGAGGATCCGGCTCAGCTTGCTGAGCAGCAGCGCCTGGCAAATTTGTTGGGTGCTTCGATGGAGAACGGGAAAAAACGGCCGCGGAGGACAACACGGAAAGGGACTCGCTAGCGAATATGTAACATATCCAAGCATTCAGATCTTCTATTCTGCCATCTATGCCGCGCACTTATTGGACAGTACATTATTTTTAACTAATCTCCAAGTGGGAGGAGCGAGTGTCTTGACATCTTTTCAGAACGAAGAGTAATGGATACATATGTGATGGTTCTATGACATGTACAAATTGGTATTAAACTTCGTCCTCGGCTTCGGCTCTGGTCCCAGAGTCATCTCGTCAAAGCCTTCGAGCAGTTCATCCAATTGCACATCTGGGAAGTCGGCCTCTTCTTCTTCCTCATCTTCATCCCCGACATCGGCGACACGCTCTGATGTCTCCTCAATCGCATCAACATCCATGGCGAATTGTGCATGCTTTCCTCTCCGTTTTCCACGATTTCCACTCGACCCATCCATGGCAACATCTCCAGAGCTCGGGGCTGGATTAGAAGCCCTGTACAGATTGACCGCAGAACGCATCTCTGGATCCTCCTCCAACTCCCGCAAGAACATCTCGTAGTCCTCATTGACCTTCTTTTGATCTCGTCCTCCCATGCGACCAACGATGCCTCGTCCGCTGCCCGTTTCTCCCTCCTCGCCAGCTTCCTTTCCAATCGACCTCAGGCGCCAGTTACGAGACTTGTTCTTCTTTCTCCTGTTCGGATACGTCTTCTTGACGAGAATGACGTCGGGCAAATGCTCTGCTCGCAGATTCGCGTAATCCTCCGAATTGAAGTTGGCATTGGTCAGATGGTATCCGAGAACAGTGTCCCCAGGCTGCAGAATCCCTCCGAGGTGAGTTCGCGTGTGGTATATTTGCTCCGCTCGGCCACCCGTTCCGTCGTAATCCATCTCGGTGTCTTCCAATCCCCCTTTATGTGCTCTGAACGCACCGGCCAAAGCGACCTGGGCATCTGCAAGCATAAACTTCCCTCGCGTCCGTCCATCCGCTTCAATATCCAGCACCGTGAACTCCACGAGATCCGAGACGGTGGCGAGAGAGTCGAACGGCGTGCGCCAGAACACGTGTGTCGGCACTTCCGCTGTTTGCAGCGTGGAAGGATCCATCAGCTGCAGGGAATTCCCTACTCGTGTGCAGACAACGAGTTGCGTGATGTTGCTCATTTGGCGGGCGAGCTTTTGGGGGATGCAGATCAGGTCGTCTTTGCATACGGGTGCGATTTCGACCGAATACGTGAATTTGTAATTGGCAGTGTTGGTATGTGTGTCAGAAGACAGCAGTTGTTCGGAAGATTTAGAGCTGGAGAGAGATGTGAGTTTAGGAAAACCCATGTGCAAACGACTCAACCCACCGGACAGGCACTACTCCGTTCAGAAATTCGACCATTTTGATTGCGTGACTGCGCTGGCTGTAGAAGAAGTCCAGCCCGTCCTTCATCTCCTTGACTGAGATTGTGTCTTTTTGAGCGCCGTGCTTCAGGATGAGTTGCTCCAGGAACAAGAACGTCCGTTTGTGTGGGACTTTTTGTCGTACTTGGACGAGCGCTTTCCATGTGTTCTTGGCAGCCAGCTTGGCACAATCCGGGCACTGTCCGTGCTGAACAAGATATTCGAGTTCGAATGTCTGCTCGAGAATGGTGTTTGTGAGCACCTGCAACGGGAATGTATCAGGATCTGTAGGGCACCGGCTGGTCTCCATCACCGACCTCCTTCTGGATTGTCATCGACACCCGCAAACGTTTCGAGTGGGGCTCCGTCCAAATAAAATGGGCCTCTGTCAGTCGGACCTTGTTCAGACCTTTAAGTTTCCTTAGGCATATCGAGAGCAGTTCCGAGGATTCCGGTCGTGCGGGCGTCCAAGTTTGCGGCGGGGACAGGAATCGTTCACAGTTGCGGCAGAATGACACGGACGCTGGGATGGAACCTTCAGATCGTGTCTCTAATTCTCTGACAGCGGCACGTACCTTGCTTGGGAATGCCCTCCGTGATATCCACACTGTTTCATCAGCCATTTTTGTACCTGATTCCATGCGAGTCGACTCACGTATTTCGCAAGCATGCGACACACAGATTGGCAGAGTTCGGGGTGATGGGTGTTCCTACATGCGACAAATTCAGTGAGAGTGCGAGAAGGCGTCCGATCTTACAAACCGCAATCGGCGCAGAGGATTTGGTGGACGGCGGGTCCAGGGACGAATTCCATATCGATCCAAAGGTCCGGGAGAGTATTAGGTAGGAGGGAGGGATGCTTAGAGGTGAAGGCGGAGCTTATATATCGATTAAGATCGTCGGCGCAGTCACCGAGGAATGCTCAGCACGGAGCCGATGCAGGAAAAAATCAGGCAGCGATCGCTTGGGCAGATGCGTCATCCAATGTCACGTAATCGGTTGTGAGCAGTGATTGGCGTGCTGAAACGTTGGTTGGTCAGCAACCTTTTACTACACACTTGACCGCAAGAATCGAAGAAAGAATACGATCTCCAGAAAACGACCATGCGGATTGACCAAATTATGTACAGTAGAGAAAACCAAGGACAGCCGGTGTTACTGATACATGCGTGCGAGTGAATGAGTTGGTACAGTAGAGTAATATATATTTAGCAAGACGACTACCAGCCAGAACGGTGGTAAGTTTCGCTCGTATTAGCCCAGCTGTAGTTCCGAACAAGCTTCTTCTGAGCCTGTGGACCGTGCAAAATCTGGTCCATCGGCAGCAGCGGCAGCTCGTCTCGACGTTCGACTCCGGGCGGTCGTTCGGTGAGTTTGACGAGATTCTTCTCGTGGGGGATATGGACAGTGCTTTTCGTTCTCCGAGGCACAGGCCCAAGCAGGTCGTTCCGACTGAGTTTGCGTTGTCTGAGAAGATTTGCGCGCAAGCTTGCTGACATTTCGTTCTGCAACATGGTTCGCCGAGTCGTGCGCGGAGTGGATGGTGGAACAGGGGTTGGCAAGGGCGCGACTGGGAATCCGACGGCCACAGTCGCCATCGAGCGGTTCGGAGGTGACTGCGCCACGAAATCCTGCTTGACGTTGTGATTGTTGGCAGCAGACGCCCAAGGAACGACACCAGCCACTTCGTAGAGTCTCCTGCGCTCAGCTGCAGTGTCGGTTGTTTGAGCTTTGGCCTGAATCGCGGTTTGCTCTGCTAAAATACGCAGCTTCTCCTGCGCAACACTCTTGGAGAGTGGCAGGTCATCGCCTGAATTCGACGCCCGGCCTTTGCCCTTGTCACGCCCGTCCGCATCAGACTCGTCGTCATCAAATTCGACTTCCGCCGGTGGCCCTTTTGGTCGATATCCTCCTGTGCGTCCATTCGTCACAACAGGCCCTGCAACGGAACTCTTGCCTAGCGAGCCGCTGACCGGCGTTCCTGCAAAATTGGGGACAGCGCTGCTCGACGTCGCACGCGTCACTGCCGGTCGCCGGCTGGTCGAGGGCGCACGAGAATGAGTCAAGGGTGGTGTTTCTTTAGTAGGGTGTGGTATTGTTTCTCGTTCTTGGGCCGGGGCCGGGGCCGGGGGGATAGGCGGCAATGGCGCACGTGTCATCGCTAGCCCTAATCCGCCGAATCCGCCAGCAAGTCGATGTCTGGGCGTTTGGGGAACCTGCTGCTCCGGTGCTGGTGGCATCTGCTGCCCGATCTTCTCTTGCTGCTGCTGCCAATATTCCGCTGCCTGGCTGCGACCCTGTGCGAGCAGTACACTCAAACCGCCGGGACGCTGGCTGAGCTGTGTCAGGTTCTCGTAACTCTTCCGGGGTGCTTTGGCGAATAGGTCGTGTTTCCGTTGTTCCTCCATCAGCGCATCAGAAATGCTTGCAAGCGTCGTTGCGCTCATCGTTGCCTTCAATGCTCGGGCCGTTCGGGCGTTCTGGTCTGCTGTTGTCAGCTGATATTTCGTCTGCGCTCCGCGTCCATGATTGAGCCGGCTTTGTCCGTTCACCAAAGTAGGCAGATGCCCCGTAGAGCGATGCATCGGACGCAGTCCAGAGGTAGCCGAATGCCGTGGTTCTGTGTCGTCTGTACTGCGACCTCGGGAATGGGTAGGGCGGGCAGGAGCAGGGTCAATTTCGATCTGAGGATCAGCCTCGCTTTCATCCTCCCATTCACCATCCTCTTCCGGCACCACACTTTCGTTCACCACGCTCTCGTTCACGGCACTATCCTCCTCATCACTCCAATCGCCTTCTTCGTCATCACTTGTCGCAAGTACGATCATCTTTCGCCCCGACCCCAACGCCTGTTTTGCGACCATCGCCTCGGCTGCGGCCAGATTGGTTGACGGCTGAGGTAGCTTATTGAGAGCAACACGTGATCGAGAGCGTGAACTGGAGGCCGTTGCCCGCCGAGCCAGGCCACGCATGGCACCTTTACCACGTGTCCGAACATGCACCTGCGACGAGGCAAGCGAGCTCTCAGAGCGTGTATCGTCAGCGTCCACATGCCGGCTAGAAGATGCTTCCCGTTCCGGCCGGCGTGTTGATGCCTGCATAGAACCAGATAAGGAACGCGAGGGTAGGGTAATCAGATCTTGACTGACCTCAAGACCACCCAAGAATGGCGCTGAGACAATCCGAGGGGGGCCGGCTGGCGGTTTGGGCGCCGGAGGCTGTACTGGCTGCTTGGATGGCCCTTGCTGCTTAGATGGCCCTTGCTGTTTGATTAACGGAGGTTGATCTCGGTCCACCACACTTGCCGCCCTAGACCGAACTCTTCCCCGGGCAACGTCACCAGTATCACCGAGCCGTTCCTGGTCTCCTTTCTGCTTCCCCCGCTCTTGAGAGCTGTCACTACTCGAATCTGAACTCGATTCTAATCCCAAGAGGAATTTGCCGGCCCTGCCGAGCTTGGTTGGCTGGCAGTCCTGGCCCCCAATCGGCAGGTTATGCGTAGATTTCGGTAGTAGGGATGAACCCGTAGCAGAACATGACGAAGACAGTGCGGATATGACTCCGGGTGATCCCATGCCACGCGCGGCGGATCGTGACAAGAAAATTGCTTGTGACGGATTGCGTCCAGTTGCTGGGTCCACATTGGCTGTAAGCTTGGCGTTTTCGAAAGAAGTAGCTGGGTCAGAAGGAACCGCCGCTTCAAGACTGATTGGTGACGCAGCGGGCAAGACCGGTGATGCTGGCGGTGTTGGATGAGGAGTGAGATTGGGCGTAGCGTCGAGGATAACGACGCGGGGAACAGTGATGCCATGGTCAACGGTTGTATCGGTAGCTTGTGCCGCCAAAGTAGAGTTAGTGCCTGACAAACTGCTAGTAATGGGTGCGGGGTAGCCTTGCTTCTTCGGCTCCTTCTTGGCGTTCATCTCGTCGTCCTTCGTAAGCTTCTCAGAAAGCTCCGGGACGACGATTTCGCGTATGAACTGCCCTGCTGTCCGCACGGGGGCAACCAGCTCTATTCGAGTATCGATTAACAAACGATGAAACCAAGGCAGGGACAAAGCAACACACTGAGATCGGGGAAAAAAGGCGAAGCAACGCTCTCCCTCGACCAGCGCGAAGAATCCGAGTCGCTCGAGTGACGGGCGCTGCTATTACTTGACTTGGAGCGATTTGAGTCATCGCTGCACACCGACTCGGGCGTCGGTGGCCAGGTCGGAGCAAGTAACCCACTGCCACCCTGTCGTTGCACCGAATGCCGAGAGGCCAAGCGCCATGAAAGGTTTTCAAGGCGGCGCCCGTTCTGTAGTGAATCCTTGCATTTTGAAAATACTGCATACGTGGGGAAAACAAAGTGAATGGAGCTTTTTGCAACAGGAGAGGTGTGAACGTACCAGACCAGAGCTGTAGTGCGTCCCGAGTGTCGAGTCCGTTGGGAACGACCGCAAGGACGGGAGCGGAGGCCTGCTGGCCCTTTGCGGCCATGGCAGCAATGCAGGTATGTGGCAATTATCAAGTTGGGAACGCACGGGTCTGGTGATTTCCCGGACCGTGCGATCACTTGCAAGCACTCGGCCCGATGTGCCGACTTGTACCTGATCCGTACTCGCTGGGGGCACCTGACTGCTCAGCTGATCGCACTGCATGTATGAAAACAGGTAAATTGCCAGGGCCAGCAAAACGTTGGAATTGTCGACTTTAAGTTTCTTACGCTCGAATCGTCCTTACCACCTCTCAGGAAATCGATTCATCTTATCAATCAGGACAGAAATCCCGAGAAAACGCCGCTTCTGGGATGTGACTCGTGGGACGAGTTCATGTGACCGTACGTGTAATCCGTGACCTGGCGCGTATCCACCATGCCTCCAACGCAGAAGACCCCCAAAAGCTCTCAGCCGGCCGTCAAGGACATCCGCTCCTTCTTCAATAAAGAATCATCATCTACTCCACGATCCCAGGTGGGTACCCTGGCAAATCGCTCTGCACAATGATCCCACCTTTGCCCCTGCTAGAGAGCGCGACATGATGAAGTTATTGAGATTAGTACGCTCCTTCCCTATTCATGTATCCTCCGCTGATTCTTACAAGGTGATAATGAAGCTCAGTGAGCATCCTCCATCTTTGAGTCCCAGATTGTCGATTTTGAGAATCATAGCCCGTCTCAGGCAGTGAAAAAGTCAGTTTAGTGTGCGTCGTGTGTAGGAGTTTATCCTGCTTAATTCTCTTTAGCTCAAAGGTGGCCCTGAACACTGAGCCGGTTCCGGCTCTCGAGTCCTCGGCAAGCGCAAGATTCCTTTCTACTTTGTGGGCTGCTCACGCACTTCTAATTCAGCACCCTGTGCCGGATAAGCCGCTAACTGCACGAAAATCTGTCAGTCTTTGCCAGATCATCTCTTCTCGAGTACTAAATGTCAGATTGTTAGGCTCCTGTGCCAGTCACCCCCATGGATATTAGTAGTGACGATGAACCGGTCACGAAGAAACGCTCCAACGCGACCGCACTCTTTTCGAGCGAGGATGAAGAAACGCGACCTAGGAAGAAGGGTGTACCGGCCGTGCGCTCCAAGCCGAAGGCTCGTCTTCCTGAAGCTGCAGACACGTCCGTAAGCGACGAGGAGCATTTCCCGGTTCCGAGACCAACTGCCCGAAAGCCAAGCGCGTTGCTCTTGTCCAGCGAAGAGGAAGATGAGGTGCCTCCGAAATCAAAGCCTAAACTGAGGGCGCCCGTCGCTAGCGGCAGCAAGTTCAAACGCCACTCATCAAGAGTCCAAGACGAAGAGTTCATTGTCTCAGACGAGGAGGACAGGGTCGGTCATAAGAACGGCCCTGCAGTCAAATCCAAGGCTACTCCCAAGGCTAGTTCTTCAGTATCAAAGACAAAAGAGGTCGAAACTGGGAAACCTAAATTCAAGTACGTCTCAGGTACATTCTACATTAGCGACGCACAGTTGTCACTGAATGAGCTCAAAGCTGGGCTGCCGCCAAAGCTGCGAAATCAGCAGGTCCTTCGGCACCAGGCTCGAAAACAGTACCGGACGGGTCACCAGACGCTCTGGCCGGACTTGCGTTCGTCTTTACCGGGGAGCTGAGCAGCTTCTCGCGTGACGAGGCCAATGATATTGCAAAGCGATATGGCGGGTCAGTGGACATGCATCCTCATCTTCGCGTGGATTGACAACAGTTACAACAGACGCGTTGTGGGTCAACCGTCGAGTAAGACAAACTATGTCGTGTTGGGTGATAATGCTGGGCCCTCAAAGCTGGCCGCGATCAAGAAGCACAGATTGGCGACTTTGACGGAGGACGAGTTTTTGAATCTGATCGCGACGAGGAAAGGGACAGGAAAGTTGGATGATAAGACGAAAGCCAAGATGGAGAAGGAAAAGCAGGCGATCGAAGCTAGCGCGAAAGAGATGGAGAAGCGCGAAAAGGTGGTCAAGAAGAAAGAAGGGTAGGCACTCTTGAAGTTCTCTCGCTTCATCTGCTGATCTTGTCCAGCCCGAGAGCAGTAGATCCCTCGTCGCAGCTGTGGACTACTCGATACGCACCGCAGAATATGAAGGAGATATGTGGGAATAAGGCACAAATCGAGAAGATGCAGCAATGGTTGAAGGATTGGTGCTTCAACACGATTCTGCGAGAATCGCTTCTGACTCATCATTTAGGCCAAACAGCTTGAAGAGTGAATTCCGGAAACCGGGCAAGAATGGCATGAATATATTCCGCGCCATCCTCATCACCGGTCCACCGGGAATTGGCAAGACGACTAGTGCACATCTGGTGGCGAAACTGGAAGGTTTCACCCCCATCGAACTGAACGCCAGTGATACGCGAAGCAAGAAACTCGTCGAGGTATGTTCGAGCTTTACCTCCAAGCACCAACTGAAACCAGCGACTGACCATGCGCAGAATGGGATGAACATCAACAACAAGTCATTGGACGGATATATTGCCGGTGCCCGCGACAGCGACAACGTGCAGATCACTGACAGGACGGTGCTCATCATGGACGAAGTGGATGGTATGTCTGCTGGGGACCGAGGCGGTGTTGGTGCCCTCAACTCGTTGATCAAGAAGTCCAAGGCCGGTGGAATCTCTTGCTGATCCACACGCGGTCTGATGAATGACTGTTAGATTCCTATTATCTGCATTGCAAATGACAGAGGAGCGCAGAAGCTCAAACCGCTCATGTCTACGACTTTTAACATGAGCTTTCAACGTCCTCAAGCATCGATGATTCGGTCCAGGATTATGACCATCGCCTTCAAGTGAGCGACGCGTTTTCATGAACGCAGCGAGAGATGAATCATATCAGGGAGAAGCTTCAAATCCCAGCCAACGTCGTCGATCAGTTGGTCGCAGGATCCCAGTCGGATATCCGTCAGATCTTGAACATGCTTTCAACGTGGAAACTGTCGAGTAACACAATGTCCTTCGATGAAGGCAAGACGTTGTGAGTAGTCCGTTTTGTTTCTTTGGACTCAACCAGGAACTTCTCTCAGAACAAAGATGAACGAAAAGTACACGATGATGAGTCCTTTCGACATCACTTCCAAGATGCTGGGCCCGTACATGTTCTCAGCAACGGCGCGCGAGAGTCTGGGGGACAAGATGGAATACTACTTCCAGGATCATTCATTCATGCCATTGTTTATCCAGGAAAACTACCTGAAAACAGAGCCTGCGCGACTGCGTAGCTGGGATGGACCGATGAAGCAGGTAAAATGTCTTGAGCTGATGGATCGGGCGGCCTCATCAATATCGGATGGCGACCTCGTGGATGCGTTGATTCACGGGTCTGTGATTTATGTATCCCTGTTTCTGCTCTCATCCCTTGTTAGACCAGAACAGCACTGGGCTCTGATGCCGCTGCATGCGGTCTGCTCGACCATCCGTCCAACATCTTTTATGTATGGGACAGGCGCTCATTACGGAGGGCAGAACGGGTTGTCCTTCCCTCAATGGCTAGGCCAGAATTCCAAGCAGACGAAGCTGAACAGGCAACTCGGTGAGGTCCAGGTCCGGATGCGACTCAAAGTATCTGGGGACAAGAACGAAATCCGGCAGTCGTATATCCCGGCATTGCACCCACATATCGTTCAGCCGTTGGTTGATACCGGAGCTGTGAGTGCCATACCATGCGTCCCTGATTGTATATAATGTCTCACACGCTATAGAGTGCTGTCGAAGAAGTGATCGAGCGGATGGACGAGTACTATCTGACGAAAGAGGACTGGGATACGATTGTCGAGCTCGGTGTTGACGAGAAGAAAGATGACGCTGTACTCAAGAGGATATCCACTGCGACCAAGACTGCGCTGACGAGAAAGTGGGTTAAATCGTCAACTTGCTGGATTGTGATCGACTGTCCCACAGGTACAATGCGTCGGACCACCCCATTCCATTTTACAAGGCTACTGATCTGGGTAAAGCACCCAAGAAGCTTGGGGTCGGCCCGGCTCCTGACATCGAAGACGCTTTTGAGGTCCGTTTCATTCGCTCTGGTTTCACTCGTGTCAAATCCCGTTTCTCAGATGGAAGATGATGTTGCTGAGCCTTCAGATAACGAGGATAATGGGGACGATATCTCCAAGGACAAGCTCATCAAGGCACCCAAGAAAAAGAAGGCACTGGCGGGTGCTTCAAAAATAGTCGCTCCGAAGCCTGGGCCGAAAGCCAAGACGAAGAAGTAGAGGTCTTTTATCTCTCATCCTATCATAGCAATCATTACGTATCTTCCATATAAATTATGCTTGATGTGATTTCGAGACATTCACGCTTGTCGCAGGCGGGATAACCAGCCTTTGGCACTATCAGCAAGGCCAAGGCCTTTCGTGTGTTAGTGTTTTATATTTGTGTTTGATTTCTGCGATTTTTACATTCAAGCATGCATGCGGCAGTGCACGGTTCAGATAATCAATCATAAGTAGGGCCAAAAAGACATGCTAATCGATGCTGGGCTCAATTCCGGATCTCATATACCGTGCTACGTCTGCCGTCGTCGACATACTCAATCGCAGATCCTCTCGTTCCATCTTGGTCAAGATATTCGCATCAGCAGACGCCAGCTCGTGGAATGGCAACGCAGCGAAATGAGATCCAGAACGCGGAGAGCGATCAGTTTTCCCCGCGCTGACTCGCCGCTGTTCGCGTTTGACACCTTCGTTCAGACGTCCTTTCCGCGCTAAACGTATCAGCGCTGCAGCACGCGTTCCGTGCGGAGGTGTGTACTCTGTTTCGGCCAATGGGTGTTCGTTCAGCTCGAACGGTCTCGCATGAAACTCTTCCTCGGGAGCACCAGTTCTCCACGGGGACCTGGCTACGCTCTTCCTCGACTGACGTTCTTCAGACCACAGCCTGAGGTCATCCTCGCTGTTCCCAAACTGGGCCTCTCCGACCTCTTCCGCTTTTCTTCTCATTCTCAATAGAACCGTATCCGTCTTCGCTAGATCGCGCGAGCGTGCAAACACGTTCCGAACGACGTCAAGACTGAAGCCATGGTTGGCAGCCATCTTGCCCAGTGTTTGTCGCGCGATGTCAAGCATCAGCGGCTCGTCGTGGCTGTCGTGGACGGTGGGTCCATCTGGGGTTCTGGCCGTGGTCGGTTTGGCAGGAGAGGCAAACAAGGACCGTGAAAGGGAAGAGTGTCTTGCCACTGCTGGAATGAAACGGGGGCTCCTGCTGCGTGCTGGTAACGATTCCAGTTTCTTTCGGTTCGGAACGGCCAATTCCAAATCGATTTGTGGAGGACGTGGAGTTGGCAAGCTATGACGGCGAACGTCATCGCGCGACACCAATCGCAGGCCATGATGCTCCGAACGAGCTTTAATTTTCGCATCGGATGTCAGCATTGATTCGGGTGGAGAGGGTAACTGTTCATCCTGTGTGTTGGGGCTTGGGGCAAGTGAGCGACGGTCACCGAATCCCGGTGCGGAACGCGCCGGGGACCCCCAGTCAAGGGTACTGGACATCAGCTGCAACCGAGACGAGGATGGGATTGCCTTTGCTTGAGGACGGGAGGACCGTATCCTCGGGACGGTAGGCGTATCGTCGAAGTCAAACTTTGTAGTCTGGTCCACTGCGCTAAAAGTTTTGGTTCGATGCCGGATTGGTGGCCATGATATCTCTGCAAGTTGGTTTCTGGATCCGTCAGCAATGAACCTCTCAACGCCCTCAAACGTCGCGCTGAAACCGTTGCTCATCACTTTCGGTGGCGGACGAGGTTTAGGTATTGTTCGTGCTGGAGGCGGCAGAGATGAGCCCTGGTGTTCTGTTCGCGGTGGGAGAGACCTGAAAGGATCTTCTCCGTCAAGGGAATCATCGTTGTTACATGCATCCTTGGCTTGCTTCCCTGGTTGTCTGGTTGTAGCTAGAGCATCTTCTTGAGAATCGTCCAGAGAGTCAACAGGCTCCTCTAAGGTGCTAATGTCGGGAACAATGCGCGTTCGCTTACGAGCAGGCGCCCTGCACATCGGTAACTGAGCCAAATTTTTTGAAATGTGTTCGAAATCAGCTCACACCGAAGAGGATGGCCTTTGTCCATTATCGATTTCGTTATTGTCCGTCTCTTCATCGGAATGTCTCCTCTTCTTGCGGGAGGGACTCCCTTTAGCAGAGGGCATCTTCAAATAACTCAATCGGGTCGCTCCGTACGTTGGGCTCTCGGTTGGTAGTCCTTTCTTGTCCTGGTACTTTCGGATTCGCGTGTCGAATGATTTCTGTTTGCTAATGTAGCGGTGTCGCCATCCTTGCCAAGGATGACACTTGCTCCATCCCCATTTATGGTCTTTCTACCGAGGTCGATGATGAGCTGCGGGCTGAACAGTGCTTGATATTGCATTCGTACGTTTTCTACCAGCGTTTGGAACAGTTTGTTTCCACAGCGCCCAGCGAGACTTGGGCTGTAGGTCGCAATGTATTTCATAAGCAGGGAGTCTTCTTTCTCTGTAAAAGGAGCACGTCCACTGGCAGAATTCTTGAGTATTTCAAAGAGCAGTAGGAACGGCGTCAACGGACGACATGGCACGGCGCGTCGTGAGTAATGCAAGATCGTGTTGAGTTCCCCAAACTCGACAGTGACGTGAACTATTTCGATCGAGTGCGCTATAAGAACGAAAGAGACTGATCCGTAAGGACAGACCACACAAATTGTTGAACGAGAAAGAGATACTTATTACGGTACGCTTGTGACAATCACGTGATGTAAACTCACATCATGAGATGCTGACCAATCATCCCAACTTATTCCCGGCCGTTTCCGCCTTCCCCCGAAACTCTTTCCTTGCCCGCTCCTCGCGATGGTCTCGCGAACCGTCTTTCACCGTGTCCTCCGGAATGCTCGTCCACACGTACGTCCATATAATACTCCGCTTCCAGCTCTTCGTTAACCCTCACCACTTTTTTCGGTCACCAGCGGTCTCTGAGGAATTTCGCCACCGTGCATAACGCTGGTCCGTTCACGGAGATTTCCCGTCTCTCTAACGGACTCACCGTCGCCACCGAGTCACACCCTCATTCTCAGACTGCCACCGTTGGTGTCTGGATTGATGCAGGCTCTCGGGCTGAGACGGACGCAAATAACGGCGCTGCACACTTTTTGGAGCACATGGCCTTCAAGGGTACTGGGAAGCGGACACAGCATGCGCTTGAGCTCGAGGTCGAGAACATCGGAGCCCACTTGAATGCTTACACGTCGCGAGAGCAAACTGTCTACTACGCCAAAAGCTTCCGCAAGGACGTTCCTGCTGCTGTCGACATCATCAGCGACATTCTCCAGAACTCGAAATTGGAGGCCTCTGCTATCGAGCGTGAACGAGACGTCATTTTAAGGGAGCAGCAGGAGGTAGACAAGCAGCTGGAGGAGGTCGTCTTCGACCATCTTCACTCTGTCGCTTTCCAACGTACGTGGCCATCTCGTCCCACATTCTTTTCGGCGGCTCACGCTGCATAGACCAACCCCTGGGGCGTACCATACTGGGACCGAAAGGTGCTTTCTCGATCAAAAGCCACTGGCTCACTGTCTCACCCATGTCCAGCAAACATCCTTTCGCTCAAACAAGACGACTTGAGTTCATACATCAAGACGAACTACACTGCTGATCGCATGGTTCTCGTTGGTGCAGGTGGCGTCGACCATGCTGAGCTCGTCAAATTGGCCGAGCAGCACTTTTCTTCCCTCCCCGTCTCCCTTAATCCCATCCGCCTCGGTGGATCCGCCCATGCCAAGAATAACTTCGTTGGATCCGAGGTTCGCTTGCGCGACGACGAGCTGGGAGCTGCTCACATCGCCATCGCTGTCGAGGGTGTCGGCTGGTCATCACCCGACTACTTTCCGATGATGGTTCTACAGAGCATCTTTGGTAATTGGGATCGCTCTCTTGGCTCTGCCTCGCACCTTTCCTCTCGCCTTTCTCATGCCATCTCCTCAAACAATCTCGCCAACTCCTTCATGAGCTTTAGCACGAGCTATGCTGACACCGGCTTGTGGGGCATCTACCTCGTGAGCGAGAACTTCATGAACTTGGACGATCTCACGCATGTGACGCTGCGCGAATGGGCCCGTATGAGTATCTCGCCAACTTCTGTTGAGGTCGAGCGTGCCAAAAGCCAGCTCAAAGCTGGTCTACTACTTGGGCTAGATGGATCGACTGCTATTGCGGAGGACATAGGACGACAGCTCGTCACCAGCGGTCGTCGTATGTCACCTCAACAGACTGAGCAGGCTGTTGACGCTGTCTCCGTGGACGACGTCATGCGTGTTGCTAAGAAATATCTCTGGGACAAGGATGTGCGTCGCCTTTCATCTCCTCACTGCAATGCGTTTCTCATCAAATCCAGTTCGCTCTTGCTGCCGTTGGCAACATTGAGGGTCTGTTGGACTATAATCGTCTCCGCACCGATATGTCTCGCATGACCCTGTAGAAATCATACATATAGATCGGACCAAAAATCCAAGCAGTCGCTCCTGCACTGGGTCACAATTGTTTGAAAATATCATCGTCATACTAGCGGCGTGGGAGGCATTGTCGCACTCATTCAGACCACATGCACTGCAGTGCGTATGGTAATTATCTTTTAATATTCAGGACCTAGTAGTGACATCCTAGCACGTAGTAGATAAGGAATGTGTGTAGCAGTCAAAATGCGAGTTGAGTCGCCTCATGAGGTGTCGTATAGGTGAGTATGTGTGGCGAGGGATGTAGATTTGGCTAGTGTACAACAAATGCGCGGTTGACGCGATGCAGAGATAAGATACAATGCAAAAAGTAGGGGCGAAATGGAGCACAACCAGAAACCGAATGTTGTGAAAACGTATCTATATGATGTCCCAGAGATCCTCGAGGGCACAGCAAAACTAGACGATGCTCAGAGCAAGGGCAAACGATATATGACGCTACACACCTTGCCACACGCAACACTGGCACTCAGTGCGTACTCGCTGATGCTAATCTTCTCATCCACGTAAGCGTCTGCGAAATCATCCCGCCCACGGGCCATAGCGCCGACAAACACAGCGATGTTGTGTGCGGGGGGTAACGTCTTCAGATAGGAAGATAGTCGCTGCGTCTTGGCATCTCCTGAGAGCGCTATTGACGTGTCAGATGTACGAAAGGGGGAATAAGATATTGAACGCACTCAATTTGATGGTGTTCGGAGGAAGATGATCGATGATCGGGTTTTTGACGACCTTGAGCAGCTTTTCCGGACCGTTGACCCCTCGGATGGACAGTTTGTGCAGAAGCTGCACCATCAGACCGCTAAAACGCTTGAAAGTTCGGGGAATCCGAACGTGGGGGTTCACTTCGATCAGGACGCCTTTCGCAGTGTGAATGTAGACCTGGAGCAACCCAGCTTTGTTCAGCGGCGAGTCAAGTAGAGTGAGCAGACACTGGAGGGCATTGTTAGCAAGAAAAAGAAGCACATTTACAGCGGCTCACCTGATGTGTGATGTCTGGACGAGCGTCAGCGATATCTCGACCGGTCTTGGCAAGGATGCCTTGATGATCGTCGCAATTGAGCAGCGTGTATTTGACTTCACCCTCCTGTCCGCCGCGCTTGCTCTTACCAGCGCCACCTGGCAGGCGATATGCTTCAAGACATGCCTGCTCGAGAATCACAAAGAGTCGCCGATGAGAAGAGGTGATGCTGGCACGAGGAACATGCGCCTGAACTGGGAGCATTGTGGGATTGGCAGGAGGAAGGCGATTATTATTTTGAGCATAGTCCATGGCACGTTCTGGGAGTTTGCGGGTAGGGCGGTCAGAGTCAATGAGCGGCAAATCCTTTTGGATGATCGTGATGCCTCTGTCGAGAACTTTTTTCGTCGTGGTGGAAACGACTGGGAGAGAAGAGCCGTCTTCAGCTTCGGCTTCGTCTTCTTCTAAGACAGCAGGTTCGGCGTTGAGGCTGAGATCCAGATCGCTCGCGTCATCGTCTCCGTGAGGAGGGCTTTGCTGACGGCGGCGCTGAGCGGGACGTTCACCTGGGGTGCTTTTGGGACGCGGAGGTGGATCAAGACGAAGATCAGAGTCCTTTGGAGACGATGATAGTGAGCGGCGGCGGCGACGAGCAGGAATGGGTATGGGGCCGATGGTCATGGAGCGAAGTGAAAGCGCAGGCAGAGGAAAATGTGTCACTTGTGACAGCAGTGACTGAGAACACTGCCAGAACCTTGCGAACACTACGCGATTCTCACGCAATCTCGTCTACTGGACATAATCTTCCTACTCTGTTATTGGCCTGTATCAGCTCAGAATCTATTTCGACCATCATGTCGCCTGCAGCGCCGGAATTGCCCCCTCAAAGCCATCCACCGTTGGCACAACATCGTATGTGACCTCTTGAGCACAAGTCATCTTGCTCATCGCATCAGCCTCTTTGAGCCGCGACCTGTGGGATGCATCATCGGAAACACCGACACTGCTTCATTCGCTTCAAGAGGCGCGCTCTGTTCTCAGCCTTGCGACGACCGACAAGTACATCTTCTGTGGGAGCCAGAGTCAGGAGATTCCTGTCTGGGATAAGCAAACTTTCCGACTGAAAGATCGACTTTGCGGCCACACGGGAGCGGTGTTGGCACTCGCTTATGCGGAGGACCGGCGCTGGCTACTCAGTTCTTCGGGAGACAGTACTGTCAGGGTCAGTCGCTCGATTTTTGGACTGCATTGGAACCTGATGATTCCAGGTCTGGTCCACGGAGAACCTGTCTCCTTTGTACATACTGTCCCCTCAACTTCACACCGGGACGGGGGACCTCTTCTCTCTCGCCTGGTGACGCCTTTCGCTCGTCTGGAGACATGCTTAGTACTGACTTTTCCAGGTGCCACACTCTGCAAACCGTTTACATTGGCTGCCAGAATACATCTATCCAGTGGCACTCCTTCAACTCAGATGATCATGTCATCAATGCTTCTACGACACCATCAGCCCGGAGAGATCCTTCCTCTGGAACGTCGACGCCTTCACGAAAAGCTCATCGGTTTTTCGATAGTTATCCACAATATGAGCGAAAGCCTGTCGACATCTTCGCAAACAACGGAAGACCAAGTAGGGATAATTCACCCCATCCCGACCCAACATTACCTCCCCACGCATACATCGACATCCCCGAAGACAGTGTTATCGAGTCCGCGCACTACGGGTATGTTTATTGCATGGCTCTTGTCGAAGATGAAGATGGCAAAACGAAGTTGGTTACCGGT
This sequence comes from Mycena citricolor, assembly GCA_963692855.1. Taxonomy (NCBI): domain Eukaryota; kingdom Fungi; phylum Basidiomycota; class Agaricomycetes; order Agaricales; family Mycenaceae; genus Mycena; species Mycena citricolor. Next base: position 3,060,140 of record CAVNYO010000405.1, read on the forward strand.
GGTGGTGATGAATCAGTGAAGGTGTGCATTCCTTCAAACATATTTGCCCGAGACTGACCAAGTGCACCCCCAGCTCTGGAACTGTTCCGTCCCAGATGGGATATCGGAAATATGTGCCTTCGAATGCAATAGCGGAGCTGTATTTTCGCTGGTTGCTAAAGACGAGACTGTATACGCCGGATGTCAGGATGGGTCCATCAAGGTGCTTGACCTGGAAACAAAGACCATCGTTCGGAGTATCATTGGCCAAGAAGTCAGTTCGTTTGCCGCCTCGATATTTTAGACCATGCTAATAATGGAGCAGTCCATTGATATTCTTTCGCTGTCTATTGTCAAATCTGATCTCTATGCCTGTTCTGCGAACGGTTCGGTGCAGAGATTCTCCCCGTCATTCGATTGTACAGCCTCCTGGAAAGCTCACGAAGGCATTGTTCTTTCTTCAATTGTTACGAAAGGGTTTTCCAACGAGCAGTTATATCTGATCACGGGCGGAAATGATGATTACATCAAAGTATGGGGTTTAGACAATTCAAGACCTCCAGAGCCTGTGAAGCATTTGACTCATGGGCACACAACAGGTCAGTTTAGAACTTGGTACAGCTGTAAACTGATGGATTTCCAGATACATTAACCTTTGCACTGTCAAAATTTGTTTCTATACCCAGTGTTAGCTCCAATTCATCAAATCGGGAAGATTGTCGGCAGGCTGCTATCTGGCTCAAAAAGTGTTTTACACAGATGGGTGGCACCTCAGCTCTTGCAAGTATTTCTGTGCTTGCTGAGAAGATGTTACTGACTGAATGCAGCTTGCAGCTGGCAAAGACATCAATCCTTTGGTTCTTGCAACCTTCAGTGGATTATGCACAAAAACAGCATTGAAACCTCGACTCTTGATATATGGGTTTGTCTATTAATCCTACTAAGTGGTCTGAACAAACTGAGCAAATAATAGGCACTATGATGTTATTCCAGCTCCATCAGAAGGTTGGGACTCAGATCCCTTCCATATGATAGGAAAAAATGGACACTTGTATGGGCGAGGTGTAACAGACAACAAAGGGCCTATCCTTGCAATTCTGTGTGCTGTTGCCCAACTACTAGCAGACCGAGCTCTTGAGGTTGATGTTGTCTTTCTCATTGAAGGTGAAGAAGAATGTGGAAGTACAGGTTTCCGAGATGCAGTTCAAAAACATAAGGAAAGTCTTACTTTACTGCTGCCAATATGAAACTCTAATTTTTTTTGAAGAAATCTATTGGCCACATTGATGCAATTCTAGTCAGGTAGTAATATTGCTTCTTATGCTTCTGCTCTCTGAATGTTCTCTATTTTATTTAGCAACTCAACCTGGATTGCTGAAGACACACCCTGTATCACCTATGGACTACGTGGTGTAATACATTGTGCAATTGAAGTAAGTTTGACCTACATTCAAGGTTTATCTATACTGTACTAAAACTGTTGAAGATCACTAGTGATTCTCCTGATCTTCACTCAGGCATTGAAGGTGGTGCTGTAGTGGAACCCTTACTTGACATGTAAGAGTTATGGCTCTGCTATTTTACATTTCTGATTAGACATCTTAGGGTCCATTTATTGGCATCCCTGACTGATTCACATCATCAAGTGCTTATTCCAGGCTTTTGTAGGAGAAAAAATCCTTGTATCTGCATTTTAGCTTACATCTACAGATGAACATGTCAGAGAATTAACTGCTGAGGAGAATCTGCTCTACCAGCAGTTAGAGAGTATGATTGGTCGCACAGCCACATCCTGGTCCTCTCGCTGGAGAGAACCCTCAATGACTATACATACAGTGGAGATATCTGGGCCTAAAAGTAAGCACCAGTTTTCTACTACCAGCATTACTTATTCTTAATTAGATTCTACTGTGATCCCTGGAACAGTTAAATCTCAGGTGTCAATCAGAATTGTGCCAGACCAAGATCTGGATACTGTGGCTACATCTCTTGCCCAGTATCTATACAAATCATTTGAGCAATTAAACTCGCCTAATCGGTTCAAAGTTTCAATTGAACACACTGCTGATTGGTGGCTTGGTCAGCTTGATGGATTCTGGTTCCAAGCTCTAGAAGAGGCTGTTCAAGAAGAATGGGGAGTAAAGCCATTGCGGATCAGAGAAGGAGGGGTATGTTTCTTCTCTAGAAAATCCTTTGGATCAAACTCAATTGAAATCCAGTCTATTCCCTCTGTTCCCTATCTTGAAAAGGAATTCAACTGCCATGCATTGCATCTTCCAATGGGACAAAGTTCAGATCAAGCTCATTTGCCTAATGAACGGATATTACTGGATAATTTGACAAGAGGAAAATCAGTTATTGAGCGATTTCTGATCACTATAGGCAACTACTTTTCTACAAAACATTGTACAGAACTGTAATTTAACATTTTTGTTGTGTTATCACACTAAAGCCAAAATTAACACTGTGTTTTGTTATTATGTAATCAAAATATTATTGCAATTTGAAAATATATCTCTTCTAAAAATAAAAATAAAGTTTTTTAGTGCAAGCACCATTTATAGGTTTAGTGTTACTGCATAGCCGCACAAACACTCCTCACAATCTTCTCCACCATGGCTAGCTACACTGGCATTTTCAAACCTTACAAGCTTGGTAACAATAATAATTCCATCTTCAACGAGGACAAAGACAAACCTGTAAGTGATGCTGGTGGCTACAGACAGTGTGGTGCTGGAGAACAAGACAAGGAACAACCATGTCCACAGGAAGAACATGCCTCCAGTATGGAGCAGAGACACATCCCATTGTGCGTTCACTTGTTTTTCTTGGACCTGTGACAATGTGACAATCAACCCAAAAACAAAGTCGAAAGGAGAAGTGAATTCAAAGACTGGAGAATACAACCAAGTAGCTACAGTATTTATACCCAAATCCAGTCTGAGTCATATCTACAACTAATGAGTCATAAGGCTATATACCGCATGGAGCACTGGTCATGGGTTGTAGTAGAACCTTCCAGAGCATATGTTGCACAGCCTTGAATTGATAAAGATAATCCCTGGAACCCCTAGCCCGGACCGTCTGATGCCGTGATCCATGATAAGATAAGTCGTGCCAAGATAAGATGAGATCATTGATGATAAGATGAAAAAGTGGTCGAACTATGACATTACCCCCTCTCTAGGGTCGATGTTCTCATTGACTAGGCCAATGGGCATGAAGACGTTCTTGTAAGGGTTGAAGAGTTGTCGTTGGGGATATGGAAGGCGCTCATCCCTGGGTTTGTAGCGATGAATAAGATAGTCCCAATGTCCAGCTTCGAGCGTTGGCAGGAGGCGAATGCGTGTGTCTGGGTTGGATTGTTTCCTCTGCCAATCTCTTAGGACCTTCTTTGCGTGGGTAAGGTGACGTGATGGTTCCCAGGTGTTCTTGCTATACGGCCATCCCTTCCATTTGACCAAGTACTGTTTTCCTTGGCCGACGTTTTGCTCTTTCACGATCTCTTCGACTTCCCACTCCTCTGCTTCTCCAATCATCTTGGCTACGGGCCTCTTCTCTCGGCGATAGGGGGGTGGTTCGTGATAGGGTGTCAACAGTGACTTGTTAAACACCGGGTGCCTTCGGTCCGTGTCCAGCAAATCCAGCTTCCATGCAGCCGCTCCAACCTTCTCCAGTATCTCGTATGGCCTCAATCTCTTGTCGCTCATCTTCTTTGATGGTCTATCTGTCTCGATAATTTCCCCTTCTATGTACACCTTCATCCCAACCTTCAACTCCGGAACTTCTTTTCTTTGTTTATCATAGTATTTTTTCATTTTTTCATTTGCTTTTTCCAATGCTGCTTTTGCTTTGTCTTGTATTTCTTTGATTTTTTTTACAAACTCCTCCGCCGACTTGTTCCTTGATTCCATCCGTTGCTCCACTCCCTTCCATGGGTGATATCCGTGATTGGCGTAGAACGGTGATATTTTAGTAGACGTGTTCATCTTGGCGTTATATGCGAACTCCGCCATTCCCAGCCACTCTGACCAGTCCGTCTGATAGTAATTGACGTATATGCGGAGATAGTGCTCGATCTCTTGATTCATGCGTTCTATTTGTCCATCTGTGATTGTTGAAGCAGGAAATGCAGAGAGGACTGGAGTCAACAGTAAGAAGCTCTGCATTGCAAGACAAGACAAGAAAAGAATCTACAGACCTGGAGTCAACAGTAAGAAGCTGAAGAACTCCAGGGAGGGAGGAACTATCTATGTGGATGGAGCATGTGACTGTACAGGAATCATGTGACCAGAATGATGGAATGATGGGAACAGTGATGGAATCAGATATCATCAGTGATAGGATCAGATGGAATCAGATGATCAGATGACCCAATCACCAGAGAGTGATCAAGTCCAAAACCCCTCCTCAACAGCAGTAGCGTGAGCTGCTGCCAGCTTGGGATCTGAGGGGTCACCCTCACGAGCCACAATGAGGGCAGAGGATGACTTCAGAAGCAGCTCATCGTCGCTGAGGTCTTCAGGGATCTCTTCAAAGATCTCTGCCATAGTGCGCCTGGGAGGAGCAGCAGCCGGAGCTGGAGCCCTCCTGGGTGGTGCAGGGACACGATGGATGCCAGCAGCAGCACGACGAGCTGCCACCCCAATAGGAGATTGGGGAGGAGGAGGCGAGGGTAGAGGGTGAAGCGGGGCATCCCCAGCTGGTGGTGGAGATGGAGGTGGTGGAGCTCGATGCAGAAAGTCGATTTCATCATCACTGCTGGCTGCAGGAGACGGGACTCGTGGTGCAGGGAGAGGACGAGCAGGCGGCTGTTGCTGCTCATCGTCACCATTGTCATCAGGGACATACACCGGTGCCGGAGCACAAGGGGGATCCACCAGCATGGAGGAAGGGGGTGCCGCAGGACAGCTCCTCATAGCTTGAGGGGTGCTGCCTGGGAAGTAGCGCTCATCAAACACTGCTCTCTCAGCGATCACGAGTTTCCGTGTCTCTGGGTTGAAGAACAACCATCCCTTGTACCCTGCAGGATAGCCTACAAAGATACACTTCTGGACATGATGCCCAGAAGGACCTCTCTTGTCTCTTTGCACATGCACATAGGCAAGGCATCCCCAAACACGAAGATGAGACACATCAGGCTTTGCCTTGAACCACAGCTCATGGGGAGTCCTGGTGGGGTCTCGAGCTGTGGGGTGCATGTTGCACACATGGATGTATGCAGACACCGCCAGTGCCCTGAATGCAGGGGGCAGGTTGGCTTTGTGTAACATGGCAGTGGAGTGCTCATCAACGGTGCGGTTAGACCGCTCTGCTGTCCCATTCTGCTGAGGCCGTGCCCTGACTGAATGGCGGTGCACAATGCCACACTTGTCCAGATGTGCTCTGAACTCATTAGACATGTACTCTCCTCCTTTATCATCCTGGAAGGCTTTGATCTTCAGCCCCCAGTGAGTCTCAGCATAGGCTTGAAACATCTTAAGAGCTGCAAAGGTCTCACTCTTGTTCTTCATGTGGTATGCTACCTTGAAGCCAGTGTGATCATCAACAAAAGTCACCCTGTGCTTCCAGCCCTCGCGGGTGGGTACAGAGTAGCTCTTTAGATCAGAGTGAATGAGATCAAGAGGTGCTCCAGAACGATGACCAGTTGAAGGAAACAGGCCAGCATTCAGCTTGCCAAAGAGGCATGGCTCACAGATGGGGTCTGGCTTGCTAGCAGAGGCAAGCCACATATCTTGCATTGTCGCAGACGTTTGCCGTCACAGCGTATGTTATCCGTGTCCTTTATCCCAGACATTTCTCACTATCTATTACCATTTACAAACTACTCAGTAGCCCAGTTATGGGCCCCACGACCTTCTCGTAGCCAAATGCCAATGCTGCCAATATCACAACGGTCCAGCTCATCCACTTCAACACGGTTCCCAGTCTGGCGATGAGGTCGAGAGTGATGATTGTCTTGCGGTATACAAAGACCTCATTCCTCCTGCTCACTTCAGCAGACTTGGCCACAAATATTGTTGGGACACCTGCGACATCCGCGGTCTGGAGATTGTCAGTGTTCTGAAAGACTGCCCAGAAAACGCGCTGTACGTACTGCAATTTTTTGCACCCATGCATTCGGATCGACATGAAGTTTCGTGAGCAAGGCGTCCCACCGAGTGTATACGTATACAATCCCGTGGTCGCTGCCGCTGACAATAGCGCGATTGGAGTCGAGCAATGCCACCTGGCGAATACGCTGTGTCTTGCCCGTGGGCACAAGGAAGCTTTTGACCAGTTCTCCTTCCATCAAGCAATACAGATGGACGCTGCTGGAAGGATCGCTTACGCACAGGATGCCGTTTGTCTGGTTGACAGCAACATTGGAGCTTTGGCGCTCTTCAGTGGGTGTTGAAGCAGGAAATGCAGAGAGGACTGGAGTCAACAGTAAGAAGCTCTGCATTGCAAGAGAAAACAAGAAAAGAATCTACAGACCTGGAGTCAACAGTAAGAAGCTGAAGAACTCCAGAGAGGCAAGAACTATCTATGTGGATAGAGCATGTGACTGTATAGGAATCATGTGACTTGGAGTCATGTGACCAGAATAATGGAATGATGGGAACAGTGATGAAATCAGATATCATCAGTGATGTGATCAGTGATAGGATCAGATGGAATCAGATGATCATGTGACCCAATCACCAGAGAGTGATCAAGTCCAAAACCCATCCTCAACAATTACTCCGTGACACGTAGTATATAGCATCAGATCAATGTGACCTACTAGGCCTTTCGCCTCCCATCTGTGCCCCTAGCCTCCTGCGGCTCCCATCTGTGTTTTCTGAGTTCAACAAGAAAGTCAGAACTAAGGATGCTTTGTATCAATTGCCAAGATCATCTTTTGTGCTGAAATGCCTTACTCGAGAACAAGGACTACTGAATGGGTTCATTGATAGTTAGGAACAAAGTGTTGAACACAGAAAACACAGATGGGAGCCGCAGGAGGCTAGGGGCACAGATGGGAGGCGAAAAGCCCAGTAGGTCACATTGATCTGATGCTATATACTGTGCGTCACAGAGTAATGTCACATCCCTTGTCCGAACCAAGCACACACAATATCCACACATCAACAGATCCACACATCAACACAAAGCCACAAACACGCTTTTCATTGAGTACAATAAAGTAAAGAATGCCGATTAGCTGTCTCGGTAGCCCAGAAGTTACAGAGGACAACCAGATCCTGCTGAATCTGAGGAGGCTGTGTGACGATCATGATGATCTATCAATGATGTTGTCGGGGCTTCAAAATGAACAGCTCTGGTGTGAGACATCTCCGATTGTGATGTAATCACGCGCGGATCACACTACAAGGTCTGGGATCCGATTAGAGGCATTAGTTCACCATCATCTACAGAATTGGCCCCAACTTAACCGAGATTCTACACAATATCGTTTGTAAATTGTTTTTAAAGAAGCTAATACACCCTATTCAGCAATACATTTTTCATCTGTCCCACAATTGCGTGATCGCCATAGGCGATGATCTGAGCTATGATTGATCTATGATTGATCAGTCATCGCCGACTCGCCTTCGTGATCCTTCCTGAGTATAAGAGCAATCATTGATCTGAATTTGGTACATAGTATGTAGTATATAGAACTTGTCAACAGTAATTACTATCATTGCTAGATAGGTTCTGTGAATGAAGGTGGCACTTGGATAGATAAGGAATGAAACTTACAGTGCGTGTTCGCAAGCTTCTTTTGGTCGCAGCAGTCTTCTCGATAGCCCGCTGCCGCTTAGCAGCAGAGTTCTTGCATGCACGGATCAGAACCTTCTCGAGTGGCCACAGGCCAATAAACTTGTCGACCACAGGATAAGCTGCTTGAATCTAGATGCGATTACTACACCAGGAGTGTCCGCTTCTGCGCAATGAGAACACGAACCTCAGAAACAATCTGAGCTTTGATGCGTGGATCCTGGTCACTCAAAGACAAGGTGGGGTCAAATTTCTGACTAACAAGTGTTTCGACAGCCGCCTGAGTGTATGAGATTCAGGTTCGTCGTCAGAGAACAGAAGGAAGATGTACTTGAAATTCAGCAATGAACTCCTTGGTCCAGCCAGTCATGAGCGGAAAATCGGCGTCCTTGACATAGGACGGGCCACCAGGAGGGATTATCAAGGAGATTGCCATGTGGTCGTATACCCCATCTTCCCATTCCGGCTCCGGATCGCTCATATTGTTAGGCAATGGTGTTATCAATGCCGCCTTTGACACCATATTTGGCAATGACTGGAGAGGCGGCGATTGAGATAGCAGAGTTTCTGCCGTGGAGCCGACGCTAGACGAGCTTACAAAGGCGACTGTCTTCTTTTGCTGCTGCAGTGGCTGTTTCCTGACAGCCATTTCCCTGAACGCAAGCGGAGGCCCCTTATTCAAGTCGCTATGAAGCAGGGATTCGGAGAGGTTCGGAGGATTGATATCAGTGTAAGCGAGAAGCAGAACGACTGGCGCAGGAGGGGTGGATGGTCGAGCATGGAAGGTCATCGAGGGCAAGAGTGAAGTGAGCTGACACAAGAGGCACTGAAAGCTTGGCAGCGTCTAATGTTGGTAAAATGGCTGAACCAGGAATTGAACCTGGGACCTCTGATAAGTGCAACCAGTGCTCTAACCAACTGAGCTATTCTGCCGATAGTGCTTGGGGCCCATACTCCAACATCTAAGTACGAATCTAACCCGAACAAAGGAAAAAAGCAGGCGATTCCATCACATTTCTACAAAGCACAAAGGATGTCTATGCTCGTTTGGGAAATGATATGAATGGGTCTTTGCCACGATGTTCTATTGTCTGTCGCACTTAAAGATGCAAGGCGCGCATTGAAAGAGAGTCCCATCCTTTTCCATGTCTGCAAAATGTGACTACCGCCTGCAGTGCAAACTCTCTGGAGAAACGGGCGCCATTTTGGTCCTGAAAGCTCGGGATGACGGCAAATATCTAGCTAGTGGTGGTAAGCTTCAAGAAGTACTGACTAGTTTGGAAATGCTAACCTGTCCTAGCGATGAACTCTAACGGACCCAAAGTATGGGACTTGAGAAATATGCATGAAGTCAAAGTTGTTGGTGATGGGTTTTGGACTTGATCACTCTCTGGTGATTGGGTCACATGATCATCTGATTCCATCTGATCCTATCACTGATGATATCTGATTCCATCACTGTTCCCATCATTCCATCATTTTGGTCACATGACTTCTGATCACATGATTCCTATACAGTCACATGCTCCATCCACATAGATAGTTCCTCCCTCCCTGGAGTTCTTCAGCTTCTTACTGTTGACTCCAGGTCTGTAGATTCTTTTCTTGTTTTCTCTTGCAATGCAGAGCTTCTTACTGTTGACTCCAGTCCTCTCTGCATTTCCTGCTTCAACAGGTTATGGGCCCCTGCCTCTAGAGTGCCTCTGAGTCATCTATTCTGAGATTTTCGAGTTTTTTCCATTCTCTGATTTTCTCTGCCTGCTGCTGCCTGCTTGCCCCAGTCCTGCTACTGCAGTTGACATCTCTGCTCCCCTCTGTTCTGTTTTTTTCTGCTCTTATAGTGTCTGTGGTTCAGGCACTAGTAGTTGGGACTCTATCCTTAAGTGGGTGTGCTCTTTGGTCCATCAGGAAACACCAGGTAGTCATTCCTGTGATCCTGAGGTTGAGACAGCTAGGTGCCTGAGATCAACACACTCCTGAGAGCCTGTAGCTACATACATACATCCCCTACATCATTCTGGGCGCATTTTTGAGCACAGCATGGCATCAAATTCCCACTCTCATCCATCAGTCTTTTCTCCTTCTGCTGCTCTGGCAGCTCCACCTGCTTCTGCTCAGCCATTGTGTTATGCCTGTTATCAACATGGCCACACACTCCTAAAATGCCCAGAGTTTCTGTCTCTCCTAGAGGACAATGCTTCTGAGCCTGAGCCAGAGCCTGAGCCTGAGCCTAGGCCTAGGCCTAGGCCTAGAAAGGGTGCAGTCAAGTCTGAAGTGGCCACTCATACAAGCCTTCTCTCCCACTCCACTGCAGACCCTGAGTTGAGGTGGATTGCAGATTCTGGTGCTACATCACACATGACCCATTGTGTGCACCTGCTGCAGAACACTCGTCCTCATAGGGCACCCATCAGAGTGGCTAATGGACTTGTGGTCTATTCAGAGCTTGTGGGGGAGAGAGTGCTTAGGCCACTGATCCATGGACATGCCAGAAGCCGGTCTGTGATCCTCTCCAATGTGCTCTATGTCCCTGCTCTGTCACACAATCTGATCTCCACTACATACCTGTCAGTTCACCATGACTACACTGTGCTCATGAAGGAGAACTACATCCTGTTCAAGCGCAATGGTGAAGTGTACTTTGTGGCAGATATCTCAGAGCAGGGTCAGGCATTTGTGAGAGAGACTGGTTTCCCTTCTGCTGGTTCAGCACTGGTCTCTACAGCTGGGACTCTTCCCATTGACCTCAGCCTGATGCACAGGCGGCTTGGACACCACAGTGATACCAAGCTAGTCATGGATAAAGAGCTGGTTACTGGTGTGAGGCTTGCCTCTGCTAGGAAGCCAGACCCCATCTGTGAGCCATGCCTCTTTGGCAAGCTGAATGCTGGCCTGTTTCCTTCAACTGGTCATCGTTCTGGAGCGCCTCTTGATCTCATTCACTCTGATCTAAAGAGCTACTCTGTGCCCACCCGCGAGGGCTGGAAGCACAGGGTGACTTTTGTTGATGATCACACTGGCTTCAAGGTAGCATACCACATGAAGAACAAGAGTGAGACATTTGCAGCCCTTAAGATGTTTCAAGCGTATGCTGAGACTCACTGGGGGCTCAAGATCAAGGCATTCCAGGACGATAAAGGGGGAGAGTACATGTCTAATGAGTTCAGATCACATCTGGACAAGTGTGGCATTGTGCACCGCCATTCAGTCAGGGCGCGGCCTCAGCAGAATGGGACAGCAGAGCGGTCTAACCGCACCGTTGATGAGCACTCCACTGCCATGTTACACGAAGCCAACCTGCCCCCTGCATTCAGGGCACTGGCGGTGTCTGCATACATCCATGTGTGCAACATGCACCCCACAGCTCGAGACCCCACCAGGACTCCCCATGAGCTGTGGTTCAAGGCAAAGCCTGATGTGTCTCATCTTCGTGTTTGGGGATGCCTTGCCTATGTGCATGTGCAAAGAGACAAGAGAGGTCCTTCTGGGCATCATGTCCAGAAGTGTATCTTTGTAGGCTATCCTGCAGGGTACAAGGGATGGTTGTTCTTCAACCCAGAGACACGGAAACTCGTGATCGCTGAGAGAGCAGTGTTTGATGAGCGCTACTTCCCAGGCAGCACCCCTCAAGCTATGAGGAGCTGTCCTGCGGCACCCCCTTCCTCCATGCTGGTGGATCCCCCTTGTGCTCCGGCACCGGTGTATGTCCCTGATGACAATGGTGACGATGAGCAGCAACAGCCGCCTGCTCGTCCTCTCCCTGCACCACGAGTCCCGTCTCCTGCAGCCAGCAGTGATGATGAAATCGACTTTCTACGTCGAGCTCCACCACCTCCATCTCCACCACTAGCTGGAGATGCCCCGCTTCACCCTCTACCCTCGCCTCCTCCTCCCCAATCTCCAATTGGGGTGGCAGCTCGTCGTGCTGCTGCTGGCATCCATCGTGTCCCTGCACCACCCAGGAGGGCTCCAGCTCCAGCTGCTGCTCCTCCCAGGCGCACCATGGCAGATATCTTTGAAGAGATCCCTGAAGACCTCAGCGACGATGAGCTGCTTCTGAAGTCATCCTCAGCCCTGATTGTGGCTCGCGAGGGTGACCCCTCAGATCCCAAGCTGGCAGCAGCTCACGCTACTGCAGTGCAGTCCGTGTTGTCTGCTGTAGCCTCTGGGAACCCCCGGTCGTTCTTTGAAGCGTCCAAGCGGGAGGATGGTCCACTATGGCACGCTGCAGCTGCATCTGAGATTGACTCTCTGCTCAGCAACTGCACATGGGATGTGGTCGACTTGCCACAAGGGGTCAAGCCAATCCGCTCTCAATGGGTGTTTGTGATCAAACACAAGTCTGATGGCACTGTGGAACGCTACAAAGCCAGACTCGTGGCAGATGGTCGTGGCCAGCGCTATGGCATTGACTACCACGAGGTGTTTGCACCCACCTTTAGACCTGCTACTCTGCGCGTTATCCTTGCTCTGGCTGCCCAGAACAACCTCAAGTTGCGCTCCATCGACTTCTCTTCTGCCTACCTCAATGGGGACCTGGATGAGGATGTCTACATGACTCAGCCAGAAGGGTTCCCCCAGGGAGAGAAGGGCCAGGCGCTGAAGCTGAACCGGTCCATCTATGGACTGAAGCAGGCTGGCCGCCAGTGGCGCATCAAGTTGGTTGCCAAGCTGACTGCCATGGGGTTCAAGTGCATCAAGTCAGACAGCTCCTGCCACATCTACTCTGATGGTGTGGTCCGCGTGATCCTGCCCATCTATGTTGATAATGGCACCATTGCTGCAAAGCATGATGCTGACATTGACAAGGTCATTGCCCAGCTTGGCACAGCCTTCAAGGTGCGGGATCTGGGTCCCACAGAGTGGCTTCTGGGGATCAAGATAGAGCGTGATGAGCACACTGGAGACATCAGCATCTCCCAGCGCCAGTATGCTGTGAACCTCCTGGAGCAGTATGGCATGGCTGACTGCAAGCCTGTGGACACCCCCATGCTGCCTGGTCTGTCTCTAACCAAGGAGATGGGAGCCAAGACTGAGGAGGAGTCCAAGCAGTTCAAGGGCAACTATCTGTCTGCTGTTGGCTCTCTGATGTACCTGGCCTGTCAGACTCGCCCTGACATCTCCTATGCTGTGGGGGTGCTAGCGCGCTTCAATAGTAATCCTGGTGAAGAGCACTGGAAGGCAGTCAAGCACCTGCTGCGATACATCCAGGGCACCCTTGACTTCTGCATCACCTACTCCAAATCCTCTCCCACCCTCTATGACCCAGCCACCCACATCCATCCTGACAACCTCTTCACCACCTTCACTGATGCTGATCATGCTGGAGACAAGGACTCCATGAAAAGCACTGGGGGGTATGTCATTATAATGGCTGGTGGACCAGTGAGCTGGAGGAGCAAGCTGCAGTCCACCATCTCTCTGTCCACCACTGAGGCAGAGTATGTGGCTGGTGTGGATGCTGGGAAGGAAATCAAGTGGATGCGCAATCTGCTGCATGAGCTGGAGCATGGTGTGTCTGGGGCTTCTCCCTTGATGATGGACAACCAGTCTGCCATATCTGTGTCCAAGAATCCTGAACACCATGGGCGTATGAAGCATCTGGACCTGGCACACTACTGGCTTAGAGATGAAGTGGCCAGAGGGTTCATTGATGTGAAGTATGTGCCGACGCAGGACCAGCTGGCTGACATCCTGACCAAGGCGCTGCCTCGGCCTCAGGTGGCAAGGTTGCGCACACTGATGAGATTGCGGGGGAGAGGCTGAGAGACTGATCTCATCCCGGGGGAGTGTTGGTGATGGGTTTTGGACTTGATCACTCTCTGGTGATTGGGTCACATGATCATCTGATTCCATCTGATCCTATCACTGATGATATCTGATTCCATCACTGTTCCCATCATTCCATCATTTTGGTCACATGACTTCTGATCACATGATTCCTATACAGTCACATGCTCCATCCACATAGATAGTTCCTCCCTCCCTGGAGTTCTTCAGCTTCTTACTGTTGACTCCAGGTCTGTAGATTCTTTTCTTGTTTTCTCTTGCAATGCAGAGCTTCTTACTGTTGACTCCAGTCCTCTCTGCATTTCCTGCTTCAACAAAAGTTGTAACGATGGCTACTGATTTCCGCGGCGCGATCACAAAACTGCAGTGGATCAAGCGCGAGGACAACATCGGCGAGGCCTTGATCTATGGGACGCAAAATGGCTTCATAGTGTGCTGCCGCCTGAAGGACACGGTACATTTCTTATCTGTGAGTGATTACACATGTGACGTGTGTCCAGGGCAAGGCACCACCTTGTTTCCAGGAAATATGGAGCCGCCAAATGAGCGCCCCATGTGAGGTGTTGGGCCTTGCATTTGATTTGGCCACAAACCGCCTCGCCGCATCTCACCGAGGCAGGACCCTCCAGGTGTTCACACTGAACTCAGTAATGGCTGAGAAAGAGATCTTCTCTGTCGTTATTCGCCATTGCGTTCCCGGAGCTTTAGCATTTGGAGCTATGAGCGGCAACAAACGGGACCTTCTTGTATTTGGGCTCTACTGTGGACTTGTGTGAGTGACCGTCATAACCACTGATGAAACGAAGGCTTACCAAATTCAAGATATACCGTCCGTGGGACAAAGGTCTGCACACCGGATGCTGCATGGAGCCTGGGATGTCGGATGTACGTGTGTTTTGTTTTCTGGTGCACCCGCTGTTGAGGATGGGTTTTGGACTTGATCACTCTCTGGTGATTGGGTCACATGATCATCTGATTCCATCTGATCCTATCACTGATCACATCACTGATGATATCTGATTTCATCACTGTTCCCATCATTCCATTATTCTGGTCACATGACTCCAAGTCACATGATTCCTATACAGTCACATGCTCTATCCACATAGATAGTTCTTGCCTCTCTGGAGTTCTTCAGCTTCTTACTGTTGACTCCAGGTCTGTAGATTCTTTTCTTGTTTTCTCTTGCAATGCAGAGCTTCTTACTGTTGACTCCAGTCCTCTCTGCATTTCCTGCTTCAACACCCACTGAAGAGCGCCAAAGCTCCAATGTTGCTGTCAACCAGACAAACGGCATCCTGTGCGTAAGCGATCCTTCCAGCAGCGTCCATCTGTATTGCTTGATGGAAGGAGAACTGGTCAAAAGCTTCCTTGTGCCCACGGGCAAGACACAGCGTATTCGCCAGGTGGCATTGCTCGACTCCAATCGCGCTATTGTCAGCGGCAGCGACCACGGGATTGTATACGTATACACTCGGTGGGACGCCTTGCTCACGAAACTTCATGTCGATCCGAATGCATGGGTGCAAAAAATTGCAGTACGTACAGCGCGTTTTCTGGGCAGTCTTTCAGAACACTGACAATCTCCAGACCGCGGATGTCGCAGGTGTCCCAACAATATTTGTGGCCAAGTCTGCTGAAGTGAGCAGGAGGAATGAGGTCTTTGTATACCGCAAGACAATCATCACTCTCGACCTCATCGCCAGACTGGGAACCGTGTTGAAGTGGATGAGCTGGACCGTTGTGATATTGGCAGCATTGGCATTTGGCTACGAGAAGGTCGTGGGGCCCATAACTGGGCTACTGAGTAGTTTGTAAATGGTAATAGATAGTGAGAAATGTCTGGGATAAAGGACACGGATAACATACGCTGTGACGGCAAACGTCTGCGACAATGCAAGATATGTGGCTTGCCTCTGCTAGCAAGCCAGACCCCATCTGTGAGCCATGCCTCTTTGGCAAGCTGAATGCTGGCCTGTTTCCTTCAACTGGTCATCGTTCTGGAGCACCTCTTGATCTCATTCACTCTGATCTAAAGAGCTACTCTGTACCCACCCGCGAGGGCTGGAAGCACAGGGTGACTTTTGTTGATGATCACACTGGCTTCAAGGTAGCATACCACATGAAGAACAAGAGTGAGACCTTTGCAGCTCTTAAGATGTTTCAAGCCTATGCTGAGACTCACTGGGGGCTGAAGATCAAAGCCTTCCAGGATGATAAAGGAGGAGAGTACATGTCTAATGAGTTCAGAGCACATCTGGACAAGTGTGGCATTGTGCACCGCCATTCAGTCAGGGCACGGCCTCAGCAGAATGGGACAGCAGAGCGGTCTAACCGCACCGTTGATGAGCACTCCACTGCCATGTTACACAAAGCCAACCTGCCCCCTGCATTCAGGGCACTGGCGGTGTCTGCATACATCCATGTGTGCAACATGCACCCCACAGCTCGAGACCCCACCAGGACTCCCCATGAGCTGTGGTTCAAGGCAAAGCCTGATGTGTCTCATCTTCGTGTTTGGGGATGCCTTGCCTATGTGCATGTGCAAAGAGACAAGAGAGGTCCTTCTGGGCATCATGTCCAGAAGTGTATCTTTGTAGGCTATCCTGCAGGGTACAAGGGATGGTTGTTCTTCAACCCAGAGACACGGAAACTCGTGATCGCTGAGAGAGCAGTGTTTGATGAGCGCTACTTCCCAGGCAGCACCCCTCAAGCTATGAGGAGCTGTCCTGCGGCACCCCCTTCCTCCATGCTGGTGGATCCCCCTTGTGCTCCGGCACCGGTGTATGTCCCTGATGACAATGGTGACGATGAGCAGCAACAGCCGCCTGCTCGTCCTCTCCCTGCACCACGAGTCCCGTCTCCTGCAGCCAGCAGTGATGATGAAATCGACTTTCTGCATCGAGCTCCACCACCTCCATCTCCACCACCAGCTGGGGATGCCCCGCTTCACCCTCTACCCTCGCCTCCTCCTCCCCAATCTCCTATTGGGGTGGCAGCTCGTCGTGCTGCTGCTGGCATCCATCGTGTCCCTGCACCACCCAGGAGGGCTCCAGCTCCGGCTGCTGCTCCTCCCAGGCGCACTATGGCAGAGATCTTTGAAGAGATCCCTGAAGACCTCAGCGACGATGAGCTGCTTCTGAAGTCATCCTCTGCCCTCATTGTTGGAGTTGGGAATCCCAGCACCAAGGCAGAATAGCTCAGTGGTTAGAGCACTGGACGATCCAAGTCAGAGGTCCCAGGTTCAATTCCTGGTTCAGCCATTTTATCAACACTCATTGTGGCTCGCGAGGGTGACCCCTCAGATCCTAAGCTGGCAGCAGCTCACGCTACTGCAGTGCAGTCTGTGTTGTCTGCTGTAGCCTCTGGGAACCCCAGGTCGTTCTTTGGAGCGTCCAAGCAGGAGGATGGTCCACTATGGCGCGCTGCAGCTGC
The DNA here is from genome assembly GCA_963692855.1 of Mycena citricolor. Taxonomy (NCBI): domain Eukaryota; kingdom Fungi; phylum Basidiomycota; class Agaricomycetes; order Agaricales; family Mycenaceae; genus Mycena; species Mycena citricolor. The sequence goes on from CAVNYO010000405.1 coordinate 3,077,090, forward strand.
ATCTGAGATTGACTCTCTGCTCAGCAACTGCACATGGGATGTGGTTGACTTGCCACAAGGGCTCAACTTGAGCCAATTCGCTCTCAATGGGTGTTTGTGATCAAACACAAGTCTGATGGCACTGTGGAACGCTACAAAGCCAGACTCGTGGCAGATGGTCGTGGCCAGCGCTATGGCATTGACTACCACGAGGTGTTTGCTCCCACCTTCCGGCCTGCTACTCTGCGTGTCATCCTCGCTCTGGCTGCCCAGAACAACCTCAAACTGCGCTCCATCGACTTCTCTTCTGCCTATCTAAATGGGGACCTGGATGAGGATGTCTACATGACTCAGCCAGAAGGGTTCCCCCAGGGAGAGAAGGGCCAGGTCCTGAAGCTGAATCGGTCCATCTATAGACTGAAGCAGGCCGGCCGCCAGTGGCGCATCAAGTTGGTTGCCAAGCTGACTGCCATGGGGTTCAAGTGCATCAAGTCAGACAGCTCCTGCCACATCTACTCTGATGGTGTGGTGCGTGTGATCCTGCCCATCTATGTTGATGATGGCACCATTGCTGCAAAGCATGATGCTGACATTGACAAGGTCATTGCCCAGCTTGGCACAGCCTTCAAGGTGCGGGATCTGGGTCCTACAGAGTGGCTTCTGTTGGAGTTGGGAATCCCAGCACCAAGGCAGAATAGCTTAGTGGTTAGAGCACTGGACGATCCAAGTCAGAGGTCCCAGGTTCAATTCCTGGTTCAGCCATTTTATCCACATGGTAGCAGCAACTCACAGACATAAGTCGGCCTGGAACACACTGGCGTGGACCACTGCAGTCTGATGAGTGCCTCATGATAAATGGTGCCACCCCGTCCTTGACAGGCACAGTGCCAATGGTGCTGTGATACCGGGGGAGTGTTGGAGTTGGGAATCCCAGCACCAAGGCAGAATAGCTCAGTGGTTAGAGCACTGGACGATCCAAGTCAGAGGTCCCAGGTTCAATTCCTGGTTCAGCCATTTTATCAACAGCTTCTGGGGATCAAGATAGAGCGCGATGAGCACACTGGGGACATCAGCATCTCCCAGTGCCAGTATGCAGTAAATGTTGATAAAATGGCTGAACCAGGAATTGAACCTGGGACCTCTAACTTGGATCGTCCAGTGCTCTAACCACTGAGCTATTCTGCCTTGGTGCTGGGATTCCCAACTCCAACAGTAAACCTCCTGGAGCAGTATGGCATGGCTGACTGCAAGCCTGTGGACACACCCATGCTGCCTGGCCTGTCTCTGACCAAGGAGATGGGAGCCAAGACTGAGGAGGAGTCCAAGCAGTTCAAGGGCAACTATCTGTCTGCTGTTGGCTCTCTGATGTACCTGGCCTGTCAGACTCGTCCTGACATCTCCTATGCTGTGGGGGTGCTAGCGCGCTTCAATAGCAATCCTGGTGAAGAGCACTGGAAGGCTGTCAAGCACCTGCTTCGATATATCCAGGGCACCCTGGACTTCCGCATCACCTACTCCAGATCCTCACCCACCCTCTATGACCCAGCCACCTATATCCATCCTGACGACCTCTTCACCACCTTCACTGATGCTGATCATGCTGGAGACAAGGACTCCATGAAAAGCACTGGGGGGTATGTCATTATAATGGCTGGTGGACCAGTGAGCTGGAGGAGCAAGCTGCAGTCCACCATCTCTCTGTCTACTACTGAGGCAGAGTATGTGGCTGGTGTGGATGCTGGGAAGGAGATCAAGTGGATACGGAATCTGCTGCATGAGCTGGAGCATGGTGTGTCTGGTGCGTCTCCATTGATGATGGACAACCAGTCTGCCATATCTGTGTCCAAGAATCCTGAACACCATGGGCGTATGAAGCATCTGGACCTGGCACACTACTGGCTCAGAGATGAAGTGGCCAGAGGGTTCATTGATGTGAAGTATGTGCCGACACAGGACCAGCTGGCTGACATCCTGACCAAGGCGCTGCCTCGGCCTCAGGTGGCAAGGTTGCGCACACTGATGAGATTGCGGGGGAGAGGCTGAGAGACTGATCTCATCCCGGGGGAGTGTTGGTGATGGGTTTTGGACTTGATCACTCTCTGGTGATTGGGTCACATGATCATCTGATTCCATCTGATCCTATCACTGATGATATCTGATTCCATCACTGTTCCCATCATTCCATCATTTTGGTCACATGACTTCTGATCACATGATTCCTATACAGTCACATGCTCCATCCACATAGATAGTTCCTCCCTCCCTGGAGTTCTTCAGCTTCTTACTGTTGACTCCAGGTCTGTAGATTCTTTTCTTGTTTTCTCTTGCAATGCAGAGCTTCTTACTGTTGACTCCAGTCCTCTCTGCATTTCCTGCTTCAACAGTAATGTCACACCCTTTGTCCGAACCAAGCATACACAATATCCACATATCAACATTTCTGTATATTAATACCACCGCCCACCGCCCACCGCCCCTCAATCTCTCAATCTACATCCTAAACCTGTTCCACGCGTTTGCCGCAGGAATAGCCATGGAGAATCAGAACGACCAAGGATCTAGCATGCACAAACGGGCTGCTGCCCCTGGTCCAGAGCGAGAGACATTGGACCAGGTACGTTGATCGCCTTAGAGCTCCTTTGCACACTGAAGTCAAACGTTGGCAGGCCCGCCAGAACGAACAGTTTCATAAACAAGTAGCAGTGGACGCCAGAACCCAGTGCCGCGCAGTGATGTCAGAAAACGCTTTGCTTCGCAGTCAGTTGAATCATGCTCTTAGCACTGCCCAAGACCAACAGGAGGAGGTTGCTCAATTATCTGCGATGATTGAACAGGGGCGCATCCTCATTGAACAGATGGGGGCCAATGAAGGGCACTTCCAAAGTCAGATCACGCGGGGCCAAGAGCAACTTGCGTCGCTGGTACATGTGGGGCATCAGGAGCATTGATTCATACATGAATGGGTTACAGATGGACCGTGCCACTAGCGCGCAAACCCAGATGACAGAAGCATTGGCTGAGGTCGTTCGCCTGCAAGCTACTGTGGTGAGTTGATCCTTGCTCAGTAAAGCGGCCGGTCTAACCACTGAGTAGCATGCGCGGGACGACGTCGTTAACCGACTGAATGCGCAGATTCATGAGCGAGAGGATGAAATGGAGAGTCTTCGCCTCCAAATGCGGCAGAACGACCGTGTCCAAACCCCTGCTGGGCAGCCAAAACGACGAGCAGGCCGGGTCAGCAGGGAGTTCTTCCAGCCTGCGCGGCCCTCTTTGGTAGAGCTTGCAATGGATCCCGCTCCTGTCTCAAGCCCGTCATCGCCCACTGCCCCTCCTGATCCCATCAAGAAACTGGCAGCAGAGTTAGACATGGACGCCGACTTGCTGATCAAGTTTGCGCAGGCCATGAACATGGTGAACAATACCACTGCACACATCAACGTGAATGCAGGGAAATCGACACCGCGCTACAAGGCCAGCCAAAAGTCCGAAGCAAAAGCGGCTGTTGCACCAGAGACACAGGAGCTAGTGAACAAGGCACGAGTGAGTGAAGGAATACTTACCAGAGGATGCAAGAAACTTACCAACTCAAGGCGCTCATGTGCAAGATGATTTACGAGAAGTTTGGAGTCCAGCAAGCGTCAGATTTCATCTTCCACGTCCCCGCTACAGAAGAGGAGGTGGAAGTCTTCGCTCAGGACAATGAAGCCGCCATCCAACGTTATCAGTGGGATTTCAGCCTGGACTACAAGTCCAGCGCCTGGAATGCTGCGGTGATGGAGAGACTCGTCGCTGAGGTCGTGAGGAAGGACTCGCTCAATATGCGATACATTGAGAAAGGTCTCATATCAGCCGAGTACCTTGGACACATTGTGGAGGAGTTGCTTGTGCGCTATCGTGGAGATTGGAAGGAATTCAAGCCCAAGTGGGATATAGAGCGAGATCGCATGGAGACGACAGCTGAAGCAATTGCTCGCGGCAAGCTCACGTTGTTCGCCTGTCGGGTCTTGTCCCGTACAATCAACGCCCAGCACATGGTGCGTATTTTGAGTCTTGAAAAACAATCCTCTGATCGTTCATATCAGAAATATGACCGTTGACACAACACTGTCGAAGCGACTATTGCATTGAAGGAGTCTGATGGCGCGGAGGACATTGCAACGTGGAAGAGACTATTGGAAATTTTGAATCTGCTTGGAGCAGCAGGAATGTCTGAAGAGGAGGAATCCAGCAGGAGCAACAGAGGCACAAAGACCAGAATGTACGTTGTCAAGCTCGATATCTGGTGGGAGCCACTTGTTGCGAACTACATGGACATTATCAACAAACACACGAATTACTTCCAGGCTCTTCACAATGGGACCAAAGCAGCTCCTTGTCAACGGGTCGAGCAGGCGGGAACAGGAAAGCCACTCAAGGGGCTCCCGGAGTGCCTTTATAAGTCCGGCTGGCTTGCCTCGCTGTCTTCGATGGAGTTGAAGGAATTGAAAGTGTCGAAGCAGGCCTTTGCGCTCTTCGTTGCAGCGACTAACAGGATGGCAAGGTAGATACGATAGATATACAAATCTTGAGATAATCGAATCTGTTCTATAAGCCAAATTCTGGAGCTCCACCGGCGACATACACCTGATGGACAGTGACGCGTGTAGCAGGCGGCGACGGCGATCGTCGTGTAAGAGAACTGCTGGCAAACATGGAGTAGTCCGTCATCGACCAATTTGCATAGTAGGCAGCAACAATATCTTTGTTGCAAGAGAACTACGGGCGGCAAACACCTCGTAGTCCATTGCCGCTTTTGCTTGAGCAGGCGGGGACGATGATCATTGTTTAAGAGAACTGCTGGCAGCAAATGCCTAGTAGTCCGTAATCGGTCAAATCTCCGAGTGTGTGAGAGGAAAGCAGCAACGACCTCCTTGGCAACGAAATCCTCGTTGTGAGATGACTACGGGCGGCAAACACTTGTAGTGGATCATCACAAAGTCCGTGTGTTGCGTGGATCATATTCGAGCATAGCGATGGTAGTTGTGGAACTACTGACAAGGATGCCAGATTCCTACCAAGGAACTACTCAAGAACTACTGGCGGCAAACACCTAGTAGTTGGGAGCAGAGAGGAGTCGAAAGGATCATCACAGATCATCCACGTGATTGTCGTCACGTGGACCATCTTGATCGCTGTTGAAGTGTGGAAAGGATGTCCTGCTTGGTTCAGACAAAAGAGTGTTACTTAGCTATGTGACCATCAGTACATAGCCCTAGATCAATGTGACAGACTGGGCTTTTCGCCTCCCATCTGTGCCCCTAGCCTCCTGCGGCTCCCATCTGTGTTTTCTGTGTTCAACAGGTTATTGGCCCCGCCCTGACCTATCCATCTACCCTTTTCCTTGCTCCCTCTGCGCATTTTTCGCTCTTTTTTTCGCTCTTTTTGCTTCTCCCCTCTGTTCCGGTTTTCCCCGACGCTCCTACCGCTTCTCCCTACACCACCATGGCGCCTACCATCACCTCAGCCCTCACCATCGTTCTCACCACTGTTCCTATGCTGGGGAAGGACAACTGGGCCAAGTTTGGGAAGGGATTCAAGGTGTTTTTGCTGGGAGTGGACGCACTTTGGGTTATGGGGAAAGGGCCAAAAGCAGATGAGTCTGACCAAGTTGCTCTGGACAGAATGCTCCTCCCCTACCTCTACACCAAGATAGAGGAGCAGTACCAGCCCCTCCTGGATGATTTCGAGTCTGCCACTGCTGCCTGGGCTGCCCTCAAGGCCCATTTCGAGAAATCGAGTATGAGCACCAGGATGGCTGCCAGGGCTGAGCTGCACTCCATTTCCCATGACCCCACCAAGGATATAGATGTCTACATTCGGGCTGTAGGGGATGCAGTGAAGAAACTGGCTGCCATGGGTGTTTCCATCGATTCCACCATCCACAAAGATGTCCTGCTCATGAATCTTCACCCAGCCTTCCACACAGTCCGCACCATCCTCCTTGCACGCTCTCCTGAGCCCAAACTCGAAGACTGCATCACCCAGCTTGCCAGCTCAAGCTCAGACCCTGGAGTGGTTCTCAAAATCGAAGATGGCGATATTTCGAGCTTGGCCCTGGCTGCATCGGTGCCACGTCGAGGCACAGCATCTGCCACGTCATCTTACACCTCCCCCATCACTGGCAGCGTTGCCCAGGACGGATTTCCACTGGATTCCCAAGGTTTTCGTTGGTGTGACCCTACCACCAGGGGCTGCCATCGCTGTGGACGCACTGGCCACATTGCTCACAAGTGCATGCACACCATGCCCACCTTTGTGAAGGACTGGATCGTGGCCAATGGCAAGAGCAGCTCAGCTTCTGCAGCTTTCTCTGCTGCACTGGAGGCAGGTCTGACCAGGGAGAGCTTCTTTGAGATGTGGGATGAGTTCCAGATGTCCAATGAAGCGGAGATTGGTGGTGGGCCTAGTGGACCATTCCTGTCTCCAAGACGGACTTAGATTGGGTGGGAGTGGCCTTGGATTTGGTGGGAGTGTTCTGTTTGATTGGTTTTGTCTTCCCAAGGGTGGGAGTGTTGAAGTGTGGAAAGGATGTCCTGCTTGGTTCAGACAAAAGAGTGTTACTTAGCTATGTGACCATCAGTACATAGCCCTAGATCAATGTGACAGACTGGGCTTTTCGCCTCCCATCTGTGCCCCTAGCCTCCTGCGGCTCCCATCTGTGTTTTCTGTGTTCAACAATTGCCATAGTCAGAGTGGCAGCAGTGGCAGCCTCTGACTACCACCACCACAACAACAACAACGAGGCGGAGAGCGAGGCGGCAAGTCAGGTAGTCAGAAGAGGAGAAGGAGAAGGACTCAGGCGTTTGCTGCCGAGTCACAGAGCTAGAGACAAAGAGCCGACGCGTTTGCCGCGCGGCTGTTTGTCCTCTCTCTCACTCTCTCTTTCAGCCTGTTGTGGCGATGACAACCACCTTTCGCAGAGAAATACGGGCGGCAGATGCTTCGTAGCTCGTGGGTGGCTGGTTGTCAGTGGAGAGGGACTGCATATCCCTCAAGGGTCGACACCCTGACTCATGACCGACTCATCAAGTAGATCGATCACACTTTGATCCCACTCGACTTATCTCTCTCACCTTCTACCACCACCACCAAGACACCATGAATTGCAGCGGACAGCGAGGTGGTCAGCGAGACTGGGGACAGCGGGAACTCGGGCGTTTGCTGCCGAGTTCCAGGCAAGGAGAGCCGACGCGTTTGCCGCGCGGCCCTTCGTCTTCGGTCCCGCTCAACCTGTTGGTATCCAGCAGCAATTCCATAACTCCTGAATTCAGTGGTAGTGCTCCACACCACCTTGTCCCTCTTAGGCTTCTCATGGATACTGAAAAGGCAACGCTGACGGTAAGATCTCAAAGACTGGACTTTTTACTTTTTACTGACTCAGAGAAGGCATCATCTCGATTCCATGGTGCTATCCGCAACGAGGAGGGCGTTTTCATTGTCTTCAACGCTGAGCGCAATGCATTGCTCCACATTCCCCCACCTCCCCCACGACTCAACCCGCAGCATTGGACCTCTATGCTGTACATGACGTTGTGGATCGGAGCTTGACATGTTCATCTTGCCTGCGGGCCCCATTATCCCATTTTTGATGGGGATCTCCTCGGTGTCCTGGACGTATCCACAGACTCCATAGGCACGGAGACAAAGCAGCCGGAGGGTGGTTCTGTTTGGACCATGTCTTGGGTCATTGCAGAGCGCTGGGCGACACTGGAGGCTTTCTTGAATCATGTTGTGCTCTACCTGTGAGCGAAAGTCGACCAAATTGTCCCCACTGTGCACTGCGGCACGATGCACTTGAGGCCAATAGCGCACGGCTATGCGGATACTTTTCAGGGGAAAGAAGAGCTTGTTACTGCCGTTGCACGTTCTCAAGCCGCCTTTGTGTCACTTCTGGGTGCAATCGCTCTCCGATTCCTGGCTCTTGACAGATCGGATCAGCGCGCCACCTGGCGCACCAAACTCATGACTGCAACCCACATGCCGCCTCGGCTCATGGATTCACTGGAGGCCGTCGTTGGTCGTCTTCTCCGCAATCCAGTGGGGATGATCTTCGATTGCACGCAGGAGATCCCACGCGAAATTGACTGGCTCTTGGCGCTTCTGGTCAACAACACAGTCTCCATTCGCCTTCCCATCTACTTCTTCCTCGGTCAAGGCGATGCGGCCGTGAACCATGCTTCACATCTGGAACGTTTCCTGTCATTGCGGCAGATCCATCCAAGTGTCCAGGACACGATCCGCGCTCTTAGCTTGCTCTCTTCCACCCAGATTGCCAGCGAAGAGTATGTCTTCGTTGCAGAGAACATAAGGCATTTTGGGATCTTCCCTAACCCGGATTTCTATGAAGCGCTGCAGCCCCGCAAACGGGAGTTCCCCCCCGTGGAGGCTCACAGCGGACAGAGGGAAACGGAAACCTACACGGAGTTCTTTGCGCGGCGGAAGGTGCGAAACGAGACCCGGGTTGCGGCGGAGACATCACAGCAGAAGCAGACTCGCTTGCAACGTGAAAAGCAGGCCATTTCACAGGGTTGTCCTGGCAAAAAAGGCCCTCGAGTTTTTGTTTGGGAAGAAAAGGACAAGTTTTGGGTCCATCGACTCCTGCAGCGCAACGAGGTCGGGGATGAATGGGATGAATTCGCGCCATCCCAGCGCATTTTCGATTCGTTCCACAACAAATGGGATCTTTGCCGACCATTGGATCCTGCAGCTGTCGTGCTAAACGACGACGACGACAACTTAGCCATTTACTTCCCTGTTGCCTATCGCGGACAAACACTTGACCCAATCGAGATCCGATCCTCGGACGACTTAAGCAGCCAGTTCATGGATGACTTCGAGGACGAGCCTCCTGCGGGGCTGTCCGCTGAAATCCAGTCAGTGTTGGTGATGGGTTTTGGACTTGATCACTCTCTGGTGATTGGGTCACATGATCATCTGATTCCATCTGATCTTATCACTGATCCTATCACTGATGATATCTGATTCCATCACTGTTCCCATCATTCCATCATTCTGGTCACATGGCTCCAAGTCACATGATTCCTATACAGTCACATGCTCCATCCACATAGATAGTTCCTCCCTCCCTGGAGTTCTTCAGCTTCTTACTGTTGACTCCAGGTCTGTAGATTCTTTTCTTGTCTTGTCTTGCAATGCAGAGCTTCTTACTGTTGACTCCAGTCCTCTCTGCATTTCCTGCTTCAACAGGTTATGGGCCCCTGCCTCTAGAGTGCCTCTGAGTCATCTATTCTGAGATTTTCGAGTTTTTTCCATTCTCTGATTTTCTCTGCCTGCTGCTGCCTGCTTGCCCCAGTCCTGCTACTGCAGTTGACATCTCTGCTCCCCTCTGTTCTGTTTTTTTTCTGCTCTTATAGTGTCTGTGGTTCAGGCACTAGTAGTTGGGACTCTATCCTTAGGTGGGTGTGCTCTTTGGTCCATCAGGAAACACCAGGTAGTCATTCCTGTGATCCTGAGGTTGAGACAGCTAGGTGCCTGAGATCAACATGGCCACACACTCCTAAAATGCCCAGAGTTTCTGTCTCTCCTAGAGGACAATGCTTCTGAGCCTGAGCCAGAGCCTGAGCCTGAGCCTAGGCCTAGGCCTAGGCCTAGAAAGGGTGCAGTCAAGTCTGAAGTGGCCACTCATACAAGCCTTCTCTCCCACTCCACTGCAGACCCTGAGTTGAGGTGGATTGCAGATTCTGGTGCTACATCACACATGACCCATTGTGTGCACCTGCTGCAGAACACTCGTCCTCATAGGGCACCCATCAGAGTGGCTAATGGACTTGTGGTCTATTCAGAGCTTGTGGGGGAGATAGTGCTTAGGCCACTAATCCATGGACATGCCAGGAGCCGGTCTGTGATCCTCTCCAATGTGCTCTATGTCCCTGCTCTGTCACACAATCTGATCTCCACTACATACCTGTCAGTTCACCATGACTACACTGTGCTCATGAAGAAGAACTACATCCTGTTCAAGCGCAATGGTGAAGTGTACTTTGTGGCAGATATCTCAGAGCAGGGTCAGGCATTTGTGAGAGAGACTGGTTTCCCTTCTGCTGGTTCAGCACTGGTCTCTACAGCTGGGACTCTTCCCATTGACCTCAGTCTGATGCACAGGCGGCTTGGACACCACAGTGATACCAAGCTAGTCATGGATAAAGAGCTGGTTACTGGTGTGAGGCTTGCCTCTGCTAGGAAGCCAGACCCCATCTGTGAGCCATGCCTCTTTGGCAAGCTGAATGCTGGCCTGTTTCCTTCAACTGGTCATCGTTCTGGAGCACCTCTTGATCTCATTCACTCTGATCTAAAGAGCTACTCTGTACCCACCCGCGAGGGCTGGAAGCACAGGGTGACTTTTGTTGATGATCACACTGGCTTCAAGGTAGCATACCACATGAAGAACAAGAGTGAGACCTTTGCAGCTCTTAAGATGTTTCAAGCCTATGCTGAGACTCACTGGGGGCTGAAGATCAAAGCCTTCCAGGATGATAAAGGAGGAGAGTACATGTCTAATGAGTTCAGAGCACATCTGGACAAGTGTGGCATTGTGCACCGCCATTCAGTCAGGGCACGGCCTCAGCAGAATGGGACAGCAGAGCGGTCTAACCGCACCGTTGATGAGCACTCGACTGCCATGTTACACGAAGCCAACCTGCCCCCTGCATTCAGGGCACTGGCGGTGTCTGCATACATCCATGTGTGCAACATGCACCCCACAGCTCGAGACCCTACCAGGACTCCCCATGAGCTGTGGTTCAAGGCAAAGCCTGATGTGTCTCATCTGCGTGTTTGGGGATGCCTTGCCTATGTGCATGTGCAACGAGACAAGAGAGGTCCTTCTGGTCACCATGTCCAGAAGTGTATCTTTGTAGGCTATCCTGCAGGGTACAAGGGATGGTTGTTCTTCAACCCAGAGACTCGGAAACTCGTGATCGCTGAGAGAGCAGTGTTTGATGAGCGCTACTTCCCAGGCAGCACCCCTCAAGCTATGAGGAGCTGTTCTGCGGCACCCCCCTCCTCCATGCTGGTGGATCCTCCTTGTGCTCCGGCACCGGTGTATGTCCCTGATGACGATGGTGACAATGAGCAGCAACAGCCGCCTGCTCGTCCTCTCCCTGCACCACGAGTTCCCTCTCCTGCAGCCAGCAGTGATGATGAAATCGACTTCTTGTGTCGAGCTCCACCACCTCCATCTCCACCACCAGCTGGGGATGCCCCGCTTCACCCTCTACCCTCGCCTCCTCCTCCCCAATCTCCTATTGGGGTGGCAGCTCGTCGTGCTGCTGCTGGCATCCATCGTGTTCCTGCACCACCCAGGAGGGCTCCAGCTCCGGCTGCTGCTCCTCCCAGGCGCACGCACCATGGCAGAGATCTTTGAAGAGATCCCTGAAGACCTCAGCGACGATGAGCTGCTTCTGAAGTTGTCCTCTGCCCTCATTGTGGCTCGCGAGGGTGACCCCTCAGATCCCAAGCTGGCAGCAGCTCACGCTACTGCAGTGCAGTCTGTGTTGTCTGCTGTAGCCTCTGGGAACCCCAGGTCGTTCTTTGAAGCGTCCAAGCGGGAGGATGGTCCACTATGGCGCGCTGCAGCTGCATCGGAGATTGACTCTCTGCTCAGCAACTGCACATGGGATGTGGTCGACTTGCCACAAGGGGTCAAGCCAATCCGCTCTCAATGGGTGTTTGTGATCAAACACAAGTCTGATGGCACTGTGGAACGCTACAAAGCCAGACTCGTGGCAGATGGTCGTGGCCAGCGCTATGGCATTGACTACCACGAGGTGTTTGCACCCACCTTTAGACCTGCTACTCTGCGCGTTATCCTTGCTCTGGCTGCCCAGAACAACCTCAAGTTGCGCTCCATCGACTTCTCTTCTGCCTACCTCAATGGGGACCTGGATGAGGATGTCTACATGACTCAGCCAGAAGGGTTCCCCCAGGGAGAGAAGGGCCAGGTGCTGAAGCTGAACCGGTCCATCTATGGACTGAAGCAGGCTGGCCGCCAGTGGCGCATCAAGTTGGTTGCCAAGCTGACTGCCATGGGGTTCAAGTGCATCAAGTCAGACAGCTCCTGCCACATCTACTCTGATGGTGTGGTCCGCGTGATCCTGCCCATCTATGTTGATGATGGCACCATTGCTGCAAAGCATGATGCTGACATTGACAAGGTCATTGCCCAGCTTGGCACGGCCTTCAAGGTGCGGGATCTGGGTCCCACAGAGTGGCTTCTGGGGATCAAGATAGAGCGTGATGAGCACACTGGAGACATCAGCATCTCCCAGCGCCAGTATGCTGTGAACCTCCTGGAGCAGTATGGCATGGCTGACTGCAAGCCTGTGGACACCCCCATGCTGCCTGGTCTGTCTCTAACCAAGGAGATGGGAGCCAAGACTGAGGAGGAGTCCAAGCAGTTCAAGGGCAACTATCTGTCTGCTGTTGGCTCTCTGATGTACCTGGCCTGTCAGACTCGCCCTGACATCTCCTATGCTGTGGGGGTGCTAGCGCGCTTCAATAGCAATCCTGGTGAAGAGCACTGGAAGGCAGTCAAGCACCTGCTTCGATACATCCAGGGCACCCTTGACTTCCGCATCACCTACTCCAAATCCTCGCCCACCCTCTATGACCCAGCCACCCACATCCATCCTGACGACCTCTTCACCACCTTCACTGATGCTGATCATGCTGGAGACAAGGACTCCATGAAAAGCACTGGGGGGTATGTCATTATAATGGCTGGTGGACCAGTGAGCTGGAGGAGCAAGCTGCAGTCCACCATCTCTCTGTCCACCACTGAGGCAGAGTATGTGGCTGGTGTGGATGCTGGGAAGGAAATCAAGTGGATGCGCAATCTGCTGCATGAGCTGGAGCATGGTGTGTCTGGGGCTTCTCCCTTGATGATGGACAACCAGTCTGCCATATCTGTGTCCAAGAATCCTGAACACCATGGGCGTATGAAGCATCTGGACCTGGCACACTACTGGCTTAGAGATGAAGTGGCCAGAGGGTTCATTGATGTGAAGTATGTGCCGACGCAGGACCAGCTGGCTGACATCCTGACCAAGGCGCTGCCTCGGCCTCAGGTGGCAAGGTTGCGCACACTGATGAGATTGCGGGGGAGAGGCTGAGAGACTGATCTCATCCCGGGGGAGTGTTGGTGATGGGTTTTGGACTTGATCCCTCTCTGGTGATTGGGTCACATGATTATCTGATTCCATCTGATCCTATCACTGATCACATCATGTTGATATCTGATTCCATCACTGTTCCCATCATTCCATCATTCTGGTCACATGACTCCAAGTCACATGATTTCTATACAGTCACATGCTCCATCCACATAGATAGTTCTTGCCTCTCTGGAGTTCTACAGCTTCTTACTGTTGACTCCAGGTCTGTAGATTCTTTTCTTGTCTTGTCTTGCAATGCAGAGCTTCTTACTGTTGACTCCAGTTCTCTCTGCATTTCCTGCTTCAACAGTCAGTGCTTAGCAACGCGGAGGGCATTCTGACGCAGGTCAATCTGTACAATCGCAGTGCAGATGAGGACAAGCCTTGGAGAACCACCGAAGTGCCTGTAGCTGATCATCATCCCACTCGGGCCGTTCTCGAATATCGTGCAGGCTTTGTTGGCGACACACAGAGATCCTTCCCAGAGGCGCAAATGACACGGCTGAACGTCGGCGCCCACTTCCTTGGTGACGCCGGATCTCCCACAGCTAGGCCGATGAGCGATGCAGCTCGAGCGTTTATCTATGCACTGAGCAAGGCCAAGCACGTTCGGGACATGCCTTCTGACCTCTTCGATCTTGCGGACGAGAAGCTCTCGCAGGACATCCGGTCAAAGAGTGGCGTGATTGTTGCTGTGGTCGACAAGATGGGCAACAAGAGGTACCATCGCACCGGATATTTCCTCCAGCCGACTACTCGAAAGGCAAACAACAACCGCAAAATCGTCGTGTTCAGTGCCTCCACGGTCATGCAGCTCATCCGTCGTCAATACAGCACTTGGGATGAGCTGATCAGCCATCTTTTGTTGAAGCAGGAAATGCAGAGAGGACTGGAGTCAACAGTAAGGAGCTCTGCATTGCAAGAGAAAACAAGAAAAGAATCTACAGACCTGGAGTCAACAGTAAGAAGCTGAAGAACTCCAGGGAGGGAGGAACTATCTATGTGGATGGAGCATGTGACTGTATAGGAATCATGTGATCAGAAGTCATGTGACCAAAATGATGGAATGATGGGAACAGTGATGGAATCAGATATCATCAGTGATGTGTTGGAGTTGGGAATCCCAGCACCAAGGCAGAATAGCTCAGTGGTTAGAGCACTGGACGATCCAAGTCAGAGGTCCCAGGTTCAATTCCTGGTTCAGCCATTTTATCAACATGATGTGATCAGTGATAGGATCAGATGGAATCAGATAATCATGTGACCCAATCACCAGAGAGGGATCAAGTCCAAAACCCATCACCAACACTCCCCCGGGATGAGATCAGTCTCTCAGCCTCTCCCCCGCAATCTCATCAGTGTGCGCAACCTTGCCACCTGAGGCCGAGGCAGCGCCTTGGTCAGGATGTCAGCCAGCTGGTCCTGCGTCGGCACATACTTCACATCAATGAACCCTCTGGCCACTTCATCTCTAAGCCAGTAGTGTGCCAGGTCCAGATGCTTCATACGCCCATGGTGTTCAGGATTCTTGGACACAGATATGGCAGACTGGTTGTCCATCATCAAGGGAGAAGCCCCAGACACACCATGCTCCAGCTCATGCAGCAGATTGCGCATCCACTTGATTTCCTTCCCAGCATCCACACCAGCCACATACTCTGCCTCAGTGGTGGACAGAGAGATGGTGGACTGCAGCTTGCTCCTCCAGCTCACTGGTCCACCAGCCATTATAATGACATACCCCCCAGTGCTTTTCATGGAGTCCTTGTCTCCAGCATGATCAGCATCAGTGAAGGTGGTGAAGAGGTCGTCAGGATGGATGTGGGTGGCTGGGTCATAGAGGGTGGGCGAGGATTTGGAGTAGGTGATGCGGAAGTCAAGGGTGCCCTGGATGTATCGAAGCAGGTGCTTGACTGCCTTCCAGTGCTCTTCACCAGGATTGCTATTGAAGCGCGCTAGCACCCCCACAGCATAGGAGATGTCAGGGCGAGTCTGACAGGCCAGGTACATCAGAGAGCCAACAGCAGACAGATAGTTGCCCTTGAACTGCTTGGACTCCTCCTCAGTCTTGGCTCCCATCTCCTTGGTTAGAGACAGACCAGGCAGCATGGGGGTGTCCACAGGCTTGCAGTCAGCCATGCCATACTGCTCCAGGAGGTTCACAGCATACTGGCGCTGGGAGATGCTGATGTCTCCAGTGTGCTCATCACGCTCTATCTTGATCCCCAGAAGCCACTCTGTGGGACCCAGATCCCGCACCTTGAAGGCCGTGCCAAGCTGGGCAATGACCTTGTCAATGTCAGCATCATGCTTTGCAGCAATGGTGCCATCATCAACATAGATGGGCAGGATCACGCGGACCACACCATCAGAGTAGATGTGGCAGGAGCTGTCTGACTTGATGCACTTGAACCCCATGGCAGTCAGCTTGGCAACCAACTTGATGCGCCACTGGCGGCCAGCCTGCTTCAGTCCATAGATGGACCGGTTCAGCTTCAGCACCTGGCCCTTCTCTCCCTGGGGGAACCCTTCTGGCTGAGTCATGTAGACATCCTCATCCAGGTCCCCATTGAGGTAGGCAGAAGAGAAGTCGATGGAGCGCAACTTGAGGTTGTTCTGGGCAGCCAGAGCAAGGATAACGCGCAGAGTAGCAGGTCTAAAGGTGGGTGCAAACACCTCGTGGTAGTCAATGCCATAGCGCTGGCCACGACCATCTGCCACGAGTCTGGCTTTGTAGCGTTCCACAGTGCCATTAGACTTGTGTTTGATCACAAACACCCATTGAGAGCGGATTGGCTTGACCCCTTGTGGCAAGTCGACCACATCCCATGTGCAGTTGCTGAGCAGAGAGTCAATCTCCGATGCAGCTGCAGCGCGCCATAGTGGACCATCCTCCCGCTTGGACGCTTCAAAGAACGACCTGGGGTTCCCAGAGGCTACAGCAGACAACACAGACTGCACTGCAGTAGCGTGAGCTGCTGCCAGCTTGGGATCTGAGGGGTCACCCTCGCGAGCCACAATGAGGGCAGAGGACAACTTCAGAAGCAGCTCATCGTCGCTGAGGTCTTCAGGGATCTCTTCAAAGATCTCTGCCATGGTGCGTGCGCCTGGGAGGAGCAGCAGCCGGAGCTGGAGCCCTCCTGGGTGGTGCAGGAACACGATGGATGCCAGCAGCAGCACGACGAGCTGCCACCCCAATAGGAGATTGGGGAGGAGGAGGCGAGGGTAGAGGGTGAAGCGGGGCATCCCCAGCTGGTGGTGAAGATGGAGGTGGTGGAGCTCGACACAAGAAGTCGATTTCATCATCACTGCTGGCTGCAGGAGAGGGAACTCGTGGTGCAGGGAGAGGACGAGCAGGCGGCTGTTGCTGCTCATTGTCACCATTGTCATCAGGGACATACACCGGTGCCGGAGCACAAGGGGGATCCACCAGCATGGAGGAGGGGGGTGCCGCAGGACAGCTCCTCATAGCTTGAGGGGTGCTGCCTGGGAAGTAGCGCTCATCAAACACTGCTCTCTCAGCGATCACGAGTTTCCGAGTCTCTGGGTTGAAGAACAACCATCCCTTGTACCCTGCAGGATAGCCTACAAAGATACACTTCTGGACATGGTGACCAGAAGGACCTCTCTTGTCTCGTTGCACATGCACATAGGCAAGGCATCCCCAAACACGCAGATGAGACACATCAGGCTTTGCCTTGAACCACAGCTCATGGGGAGTCCTGGTGGGGTCTCGAGCTGTGGGGTGCATGTTGCACACATGGATGTATGCAGACACCGCCAGTGCCCTGAATGCAGGGGGCAGGTTGGCTTTGTGTAACATGGCAGTGGAGTGCTCATCAACGGTGCGGTTAGACCGCTCTGCTGTCCCATTCTGCTGAGGCCGTGCCCTGACTGAATGGCGGTGCACAATGCCACACTTGTCCAGATGTGCTCTGAACTCATTAGACATGTACTCTCCTCCTTTATCATCCTGGAAGGCTTTGATCTTCAGCCCCCAGTGAGTCTCAGCATAGGCTTGAAACATCTTAAGAGCTGCAAAGGTCTCACTCTTGTTCTTCATGTGGTATGCTACCTTGAAGCCAGTGTGATCATCAACAAAAGTCACCCTGTGCTTCCAGCCCTCGCGGGTGGGCACAGAGTAGCTCTTGAGATCAGAGTGAATCAGATCAAGAGGCGCTCCAGAACGATGACCAGTTGAGGGAAACAGGCCAGCATTCAGCTTGCCAAAGAGGCATGGCTCACAGATGGGATCTGGCTTCCTAGTAGAGGCAAGCCTCACACCAGTAACCAGCTCTTTATCCATGACTAGCTTGGTATCACTGTGGTGTCCAAGCCGCCTGTGCATCAGGCTGAGGTCAATGGGAAGAGTCCCAGCTGTAGAAACCAGTGCTGAACCAGCAGAAGGGAAACCAGTCTCTCTCACAAATGCCTGACCCTGCTCTGAGATATCTGCCACAAAGTACACTTCACCATTGCGCTTGAACAGGATGTAGTTCTCCTTCATGAGCACAGTGTAGTCATGGTGAACTGACAGGTATGTAGTGGAGATCAGATTGTGTGACAGAGCAGGGACATAGAGCACATTGGAGAGGATCACAGACCGGCTCCTGGCATGTCCATGGATCAGTGGCCTAAGCACTATCTCCCCCACAAGCTCTGAATAGACTACAAGTGTTGAGGATGGGTTTTGGACTTGATCACTCTCTGGTGATTGGGTCACATGATTAACTGATTCCATCTGATCCTATCACTGATCACATCACTGATGATATCTGATTCCATCACTGTTCCCATCACTGTTCCCATCATTCCATCATTCTGGTCACATGACTCCAAGTCACATGATTCCTATACAGTCACATGCTCTATCCACATAAATAGTTCCTCCCTCCCTGGAGTTCTTCAGCTTCTTACTGTTGACTCCAGGTCTGTAGATTCTTTTCTTGTCTTGTCTTGCAATGCAGAGCTTCTTACTGTTGACTCCAGTCCTCTCTGCATTTCCTGCTTCAACAGGTTATGGGCCCCTGCCTCTAGAGTGCCTCTGAGTCATCTATTCTGAGATTTTCGAGTTTTTTCCATTCTCTGATTTTCTCTGCCTGCTGCTGCCTGCTTGCCCCAGTCCTGCTACTGCAGTTGACATCTCTGCTCCCCTCTGTTCTGTTTTTTCTGCTCTTATAGTGTCTGTGGTTCAGGCACTAGTAGTTGGGACTCTATCCTTAAGTGGGTGTGCTCTTTGGTCCATCAGGAAACACCAGGTAGTCATTCCTGTGATCCTGAGGTTGAGACAGCTAGGTGCCTGAGATCAACACACTCCTGAGAGCCTGTACCTACCTACATACATCCCCTACATCATTCTGGGCGCATTTTTGAGCACAGCATGGCATCAGATTCCCACACTCTTCTCCCAGTTCTCCATAAGGAAACTGTCTTCTCTGATTGGCAGAGTGATGCCAAGGCCTATCTCAGAGGCAAAGAGGTGTTTGTGTACTGCACTGCCACCTTTGATGCAGCCAAGCATGAGGAAGTCAAGAAGGACAAGTGTGCTGGCATCTTGTGGAGCATGCTCTCCCCTGATGTTAGGTCCCTAGTGCGTCAGCATGAGGATGATCCCAAGGCCTTATGGGCTGCATTGCCTTCAATCTTTGCACCCAAGCAGGCTGGGCAGCGCTTCAATGCCTATAAAAACCTTACCTCCATCAGACTCAAGGAGGGTGAGGGCTTGCTAAGCCTTGTGGGTCGTGTATCTGAGGCTGTGCGCTTCCTCAAAAGCTCTAGGCCTGATTCCTTCACACTGGATAAGGCTGATGAAGAGCTGCATGCTGTGGTTCTCCTCATGGCCTTGCCTGATTCTGAGCCTGCTTATGCAACTCTGAAGGCTCCCTTTGAGCAATCCCATGATGCTCTCAAGGTGGCTGCCATTGAACAGGCCTTTACCTCATGGTCTGCTTTCAGGGCAGCAGGCAATGCAGGAGACTCTGGGCAGAGCAATCCTCTGTCTGGAGCTGCAATGATAACTTCTGCCAATCCTCCTTCTGCTGCACTGGAGGCTGCATCTGGTCCCTCCCAGCCTTGGTGTGCTGCGTGTCAAAAGCGTGGTCACACTATTTTGAAGTGTCCAGAGTTCCTTGCACTTCTCAAGGGCAATACTCCTAGGGCTGGGAATGGAAAAGAAGCAGCCAAGTCCGAAGTGGCCACCAATGCAAGTCTTCTCTCTCACACAACTTCCAGTACTGATTTGCGATGGATAGCAGACTCAGGCGCCACATCGCACATGACGCATTGTGTGCACCTGCTGCAAAATACACGCCCTCATAGGGCGCCCATCAAAGTCGCAAATGGAGTTGTTGTTTATTCCGAACTTGTGGGGGAGATAGTACTTAGGCCACTTATCCATGGACAGTCCAGTAGCCAGTCTGTTATTCTCACGAATGTCTTGTTTGTTCCTGCTTTGTCTCACAATCTGATCTCCACTACATACCTGTCAGTTCACCATGACTACACTGTGCTCATGAAGGAAAACTACATCCTGTTCAAGCGCAATGGTGAAGTGTACTTTGTGGCAGACATCTCAGAGCAGGGTCAGGCATTTGTGAGAGAGACTGGTTTCCCTTCTGCTGGTTCAGCACTGGTCTCTACAGCTGGGACTCTTCCCATTGACCTCAGCCTGATGCACAGGCGGCTTGGACACCACAGTGATACCAAGCTAGTCATGGATAAAGAGCTGGTTACTGGTGTGAGGCTTGCCTCTGCTAGGAAGCCAGACCCCATCTGTGAGCCATGCCTCTTTGGCAAGCTGAATGCTGGCCTGTTTCCCTCAACTGGTCATCGTTCTGGAGCGCCTCTTGATCTTATTCACTCTGATCTCAAGAGCTATTCTGTGCCCACCCGCGAGGGCTGGAAGCACAGGGTGACTTTTGTTGATGATCACACTGGCTTCAAGGTAGCATACCACATGAAGAACAAGAGTGAGACATTTGCAGCCCTTAAGATGTTTCAAGCGTATGCTGAGACTCACTGGGGGCTCAAGATCAAGGCATTCCAGGACGATAAAGGGGGAGAGTACATGTCTAATGAGTTCAGAGCACATCTGGACAAGTGTGGCATTGTGCACCGCCATTCAGTCAGGGCACGGCCTCAGCAGAATGGGACAGCAGAGCGGTCTAACCGCACCGTTGATGAGCACTCCACTGCCATGTTACACAAAGCCAACCTGCCCCCTGCATTCAGGGCACTGGCGGTGTCTGCATACATCCATGTATGCAACATGCACCCCACAGCTCGAGACCCTACCAGGACTCCCCATGAGCTGTGGTTCAAGGCAAAGCCTGATGCGTCTCATCTGCGTGTTTGGGGATGCCTTGCCTATGTGCATGTGCAAAGAGACAAGAGAGGTCCTTCTGGACATCATGTCCAGAAGTGTATCTTTGTAGGCTATCCTGCAGGGTACAAGGGATGGTTGTTCTTCAACCCAGAGACTCGGAAACTCGTGATCGCTGAGAGAGCAGTGTTTGATGAGCGCTACTTCCCAGGCAGTACCCCTCAAGCTATGAGGAGCTGTCCTGCGGCACCCCCCTCCTCCATGCTGGTGGATCCCCCTCGTGCTCTGGCACCGGTGTATGTCCCTGATGACGATGGTGATGATGAGCAGCAACAGCCGCCTGCTCGTCCTCTCCCTGCACCTCGAATTCCCTCTCCTGCAGCCAGCAGTGATGATGAAATCGACTTCTTGCGTCGAGCTCCACCACCTCCATCTCCACCACCAGCTGGGGATGCCCCGCTTCACCATCCACCCTCGCCTCCTCCTCCCCAATCTCCAATTGGGGTGGCAGCTCGTCGTGCTGCTGCTGGCATCCATCGTGTCCCTGCACCACCCAGGAGGGCTCCAGCTCCGGCTGCAGCTCCTCCCAGGCGCACTATGGCAGAGATCTTTGAAGAGATCCCTGAAGACCTCAGTGACGATGAGCTGCTTCTGAAGTCATCCTCTGCCCTTATTGTGGCTCGTGAGGGTGACCCCTCAGATCCTAAGCTGGCAGCAGCTCACGCTACTGCAGTGCAGTCTGTGTTGTCTGCTGTAGCCTCTGGGAACCCCAGGTCGTTCTTTGAAGCGTCCAAGCAGGAGGATGGTCCACTATGGCGCGCTGCAGCTGCTTCGGAGATTGACTCTCTGCTCAGCAACTGCACATGGGATGTGGTCGACTTGCCACAAGGGGTCAAGCCAATTCGCTCTCAATGGGTGTTTGTGATCAAACACAAGTCTGATGGCACTGTGGAACGCTACAAAGCCAGACTCGTGGCAGATGGTCGTGGCCAGCGTTATGGCATTGACTACCACGAGGTGTTTGCACCCACCTTCCGACCTGCTACTCTGCGCGTCATCCTCGCTCTTGCTGCCCAGAACAACCTCAAACTGCGCTCCATCGACTTCTCTTCTGCCTATCTCAATGGGGACCTGGATGAAGATGTCTACATGACTCAACCAGAAGGGTTCCCCCAGGGAGAGAAGGGCCAGGTCCTGAAGCTGAACCGGTCTATCTATGGACTGAAGCAGGCTGGCCGCCA
Organism: Mycena citricolor; assembly: GCA_963692855.1. Lineage (NCBI taxonomy): Eukaryota > Fungi > Basidiomycota > Agaricomycetes > Agaricales > Mycenaceae > Mycena > Mycena citricolor. The sequence goes on from CAVNYO010000405.1 coordinate 3,098,842, forward strand.
GTGGCGCATCAAGTTGGTTGCCAAGCTGACTGCCATGGGGTTCAAGTGCATCAAGTCAGACAGCTCCTGCCACATCTACTCTGATGGTGTGGTCCGCGTGATCCTGCCCATCTATGTTGATGATGGCACCATTGCTGCAAAGCATGATGCTGACATTGACAAGGTCATTGCCCAGCTTGGCACGGCCTTCAAGGTGCGGGATCTGGGTCCCACAGAGTGGCTTCTGGGGATCAAGATAGAGCGTGATGAGCACACTGGAGACATCAGCATCTCCCAGCGCCAGTATGCTGTGAACCTCCTGGAGCAGTATGGCATGGCTGACTGCAAGCCTGTGGACACCCCCATGCTGCCTGGTCTGTCTCTAACCAAGGAGATGGGAGCCAAGACTGAGGAGGAGTCCAAGCAGTTCAAGGGCAACTATCTGTCTGCTGTTGGCTCTCTGATGTACCTGGCCTGTCAGACTCGCCCTGACATCTCCTATGCTGTGGGGGTGCTAGCGCGCTTCAATAGCAATCCTGGTGAAGAGCACTGGAAGGCAGTCAAGCACCTGCTTCGATACATCCAGGGCACCCTTGACTTCCGCATCACCTACTCCAAATCCTCGCCCACCCTCTATGACCCAGCCACCCACATCCATCCTGACGACCTCTTCACCACCTTCACTGATGCTGATCATGCTGGAGACAAGGACTCCATGAAAAGCACTGGGGGGTATGTCATTATGATGGCTGGTGGACCAGTAAGCTGGAGGAGCAAGCTGCAGTCCACCATCTCTCTGTCCACCACTGAGGCAGAGTATGTGGCTGGTGTGGATGCTGGGAAGGAGATCAAGTGGATGCGGAATCTGCTGCATGAGCTGGAGCATGGTGTGTCTGGGGCTTCTCTCTTGATGATGGACAACCAGTCTGCCATATCTGTGTCCAAGAATCCTGAACACCATGGGCGTATGAAGCATCTGGACCTGGCACACTACTGGCTTAGAGATGAAGTGGCCAGAGGGTTCATTGATGTGAAGTATGTGCCGACGCAGGACCAGCTGGCTGACATCCTGACCAAGGCGCTGCCTCGGCCTCAGGTGGCAAGGTTGCGCACACTGATGAGATTGCGGGGGAGAGGCTGAGAGACTGATCTCATCCTGGGGGAGTGTTGGTGATGGGTTTTGGACTTGATCCCTCTCTGGTGATTGGGTCACATGATTAACTGATTCCATCTGATCCTATCACTGATCACATCACTGATGATATCTGATTCCATCACTGTTCCCATCATTCCATCATTCTGGTCACATGACTCCAAGTCACATGATTCCTATACAGTTACATGCTCCATCCACATAGATAGTTCCTCCCTCTCTGGAGTTCTTCAGCTTCTTACTGTTGACTCCAGGTCTGTAGATTCTTTTCTTGTCTTGTCTTGCAATGCAGAGCTTCTTACTGTTGACTCCAGTCCTCTCTGCATTTCCTGCTTCAACAGATTCATCCCAATCCCTTCCTCCAACATGGTTGTATAGTGTAGCAGTGGTGGATGAGGTCAAAATGGTGGTCCTGGGGGTGGCAGATGGTGGCAGATGGTGGCAGAATGGAGATCAGGCAGGATCGGAAAAATGCGCAGCAAGGGAAAGGCCAATGAGGGGCAGGGGGAGAAGAATAGAAGTTATAGATAGGTCAGAGCGGGGCCCATAACCTGTTGAACACAGAAAACTCAGATGGGAGCCGCAGGAGGCTAGGGGCACAGATGGGAGGCGAAAAGCCCAGTAGGTCACATTGATCTGATGCTATATACTACCCGTCACGGAGTAATGTCACACCCTTTGTCCGAACCAAGCATACACAATATCCACACATCAACACTGTTGTCCTCAACAACTCGTGCTGGAAGGCAAGGATTCGAGGATACAGTGCTGCGATGCGCCTCTCCAAAAATCTTGACGCTGTACACACCGACTTCCTAGCTAACCTCGAGTGACTGTAATATATTGTATCTTACACTAGTAGCACTTGTATATAAACTCGCCTGCTTGTACGTAAACTCACCTGCTTGTATCTAGACTCACTGTATCTATCTACCAAGTTTTGACTGGTCACCCTGAGGGATCGCACTTAACGTGAGCCCCAACAAATAACCGATATTGCATATATTGGGGTCCATGAAATGTCCGTGAATAGTTACCTCAATATTAAAAGAATCACCCATGCAAGCAATTGATCACAGCAGGTCTTCTTCGTTGCAATCCGCCTCTTGTCCATATTGAGACTAAGCGATGAAACAACCCAGCGAAGGGGTTGCAGATTTGCCTTTATTAGTTGCTTGTGCATCTCATCCTCAGTGATTGCTGGCACAAAGCGAGGATTGGGAGCATTGGGCATTTCCACATCCTCGTCTCCGAGTCCATCTTCAGATTCTTGCTCATCGTCTTCGTCTTCGTCTGCAAGCAACGATTGGACCAGTTTCTGCTGGATGGTGTGAACCATCGGTAGCTCTCGAGTCTCGTTCTTCAGTAGACAGAGCGGATGGCTGGTTACAGCGTTGTACTCTGGCCAGTTGTACTCACACGCCGCACCCATCGTCTCTTTGCGCTTGGCCAATTTGGTGTCGATTCGAAGTACTCGACGACAGTGGTAATGTACTAGTCCTTCCAGTATACAATGCATTGAATCAACAACTGCCATACGAGTTGGATCCCAGTATGGAAGGCGCCAAAACTTGGACCAACGGACTCCAAACTCTGCAAGGATGGCATCGCGAGCAGCTTGCGTTGTTGCATCTCGCCACGCATATGCTTGAGCACGAAGGACCATGATGTCTCGCTGTGTCCATGAACTGAATGCAGTATTGTACATCGTCTTGACACCAAAACAATCACAGATTGAGCAGTAGTGATGCGAGTTAGCGGCTGCCATGCCTTGAGCCTTCCGTGTTGCAGGTAAGTCGTTGACGTTGATGACCAAGGCAAGATCCATACTACGTCCCGAGGCATGCAGCGCCGTGCGAGAAAGACGATAACCTTTCTCCCATCCAATGACAAAGTGGTCCATGAGAGGGCGGAGATAGTTGTCGATTTGGTCAGAATTAGGCTCATTGGGACCAAGGATGATGCTGAGCCACATGTGCTCAGGACGGTAACGTATATCCTCCGTCAGGTTAAGATTCACGACGGCAAGAATGCCAATGGAGTTGTGGTTGCCCCGTTTTCTGGTCCCATTTGGATTGAAGAAGTCGAGCATCACCTGAAACGCAAGCCGGAGGCGACCGTCACGCTGAATGAACAACTTGTCGGGAATGGGACCCTTGAAGCTGCGGATGAAAGCTGCCTCGAACACATTGTTAACATGCTCTTCTGTCACGGACGCCTCTGGGTTCTTTGACAGGGCTTTGCGCACGGCTGCCAATGCATCGTCACACGCTTTTTCGCACATCCGCTCAATCTCCGGGTCGGAGAGCATGGCGGCAATGTAGTCGATGAAAGAGGTGAAGACGAATGGTTTGATGGGACGTAGTTTTCCATGGCGCGATTCGAGGATTGCCGTCCCACAGACATGCCAAGCGCCTCGCCGAGGATACACGTAACCCTGGCAAGTCTCTGGATACGAGGTTTCACCAGTGAGCCGGTTCTCATGTGGAGCGTGAGTGTAATGACAGACTGGGCACGTTGCGTATACGGTGGTTGCAGGATCTATTTTGAACCTGCGAAGTGCAGATTCAAGGGACGTAGGGAGCTGTTTGAGCACATACTCCTGCACCGGAGTAGCCCGCTTTCCCCGCGTGCCGAGTGACATTGTTGCTTGGATAATGACATTAACAAAGGCAATGATGAGATCCATAGGGTTTGTGCTGATCCCAACGACAACGTGGCAGATGATAGCCAGCAAGATTGAGAGCTGAGCGACGATGTTGTAGTTAGCCATAGGATTGTTGAAATGGTGCTCTGGAGAAGTGTAAGTCGCTGGATGAAAGAAGTGACACAAGATCGACGAACCTGTATTGTGTTCGACTTTATTCTCTGATGCCAGGGGAAGGATCCGACCCACAACATCTATCAGGGAGTCCAGAATTGCAGCCTCTTCCTGAAGAGCCGCAGCCAGCATCTCGTTTTCATTGTGCTTCGCATGAGATCTCATCTGTGAGGACTTACGTGGGGATCCCTTGCCGGAGGGCTTGATGCTCGATAGTAGACGTCCCGCCTCAAAGACCACGGAAGTTGCGGTAACGACAGCGCTGATTAGCGCCCCTACGCTATCTGGACTGGCGTTAAGAGCATGTTGAAAATCAAGCTCAATACGTGCAGCTTGGACACGTCGCAGCATATTCTGCAGAAGATTCGAGTTGATCTCTCGAGTCTGCATTTCGGTAGGCCGTAGAGGTAGTGATTGAGTCCGTAGAACATGCTCCACGCCCGACAGAGCCTCCGAAGGAGACACTGCTGTGAACTCTGTGGGTATTTCTGGTAGACTGGCTTGGTAATCATCCCAAGAACTGAAAAGTTTGGAGTGCGACTGGCAGACGGACGGTGCACCATCATCCAAGACAACAAGACCGGTGAAAAGGTTGGCCAGTCTCTCCATTTCTACGTCGGTAGGGTCTGAAGTCTGCTGTGCGTTGATAGTTGCGTCGTCAAAGACAGGCTCGGGCAAATGTGCTTGTTCCAGAAACTGGGAGACGGGAGGGAGATCTGCGAGCTCGACATCTGAGGCATTCGCGGCTGCAAGCACAGACTCAGTCAGATTGTATTGCGCATGATGAGCTTCCAATTCCGCTTGGTGAACTACGCGCTGGGCCCTTGCGACTCGGTGATTTCGACGTTCCAATAATGGGCATTGCTGGCAGATGTAGTACGACGAGGGTGGCATTCGGCGACGGCAAACGTCTGGCGAGTACTCTGAAGTTCGTCTGAGAGGTGGCGGTCAGCCCAAGTGGGATGCGGACGAGGGCCGTTTCGAGACAAAAGCCGAAGCTACAGCTCGTGGCAAAGTGATCCTTTACTCCCGCCGCCTGGCTAGCCAAACTATCAACGGGCAGCACAATGTCGTATGCTCTTGTGGCCATGCAATGCAGATGCTGATTGATCCTTCCAGAAATATGACCAGCGCCGTGCCACTGTGGAAGCAACAATCGCCCTGAAGGAGGCGGACAATGCGGAGGATATCGTGACATGGAAGAGGATGCTGGAATTGCTGGAACTGCTCGGTGTAGGCGGGATGTCTGAGGAGGAAGAAACTTCAGCAACAATCAAAGGCCACAAGATCAAGACTTACAAGATCAAGTTATGCGTCTGGCGCGAGCCAGCCATTGCGGATTACATGCGCATGGTTGACGCGCAGACCACGCGCTTCCAGGCCCTTCACAATGGCACAAAATCCGCTCCACGCGTGCGAGACCAGACGAAGGGCAGCAGACCTCCGCCGAAAGGACTCCCGAAATGTTTGTACAAGCCTGACTGGCTTTCGTCGCTGACCACAAAGGAAGTTAAGGAACTAAAAGTCTCAAAGGAAGCATTTGCGCTGTTTGTCGCCGCTACTGAGCGGATGGCAATATAGCATCTTCTGTAGGGGATGCATGTATGATATGAGTCTTCTTGTTATCTTCTTGTTGAACAGAAGTTTTGAAGTGAATCAAATTGGCATTTGAAGTTGAAAGTGGGGATCCGTGAGGCCTGCGCGGAGCTCTTTGAGCCAACAATGAGACAATTCATCCAGTTCTATCAGCGGCAGACGCCTGATAGAGACACAAGGTAGACAAGAAACATATGTAAGGCCATCATCCTGCATAAGGTCGGCCCCGGCTTGCCTTGTAAGGCCATCATCCACAGTCGAAGGAGCTGATGGTGTGCAGGAGGAGGGACCAAGCCAACTGATATGACAGACCACGCATCCAAACCTGATGCCCGCTCAAGTCAACTGTGGAGCGCAGGGACCAGAAAAATCACGTAGTTCGGAGACTAGTAACATGTGCAGGGAATTGGCTTGAAACGACCGACCATCCCCCCATGAAACCCACTTGCGAGAACATCAGCAGCAGCTGGCTCGACCGGGCCATTCGTGCCTAATCCATAGTCCGAGTACACCGTGAGCTCGAATCATCTCTTTGGCACAGTCGGTGGGCCCTTTGAACTCGCAGTCCGCTAGTGATCTCTGCAATTCGCTCTAGTTCTATTGGCGGCAGACGCCTGGTAGATACCGTGAGTGAGTCGAGTCGATAAGATATGAAGTTGCAGTTGTCTTCCACGCTTGAGGGAGCTGCCGGCGGCAAATGCCTGGCAGCTCACGCTGAGGTAGTGTGGAGGAGGAAGAGATGTTGTCGAATCCCCCAAGTCTGCACGTGGGGATCATGTGCGATCACTGATTTGAGCGCCGAGTCTACACGTGGGGATCACGTGCGATCACTGATTGCAGACTGAGGGGAGCTTTGGTATCCTTCCCGCCACCGCCATGAGCGGTTCCAGTTGTGGTCAGCGAGGTCAACACGGGACACGGGGACTCAGGCGTTTGCCGCCGAGTCCCAAAGCGCTAGAGCCGACACGTATGCCGCACGGCCCTTCAGCTTCTGTCTCGAATGTCCCACCAAGTGAGGAGAAACCCCACTGTCTCGTCCCTCTCGCGTCTCTGGAGGATTCTGAGAAGGACACTCTCCAGGTAAGTTTTTCATTCATTCTGCCGTCCTGTATTTGTGCTGATCCTGTTCCAGTCCACCGCTCACTTCCACGGGATCGTGCGCAACAACATTGGCGTGTTTGTTGTCTTCAATGGCAATCGCACCACCCTCCCCCGGATCCCCCATCCCCCCCCAACTTCTACTCGCATCCTGCACTGTACTGCAGCTCCTGGATGGACACCCGCCGAGTGCACCTAGCATGCGGACCTCGGTATCCCATCTTCGACGGTGATCTGCTTGGTATTCTTGACATCTCACTACAATTTCCGCCCACCAAAAGTCAGGAAACGGCTAGTGGATTGAGCTGGGTGTTATCTCCGACTGTTGTCGAGAAATGGTCGAGTTTGGAAGGATTTTTGGTCCATGTCGCGACCACCTTGCGTGCGTACATTGGCTAAGTTGTCCCAGCCGTGAATTGTGGGACAATGCACTCGCATCCAATAACTTACAGCTATTCAAACTCCTTCCCCGCCAAAGAAGCGCTCATCACGGCTGTCTCGCATTCTCGTGACGCTTTCACGCCCCTGCTTGGAGCCATCGCTCTTTACTTTCTTGCTCTTGACGGGTCTTCCCAGCGTGCTACCTGGCGCGTGAAGCTCATCGAGTCTCTGAAACTGCAGCACCGACTGATGGATTCGCTGGAGGAAGTAGTGGAACGGCTTCTTCAATGTCCCGCGGGAATGATTTTGGACAGCACGAAGGAAAATCCTTGTGAACTGGATTGGCTCTTCTCGTTCATCGTCAACGGCACAAGTCACGTCCACCTTCCTGTGTACTTCTTTTTGGGAGAGGGAGACGCGGCCGTGATACGAGCAACTCATCTGGAGGCTTACCCTTCAATGCACGCCATCCGGCTAGATGTCCAGCATCGAATCCATGCCATGATCCTTCTCCCTCCAACTCCAGTTGCAACTGAGGAGTACGTCTTTGTCCAGTCAGACATGCGTCAATTCGGCATCATCCCCAATCCGGAGTACTACGCAGCTTTGGAGACCGAGAGATGGCAGTTTCCGCCTGTCAAGCCCTTCAGCGGTCAGAAAGCAGGGGAGAGCTATGTGGACTTCTTTGCCCGTCGCAAAGCCCGCAATGAGCACAAGCTTGAAGCAGAGACCAATCAGCACCGGCAGACGCGCCTCCAGCGTGAACAGAATGCCAAGTCACAGAGTTGCCCAGGCAAAAAGGGTGCTCGGGTTTTCATCTGGGAGCAGAGAGATCATTTCTGGATACGTCGACTGGTCCAACGAGGTGAAGTCGAGGACGAATGGGTCAATTTCGCCGAGTCGCAGTGTGTGTACGACTTGTTTGCAAACAAATGGGATCTCTGTACACCACTGAATCCCGAAGCTCAAGTATCGTACGACGACGACAACGACAACGACTTCTATTCCCAAGCATTTGCGCAAGACTTCGACAATAACCTTCCCACGGGACTCTCAGAGGAAATGCAATCAAAGCTGAACGACGCTTCTGCGGTCATGCAGCACGTCGACAAGTACCATGCAATGAACGTGGAGGAAGAACGTCTGTGGGTCACACCTGTGCTCGATGCTACTGCTCAAAACCCCGTAAGAGCCGTTCTCGAATACCGCGTCGGGCTTCTTGACAGTCCCGGGAGCTCGTTTTCCGAGGACGAGATGCTTCGGACTGACATCAGCACCCATTTCCTGGGCGACGGACTTGCGTCCACACCCAAGCCATTGAGTGATGCGTCACGGGCTTTACTGAAAGCATTGAACAAGGCCAAAGTCGTCAACAATCTGCCACGCGAACTGTTCGACTTGGGAAACAAGGAGATCGCTGACAATGTCTGGTTCAGCAGTGGACTTGTCGTGACTGTGCTTGAGGATATACGCGACAAACCACATCGCAGTACGGGATACGTGCTCAAGCCACGCAACCAAGGTGAAGGCGGCCGCGAGGTTCTGCTCTTCAGTGCCGCCACACTCATGTACCTTGTTCATCGACGGTGCCAGAATCACTTTGAAATCATCTCGCATTTGCATGACCTTGGAGCTCCCTTTACCATTGTGGTCGAGGGCTCCACTTTGGGTCCGTCTTCGTACCAGCCAGAACTGTTCCGTTGTCACAGCCTCGGAGTCCGTCCAGAGGGTTACAAGCCAGACCAACACGATCTCTGCACGTATTGGGACTTACTCAAGCGCTTTTTGCTTTCCCTGCGCGGTCGACTCGCGCTCCAAGCCGGTGGTGTCGTTGCTAGGCTTGCTCGCATGATTATCCATGACTCAAACTTGAAGTTGTGTTCGGATGATGTTGACATTGAGATGGCGGAGCAGCAACTGCGAAGCGGTGCCACCTCACTGTACTATCATGCCTTGACTTGAGAAGAAGAGGATCTCGTTCTCGGGGTGTACAGCATCAAAATGAGTGAGTAATTCTTTTGCTTTGCTGAAAAGAAGTTAACGATATGTCTTTAGACCAACTGAATCCCGCGGCACGCAGCGGACATCAAGAAAAACGAGTTTTGTGGTGGCCGCAAGCAGGAGCTTACTATTTGTCAGGAATGAACGTTGGTTGGTGGACATTGGATTGCGAGAAGTGGTTCCAGGGAATCTTAGCAGAAATGGAGGCAAACAAAGCCGAGGTTCTCAATAACATGCGCTGGAAGGGCCGGATTTGCGGGTACAGTGGCGCTTTGCGCCTTGCCAAGAACCTTGACGCGGTTTCTGCCAATTTCCTTTCCCATCTTGGCTGAGTGCTTTCCAACCATCGGCTCTTTCACGACGACGAGTGTATCTGTATATAGTCTGTACATAATGTGTCCGTACATATCTCAATCTACCTGTGTATTTACCGTCTGTTCCACGTTTTGGACGATGAGCGATTGACGTCAAGACAATCAGCGTTGGGTCATCGGCCGACCATCGGCCGATAGATAATTAAAGCCCTGATATTGAAGATATTGCGGCTGATAACAGATCAGCCGCAATATCTTCAATATCAGGGCCACTTGTTGCCTGCTTTTTTTACACATATTGAGACAAAAGATGGACCTCATGAAAATTAAACTAAAACAGATCCTATATCCGGCCCCGATATCTCTAAAATGGGGACAACAAACAACTTGGCTTTTATTGATCTTGATATTATCCTTATCAGCAAGCTTGTTTTGGGTACTGATTTCTCGTGTATTAGGGAAGGTAAATTCGACTCTTTTTCTTTTAATATTGAGGTAACTATTCACGGACATTTCATGGACCCCAATATATGCAATATCGGTTATTCGTTGGGGCTCACGTTAAGTGCGATCCCTCAGGGTGGGTGAAACAATCAGCGCAGGCAAGTGGTGGATCATCGGCCGACACACGGTGGATCATTGGCTGACGTGCGGTGGATCATCGGCCAACAGATATTGTTGACCCCAATATCTGTGATATTGGGGCCTCCCATTATGGGCCGCAAATATTACTAATATCATAGTTACTATTTTTGTTGTTTTTTAGGTGATGTTGAGAGCCAAAATAAGCCAAATCATATCTGGACTTTTGTTTGGCCCCAATATTGACCTCAATACGTACATAAAAGAGCCAACTAAAATGAGCAACAATATTGCAATTATCTATCACCTCATTTTATCATCTAATAGTTGACAGAATGGGAAATCTTTTGGGTGGCATTATAGCTTACATATTGGTTGGAATATTTAAGACTTTTTTTGGTACAACAATATGTGTAATATAGTTGATTCTTTTTAGGTCCCATTAAACGCGATCTGCCGGAGTGAGATGAGTTCACAGCTACCACACAGCTGCTGTATACACACATTCCCCTGGAGTGCCCCCTGCTTCACCCCTCTTCCTCAGCCACTCTCCCTGCTCCAACTCCTCCCTCCTCTCCTGATTTTGATGGATTTCGCTCTGTGCTGCTGCCCCTTGCACACACCAGTCCCCACCACCCTACCCTGTCTTGTGAAGGCCGAAAATCGCGTTGGATCCCCTTGGATCTTGTTGGATCTTGGTGGATTAGCCAGATCTTCTTGGATCTCCCTGGATCTCTGCTGGATCTCTGCAGATCGACTTGGATGCTGAAGAAGACTCGAATTGGGTGCAGGGGCTGTGCGGATTTTTGAGAATCTGGTGGACTTCAATTGGGTGGGAGTGGGAGTGTCTCAGTTAGGTGGGAGTGGCTGGGTTTTCTGGATTGCTTTGTCCTCCCAAGGGTGGGAGTGTTGATGTTGAAGTGTGGCAGGGATGTCTTGCTTGGTTCGGACAAAAGAGTGTTACTTAGCTATGTGACCATCAGTACATAGCCCTAGATCAATGTGACAGACTGGGCTTTTTGCCTCCCATCTGTGCCCCTAGCCTCCTGCGGCTCCCATCTGTTTTCTGTGTTCAACAATCAAGAGTCCATTTATTGCTCCCAGGAAGCAAGTCGGAGAGAGCAAGATCCTGGTCTGCAAGTGCGCTGAAGCTTAGATCTGTTCTGTACAGATCACAATATGGATGCAAGAGTGCAAAGAGGAAGGCTGAATCTGAGCTCGATGAGATCGAGCTCTTGAGACAAACGAGTGCTTGCTTCCACATGCATCATTCACGATGACATCAAGCCATAGAGGCAAACGAGCGCTTGCTGCCACCCGCATTGTCCACGATGGCATCGGGCCTTCAAGACAAACAAACGCTTGCTCTCATCTGCATTGTCCACCGCTTCCAACTCTATGCCTCTCTCAACCGCTGTGCAAAAGAAGATCGTGCGCTGTCTGCACAGTTGCGAAACTGGGGGCGTGTGAGTGGTCATGGTCTCCTTGGTACTAGATGCTTACCTTGGGTGCAGGACACAAGTCAATCTCAGCTTCATATCTCCCTCCCAACTTTACAAAATGTATGCGAAGGACGGGCGCGGATGGCTGTATACACTCGTCACCATCCCTGAATGAATGCTCGAAGACTTCCTTTCTGGTTTGCTCACATTGTCCGATCTGTTCTCCGTCTCAAGGGTGAAGGCCGGCCATGCTGTCCACTTCCGACGCCGACAGAGAGAGTACCACTGATGCGAGCGATCCGGATATGCATTCATCTGGCTGAAGTTGTATAGAGTGTCAAGACGAATGTGCTTTGGTGCGCTCCTCACCGCATGCCCAATTCACTTTACTGACGCGTTTCAGAGCACATTGTTCATACCGCTCTGGACTCGATCGGCCAGCGGGCGAAGGTTTCATGCAGCTGCAAAGGCTACACGTGACTGCATCACAAATTTTGGAGGCTCTCTGACATTGGAGGCTTAGCCAGCCTGAAGCACATCGTTGGATTGTGCGCCAAGTCTGCTGGCAAATCACTTGCGGATTAGACCGGTAAGCCCTGCGATCTTTCAGACTGTCTCTACTAATCTTCATTTTCAGGTGCTTGAGGTCGTGTACATACAGCTCCTGTACATTTATGTGAAACTTGATTGTCCCTTATCAGCACCGCAGCACCGCCGATGGAAGATAAGATGAAATGGCGTCCTTTCCAACAAACCGCCATGACCCAGCCCTACATCTCACTCACGCAACCTCACTGGCCAAGAACACACCAATGCACATTGCCGTCATCTGCAGCTCCCTGGGACTCAAGCAAAGGTTGTCAAGGACGTATCAGGGCTTAGCCCACTCCATGCTCTTTTCCGACAACGCTCCCATCCGCCTTCGCATTCGCCCTCTAACTTACGCACTTCTTTGCAACCAGTCCGTGTCTCTTGATGCCGAGCAGTCTACCCCCATTGCCTACCAGCTTGCCAGCCACCGTGTACAAACCGTGATCGAGACGCAGGTGCAGCTGAGAATGGAAACAAGGATGAGGAAGACAGGGATGACCCATTGAGCTGTGCATACTCATATACGGACACTTGCAGACGGGTGACGGAGCTGGGACACCGTGCAGACGTCTTGCAACAGACGCAGAGAGGATTGGGAGGCCCACCAGGACCCGTACACAACTGGTGGAAGGTTGGAGGAGGACCTGGAGATGGACGCGTTGATCAAGGACCGGAAGCGGACGTGGCTCTATGTGCCGAACTAGACGCTGTGGGCTGACCCTAACCATTGCCACGAGCTGATGCTGGGTGCGTTTCAGACCATTGATCTGCTTGCAAATTTTGAATGGGAGTTGCCGGGTTTCAGAGCAGGTTTCAGCCCTCATGATAGAGTCCCAATATTGTTTCCGACGTCAGTTCAATGACTTACATGCATTGTTGTTGCTGATTGATTTTGAGTGGGCGTTCCGAGAGTAAGCACAATCCACAGCGAAGGTCAGTAAGGGCGCGTCGCGCCTCTTGTTGTCTGCGCGCGTTGTCTAACCTTTGTCTCTGATAGATCTGGATCCAAACCAGCTGCTAGCTTAGGTGTCTGCAACTCGTTTGCGAAGGGATATCTGAGCTCGGGAGCATATGTGTGTTGTTGTCATTTGTGCGGGTGTGCTTACCAGCAATACAGGGCTTGCAAATTGTATTGGCAACAGCGGATTTCTATCATCTCCGTCCATGTTGTAGTGTCGTTTCTGTAGCAGATATAGAGCTGAAATGAATTGGTTCGCAAAGCAGGTACATGGAGTACTTCATTAAGCTCTCGATCTCTCTGCTGCAGTCCAGACAGAAACACACTGACCCGACACCTTCTGCGTAGATCACAGAGTCTTCTCTCAACTGGATGGGATTGGAGCTGCTGCGCGCCTCGGATGGTGACGCTGTGCACTAGTCTTCCCGCTACAAGCTGTACCTCTACACAGCCACCCGAGTCGCAATCAGTCAGCTTTGATCAAGTGTACACCCTCCACCGGGAAACCCTCCCAACCATTGTGTTGGGGGTGAGCAAGAGCGATCGGGTGGCTGTGCTATCGGATCATTAGTCAGCGTTGTCATAGCACGTGCAGCATCGAGTCTAGTCTCCGCCACCGTCTCGGGCAGGAGTCACACCCCGATCCCGCGTGGATTTCCTCGCCCACGCCCATCCCATCTGGTGATTGGAGTCTGATTCGCACCACGCCCTCCGATCTCGACGATCTAGGACGATTCCAAAGGAAAAAAGTTTTTTCCTGCGACCTGCGACATCCCTGCGACCTGCAACCTGCAACCTGCAACCTGGAACGTGACAGCGCCGCCGAGGACAATCGGTGCCGCAGATCAGCACGTGCAAAGATTCCTGTCTCCACGCACCATCAAGCGCCCCTCTTGGGCCCCTTTGACCCCGGCGCGTACCCGTGTACCCGTTGTTTACGCGAGCAACAGCGCAGCAATTCAGAGCCGAGCGTCTTTGACACGTCACCTCTGACAGATATTGGTTCCCCACCACTACTTCAACAGCTGTCGACTGGTACCATGCTCCCCACGCCGCCTCCATCCTTCCACTCCCAAAACGCACCTGTTTGTCCACGACCACGCTGCACCATGTCTTTGCCCGAGATAAAGCTGTTTTCGGGCCTTTGCGATGGACTGAGCATGCCCACAGCTGACTTCTGCCGGGCCATGCAACGGTATATGCATGACCACCAGCTCACGGTGCCCGATGAACAGATCGACGCTGTAAACAACCACCTGCAGCCGAATAGCCCAGCGGAGAGGCACATGAAGGGGCTTGTGGCCGCATCGGTGCACCGGGTCTCGCTCGCCGCGTACCTTGTGGAGCTCACACGCAAGTTTCCGGGCGTGAAAGGCATCGAGCAGACTCCTCAGCAATACGAGGTTGAGTTGTGCAAGATGAGGATTACCATGGAGGAGCTGGCACAGGAAAAAGTCAAGGTGGGAGCGTTAGAGATACACACCCGGGATCACATCGCAAACAGGATTGAGGACCTGGCCTCGGATGCCAATGTGTTGTCATCGCTGTCAGGCTATGCCCTGTGGAAAGACAACCAGCCAAGCATCATCACAAAGGCGCTTACTCCAGCACCACAGAACTGGGAAGAGGTCACGGCAAAGATTTGAGCAATCCTGCTGGCAGACCTTTGTGATGCAGCCGCCATACACCAGCAGGCGGCCGCTCTACGGAAAGACATGGTCAGCGATATGACCCGGATGTTCCAGTCCCTGCGTGTGCCGTCGTACACATCCATGTCGGGCCGCCCCGCACAAACAACAGGACCTCTGCAACTGCGCCAGGCACCCCCGGCTGCACCAGCCCCACTCCGCAGCCAACCGTTTCAAACCCGTTCACCACGCCCACCCCAGATGGGGGGTGACTACGTACCAACATCAGAGGAGCTGGCCCAGCTCCGGATGATCCTAGAGCAGGTCATCCGGGTGGCACAACCGGATACGCCAGAGGGTCGCGCGACATATGCAGGCCAGGTGGCAAAGTGGCAGAACAACAACAATGCAACACAAGCTGCTGGGATGCTTCGCATTGAGAGCACAGGCTTTCCTCTCAAGCCAGGAACCGTGATTCCGGGATCGGGAGAGTGCTGGCGATGTGGCATGCCGGGCCACCGTGGGAGAGAGTGTGTGAGCCCAGTTCCAGACGAAGAACGCCGCTTTCGAACGGTCTGCGATCGATGGCTTTGCCCTCGAAGAGCCCCTGCGCCAGCCATGCCGCCAATCACCCCAGTCAACAATGTCGGGACATGGTTCAACGTAGCGCCAGTGCCAGGTGCCCCGGGCCTGGAGGCCAGCGACTGGTACGAAATTGGGCAGCCCACCGAGGAGCAGGAGCAGGATTTTCGGGCGGGGCAGACGTAGTAGGCAATACGTCAGCCCAAGACTCTAGCTGTTTGGACGAGCTGGAGCATCCCAAGCAAAGAGTTGACACGCAACATGTATTCTCAATTCTTGAACTTGAAATTGTCGACCTCTATGCTGCGGATGAGCCTGAAAACCTATACCCCCTATTCAAACAATCAATCTCATTAAGTGGACGCCAAGGTGAGCGTGTCCGCGGGACTGCACTCTTTGATGGAGCCGCCGGAGCTGGCATATTGGACAGCCTCTGGTTTGACAAACGGCGACACCGGCTAGGGCCGTTATCTCTGCCAACACGGCGGCTGCGCATGGCAAACGGCAAGGTGGTTGTGTCAGTGGGCCACTGGGAAGGCCCAGTAGACGTCGGCGGTGTCATTGCCCATGGCGAGTTCGAGGTCATGGACTCAAAGGGCGCATGGGACATCCTATTGGGGATGTCAGGGGAACCCCTGCTTTCGTCCGATCATCATGGGATCTTGCATGTGACCAAGCACGTGCCATCTGTCAAGCGTCACATGCTTCGGTCCGGACTCCCCTGCCAAGCGCATCCACATGACACTCCGGCCCGGACCCCCATTGTTCCGACGGTCCGGCTCCCATTGTTCCCCCCGATCCGGCCCCTCATTGTTCCCTGGCCCCATTGTCTCTATTCCTCGAAGTCATTGATGCCTTGCTCGGACTGGATGGAGAGGCACGTTCGGACCGACGCAAGCGAGCGCAACACCAGGCCAGTAAATACTTCATCCAGGACGGGAAGCTATGGATCTTGGGCGGGTCGGGCATTCGGGCACGGTCGAAGCGAGAGTGCATCACCAAAAGTGAGGCCATGGTGGCTGCTGCACGAGTGCACGCAGAGCACGGCCACTTCGGACGGGATGCAGTCAAGGTTGCTTTAATGGACCTGTACCACAGCCCCGGCCTCGATGCCTCCATTGTCGCAGCAATATCTGACTGCGGGCAGTGCAAGGCCTTTGGTCCAAAGCAGATCCACGCAAAGCTGGAGCCGATAGTGCGTCGGCAGCCCTTCGAACTGCTGGTCGGGGACTACGTGAAGCTGCCGGAAGGGAAGGGCGGCTACCACACAGTGGGTGTCTATCTTGATACGTACTCACAGCACGTGTGGGCATTCAAGTTCAGAACCCACGGCACTGCAAAGACGACGACGGACTTGCTACACCGCATCTTCACCGACTACGCACCTTCCGGGGTGTTCATGTCCGATGGTGGCTCACATTTTGATAATCAAGCAGTCCGCAATTTCTGCGCGAAGTGGAAGACCAAGCATCATGTTATTGCAGCCTATGCACCGTGGGTCAACGGCCTAGTAGAAGGTACTAACAGGCTGCTGCTCTTCATCTTAGCCCGGCTCTGTGCTCCGGACGTCGGTGTTGACACATTCGACGAGCTCAAATGGGAGAAGCTCCCACGCTACTGGCCCGATTTCCTGGAGCGAGCCGTCAGCATTCTCAACTGGCGCATCCTACCTATAGTCCGATTCTCTCCGAAGGAGCTTCTCTTCAGCACGGCAGTGAACGCGTCGAAAGCCCCGGTGTCGATAGCGGAGCGAGCACTGTCTGAGGAAGACGTGGCCGTCAACATGGCATACATAGAGCAGCAGCGTCTAGATGGGTATGCGGAGCGTGTGCGATACGCTCTCAGCCGGAAGCAAGCATTCGACCGGAAGCTGGAGAGCCGTAAGCCGGGAGAGGTGATCTTTGCTCCAGGCAAGATGGTTCAGGTCCACAGGAGCAATTTGGACGTCTTATCAGCGCACAAGAAGCTGGTCTATTCGTGGGGCGCACCATACCGGGTCAAGACACGGGTGCTCAACTCGTATATCCTGGAAACCGTCGATGGGGTCGAGCGGAGGGGTTTAGTCCACGCGAGGAGGTTGAAGAGGTTTGCGCCGAAAATAGGGTCAGGTCTAGAGGCGGTACATCATGCGTTTCTTGCAGCGAGGGTCTTGGTTGGCATTGGGACGACGCCAGGAGAAGGGGGGGCACATGTGTTGGGGGTGAGCGAGAGCAATCGGGTGGCTGTGCTATTGGATCATTAGTCAGCGTTGTCATAGCATGTGCAGCATCGAGTCTAGTCTCCGCCACCGTCTCGGGCAGGAGTCACACCCCGATCCCGCGTGGATTTCCTCGCCCACGCCCATCCCACCATCTGTCGGGGGAAATGGCCTGGGTACGGAATAGCGGGGATTTTGTCACTTGTCTCGGCTCTGATCTCTGTGCGTCTGTAGGGGATCAGAGAATCAGAAGTGATAGACCTGAAGCATGCACTGTTACATAGCAGCTAAATTGAGACTGGTCTGCGCAGATCAGGCGAGAGAGAGCACACCAAAGGAATCTCTGATTCTTCTCGCGTTCTGAAAAATATCCATTGCATGGCTTGCTTTCATTCTGATCTGATACTGGTAGGAGGTGATACAAGAACATATATAAGTAGGTAATAGTAGGATACATCAAAGAGCAGTGTGGGCGTATTACTGTACATAGGGTAGGTGAATGTCGAGAGTAGTCGTGAAGAGCCAGATAATTTGTCCTGTTGAGATGAGGGTCAGGTTCAAGTCGCAGGTGTGGCTTGCTTGCGCTTGACAGTGGTAGTTGATGGCAACTGTTGGTGGTGTTGGTGGCAGGTCAGTCACATCAATGTCACCGTCACTCACAGCAAAGGCGTCTGATAATATATTCATTTTATTGTTGGTTGCGGCTCGTGAGTGTTGACGGCGTCGTGTAACATTATTCCAATGCAGCTCATAAATGTCAGCAGCACACTGTATGACTTGTAAGCCATGCAACGACTCGTGCTGACTCATTGCGACTTGTTGCGACTCACATCTTTTCTCACTGAAAAAAGAACATCTGCTTTTAGTGAGAATCAGTCTGAAAAAAGAACATCTGTTTACAGCTCTGTTTTTGGGGGGAATAGACGTCTATTCGTGGTACAAATCTGGCTGTAAATCTACATCTATTTGCAATATCTTCCTGCTGTCTGAAATCAGAACGGTGAAAATCGAACTTCTAGATTGTCACGCATTTTCCGCGGAAAAAAAATAAGTCCCCCTGCAGTGAGACTAACTTGTGTTGTTAGTCTACATAGCTGAATGTATTTAAATGAATTTACAGAACAACTACTTTATACATTGACATTCCAGGGTTCAGCTGGACATTTTCAAGGTTAGTCAAGAGCACCAAAGAATTAGATTAAAATCAACAGACTTGTTCCTTGTGGCCAGTTGATTTCATTGTTGAAGCCACCTTCTATGATAATGACCTTTTGCTTGGAGTTGTATGGCCGCCCATACTCAAGGTATCCTGAGGCAATGTACGGTGTGCGGTTGATACTTTCACGGCAGTGGAAAAAGACAATGTCCTTGTTTCGGATTGACTTCCATGGCTCACGCAAGACAGCCTGTGCCCAATTGCTGAGAATAGTGAGATCAAGAAGGCCAGGGCAATGAATGAGTTACTCACGCTTCAATGGTTGCCTTGAAATTCCCCGGAACAGGGAGCTTGAGCTTACGAAAATCATAAGGGACAGATAGCGAGCTTCCTGCAAAGGTGCCCTCATCGACGTGTTCATGAACAGCACCTCTGATCTGGGTATTGACGCCGTTCCCGGCAAGATCTACAGACATTTATTTGAGCTGATAGTGGAAAATGCCATTGATTGAACAATCAAATGACACTCACCGCTCGGACTGGCAGGATTACGAAGGTCAACCACGGCGTACCTCGATGCGACAGGATCAGGATGCGACAGTATATATGCCTGGAAATTCTCCCGCGTAATACTGTACGCATCTGGGTTGGACCCTTCCCCCGTGAAAAATGGCAACCAGCTCTTGTCAAACCCAACGTTCAATTTGTCCGCCATTTCGGGAGCGACTTTGCGTGCGAGCAGATCAACTAGATCAACATCAAGTTTTTCGTGAAGAATGTGGAATGTGGAACACACTATGGAGACTGTTCTGCGCAAGCTTTGCCCCCTCATCGGCAGCTGTTCCGATATTCCCTTGGAGGTCATTGCGACGCTCCTGACCACTAAGGTGGCCATTGAGCGGAAGCACGGGGTTTGGTTGCCCTTCGAAGCCAGTAGGTACCGGGACGCCAGGTGGAGGGTCGAGATATCCTGTGGGGCCTACATTGCCAATGACTTCTTCGCTTGGAATCTCGCTCTCGTGGAGGCGCTCGTGCTCATGGAGGGGCTCAACGGGGTGTTCAACACCACCAGACATGAAGAATGGGATATGGCGCACGATCTCAATCCACGCACTTTTAAGTGTTGTGCCCTGTGCCGGAAAGGTGCATTGTCTTGGCTAGAGAGAATCAGCATAGACAGTGATTGATACATACTAATTGACAAACCAGACAGCTTGCTCGGAGAAATCAAAATGCCGGAGCTGTAGAGCGGTTAGGCTGAGTAGCAACCCCGGGGCTCTATGCACCTAGTGTGGGGTGACTATGTATAGTCTACGTTCGGAAAGCGTATAGTGATCCAAGACAAAAAGATTGGTACGACAAACAAAAAGTGACCTACAGTATCTCTCTCTCTTTCTCCTCCCACCGGCAGTTAGTCCTACCCGAATCACCGGCAGCGCTTCCATCCCTCGTGTCTTGTATGGTGTTTTGTTGGTACCTACCTGCCGTCGACAACTATCAAGGGGCACCAGTCTAGTCGCTGTCGAGATTGTCAGTCGGAACTGCTCGTTTCCTGTCCATATGCAAGTTCCGGCGCCGGCCTCTGCCCATCTCCCATCCCATGTGGATTCTCATATAAATGCGCGACAATCACACCCCGTTATTTCACCTACACTTACCCAACCATGCCGCGCGTTGATCCTTGGGTAGACGGTGCCTTCCGTAGATGGGTCAGTGCAGATCTTGAGCAAAACCGCCGAGAACTCACTCTTGTGGCATAGGAGGATCAGGAGTTCTATAAGGCAGGCACGCCCTCCGCGAAGATTATCCCTGCTACCGGCACTGCAGACTGGGTTGGTCCCATCGTCGTAGCAGCGGAGACAATGCTCTTTGTTGTCGGACCGGAAGGCATCGTGCTTTCAGCTATTCTAGGACTGGCCTTTGCCGCCTTGCAACCGTCAAAATTGAGTCGGTACAACCAAAACACCCGTGAAAATATTCTAGCTGCGGTCCAAGATGGCTTGCGGAGTGGTGATATCAAAAAAGCTATCAATGATCTGCGAGATTTCCAGGAGGATTTGAAGACGCTGCAGGCTATGACGAACACCATGTCCAGCGACGATTTTCGTGCTCTTGATGTAAGCTGCTTCACAACTTATTTTACACCTTTTCGCGACTGAAATCAGTCATCAGACCACACTGGACAACTTGTCGAGATCGACTCAGTCAGGTGGTTCCCTCCAACACGCATTCGACACCCTCCGTGACGGGGTCCAGCTTGACGGGCATGACCATGGCAATGAGCTCCAATGGCTCGTCGCTGCCGTCCTCTGCATCTTCCAGGCTTACTGGATTCGTTGCACTGCTTACGCTCACATGGCTCGCTATCATCGTCGCCAGAACAACTTTCACGAATACAACGCTCGCCTCGGCGCACTGCGCATCGCCTACGAAGGATGTCAAGCCCATCTTCCGGATCTGCTCAAACAGACCGAGGGCCACATCCACTGGGCCAGACAGGATCGTATCAACAGCATCTCTATCGAGTTCGACCATTTTGATACCGCTTGGTACGATCGAGCTTTTGGCTCTGCTGACAAGGAGAGTGTTCGCGAGAGGGTATTTATCAAAGATAACAAGACGGGGCAACGATTAGAGGTGGCTGGCCTGGTGGGTAGGTCGGGTGGCAGGGATTACTCGGACGGAATGGGAAATAAGAGTGACGACAATGACCGAGAGCTGGGGGAGTTTGGGAATCTCAATAAACCGGACTATATCAAGCATCTAGGGACCCGGTTGGACAGGGACATCCAGCCTGCTCGCAGCGCTTGGAACAAACTCCAAGGACTGTTCAGTGACTTCATCACGCAAAACAAGCCTGCCACTCCTCAATTTCCACCTGTGCGCGTTGTGAGTTTTTTCATCTCCACTGTGACACTGACGGTTTCGCTCACGAGAACTGATACTTCCAGGGAAAAGTCCGCATGGGTATAAAAGGCAGGGTTCCCGTGGGCTCCCACCTGTCCTATCGAGTGATCATCGTCAACGACAAAGGGGTGCCCATCACAGGATCGAGTCCATGGTCAGCTTGGTTCAAGATTACTTCCGATCAAACGGAGGTCGCACAGTTCCTCATCGGCGACGGATACGCCATGACCGACACCCATCGTCAGATCTGGATGCGCGTCCGGCCACCCTCTATGCCGCTTTTTCAACTTGATAACGAGCAGGGTGCATTGGTTGATACAATCTATGGACACGGATTGATTCTTTGGCCGGAGACGAGCGATGAGGGAGCTATTTAAACATGTATGAGCCTACAAACACAAGCTTTTACTAAATCTTTGGCTGGGTATCATCTGCATTGTGACGTGGTGGTACTTGCTTCGCTATCTGGACCACTCACAGACAGCCCTTGTACAGAGAAGAGAAAAGAAAGTATGATTGCATTATATCTAAAGATGACCAGCTACTGCATGCGACCCAAAACCCGAGGCTGGTTGACATCAGCCATGTTAATGAAGATATCATCGGCTGGGTGACGGTACAACGGCTCGCGGAGGCGTTTCTGATCGAGATGGTGGCCGATGAATCCAATGCTGCGACCCAGCACGAACAAGCCATTGAGCGTGCCAATCCTGACATACTCATCCGCCTCCTCGGGTGTGAACGCACCCGAGTCCCGAAGAAGATCGACAAAGCAAACGGCGATGCATCCATCGACGTTCAGGATGAGCGTGTCCTTCTTGGCTGTGGTGACCTTCTCGACGGCGAGCGCGTAGTCGAGCAGGCTGTGGGCAGGGAAGTTCTTGCGCACAAACTCCTTCACGAGCTCGACACGGAGGTCTGGGTTGTTGACACTCTTGATCTTGTGTCCGATGCCGGAGATGAGCTTGTTGGCCTTGCGCGAGTTGTCGACGAACTCGCGGGGAGTAAGACCCGTATCCCGTGCCTGCGAGAACATCGATGCCGCTTCGTCGAGCGCACCGCCAAATCGGGAGCCGATGGTCAACAGACCCGAAGCGAGCGAAGAGATCAGGTCTTTGCCGGCACGAGTCGCGACGATGGTGTTCATCGCACCAGACACGGCAGGACCGTGGTCGGCAGTGAGCATGAGCACCATCTCGATGAACTTGGTCGCCCAAGGAGGAAGGCCTGGAGCGTATTGAGTATCGGTCAACAGCAGAAGAAACAAAATGACGCACGGCGCTTGAACCACAGCAGCGACACAACACCACCCAGTCCAATATCTTCCTTGAAGACATCCGAGATACGCATACCAGCGTACAGCAGCTCTTGTCCACGCTCGTCACTGATGGTCGAGATGAATGCAGCGGGCTTTCGGATCAGTCCGAGCTCGGAGGCCCACTTGTAATCCATCGGGATGACTGGTGGATCTGGCTCGCTCTTCTCCGAGATGACGCCCCGGGAAACGAGACTCTGGTACGTCTCTCTCAAAACGCGCGGAAGCTCTTCGAAGGTCTCCGGGACAACGAAACCAGCAGCCCGCATCGCCTTGTTCTTCGCATCGGCCGTCTCCATCTCTGAGTCGGCCATCGAGCCAGCGTGACCGAACTGGACCTCAGTGTCAAACATCTTCGCGCAGGTTCCAATGGCCCATGCGACGATCGGCTTGGTGATACGTCCACTCTTAACCGCCTCGATCACACGGTACTCCTCGACACCACCGACCTCACCCAGCAAAACGAGCATCTTGCAGTTCGGGTCAGCCTCATAGCGCAACAGATGGTCGATGAAGGTCGATCCCGGGTAACGATCGCCACCGATGGCGATACCCTCGTATGTTCCGTCGGTCACCAGCGACAGGATGTTGTTCAGCTCGTTCGACATGCCTCCAGACTTGGACACATAACCGACTGATCCGGCGCGGTACAGCTTAGATGCGATGATGTTATCCATCATTCCGCCAGAGTTTCCGATACGGAAGCAGCCAGGTTTGATTCCACCGACAGTGGCGGGGCCAATGATCAACACACCACGCTCGTGCGCCAGCCAGAGCAGCTCGCGAGCATGACGCTCAGGGACACCCTCAGCGATCAACGCAATGCTGCGGATCTGGGTGTACTTCAGGATGTCCACCGTGCTCGAATACACAGACCGCGACGAGGCAAAGTTGACGACCACATCGACGTCGGGGTGCTTCTTGACGGCCTCGGCGACCGAAGTGTAGACGGGCAATAGTGTCTCCTTGGTGCCCCAATAGAACTTCTGCATGTGGTGTCCACCGAAGGGATACACCATTGCCGCGACACTCGGGTTCTTGCGACCGCAAGAAAAGTCGAAGTCGAGCATGCCCTGGATCGCCCGGGGCTGGAGACCGTACACAAAGCTACGCGTCATCTCATCGAAAGGCCGGTAAGTCGGTCGAGAACCGGCAACTTCCTCCGTGGTGAAGCGCACGATCTGGTCGTCAGGCTGCGTGCGAGAGCCAGACGGATGAATTTCTCCGACGGCAGGCGAGCTGCTCTTTGGAGGAACCGTTTCGACAGAAACGGCGGTCGGAGTCGTCGTTCCCGTGCTGGGCACAGTGTTGGGCTTGTTCTCGAGGTCAACGCCCAGGGCGATGGGCACAATATCGGTGATGTGAGTGTCAGGCCCATACACCTTGATGGGCACACCCAAGCTCTCTCCGAGGAGGCTGCACAGGAGTGAGAACTCGACACAGAGATGAAAAGGCACACTGACCGCATAGCACGGAGACCTTCCTGGTAGTTGGGACCGCCACGACGAACATAGATCTTGACGGCATGCGTGATTAGACCAGTTTTGAACTCCTTGAGGGCACGGATGATACCTGTAAGCGATCTATTAGAGCAATCTTCGCCTTGAAGAGACGGACCAACCCTTGAAAGTCGCAGCAACATTGGTGAAGTTGGCAATACCGCCGCCAATGATAAGGATTTTGCCATCGGGGTGTGGGGCACCACGCGTGATCAAGCCGACTGAAACGCGGTCATGATACGAGAAAACAGCGGTAAACAATCAGACTCACGGACAGTGCGAGCGTACTCGTATGTTTGGCCTTCCGTGGGGGCACCACTGTACTCTCCGTAGTTAGCCAACTCGCCGGCAAAGCCGTGCGCTGCAATCGCATCCGAGTACACAACACTGGCTGTTGACGAAATGAGTGAGCATGCAGATCGAACCGGATAGCATATCTACACACCTCCTCCGCCAGCAACCATTGTCCAAACACGACCTTTAGGGTTGAGAACGGTGAGCTTCAGAGAGGCGCCGGTCGACGCATCCAGCTTCTGGACATATGCCTCCTCGGTTGTCAATTGACGACCGAATGGTGCGGGGAAGACCATCGGGGGTCCACGGTCCGTCTGCACGCCACCCTTCTTGCCAGCGGCAGCGGGGGCAGCCTTGGGAGCGGCTCCAGTGAAGAGCTCCTCCAGTACAGAGGCATCACGCGCGATCGCCCACATCGGCCCGCAGATACTGTCGGCGGTTTGGTCGAGCTTGGACGCCATGTCCAAGAAGTGGATCTCGCCACCTTCGAGACAAACGAGAGGGTTGATTTCTAGATACGTGAAGTGAAGGTGAACGTAGACTGCGTAGAGACGGGTGATGAAGTCCACAAGCGCATCCTGGCTGCCGTGGGGAACAGCTGCGAGGAGAGTCGACTTGATGGAGTCGCGTGTGGGGAATGAGGCAGACCCGGAGAGGACTGACACAGGGAGCTCTAGACGGACGGCCTTGGAATCAACATCGCCGATATCGACACCACCTTCATGTGTGAAGAGGATGGTATCACCCTCACGGCCGGAGTTGATGCAGACGTAGTATTCCGTGTTGGAAGGGTGGGGAAGGAAAGGTTCGACGATGAAATTGGTGAGGATACCCGTCGTGTGCTCGACCTAGGAAACAGATCTCAGGAATACAAGTCTCAGTGCGAGCGAAGAACACTGACCTTGACGGGCTTTCCGGCGCGCTCGGCAATCCAAGCCTTGGCACCATCGGGCCCATCCCAGGTTTTGTTCAGGCTAAGCAGCCCAGCCTTACCACGACGCTTGATAAGCATGTCGGGCTTGGCTACGAGTTTGGTCGAAGCATCAACCCATGAAGGCGTCGCGAGATAAGCGTCTGCGATCGCAAGGATCTTCAGCACAATGTAAAAAGACGCGAGAAAACGCACCGCCGGAGGTCTCTTCAGTCCAAGCGAACTGCGCGACACGAGGCTTCGGGGACTTGAAGCTCTCGCTGACAGTGGGGTAGTTGGCGCATGGCGGAGGCGCCAAGGGCAACCAGTACGCCAGTAGGAGTTTCGCGTCGAATTCACGGATGGGTTTAGAGGCCATGAGGGAAGTAACGGAGTGGGGTAGGGAGATGCACTCAAAATATAAGTGTCCCAAAATTTATCTGATGCATACCCCCAAAGTTCGCACGCCCCTGGACTGGTATAACTCTCCGTCGTACGACAGGGATCTGGCCCCATATGTTGATTTCTACAGATTTCTCGAGTATCAGAAGCCCGCTAGCCGTTATCCCGGTCTGGCAATATCTCCTCGAGCCCTTCACGAAACAATTACACGCCGAAAGCATCCCACCTATTTCTAATCAATCACCTTCCTAATCGGGCCACATTAATGCCTCGCTCTGCGTCAGGAGATCGGCCTCGTTCTTGGATGCCCCGACGCTGCCGCAGGCGCTCTCGATTGTTGTACTGATATAAGTGACGAATTTGATCGCTGTCCTCTCTCGTACCGACCGTAAAGGGGATTGAAATCAAATACTAATCTGGGGTACTGATATACTGGCAAAGCATCGATACGGAGGAGGTCGACGACATGAGGCCTCCGCGAGAAAAGATGGATTTCACGAGGAAGAAAGGCTGCAACGAGAGCGCGAGCCTCCGATGGGATTGTGGCTTAGTGCGTGCAAATGTCGTTGCAGTGACCGATCTCAGATCTCAGACTCAGAAGACAGAGATCGATTGCTACTTCGTCCGCGATTATGACAAGAATTTCCCTGCTCTAGAAAGCAACTTCCTTGGGATGATAACCTGCGCATCGCCGGTGCTGACAGTGCACACTGGTCTGTAAGATCTGTGTGCGACATCAATGGGGCAGTTGAAAGATCCATTGTCAATCAGTGAGAGAGCAGCATGAGGCGACAGAAACTGGGTCATGGCAAGCTTCTTGCATACACAGGATGCAATAATCTGATTTACAGCATGAGCTCAGTCTGGACCGAACAAGCAGGATGGAGGGCCCTGCCCTCCGTCCCTGATACCCGTCGAAAAACTCCGCGATTGCCTTTCCCCCTACCATTTGATATTATGGATCTGAACAACCCGCTTCGGCAAAACCAGAGCGGTAGTTGTACTACTGGGCCCTCAAACGGCTATGTTGCTAATCTCGCGTTCACGAGAGAGCCTGCAGGTCGTCGTGAAGCATCACATTACTGCGCCGGCCTCGATCACCCACAGAACCGTGACTCATAACACCGTTTGTAACACCGTCATTATTTCGAGTCCGGACGAATACTATATGCGGGCTGCTTTCACATGGACCCGACTGCAGGACTGTCATTCACGAGACATGATAATAATATCGCAAGGTAATCGATTCAACGAAGCTTCTACAGTGGTGCCACTGGAGAGTGAACGCCGGGCATTCTCTCTGCATCGTGGAAGCGGTGCTTCTCCAGGCGCTGTCCTAAGCTTTACAAGATCGCAAGTAAATGTCTCGGAAAACCGATTGGGAGATTATCCTGCACTGTAGAGTGATATTGCTTGGATTCCGCCTCGTTTGATGTGATGTCGATGCTCAGATTTTCAGAGTGTCATTATGGCGAAGTGAACAAAAAACATGATGACATGAAGCGTAGGCATATGAAATAGGATCGATCCACAAATAAGCAAGATATAGTTAAATCCGATGGGCTAAATTTCATCTGGCACATTTTCCATATGCTTGGATGAATGCACTGTCACCGAGGATACCTTCGATCATCCTCTCTGTAGACCGATCTGGCCAGCGAAGCATACGGCGGTGGCGACCGCGGCGGATACTCGAGCCGGCTCATCAGCATCGTTTCTCGAGGGTCTCTGAGATCTCTGGGGTCACGTTCTCGAAGGTCCCTCATGGGCATCGGCAGCGCATCCCGCGGATCCCGTGACCTAAGTGGTGGCGGATCCCGCAGGTCGCGGACGGGTGCAGGGAGCGAGTGGTGTGCTGGAGCCAATGCCAACGAGCTGGCACTAGCCGAGCGTATATGGTGGAGATCTCGCTCTCGCTCCCGGTCCCGCTCTCTTTCGCGCTCTCTGTCGCGGTCACGTTCACGCTCTCTTTCACGGTCCCGCTCATCCCGATAGTCCCGCTCCCGGTCTCGGATGTCCCGTGGGTCGAGCCTCGGATCCGGCCGCATGTCTCGCTCATAGTAACCGGAGGTAACAGAAGCAGCAGCAGAGATCGGTATCGGTAGAGGGGGCGGTCTCCGAGGTGAATGATCGCGTTCTCTCGTCAGAGGGGCCGGAGACGATAGCATCTGAGCTGTACCAGACCGAGACATACCCATCGGAGAAGATAGTGATGACGAAGAAAGGGGCGGCGCATCTCGAAGCTGAAGCTGGGAAGCAGATGCTTTAGACGGCAACGCTGCCGACGAGGGCGGCATAGGCAAAGAGGGAGGCGCTTGAGTCCTGCTGGTTGCAGTGCCGGTCGGCATCATCGGTTGTCTCGCCCCGCTCGCAACATATTCTTCTCCCCTCGCCCTTTTGGCAGCACGCGCGGGACTTGGACTTCGTGGACGCACTCGGGATGACGCTGAGGGTGGTGGCGACGGAGGCCGATATGACCGGGGTGGTGGATTGAACAACGGAGCCTGGGCAGCGTGGATCGAGTTGGCGGCAACAGCAGAAACGCCCACGGGATGAGGCGCGTACGGATGAGATGCAGGGTGAAGCGGATGACTCGCCGGAACAGGTAATGGAGATCGCGGCCGCGCTGGCTGGGTGCTCGGCACATCGTATTCGGTCGCTACTGCTGCTGGGGGAGGCGGCCAAGTCCCAGATGATACTGTTCTCTCTCGTTCCCGCTCGTAGGCGGTAGCCACTGGTGTAGCTGGCTGCGTTGCGAAATATCGTCTGTCCCGTTCTCGATCTTCCCATTCGCTCCGATAATATTCTGGCGCTTGTCGATCCCTTTCGTCATATGCATATCGTGCTGTGGGCGCAGCCTGCGCTTGAAGACTCGCAACATATGGAGCCTTGTCCCTCTCTCGTTCTCGTTCTCGTTCTCGGTCTCGTTCCCGTTCCCTTTCTCGTTCCCGTTCCCGTTCTCTATCTCGCTCTCTCTCTCGCTCTGCGACAGACATTGGAACCGGTAAAGGCGGTAAAGACGACGGTGGATAACGTTCTCTTTCTCGATCGACCGGAACATACCTCTCTCCACGGTCAACAGACATCGACATCGGCGTTGCAGTCGGGGGCGCCGGAAGGTAGCGGTCTCCACTTGCCGCCGGAAGGTAGCGATCCCCGGCCGGATATCGGTCTCTTTCTCTTTCTCTCTCCCTCTCTCGGTCTCGATCGTAGCGCGCAGGCAACAGGGCCGGCGCCGGGGGAGGCGTTAGTCGTTCATACCGCTCACGCTCACGTTCACGAGGCAAACGGTCGCGATCGTCATACCGCAACCGTTCTTCCAGCGAGCGTGGGTTCGGCGGTTGTTGGCTCGGAGACGGCGCCAGGATTCCGTTGCTTGACTTGGTAGCAGGGTGGGGGGGAAGTCCATGAGACGATGTAGTCGTTGCGACTGAGCCTGTCGCAGAAGCAGGGAGAGCAGTGGGAGCTTGAGAGTCCGGCCTTGGTGTCAATACAACAGCCCCAGCAGGTGCAATCCTATCTCGTAGACTCGTACCAGCAGTGGACGTATTTGGTGCAGGGAGAGCAGCCGAGTTTTGATTTTGCGCAGCGAGAGGGGGAGCGGGACGAGAAATGGGCGTGGGGCGGTCCCAGGACGCTTGTTGAGACTGAGGTGCGGGTTTTGGTGGAACAGAGGCTGGGATTTGAAGCGGCAATTGATGCGATATTGGAGCAGGTGGTGCGACAGCGTTGACAGCAGGGTGACTGGAAGCCACAGGCTTAGGGATCTGGGAGGAAAAAAGGTGAGAGATACAGCGGTAGCCAGTCACCAAGCAATTGACCTGTTTGACCAACTCGTCTTCCAGTACCTCCACGTCTACCGGCTCCGCCTCATGAGAATCACGGCCTTCTACGACATTGGTCACATCGCCTAGCCATACGCCGGCTAACGCTGCAGGCTGAGGTACCGCGCGAAAGAATTCGTGTTGGCCGGCTTTGATGCGTGCTTTGAGGGTTTGCAGGATCTCAAGGTCATCGGGAGAAGAATTTGGACGAGCAATGGTAGTGGCCATTATTGGTCTTGTCCTCGTTGCTTGATGACTCGACGAAGGAGGAGTTGGAATGAATCCGGAGTTAGAGATGATAGATAGTGTGTAGTCCTAAGAAGTGCAAGTCTCGAAGTGGGGAGTGAATCAGGGTGCTGCAAGTGAAACTGGTTTGTACGGTTTACCTGTATTTATTCAGATGATTGGTAATCCCGATTGATCAGAATGCTGGCTGCCTGATCAGGCTGGCAAGGACAACATACTAGTGACTCATAGACCTGGCTTACACATGCCCGAGTGAGTTTCTTTCAGATTTTCCAGGGCATCGCACACCTCTATGCTAATGCTGGAACGTGCTCAAGACCTCACACGTGACGGCAGAAGGGATACATGCAGCCTTGCAGGGACCCCGATCAAAACCTGCCGAACATGGCATTTTTCTCCTCTATACAACGTGCGGAAGTACACTAGATCTCAAAGCAAGAAACAAAGCGCATTCAGATAACTGATTTTGTCACGGTTACAGAGAAAACAGTCGACTGAGAGTCTCTTGCGCAGTCTCCGGCGTGAATTCGAATTTATCGTTATCCAGCGGGCCAGGGACAAAAGCCTTACCCGTCGCGGCAGCTGTCTTTGCTGCCCCCATCAGTTCTCCACTCTCATCCCCTCGAATGCGCGCTTTTTCTTGTTTCTTGGCTGCTTCGGCTGGGTCGATATACGTGATGGTGTACTGAACTCCTTGTGCTTTCTCCAGCGCGGAAATGAGCCCACTGAAGGGCAGGTGGTCCCCGCGAGCACGAATTTCGCGCCAGTACTCGCCCTCTGGGAAGAGAAGGAACACTGAGCCAACGATGTAACGAACAACGCTGGGATGCATGTTAGCTCTGGTCGTTGAAATGTGACTGTCCCCACGCACTCCTTCAAGGCAGTAACAGTCACCCCGCGTCCGCATTTCCATAAACCTCCACGGTATGGTTGTCCAGATCGAATCCACTGAACGGCGAACACGCATATTCTGTAAACAGGCCCACGAGCACGAGCGTGTACTTGAAGCCTGGAACGCGCTTGGCGGTGGCACGGAGATGATCGCGTGTCACCACCTTGTCCCGGAGATATCGGAACGACCAAATGCCTTCTTGAGATATATCCGTGCCGTATTCGGAGGGATAGAAGTGGCGCACGCCACCTTTGACGGCAGCCTCGCTCATGGCTGGCTGCAAACGCATGATGGGATCACCCACAAGCGAGAAAACAATGTCGAACCCTGCAAAGAGTGAGTGAGATGTGCGTCAGAGGGAGATTGGGAAGGCAGACCATGGTAGATCTCGGCGTCAAGAAACGAGCCGAAGACAAACTCGGCACCTAATGCTCGGGCAATATCCAGCTTGTGGGCCTTTTCAGGTTCAGAAAGAATGGCAATGCGACCGAAACGATCTTTCCGCCGGAGGAATGTCTCTGTCAGCGGTTTTCCCAGAGCACCACTACCACCGATGATGAGGATGGAACGCTTTTGAGGCGACATTGCTGGCTGGGATCTGTCGGTTTTTAAATAGACTGGTTGGAAGCATATCTGCACTTTTGTATGTTTGTGCACGGGTTATGTCGGCGTAGAACCTTGTAGGTAGCCTTACAAAACCTGCGCAGAGCCATTCAGCGCGGCTACAGTCAGCAAAGCCGTACTGTCCCACCGACCCTTCACCGAGGTAGCGGGATAGTGTTGGATATAGGACGACGCTTCAGAGACCTAGATGTTCAAGGCCCGACGGTGCATGCCATCATCTAGGTCCTGCCTTGCGTCGATTCAAGTGTAGGACAGTTGGTGGATCTCTCCCATAGGAGTGCAGTACTCTGGCCAGCTCCCTTGCCATACGAGCTTGTCTGCTCCTAATGTGCGGGAAATAGCAGGTCTACGTGCAATACGCTTTAACGGCAGAAAAATAGAACGAGAGTTCGGGAACGATCAACTCAATTGACATTGATTGTTGTTTGGGTCTATTGACTGACATCCCATCCGTCCTCAGCGCCAACACCAATGGACTCTCCCAGCGGTCGAGAACACAAGAGGAAAAGGTGCTCAGACTCGCGTTCGACGTTCATAATACGTTCTTATTGTCTGTCAGGTCCGGCTCCCCGCACCAAGATGTCCCCCCCTCAAGTCGTCGCCGGTCGCGCTCACCTTCTTTTCGCGCTCGGAGCGACGCACCCCGAGTGCAAGACGTCGACCCCGTACGTCGCGCAGAGCGCGAACGCCAACTTGCGGCTCGTGTTGCTGCGATGGAGCTCGAGAAGGCAGACAACCCCGTCAAACCCAAAGAGCCGGATTTGGATGCCCAGGCAGAGTTTGCGAAACTGGTAGGATCGCGCTCGGGTGGGGTGTACATGCCTCCGGCGCGTTTGAGGGCTCTCCAAGCGGCTGCGGCTTCAGACAAGTCAAGTGCTGAATACCAACGTCTGTCCTGGGACGCCCTGCGCAAGTCGATCACCGGTATTGTGAACCGAGTCAACATCCTGAACATCAAGTCTGTCGTGCCGGAGCTGTTTTCGGAGCATCTCATTCGTGGCCGGGGACTTTTCGCGCGTAGTATCATGAAGGCGCAAGCGGCCAGTTTACCTTTCACGCCGGTCTTTGCTGCTCTGGTGGCTGTTGTGAACACGAAGTTGCCTCAAGTGGGTGAATTGCTGCTCTCCCGTTTGATTAGCCAGTTTCGCAGAGCTTTCAAGCGGAATGACAAGGTGCGACCTGTGTTATCAGCACCCTTCTCAGGAACTTATCCTCGCTCTGTAGATCATCTGCCATTCCACCACGACCTTCATTGCGCATCTCGTCAACCAGACTGTCGCTCATGAACTTGTTGCGCTGCAAATCATCATCTTGCTCATTGAGCGGCCCACGGACGACTCGATCGAAATCGCGGTAGGCTTCATGCGCGAAGTTGGTGCCTTCTTGGCTGAGAACTCGCCCAAAGCCAACGCTACGGTATTTGAGCGGTTCCGGGCTGTGCTCAACGAGGGCAGCATTAGCCAGCGTGTGCAGTACATGATCGAAGTTCTCATGCAGGTCCGCAAGGACAAGTACAAAGACAACCCTATCATCCCTGAGGGCCTGGATCTTGTTGAGGAGGATGATCAAATCACCCATCAGATCCAGTTGGAGGAGGAGCTCCAGGTGCAGGAAGGCTTAAGTCCGTCTTGTCGCGCTGTCTACGGTGTTGCTTGCATCTCTGATCCTCCCTCTAGACATCTTCAAATTCGACGCGAACTATCTTGAAAACGAAGAAAAATACAAGGCTATCAAGGCCGAAATCCTGGGTGAAGACGACGAGGAGGACGAAAGCGAGTCGGAAGAGTCCAGTGAGGATGAAAACGAAGGCATGCGCGACCTCCGTATCGTACTTCTCATCTCATGTCGCCACACAGTGCCCGAAAACAAGGAAGGCATCGAAGACCGTACCGAGACCAATCTGGTCAACCTCCGACGCACAATCTACCTTTCGATCATGAATGCACTGAACTACGAGGAAGCTGTGCATAAGTTGTTGAAGATCCAGCTTCAAGAAGGGGAAGAGGTGCGTTCATTGATATTCCCCCATTTGCCTTTACCCACAGCCCGATGAATCAGATCGAGCTGGTAAACATGGTGATCGAGTGTTGTTCGCAGGAGCGGTCCTACTCAAGTTTCTATGGTCTTGTCGGGGAACGTTTCAGCAAGCTCAATCGCATCTGGACGGATTGTTTTGAGCAAGCGTTCGAAAACTACTACGGCACGATCCACCGCTACGAGACGAACCGGCTACGGAATATAGCTCGGCTGTTTGGTCACATGCTCAGCACCGATGCCATTTCGTGGATGGTTCTCCGATGCATCAAAATGACGGAGGATGACACGACCAGCAGCAGTCGAATTTTCGTGAAAATCATGATGACGGAGATGACGGAAAGCATGGGTCTGAAGACTGTTGCGGAACGGTTCAAGGATTCGGAGATTCGACAAGGCTGCCAGGGAATGTTCCCGATGGATGTGCCAAAAAATACTCGTTTCGCGATCAACTATTACACAAGTATCGGACTCGGCGCGATCACGGAGGACATGCGTGAACATCTGAAGAACGCACCGCGGATGATCATGGAGCAACGGCGGGCGATGCTCGAGGCCGAGTCGTCCGACTCGGATTCAGACTCCTCAGATTCGGACACGGACTCGGACTCGGATTCCAGCGACTCGGATTCGGACTCAGATGATTCGAGACGCCGCGGCAGTCGAAGAGAAACACGACGAGACGATACTCCTCCTCGGCACAAAGAGGAGAGGCGTCGAGATGACAGCCCACGCCGCCGACAGGATGATACTCCTCCTCGGCATCGCGAGGCCACTCGCCGGCAAGCTGACCACCGCGATGATAGCCGTACTCGCCGTCAATCGCCTCCTCGAGGATCTCGTCGCGATGATTCGCCTCCGCGCCGAAGGGCAGAATCCCCACCTCGTCGAAACGGAGATTACGATCGCCGCCGGGATGATTCGCGCGACCGCGATTACAGGCGGAGAAGGTGATGAGAACACAGGTTATCACTTGCAATTTTGTTGTACAGTGCAACGATGAAATTAATCGGTCTGAAGGGGACAACTGCAGTAAACAACGTATGCCTAAAAAGAGACAGTGAGATCGGTCCAGGAAGATATTCTATCCTTCATCCATTGCTTCTCGTACACTTGACTCTGATGCGTCGGACTGGAATGTACGCGGGCAAAAGCGGAGAAAAGTTTTGTGAATGGTGTCGATTATAGTCAAAGTGCAGTACGATACATTATCCGTCGAATACGTCGGGAGAGATATCCATGCCAAGATTGCTTTTGGCTAAGCCTCGTACATTACGTTCGAGCTCGTCCTCGAATCCTCTATTTGCCTGTCCCCAGCCGAAGGTGGTCCAAACCCACTGTTTGAAACGACCTATCCAGAACGCAGCGTCTATAGACAACATGACCGTCCGGAAAACCACGTAGTGATAGTAATTGTGCAGCCATGTTGTGTGTCGCGAACGAACCAGCGCGCGAGATGCCTCGAAGCCAGTGATTTTGATACGGTTGACGGGGGAGCCGAAAGTCTTGTTGTTTCCTTGCACCATTCTACGCGGGAAAAAGTCAGAGACGAAACAGAAGCGAAAATGAGGCACATACCGCATGTTTCGCAGAAGAAAGATGAGCACCTTGGGCATCCGATCCGTGTCCAACAAGAAACGCTTCAGTTGAGCCTTCATGAGCACACTGCGTTCATAGTTGGTCATCTCGTCGATGGGCTTCCGTGTGGGTTGATCGGCCGCTGGTATTGGTCTTCCTCGCCTCAATCGTATCGGTCGCATAAGAACGGCACTGGCAAACATATCCGGGAGACCGACCCCCCAGTTCGTGGTCACGCTCTCCACGACACTCCAATCTCCTGCCAACATCCCTTCCCAAACAGAGCACCATTCGCGGCGGAACTCTTCTGTCAGCTGCACGTACAATCCGTGGTCGAGGAGGACAAGTTGAGGTTTGAGCGGAGAGGATGGGTGTCGTCTGACAATGATGTTACCAGGATGCGGATCACAGTGCACCCATCCCCATCGGAACATCTGAGCACTGAAAAGCTCGACCATTGGCTCCAAGATGGCCCGCGTCCCGCCACGAAGAGGCTGATCTAGGCCTGGAAGATCCCCGACAAGACGAAGAATTCCGTCCCGATCGCTGAGTCGCGTACCATCAATCCATTCGGCCGACATGATGCGCTTGGTAGTGATTTCAGGATACACACGAGGGATGTAGACGGTCTTCGAGAGACGTGCATCAGCAGCGACAAATTCTGCTGTCCGTCTCGCGTTGTCAGCCTCGAGCTCGAAATCCAGTTCACGGCGCATATGATCAGATACAAAGTCTAACAAAAATCAGTTTGCAAGCCATGAGATGAATCGTCTCGGACATACCGACGACAAAATAGACCGGGAGATCAAACGCCACTTTTTCGAATAAGTACATCACCAGCCGATATGCACCCAAATCCCACTCTGTCTGCTTAGCCACAGCAGGCTTTTGGACCTAAGAGACGCCCTCAAACAGTGGGAACTGCCGAGACTGCGGGATTCGCACCTTGACAGCAACCCACTGACCTTCCTTCTCACCTGGCGCAGGCCACATCCTCGCCTTGTGGACTTGCGCGATACTGGCACTTGCAACAGCGTTTTCGTCGAAGAACTCGAAGACGCCACCAGGTCCACTGGGAAGGCGGCCGAACTCGGATTTGAACACAGACACGACTTCAGAGTACGAAATTTGTGGCGCATCATCGAAGAGGGAGGCAAACTTGCGCTGCACGGCAACCGGGAGAAAAGCAGCGTTAGCACCAATAGCTTGTCCTGAAGAAAAGAGAACATATGAGAACGTTCATGGATTAGAGAATAAACATCGACGAACCGATCTTGATGTATAGTCCGCCATTCGATGTGAATAGGTCGAACATGATGCCCGCAACTCGCTCATGCAACTCGGGTATCTGAGCAGACTTTTCTGGGGTGAAGTTCATCTTGTACTCGTAGGTTATCAAACCGCACTAATGAAACGCAGTCAATAGAGGAAACAGGCTCAACAGAGTAGCCCACTGACTGCCCATAATGTCCGCAAGTTTCTTTCCAGTGCCGAGGCATTAAACTGTCGATCGACGATGTATATCGAGCCTATGCCAACTCCGATGTATGCTGTCCCTCTCAGGAACCGTGCCCAACGAGTCGGTCTAATGTGGAGCTCGGATTGTGTGGAGTGCGCACGCGACCAGGCGATACGGTGCAGCGGGCGGAAGCCAGTTCGGCAGGCGCATGCGAGCATTCAAGGGACAGGCTGGAGGTATCTGGCAAGTGTTGTTTCGGGCCGGCTCCCACGAATCCTCGCAATTTCGTGCTGGACCGGCAAATGACAGGCGATGACGAAGGACCTCGGCGAGAAAATATGATCGGCGGACATTCCGCATCTATTTACGACAATCAGATTCCTTTGGCACACCGGCTTGAGTCGATCATTTACAGTCGTCTACTTTGGCCTGCGTTTGTTCTTCCTCCTCCAAGACCTTCGACCATCTTCCCCGCTACGACGTCTTGCCCAGTTCCTTGAATTTTGATCTTTCTGGAACGGTGAATAGCCCAAGTTCATCTGCAGAAAATATCGACTCCCGATGTCTGCACGCCCGCGTTTTGAGCCTACGCCTTGCATCGGTCCAACTGATAACCCTACGCTCGGAGAGTCATGGACACCGTTAATCTCTGCCCCAGCCGACTTTCCTCCTGATATTGTGCGTTGCATCGCCTTCTTTAACATCTGTATATTCCTGCCTGTACTTAGTTCGAGGCTGCCACCGCTCAACTCGTTCATCATCCCGAATACAACTCGACCTTGATTTTGAGATCCGAGCTCATCGAGGAGACCGTATCCAACTTCCCCCTCCTTGTCCCTGTATTCAAGGCTGCTGATCTGCAGCCGGTGCGTAATATTCATCGGCGACTCTTGCCAAGAAGGCCCGGTCGAGATGAGCCACTGGACCAGCACTGCACCTTTTATGGCTCGCAGACGGCACCGAATACACTGATTCTCACTCCCGTCGTACCTGATTCTAGCGCCATGCCTTACTATCATCCACCGGTCTCCCACCTTGCTTTCCGGTATCTGAAAACGTCCCCGCCAACACTTAGGGTCGAAGTCGTGTTACTCTCCTCCAACGTGCCGATCGACCCGAACTCCCGTCTTTACCGCACCGCACTTGCTTTGCTTGACACGGTCCATCGTTACGGGTGGGGAACAGCAACCAACTACCAGAAGCGTGTCAACCACGATCGTGTCGTTCCCAGGGAAGCGTACCAGGACTTGTATCTCGTTATGCGCGAAAAGTTCAAGGGAATGGTCGACACATGGGCTGAAAGCACCGATCCGCTCAAGCATGTCTTTGAAGACATCGGGATTGCGACTTTTTTGATCCTGCTGTGGAAAGATACTTTCCCTTCCGTCGAGGAAGGATCGTCCCTGAATGAGCCGTGGAAGGGCTGGGGGCGCCCGCCAAGTGGGTTTCTCGACTTTGGGTGAGCAGCAGCAGCTCTCCCCAATTGTGCTCGCTCAAGAATGTTCAGTTGCGGCAACGGTTTGCTCACCCACATTCTCGTCTCATGCGGGTATCCGGGCTTCGGTGTCGATTTGCGAGCCAGAGTATCCTGGGAAGCGTACCCCGCAGAAACACGAGCACATTTACGGGTCGGCGCGTTTACTCCAGATGTGCTTCACATCAGCTCCCCAGAAAATCCATTCGCATCTCCCCCTGGCGTGTTTATTATAGCCAATCACGCGGACGAGCTCACTCCCTGGACTCCATTACTTGCCACCCGAGTCGGTGCAAGCGGCTTTCTGAACATTCCGTGTTGTCCTTGGGCATTCGACGCAAAATTCGAGCGCGGAAAAGCGACAGCGGGATTCAAGGCCCCGCTTGAAGATGCAGATCTCTCGGAGGTATTCAATCTAGGACCAGAAGGAAACACCTCAGCTTACGGCAAGTATCGCACGTGGATCGGACAACTAAGTCAGCATTGCGGATGGGATGTCGAATGTGAGATGCTGAGAATTCCCAGTACAAGGAACTGGGCCCTGATTGGTACGTCGGCAGGTGAGACCATCCGATTTCAACTCAGCCAAATCGTAGGCAGGAAGAGATTCGAAAATCGCTCGCAAGCGGCTACAAACGTTGACGCCATTACTCAGGTTGTCGGAGACAGAGGGTTGTTCAAAGCAAGGAAACCGGAAGGAAAGGCCGGAAGAGGACATTAGAATTTAGAGATACACAATTGAATCAGAGCTCAATTTCACGGACACCGTCCTTGTCCACAACCTTCACTTTGTACTTCCCCGGACTGACCACCAAACGTTTCGATACCTCATCGATACAGCGACGCAGCGTTGACAGACCTTCTTCCAGCGTTGCTTCGGGATCATGGTACCTGAGAAGGGGCGATTACATATAAATCAATCACAAAAAATATCTCCACGAACCTGTCTAGCAAACTAAGAGCAAAGTAAGATCCATAACCATGGGCTGCAAATGGGACTTCGGCCTGCGTCCCCATATAATCTATCCAGTACAGGTGCGGCGTGCTCGTGGCCTCGTCGTAACCTCCAAGGAGGAGATTGACGGCATACGGTTTGCGGGAACGAAGAGATGTGGCGAGGGAGCGACGAATCCAGGCAGCCGAGGCGGCGGGGCGGAGCGCGTGCAGGTTTCTGATGTGGTAGAGACGAATGTTGCGCTCTACATACTCGGCGAATTGCACAGTATCCCCTATAGTACAGCGTCAGCAGCCTCTTCACGGGAGAGCAGGCATTTGGACGCGCTTCATTGCAAAAGATCGACATACCTGGTTCGCCAGAGTAAGCCATGAGCAAGTGCGGGCTCAGGACCTTGATTTTATCCTCGTCCGTCTTCATCTTGACGATAGAGCGCGCAGAAGTCGTATCCGCAGCGACAATGACATATCCCTTGCCTGTAATCGCGAATGAAGTCTCCATGTTGGTGTGCAGAGCAGAGTGGATGGATTACGCGTCGTCGCGTGAAGTGATGTAGAGCACATACGAGCAAACAAATCTCGCTTCCACTCTCTCCCCATCTGCCGCGCTTATCAGTCTCGCGTTCTCCCATGGCTCTTCCCAAGGCAAGTAAGCTCCCACTGTTTCCCTTGGCCTGTCGCACATATTTCAGCTACGAGCTCACATCTTGTCTCTTATCCGATTAGCGCATAATCAAGGTCTATTGCAGCTTGCTCCAGTGACATCCGCGATCTATTCTGAGGCTTGCATCGTAGGAAACCGAACGTTTAGTTGCAGATCCGGCACCTGGTATCACTGCCGCGCCCCATGACGATAACCTACGATACTTCGATGTTACGATCCAGGGTCCAGATGGCAGTCCTTTCCAACGTAGGTCCAGCTATCGCATGACCAGGCTTCATAGGCTCACCCTAAATGCCTTCCAAGAGGGAATCTTTAAATTAGAGTTGTTTCTTCCCGAGGAGTACCCCATGGCACCGCCGAAGGTACGGTTCCTGACCAAGATATACCATCCCAATATTGGTGCGTCTCGTATATTGCTATATCCCATCGCTAACCTACTTACGGTGCTGCAGACAAACTCGGGCGCATCTGTCTTGATATCTTGAAAGGTCTGATCGCGTGCCCATCCACATCTCTCCGGGCTAACGAAGGCATAGACAAATGGTCTCCAGCACTGCAAATTCGCACGGTTCTGCTCTCTGTGCAGGCCCTGCTGAGTGCACCGAATCCAGACGACCCACTTGCTCCAGACGTTGCTAAGCATTACAAAGAGAACGAGAAAGATGCCCAGCGGGTCAGCCGAGAGTGGACAATGCAGTACGCTCAGTGACCGCCCAGCAAGCGATGATGCTACATGTACGAGACCGCAGTATTATATATTGAGAAGATCAAGCTGCATTGCCCACATCTTTCAAAGGGTGGCCAGATGAATGTCTACGCAAGTGCCACTGGTGAACCTCCGAATTTGATCTTGATATTCCCTCTGGTGGAGGGTCAGAAACCGAGCAAAAGGTTGAAAACTCGCAAACGCACCTGTTGAGCATGGCTTGTCTGTGGACTTCCTCCTTCTCTCCCAGCGCACCCGGCAATTTTTCGCCCATCCTGTGTGCTTCGGCTGCTACATGCATCTTTTGCACGATGTCTACCATTTCCCGCGCCAGCCTTTCCTCAATGGTCTTTCCAGGTCTGTTCAATTGAGCCTTGAGCAAGATTTTGATGCCGTAATGTGCCCGCTGCTTCTCGCTCAAGGCCAGGGGCGTGTGCACGACCTTCGCCCCGACCGTTTTAGAGGACACGCGAACAGCAGGAGAGGAGAGGAGGACGGCTTCACGGAAGATGGGAAGAGGGGGTGCGCGCGTGAGCGTGAATATATGGAGCAGTGTGCGTGATATCCGACGGCTGGCTTTGGCGCGTTGGCCGTGACCCATGATGTGTGACGCGACGAGAGTGAGCAGAGGGTCTTGTGGGGGAGGGATATTCGTGAGGTCTGCCATACGTGTGCCGCTCTTGGCCGAGGTCAGCTCGGGGAGATACATGTAGGGCTGGAAAGTAGGTTCGGCCGGAGGGGGGAAAATATTAGGAATTGGTCGAGCCATATTCTCTAGAGTTTGAGCGGCATCAGCACCTATCCCACGCCATAGTCGAGGGACAGCGGGAACCACAACGCGTTTGCACGCCGAACGTAGCATCAAAGTAGGAGAAATGTGAGTGTGAGAAATACTAACAAGAACAATTAGCCTGGAAAGGCAAGATCGCCCATTGTTGGCGCTACAAGTTATGTTACTCATTTGAGGTCGACGTTGTTGCTATTAGTCCCCATTACCCGTACCTTGAACCCCATTCCCCATGATGAATCTCCTCGAGCGACAGCCCGTGCGAGCGTCCTGCGCACCATTGCAGCCCGAGTAATTATTGCGCACGTTCCAGTCAGAAAGACATCAGCTGTGAAGACGGTGTCTGCTACGTGCGAGTAAATCTACGGAGGACGGTGGTGATAACCCAAAGGATGGCGAAAATGGTATATCTCAAGCTGTTTGCAATGGTCAACAGATCACAGAGCAGTGCTAGGAGGCAAGCTGCGCAGACACCGCAAATGAATGAGTCGTCCACAATTGGAGTAGGTGAGATTATAGATGTACATCCAGCTGGGTGTCAGCAACAAAAAGACGCGTCTATGATACAAGCATTCCACGAAAAGCCCAGAGAGACATTCAGTCTAAAGTTCCCAAATTCTCTCGAATCAGTCTGACCCTTTGCTCGAGTGTGTCGAGAGTACTCAAAATTGCGGTCACTTCTTGCTTGAGACTGGCTGCAGTGGTGGGCACCGCTTGGGGAAGCCTCCCAGCAGCCAATTCATCCCAAAGCGCATTGACGACACCTGCAACCAACTGCTCCTCCTTTTCAGCCTTGGCACGCGCTTTCTCGAGTTTGCGGTTGACGTGAACAGCGGACCCCATGCGCAGATATGTCCAGATATTGCTTATCACAAGCACGAAGATGAGCCCGTAGAGAATACTTGTCGAGTTCGAATTGTCCCATGCATCGCGCAGGAGCTCTAAAGCACCTTTCGTGCTTTGTTTAGTGACTTGCGAGGCCCCAGCAAAAGTGTCCCAAGCCCATTGAAGGCCTCTTCCGCGACGCTCCAGGTCCCGAGTCGCAAGCGCCGATGCGCTTTCGGAAACAGCAGTAGCTTCGGCTGGCGACGGCTCTGGAACGACGACAATGTCCACACCTTGAGGCATAAACTCTGATTGGTGATCCTTGATGTACTCGCGCATCGCCTTGTCCAGGTCCGAATGATAGACCTTCTGCCCATCGATAGCCGACTTTTCGATGATTCCCTTGATGAAACTGCGCCCAGTCCAGTCCACCTGGGTCGTCACCACGACTTTGCTTGAGAACGATGTGCACCACGTGATGCACGTCCGCGTTTTGACAGAGAACACGCCTCCGCTGGGCACATCTGGGGTGCGCGTCGTCGTCAACATTGACACGTATTCGTCGAATTCAATGTGTGCTATTTCGTCACGGATCTCGCATTTAGTTGATTTGGGGCCGATGCTGCCATTCAGCGGTTTGATATACGACATGTTACGCGCAAGCAGCTTGGAATCTGGCTCTATGGGCGTCCAATCCGAGACCTGAATGTCTGCTGTTGTCAGCAGTGGTCATTCCGAAAGGCAAATGTCCCTTACCCATCAACTTCTGGTTCACAGCCATGAAATCCTTGATGAATCCGCTCGCAAAGACCAGATTGTATATGCGTTCCGGGGTTCCTGGGATGACAATATCCAGCGCCGTCTCTGAGAAGTGCCCGCCGTCTCTGCTGCAAGCACAGTTCGTCGCTTTGTGCTGCTGGAGCGCCGCGCCGGGTGCCTCGATTCCAGCTTCGATTCCAGTACCGGCTTCGAGCGATCCAGACCCGACTGACGCTGCATCGGTGGGGCGGACAAGTCTCCAGATGTTGTGAATCACGTCAAACGTGGTGTCCCGAGACAGAAACGAAGCGAATGTGCAGTCGGCGCGGTCAGTCTTGATGCGAATGGCATTGGGAATCACAAAGGCCGTCATGCGTTTCTCGAGTGTGGTTATCTCGTAGATGGGAATAGACAACTATTCGCTGCGTGAGTTTCTCCAACATCCACAGCATGTGACCCACTCACATCAGTAACCCAACCGAGAATGTTTGCATGAAAGCATAGATGATTCTCGGAAACATAGATTCGCCCTTGAATCAGAATCTCACGCTGCAGTGCACATCCATAGTCTGTATCCGGTGAGATAGATCGAAAATGAATGGTGATCCCACACACCATCAATGAGATAGTCACCCTCTGGGACCCCGGGAAACAGCTCGTGAAATTCAGCATTGCGTTTGTTGCTGGCAACAGCAAATCCAGTCACAGGGATATCGTCGGCAAGATCATCCAGTGCACTCCCGCTGTCCACGTCAGATTCAGAA
This sequence comes from Mycena citricolor, assembly GCA_963692855.1. Taxonomy (NCBI): domain Eukaryota; kingdom Fungi; phylum Basidiomycota; class Agaricomycetes; order Agaricales; family Mycenaceae; genus Mycena; species Mycena citricolor. The sequence goes on from CAVNYO010000405.1 coordinate 3,142,238, forward strand.
TTCCCATCGTCATCCGAGCTGTCCTCGAGTCCGGAGAAATAGCCATGCCTCTCCTCGAAAAGCGACCCTGTCGTTCGGCTTCGAAGCGGAACGGGTCGTGTCCCTAAGTCGGGGCTGACGACATTCGTCCCTCGCCGGCTAAGACTCGGATTCGGATTCGGCGAGGTCACGAGCGACGGACCGTCCCGATTATCACTGCCCCCGGAGTTCATCACCTGCGGGCTGAGGGTCGACTGATGGTGCGCAGACATCCCGTGATTGGCCATCGCCAGACCTGTCGCAGCCAGCGCGCCAGCGAGCCCGACCGGCTTCTTGCTGGTATTCTTCCGCCAGGAACGCGACTTGTTGTTGGGCAGCTCTGTGTCCCGCCGAGGTGAAGACCTCCCTGGGGATGACGCCGGACTGAGTTCCATGGCTCGCATGGCAACCGGAGATTCAGTGAGAGCGTTGTATTCGTCCTCGTCGTCATCCAGCATCGGGGAAGGGCTGGTCACCGCACGGTGGATTTCCAGCGCTGGGGCTAGACTGGAGACGGCCTTACTAGTGTCCCGCGTCTTGCTCGTCTGCAACGGGGGCAGCAGAGGAGTTTCGCCGCGTGGGGATGAACGAGGTGAGGCTTTCGGGGTAGTTGGGCGGGATTTAGATGCGGGGCGCCGGTTTTCAAACGGATACCTATTCCCGCTTGCGGGTAAGCCGTCGATGGAGCTTGATTGAGACACATCCGGTGTAACGAGAGCAATCGGTGTTGGAGGGATGACAGAAAGACTGGGGTTGAACAAAGTGCTGCTGCGTGGATGGTTTCCAGGAAGGGAATTCCCTAGAGTAGATCCGTTTGTTGACGACGAAGATGAGGACTCGAAAGTGGAGGGGGTACGGCTGGCGGTGGGCTCGGAAATGGATGGAGGAGTGGGAGAGCTCAGAGACCGGTCCCGTGTCAGCTGCCCGGTAGGCGGTTTGACCAATTTGGATAGAAAATTCGGAGCCATCTTCAAAGCAGGGAGGCGAGCTTCTTCGAGGGAGTGCTGCGGAAGGATCAGTTGCCCGTGCAAGCGTACAGACGCAGAGCATTGGTGCAAAGGGTGCTTGAGGATAACTTACATGATCTCCACTTTCAATTCAAAATCCGTATCTCCAGGAGATTGGAGAGCGACGACGACGAGATCTCAAGAAACCCGTTGGAGAAAGCAAGGCGTAGAGGAGTGGCGGGTGAGATAAATGAAAGAGAAGTAGAATATGAGAGTGGATATAGAACGAATGGAAGGGCTGGTGGTGGGGATTGTTCACCGTTTGCCGTAGTGGTGAAAACAGAACAGAGAGCCGTAAGAAATTGGCAAGAACAGCCGCATATCATTATAAGTAACTTGAATCGCCGCTGTCGATCATATCATCATGATTCAATGATGAACACGTCCAGTCTGACGTAGACAGATTGTGCATGTCAGAGGGTCTGGCATGGGCAAGGTGGCCGAGCGGTCTAAGGCGCTAGTTTCAGGTCTAACATTCGTGGAGTGTCATCTTACTAGTCAGAAATGGCGCGGGTTCGAATCTCGCCCTTGTCATTTTCCTGCTCACAGGGGTGAATCGTGCTCCAATGCGCGTAGTTCTGACTCCTCAGGAGTGACCTACTTTTTACTTGCGTACTGTAAGTATGGGAAGGCTTCCCGCCGGCATACTATTGTCCTAGAGACCGGGACACGCCCACTGCTTGTCAGACTTGAAATTACCCCAAGGTGTAACGGTACTGTAATGTTGGAGAGACGTTGTCAACATCAACCATCGACCCTTGTTCCCGATGGAATACCGGTGGAAATACAAGATAAACACCAGGGTCGAAACTATATGCATACACTTTTCCTAACCTACATGCCTCTGACAGATTAATAGGGCACTTCATGGAAGAGCTTGCTGACGCTCTCCCCGTAATGACTGCGCCGGATGACCTCACCCAGCACAGGGCCGATATCAATGACCTCTATCTTCGGACAAGCTGCGATGTTGGCAGCCTGAGGGATGGTGTTGGTCACTATCAGCTTTTCCAGATGCGATTCCGTCACGGCACTCAGTGCGTTTCCACTAAGAATGCCGTGCGTGACGATTGCAAAGACCGACGAGGCCCCAGCTTCTGCGAGATGCGAAGCCGCGAGCACAAGGGTGCCACATGTGTCGGCCATGTCGTCAACTAGGATTGCGATTTTCCCGGTGACCTGACCGACCAGAACCATTCGCGAGACTTCATTGGCCTTCTTTCGCTCTTTGTGAAACAGCGCGAATTCGACACCCAGTCGATCTGCGATGGAAGTCGCACTGAAACGCCGGGTAAGTAAATGCTTCCGCGCCAGAAAGCTGCGGAGCCACACACCGCTTGGCGCCTCCAGCGTCAGGCGAAACGATTACCACATTGTCCATAGTAAAATGCGTCCGGATGTAGAGGATGGCGGATGGTTCGGCGTAAAGCTGCCATTGTATGCGTTAACGAGGCAGCGTTGGTGAGAAGTTACTACTCACGCTGAGATGAATCAATGAGCATGTATCATAGACCGGCTGCGAAAAAGCACGCACTTGTCCACTGGGACATCGAAGAAGCCCTGGATCTGGGAGGCGTGCAAGTCCATTGTCTTGAGACCGGATCAATTTTAGGTCCGGACCAACGTAAAAGAAACGAGCGCACGATGACATGGTCGCATCCGGAGTGTTGGAGCATATTCGCGACGAGCTTGGCCGTGATGGGTGCACGGCTTTTGTCCTTCTTGTCCTGGCGAGCATAGGGAAAAAGGGGAATGACGGCGGTGATACGTTTGGCGCTGGCAATCTTGCAGGCATGGATCATGATGCAGAGCTCCATGAGCGAAGTGTTGACAGCACCGCAGCAGGTATTGACGATGTAGACGTCGTCCTCGCGAACGGATTCTGTGGCGAGGTGATCAGCAACCAGCTGTGGAGTAATGATGCTGGGCAACCTTCAATCCGGACATTGGTTTCGCCGATGTTGTTTCGGGTGATCTCAGCGCGGGAGAGGGGAAGACCGATACTGTGAGTCCGTGTTCAGAGCGGCACGCGAGCAAAAATCGAATGCAGAGAAACACACCGCCGAGCAATAACTTCGGCGAGTTCGGGATGGCTCGTGCCTAGAAGAAGGATGAGAAGGTCTCAAAACACAGAAAGCACAACAAACCAGAGAAAATCTTGATTCCTGCACCGTTCAGCATTGCTAGGCCATGGAAGGGGGAGGAAAGATATGACGAGCGATCCAATCGATCGGGGAACGTGCGTGATTGGCTATTGCGGTTTTCTCTTCGCCGGAACCACAGCATAGTCTTGGCTTCACAAAATGTTGTCTTCACATAGAATATATTCAAACTAGAGTACACAGCAGTATCGACGAGGCAAATTGACTCGACAACGAGATGTTTTGAAGGTGGAAAATGAGAAGATGTGCCATCATCGGAGTTCCAAACCGACTCTTTCTTCTCTCACTCCACTCGAATATGGCTCTCAGTTTCATTGGGCACGCGTGCACCTTCTTAACCGCTTCTATACTTACATTTCCTTTTCAGCAAACCTATATCTCTCATTTCTCACTCTGATGTTCGTTACCGTGGTATTCTGGCCGGGATCGACCCGCAAGCGTCCACCATTCAACTCTCTAATGGTGATTGTGTGCAGTAGCATCGTGTGTAGTACTAATCATTGTTTCAGTCTTCTCTATGGGCACCGAGACTCGTCGGTCAGTTGCGCCCTTCCTCGTAGTTCCTTTGCCAATTTCCCCCAGACCCGTCGAAGAATACATTCCACCCGTTCAAGAACCGTACCAATACATCATTTTCCGCGCGTCCGAAGTAAAGGATCTTTCGGTCGACGAGACGCCCATAGCTCGTCATAGCGTGCATGACGATCCTGCTGTCATTGGGGTTAGTGATGTGTCGTATCCCTTTCACTTTCGCTTACCAGTTCCAGGCCTCAACGCAAGGCGCTCCATCCGCTCCAACTTCTCAGCCTCCTCCTTCATACGCTCAACAAGCTGCCGGTCCCATTTCTGCAACAGTAGCCACTCAACCGGCGCCATCGCGTGGTCAAGAAAGCCGTCCCCGGCAACAAGCTCAAAGTCCAATCCACACTGCCTCGGCATCTCTCGAGACTGTTGGACGTGCCATGGCTGATCTACGTGTTTCCAATACAGCTAACCCCAACGGGCGTAGGCAACGCACACGGCGGCCTGAGGGATCTCCCGCTACTCCAGGCACTGTTTCGGTCCCCGCCTCGGACTTTGATTTTGCGAGCATGAATGCAAAGTTCGATAAGGCTGCTGTGGGTGCAAGGGTGAATTCGTCGACGCCAGGGAGCGATCGGACGAATCCAAGTGACGAGGAGGAAACAGGCAAGGATGGGTCTAGTTCCGCATACAATCCCGGGAGATCCTTCTTTGATTCGCTTTCGCCGGCACCTGTAGGACCCCAGCGTGGCCGGGGTGGAGGAGGAGGAGGACCTGGACGTGGTCGAGGACGAGGTGGATACGGCTTCAGTCGAAGAGAGGAGGAGCGTGAGCGCAACGTTGCCACCTTCGGAGAACCTGGAGGCGTCGGATTGATGGGCCCAGGAGCTTACGTTGGCGGATGGGGCGGATACGGAGGTGGTAGACGTTCTGGTGGACGCCGACGTGCCCCACAGCAGTAATTGAACCGTATTTCTTGATCGCGTCCCCAATCAAGCCCTTCTCGAGCTATTTGTGTACTGTATCATGCAGTTTGTGAATGAACGCCAGTTGATGTCTAACGCGTGCGAACGCGGTATGGCGTTTTGGACTCCTGACAGAGCTTGTACTAAACATTATTACTCGAACGGCTGTCGGGCCTAATCGACTTTCCCGTGACCGCGATCGTGATTCTGTGACAAACTATAGCCTACGCACGACCGCCTCCAGTCCGCCCTTTGCTTGGCGGTCTTGATGCCTGGATGGACCCCTCCGTGAAGCAACCTGATACCAGCACGCGCGGGAATGGTGTTCCAACGAACGGAGACCAATTCGTTGAAAGTCCGGATCAAACGTCCGAGGAGGAGGTAGAGACTGAAAGCGAGGAGGACCAAACTGAGGACGAGGCCAAGGATGAGGGCGAAGAGAAAGAAGTGGAGTATGAGGCAGAGGATGAGGATGAGGAAGGGGAAGAGGAAGAGGAAGAGGACGATGAAGAGGACGATGAAGAGCCTGCGCTTAAGTACGAACGAATAGCTGGCTCACTACCCGACCTGCTCAAGAAAGATACCGCGTCCACAATGTGCGTATCCAAGTCTCTCATGGTGTGTTGCCCTCCTTATTTGAACCATCTCGTGCTCCCGCTCACTGACCCCACAGGCATTAGGCACACACGCTGGAATTGTTCACGTTCTCGATCTTGGCGGCAACCGACTCAAATCTTATAAACCTCACATGGCGTCAATCATTGACATTGTGATGGATGAAACTGCAGAATACGTCGGGACTGCCTCTTTGGACGGTAGATATCCTACCCGACGTGAGACTACCGACTAACGCGCGTTACGTCTAGGACAAGTCGTTATTCACTCTCAATCCGAGTCGTATAATTTTGATTTGAAGAGGCCGATGCGCACAATAGCACTGGAACCAGGCTTCGCCAAGAAAACGAGTAGAGCATTTGTATGCGGTGGGATGGCGGGTAACCTGGTATTACATGAGAAAGGCTGGTTAGGACATAAGGAGACAATGCTACACGCGGGAGAGGGTCCTATTTGGCAAGTCCGATGGAGGGGGAGGCTAATAGCGTGGGCCAATGATGTGGTGAGTGCCATTCTCTTGGTCTCAGTTCCGCTCTCCAACAGATCCAGGGTGTCAAAATCTACGACACAGTCTCTCAGACGAGAATCACATTCATCGACCGGCCAGCAGATAGCCCGCGGCCTGATCTATTCAAATGCACCTTGCATTGGCAAGACGACTCGACTCTGATCATTGCATGGGCAGATTATATCAAGGTGGCGCGCATTCGCGCGAGGCCCAGAGCAAACACATCGGCTGCTTCGGCCAATCTCCCTCCCTTGCTCACCGAAATCACGGTCGCCCTGAAAGTCGACTGTATGATCGCTGGCTTAGTACCCCACCCGATGGTAACACCTGCTAGCAGCAGCTCGGACGGAACGCATTCGACACTGACTTGTTTCCTGGTCATGGCATATACACCTCCAGATACATCTTTCAGAATCGAGCGTGCTGAAGGGAAGGCTGAACAGGCGAGAAAGGCTGCGGATCGGCCTGAGCTGCGGATCGTATCTCCTGCCGGGGAGGAGCTCGCGGCCGATGCAATCAGCATAACCAATTATCAGGCTTGGGGGTGCAACGATTATGTGCTCGCCGAAGTCGGAAACGACGTGTCCGGCGCTGATGAAGCCCGTTGTTATGTGGTGTTGAGTCCAAGAGACATCGTCATTGTGAAGCGAAGGGACAGACGGGACCATGTTTCATGGCTGGTGGAACGGAAGCGGTACGAAGAGGCCCTTGCGGAGGTGGAGAAGCTTGAACTGGACGGAAACCACCACGCTGAAGTCAATGCAACGGAAATCGGGCAGCGATACATCCAGCATTTGTTTAGCGAAGGTCAGTCTACCTCTGCGTGCAATTCTCTTGTTCACGACGCGACGCAGGCGATTATGTTGGTGCTGCACGGTTGACTCCGAAAGTTTGTGGCCATAATGCCAAGAGCTGGGAGAAGTGGATATTTGCCTTTCAGCAACAGAAGCAGTTACAGGCAAGCACCAGATGCTTTCATCTCGGTCGCTGACTACATAAACTTGCAGGCGATTATTCCCTTTGTGCCGACGGAAACACCACAATTAGATCACCTCGTGTATGAGATGATTCTGGCCCATTTCCTGTCCCACGATCGCAAGGTCAGTAATCTATATCATTATTGGCATTGTAATGTTCTAATCCAAGAAACTCAGACACTGCTGCAAACTGTGATGGAGTGGCCGCGCGACATCTACGACTTGCCTGCCGTGATTGTAGCTGTGAATGCAGAACTGGAGCGCACCAGTCCGTCAACCGACTCGGTTGTTCTCATGGAATGCCTCGCTGAGCTGTACGTGTTTCGCAATTCCACCTGGTCCCATTCACATCATAGCCAGATACATGGCCAACCGCCAACCGGGGAAAGCCCTGACGTTCTTTCTCCGATTACGGCGTCCGAACGTTTTTGACCTCATCAGGGACAACAATCTGTTCACGGATGTCCAAGACCAGGCGCTACTGCTCGTCGAATTCGATCATGAGCTCATGGAGAAAAGGAAAGCGGACAAGCAGGAAGTCGGACCGAGTCAGGCGATTGCGTTGCTCGTTGATCACATACATTCCATCCCTGTGCGGTCTCTGTTCGGCAGATCTCTGGGACTTGCTAATGCACACCGCAGGTCGACCGAGTGGTCAAGCAACTGAGTGCTCGGCCGTATTTCTTGTTCTTGTACCTTGACGCACTCAACACCGTGGACCCATTGACGGCGGCTGCGTTTGCGGACATCCTGGTCAAGCTGTATGCCGAGTTTGCGACACAGCAATTGATCGTGTTTCTCCGCGCTAGCAACGACTACAACCCCGAGAATGTAAGTGTGGATCCTAGGTCTCCAGCTGTAATCTAAACACATTCTAGGCCTACAAAGTATGTGAAGAGGGCAATCTGGTCCCGCAGATGGTGTTTCTGTTGGGTAGGATGGGGAACAACAAGAAGGCGCTCACACTGATCATCGAACGACTCGGAGACGTCAAACAAGCCATCGATTTTGCCAAAGAGCAAAATGACGATGATCTCTGGGAGGATCTTCTGAAGTATTCGGAGGCGCGACCAGGTGTGCTCTGTTGTTTTGCTCCAAAGCCAGTTGACTGACTGGCCTGCACAGCATTCATAAAAGGTCTTCTGGAGAATGTCGGTGCTGAGATCAGCCCTGTGCGGCTGATTCGACGGATCAAGAATGGACTCGAGATTCCTGGCCTCAAAGAGTCACTCATCAAGATTCTGCAAGATTTTCATCTGCAGATTTCGCTCTTGGATGGTTGTCAGACGATTTTGAACGGGGATAGCTCCGACTTTGCTCGGAAGTTGCATAAGGACCAGACAAGCGGGTTCTTCTTCACTTGTGAGTGTCAATTGCAATATATTATGCAACCTCTCACACCGCACGATACAGCGAAATCGACGTGCTCGATCTGCGATCGTTCGCTACAGGAGAATCCGCAGACGCTGCTTCTGCTGTTTCTCTGTCGTCACGTTGTGCATGCTCACTGCACAAGCGGTGCTGAGCACATTCCAGAGCAGCCAGATGCTCTGTTGAGGGGCGCAGGCATCTCCGAGAGGGGCATGAGCGCCAAGATTGCCTTGTGAGTGGGCCAGCTAGACACGGTGGCCGATTGACTTACCCTGCGCAGCGAGTCTGTTGTGCGGGCCCGACTAGACCAGGGATGTCCCGTGTGTCGTAAACGAGCAGAGGGCTCGCGGACTTGAACTTACTTATACCATCGTTCGTGCTCATTCCATACCCTCAAGAATGTTAAAAGTCGGTACTATCATCCATGTTCTGTGTCGTCCGAGACCCTGAAATGGTCTGGCTTGCGCATGTTCGCTCTACGATTCAAGTTGTCCGTGACAAGCAAGCCACGCCCACTCGCTTTCCCTGCCGTGACCCATCAGAGTTGTGCGCTGAGCGCATGCGGACGGCGAGTAGACGTTCCACCTCTCAAACGTGTCGTGCGAGAAGGCCTTCGTACTGATCCTCTATCTACTTTCCGTCCGCCCGGCACCGATCCGATGACGAAGCTAGGCATGCAAGTTGAGTATGAGCGACTAGTGTCCAATCGTGTTCGAGGAGCGGGAAGGTTTTTCTGAGCCAACCACTGTCAGCAAGAGACCGTGGGCCGTTTTCGGTCTTGGCTTGTTTCTCGAACTGTGTTTCAGAGTGTTCATGGATCCATCCCTTCACGCAAATTCACCAGTCTCCGTCTCTCCGCGTTACTGCAGTAACGCAGCTCAGATGCTTGTGGAACTGGATCTTGGAAGTCGCAGTGGGTAAGCCTAGCCCGTCGCTCGATTCCACTATCTCGTTTGGCTCAAGACGCGTTCACAGTTTCTGAAAATGAGGTTGCTGCTGGATTTGTGCGTCCGGATGATATCTTCAGTGCCTACTGCCTCGATGTAGGGAAGTATTAACAGCTTCTTGGTATCCACGTCCGGCGCAGAAATGGCATCTTTATCAAGTCTTCGCCCACCGACGACAGACAGGACTCGATGATACGCATTCCTGAGGTCGTGATTGTGGCCAGTACTGTCATAAAACCTCGATTGGAATATCAATGTTCTGATTTTTTTTTTGCGACATCAGGGCCGTGGTTTACAATGGCAACAAATTCGGAGGGGGCCCTGCGATGCTACCTTCATGATATCTAGCTCAGATGACACAAATCTCGCGGCTCCGCTGAAATCAATGCAGCTGCATCGTACACCGCAATCAGCGATATTCATGCGTGTCTCGTCATAGTTGCGCCCGGAGTAACACAAGATCTCCCAGGTGGTGAAGAAAGCCGAGCCATATCACCTAATCTAAACGGCTGAGTTGCGCTGCGGAGGAGCCGTAACCCTGGCTGTCCTCATTAGCGTGGTCAACTCTTTGCGCATCCGGTCAACGATATCGGGGAATATTGCGCTACTACTAGACAGCTCGACATTTTTGGACTGGACCCGGCGAATATTGATGTCACATTTTGGAGATGGAGATGAGGCCGCAGGATGTTTGTCAGTATGTAATGAGTGGTGCGCACTGCACACGGTAGAAGCACGCTGATGTTCTGGCAGATACCGGGAGCGTCCAGACCAATAGGGGCAGTCAAAGTAGGCGATTCTGGTGTGATTCGATGCTCGATTCATACGTGATTCTGGTGTGATTTTGAAAAGATTTTGGACCCAGAATCGCCATCAAATCACTGTCAAATCGCATCTTACTTTGACCGCCCTCGATTCACCGACGATTTGACACCCCAAGATGTACTAGAACATACTTACTGTCTCATATACACACTTCTTTCTTTTCACCTACCATGCCCCGAGCCAACCGACGTACTGCACGCGAAAAAGCCCTCCTGGAGGCATATTTTCAGTTTCGAAGGGCCCACATCCAGCGGCAGCTACGGCGCAAGAGAGTCGTGCGTCAAGCGCGCAACGCAGAGCCTTGCACGCAACCCAACTTTGACATGGACCTCGATCTATCATCGTTCGAGTTCTCATCCTTTACCTCAGCATCCTCCGGGTCGGACGACTTCAGTAACAGCTCTGCTGAGAGCTCCGATGGCTGGTCAGACATCTTAGGCTCGGATTGGCGAGGTCTTAGTGACATGTCCGATACCTCTGGGACGGGTTTCAGCAGCATGGAGTTCTCGGTGGATGACGATATGCCCAGTCTCGACACAGTGTCTGATTTTTCTGATTCAGGCTCAGAGTCAGGATGGGATTCGGACTCGGACTGGGCATGGGATGTGTATGATGGGGATGACGAGACGTCAAGTGTGGAATCGGCCCCGGAGACACAATGTGTTGGGACTGCAGTGCGAAATGCCGTTATGCAGGAGATCCGGGACATGTACACTCATCGCTACGAACAGCCACGGGATCGGTCTGCTCTACCACGACCTCCTGGCCAACTCAAGCACGTCTTGACGACGTGGAAAACGACCCGCCCCGATCACTTTCGCGAAGCCCTTCGCGTCAATCCCGCAACATTTGATGAGCTCACGGCAAAGATCGAGAATGACCCGATCTTCTGGAATGAGTCCAACCAGCCACAGGCGTCCGTCGACGAGCAACTGGCTGTGGCTCTGTTTCGTTTTGGACATGACGGAAACGCTGCCAGTCTCCAAGCCGTTGCCAATTGGGCAGGTCTGGGAAAGGGGACTGTATTGCTGTACACCCGACGTGTTATGATTGCTATCCTGCGTCCCTCTTTCATGCAGGATGCTGTGCGCATGCCAACACCGGACGAGAAGGCGAGAGCAAAACGATGGGTCCAGAAGCATTCATGCAAATCTTGGCGGAATGGCTGGTGCTTTGTTGACGGCACCTTGATCCCTCTTGATGAGCGTCCGACATGGTATGGTCCTGGATATTTTGACCGCAAATGCAACTATTCGCTCAACTTCCAGGTACGTATTCATACAGCTATGAGTTTGTATATGATCTCATCTCTTGCCGCAGATCGTCAATCTGCCTAACTTGCAGATCATCGACTTCGGATACGGACACACTGGAAGCGCCCACGATTCTCATGCCTGGCAAACCACCCGAATGGCTTTGGAGCACGAATCCCTGCTGGAGGAGGGAGAATGGATCTGGGCTGATTCCGCATATCCAGTATGTTTCTTTCGCACTCTTACTTCGATACTGATCTGACATGTGTGTCGAGATCGATACCTGGATTACGGCCCCATACAAAAAGCCCGAGCGCGATTTGCCAGACAACGAGGTGTTCAACAACCATGTCTCGATGTTACGGATTCGATCTGAGCACGCAATTGGGTTTCTCAAAGGACGCTTCCATTCGTTGAAGCACCTTCGTGTCCGCATCATGGACGCTGCCACCCATAAACTTGCAACATACTGGGTGGCTGCATGCATCGGCATCCACAATTTTGCTCTCCGTTCTGAGGAGAACAAACGTGGCGGTGAGGACCCGGATTCGGATGACCCTGATCCATTCATCGGCGAGGGTCTTGTTGACGACAGTGCCTCAGATGATGCTACTGATGGGAGATTCGTAGCACCAGCTGTAAACAGCGCTCGTCCTGGAGCGCGATTAGAGAATGGGAAATCTTTTTGAGAACATCTCAAGAATCAGTTGTTCCGTGCCAAGGAGCGTCGCCATCAGCGACGGAATAGAGAACGACACGAACAGTTACAGTGATCTATTTGGGACCTTTTGCTTATGCATATGCGCTGGTGTAGTGACAGATTACAAAACATGTAACTTGGTGCATCTATTGGAACCTAGTTCGAAAACTGCTTGTCGTCACTGACAGGAACACTTGTTATGTAATCCCAGCCGGAGGAAGGTGACGAGAGAAGTGACCAAATGAGTAGGAGTGGGACCGACTCCCACTCCTATTCTGCGCTATGAATCCTACTCCCAGATCTCCGGTCCCATTGGAACGCAGTCCTACCATTCTTTGTGCCAGTCCCACTCTTGGCTGGTGATAGATCCCTGATTGACAGATTTTCAGGCACAACTTTCGGGAAAGCCGATCTGAATCGTTGACAGCATGGTGCTTCTGATATCGCCCACGATGCACCGCCGGAGGCCATGAAACAGCTATGCATGTTGTTACCGGTGGCGCATCACAGTGCAGTGCTGTGTATACCGCCTCCGGCTAGCGGGAATTTGCAATAGTTTTGTAGTTATAATAAAAAAAAATTCAAACTCAAGCTAAATCAGTATCATGTCGGCCTTTGAACAAACGTTAGAAGATCTGCCTCTAAAAACCATCCGTGCTTACCGGGACTATGTAGGCAACTCTTTTTTATCACGTTTTCAAGTCTTACTCAGGTTTTTGCCCCACAGATGTTCCCGGCCATGATTGCGACCTACGGTCATGACCCGTATTTCCCCATCGACTCTCCACATGTCTGGATGACTTCGCTCGGCTTCCAGATCTACCTCCAAGATGACAACTCGGAGCTGACACATGTGGATCCATCAGAAGCGCCGCGCCGGGATCTTGTTCGTTTCCGTGATGCAGTAAGTCTGACTTCACTTGTCCATTCACAATCTAATGAATCGGAAAACAGGTTCTACAAATGGACTATCGAACACATCATTTCTTCAGTCTGGAGAACGTCGACCTGTGGATCTTGCCCAAACCCTTTGGCACATTCTTGCGCACATTGGCCAACCCCCGGGCCGAGGGTCTGGACAACTCGGACCGCAATGAACATGATTGTGCTAGCGTCCTCAGTGAGATAGAACCCAACGAGTCGGAATATGGCTCCAGACCCTCCAGTTCAATGTCCGGGAGCATCTATCCTCCATCTGACAATGAGTCATACAACCCAGGTTTGTTTGTGCAGACATACCGCATCCGATAAATCTAATGTTGCTCAGGATCTCTGTCCGAAATCTCGCGACCGGCAAGTTCGCTATCAGTGCACTCCGAAATATCAAATATTACACATCGTTAGTTTTCCCGGGCTTAGTTTCACTTATTGGAAGTATTGATCTGAATTTTGGAACAGTTTCCGGTGTGTCCAGTTCAATTGGCATGCCTGACGCACCGCCCCGCTTGCCAGATGGTAAATTACACTCGGTTGTTCGATGCCACACACAATAAAATTTTGCTCACTTTCGAATAGATTCATCCCCTGCACACCGGCCAGCCATAAAACAGAGAAAGCGCCAACGTGAAAATCATGAAGGCATGGTTCAAATTACTCGCGAACTCTGGGTTCATGAGCTTTGCAACATCACCGAAGTCCCTGAGACTTGGGTAGTTTCCCGCCCAGACCATTTGGTTGCATGGTTGGTTGATATGTCGGAATCAGTCGATCTCCTTCGCGATGCCAGCGGTGATTTTCTGCCATTTCAAGCGTTTCTCCGGGCTGAGGTATGTCATGCAGACAAAATTCCGAACCATACTTATTTTATTTTGCTAGGATCAGGATTCCTGGGGAGGTAAAGGCTCTGCGGGACGCCCGGAAGGGGATGTCGATGTCTTAGCCCTCCTGCCCGGCAAAAAAATTCGAAGCCGTCGGGCCCAGTGGGGTTGCAGCGGCTTACGGAAATGCGAGTTTCTTGATCCATCCATCCTCGAAGACTGTGAGAGATATGACGTGGATCCTGCTGGCATGAAGCAGCTTTGGGATCTGGTGCTCGACGCCAATGAGCGCGAAGGTGAATCTGTCTGGAGTGTGATTGCACGGTGCGTTTTTACTTCTCATTTGGCATAATTCTCAATAATTTCTGTAGGTTCTATCGATTTGTAACCGAATTAAAGTGTAAAGGACGCTTGAGAGGGGAACTTTGTCCTGGGATCGCAAAAATGGTTGCATATTCGACGGTACGTTTGCATCGTGAGTGTATTTGTGGGAACTTAAATTGTTCAGGTTATTGAGGGTGGCAATACATACTTTATTGGCTGTAGTGAATGGTCTCCCCAGCAGACTGATCGGCGCGGACATATTTTTCACAAAATCCCTCCACATGTCGACGAAATCCTATTAAAGCATGCACTTGAGCATGGCGGTCTCATTCCCAACTCGCCAACAACAAACAATCTGTGCTGCTTCACAGCACACCCTCGGTTTTCGCTTTTGAATTGCGGTACGTTTATTCAATCCTTCGGTTGGAATTATCTGAACATGTAATTATTATAGGCTACTCACACATCATTAATGGCGAGATTTTCGTTGGGAAGATGATTCCGCACCCTTGCCCAACGGAAATCCTGGTTTTCACACCTGTCAACCCACCTCCGGGACTCGAACACAAAGCGATCGTCCATGTTCGGAACCCACACACACATCCCATTTATCCGCGCACCAAGCCACGATCCGTGGATCGGCAGAGGATCAATGCGGCAATTGATGCCACCGGAGCAGGAATCGGTGGACTAACTGTGCAAAAATTACTGAATGGTAAGTGCAAAGTAACTGATGAGAAGACCTGCTGAATTCGGTCGTAGCTTCGACAACAACTGCGCTGTACAGCGGAAAGCGGGTCAACGAATCCAGTCCCGCATATCAGGACAAGCGCTTGGTACGGAACGCAATTTCCAAGAAGCGAACCGAGAAGAATCCCATGGGATTTGGGTGGGAAGGTAAGCAGAAATAATCCCAGGGGTTTAACATTCTTTTTGAAATGATTTTAGGTGTTGTCTTCCGCAACAATACTGTAGATCGAAAACTGCCTGCAAATGAGCGCTATATCCATTCAGTTATCAGCAAGGCTGATTTTCGTCTTGCGGTGATGATGAACTCATCCATTATGCAATACATTCATCGCATGCGGGCGATCATGTTTGACTATTCATACAAACGAGTCAACGGTGATATAAACGAGTGCGAAGCAGTCGGATTTTCGAACTTTTTGAGTCAGCGTGAGTACATCTTATACCTGTTTGGCTCATTTAAAGAATTCTTTCAGGGATCACACTCGGAAGTATCTACGGCGATGGTCTTGATACCAATGCCTATGTACACCTATTCACCGAGTTTTGGGACTCCGTGGAAAGTTCAACAGGATGCTTCCTGAAACTGGCGCCATTCTATCCTGACGGCAAGCTCAAAGTGATTGTTTTAGACGGCGATATTGCCCAAGCAATGGGATTGGGTATTTTTCTGTCCCGGTACAACAAGCCCGAAATCAGCGGGATTCAGACAACAGATCCCGTCGAACTTCTGTCCTATTGTCTCAAGATGTGCACGGTACATTTCAAACGGTATGTTCTCGTTCATTGGTGCCTGGATTTTATTGACTTCGTCCTAACAGGCATATCGACGAACTACCCAAAACAATCCCACTGGCAACGATTTCCCGTATCAAGGCAATTTTGACGCTCAAATCTCAAGCCTATCTTGATAGTTGGCATGCAGAAATGCAAGCTCAGACTGATTCCCATATAAAGAGTGCGTCTTCTTGCATTATTTCTACTGTTAATGTGATTGAAAGCCATTCCAGACTGGTACGAACATAAACGTCGGAATCCACTTGTCTTGCGCGCAGTAAACCAATATCTGTCGAACATTCCAGCCGAAATCTGGAACACCACACCAGACGATACAAATTATGTCGAATCTGCTCATGCAGCCCGCAATGCCGAAACCTCAATCCGGCTGACACCACTTCATGCGATTGAAATGTGCATTGTCTTCACATCTGTTCACTAACAAGTAATTGATTTAATTCAAGGGCTGAGGAGCGAGATAGGATCCGAGCTGCGGAGCTCATCCAGATTGAGCAGGAGGCTGTTGTCCCAAGGCGCAATAATGGCCTGTTCAGTCGCGAAAAACTTGGTCTGCAGCGCAAAGAACACCCCAGGGACCTCCAATTATTACGTAAAATGGCTTCGAGGCCCCCTCCGGAGGCCATCAAACCACCCCCTACCCCCCCTGATCGGAGGCCATCCTGGAGGCGCCTTCCTAATTGGTACTCTGCCCAGCCATTCATCCACAGCCAGCATGGTAGGCTAGGCATTGACCCGAGTGTTTATATGTGCTGTAGTAGTCAGTATAAAGCCTCATACAATGTCTTAGCTCACAAAAGCTTGTATTTCTTGCTTGCAAATGGCAGACCACTGGGCACACAAAATTCGGGATTTGAGCACATGAGCACTCCTCAGGTGCATAGAGCAGCAGTATATATATTAATTCGATGATGTTGAAGGTCTTCCTTATAATTATGAGGGTCCTTTAGTTAAATGTCTCACCACATGAATCAGATGCTGGAGCAAATGGCAGAACTGGCCTCCGCTGCCTCCACAGGTTATCACTTGAAGAGTCTGAATGAGATGACAATGTAACAGATATATATTCTCCTGGCTGACCACATTCTGTCATTTTCACCTCTACATGCTAGTTTAATTGCTGCAGAATGTTAAAATTAGAGGATGGGAGACCCTGGAGGCACTGGAGGCACATGCAAGATCCAATCAATGTCATCAATATCATCAATGCCATCAATAGCATCAAGAGCATCACCGATCATTGGTATATTGATCAGCCAATCAGATGATGAATAAACATCGAACATCTAGTATATTCACTCCTGAGAGACACAGACTACATGTATGCTCATACTGAAAGTGGATTAGTGGTCCCAGGACATGCCCCAATGACATATTGCATGCTTGTATCAGGGACATATGATTAAAAATCGGAGTTGGCAAATGAGCTGAAAGTACTCCACTGTACCACTCATCTTCAGTTGACTTTCAGCTCATTTGCCAACTCCGATTTTTAATCATATGTCCCTGATACAAGCATGCAATATGTCATTGGGGCATGTCCTGGGACCACTAATCCACTTTCAGTATGAGCATACATGTAGTCTGTGTCTCTCAGGAGTGAATATACTAGATGTTCGATGTTTATTCATCATCTGATTGGCTGATCAATATACCAATGATCGGTGATGCTCTTGATGCTATTGATGGCATTGATGATATTGATGACATTGATTGGATCTTGCATGTGCCTCCAGTGCCTCCAGGGTCTCCCATCCTCTAATTTTAACATTCTGCAGCAATTAAACTAGCATGTAGAGGTGAAAATGACAGAATGTGGTCAGCCAGGAGAATATATATCTGTTACATTGTCATCTCATTCAGACTCTTCAAGTGATAACCTGTGGAGGCAGCGGAGGCCAGTTCTGCCATTTGCTCCAGCATCTGATTCATGTGGTGAGACATTTAACTAAAGGACCCTCATAATTATAAGGAAGACCTTCAACATCATCGAATTAATATATATACTGCTGCTCTATGCACCTGAGGAGTGCTCATGTGCTCAAATCCCGAATTTTGTGTGCCCAGTGGTCTGCCATTTGCAAGCAAGAAATACAAGCTTTTGTGAGCTAAGACATTGTATGAGGCTTTATACTGACTACTACAGCACATATAAACACTCGGGTCAATGCCTAGCCTACCATGCTGGCTGTGGATGAATGGCTGGGCAGAGTACCAATTAGGAAGGCGCCTCCAGGATGGCCTCCGATCAGGGGGGGTAGGGGGTGGTTTGATGGCCTCCGGAGGGGGCCTCGAAGCCATTTTACGTAATAATTGGAGGTCCCTGGGGTGGCAAAGAATGGAAAATGCGTCAGACCCAGGATCGAACCGACCAGCTCACAACGTTCGATCACTTGACAGCTCAGCGTGAGTTGAACCGGTCAGCGCAGAAATCTTCGCTTGAGAGAGAGAAGGAGATTAAGGAGGAGATCAAGAAGCTGCAGCGAGAGTTGGAACTGGACAGACGCCGAGCAGACCACAAGTTGACTATCAAGAACCTCCGGGACGATATTTCAAGTGAAGAGAGTCATCAGCGGGAGCTCCGGTTTAAACGCGACGAGATTGATTCTAAATTGGCTGCGCTAAGATCTGGTCCTTTGGCCGGCGTCCGAGTCCATGGTCGACGATCTAACACTGGAGACACATTTGACACAATCTCAGTAGACGATGAGCCTCTAGACCATGATTTGCGGCCAATTAGTGGTAAGTTTTCACATTTATTTGTAATTTTGGTCGCTGAAAGCAATTCTCAGAACTTGTTAGCAACCAGCCGGAGTTTGCGGATCCAACTCACAGATACAGTCCCGAAGGAAATGCGCAGAGTGAAGATGAAGCAGCATTTGAGCGTTCGCCTCCCAGGGACACCGAAACATCCCGGTTTAGAGGCAAGTTTTTGGGTATTCTTTCTCAGAGATGTTCTAACTAGTTTGATTCAGTCCCAGATTTCAACTGGGATACTATGGACATCGATTTTACACTCGAAGACTACGAGTTTACAGAAGCTGATTTCGCATTCATGCGATCCCTTGAGCAGGGTAATCCGACTCACGATGAATCCTCGCTCTCCGCTGCTTCTCACCAGGACATCATTCTTCCAGTTACAATGTCGCCCCAGCCCCTGCCTCAGCCCCAGCCCCAGCCCCAGCCTCAGTTGGCAGTTGCAGTGGAGCACATCGGCGAACTTAACCTTGCCGATGTTAGCGTAGGTAATATTGTGTCCACACGGCAAGTGCGCCGAACACGGGACAGAGCACGGGACAATGACATTGGAGATAACGTAGGATCTGTGTCGTCCAAGAAGCGACGACTTTGATCGAATTTTATTCATCTCACCTGTTATTATTTACGGAAAACGTTTTGGTCTATTGGCCTGCTCATCCCTGTGCCCCAGACAAAGTAGCCCTCGAGATTGACATGCGGCAGTGCAATTGACATATCACGTGCACCAAAATATTGTATGGATTTGTCAGCGAGCTCATCAAGGTTATTTCACGTGCAGCGGATGCCTCGGGCTGGGATCAAACTCGCTCCCCCCCTGACCGCCGACTAGTCCCTTACCTCTCCCCGTAAGGCGTGTCATGAGTTTGGAACACGGAGGGACAGATCCTAACAGATCTGTCAATAATTCGGAGTCTGTATAGGACTGGCCAGGGTAGGACTCGGAACTTAAATAGGACTGGCCCAGTCCTACTGGATCAATTGACCAGTCCCACTCCTACTTGTCTCGTATAAACTCGATGACCCATGTATTTAGGTCCAGGATCCTGAAAAAGCTTTCAAATTCACCCCCCTGACTGGTCCAATTCATTCGGAGTCCAATCCCGTGGGATTTGTCTCTGTCTCTGCGAGACTTTCATCGCAGTGTCGGACGAGTTTTGGGCGCGTGGATGGTCATGTGACCCCGGACCGTACGATCCGTCTCACGTGCAATGCCACATCGTTGGGCGGATAGGATTTAGTGAAGATGACACATTCCACAATCCACATACTCCATGTCTCCGGCGTCTGCGGCAGCTTTGAGTGCCGCATCGAGAAGGCTGGGCTCGGGAAGGTCTGGTGCGGCGGGTGGCAGGGCAGACCTGTCCTTTCTGGGCTTTCCCTTCTTTTTCGGAGCTAGCGGGTTGTCGTTACCAGCTTTGGCGGCGGCGGCGGCGCCATCCTTCTTGGGCTTTGGCATGGGACTCGGAGGTTACGTGTAAAAAGTACAAACAAGAACCAAATTAAAGTGATGTCATGTAAGCTTTGTGCGAGGCCTCAAAAACTAAGTGGACTTGAAGTCGAAGCAGAATCGTTGCGTGAAGCAGCTCCGGAGCTGCTTCACCGATTCAGCTTGATTCGAGAATTCCTTGATTCTCCCACGCTTCTCAGGATGTCAGAATCGCGACCTGAATCAAAGTTCAAATCAAGCGAGAATCGTGTACTTTGACTGCCCCTAATGAATGCCGGCTGGAATAACGCTTCCGGGAGCCGGGATACGGAACCGGTCGGCGGTCGCCCCGCCTGAACCTCAAACTATGACTAGTAAGCCCGATCCAACGATGAAGTTTATACTTTTAAATACCCCATCAAGAGCGGTATCACCACGATTTGTGAGAATGCGGAGAATATCTGAGCTCCAGGTCGTCCAAGTGGAGCCGCCCGAACTCCTGGCCGAGCCGTCATCCGACCCCAACGTCGATCGGGAGAATTTGGCACTAATCATATTCGAGACTTTCGACGCACCTGCCTTGCATCTGTCGATCTGAAGTCAGCGGCTCTGTCCCTATACGCCGCCTCCGGTCGGATAAATGGTACCGCGTGCGGTCTCACACCGGTGCTTATCTGAGAAAGTTGCTCGCTGTCACATGCCGCTCTCTGCCCCAATATTGATCTCGCAGGGCTGAACCTGACATGGTACTCCTCCAGTGCGTCTGGGAGCGCGGATACCACTGCCGAATGACGACGGCTGAGCGGACAGTGGCTCGGGAAGCTACCTTAGGGATGTGTTGCCTCTCGCTGAACTTTGCGCAGGAGCTGCCAGAGAGGATGCCTGCGCGTTCGTTTGAGCTCGAAAACCGTCTGCCGGATGGGCAGCTAGTCGTTGGTAGCCACCCGAACACTCCAGTACGCACCTAACATACGAACCTCCTGACCCATTCCATTTGCAATGCTGCGAGGAAAGTCTCACAAGGAACGTCTATGGTTAGAGATGCGAGAATTCGGAAGATGGCATGGGGAGAGTCATCGCCCGAGGAGTCTCTGTACGAATTTTCGCGGCATTCTCCATCACATTTCACTCCAATGACTGAAAGTGATGGTCCCAACTCCCGAAACTGATCCATCGGCGATAGCTGTAGGCCCTGCCATGAATAGATCTCAACAACTCGTATCAAAAAGGGAACACAGTTCAGGAGTCGGAGCTCAAGGCTCATATCTGTTCCTCCAACCAAGTCCACAAATCTTTTCCCAAAGTCTCATCGTCAGCGAGTGGATTTGGCTTACCCGCCCTTGCCCAGGGAACCAGATACTAGAATTGCAATTCAATCGAGCTGATTCCAATCAATTACCATACGCTTCGTACCTTTCCGTTGAGCTCAGCACCAGAGGCAGTTGTCCCAGCGTACAACTGAGTCAGCGCTCCCATGTGTGCTGGATAAACGATGAGATGTCCCTGATTGAAAACCGTCAATGCTGCATTCGACTCGGCGCAGGAAACAGGCCCACAAAAAGTTTCATCACGCGCTGTCCGAAACTCTTCCAGTGTCTCGCAATACCCGTCTTGAGATTTCCTGAGAATTCACGTTGCCGTAATTGGTGTTAAGAACTCTGAAAACACGCAAACACGGACCGGGATTCAACGCAACTGAGACCAGTCCCTGGTCACCGTACCGTCGCGCTAGCTCGGCAGAAAAAATGACGTTGCCCTATGTGCCAGATAAGGGGGAGGTAGACAGGGAAAAGCAGGTCCTGCTACCAATTTGCTCTGGTTGTACAACTTAGTCGAGCCCATTTTCTGACGCTTCGGATCGTCGCGGAACGTTGAGAAGTCAAGTCCGGGCGCAAATACGTTTCCAAGCGAGGCGGTGTGAATGACACGTGTTTTGCCGTCAGAGGAGAGCTGTGCTGTGGAGAGGAGCGTCGGGAGGAGCAGTTGCGTGAGATAGAAATGCCCTATTATCGTTTATGAAAGCATGCTCAGTGCGAGAGGTGGAGTTCTGGCGCACCGAGAACATTTGTTCCGAACTGCAGATCGTAGCCTTGTGAGGTGAGCTGATCCACAGGCGGGTCCATGACGCCGCTGAGAAGTATCGGTCGACACATGAAAGTTCGTTAGATGTTTGGCTCACCCGTTGTTGAACAGCACATCCAGCCGGGTCTCCAGCCTAGAGATTCTTCAGCGTCTTCCCCGAGAACTAGGCGCAAATCCAACCTGAGGAACTCCTCCGCCCCGCTCCTAATCGTGGGCAAGTCGGCAAGGTTAAGCTGGATGAATGCGACCTGCGCGTCAGGCAGTTCGGCTCGAAATTGGCGCATCGCATCCTCAGCTCCCTTTCGACTCCGTCCCGCGATGTACACTTTTGCGCCATGTGCCAGCAGTGCCTACTAAGCGCGTCAGAGCGCTGACAGACAGAATCCTAGTCCCCTATGCACACCTTCGTAGTCTCGTATCCAATCCCACTGTACCCGCCCGTCACCAGCATCACCTTGCCTGTGAGATCGGGGATGTCATTCACATGGAACTTGGCTCTGGGGACGAAGAATTGGGAGTAGATGGACATGTTGGTCACTCAGATTGACAGTGATCGCCGATGTCAATCAATGGCTGTGCAGACAGAGGGCGTCCGGAGCCGCGGAGCTCCAGAGAAGACACCTCGAAGAAAGTTCCAGGGTCAACCATAAAGAAATGAACGGCGGAGCGTGAGCATGGGCAGTCATCAAAAGAGAGCACGGTCCGGGCCGACAGGAACGCTCCCGCCCATGCAGATGATCGATCGACGTCTGCTTTCACGGTCACAGGCTGCCCGTGTCTTGATCTGAAGAAGTTCAGAGACCGCAGCCTCCCCGTCCAAATGATCTGGGCGAGTCCAGCTGATCTCCTCCTGAACGACGGCTAGAATCTTTGCACTGACCTACTCATCCCGTATGACACTTCAGCAAGCAATACTTGAATTCTAGAAGTTTAGAACCATTGGCGAGCATTCATATGTCGGTACATCCAGTGGAGCCTGTGCGCGTTTAGTGCAGCCGTGCAGCACTCGCCGTCAAGCAAGGTCTAGTTCTCTGATTCGAAGGTCTTTTTGCTGGGGCTCGCACATGCAGCGATGATCTGCACCCAGGCATTGGTTGTAAACTGCTCTTGGCCTCGCCCGAAGAATGCCCGCTCATCTGCTGACGTGCAAAAGTGTGTCACTCCGCCTTGCGGGGGCCGGTCGCTGCCGCCAGTGGTATTTAAACGTACGGACGCTTGAAGCAAACTTCAGACACACCAATGCTCTCTCGTCTTACCATCTCTCTCGCTGTGGCCTTGGCTTCCTGCTCTGCTGTCGCCGCCGTGGTTTGTGGAGTCTGCGCACCCACGATCAGTGTTGGAGGTACCACGCGCCACCTTACACTCGCCACTCAGGAAGCAAAGAACGATCTCCAGTGCAGGCGAGTACTCGTGGCTGACAATGTCGACGAGGATTCTCAGCCACACTTTCCAGCTATGACGGACCAGCGATTTCGGGCTTCGCTGCCAGCTGTTTGTATCGGGTCTGGTTTCCATTGGGATTCAGGAGGATGTGGGTTTAACATATACCACAGAACTCAGACGGCGTCCTGATTTTTGGAACTGCTGGAAATGCTTGCCCGGACCCCATCCACATTGTGACGAAGAGCAGCTGCTAGAGGTGGAATGATATAACCGGGATGTTCGACGGGCGGGGATCGCGGCCGCTAACGCTCTCCAAGGATCACACTCTTGTCTTACTTGCACAGAATTTGTCATTGAATTGGTGTCTAAAAATATCCTGCACTACCTCGAAACATTGTGATCATCACCTCGTGGCAAAGGATTCATTGGATTTGGGTCATCCGAGACGTCCGTTCTGTCTCGATGCTTCCGACCAGGAGAATAGTCTCGATAGTGGCGAGCTCCTGCATTTTCTTTTCTTACCGTGACATGAGCCAGACAGCCCCCATGTCCGATTCCAACTTCTCTTCAATCGATTAGTGAAAGTCTAGAAATTAAGATGTGATGTAGTATGGACCTGGTCTCGGGCTGGCCTGGACTATTGCCGAACTTCGGCCACGACACATCGACCGCCAAATATCTCACTACAGCACCAATTATCGTTCCGGGGCTCATTTGGTTGCATTCAGCGGTCGAAACCACACCTGTCGATCCAAGACGCCTGTCGATCCAAGCGGAGCTCGAAGGCAAGAGGCGAGTTGCGATTGAGTTGGAGGAGCCGAGCCGGATCAAGCGCCTGGACTCGTCATCTCATGAGCGGTTGTCCGCACATTCTCAGTGCATGTTTCGAAGCTTGTCCAAGAAGCGACACAGCAGTGTAAGACTAGCTTGACGCTTGGAGTTGGGCAACAGTGGGACTTTAGAACGCGGGGCATAGTCCAAGCTGATGTCATTTAGTGCGCGCAGGTGCGGGGTGACTCCTGATTTCATTGCTTCGTTGAAAATATGACGACGAGAAACATCCCAGCGGAGCAAGTGACTTTGGACGAATTCGAGTTCCGTGTCTCCTGTCACAGAATGTAGAGCCACACACATGACTGTGACTGGACGCGAAATGATTGAATCATTGCGGTACCGTCACTGTCTCATTATCTACATTTTGCTCCATCCTACTCGGCAACAGCACACATGAATGCATTCGATCCCTTTTCGTAAACCCTGACGACCACCACACTGTGTTTGGACACTGTTGAAGGATCATGGGCAGGATGAACAATCCTTTGGGGTTTCGATCATTGCCAACGGCGAAGCATCACCTCCATCTGTCATTTATCGAGGGTGCATTCGCACACGTAGGCTAAATTTTGACCTCCAGTCTACGGCTGCTTACCTTGACAGCGCAACACGTACGTCCGTTCGAGCAATCCGGCTCCGAATCGAGCAACCCCGGAAAACGATCCTTGATCTGTACTAATCCCAAATCTCGATCTGCCTACTTGCCAGAATGTATTCTATCCACTGTGGATGTCCTGTACTTGGGCCGGCCCTTCTTCTCTTTCGTCATGCGCGTCGTCCTATCGCTCAGACTGCTCGTTCTGACTCTGGCTCTCGCTGTCAGTGGCATTCCATCCAGGTGAGAGAACCTCTGTTTACAGCGCGAGTCTTCGGAACCGACAGAGAGCTTACAGTGTCTGTGCTGAGAGCTTCATTGGCGGTCGCTTGAGTCTTGATAATGGGGACGGACGTAGGGTGCGTCGAGTTCTCTCCATGTTTTCTGATTTATATATCAATGGTCATCGTGAAGGACACCGTGCGCCTTCATTCCAGATCTCTCCCTCCTCCGACCATTGTCGCTATCGTCGTCGGAGCCGTGGGCGCGGTGTCGGCCACCCTTGTCGTTGTCCTTATCCTCATTCTCGTCGTTCGGAGTCGACGCGACAGGATTCACGGGCTGGACGCCGAAAGCGCAGCCGAGTCCGACGGAGTTCAATCCGAAGGCGTCTCGGAACCGAAGCCGCAGAATGAAGTCAGCAGCCAAACTCCCGCACGAATGCCGTTCGTTTCAGAGTGGTATCCTGATGAGCCAGCACCCTGCACACGCTTAGGGCTTCTTCCATTGAACCTGAAAGCGGCGGCACCGACGGCCGAATCAAATTTACAATCTCAAAATCTCCATCTGGAGGCTACCCACTTTCCTTCTCTCACATTGCCACCCCCATCTTTCAGCCCTTCTTCCGGCCATGCAGTTGCTCATACCAGAGACCTAGTGCCGACGACGAGCATCATCGGCTCATCAGCATCTTTGGGGACGAAGAGATCCGGTGCACAGTCAGATCTGAGGAGCGTTCTTCCCCGTTGTTTAGCAACTCAGCCGCGTCTTCCGCACCTTCCGCCAATACGAAGGATCGGGACTGGCTCCCAGAAATCTTCCGTCTCGACAATGATCTTACCTAGGCCACGAGCATCCAGTCTGCCCCAAGTTTCATGTCCCAGGCGAACACGAATTCCAGCGCCGGTTCTCCCGAGTCCCGTGCGAACGCATGTTGTTTCTATTTCGGACGATGTTACGACAAGCAGCCGTTTCAGCATTTCGCCTGTCAGCACGTCTCACTTCACTCTCCCCAAATTCAGAGCTTCACCATTGAGGTCTTTCGGCCGACCGAAGCAACAGAGAATGGGTTCCTTCTCAGACATCGCGGCTGTTTCGACGAGATAGCTGTCTGGACTTGATATCTTCTAGTGTGCATCGAGTATGTACATGTATGCATGCATAGCTACTGACATTCCTGGACTTCAATTAGTGTACTGTGGTACAAGGAGCACAATGGATCTCACTTGTACTAGATTGCAGCATCTCTTCGGCCGACAATGTCCTCTGCTCTAGCCATCAACTTCCCCCAAGACGGACTGCGCATCATCGCTTCAAACGACGCCAGGAGATCCGTGAGGGAGCGAGCTGAGGCATTTGCCAGCAGCACCATTGAGTGAGATGCAGAAATCGAGGAGACGAACGTTATCGAGGATGGGGAATCGCGCATGCCGAATTTGAGCGTCCGACCCTCCTCCAAGACAGTCGGACTACAGACTGGGAACATCAGATCGTCCGCTTCGAGGGCACGATTAGTGTCTGCCGCATGTTCAATCAACGAGTCGAACATGTCCTCGAGGCCAGCCTTGGCCATCCGTGAAACTTGACAGTGACTAAGATTTGACATGGACATAGATGATACGAAGGGGGGGACGACGACGATGAGTCCCGGAGCTGTATGCCTCTTGACGTGTCTGGTGACTCTGGAGGAAGGCAGCGGCTGGGCAGAGGACAAAGAACGACCATGGCAGTGCAACTTTTTGAGAGACTGGCCTTGCAGAACTGCATGTGTCACACAAGCGAGGGGTGATGCCCGTCGATACTGGATACGCAGATGAGGTCTACGGGATCTTGACCGCGACCGTGCTCGCGCCCTGGTTCCGGACTGAAGAAGCAGAGAGACAGATGAGGGCATTGCAATAGACTTGAAGTGTTTGCGTGTCCGGCCGAGAGATCTTGACCGAGTGATACCTCTCCGAGTAAGCTTGCCCTCGGCTTTATTCGTCAACAGCCGCTCCTTGCGCAACTCGCTCTGGTTCTCAGATGCGAAATTCAAAGTCTGTGTTGCATTTGATACGAGCGACAATGGATTGCAGGCGAAATCGCGCAGGTCGGAGATGGGCGTGCCAAAGTGCTGCTTCTCGGTAGAGTTGATGCAATATGCGTCAATTTGCTCGATCGAAGTCCTTGTCCACGGCGAGATCAAGATAGATGGAAGGGAAGGCAGGTCGGTGTGTTGTGCGGCTGCCGCAGCGAAAAGTTCAGCGGGGGAGGGGGAAGATAGGGGGGAAGCTGAGGCCACTGCGGTTGCGTCTTGAGAGACACGAACATGAGCGGAAAATTCTGTTTTATCCAGTTGCGCATCTGCGAAGGGGTTCAGTATGAGCCGTCCAGCTGCATGCGGTTATCCACCACGCACTGCCGCCAGGCGGTGTCCTTCTTCCCATTCTAGCCAAGAGCCGATGCAAAAGATTGTGCATAGAAACGTAAACGAGCGTGATGAATTGGAGGAATGTGGACATAGTTGGCGTAGAGGATCGTGTCGTGAGTGATGGACGTCGGGCTGGAAATAAAGATAGTTAGCGATCACATGTACAGTCACGGCCGATTTACAGCTGATTGCCTTGCTTGTCAAGGCACTCTCCAGACCCTATATTCTACAAATCAGATGCAATAGTTCCATATCTTGATCCGATCAGGTCACGTTACCAATGATGCTTCCCCTTCTATGTGTGTACGCGTCTGTTGTGCTCTCATTCACTCTTTACTCTTCTTTTCATACGCTCCCCACCATGGCTGGCATTCAAAACAGTGTAATTTATAGTTCCATGCACAATGATGACTCTCTTTTGAGCACCCACCTGTGGGCTGTTTTTGTTTCCATTCATGTCACTCTCTAACCACACTGCTCCACATTCCACCACTGCAAACACAAGCACTTACACCGCATGATGTTGTCTTGCCTCATCTAGTCTCTGCTGGTGGTGCCTGACCTGGACAAGAGCCCAAAGAGGAAGAAGATGAGAGCGTCTGGCACTTAGTTACAGCTGCACTGGTATTTTATTTGTTTTATTGTGTATCAATTGGATTATATGGATGGAATCGGTGAGCAAGGCATGATGTTGGCGGAGCCAACACTTTCTAGTTCAAAAACGTTAGATAGTGCATGATTATTTTGATGTGATCACGGAAAATCCCGTAGCACAGCATATTTCCTCATTCAGTACTTTTCGCTCCACCGCACTCCATGCGACATTTGTTTTTAGCTGGAAGGGACGGACAACCCTGTAATTCCACTGTTCCGTGCATTGGACCAAGCCCGATAGATGCTGCGTTTGCAGATCCCAGTCGCAGCCAAAATGCAGGAGGCGGATAGACCGCGCGAGGACATGACAATGCTGTGCTACGGGATTTTCCGCGATCACATCGAAATAATCATGCACTGTCTAACATTTTCGAATCAGCTGTAAAAGGCCCAACCCAAATCAGGAAGGAGCCTGGGAAGTGCCATCAACTGGCTGATCACAGGAGTTTAGATAGTATTTGGCCATTGTCTACAGTACCATGTCTGACTTAGTTTGGATTTAGGATGAATGTATTAGTTTTGGCTAGAATTTGGTGCGCTAGACTCACTGTAAATATATTTGAGCTGAGGTTGATGGTACCTTCCTAATTTGGATTCGGCCTTTTAAATCGGCTGTGACTGTACATATGTTTACAAATGAAGACAGGACGGTCATGGGCATGTGACAATCAACAAGAAATAATGTCGAAAAGAGAAGTGAATTCGAAGACTGGAGAATACAACCAAGTAGCTACAGTATTTATACCCAAATCCAGTCTGAGTCATATCTACAAGTAATGAGTCATAGGGCTATGTACCGCATGGAGCACTGGTCATGGGTTGTAGTAGAACCTTCCAGAGCATATGTTGCGCAGCCTTGAATTGATAAGGATAACCCCTGGAACCCCTAGCCTGGACTGTCTGATGCCGTGATCCGTGATAAGATAAGTTGTGCCAAGATAAGATAAGATCGTCGATGATAAGATGAAAAAGTGGCCGAACTATGATATTACCCCCTCTCTAGGGTCGATGTCCTCATTGACTAGACCAATGGGCGTGAAGACGTTCTCGTCGGGGTCGAAGAGTTGTCGCTGGGGATATGGAAGGTGCTTGTCTTTGGGTTTGTAGTGATAGATGGGATAATCCCAGTGTCCGGCTTCGAGTGTTGGCAGGAGCTGAATGCGTGTGTCTGGGTTGGATTGTTTCCTCTGCCAATCTCTCAGGATCTTTTTTGCGTGGGTAAGATGACGTGATGGTTCCCAGGTATTTTTGCTATGCGGCCATCCCTTCCATTTGACCAAGTATTGCTTTCCTCGGCCGACTTTTCGTTCCTTCACGACTTCTTCGACTTCCCACTCTTCTGCTCCTCCAATTATCTTGGCTACGGGTCTCTTCTCTTGGCGATGGGGGGGTGGTTTGTGATAGGGTGTCAACAGTGACTCGTTGAACACCGGGTGTCTTCGATCCGTGTCCGGCAACTCCAGCTTCCATGCAGCCGCTCCAATCTTCTCCAGTATCTTGTATGGCCCCAATCTCTTGTCGCTCATCTTCTTCGAAGGCCTGTCTGTCTCGATATTGTCCCCTTCTATGTACACCTTCATCCCAACCTTCAACTCCAGAACTTCTTTTCTTTGTTTATCGTAGTATTTTTTCATTTTTTCATTTGCTTTTTCCAATGCCGCTTTTGCTTCGTCTTGTATTTCTTTGATTCTTTTTACAAACTCCTCTGCTGACTCGTTTCTTGATTCCATCCGCTGCTCCACTCCCTTCCATGGGTGATATCCGTGATTCGCGTAGAATGGTGATATTTTGGTAGACGTGTTCATTTTATTGTTATATGCGAACTCCGCCATTCCCAGCCACTCCGACCAGTCCGTCTGATGATAATTGACGTAGATGCAGAGATAATATTCGATCTCCTGATTCATGCATTCTGTCTGCCCATCCGTGATCGGGTGATACGCGGTCCCCGGATTCATTTCTATGCCCAGCATCCGATTCGTCTCCTTCATGATGTTGATCAAATGATGATCTTATCATCTGCCAGATGGATGTCGTGATACACATCTTATGACTCCATCACGTGTCATCTAGAGTCATGTCGATTCGCCCTAAATAGACACAAATAGCCCCCTGTATTGTATATAAGGAGGGCTCTATTACCCTTTAATGACAAGTCTCTTGACTACTCCCGCATAGTGCCCACACTAAGCTCTCACTCACACAGGTGAGCTGCTAGACGCTCTCCCCAGTGCTCAACACATGAAGCCCTTGATGTAATGCGAATCCCTGTCGGTGATGATCTTGCAAGGGATCCCGTGGTAGCTAAAGACTCGGTCCCTGGTTAATTGTGCGACTCCTTAACTGCTGATGTCAGTACTAATTGGTTCGACATGGATCATTTTGGTGAAGGTGTCACACTACACATGAATTGCATCATACCCATTACTGACCGGCAAGGGTCCGATTTGATCCATGGAGATGATTTCCCACGGCACGTTTGGAACTGCATGCGGGTGCAGGGTTCCCGTCCTTGCTCTTCTGGTCTTGGTTCGTTAGCACACCTCGCACGTCTGGATGTATTTCCGAATTTGGTTTCCCATCCTTGGCCACCAGTAGTTCCTTTCCACCATCTCCTGCGTTTGGTTGATCCCGGCGTGTCCGACCAAAGGTGTGTCGTGGTGTAGTCCAATGATCCTGTCCCGCAGTTCCTTGTCCCTTGGTACGTAGAGCTTCCCATGGTACGTGATGAGCCCATCCTCCTTTTTCCATCTGACGAGTGACTTCTCCAAGGCCGCTTTGACGCTTCCATCAATTGATCGAGTAGCCTTGATCTCATCGATTATGTTGGGGAAAATGGGTCAAGGGGGTTGATTAGGCAATGATAGAGTAGTTTGCAATAGCAAATGAGGAATAAACTTGAATTGCTTTAGGGCAAACTGATGCCCGTACACTACATACAAGCTTAGTTATATAGTAGTAATACTAGTAATCTAGAATATTCTTCTATTTACCGGTATATGACTAAAGACAATTATCTAATGATCTGGAACGTTCCGGGACAGCTGAGCTGCATCCCGGGAATACTACTGAAATTCAACAGATTAGCTGCTGGTCTTGCCCCTCGAATGTGACTTCTTGTGATCGGAAGAACTCGGGCTTCAGCAGGGTGACATCCTTGTTGTCGTTCTTGCCCTGATCGTGATCCGCTCGTCATGATAAGAGATCCGCCTTGCGGTTGAGTGCGCTGGTGAAATGCTGAGGGCGCGCTCACAGATGAATCTACTAAGAAAAAAAACCCAAATATAAACACGTTCACACTCCTCATAATCAGCTTCTCAGTGTGTGAAAGATGCGAGGGCTTCGGGGTGGACAGAGCACCAGTATCACAACTCTCAATAGACGCAGATCAATAGCCGCGGAAGACGAAGTCGACGACAAGAATTTATATATAGCAAACAGTGGTGTCTCAACCAATATCTTCTATACGAGCACAACCAACACTAATCCAATCACAACCAACAATATAACAAGTCAGAGCTTAATACGAAGTATTAAGATCCCTTGTAGCGACAGCGTCCAGATGGCGACGCAAAACCCAAATACCGAGTCGACGCACTGCCAACCGACACAACCAAAAGTACTGAGTCAACGCACTGCCAACTAGTAAACCAAAATGCCGTGTTGACGCACTGCCAACTAACAGCCAATATCCAATGTCCAAAACCCGAGCACAACTTGTCAACGCACTGCCAAGCTAGAGGCGTGGAACGATCTCAACAAAGCCCAAAGGCGACGACACTAAATGCCGCAACTAAACCAGATGCGGCGAATCCGACTTTCTGATATCTCAACTCAAACTCAAATCACAGTAGCTACAAGTGCTCAGGGAGCAACTCGTCGCGACCGGGCAGGGGTGGCAGAACTTCTTAGGGTGGAATCACGCGGCACGCAAATTGTACAAAACAATCTGAAATGAGAGTGATTCACAGTCCGGGGGAAAGCTTTCTAATACAAAGAAACGACGTGCTACTTATACTGTCTACGACGCTGCTTAGTAAAGTCCTGTACAACTGCATAGTAGCTACACTATCTAAGATCGGTTGCCTTTTAGAGTAATTGAAAAGTTGGACGATTGGACAGGTCCTGAGTGATCAGGACCCCGCCCCATAGTCCATATGATACTTTTGATGTGGGTCAACCCACCGCGTCATACCTTGGAATACGACATGTTGGATTGGCCGACGGGTATGTCTTGGCGGGTGAGTTCAACGTGGGTGCCCCAAGAAGCCATATGGTCCTAGGCACGCCAGTCGTTTCTCGCATGGTTCAGTTCACGGATCTAGCCGTGTCGGTCTTAGTGTATTTGGGTATGGGCGCGACTCG
This sequence comes from Mycena citricolor, assembly GCA_963692855.1. Lineage (NCBI taxonomy): Eukaryota > Fungi > Basidiomycota > Agaricomycetes > Agaricales > Mycenaceae > Mycena > Mycena citricolor. The sequence continues at coordinate 3,174,459 of CAVNYO010000405.1, forward strand.
CCGTGACACTTGCAAGTGTCACCGCGACGCGTCCACAATGTCCCGTGATCGAATGGATCCTGACATGTGACAAGTCGTCGCCATGGCATGATCTGAGGAAACGTCCAACCCAAAACCGGGAGTTGCCGCGACAAGGTTGGTTCAATCTCGTAACGCCAAGTCATGTCCAGTAGTAGTTGTAATATTGAGAACGCCGCACATTGCTCAGCCCTTCAGCCCAAGTTCCCATCTGCAGAGAATGACCCTTTTGAGAAGTCGCCGCAACAAAAGATCCCTTTTGGGGAATTGTCGCGGTCCAAGCGTTCGTCACTAATAGCCCTGAGCCTGGTATAGACTCATAAGACCAATTCCACAGTATGTAAGGGCAACCTCGAGGCCCGATCTCAGAGTCCTGACAAGGGAGAGTCCAAAGCGTCAGATAAGAGGATCGACTAGTACAGGAGACTGGCAAACCTGACAAGGGAGAGTCCAAAGAGAAACCGAGTTGGGGACTCTCCTTGTCAGGGCCCACTATATATAGCCTACAGAACAATGGATGACCAAGCACAATGGAAGCGCCAGACAATGGGGCCAGGGAACGATGAGGGGCCGGATCGGGGGGAACAATGGGAGCCGGACCGTCGGAACAATGGGGGTCCGGGCCGGAGTGTCATGTGGACGTGCTTGGCAGGGAAGTCCGGACCGAAGCATGTGACGCTTGACAGATGGCACGTGCGCGGTCACATGCGAGATCCCATGATGATCGGACGAAAGCAGGGGTTCCCCTGACACAGTAGTGGTCTGACTGCCTTGCTATCGTCGACACTATCCACAGTCGTCAACTGGGCAGTAGACCCTTATGCCCTACTGAACACAACACTGTCAACTGCGACACGATACACCAAATGGTTCAAGAGTAAACTCTGTAAAAAGCGCAAAAATATGCCCTTATAGAGTTGGTGCAGAGCGCGTCTGGTAGCCAGCCTATCACTGGGAGCTGCAGGACTGGGGTAGAGGTAACAGTGTTCTTCAGCGCAAGAAACGCAGCTGCCTCGTTGGCGCCCCAAGTCCATGCCACGTCCTTCTTGGTGAGGTCAAAGAGAGGACGGGCAATGTGCAAAAAATCCTGGATGAACCTCCGGTAGAAGTTAGTGAAGCCGAGGAACTGCTGCACTTCCTTCTTGTTAGCCGCAGCTGGCCACTCCGCCACACCTGCGACCTTGACCGGGTCCATCTCCACATGGTTGTGGGAAATGATCACCCCAAGGTATTTGATCGAAGGCATCTTGAACTCGCATTTCTCCGCGCGAAGGTAGAGCTTGTTCTCGCGGAGACGTCGGAGGACTTTGTTCACGATTTCCCGGTGACGGTGGATATCGGAATGTGTGATGAGAATGTCGTCGAGGTACACCATAACGTTGCCAGAGAGGATGAGGTCCTGAAGTATGTCATTCATCATCGTCTGGAACGTTGCGGGGGAGTTGGTCAGGCCGAAATACATCACCAACGGCTCAAAGAGCCCGCGGTTTGTCCGAAACGCTGCCTTCCACTCGTCACCTTGACGAATGCGCACATCGTTGAAGCCCCAGCGAACGTCGAGTTTGGTGAAGAACCGAGCTCCCTTGAGCTTGTTGATGAGATCATTGATCAGGGGGAGCGGGTAGCGGTTCTTCACTGTCATCGCGTTTAGTGCTCAGTAATCTTGGACAAACCGTAAGCTGCCATCTTTCTTCTTCACAAAGAAGACGGGAGACGCCATGGGCGATTTTGATGGCCGAATCCTGCCAGTAGCCATGCCCTCCTCGATGAAGCTGTTGAGCTGCTTCTCTTCGAGAGGAGAGATGGGGTAGACCTTACAGTTGGTCGGCTTCGCGTTGGGGACCAGTTCAATGGCGTGATCCCAGGGGCGTCGCTCTGGCAGGTTGTCGAAGGACTCCTTGCTGAAAACATCTTCGAACTCGCGGGCCCACTTGGGGATAGTATCCCGAGGAGGTGCAGAGTTCTTAGCGAACGCCTCGGCAAGTCGCTGAGAGACGGTGCTGGTGGCTCGGATGTTTTCAGAAGGGTTGAAGCGGGTGTAAAAGATACGGTCACCGGCTTCCAAGGAGTCGTCATCTTCTTCGACATCTTCAGGGTCATAATCGTCCGAGTCTGGCGAAAGCTCCGGTATCTCTTCGTCCTTGTGGTCCTCAACGTCGACAGCGCAGATGGATGGAACCGGACCTTGTCTGATGGTGCGGAGCACCCGGGCTGCGGTTCTGGCAGATCGACGTTCTTCATGAAGTTCCTCCCGGCAGGTGGAGCAACCAGAAGGGCAACAGCTCATCTTTACCTCCTGGGTATCCCAGTTGATCTCCGGGTTGTGCTTCCGGAGCCAGGAGTACCCTAGAATGAGCTGCTGCTTGCCTAAACGGGTGACAGCAAGCTGCACGCGTTCACTGTGGCCCTGGTAACGGAGAACCACATCAGCAACTTCGCGAATGGAACCGGCCTCGTTCGGTGTGCCGTCCACGTTGTAAACGGGGATAGGCTGGGTGAGGCGACGAACAGGGAGGTGATTTTTGAGGACGTAGGCCGAGTCGATGAAGTCGGATGTGGCACCACAATCGACCAGGCCTTTGAGAGATAACTTCACTGCGTTGTCGGTGGACTCGATCTCGAGGGGGAGGTGGAGAGAATTGGCCCCGGGAGAGGCGGCAGCAACATAGCAGGAAGGGAGCTTGCGTTCCCACTTCTCCTTACGGACTCGTGGGGTTAGAGGGGGAGCAGGGTGTACGTCTATCGCTTCAACTGTTGCAGAGTGGAGGGAATTGGATTCATCATACAAACAGGAGAAACAATTACGTGAAGCAAACGAGGGCGTACTACTCACTCGTTGCTGGGGAGAAAACCCTGCTCCTCCTCGGCTGCGACGTTGGACGCATGATCCGCAACGGCTGCAGTGGTCGCGACCCGAGCAACCAACTCGGAAAGCAGATCACTCCCCAGCTGATTGATGACCTCATCAAGGACATCAGCGTGACGTATGTCAGCTGGGGTGGGGCAGTCACGGGCAAGATGACCCGGACTGCCGCAGTGGAAGCAGGTGCGTTGAATGTCACCACGGAGCCGGGCCCGGTCTACCTCCATGGGAATTGGATGGGCGACGGGGGCGGGCGCCGGGCGGGCAGCGAGGGCCGGTGCTACAGCAGGGAGCACCGTGGCACAAGGACGGGGGGCAACAGCAGGCGCTCGGGGAGGAGGCGCTGTGTGGCCTCAAGAAGCTCTGGCAGCGAGTTCCGCATTGTACTGCCGGAACACACAGACATGCCATTTGGCATAGTCGGTGAGGCTGGGAGGGTTACCAGAGGTGGTGATGGCTTGGTCGATCCTCGGGTCCAAGCCCGTCTTATATTTGGTCACCTTGACCAAGTTGTCGGTATAACCAGCGAGGTCAAGGAGGTCGTCGTACTCGTCCGTGTACTTGAATACGTCACGGGAGCCAATATAATACTGATGGATTTCCAGTCGCATCAAGGCGTGGTCTTGCTTGTTCTCCTCGACGAATCGGAGCTTGAACTCGGTGACGAACAGAGCCCAAGTGGGGAACAGGAACGGGGTGCGCTCGGACATGCGCTCGGACCAGGAGGCCGCCGAGTCCTTGGACATGTAGGAGAGGGCAAAGCGGACTACCTTCTCCTCAGCGACCACCCCATTCACAAAGAACGCCTCGGGGAGCAGTCGCCAGTACTGCTTCACCGAGTGCAAGAAGCTCTTGCCCAAGGTGCGATCCCCATCAAACAAGAAGGGGGGGTTGGGACGGATGAGGGGGCGCGCAGTGTTTGACTGCGAGCCAGCAGAAACACCTGGACCCGCTGCCGGAGCTGGTGCAGGGGCAGGGGCAGGGGGTTGTGGTTGGTTGAGGAGCCGATTGAGTACGGCTTCGATGTTCTGGATGCTGGTCTCCAGAGTGGACAGTCGATGCTGGGAGTTGTTGTCCTCCATGCTGGTCAAGTGTGCTTGTGGAGGGGAGGAGGGGGCAAGAAAAGAGGCGATGGATTGGCGGTCTTGGTCGCTCATCGACTCGTCTCTGCTGTTACTATCAGCGTCAAACCTCGCAATCTTGACCAGTTATCCCTAGGAACACAGTTTCTGCTGTAAGGGCAACCTCGAGACCCGATCTCAGAGTTCTGGCAAGGGAGAATCCAAAGGTGTTAATAGTGGTAGCTAGGTACAAGACCGGTATACCTGGCAAGGGAGAATCCAAAGAGAAACCGTGTTGGGGATTCTCCTTGCCAAGCGCCACTATTTATATGATACAAGAACAATAGAGTGTGCAGCGACAAACAAGGAACAATGGGAACAATAAGTACAATGGCCATGACAGAACAATGGGATGCGGAGACAATAGGAACAATGGGCACCTGACCATGTGCCCATCAGAGAGAAGCGCTTGGCACGGCAGTCCGGGCCGCGGCACATGACAGCTGACAGGTCACGCAAGCGCAATCACATGCCCGATCGAAGGCAGAGCGGTCTGAAGCGGGGGTTCCCCTGACATTTGGTAAAAGAGTGAAGAGGATATAGCAGGCATAGCAATGAGGGATGCAGGGTAAGACGTATGAGGTAGGAGGGTATGAGGGGAGTCTTGAAATTATGTGACAATCAACCCAAAAACAAGTCGATAAGAGGAGTGAATTCCAAAACTGGGGATCTAGAGCATATATTGTGCACTGGAGATGGTCCTCAAGAATTTTCTTGTGCTCAGCAATGTGCTTTTGGAGGGCACAGAGGCGCTTCTTGGGGAGGTTGAGTTGATTGGATGCCATGGTTGCTTATATTTGGTATATTTTTGCAATCTGGCAATCATGGAATTTCCATTTTTGGCATAATGTATGGGTTTTGGACCCTGGAAATGGTCATGGGTTATGCGTTTCTGAGAATCTATGGGTTTTCCCCTTGGTTTCATGAGAAATCTATGGGTTACAAGAGGTTACGGGTTTAGAGGGGTATGGGTTAAGAGGGGTTTGACTGCACAAACAAGCTTCAACAACAGGAGCATCAAGCATTTGACTGAAGTAAAACTAATCAATTGGCAGATACACATCTGATCACATGGACTGATTGGTTTCTATATTAGGCCAGGGCAGTTTCATTGTGACAGGACCAATCAGTCCCAAACTAACCCCAATAGCTAAACACCCACAAGTCACATTGGTGTCTGCTCTACAACCTCCCAGACCTCTAGCCAAGGATTTAGGCAGCGGTGCTCAGGTCTGCCAATATAATTCTATAAGAGCACGGTACTAGGTTCTACCCTCCATAGACACCTTCCTGGTAGTTCATGGCTAGCCCACAGTCCCATCTCCTCAGTCAATTGCTCAAACCCGCATGTGGGACCTGTTCCCCACCACAGCATTGAAATTGGATAAGCCTATATTTATGCGTTGTTTGTATTCTCACAAATTTCACATTTTAGATGTGGGAAAATTAGAACCTTCAGCCGTAAAACGTTTTCACATGTGAAGATCTCACGGAAAAGATTTTCACTCAGGACTTCTCGGCATCAACCACTACTGACTAGTGCCGAGATGCCGGCTTCTAGGGCCGCTTTTACTGCTGTATGAGCCCTACTGAGGCGTGATCAATGGCGGATTAGGCGCATCAAGTTTTCCAGCGGAGTAAGGCTTGGTTTCTGTTCAGAGATAACATTTATGTCGCACAGTAGCTCGATCATGATAAGCTCACAACTGCTAAGTGCTACTGGAGAGAAATCATTGTCTGCGCGGCTTCCCTTCGTGTGACGATGGCCCGGCTATCGGGCCCTCGTTCGCCAAGAAGTCAAATTCTCTCAGAACGACAACGGCGGGGAAGTTCCCCGAGGAAACCGGCTTCTCGGATGCAGAATTCTCTTGGGCGATCTTGCTTCTGAGAAATCGGGGTCTGATCTGGTCTGATCAAATGATTCCTTCCCGACAAACAATGTGAAGAAGCAGAGACATTAAGGCGTCAGTGCGGCGGCAAGTATTGCTCGATGCACATAGACCACATGGATTACCGTTCGGTTTTTTGCTCCTCCCGGCTGCGTGGGAAGCTCACTCGAGGTACAATTTCTGCTGGTGAATGCCCGACGAAGCGGGTGGTCTTTCGCGCATCGAATGAGATGCCGTATCCGGGCCTGCTTTTCCACGTGAGGAAGAACAAAGAACGATGTCACAATCCTGTGGTTGAATGGTATTGTCCGGACCTATCTGAAGGACAGGGTCCGATGTCCATCGAAGCTCTCTGCTGTGACAGAAGGCCGATAGTGATAGCACATGTGCAATGAACTTTGAAGCGCGCAAGCATATGTTTTAATAGTTCTGTACCATTTCAACCCGGGCTCCAAGGCAGGTGACTGGGTGGCTGACTGCTATTACTCATCCAGATCGAGTTTTTACGTTTAAACTTCAAGCTCCAAGTCCCAAAAAGGTCCGAAGCTAGTGACGGTTTTTTTTCATGTCACCGGGCCATGGCATTCGGGTGCGTTGCGACCAGGATGATCAACGAGACTATGAACCAACATAGAGGAAGTTGATGTGTGCGCCCGATTTTTTTTCGACTCTTGGTATACCTCGGGTAAATCAAGTTCTCATGGTCACCTGGTGACCGATCACTGAATCTTCCGTCAAAATGGCACAATATTCGACTGATGCATTCGAAGCCATGTCGTTTGATCCATCTCCCGGTGATCGTCTTCGAATTCCATGCCAATAGGAGATCCTCAGTCGGAAAGCGCAGTTAGCCTTTGAGCAATTTGATGCTGCTCGGCGATTGGACGATGATCCGATGTCGTGCCAATGACCAATCTAATTGTCAGCGTTGGCCCACTATCAGTATTACTCCTATTAAAGTGATGCTTTGAATGAGGATGGTGCGAATCCCATTCCTGACCGGCATTCAAGTAGGGACAGATTTGTGTCCAATTCTTCTTCCACAGCTTCTGCGGAGCGTTTTCAAGACGCGGCATTCATCTCACCGCCGCACATCACAATCTCGCACCGGGGCTTCTTTACCCTGGAAGCGCAGACGGAACCACCCGTGCAGCGGACGAACAGCTGCCCTAGACCGTCACTTTTGTCAAACATGTGGAAGCTCTCGGGCAGGGTTCGGGGAACGTTCCCAGCTCAATGGAAGAAGGACCGCAGGCGAGCCATAAGACTGAGCCCAGCTCCAAGAGGCAGGATACCCTCTCGTTCCGAACTCTACTAGAATTCCACACCAATCTCGCCGTCTGTAAAGTCGACCATAAATGCAAACCACAGCGAGGGACCTCCCTTCGCTCGCCGAGTGGTCGCGCGTGCACATCACCTCCACATTCACCGCGCCAACACATGAGCTAACGCTCGCCGCGCTCGATCAGACCTTCTCACGATCCCTCAAAGCGACTGTGAATGGCAAGCCTGTCGACTTTCACGGCTTCGGTCGCATGATCGCCGCGATGTCGGGGCAAGGGAAGAACGGCGGGCCGCATGTTGAGTGGGTGTCTGCCTACGAGGAGGACGAGCAGGACGGAGGTCGGGTGCGTGTTACCGACATTCCTTCTGGAGTTCAACCTTGTCGATTGATATCTCTCCGGTCAGAGCGGAACCGTGAGAGCGGAATATATCGTCCGGGATACGATTGGGACGATGCCTGGATCAAAAGTCCCCATGGAGCTCGAGGTGCATAAGAAGGTGATCGCGAGGTCTGTGTTTGAGCGCTTATCTATCCGCACTTTGAGTGCTACTGCGCTCTTCCAGGATTGAATCCCAGTCAACCAGACGGAATCTGGATAGCAGGCGAATCGTGAAGTTGCTCGCTTCGACAAAGATGATTCCGGTGAATCCCTCACTCAAGTCACATCTGTAAGCGCATGGTCTAGGTGGATTTTCGGACGGATTTAGGATGAACGGAAAGGAAAGATGAGCACAGGGAGGTAGATCGTGAGACGTGTAAGATAAAAATATGATGCGCGAAGCCCTTAAAATAGCAAGGTCTTCTCCACTTGGATCCTTGGTATCTATGGCGGAAGTACAGTATATCACCGTGATGGTCTTCAGCCTCGAGCAGTCTAAGTTGGGCGTAACTTTCGGGGGTCAGTCGACGAACAACTTCCGGGAAATTTCCGGCGGCCGCGGCCAACACGAAAAATCCCGCTGCATGTCGTCACTACGAAAGATAGTAAGCAAATCACAACACATTTAGAAAGCTTCGCACTACCATAGATTATTCCCTTGATTTTTCCCTGGTTATTTGCGCCATGAAAAAATTGGGACTCAGCGAATGAGCGAAGAAGTAGAAACCAAATCGGAGACAAGGGGGCACGAGAGGGATCACATAAATTAGCCGCGGGGCAAGTGGGTCCCGCTGGGGTCCCGCGGGGCCAAACTTGCACCACCGCGGGACCACTGCAGGTCCCGCTGGGACTCCCCCAGGTCGAACTGGGACCACCGCCAGTCATGCCCTACACTGTCGCTGGTTGTGCATACACCACTGCCGAATGTTTCTGATAGTAGAATAAGTTGTCTCAAACACTAGTAAAATCACAATTCAGTCTCAGCCGCGTGACTGTTTCCACGGCGCCTCCTTTTACATATTTCTTTGGTTTTCTCTGCCCTGCGTCGACAATGATAGGAAGCCGTGGAATTCCCAGGGTTCACACTGTGAACCCTGCAGCCACAGAGCGCCATCGTTGATCAGAGAGGTGTCACCACATGGAGATCGACGTCACTAGCGCAGAATTTAGGTGCCCAGATTGGCGCCCGAGTGTACCAAGCTTTTATCGTCAGATTCAGGGCAGAAAATTTGCTTCGTAGCGAGAATGGCGTCGAGAGGAGGTTATTTTGGGGGATAACTGTGCAGGCTGACAAACTCGATCACATGTTGTCGAGGACGTGGGAACAAGCACCCTCGGATGTGTATTTCTGAGCCGATTTTACATGCTAAAAACTCAGGTTCGGACGTGTTCGGACGCGTTCGGACGCGTCCAGATTTCTTCGTCCTCACCTGAACCGTGAACCGGACCATCGGTTCAGTCCGGTTTCGGGCATCTCGGCGAACCGGACCTGGGGTCCAGTTCAGGTTCGAACCGGGTTCACTCAGGTTCTGAACCGGACCACGGCAACACTAGTTCACAGCCACAGCACCGAACATGCACTTTCAACAATTGCGACATGAAGACTTGCGTTGAAGTGTGCGGAATCCCAACCGTGCGATGCTGGACTCTACCGGCCTTCCTGCGTACCAATCAAGTTAATGGAACAAAATTCCACCATTTTTAAGAAATCTCACAACTGTTGTGTGCAGGAAGTCTTCCAAGGTGCATCGAGCTCCAGAGAATCATACATTCTTCTCAATCATCAAAATGACTTCATTGAGATTAATTTAACCCTCAAGAGTGCACTTGTCCAATTGATCATACCGGATCGCATTGCGGTAGATTATGTCAGGTGAATAGTACAGGCGATCACCCTCATTCAACGGAGCCAAACTCGGGGTTCTAGACCATATATTGTGAGTTAATAACAGAGAAACCGGGATCTAGAATCATTCGGTTGCATGCAGGGCATCTGAACACGTTGAGCATGAAACTACTTGCAGCACAACCCGGGTCAAACCCGGCAGGATCGATTCCAAAGTTCAAATGAGCCGCTCTGTAGACGATGCAGTCTATAAGACATGAATTATATATATATGAGTTTGACGTTGTGAAAATTATAAACAATGAAGATCAGCCTGATGATCCAGAGTTGAGTGCAGCATCTGTGTTATCTTCTCATCACAATCCTTACTTCGTTCACTCTCAATCTGTGTTGAGCACTTCTGGAACTAATCTGGGGGAATTTTGTTTCAATGTTTTCGAATTTTGGCGATGCTTTGTGTGAATTTTCTCAATGCGGTGGTGGATCAAATCTCAAAGATGTTCAAATTGGACGGGAGCTCTTGAAGCTCCTGCTCAAATTGGTGTTCTAAATTTGAAAAGTCAGCCTAAAATGGCCTGCGCAGACCATCGTTCGTGTGAATGCACATAAGTTCCAGAGAACTTGAGCTTTACTCAGAAGAAGCGATTTTCCCAATTAAGGGGAGATTCACGCTAAATGGCTCAACAGTGAGCTGTCAATTGGAATAGCTAGCAGAGCACAATAATATTGTCGTCGTCGTTGTGAACGACGAGCAGGATCGTAATGTGGCTGTGGGGTTTGAAGTGCTGATCGACCCCGATGCAACAGTCGGTGTGCGGTGGTAATTATTACTATATCTGTCTACATACCGAGGTTGACAGAACATCAAACTTCGCCGTCGTCGTCGAGAACGAGACTTGGATTTCGCTGGAGTCCCGCGGCGAATTCTGGATGGCCGCACGAGAGGCACTGTACAGACAAGCGTGTTCAAATAGTCGCCACTTTTCTCGCTTTTACACTCTTCCATTCTATAGCACATGATCCCAGGAATGCAATCGCGCCGAGGACCATTGCTACCCAAAACGACATCGCCAGCGAGGCGTTATATTCCACCAAAACATCCGCGAGCAAGCCGGGCCGGACGGTATCTTTCAGATTCGTGGCACCAGCCTGGAGCACCGCTTCGGGTTTGACGCCGGGAACAGCCAAAACAAGCCTTGAGACGAGACTGCTCGTGAATGCGCTCTGCGCTACCGCGACGAAGAGGGCGCCGCCCAGCGTGTTGGCAAACATCACGACCGCCGTACCGACCGCAACGTCTCTGAGCTCGAGCACAGTCTGGGCGGCGAGCATCGGCTGCTGGAGCCCCAATCCGACACCGAATCCACACAGTAATTCGGGCACAAGCCATGTTCGAGACGTTGACTCCACCGTAAGCAGCGCCCCCAGCAGACTAGACCCAGCGACGGTGAATAACGCCGAGGCCATCATGAACGGCGCATAGAACCCGATCGCACCAATCAAGGCACCGGCGACAACGCATCCGGCGACGAGGGAGAGGATCACAGGCAATGTGTGGATCCCCGATGTCTCGGGCGAATCCGTGTGAATGACCTGGAACCAGATAGGGAGACACATCGTGATGATGTTGAATGCGCCTCCGATGCACAAAGCGTAGATGCTACAGCTCCAGATCGACCGCTGTGACAAGATGCGGGGTGGAATGGTCGCATGTTCTCCAGCGCGGATTTGAATCAGGGCGAACACGATAAGCAGGACGAGCGACATCGCCAGAAGCGACAGAATCAGTGGCGATGACCACGGGACCGAGGACCCTCCCCACTGAACAGCCAACAACAGGGACACCATCGCGGGAATAAACACGACGTTTCCCCACGGGTCAAACTCGGCCAGCTCCGCCCGTCGCTTGTTGTTCTCAGCTACCGGCACGCGCAGCAGATAGCCCGTTAAGACGAGTGTGACCAGTCCCACCGGAAGTGAGAGGTAGAAACACCAACGAAACGACAGCCGTGCAGTGATCACACCGCCCAGCAATGGTCCGGCGACACTACCCACGCCACCCAGCCCACCAATGAGGCCGCTGAACAGAGGCCGCTTCGCGAGCGGGACGGTATGTGCGATAATCACCAGCCCGCCGGAGAAGATCCCCGCGTTGCCGACGCCAGCGACGGCGCGACCGAGGATGAACAGAGCCGAATTCGGTGCCGCGCCGCACAGCAGGGACCCCAGCTCGAACAGAGCGATGGAGAGCATGTAAGTCAATTTGATGGGAAAGTGAGTGTAGAGCTTGCCAAAGAGGAGCTGCGTCGAGGCGGTCGTGAGGAGGTACGATGAGCTGTACCAGCCGACATCAGAAAGTGAGTGGAATGTGTCGGTGATGGAGGGCACGGCAGTGTCGATTATCGTGTTATCCAGCGCGACGAGGAAAACGGAGAGGCCGAGAGCGAACATGAGGACTATCAGCTTTGCCCCGCTCAGGTATTCGCAGCTCTCATGCTGCTCATCCGCCTTCTCCTCATGCTCCCGCTTCTCCTCGATCAATGGCAGGCCCTCCTCCTCCAATGACCAGGTGTCCGTCACGCGCGGGGTGTATGCCGTCCGGCGGCGTGGAGTCGTGGGGGATTGCATGTTCTAGTATGGAGGCCGGGAACTATATGCTGATAAACGGAGGACGTATCACTGATACGCGATAGTTTGCCGACATAGGATCAATTTCATGATGCGCTCCATGTCATGATGCGCCTATCTGGACGGCTGAAAACGTTATACTAATAACCGATGTCTGAATCGTGGATGGCCGCTCGGCAGATATTGATCAGATGATTGACGCAATGATCAAGACCCCAGGTAGCCGACTATCGCAATATCGCAACATCGTAATATTCGAAAAGCGCAACATTCGAGATAGGATCAGCGGCCGGGTCGCCGGCGCGAGCAGGCTCGTCGCAAGTCCGGACTCCCAGGCGACATTCCAGGGCAGCGGTTCGTACGTCGTGTTCGACTGGGGAAGGAGGTGCGCGGCCTCCCTGATACAGCGCCGTCGAGGGTCAATTCACACACCCATACTGTAGCTTGGGGGGATCCTGTCGCTGACGATCAACAACGCGACGGCCCAGTCGCAGTTCTCACTGTCGTTCACCGAGTCCGCGGAGTTCATCAGCCCGCTCAAGTTGGACGACTCGTGCCAGCCCGCACGGCTGCAGAACTGGGACAGAATCCAGACGTTCCACGTGCCGCGAGCCACGGGGCTGCTGACGCAGACCGTGGGACAGCAGCGCGGCGGGTTCCGCTTCCTGACGATTGTGAGTGCGAGCGCGGACCCGCTGACGATCTCGAACATCTCGCTGGCGATCACGTTCATGCCCCACTGGGATGATCTCAGGGCGTACCCGGGCTACTTCTTTGCACCTGACCCCGGGTTCCACGACATCGACTTCCTCACGAAGATCTGGTACGCCGGTGCGTCATCGCCTGTTTGCTGGCTGATGTGGCAGAGCGTGGCGTGGGTGGGGGCTGACCGCTAGCAGGCACTATAGGGTGCAGACCAACACAATCCCTCCCCACACGGCGCGACAGGAGCCGTGCCCAGCAGGAGGTTCGTGTCGGCGTGGATCTGAATTTTGGACTCAAACTGTGCGATCACATTTGTAGGTGGCTGGTCCAACGATGCCTTGGGAGGAGCTGCCACTGGGCCTATCCTCGTCGATGGTGCAAAACGCGACAGGTGAGGAATGGTCGGTCGCGATCTGTGTGTGCAATCCCTGCTGATGACATTGGTACTGTCAGGAACATCTGGCCAGGTAACCCCTCATGCTCATGGACGCGATCTAACCCTCGGACTCATGCGACGGATCAGGCGACTGCGGCATCTCCACACACACGGAGCTCGTCGCGCTGAGCGACATGGAGCCGACCAAGAACTCGTTGATGGTGATGTTCCGCACGCAAAACCTGACGACTGGCGCGCTGCAGTACTCCGGGCCGCCGCTGAACAACCAGGGAAGCGACACGTACATCTCGTGGTCGCTCATTGGGACGCACAACTACTTCCTGTACACGGGCGACCTCGATTTCATCAAGTCTGTCTGGGCGAACTACACCAAGGCGGTTGGCTTCCTTGAGGGCCAGGTGGACTTGACCGGCCTGATGAACGTCTCGTCTGCGCTCTCGAACGACTGGGGCAGGGCCAGCGGCGCCGGACACAACTCTGCGGCAAACGCGTTGCTTTATCGCGTGAGGATTGATTTCTGTCTCTCGCATCATGTATCCGCGCTCATCAAGCTCGTAGACGCTCGTCACCACGGCGGACCTGGCGACGCATCTCGGCAATGTCTCCCTCCCCGCCACATACCTCGCCAACGCGACCAAGATCAAAACTGCGTTCAACAGCCTGCTGTGGGACGCCGCGGCGGGCCGGTTCCGCAGCAACGACCTGCCGAGGAGCATCCACCCGCAGGACGGCAACGCGCTCGCGGTCCTGTACAACCTCACGACATCGGACGCACAGAACAAGGCCGTGAGCGCCGGGCTGATGAAGTTCTGGACGCCCATCAGGCCGTGGCTTCGAGGTGCGTGTTGCGCTGGTGGTTTGTGGTTTGCGTGTCACCTGCGCGACAGATCCAAGCGCATTTTGTGGCCGGCAAGGGCGAGCGGGCAATTGATCTGATCGAGCGCGAGTGGGGGTACATGCTGGAAACCAACTTGAGTGTCAAGTCGCCGCTGCTAGAGGGCTTCTCGGCCAACGGATCGCTCGGGTGCGTGTCGTATCAATCAGCTGCGGCAAGCTGTTGGTCCTGATCTGTACGCATGGTTCTCGGATGAGGAAGACTCCCGCGAAAATGATTAGTGAATTACAGTAATTACATGCTCACTACGCTATCTCGAATATTACACTATCTTGAATGTTGCGCTTTTCGAATATTACGATGTTGCGATATTGCGATAGTCGGCTACCTGGGGTCTTGATCATTGCGTCAATCATCTGATCAATATCTGCCGAGCGGCCATCCACGATTCAGACATCGGTCATTAGTATAACGTTTTCAGCCGTCCAGATAGAGCGCATCATGACATGGAGCGCATCATGAAATTGATCCTATGTCGGCAAACTATCGCGTATCAGTGATACGTCCTCCGTTTATCAGCATATAGTTCCCGGCCTCCATATTCTAGAGGGTAAGAAGCGGTGTCCCTGTATACTTGGTACTGAGCATCGAGTGCGGTCTGACTTGTGCATCATGAAGGTTGCCACAGTCATAGGTGGAAACAGCCGCCGCGCGATTTGAATTGAAAGTCTGGCATGATGGAGATCAAGAGGTTTGCATTGTAAACTCGAAACACAGTTGGACCGTCAGAAAGTCAAGCCGGTCTGCGGAAGAAGAAAACGTGCGTGGCAGTGCTAGGGCTCCCATACGGCTACCACTAGTACTTACTCCCAAGAAGCCTCTCGATTCGACCACGGACAACCGGGTCCAGCTAATTCAGGCTACTTTTCGACAGCTGTTGCGATATGCGACAACGTCCCAAAGCACGCCAGTGGGGTTAACATGAATTCCATCGTTCTGAATACTGATGAGATCATTTTTTGGTTCAAGTTGCACGCTGGATTGAGGTGCCAACGATCTCTGTGAGTACATATTCACCCCATTGGCTCAGTAATTATAGAAACCCCTCTCGTCGCAATCGCTCCGTTGTCAAGCACCTCCCGACTGATCCCAGAGCAACATCCGCCCGCCCTTAAGATGAGAATCCGACTGGCCCCCCGCTGCTCGAGGCATTTGAGATGCATCTCCAGGTCAAATCCTTTGTTTTCACGCACTCCTCGCCGAGTGCATCTGCTTTTTCTTCCTCTTCTCAAGTTTCTTCTTATTCTTCTCCTTACTCAACATGTGCGGATGCGGGGCCCCTGAAAATGACCGCCAAACGGTACCGTGCGGGCAACTCTTCCTCCAATACTGAAGGCATCACGCTGGTTCTCGGGCACGGTGTTGGCTCTCGTCAGTCTTCGCATGGTGCTACTTTCTCTCGCTCACAATCCGAACCAGACAAAGAGGCCTGGGAGCCCTTGCTGCGCGATATATTTGCTCGCCAGCAAAACTCCTATCCCCGCGTCCGCGAAGCATGGGCATTGGACCGGCAAGACCATGGCGATGCGGCAGTGCTGAACGGCGCCGAGATCCAGAAGAGTCGCCCGGGTGGTGTTTGTAAGCGGGTTCCTTCGACCTTTCCCACGTTTCTTAGTGTTCGCAGCTTCAGATGAATGGTCTGAGGCGATCGCTGCATTCATTTCTTCGCCTCGGATGCGGGATCACCAGATTGTGACGATTTCGCATTCTGCCGGTGCCATTTCCATGTGAGTTCAGATCAGAGCTCGACGTTCGAACTAAATACGGAGCAGGGTCAACACCGCGCAGTTTCTCAACCTCAGACGCAGCCCTTACATCGGCATGATCCTCGTCGAGCCCACAATCGTCGGTGCGGAGCTTGATCCGTACCGAGAGGGCGGTATCGAAATGCTGACTGGGGCGATCCGGGCGCGGCGGGACAAGTGGCCGTCGGCCGAGGCATTGCACGAGTGGATGGGCGCGCGTTTTCCGTGGAGCGACTGGGATCCCCGGGTGTTGAAGGCCCACGTCGTGCGTTCCAACCATCGAACTTCAACTGGGATCACTCCAGCTCACTCAATTCCAGGATCACGGTTTCAAATCTAGCTCCGAAACGAATCAGATTACGCTCAAGTGCAATAAATTGCACGAAGCTAACGCATTCCTCGACAAACCAGCGCATTTCAGCGCCGTGGACCGGATCGCACGCCTCTGCCGGCATATGCCGCTACACGTGATCTGGGGTACCCAGGACGACATCGTTCCCGAAGCTGGCAAGGCGAGCATTTCTGACCACAACAAGGGCCGCTACGTTGCGAGTGTCACACGAATGGAAGGAGAGTCACACATGGTGCGTTCTCGTCCTCAGGGCAAGCTGGGAAATTGATGTGTTCTCTCTGTGATTAGATTGTGCAGGAAAACCCGTCACAATTGGCTGTGGAGGTTTGCAGGCTTTTGGATGTAATCGCGGCAGACAAGGCCTGGGTGCCCTTTGTTGAGAGTGTACTGTAATCTGAATAGACACAATTGACAAAAGATTCAAGCACAGAAATGTCCATCTGAGATTGCCCGCTTGGCCAGGTGTTAAACCGCACTGCTAAGGTTCAATAGAGATCCATTACAAAGTCTTTTGTTGATGAATCTCCATCAGTGTGACAGCCATCACGGGTGACTGGCGAAATGGCATCGCGTCTGACTACGATTGCTTCCCCCGGATTGGATCCCATCAGGAGATTGTAGGTTCGACCCCTACGTCGCTCATTTTGCATCTTGTCTTTTCCAGCGGACTTCGGCGGTTACGAAAGTCATTATCGACGTATGTGCCCCATCTTCGCTCGTAACCAGTCTATTACTCCTCAATCGCTTGTTATCTGCTCCCAACCCGTGTGTTCCTATGATCATTTCGTGACGTACAATGCAAACCGCTAACTGCGATCTTATCATTCATCCTTGACAACTTGAACCAGTAACGCGCGGTGGCGCTGCAGGGCCGACCGGGAGTAGGTTCACGATTGCGTCAAGTTCGACAATGCGGCGGCTATCGATCACTGGGTCTTTGGAGAGCGAGTCGATTCTGGGCGGCGTCAGAGAGTGAAGCACCATCCCAACGGAACACAGGTGTCACGCACCTCGCTACGACCCGTTTGCGCACCTCGAGCTCGACGAGTTCAGTCGTCCCGGGTATCACCCCGAACGTACCCCGTATATAATACTCTCCTCGCACGATGCCTGCCCGTTTACCTGGCTCCCCCTCCCCCGATTCGCTTTCGTCCCCCTTATCCTCCCCCTCCGCCGCCCACACCCAATCGACCCTCGCCCCTCCCTCCGCGCACCGCTCCGCCATGCCCGCGATCATCGCCGTGAAGCCGTCAAAGTCCACCGCGTCGCCGTTGACCTGCGCGCGCAGCGTCCGGGCAAACGTCGCGTCCAGCGCGGCGAGAGTCGCCGCGGGGCTCGGCGCGGTGAATGTCGCAGAGATGCGTGACTTGGACCAGGATGTCAGGGAGGGCAGAGTGGGTGTATGTTCTGAAACTTCTTCGGACATGTTGTGCTGGATGCTGGTTGCTTTGGGCGATTTGTACTTGGAGACTGCGGACCTGTGGTGCTGCTACTATATGCAAATTGCGCACCCTCTGAGATCGTCGCATCCCTACCCGCCTGAATTGAGGTCCTTGAACCAAAATAGCTTTTCATGGACGAAGTGGATCATAGATGCCGATGCATATCTGCTTGTTGTAAGGAATCACGATGAATGAATGCGGGTTCAAGTTGTTCATACAATCGGCAATTCCAAGGCGACCACGAATAACTCTGCATGTCGGCGGATGTAGTTATGGAAGATCTCACCTCATCTCCCTACGCCTCGCCACTTGGATCGTGTGGTCATGGACCTTGAAAACATTTCGTCTTACTTTCAAGAAGTTGGCCGAATCAGCCTGCAATTTCCCCTTTCTCTCCAGCATGCACGCCCTTTGAAAGGAAAGGATAATGTACGAGATGTCACGATACATGTAGGTCCTGCGACCAACAGCTGGATACCCATGGTATGACGAACATGTAAGCTACTCGCCTACACGACATATCTAGTATTGGGTTCAGACTCTCTAGAGTGAATCAGTCGCATTCATGAACATCTCAGTCGCGCCTCACTCATCAGGGATCCCGACAACCACCAGCCCGGCAATCGTGACCTTCACCGCACTCTAGATCAGGAACATTCAGCTTAATTCCCTGCGCTCCATCGAGGTTCTCGATCACTCAACCCAGTAGAACGCCAAACGCGCCCGCCACTGGCCTGGGTGCATGCATGCGCTGCTCATGCGCTGCGCCGCGGATACTACTGCGACAGACGGAACGTCGCGCACGACAAGAGACCCGTTTCAGCGAATCCGAGTGAAAACTGTGCTTTCCGTGAGACCAAAAAACGAGGTCGCATAGGCCTTCGGGACCATGATCAAGCCCCAGGCAGCTATGATGAATGCCACTGATCGTTGCGTGTGTGCAAGATTTAGCCGAAAATGACACTAGATATCTGGGGACACAAAGGACCGTTTCATCAGCAGGTTGGTCGGCACCTCGAAGAAACAGCACGAGACGAAGAACAGCGCAACAGATGTGGCGTACTGCACTCCGACGAGGTTGAGGTCTGTCACCCCGCCATTCGTGCATTGTCCATCTTTCCGTCCTTTCCAGGAGCGGAGTGATGATTGGGAGCAGCCGCCAGTCGAGTTTGCGGAGAAGCTGGGGTTGCAGAATCGTCGAAAACGACACCGAGGAGGACCCCAGGTCGGCCAATGTCACCAATGCCTTGATCACTGGGGTTCCCAGACTCTGATGCTCGGAATCTGGGCACCCGGAAGGGTGTATCAGAAGAAAAGTCTGACGAATTCTCCTGGCCGTCGAGCGATCGATTAAAATCAATAGCGAGAAGCGATGATGCGCCATTCTCAGTCCAGTACGCGCGTCGGCTCAGAAGCCAGAACTTTTGCGCCCTTCCGCGCCAAGACCATGAATGATGAAAGTGTGAGAGAAAAGAAAGGACAGACAGCGAAGACGCCCACAAGCGTACCCCCACATCCGTTCATCTTCCGAATGCAGCCTATGGCATCTTCCTGCCAAGCTTTCATCCGACTTTTATCCTGGGTTCCCAGGCAAGCATCTGCGATCAGAATGACTGGAAAGATTTTTGCATTTAACCAGCAAGTCTCGTGTGTTTCGAATTACTGGAAACTGTTATTGAGTGAGGAAAGCAGACTAGAGAATGAGCCTCGGAGGAGTGATTAGTGGCTCGAGGAATGAGGATCTGGGTGAGACTAATGACAGTTGCTGTCAAACTGCCGATTTCCCCACGCTTCGGCTCCCTGGCCTGTTTTCAACAGTTTTCAACCTTCTCTCACGAAGTCCCATGACTTTTGGGCGGGCCAAATGTATTCCATTCCCCGGTTCGTATCTGTCGTGTGGTCGACAAATCTTGCTGGCCGCCGGGGCTAAGACGTCTGTCCGACTCGCATGGGCCACGGCGTTACACGGATGATTCCATTCACGATCTTGTGAGAGTCATTCAGGCTTCCCTCGTAGGGTGTAAGTGGGCCCGAATCCCGCGTGGGACACCCTGCTCTTTCGGAGCAGCAGACTTGACCTCGTGCGGGGCCCTTCAAGCCTCTCATTCTCCCATCTCTTCCTTCCACAACAATGCCTGGCCTGTTGAGTGCCACCACCACCCCCTTCCCAGACTTCCCCACCGATATCTCAACCCACCCCCTGCTGGTGATTGACTACGCGTTGCTCGAAGCGGGCGACGAAGCGGAGATCGAGCGTCTGTGGGACGCAGCCCGCAATCTCGGGTTCTGGTAGTGAGTCGCCCTGGCATGCGTTCTCTACAGCATCTCACCACTCACACAGCCTCAAGAACCACGGCACGACCCCGCTCGTCGAATCGATGTTCGCTATGGCTCGGACGACCCTGGCGCTGCCGATGTCCGAGAAGCTGGACTTCGAGCAAGGCGACGCGGGCAACTCCTTCGGGTACAAGTCGGCTGGCGCCAACGCCGTCGACGCTTCCGGTGTCCCGGACACGGTTGAGTTCATCAACATCGCCAAGGACGACGCCCTGGCGTTCCCGCGCATCGCGCGGCGCGCGTATCCCGGGCCGGTCAACGACCGCATGGGCGATACGATCCGGCCGTTTGTCGAACGTGCGATGGCCGTCAACGGGCTGCTGCTGCGCATATTCGATGCGAAGCTCGGGCTGCCCGTGGGCACCCTCGCGCGGATGCACCCTGTCGAGGAGCATTCCGGCAGCGAAGCCCGTGTCATCAAGAACCCTCCCGCGCCCGATTGGAAGCGAGTGGCGATTGGCGCGCACACCGACTTCGGAAGCCTCAGCTTCCTGCACAATCGGCTGGGCGGACTGCAGGTGCTGGTGCCTGGCGCAGATCCGGAGAACGGTGGCTGGCAGTACGTCAAGCCACTGGAGGGCTGCGCCATTTGCAACATCGGCGACTCGCTGGCCCTTTTCAGCGGCGGTATTCTGCGCTCGAATATGCATCGTGTGTTGTGCGTTTTTTCTTGAATCATCTCTGGGTGCATCTGACTTCTCAACAGACCGGCGCCGAGCACCCAATCCACACAGACCCGGTGGTCGCTGGTGTTTTTCACGCGACCTGGGAACAGCGTTATCCTGCGGGCTCTCGTCGAAGATTCTCCGATCATCGCAGCTGCGGTTGCGCAGGCTGAAGACAAGAACAAGTTCGACACAGGATGCACGTCTCTCGAATGGTTCACCCGCCGAATCAAGAATCAGCGCATGGCAAACCGCGTTGGACCTGAGACTTGGATGAACAGTCGCGGCACGGAACACCAGCCTGCGGCATAGTATGAGATTCAGGCAAATATCGTATATTCTTAGCGTGCGAGGAGCTCAACGCAGTGTACTTCGTCCGAAGCAAGTGCCGAAATCTGCCCTTTCCAAGACTAGGCAATGAGATATGTGACCAAGTGAGAAAGCAGAGAAGAGGATCGTTCTAACAGTCATTGAAAATACTTATGTATTGTCTTGTGCTGAGTAGGCATCCATCACGAGCCAGAGAGAAATCTTGCAGGTAAACGTCATATGCCGACCTCGTCCAAAACATGATTCAGCAGCCTAATAATAACGACCGCCCCCAAGCATCATGATTTCGAGTCTGTGTTAGCACCTAAACTTACCATCGGATAGGCATGCTGAGAGTTTACCAGCGAACAAGAAACACTTCACGAATCTCTCAGCGAGAATCCACTTCTTAGCTGAACCTGACTGAGGAGCCACCGGCTCAAGACCTGCATGGCCAAACTCGGTCAGTTCATTGTGCTCCCTACGTCTATAATCATGGAACGACACTTAATGGACTTGAGGGACAGCGAGAACGTGTTGTTCATGGACAAAGCGAGCGATAGCATTGTTGTCGATCTCACGGTTTCTGCCTCGGGTTAGGGTATGAAAGATAGATTGATGACATGCGTTTGCGCCAGGTTGGAAATATTGTTGACATGTGTGTATTGCCACGGAATGTTCCTCTTGAGTGCTGCTCTCTCATCTCACATCGCACTCGATAGCGCTACTTGGTCACTGCATCATCCCGGTTTTGATCGGATCTGCTGCGCTCTTCCGAAGCGGGAATCCGCAGTCTTTCTTGGGGGCGAAACGTAAGTAGAGAGTGTGTGCTCTAGAACAATGGAGAGTGTCCGTGCGAGTTGTACAGTGAGGTTGTAATGATAGTCCAAAAAGCCAGTAGAAAGAAACATACATACTCCTCAATTTGAAGCGGCCACGCTATCTGAGAAGGAACCCAACCTCTGCGCCCTCGGCCGACCAGGCGAGCTCCTCGTGGACGTACTCAAGCTGGGGAGCAAGAAGCCACCAGTCCTGACAGGGGAAATACTGAACCGGCTGCGAGTGGAGGTCACGTCGTCCGACACCGACAGTACGTGTGTCCGCACGGGACTAGGTGGGACGGACACAGAGATGCTCGGTCGCCTGGGATATGGGTTCCGGGGTAGACTCGATGCCCGTCCTCTCGCCGAGAGCGGAAGCGGCGGAGGCCGACGCCCGGCCCGCGGCGTAGACCGCCCGGAGTCGCCTCTCCGGTGGAAGTCTGAGTCCGATCTCCTCGAGCGCAGCGCTGGAGAGGAACGAGCCGCGGCGGGCGAGGGGTTCCTGGGTAGGCCTATAGAACGGCCGTGGGGAGGGGTGCGAGGAGCAGACTTATTATATGGGCGTGTCAAACGGGCATGTCCCGCCAAGCGGAGTTTGAATTTGGCTTGGCGGGCATTTGATGGCGGGCATGGGCATGGGCATGGCTTGTGCCCAACTTTTTTAATCTTAGGACATGGTTTGGTGTCGGACGGACGCTGCGGACATCGCGCTGTTGCCGTGTTGGTCGTTCTGCGATCGGTCAAGTCCAGATCGGCACTGGTGGTGATGTAAGGCTTCCCACGCTAATCAACCTTCGTCGTCGCCGTCGGGTGGCCTCAGAGGAATGTTGAATTGTTAATAGACTAATATGAGATATTGTACGAGTCAATGAACAATATAACAACCTATTTCTTTCCATTACCACGCCCTGCCTTCCCTTTTCCCTTCGTCGCTATTGTTTCCACTCCACACATTATCTTTGCTTTTTTGGCCAGCGGTGCTTTGCTCTGCGCCAGCGCCCAAGTTGCTATTGATCTATTGTGCGCGTGCCGCCGCATTCCGAGCTTGGGGTTTTGTTCTCGGCTTCGACTGTTATTCCCCAACCTGTTCTCTGTCCTTTGCGTCGCGGGGGAGCAGAGCCACAGGAATTGGATAGATGGGATACTCGGCTTCCAAATTAGCAGAACCTGACGCATGATAGTATGGATGGATCACAGGCCTGCTTGCCTGATTGCATCAAGCAATCAGGCATGCCATCAAGCAAACGGGCATGTGCTCGATTCTGCGCACTTCATGAGCTTGTGGGCTAGTAAGGGAGTTATAAGGACGAAATAATGTGTCCTAGAAACTTAGATCACGGCAGCGCTGCAACATATAAGCTTGGAATTTAAGCAATCGAGATGCGGACGCATGCCCGTTTGTCGGATGGGATCAATTTGGACTTCGAGCCCGACCAGCACACATTGTAGCCTCGTGTGCATTGAACGATGGAGGTGTAGGGGTGAGGTGTAGTCCTAAGCCATGAATCTGAGACCTTTCCGTGACTTTGAAATGCTTCCTTTCTCCCAAGTGTCAGTTATCATTGACTGCATAGAGGAAAGCTCAGCGGTGAGGTCAATCACATCTCCGCAGAGCCCCGTAGAACAATCACGGCGCGAAAAGCCCACATAATTTTGTATCTGAATCAAGTTATAACACTCCCACGCGGTCCGATTTGGTGAAAGCCCGCGTCGAAGCAGCATCAGTAACGTAGTGCGTGGCAAATCTCGCGAGACATCATTGCCAAGGGCATTGGTAGGCCTGACATGCTTAAATACAGCCCATAGAGAAGCCTACAACGAGTAAATACAAATTATCTATGGCCTGAGGCATGCCAAAATGTTGGCTTGGCATGCCCGCAAACGGGCATGCATGCCTGATTGCATCAATTTCACGCCAAACCTGTCAAATGCCCATCAAATGCCCGTTTGCGCGGGCGAATGCCCGTTTGGCATGCCCAAAACGTCGGTCTCGTGCGAGGAGGAAGCTGAATTGTGAGAGAACGAGAGTGGGTGGCCTTTCGGCGGGGTTCGGACAACGTGCTTTGAGCCTGTGTCTCTTTGGAGGAGCTCATCGTGGCGCTGGAGAGTGGCAGTCCCGAGTTTGTGCCGGCCGCAGGCTCATTCGGATACCACTCTGAAACGAAAGGAACAGATTGAGGCAGCCGAGATGCGGCATGCTCGACCGCAGTCGATGGCTTCGCTTGTGGAACGAGGGTCGCAAATTCGGGTTTGGCGGTTTCTAACTGAACTGCGCCTTCAGTGTCCACTTTCTGAATCTTATCGCGGCGACTCTGAACAACGAGAATAACCACGAGGATAGCGAAAAGGAAGACCGAGACTCCGGCGACCACACCGGCAACGACAGCGATCATGTTTGGGTGGGAGAGCGATCTGGAGTGGAGGGTGCTGTCCTACGCGGGGGGTCAGTTGTATGCTCACAACCGAAGATAAGACTGCACGCACCCTGCGTTGAGGTGTGTCATCTGAGCTCAAGCATCCTCTTCCAAGACAGCGAGCGGCACAAACGCTGTGCGAATTTCCCGTTGGTCCCAGTTGACTTGTTCGAACGAACAGAAATGCCTCACCTGAATGGAATGTCGCTGATAACAAGAGCCAGGGCCAGCAGTTCTGGGAGGCGTACGATGTGCATGGGAATAGTGAAAAGGCGGGTCCGAATTCAGGACAGCCACTGTAAATCGAAAGGATATGCATCCGGACGAGGCTGGACAGGATCGTGATCAGTTACTGATCACTGAGGTGGGGTTGCTGGATTCGGGACCGGGTCAGTCAAGCGGATATCGTACCGTGTCAGTGTGAGAACTGAGCATGCATCGTAGAAGGCCATTCCTATGACTGCGGATTCTTTCTTAGTATACGGCAGATAGAGGCGGTGCTTTGCCGGTAGCAGTCATGGAAACCTGGAAGGGTTGTTCATCTTGCCCGTGATGCTTTGGTGGCGTCCCAAGACGACATCTTGGCCAAGTACTCCCTGCGGAAAGGGATCGGATGCATGCATGCATGTGAACTGTTGTCGAGCAGAGTCGACATGGCTGTGTATTGATCCAATCACTTCGCGTCCAGTCACAGTCAGGTAGCTAGGCTGTCACGGGGCTTCGCTGCGATCAAACTTCAAAACTTGACACTTCGCTGCATTTCTGGATGATTGTCATTTTTGTTGAGAAGATAATCGTAAAACACTGGATCGAAGATGGGACGTAAAAAACGATGGTTCACACCATTCCCCTCTTGATTCAAAAAAGCAGGCAGTACATTTCAGGGCTATGCATGGCATCCAGATCAGAGCCCAATGTGCTCAGCATGATGACTTGGTCGTGAGTGTAGTCGTACTGGGGCACGATCCACCCGTGTTGTCGAACGTCAAAGTTCCGAACGAGTTCTATTGAAAGTTGTTTAGTCCGTCCGCGGTAATGCAGCCTCAGCTTACCGTAAAAACACAGGCCGGCGAGAATCCGGCGATGGGCGGAGTGTTAAAGCTAGGGTTGGGTTAATTTTTCGTAGCGCATTTTTTTGTCTCTGCTGACCTGCATTGGACGGTGTTGCCGCTGTCCTGGCGGACAGTCGTCAGGGTGCGAACGACGCCGCGGAAAACGATGCTGGATGGGCAGACGGCGCAAGGCACGGCCGACACGCCAGAGGCGAACATCAGTGCGAGAGACAGAATGGCTGCGAGGTGCGCGAACATGGTGAGGACTGCCGACTGAATGTCTCAGCTCGTGCAGGCTCTTATAGTACCCTCTGCGCGGAACTTCCCACCGTCAAAGACGGCGCCCACCATTCATCCCTTCTGCTCTTGACACAGCGCGCGCTCCAGAGCATGTACAGCGATACTAGCCCGGGATGTCACGGCATAGATGGCTGTCAAACGTTGGTTTTTGAGGCTGGAAACAGAAAGGCGGGTTGCAAATAGATTCCGAGTCGAGCAGCTGACTGCGTCCGTGCGAGAACTTGGTTCAAAAGGAAAGATAACAGCCTCAGAGACACTTCTAAAATGGACGCGAGGCAGGGCAACCATTGAAAGGTGGATCGCGTCGCGCTTACAGTAAGATGGAGAACAAAGAATCGTAAGACGCGTGGCGATGTCGTTTACCACGTCCATGATCGGACCAATCCAGACTCTGATCGGCTTTGATTTTGTTCGAATTCATACACAACCTGTGATGAAGACCTCGAACCAAGCCGCACGGATTTCGATGGTATTCAAGGATTAAGGAAAATTTCTGTGCTCAACTAGTTGTCAGGCCATCAATCTCCCAATGTGGCTGAAATTGAATATTGACTGCAGCAGACGCGATCACCTGACCCGGCGCTCTGATTGCCATCAACCTCTTTCACAGATGTGTAGACTAGCTGGATTTTGATTCATACCATTTCCATGTTAGCTAAATTTCAATTCATTTTCCAAGAACAGACTCTGCGAAGGTACCCGTCGGGAAACTCTTGGAACTAAGACGGCCCAAAGACACCTACTTGACCTGCCTCACTCTGAGTTGAGTCCTTTGCGAGGGCAACAAGTAAAGTTCAATTTGTTTACGTTGAAGTATTCAACAGCGGGAGGTAGTTTTCGAAACGGTCGGAATGACGCTCGGACACGCATTTCCCGCGTTCGTGAAAATCAGAACGCCATCCACATTCTGAAGCAAAGTTACGGCAATGGAGACAGAGAATGATGACGAGAATAAATACCCGGTAGAGACACCCAGGCGAGAAGTTCGGGATCGGAGGCGAGTCGTAGCTGGAGCGTTTCAGCATCCTACACTACGCCGGCATCAGAAACACCATCGAGGACTCACTTGCACTGGACATCGATATTGCCCGCGCCCTCCTCGCGCGAAAGCGTCAGTTTGCGCGTCACGCCGGCATAGACGATGGTGGGAGCGCAGACGCCACAAGAGATGGCGGCCGCAGCGGATGAGTAGGTCAATGCCACGGCGAGAGAAATAACGAGACGAGAAAACATGGCTGTTTGTACTAAAATATGGGTGTGGCTCCGTCCGACCTTTTATACACGCGCCCCAAAGCGTCTTTCCGCCGATGAGGGTGATTGCAATGTGATAGCATGGAGTAAGTGTCGTCAGCAGGGGGGTCGAGGGTGAGCGGAAAGGCTTGGCCATTGCTCCGCATGCTGCAGTGGCCATAACTTAGCAGCGCTCCGAGTACTAAGAGGTAACGATCTTGGTGCCTGGACCCCTTGTTGGACATGTCCAGATGGTGAATTGATGCTAGGCCTTCAACTCTTGGACTCGGGCGCCTTGTGATCTATCCAGAACCGGTCTTCAGTGCGAGCTAGGCAGACACAAGCAGACACCAGGCAGTTCCATCAGGAAGAAGGCTGTCTCGCTTTGGACTCACCCGCGGTCACCACCTAATGGACCTGATGTCAATCACCTGTCACTCTCCCCGCTTGAATTCCAGCCCGATGATGTGTCGGAGCCGTGTTTCGGGATTTCGATGTCCAGGACACAATCAAATTGGGTTCTCGACACGCAACCTTCCGGCTTTGCATGTCCGACCGTGTTCCGTTTGTGGCACAAATCTCCAATCGACTGAGACTGATCACAATTAGTGACCTGGACCGCGTCGCGGAGTCCTCGCTGTCGGGTTGACGCTTTCAGACAGCAGAGACACTTGCTTAAATCGAGTCCCGCAGATCATCCTTCTTTCGCTCCGTGAGCGTCGCCTGCGCGCGTGAAATGTTAATGAAGTCTCCAATCCTAGTTCATAGAAGTTTGGTGTCTGCGCTTGAAGTCTTAAGACCATTATTTCTCTGCCTATCGTTTTAGACAAAAGTTTTTTGAACCAACGCTGCAATTATCTATTCAGTGAGTTTACCTGTAGTTGATAATTATCTATGGCTTGCTTGCAGTTCGATCTCGTGACCGCGAGTGTTGTTGTGACACATCACATCATTGCGTGACCGACCCCACAATTGACGACCGCCGAGTTCAGACCATTTTGTTAGTACCGGTCCAATACTTAAGAAAGCACACATCAGCGTCAGGCCCAATGAATATGGCGGACCACTCTTCAGGATCCCGGTATGAGTTTCCTTTTCTTCACAATCACCGCGGCTGACAAAACGAAGCACTTTCATGCAGGTCTACAACTCGCTACCGCCTGAAGCCAGGGAGTCCCTGGTGGAGAAGCAGCTTTCGACGCTGCTGGACTCTGCGCCTCAGAAGAGCTACGACAAAGGTGAGCGTGCACGTACACTATGGGCTTTGTTCGAGACATTCTGACTTTGTGCAGTGCTGAGAGCCGCGACGACTCTGAAGACCAAGTACGCGGCTGCCCCCACGCTGGACCTCAAAAGAAAGCAGAAAGAGATAAACGGGCTGATTGACGAACTCGTGCGGGATAGCAAACGCGCAATCGTCTGCGAACGCTCGCATCGCGATGAGCTGCTATCCGAGATTGTGGAGAGCATCGTCGGATGGCTGAACGGCATATGGTCTGT
The DNA here is from genome assembly GCA_963692855.1 of Mycena citricolor. Taxonomy (NCBI): domain Eukaryota; kingdom Fungi; phylum Basidiomycota; class Agaricomycetes; order Agaricales; family Mycenaceae; genus Mycena; species Mycena citricolor. The sequence goes on from CAVNYO010000405.1 coordinate 3,202,652, forward strand.
CGTATACGAGTACAACGTTCACTTTCAGGAGGCACACCGGTGTTTGGTCTACCTCTCTGAAGTGTTGGACGCTCTGAATGATGCACCGGGTACAGTCGGGTGTGTGCTGCTACTGCCACATCGTTTTGTTTCTCACAGCACGCAGGCAATGCAAATGCCCGCTGGCATTCAACGCTCTACAAGTGACAATACGGAAGAAAGGCAAAACGATCAAGACGTTTAGTCTGCAGGGTCCACGCAACCTCGATCGTGTGCTCCTGTGGATATGGCGGGACCTCTTCGTTTCCATGTTCGCGAAAGATATCCACACGGACCGTATACCGGATATGCTTCGCGATATCGAGGAGTGCATGAATTGGAAGGCTTTAGAGCGGCTGTTGTATGGTGGAGCTGCCGGTGTGTTCGCTGCTTGTCCTCCTAAATTCAAGACTTACGTCGGCCAGCTCGATCGTTATTCCGAGAGGATGCCGATGATGACGACGATGATTTCGATGACGACAACGACCAGGTCTGCCAAGATGATGACAATGACGGCGGCGAAGGCGAAGACGACGAGCCTAGCAGAGGTTCCTGGCGCTGCCGTTGCAAATATCATGCTAATCACTGGAACAAGCATGCCAACGACCAACGCAATGAGCTTCGCGACCTTGTCACTGAGCATCTTCAAAATCTTTTCGAGCTTGCGCCATCCCTGAAGCTTTTTACGAGTATTGTCGCAATCAGCCCTGATAGAGAGTTGACGGAGATGGACCTATTCGACACGATCTCCAACATCGCAGGGGCTTCAGCGGACGCACTTGTGGCTGCGCTCGAGATTCATGGCTCACAAGGACAGGCGGCCGATCTCATGAGCCTGCTCGAGGAGCATGCTCACTTACTCCGGCCTCGGGATGCTTCGGTTTACCAAGCAGCCGTCGCTGTTCTCTCCGAGTTCCATGGCTATCACGAGCAGGCGCTCGAGCTGGCTGAAAAAGAGCTGCTCGATGCTGCAGCCGGTGTGCGGATGGGCATCAAAACGGCATTCTCGCAAATAGATGATCCGACTTCAGTCGCTGCGCTCTCTGAGATTCTGAAGCTTCGGCCCGATCACTTGACACGCTCTCAGCGGGTCGAGACCTGGGTCGAGAAGGCGCTGACTCCCGGTTCTCAGCCTGCTAACCCGATGGCATTTGCGGCCATGGTCATGGGGTTCCCGTTCGCTGGCAGCTTTGACGAATCGGACGACGCAGAAGTGCTTGGGTATCTAGACATCGACTCGCGGGACCCTGACTTGGCTGACCTCCGGGAGGAATTCAGGCCTCGGCTGCGGGATCGCTTCGAGGGATGGACCAGTGTCATCCGCGACATGAAAGGAGGCAATGTGTTGCTGACCAGAGTGTACCTAAAGATCGTCGAGGACATGCCGTTGTTCAGGGTGAATGATATAGCGGAGGAAATGCTCAACCGGTGCGTGCCAATGCCGTTTCAGTCCATCATATCATAACCATCATGGCGCTGCAACCAGACTCAGTGAAAGACCTCATAAAGCGCATATATCCGATGCGATTGAGGCGCTGCAGGCCTTCTGCAAGACGCAGCGACGCAAAATTGCAGCCCGGGCTGAGAGGAAACGGCGGAGCGAAGCGAAGAAGGCCGCTCCCGTTGGCCCCCGCTCGCGGAAGCATGATGAATATGTTGATATGCCTGAGCTGTCACCCACCGACCGAGGCCCTGAACCTGGTTCCTCAAGCTGGGCTGGTGGTCTGAATGATGTGGACTGACGCAGCTCTCTCCCTTTACCTTACTTCTCATCTAATGATGTATATTACATTACTCACAACTTCTTGCTACTGCCGGGATCGATTAGATCTCGAGACTGGCATTTGCTCAAGGTGGACAGTTAACGTTCATCGTAAATCCTTGCTTCAAATTCCTTTCACGATGCGTGAGAGACTGCTAGTTTCTGCTCGACACATGGTGATATATACCAGCACGACATGGGATGGGACACGACATGGTTACTTACAGAGCAGTGCCTGCTCCAGGCGTCAGCGACCGGTGATCACCGGACATCATCCGGAGTCCGGACGTCAGTTGGGTGCTTTCATATCGGCTTTCGCGATGCCCGGTTCAATCACTAAACCAATCTTACCTTGAATGGATATTGATAGTCACGAGCAATGGACATGATCGTCACAACCCGCAGTTAGCACACCTCTTCTCGCCCACCATGCGCGTTCTTCTATGGTCTGCATACGCAGTGTCCTTTGTAGCGACGGCCGGGGTATTCAATCCTAGAGACTACAAGAAGAGCACTGCTACATGCTCCGCCGTCTATCGCGGCAACAATGAGGAACAGGACACGACCATCACGCTCAGTACGTCCGCACAAGGTACCAGAATGTTTAGCAACAATGCTGAGACGCGCAGGTTATGTGGATGTCAATCCTGGAACCAAACCGACCATACTCATGGTGCATGGATGGCCCAGTCTATGGAGTACTTGGTCGAGTCAAATTACTGAGTTCCATGTATAACCGCGCATACACTTCGTGTCGCCTCGCTGAGCACTTCCCAGAACAACTACCGGCTCATTGCACCGGATCTACGCGGCTTCGGAGGCTCTACGCACCCTGGAGACGCGCGAAAATCAGGAAGCATGCCGGACATGGTGGGAGATATGGTATGCGTCTTGCAGCGCGCCGGCGTGTCTTCAGCGGTGTGCATGGGGTGCGTGTCAATCACCCAGACCTACTTACGAAGCTGATAACTGACATACAAGACACGACTGGGGTGCTCAAGTTTGCTACGAAGCAGCGCGTATGCGGCCCGATCTGTTCACGGGGGTCATCGGAGTTGCGATCCCGTACTTGCCGGCTGCAGGCGACTTTGTCCCTACGCAGCATCTTGCTGTCGCCCTTCCGAAGCTCAGCTACCAGCTTTTCTTCAACGATCATACTACCAAAGCGGTGAAACAACTCGACCAGGATATCCGACGTACTGTCCGTGCCATCCTCCGGGACACGGCATCACCACCTCCCGACGCGTTCTTGGGAAGCAAAGACTCATTCCTGGAGGCATGGGACGGGGTTCAAGATGTGCTTCGACTTTCCTTTTGCCTCCGAGACTCTTCTTGACAGTCCTAGATCCCGCCTGTGCCGTTCTTCTCGCCCGAGGAGGAAGACTACTTTGTCGAGCAGTATAGCATACAGGGGTTCAAAAATAGTACGTTCCCCTGCTCTGTTCGGCTGGGCCCAAGCTGATCGGTTTCAGCCTTACAGTTCTACATGGAGGAGGTACGTTTCAACCCCGGCGCTCGGAATTGTGAGGAACTGGTGTGACATGCAGAACCGGAAAGGGTCTTGGACATTTGCTCATGAGCAGGGAAATCACACGATCCCACAGCCTGTGCTGTCGATCCTCCCAAGACATGTGATTTTTCTCCTCTTTACGATCCCTTCCTATCTCATCTCTTTGTATAGGATCCCGTTGCTGACTGGGCCTTGGCATTGAAGATCCTCAAGTCCGAACAGTTCCTGCCCAATGGGCATGTCGAGGTCAGTTTACAGTGTACTCGTGACATTTGATTCTCAACACTGATAGTTCATGGATGGTTCGCACTGGTGCCACATGGAATATCCGGAGGTGTACAATGCATTTGCGAGACAGTGGCTAGACCAACATTTCAGAGAAAAGAACGCGGGACACGATGAGCTATGAGCCGGATAAGATGCATGTGATACTTATGCCCTCAAGTATGTCCGGGGATAAATTGACTGGACTTCTCAACCCGCCGAATTTTACACTCACTCACTCACTACGCACCGGAGATCATGGGAAGCATGAGATCCGGGTATTATTACCAGGGGAAAAAAGAAGACATCGGGGACAGGAAGGCGCGCAGGGTCGTGCAGTGATCTCCTGACACACCGCAAGTGTGCTGTATGCGGTCCCAGCAGGACAGGATTGATGCCTCACACCATCACCGCGAACGATACAATTATAAGCGAGCGGATGATGAAAATGGCTAAGGCAACCGAGGTGGACTGTACAAACTAGGGCCGCGGTCGGTCTTGTTCGGGTCATCCTGATACAATTCACCTTCCCGCCTCTTCACAAACCCGCAATGTTTGTGGAGTCCCTGCACTCTTATCTTTCAGTTACCTGCGCTCCCTGGAAACACAGTAGGTCTTCGGCGAGTCATGATAAGCGGCAGTTCAAGTTTGATTTGCCTTGTTCATGACCAAGATAATCCAACCATCATGCTGCTGCGCTACTTCCGATGTGTTGCTCTCATCTCGGAAGGGGGTATACCATTCGCGTTTATTTTTCCCTGACACTGTTATACACTGGCCTCACTTATCGATATGTGACTCATCAAAAATGATCACGTGATCTATTTAATTGCTTCCATCTTGATTTTTACGATCGTTACAACCCGTGTCTTTGTCACATGAGCTCTGAATTTGAAATGTTAGTACAAGTAAGATCCTGGAAGGCTGACAATTTTTGCCTCAAATTCCACCATTGTATAAAATTGTTGCTGAGATATCTATCAATGAAACTAAATCAGAGAATAGCTGTTAAATTCAATCAGGAAATCCTTGTCATTTTGAAAATCTGAGGATATACAATGATTTTCTATTACAGTTGCAAATGGGGCTTGGATCTACTCTCAACAGAGAAAGCAAGGTAAGAAGCTTGCTGTGCAGATTGGACTTGTGCTGGGTGGAAGGTATGGAGGCTGAAAACTACATGCTGATTACCAATGTCATAAGTCACCAATCCGGTGAGGCTGGTGATTTGGGATTGATATGTCAATGATGAGACCCCATGCACTCTGATATTTCAATTGGGTACCAGAAAGTCAGTATTTGTCATGCATTTGTATTGTAGAACAGGAGAGCAGTGTGGGCGGAAACAGAATGTCACTTGATGTTTTCAGCAAGGAAACCTATGACAACCTGCCAGAGCAACACCCCTGGGATCACACCATTGAACTGGTCTCCAACACAAAGCCAACCAACTGTAAGGTCTAACCATCTCCCCTCTTGAACCACCCATAGTGCTAGGATTTAGTCAAGTCTATGGCTGTAGCCATAAAAATTGCATTCAAATCTATGGCTGTAGCCATAGCATGGATACAGTCATAGCTTTGACTAATACTGCTATGGCTACAGCCATAGCGTGGCAGGCCTTTGGTCCTGTTGCTTTTCTTGGCATCACCAAGGCATGTGCAAGATCATCATTGCCATCAGCACCACCATGATCCCTCAACATAAAGTGTTGATCGGCCTTACTGTCTTGAACAAGCCGCGCCCCTCTGGGCGCGGAGGTTAGTGGTTCAGTAGGGTTTGGGTTTGGGTTAAAGGTTAGTCCCCAGAGACGTCATTTTTTCTCAGTTATGGCTGGGGCAAGGTAGCAAAAAAAAAGCCTATTACAGGCTCTGTAAGGGTTGGTTAGGGTAAGAAATATATTTATTGTCAGTCAGGGTTGGGGCAAGGGAGCAAAAAAAAAAAAATCCTGTTAGAGGCTCTATTAGGGTTGGTTGGGGCAAGAAATATGTTTATTGGGTGATAAGGGGTTGGGATAACCAGTACTAGGATAAAGCTTTCCCTCCACTTAGGGTAAGCCGCTTGCAGGTTACGCTAAGTTGAGGGAAATTGCAACCTGTTTAGCAACGCTTTAGCTCAGTATGATAATGCATTGGTTTAACCTACATTTTTAGAAGGTCAGCCGTTCAATCCTCACTGAAACCACCGCCTAGCTGTTCGGTGTCAATCACAGATTGTTGATCATAATGATCGTTGTTCACATCAGCACCGCCATGCGCTATGGCTACAGCCAAAGATTTGAATGCAATTTCTATGGCTACAGCCAAACGGATTTGACTAAATCCTAGGGCTATGGCTCCTTGAACAGAAGCAACTCAACAAATTCATCAAGGTGGGCATGGCTATAGGCAGGATTCAGCTGTTAAAGTTGCCCATGGTGTCTCCCGTCTTCTTTGTGAAGAAGGACAGCAGTTTACGGTTTGTCCAAGACTACTAAGCACTGAACACAATGACAGTGAAGAACTGCTACCTGCTCCCCCTGATCAATGATCTCATCAACAAGCTCAAGGGAGCTCAGTTCTTCACCAAACTTGATGTTTGCTGGGGTTTCAACAATGTGCACATTTGTCAAGGCAATAAATGGAAGGCGGCATTTCAAACAAACTGCACGCTCTTTGAGCTGTTGGTGATGTATTTTGGCCTGACCAATTCCCCTGCAATGTTCCAGACAATGATAAATGACATCCTTCAGGACCTCATCCTCTCTGACAATGTTATGGTGTACCTCAATGACATGCTCATTGCACATTCTGATATCCACTGTGTCATAGTTCGGCCACTTTTTCACTTTATCATCGACGATCTTATCTTATCTTGGCACGACTTATCTTATCACGGATCACGGCATCAGACGGTCCGGACTAGGGGTTCCAGGGATTATCTTCATCGATTCGAGGCTGCGCGACATATGCTCCAGAAGGTTCTACTACGACCCATGACCAGTGTTCCATGCGGTACATAGCCCTATGACTCATTAGTTGTAGATATGACTCAGACTGGACTTGGGTATAAATACTGTAGCTACTTGGTTGTATTCTCCAGTCTTCGAATTCACTTCTCTTTTCGACTTTATTTTTGGGTTGATTGTCACATAATTCGAAGACTCCCCTCATACCCTCCTACCTCATACCTCTTACCCTGCATCTTGCACCGCTACGCCCGCTATATCCTCTTAACCCTTATCACCCCACTCACCCTTTTACCGAATCATCTAGTCGTCCTCCACTATCGCAGTGAAGGGTTCATATCAAGCAAACAGCACCAGGCCACAGGTAACATTGAGCCCGACCCAAGCCTTACGGTAGCTACAAGGAGTGCTGCGGAGACCTTCGGGAAAACGCACCTCGGGATCATCGGGCACGTGAAGAGCTAGGCCCGGGATCTTTTTGCTAGCAAAAGAACCCTCCCTCGAGTGCTTGTACAGCACACGATTCCACCATTTCGTACCGATTCCCATCGTCGTCTGGGAGTCCGTCCCCTCCCCCCATCGTACCATCGTCGCCCGATCTGGCGCATCAAAACCAACCCGGGCCCTCCAACCCCTACCTCGCCCTCCCACCGCCTGAAGACGAGATCCCCGACCTCGACGAACTGCCCTCCGAACAACCACCCTCGCCTCCACCTCACACGCCTGCCCCTACCATGTCAGGGCATCACCGCATCACCCTCGCCGCCAACCCCCCCTACTTCGATGGCGACAAGTCCAAATACCTGGGCTTTGTGGACGCGTGCACCACTTACATCGGTGCCTATCGATCGGAGTTCTCACAAGATGAGACCAAAATCCTTTTTGTCCTCTCCTACCTCCGTAACGAGAACGGCACGAGCTGCGCTGCCTCGAGATGGGCGATGAACTGGAAGCAGCACAACTTCGATGGCTTCCAGGGACTGAAGGCAGGAGTCACATCAAAGAACTTCCTGGAGGAGCTTCAGAGGGCGTTCGGGGACTCCAATGCGGAACAAGTCGCCGCTGCTCGGCTTATGGCCCTGCGTCAAAACAAACGGTCCTTCGCGGACTACATCTCCGACTTTGAGATGTTGGCCGCGGATGCAGGCTACAATGTGGTTGACACCACCGACGACAAAGGCAAATACAAGAAGGGGGACCAGGATAATATCCTCATCGAGTTCCTGGAGCGCGGACTCAGCAGCGAGATCGCCAGCCGTCTCTACAACACCGGTGTCCCTCTGCCCAAGGCCTATGGAGCGTTCAAAGCCTGGTGCATCAACATCGAAGCCAATGCTCTGCGTGACCAGCTGCGCAAAGCGTCGTATGGGCACCCCACACAACGACCACCTCCCCAGTTCCGTCCCCAAACGACACCAGTGGCGCCCACACCCGCTCCGGTCCGACCCGCTGCCAACGAACCGGTTCCGATGGAAATCGATCGTACCCACGCCCGCGGCCGCAATATCATCTGCTACAACTGTCAGCAGCCCGGACACATTGCGCGGAACTGCCCAGAGCCCAAGAAGAAGCGCACGTTCTTCAATCGGGCCACAATGCTGGAAGAAATCGAGAACGGGGACAAGGACAACGAGTTCCTGAAGGAGATTGCCGAGAAGCTGCGCGAGAAGGGTTTTTGAAGCGCTCCACTCCTCTAGCCAAGGAGGTGGAGCGTCCGGACTATGGACGATTTTCTGTACTTGTTTCGATTAAAGATACGGACAATATTTCATCTACATACACGATCTCAGACTCACTACGTACAAATATTCACGATTTTCTTATTGCCGAGATGGAAAAAGAACGCCAGGAAAAGATAGCTCTAAATAGAAAATACTTACAAGATAAAAAGGATCAGAAAACTGCAGATAAATTATTTTTGGACTCCTACGTATTTATGGCTCGTGGAGAAGGAACCACGTCAACAAAGACCGAAAAGGGGAGCATCGCTCCGAAGGCTCGATCCTTGAAAAAGGAGGAAGCGCCCAAGGAATCTGCCAAAATCGAGGTTCCAGAAGCACCCAAACGCACCAGGGTGCCAGATGCCATCCAGAGGAAATTGGCGGCCGAGAAACAGAAGGGCCCCCAGCCCAGCAGATTGGCGCAGGAATTGCGCAGTTACCAAGCCGAAAGAAAGAGGCATTCGATGGACGTATATGTCCAGATCAAGGGTCTGGACTCAGGGAAAACGCGTGGAGTCAAGGCGCTGCTCGATAGTGGCTGCAGTACCTGCTGCATCGACACCGACTACGCACGGGCAGAAAAGCTGGATATCCAAGAGCTTCTGCAACCCATTGTGGCTCGTAACGCCGACAACACCGAGAACATCAGCGGTCGGATCACGCACTACGTCGACTTGAGAATGAGAATCGGTCCTCATGTGGAGACACGCACGTTCCTTCTGACGTGCCTGGGAAAAGCCCGGATCTTCATCGGCCTGGATTGGCTGACGGAACACAACCCCGAGGTGGATTGGCAGGAGCAGACAATGAGATTCAGCCGATGCCCAGAGCAATGTCAAATGAGGGGTCACGAGGAGCACCAAGCGATGATCGACATGGATGCAATTGACCTGGACGCGGGTGCACCAGATCTGGAAGAGGGAGAATCGATCTTGTTGATCGACTTTGGAAAGGAGGTGGACCTACGGCTGAAGGAAACGCCGGCGCAGAAATTCGCAGAGGAAGCGGAAAAGGAGAAGGAGAGAATGACCGAGGGAAAGATTCCAGATCAATACCGAGAATTCGTCAAAGTATTCGCCAAGGAATCATTCGACTCGCTACCGGACCGACGGGCATGGGATCATGCGATCGAGCTCAAACCAGGCTCCAAAGCAGTGGACTGCAAGGTGTACCCCTTATCAAGAAACGAGCAGGTCAAACTCGACGAGTTCTTACAAGAGAACCTAGCCAGCGGACGAATCAGGCCATCAAAATCACCCATGGCATCGGCATTCTTCTTTGTCAAGAAGAAGGATGGCTCGCTACGGCCTGTTCAAGATTACCGGAAGCTGAATGAGATGACGATCCGAAATCGGTACCCGCTACCGCTGATTTCGGAACTGGTCCACAACCTGTGCGGCGCCAAGTTCTTCACCAAGCTAGACATCCGGTGGGGATACAACAACGTACGGATCAAAGAGGGCGATGAGTGGAAGGCTGCGTTTCGCACAAACCGCGGACTTTACGAGCCCCTGGTTATGTTCTTTGGTCTCACGAATTCCCCGGCAACTTTCCAAAACATGATGAACGACATACTCCGGGAACTGATCAACGAGGGACATGTGGTAGTTTATCTGGACGACATACTAATCTTCACAGAAAATCTGGATGAACATCGACAAATCACCAAACGGGTACTCGAGTTGCTCCAAAAGCACAAATTATACCTGAAGCCGGAAAAGTGCGAGTTCGAACGCACGGAAATCGAATACCTGGGTGTAATCATTGGACACAACTCGATGCGGATGGACCCTGTCAAGATCAAGGGCGTGATGGAATGGCCGGAACCAAAGAGCGTCAAACAAGTCCAAGCCTTCCTCGGATTCACAAACTTCTATCGACGTTTTGTTCGGGGATATGCGGAGGTCGCCAAGCCGTTGACGCGGCTGACAGGGAAGGCAGGATGGTCATGGGGTCCGGATGAACATGCGGCGTTTGATGGGTTAAAGAAGAGAATCGCGGAGGATGCCGTCTTAGCACTGCCAAATGACACCGGTCAATATCGTCTGGAAGCCGATGCTTCGGAAGGGGCAACAGGATCAGTTTTGAGCCAAAACCAAGACGGCATTTGGCGCCCAATTGCATTTATTTCGCATGCATTAACGGAAACCGAGCGAAATTACGAGATCTACGACAAGGAAATGCTTGCAATCATGTTATCGCTCGACGAATGGAGGCAGCTACTCTTGGGGGCCACAGAAACGTTTGAGATCTTCACTGATCATCAGAACCTCGAATACTTCCGGAAGCCACAAAAGCTCAACCGACGACAAGCACGATGGATCACAGAATTAGCAGAATTCGATTTCACCTTACGACACCGGCCTGGCGCACTCAACCGCAAGGCGGATCTCTTATCTCGACGAGCGGATCACGATCAGGGCAAGAACGACAACAAGGATATCACTCTGCTGAAACCCGAATTCTTCCGGTCACAAGAAGTCACATTCGAGGGGCAAGATCAGCAGCTAATCGATGAGATCAAGGCCACTCGATCAATTGATGGAAGCGTCAAAGCGGCCGTGGAGAAGTCACTCGTCGGATGGAAAAAGGAAGATGGGCTCATCACGTACCATGGGAAGCTCTACGTGCCGAGGAATGAGGAGCTACGAGACAAGATCATCGGACTACACCACGACACACCCTTGGTCGGACACGCTGGGATCAACCGAACGCAGGAGATGGTGGAAAGGAACTACTGGTGGCCAAGGATGGGAAACCAAATTCGGAAATACATCCAGACGTGCGAGGCGTGCCAGCGGACCAAGACCAGAAGAGCCAGGACAGGGAGTTTGCACCCGCATGCAGTTCCAAACGCGCCGTGGGAAATCATCTCCATGGATCAGATCGGACCCCTGCCGGTCAGTAACGGGTATGACGCAATTCATGTGTGGTGTGACACCTTCACCAAAATGATCCATGTCGAACCAATTAGTACTGACATCAGCAGCGAAGGAGTAGCACGGTTAACCAGGGACCGAATCTTCCGCTATCACGGGGTCCCCCGCAAAATCATCACCGACAGGGACTCTCGATACATCAAGGGCTTTATGAAGGAAACGAATCGGATGTTGGGCGTGGAAATGAATCCGGGGACCGCATATCACCCCATCACGGATGGACAGACGGAGCGTATGAATCAGGAGATCGAACACTATCTCTGTATCTACGTCAACTACCATCAGACGGACTGGTCAGAGTGGCTGGGAATGGCGGAGTTCGCATACAACGACAAAATGAACACGTCTACCAAAATGTCGCCGTTCTATGCTAATCACGGATATCACCCATGGAAGGGAGTGGAGCAGCGGATGGAATCAAGGAACGAGTCGGCGGAGGAATTTGTAAAAAGAATCAAAGAAATACAAGACGAAGCAAAAGCAGCATTGGAAAAAGCAAAAGAAAAAATGAAAAAATACTACGATAAACAAAGAAAAGAAGTTCCGGAGTTGAAGGTTGGGATGAAGGTATACATAGAAGGAGAAAATATCGAGACAGACAGGCCTTCGAAGAAGATGAGCGACAAGAGATTAGGGCCATACGAGATACTGGAGAAGGTTGGAGCGGCTGCATGGAAGCTGAATTTGCCGAACACGGACCGAAGACACCCGGTGTTCAACGAGTCACTGTTGACACCCTATCACGAACCACCCCCCCATCGCCGAGAGAAGAGACCCGTGGCCAAGATGATCGGAGGAGCAGAGGAGTGGGAAGTCGAAGAAATCGTGAAAGAGCGAAAAGTCGGCCGAGGAAAACAGTACTTGGTCAAATGGAAGGGATGGCCGCACAGCGAGAACACCTGGGAACCATCACGTCACCTTACCCACGCAAAGGACGTCCTGAGAGACTGGCAGAGGAAACAATCAAATCCAGACACACGCATTCGCCTCCTGCCAACGCTCGAAGCTGGACACTGGGACTATCTCATTCATCGCTACAAGCCCAGGGACGAGCGCCTTCCATATCCCCAACGACAGCTCTTCGACCCTTACGAGAACGTCTTCTTACCCATTGGCCTAGTCGATGAGGACATCGACCCTAGAGAGGGGGTAATGTCATAGTTCGGCCACTTTTTCACTTTATCATCGACGATCTTATCTTATCTTGGCACGACTTATCTTATCACGGATCACGGCATCAGACGGTCCGGACTAGGGGTTCCAGGGATTATCTTCATCGATTCGAGGCTGCGCGACATATGCTCCAGAAGGTTCTACTACGACCCATGACCAGCGTTCCATGCGGTACATAGCCCTATGACTCATTAGTTGTAGATATGACTCAGACTGGATTTGGGTATAAATACTGTAGCTACTTGGTTGTATTCTCCAGTCTTCGAATTCACTTCTCTTTTCGACTTTATTTTTGGGTTGATTGTCACACACTGTCACTGGGAAATTGTGAACAAAGTCCTCTGACATCTCTGCAAAAACAAGCTCTACCTTTGCGTGGGGAGGTGCGAATTTGAGATGTTATTGATTGAATACCTTAGGGTGTCATGATTCAATCACTTTTTCATCATTTCTTCAATGATCTTATCTTATCTTGATATGGGGTTATCTTATCACAAATCACAGCACCACACAGTCTGGGTTAGGGGCTCAGGAGGATTATCTCTATCAATCCAAGGCTGCATGACACATGCTCCAGAAGGTTCTACTACAACCCATGACCAGCGTTCCACACGGTACATAGTCTCATGATTTGTTTGATGTAGATATGACTCAGACTAGACTTGGTATAAATACAGTAGCTATTGTGTTGTATTCCCCAGTCTTGGAATTTACTTTCTTATCAACTTTGTTTTTGGGTTGATCGTCACAGTGATACGTGATGAGTCTGTCTTCTTTTTTCCATCCTATAAGGGACTTTTCCAATGCTGCCTTGACACTTCCATTGATTGATCAAACGGCTTTAATTTCATTGATTAGCTGCTGGTCCTGTCCCTCAAATGTGACTTCTTGTGATCAGAAGAACTCAGGCTTCAGCAATGTGACATCCTTGTTGTCATTCTTGCCTTGATCATGATCTGCACGTTGAAATGCTGAGGGCGCGCTCACAGGTGAATTTACTATGAAAGTAAAACCCAAATATAAACACGTTCACACTCCTTGTAATCAGCTTCTCAGTGTGTGAAAGATGCAAGGGCTTCGGGGTAGACAGAGCACCAGTATCACAACTCTCAATAGATGCAGATCCAATAGTCGCAGAAGACGAAGTCAACGACAAGGATATATATATAGCAAAACAATGGTATCTCAACCAATATCTTCTATACAATCAAAACCAACACTAATCCAACCACAACCAACAATATCACAAGTCAGAACTTAATACAAAGTATTAAGATCTCTTGTAGCAACAGCGTCCAGATAGCAACGCAAAGCCCAAATATCAAGTCGACGCACTGCCAACTAGTAGAACCAGAATGTCAAGTTAACGCACTGCCAACTGACACAACCAAAGTACTGAGTCGACGCACTACCAACTAGTAAAACCAAAATGCCGCGTCGACACACTGCCAACTAACAGCCAATATCCAATGTCCAAAACCCGAGCACAACTTGTCGACGCACTGCCAAACTAGAGGTGTGAAAAACGATCTCAGTGAAGCCCAAAGGCAATGACACTAGGTGCCGTGACAAAAACCAGAAGCGGTGAATCCGACTTTCTGATATCTCAACTCAAACTCAAATCACAGTAGCTACAAGTGCTCTGGGAGCAACTTGTCGTGACCAGGCAGGGATAATAGAACTTCTTAAGGCAGAATCATGTGACACGCAAATTGCACAAAACAATCTGATATGGGTATGATTCACAGTCCAGGGGAAAGCTCCCTAATACAAAGAAAAAACGCGCTACTTATACTGTCTACAACAATGCTTAGTAAAGTCCGGTACAACTGCACAGTAGCTACGCTATCTAAGATCGGTTGCTTTTTATGGTAATGAAAAAGTTGAATGATCAGACAGGTCCTGACTGATCAGGACCCCACCCCATTGTCCATATGGTGCTTTTGATGTGGGTCAACCCACCGCGTCATACTTTTGGAATAGGACGTGCTGGGTTGGCCGACTGGTATGTCTTGGCAAGTGAGTCCAACGTGGGTGCCCCAAGAAGCCGTATGGCCCTAGGCACGCCAGATGTTCCTCACATGGTTCAGTTCACGGATCTAACCCGTGTCGCTTTTGATGTGTTTGGGTATGGGCGCAACTCGCTGTGACACTTGGAAGTGTCACTGCAATGTGTCCACAATGTCCCGTGATCGAGTGGATCCTGACATGTGACAAGTCGTTGCCGTGGCATGATCTTAAGGAAACGTTCAACCCAAAGCCGGGAGTTGCCATGACAAGATTGGCTCAATCTCGTAACGCCAAGTCCTGTCTAGTAGTAGTTGTAATGTTGAGAACGTTGCGCATTGCTAAGCCCTTCAGCCTGAGTTCCCATCTGCGGAGCATGACCCCTTTTGAGGAGTCACCACAACAAAGTATCCTGTTTGGGGAATTGTCATGGTCCAAGTGTCTGTCACTAATAGCCCTGAGCCTGGTCTAGACTCATAAGACCAATTCCACAGTAGTGGTCTGACTGCCTTGCTATCGCTGACACTATCTACAGTCATCGACTGGGCGGTAGACCCTTGACTCCTACTGAGTGCAACACTGTCAACTGCAACATAATACACCGAGTGGTTCAAGAGTAAACTCTGTAAAAGCACAAAAATACACCCTTATAGAGCTGGTGCAGAGCGCATCTGGTAGCCAGCCTATCACCGGGTTGGTTTTGATGCACCAGATCGGGCAACAATGGTATGATGGGGGGAGGAGACAGACTCCCAGACAACAATGGGAATTGGTACGAAATGGTGGATTTGTGTGCTGTACAAGCACTCGAGGAAAGGTTCTTTTGCTAGCAAAAAGATCCCAGGCCTAGCTCTTCATGTGCCCAATGATCCCAAGGTGCATTTTCCCAAAGGTCTCCGCAGCACTCCTTGTAGCTACCATAAGGCTTGGGTCAGGCTCAATGTTACCTGTGGCCTGGTGCTGTTTGCCCAAGATGAACCCTTCGCTGTGATCACAGGGAATGACTAGTTGATTCAGTAAAAAGATGAATTGGTTGATAAGAGTTAAGAGGATATAGTGGGTGTAGCAGTGAGGGATGCAGTGGTAAGAGGTTGTCATAGTTCGGCCACTTCTTCATCTTATCTTCGACAGTCTTATCTCATCTTGGCACAGCTTATCTTATCACGGATCACAGCATCAGACGGTCCGAGCTAGGGGTTCCAGGGATTATCTTTATTGATTCAAGGCTGCGCAACATATGCTCCGGAAGGTTCTACTACAACCCATGACCAGTGTTCCATGCGGTACATAGCCTCATGACTCATTAGTTGTAGATATGACTCAGACTGGACTTGGGTATAAATACTGTAGCTACTTGGTTGTATTCTCCAGTCTTCAAATTCACTTCTCTTTTCGACTTTGTTTTTGGGTTGATTGTCACAGAGGTATGAGGTAGGAGGGTATGAGGGGAGTCTTCAAATTATATGACAATCAACAAGAAATAATGTTGAAAAGAGAAGTCAATTCAAAGACTGGAGAATACAACCAAGTAGCTACAGTATTTATACCCAAGTCCAGTCTGAGTCATATCTACAACTAATGAGTCATGAGGCTATGTACTGCATGGAACACTGGTCATGGGTCGTAGTAGAACCTTCCGGAGCATATGTCATGCAGCCTCGAATCAATAAAGATGATCCCCTAGACCCCTAGCCTGGACCGTCAGGTGCCGTGATCTGTGATAAGATAAGCCGTGCCAAGATGAGATAAGACTGTCAAAGATAAGATGAAAAAGTGGCTGAACTATGACATTACCCCCTCTCTAGGGTCGATGTCCTCATCGACTGGGCCAATGGGCGTGAAGACATTCTTGTAAGGGTCAAAGAGTTGCTGTTGGGGATATGGAAGGCGTTTGTCTTCGGGTTTGTAGTGATGGATGAGATAATCCCAGTGTCTGGCTTCGAGCGTTGGCAGGAGGCGAATGCGTGTGTCTGGGTTGGATTGTTTCCACTGCCAGTCCCTCAGGACCTTCTTTGCATGGGTAAGGTGATGTGATGGTTCCCAGGTATTATGCAGCCATCCCTTCCATTTGACCAAGTACTGCTCTCCTCGGCCAACGTTCCGTTCCTTCACAATTTCTTCGACTTCCCACTCTTCTGCTCCTCTGATCATCTTGGCTACGGGTCTCTTTTCTTGGAGATGGGGGGGTGGTTTGTGATAGGGTGTCAACAGTGACTCGTTGAACACTGGGTGTCTTCGGTCCGTGTCCAGCAAATCCAGCTTCCATGCAGCCGCTCCAACCTTCTCTAGTATCTCGTATGGCCCCAATCTCTTGTTGCTCATCTTCTTCGAGGGTCTGTCTGTCTCGATATTGTCCCCTTCTATGTACACCTTCATCCCAACCTTCAACTCCAGAACTTCTTTTCTTTGTTTATCGTAGTATTTTTTTCATTTTTTCATTTGCTTTTTCTAGTGCCGCTTTTGCTTCGTCTTGTATTTCTTTGATTCTTTTTACAAATTCCTCTGCTGACTCGTTCCTTGATTCCATCCGCTGCTCCACTCCCTTCCATGGGTGATATCCGTGATTTGCGTAGAACGGTGATATTTTGGTAGATGTGTTCATCTTGTTGTAATATGCGAACTCCGCCATTCCCAGCCACTCCAACCAGTCCGTCTGATGGTAATTGACGTAGATGCGGAGATAGTGCTCGATCTCCTGATTCATGGATTCTGTTTGTCCATCCATGATTGGGTGATATGCGGTCCCCAGATTCATTTCCACGCCCGACATCCAATTTGTCTCCTTCATGAAGCCCTTGATGTAACGCGAATCCCTGTTGGTGATGATCTTGCGAGGGATCCCGTGATAGCGGAAGACTTGGTTCCTTGTCAACCGTGCCACTCCCTCGCTGCTGATGTCAGTACTAATGGGTTCGACATGGATCATTTTGGTGAAGGTGTCACACCACACATGAATGGCGTCATACCCGTTACTGACCGGCAAGGGTCCAATTTGATCCATTGAGATGATTTCCCATGGTGCGTTTGGAACTGCATGCGGGTGCAGAGTCCCTGTCCTCGCTCTTCTGGTCTTGGTCCGTTGGCATGCCTCGCACGTCTGGATGTATTTCCAAATTTGGTTTCCCATCCTTGGCCACCAGTAGTTCCTTTCCACCATCTCCTGCGTTTGGTAGATCCCAGCGTGTTCAACCAAAGGTGTGTCATGGTGTAGCCCAATGATCTTGTCTTGCAGCTCCTCGTCCCTTGGTACATAGAGCTTCCTATGGTACGTGATGAGCCCATCTTCCTTTTTCCATCTAGCGAGTGACTTCTCCAAGGCCGCCTTGACCCTTCCATCAATCTATCGAGTGGCCTTGATCTCATCAATTAGCTGCTGATCCTGCCCCTCGAATGTGACTTCTTGTGATCAGAAGAACTTGGGCTTTAGTAGTGTGACGTCCTTGTTGTTGTTCTTGCCCTGATCGTGATCCGCTCATTGAGACAAGAGATCCGCCTTGCGGTTGAGTGCGCCGGGCCGGTGTCATAAGGTGAAATCAAATTCTGCCAATTCTGTGATCCATCATGCTTGTTGTCGGTTGAGCTTTTGTGGCTTCCGGAAGTACTCAACGTTCTGATGATCGGTGAAGATCTCAAACGTTTCCGTGGCTCCCAGGAGCAGCTGCCTCCATTCGTCAAGTGATAACATGATTGCAAGCATTTCCTTGTTGTAGATCTCGTAATTTCGCTCGGTTTTGGTCAATGCATGTGAAATAAACGCGATTGGGAGCCAAATGCCGTCTTGGTTTTAGCTCAAAACAGATCCTGTTGCCCCTTCCGAAGCATCGGCTTCCAGACAATATTGGCCGGTGTCATTTGGCAGTGCTAAGACCGCATCCTCCGCGATTCTCTTCTTCAATCCATCAAATGCTGCATGCTCGTCCGTACCCCATGACCATCCTGCCTTCCCTGTCAGCCGTTTCAACGGCTTGTCCACCTCCACATATCCCCAGACAAAGCGCTGATAGAAGTTTGTGAATCTGAGGAAAGCTTGGACTTGTTTGACGCTCTTTGGTTCTGGCCATTCCATCACGCCCTTGATCTTGACAGGGTCCATCCGCATTGAGTTATGTCCAATGATTACACCCAAATATTCGATTTCCGTGTGTTCGAACTTGCACTTTTCGGGTTTCAGGTACAGCTTGTGTTTTTGGAGCAATTCGAGTACTCGTTTTGTGATTTGCCGATGTTTGTCCAAGTCCTCTGTGAAGATCAATATATTGTCAAGATAAACCACCACGTAACCCTCATTGATCAGTTCTCGGAGTATGTTGTTCATCATGTTTTGAAAGGTTGCCAGGGAATTTGTGAGGCCAAAGAACATGACCAAGGGCTTGTACAGCCCTCGGTTTGTGCGGAATGCAGCCTTCCACTTGTCGCCCTCTTTGATCTGTACATTGTTGTATCCCCACTAGATGTCAAGCTTGGTGAAGAACTTGGCGCCGCATAGATTATGGACCAGTTTCGGAGATCAGCGGCAGTGGATGTAAGGGCAACTCCTGCCAGCCCAAAGGAAGAGAGCACACAGCACACAACAACCTCACATGAGTCTGAGCACAGAGGGGGATCCTTAGAGACTATCAAATACAAGGGAGGTATACTACTCACCTGAGCACAGAGGGGGATCCTTAGAGAACGGTTCAAGGATCCATGTGCCCAGGTGTCACACTATATAGTCAGCTGTGACAAGTGACTGATGATGATGGGATATCACTGCCATGGAACAATGGCAGATGACAAGTAGATAATGACAAACCCAGATAAGATAGTGAGTGGCTCAGAGGGGCCAGTGATGGCCAGCTCCTGAGACACCAACAGTGGAAGGCCACACTGGAGGAGCCCAGCGGCCAGGCCAGTGCCGGGCCGGCCAGTGGAGACATTGGAGGCGAGGACCAATGCCCAACTGGGAAGAGGGGTGGTGCGGATGAGCGCAAGGGCATCTGGTACGAGCCTGTACGGCAGTAGACCACATCCGCGGGGAGAAGGCCGAAGTGAAGGGGGAGGAGTGCATACGGCAGTAGCACTCCCTGGTGCAAGGAATCGGGCTTGGCTAGACCGCTTGCGGGGATTCGAGGGAGATGGCCGGGGGAAGAAGGGAGAGGGCGGATGTCGGCATGGATGGAGATGAGGATCGGAGGAGGAGGAGGAGGCTGGGTGATCAACAGGTGAGCAGGCACGGGTCGGCAGAGAGGGTGCAGTGGGTCACGTGCATGGTCACGTGCCCAAGGAGCGCGGCGTCCCCTGACAGTGGATATCGATTTTGCATTGTCATCTCATTCAGCTTCCAATAATCTTGGACGGGGCGTAGCAAGCCATCCTTTTTCTTGACAAAGAAGAATGATGATGCCATGGGTGATTTTGATGGCCTGATCCGTCTGCTGGCCAGGTTCTCTTGTAAGAACTCGTCGATTTTGACCTGTTCGTTTTGTGATAACAGGTGCACCTTGCAGTCCACTGCTTTGGAACCAGGTTTGAGCTCAATTGCATGGTCCCATGTCCGTTGGTCCAGCAGTGAGTTGAATGATTCCTTGGCAAATACTTTGACAAATTGCCGGTATTGATCCAGAATTTTCCCTTCAGCCGTCCGCTCCTTCTCCTTCTCCGCTTCTTCTGTGAATTTCTGCGCCGGCGTTTCTTTTAGCCAAAGATCCACCTCCTTCCTGAAGTTGACCAACAAGATCAATTCTCCCTCTTCCAGATCCAGTGCACCAGTGTCCAGGTCAATTGCATCCATGTTGATCATTGCTTGGTGCTCCTCGTGACCCCTCATGTGACACTGCTCTGGGCATCGGCTGAATCTCATTGTGTGCTCCTGCCAATCCACCTCGGGGTTGTGTTCCATCAGCCAGTCAAGACCAATGAAGATCCAGGCCTTCCCTAAGCACGTCAGGAGGAACGTGCATGTCTCCACATAAGGACCAATTCTCATTCTCAAGTCGACATAATGTGTGATCTGACCGCTGACGTTCTCGGTGTCGTCGGCATTACAAGCCACGATGGGTTGCGGAAGCTCTTGGATATCCAGCTTCTCTGCCCGCATGTAGTCGGTATCAATGCAGCAGGTGCTGCAGCCACTATCGAGCAGCGCCTTGACTCCGCGCGTTTTTCCAGAGTCCAGACCCTTGATCTGGACATATACGTCCATTGAATGCCTCTTTCTTTTGGTCTGGTAACTGTGCAATTCCTGCGCCAGTCTGCTGGGCTGGGGGCCCTTCTGTTTCTTGGCCGCCAATTTCCTCTGGATGGCATCTGGCACCCTGGTGCGTTTGGGTGCTTCTGGAACCTTGATTTCAGCAGATTCCTTGGGCGCTTCCTCCTTTTCCAAGGATTGAGCCTCCAGAGCGATGCTCCCCTTTTTGGTCTTTGTTGACGTGGTTCCTTCTCCACGAGCCATAAATACGTAGGAGTCCAAAAATAATTTATCTGCAGCCTTCTGATCCTTCTTGCTCTGTAAATACTCTCTATTCAAAGCTATTTTTCTTTGGTGTTCCTTTTCCATATTGGCAATGAGAAAATTGTGAATATTGGTACGTAGTGAGTCTGAGATTGTGTATGTATGTGGAGAATCGTGTAAGGGCAACCTCGAGACCCGATCTCAGAGTTCTGGCAAGGGAGAATCCAAAGGTGTTAATAGTGGTAGCTAGGTACAAGACCGGCATACCTGGCAAGGGAGAATCCAAAGAGAAACCATGTTAGGGATTCTCCTTGCCAGGCACCACTATTTATATGATACAAGAACAATAGAGTGCGCAGCAACAAACAAAGAACAATGGGAACAATAAGTACAATGGCCATGACAGAACAATGGGATGCGGAGACAATAGGAACAATGGGCAGCTGACCATGTGCCTATCAGAGAGAAGCGCTCGGCGCGGCAGTTTGGGCCGCGGCACGTGACAGCTGACAGGTCACGCGAGCGCAATCACATGCCTGATCAAAGGCAGAGCGGTCCGAAGCGGGGGTTCCCCTGACAAATGGTTCATATCTTTAATTGAAACAAGTACAGAATATTGTCCATAGTCCAGACGCTCCACCTCCTTGGCTAGAGGAGTGGAGTGCTTCAAAAACCCTTCTTGCGCAGCTTCTCAGCGATCTCCTTGAGGAACTCGTTGTCCTTGTCCCCATTCTTGATCTCTTCCAGCATTGTAGCCCGATTGAAGAACATGCGCTTCTTTCTTGGCTCTGGGCAGTTCTGCGCAATGTGCCCAGGCTGCTGACAGTTGTAGCAGATGATATTGCGGCTGCGGGCATGGGTGCAATCAATTTCCATTGTGTTGGCAGTGGGTCGGGCCAGAGCAGGTGCAGGCATTGTTGGGGCAACCTGAGGATGGAATTGAGGAGGTGGTCATGGTGTGGAGTGCCCATATGATGCCTTGCGCAGCTGATCCCGCAGAGCGTTTGCCTCGATGTTGACACACCAGTCATTGAAGGCACCGTATGCCTTGGGCAAAGGGACACCCGTGTTGTAGAGGCGACTTGCAATCTCGCTGCTCAGCCCGCGTTTGAGAAACTCGATGAGGATGTTGTCTTGATCCCCCTTCTTGTACTTGCCCTTGTTGTCAGTAGTGGTGACCACATTGTATCCTGCATCCGCAGCCAGTATCTCGAAGTCAGAGATATAATCCGCAAAGGATTGTTTATTCTGGCACAGGGCCATGAGTCAAGCGGCGGCAACTTGCTTTGCGTTGTAGTCCCCAAAGGCCCTCTGAAGCTCCTCCAAGAAGGTCGCCAAGGTGACCCCAGCCTTCATTCCCTTTTGGCCTTTGAAGTTGCATTGTTTCCAATTCATTGCCCAACTCGAGGCGGCGCAGCTTGTGCCAGCCTCGTTGCAGAGGTAGGAGAGGATGAAGAGGATTTTTGTTTCATCCTGCAAGAATTCCGACTGATAGGCACCGATGTAGGTGGTGCACAAGTCCACAAAGCCCATGTATTTGGTCTTGTCCCCATCAAAATAGGGGGTTGGCGGCAAGGGTGATACGGTGGTGTCCTGACATGGTACAAGCAGGTGTGGTAGGTGGGGGTGAGGGTGGTTGTTTGGAGGGCAGCTTGTCGAGGTCAGGGATCTCGTCTTCAGGCAGCGGGAGGGCGAGATAGGGGTTGGAGGGTCCAGATTGGTTTTGATGTGCCAGATCGGGCGACGATGGTAGGATGGGGGGAGGAGACAGACTCCCTGACGACAATGGGAATTGGTACAAAATGGTGGATTCATGTGCTGTACAAGCACTTGAGGAAAGGTTCTTTTGCTAGCAAAAAGATCCCGGGCCTAGCTCTTCACGTGCCCGATGATCCCGAGGTGCGTTTTCCCAAAGGTCTCCGCAGCACTCCTTGTAGCTACCGTAAGGCTTGGGTCGGGCTCAACATTACCTGTGGCCTGGTGCTGTTTGCTTGATATGAACCCTTCACTGTGATCGCAGCAAGTGACTAGATGATTCGGTAAAAGGGTGAGTGAGATGATAAGGGTGAAGAGGATATAGCGGGCGTAGTGGCAAGGGATGCAGTGGTAAGAGGTATGAGGTAGGAGGGTATGAGGGGAGTCTTTGAATTATGTGACAATCAACCCAAAAACAAAGTTGAAAAGAGAAGTGAATTCAAAGACTGGAGAATACAACCAAGTAGCTACAGTATTTATACCCAAGTCCAGTCTGAGTCATATCTACAACTAATGAGTCATGAGGCTATGTACTGCATGGAACACTGGTCATGGGTTGTAGTAGAACCTTCTGGAGCATATGTTGCACAGCCTTGAATCGATAAAGATAATCCCTGGAACCCCTAGCCCGGACCGTCTGATGCCGTGATCTGTGATAAGATAAGACATGCCAAGATAAGATAAGATCATTGATGATAAGATGAAAAAGTGGCCAAACTATGACAGTTGGCAGTGCATTGACTTGGTATTTTGGGTTTTGTGTCACCATTTGGACACTGTTGCCACAAGGGATCTTAATACTTTGTATTCAGTTCTGACTTGTGATATTGTTGGTTGTGGTTGGATTAGTGTTGGTTTTGATTGTATAGAAGATATTGGTTGAGATACCATTGTTTTGCTATATATATATCCTTGTCGTCGACTTTGTCTTCCACGACTATTGGATCTGCGTCTATTGAGAGTTGTGATACTGGTGCTCTGTCCACCCCGAAGCTCTCGCATGTTGAGCACTGGGGAGAGCGTCTAGCAGCTCACCTGTGTGAGTGAGAGCTTAGTGTGGGCACTATGCGGGAGTAGTCAAGAGACTTGTTATTAAAGGGTAATAGAGCCCTCCTTATATACAATACAGGGGGCTATTTGTGCCTATTTAGGACGAGTCGACATGACTCTAGATGACACGTAATGGAGTCATAAGATGTGTATCACGACATCCATCTGGCAGATGATAAGATCATCATTTGATCAACATCGCATCTTTCACACACTGAGAAGCTGATTACGAGGAGTGTGAACGTGTTTATATTTGGGTTTACTTTCACAGTAGATTCACTTGTGAGTGCGCCCTCAGCATTTCACTGTGATCCATGATAAGATAACCCGTGTTGAGATAAGATAAGATTGTTGATGAAAAAGATGAAGAAGTGGTCAAACTATGATATAATACAACACAATAGCTACACTATTTATACCCAAATCCAGTCTGAGTCATATCCACATCAAATGAGTCATGAGACTATGTACCATGTGGAACGCTGGTCATGCGTTGTAGTAGAACCTTCTGGTGCACATGTTGTGCAGCCTCAATGTACAGATAATCCCTCTGAACCCCTAACCTGGACCATGTAATGCTGTGATCCATGATAAGATAGCCCTGTGTCAAGATAAGATAAGATGATCAATGAAATGATGTGAAAAACAATCAAATTATGACAACTCTCCCCAGTGCTCAACAATTAGGTCCAATTTGGAGGCCCTGGCAACTGGTGACACAAACATAAGGTTGAAATTGAACAGTGTTTCAATGTGAAACCGCCCTTTGGGGTTTACAAGGAACTCAGACAGATGAAATCCATGTCAGTTGGAGAATAGTGATGGATATCAGTGCATTTTTAGTGCCTTAGTATTGCTGCATGTGTTATAGCAACTGTTCAAACAAGAACAGATGAAATTTTCAATTCTTGTGTGAGAAGAATAAGCTAGAAACAAAATCTTCGACGTGTCCAATGTATGTACCAGGTTTCCTAATCGGAACGTGTTTGACAACATGTACAAAGTGACATCGATTTTGCAGCGTTGCCGGTCCCCATTAAGTATCCAATCGCACTCACCGAACACTCACGTGATCTACTTAATTGTTCCCAACTTGCCATTTGTCTTTCTCCTCGCTCGGTCCCATACGCTCAAAGATGTGATTTCCGTGAAGGATTGACTGGGATCATCTTTGTCAGCGCATCCAACGTCACGATTCGTCTGCTATCCAGGTCTGATCGGGCCGACTGGGATTCGATTCTGGCGAAGAACAGTAGCATTCCAAGTGCGGATAGACAGGCCCTTCAACACCTACCTCGCGACAACCTTCTTGTGCACTTCGAGCTCCATTGGGATCTTCGATCCAGGCATTGTCCCAATGATATCTCGGACAATGTATTCCGCTCTTACAATCCCGCTCTGAGTGGAGATATGAGTCGAGGACACAGAACAAAATATCGAAACCACGCACTCGGCACCCATCCTCCTCTTCCTCCTCGTGTGCAGACAACCACTCAACATGCGGGCCTCCGTTGCTCCCGCGCCCCGACATCGCTGCGATCATGTGACCAAAGCCGTGAAAGTCGACCGGCTTGCCGTTCACGGTCGCTTTGAGGGATCGCGAGAAGGTCTGATCGAGCGCAGCGAGCGTCAGCTCGTGCGTCGGTGCGGTAAAAGTGGAGCCAATGTGTGTGCGAGACCACTCGCAGAGTGAGGGGAGGGTCTTTGATGTGTTTTGCATTTCCGGTGAGCCGCCTATTCACCCTTCGAATTACGCTTGCTTTTATAGCTCGATGTAGGTCCTTCTCTCATCCAACGGATAAAATTCGCTTAATTTTCCCCGCATGTCTCCGCATGTGTACTGGATTCCCTACTTGGAGCAGCTGTGCATGGCGCCCGGTTCGCGGACGATATCTGTTACATACGCATCCAGAGTAAGGAAGTGAGAGAATATGATGCGAAGAAGCGAGATGACGGCACCCATTCTGCTGCGGATTTTGAAATTTGGTAGCTACATCTTTCCATGACAGTTTCTTCATGATCGCAATTAGTTTTCCGAGCTTGATGTGTGGAATTGATGCACCGAATACACAAGGTATCCCTACGTAACAGTGGAGGAAAAGACTGTTCCCTTCTACAGAGTACCAAACGGATTGAAAATAAATGTTTGAATCACTTCCAAAAACTCAACTGCTCTCGACGAATGGTTCCGTCGGTCAGTTCTTGCCTCCGAACGCAGAGTAGCAAGGAAATTGTGACGGCAGTAACCTAGACGGTATCAGTCGGACTGTCAATCGAGACGTCCGCATGGCCGCCGTTTTTTTCTGTAAATCTCAGGCCAGTTCTTTTGGATGCAATTTTGTTGCCCGTACGTTCGTTTACAAGAATCAACTCTTTCATGAGACCAAGACTCCCTGCTAATTTTTTGGAATAGCGCCTGAGAACTGACTGGTTTGATAAAATTGACTACGAAAGGTATTCGGACAGTCACGGTCTTGTTTGATGATATGCAAACATGATTAAAACCAGTAATCGCCATCCAATAGCCTCATCCTCTCGAATTGCATCGAAGTTGAGCACACATTCTGTTTCGAGACATTCTGTTCACGCGGAATTGGTCCCGAAACAAGTCCTCAGAGCCAACATAACTGAGCTATCACCGCATCGAACCTCTCCACTTCCGAGATCTTGTCATTCAGCACTCTGCCATGGCCGTTCTTCCACGTCTGGTATTCCTTTCCTTACACCGCTCACTTCTCGATCTGGAAGAAAGCCCATCACATGCCTTGTTGGCCGTTCCGTCGTCCTACCCCTTGGAGAAGACAAAAAGGCGAGGCTCTACGCCTCCCAATTCAAGAGGAAGGAATGATCAATCATAGGATTCGTATCCACATCAAGAACAGGTAATCTGAGACAGTTGTCAGCTGAACGTCTATTGCAAACGACACGAGATCAAAGTGCATTTTCATTGTCCGACGATCCCCTGCACGAGTCGCGACCTCGTCGGTTTTGGCTGTGCTGCAATGGAAGCTTCTGAAATCCGTTTCAGGTGCAGGCAGCTCGATATGATCCCAAGCGCTTTGCGTCCGCCTTGCGGAGATTTGGTCCAGTGCAGGTTCCTAGATAGCGTTTCATCAGCTCATGTGCGATGCGGTCCTGAGTATCCTTTGAACACGTTCAATTAGGAAACCAGTCACCGGTAACCACATTCCCCGGAGCAGCCACAAGAGCTTCATTGATTTCCAAGTGGCAAATCGGATGCGGACAGCCCAGTCTTTTCCATCGATTTCTTGTAGTACATAGTACAGCTCTTCACACGGAGGAGCAAAAAATGCCGTCAAATTAAATTTATTCGAAATATCCGTTTGAGACTGACCGCTTAATGGATTTAGTTGGCGTACGGCTCAAATATGTGATAGAGATACTGCACAAAATTTGGGAGCCTGTTCCTCTGTGGACAATCTAGAGAGCTCTAGTCCTGATATCACATAACACCATGGTGATTTATCTGCACCTGAACTTACAGCTTCCATCAAGGCAAATTAGCACCACTCAGACGACGCAACAGAGGCCGAAAGAACCCGAGTCTTATCACTCGACGATATTTTTTCCAGTGTGTGCCCGTGTTCTCCCGTCCCGTGCATATACATAGAGGCGACCTATCCTCTCCGCAAGCCTGCCATGCGCTAGGGGCACCCGGACATTTCGGTCCGCTGCATACACACAGACAGCTAAGGACAGCTACTTGCGATATGGATCTACGGAGATCTACGGTCAGTCATCCACAGCTGAGGATTTCGATCGGCTACTGCCAGTTGGTCGCATGATCATAGGCGGGGAGGATCTCCGATCTCAATTTGGCGGCCGTTCATTGTGACCGATGTATGTACACGTTGAAAAATATTCTCGATCGCTACGAACCCAAGGCATCCAAGCGAGATAGCCGCTACCTCTCTTTGAGTTAATATCCTCGAGTGTAAAAAGGAGTTTGTTTTTTCTAATTAGTTAAAACTTGCTTATTCGCGTTTCGTAGACGAGCTGAGTTACCTTTCTCAGCCCGCAGTGATGAATCGAGATAATCTATAGTCAGCGGCCTAGAGCTCCGCATCCCGGACCTGACAGAAATGCATCGAGACTGTTCCCGTCCTTGTCTGTAACTATTCCCAAGCCCGGGGACAGTTACAATGACCCTAATGTAGAGAAACGGCGAGGTCGCGTAACGAGTTTTCCCGAGATTGACTTGATCAGGACTCCCCAACTGATGGTGACCGAAATGGAATCGAGTTGGAGCGTGGTTGCTTCCAACTTGGGCAACACCGATTCGCCGTCACCTTCTCCGACTTCGCCAGTGTCGGCCTCTGAGACATTTTTACCCGAAGCAGGTGGGCTTTGACCAGAAAATTGATCGAAGAACCAGCCCAAGACTCTAAGCCAACACAACGGAAGATCGCACATGTCGAAGCCCGGCGAAGACGTCGTGAACAATGTCTTGGCCTCAAAATGGCCAATCCAAGGGTCTGCATTTGCAGGAAGCCGAGAACAGAGGACAGGACAGAACCCAACGTTCTCGTGATCCACGACGAGCACAGTGAGCACATGGGTTACCTGGGCCATCGGCTCTGAGCTGTTTGGAAGACACGAGGAAGAACGCTTCCTCATTTGAGTAGACAGAAACGACGCTACGGGACAACACACCCGTTCTCTGTTTTGCGGACCCAGACCCGTCGCGACCTCCTCGACTTCTCGTGGAGTTTTTTTAACGGTTTTTCTGCGCATGCTCATTGAGAGACATGGGCGATCAAGCGAGATGACGTTGTGCACATCCGTCAGAAATCGTGGCATGTTCTGGGGAGTAATCAAAAATAGGTCATCCTCCAAGGGAGTGTGACGGATGACCGAGGGACACATCGTGATCAAAAGGCTATATTTTCTTTTCTGATTTCTTATAGAGTGTATCAGAAGATCTAGAATTTGACTCTAAAAAGCTGCCAAAATAAAAAGCAGCGCCAAATTCTGAGATCATCTAGCCGCGAGGCAGGCAGGCACAAGGGTGTGAACTGGAGTATGATGGAACTGCAAATTATAGAGATGGAGCTGCAAATAAACCGAGGATTTGTAGAAGATGCCTGAGAACGTGGAATTCTAGAACCTGTAATATGCTCTAATCGCACTCATGTCCTATTTGTGAGTCGAAACGTGTGGATCATTGGAGATTTGTCATTGCACAAACGTGATCAGGCATTCCAAAAACACGCTTCCACATTGCTTCCACATGCTCATACCATCGATATCTGGGTCCGCTAATGAAAGAAAGCTTTATCCACACCTGACTCTGCATGACAGCATCTGAATCAGGAGCGCATCCAGTGCGGCATTAGAGCGTATCCAGAAAGCAGAGTCTGTTTGGGTGAATTCCCGAGTGACACACAGCGTCACAAGTGACCACATTCCGGATGCTTCCTTGAATTTTGATCTTAGCTTGCAAAAACTTGGTCGTAAGACCCAGATCCACCAGTGTTCTTACGTCTCCCAGCAGAGATGCGCTTAAGTGATACGCTAGGGACCTCAACTATCAAGCCTCCAAACCCTTTGACGATCTACGGATGTTCAGAGAACGCTCTGCTCTAATGCTCGCATTTTCGCCACTTTCGCGACCTTTTTTCGTCCTATCGATGGCTATCGTGCGTGACTTCAGGCTCTCCGCTTGGTCTCCCACATCTACAGGGAGCAGGGGCGTGCATACTCAGGTCTCACGGAACGTCTACTGATTAGTCTTCTTACTCGTGTCAACGGTTCGAGCTGTTCAATGCCTGTGCTTCATCGTCATCCAAAACATACACCATTGCATGGTCATCAAATTTGAACGACCCACAGCTCTCGTTGGACTCCTCCTACACCGCTTCCTTGATCTAGATACTTGCTCTTCCCGATTGGCGGTCGGTTGTCTTCTGCACGTGTCGAGTAGCGCAGTCGAACGCTCGTCGCTGCTAGATGAATTCGAGAGCAGCTCCTGGGTCTTGTGTGTTCTAGGCTATCTCCTCTCAGGGCTAAATCCCAGTGCGCGTCAACGTTCCATTGGCTTGTGTTTACCGTGCCCAAAGTTGATGAACCCATTCGCCAATCTTTGCGACATCAGACCGCACGTAGCAGCAAAATCATAGTCAAATTTCAAGAGGTCGTCTTCACCAAAACTCTCCGCCTTTGGCGAATCCAGTCGATCTTGACGGACAATCACCCTGCGTCATCTTCCAGATCCACATCAGTTCGACAATTACAGTTCTTCGCACGACAATTCCAAGTCAAGAATCCCAACGATTACACTTCACTTCCCCTCCTCAGATCGTCCTCCGCAGCGACCAGCCAACAAAAGCTAGGAGATGTTAACAATATCTTCAACTGTCAGTCGCGCCCTCCAGTTCGCATTGCTAAGGAAGACGAGAGGAGCACCATTGACCCAACGCGACAGCCTCGTGGCAATGAAGAGGTGTGCAAGAAACAGAGGGACGCAAACCCATCTCGTGACTTAGCAGTGACCAGACGGAAGCAGATACTCTGTTCCGCGCACATTCCGGCAGATATCATGCATCCAGCGTATCATCGTTCTCGATCTCCGTCTGCTGCACGAATGTGCGGTATGGCATGCGCTCGACCAAACCGTCCGAAAAGCCGCGGTAGCGCTGTATCACCGCGTTTCGCGCCTCGGCGCTACTACCCATTGTAGGCGACAGCGGCTGGGGAAGCACCGGATGCGCGGGGAACGCCGGCTCCCGGCCTCGTCGCAGATCGTGCTCGTAATCGTAATCGGACGCGGGCGGCGGCGCCGACGCCGCCCGGAGCGATCCGAGAGAGCTCGACGGTCGTAGTCGCGCACCGCTGGACACCGCGCCATGGCTGGATAGGGGGTTGAGCGCTGGCCGTGTTGCTGTCACGTCCGAGAAGCGGCGGATGGAGCGGGGAGTCGCAGGATGGTCAAGGGTGGACACAAGCGCGGGTGTTGTCGCTGTCGCTGCTGTTTGCGGATCCAAACCTCCCGGGACGAGGACGAAGGGCGAGGAGGGTAATGAGGAGGCTGCGCGAGGGCTGGATGCAAGAGCCATAGACTGGGGACGACGATACTGAGTGCGACGGCTTCTCCGCAGCGTCGAGGGCGTGCTCTCCGCATCTGGGGGCGCCACCCGCTGCTTGCTGCTGTTCGTCGGGCGGAACAGCACGCGCGGCAAGGGGAACGTGTGCGGCAGAGCCACCGTATGCAAGTCCCTGTCGGCATCTTCATCCGCAGGTTCAGTGAACGCACTGGCGAACTCTGCAAAGCTTGGCGGCGGAAGAGGCGCCACGATGGGTGCGCCGTTGTCGGCGGATGGATTGAAAATGCGCGAGCTCGATGCTGCGAGCTCGAGCCAGTCTTGGAAGTCGCTGTCATCACTGCTCGGGGGAGATTTCGCTCGTTTGCGGAACAGATTCTTGGCGGCCTCCGAGACCGAGCGAGGCATAGGTGGCTTGGAACGTTGTTTCGTTGGTGTCTGCAAGTATCCATCATCGCTCTCGTAGCCTGCCGAATGCGACCTCTTGAAGAGGGATCCTTTGCCATTGGCGGAGAAGAACCGTCGGGAGAACGAGGTGGGGCGACTGGTCTTGCGTCCCCTCGGCACCCCCTCCTTCGCTGGCACCGGCTCTTTTGCTGCACCATCATCTTCGAACCTGACCGCGGAGGGTTCTGAGTCGCGATCCGGCAGCTCTTCCTCAGGATCGGCGAAGAACCAGTCCGCGACGCGACTGTTCGCGTCGAGCACGCCAAGCTCGAGGAACACGTCGTAAACCGAAGCCCGCAGCGAGTCCGAGTCCTGGCTTGTCGTGTCGGAGGACATGAGGGAGGACGGAGAAAAGGCGCGGAATCAGCATGGGAACAGCGCGGCATGCCTGCAATCACGACATGAGGTCATTCCCTGGCCGTCGTTTCCTTGGCAATGACGAGGAAAGGCACCGACATCTACCATCGCCGCATGTCCATTACTTGCCTGATGAAGCTCCCCGAGGCTGCATATGGAGCGCTCAGATGTGATGAGGAAGGCCCTTGCAGTGACAAGTGTACGACAATTGTCCCCGATCGACTCCATGACTCTGTGATGAGATCTACATGCTTCACAGGAACTCCAACACACCGAGAGAAAGGATATGTGAGACTTCAAAATCACTCCGCTACTGAATCTCCGCGAGGGCGCTATCCAGAGTTGTACTTGAGGAAGAACGCAAATCGACACGTGCGACTTTGCACACACTCGTCATATCGTAATCATGTGATCGTGTTTGTTGTCTTTCCATTCCAACTGCCCATGTCAAAGTTCGTTTCCATCAGTTTGAGATCTCATCCTCTTGCACACCTAGTCGGCTAGAATGGTGAAATCGAGAAGCCTGAGAGTGAGACACTTTTGAAAGGCGAGATTTGGAGGCCAAAGCCGCACGAATCCGCATCACATAAAATCGGTCGTGGGTCGTGAAACAGCTTCACTCACAATGTCTGTTCTTTCCTGCTAATATCGCTTGCCTTTCGTCTTCGAACATGTCTAGAACACATTTCCCATTCTCAAACTTGACTAGCTAAGCTGTACGCGCTAGTCGTCTGCAGCTCCTCAAGAGCTGGGAAGTCGAATCTCGCAGCGTCATTTACCGTGCGTGCGACCAGACTCTGCAAACCCTCTTAGCGCGACGCGTCCGTTAACAAATTTTCAGGCTCAGCTTCCCCCTCCGCGGATCCGGCGTTGCTGAAGACCAAATGCCCCCTCTGAGGGGGCACGAACCGCGCTGTCGTCTCGGACTCACACGCGGAACGAGCCTTCTGCCCGCGCGAGGTAACACCAGAATTCCTGGCCGCGCTCCGGTGTGTCGGCCGGGCCCTGTGGCAGATCTTCGACCGTACCGTGCTTTCTCCGACTGTGCAAGCCTCCTCTGCCAAAATCCGCATCCGCTGAATCTTGGTACTCCGCCCTGTCGACTCTGCTTCTTCGAGGGATCATGATGCTTGCCCAACCCGAGTTCAGATGAAGATGAGCTGCTTCGCCTCATATCCCTATTTGCGCTCGTCTGACTTGGGACGAATCTGAGGAACTGGCCCCATCAATGAAGATCCGACCAACTGACTCTTGTCTTGAACATTGTGATGAGCACAATCCACTAGCTGCTGAGGATGTCCCCCCGATCCACTACCGCCAATGGGCTCTACGATACCGTTTGTATGACTGTGAGTTCGGAACGAAGGCTGAACCGACTGCGAGGTTCGCATCTATCCAGCGGCATGCATTTGGCATTACATTTTCTGTCTCTACTTATCTCACTACGGCGAAGCTCTGAATCCCATCACGTACGACATGCTCTGGAAAGCGGCCTAGAGATAAAGCGGGTCAGGGTCTGCAGAGACAACATGCGAGCACGGCTCTGCTCACCAGCGGCGAGTACTGTGGGATCATGTGTCCGCTCAGCTCGACTTCAATGTACGTGAGCCCGCGCTCGGTGTGTGCTGTCCCGAGCGGGCCGACGCTGTCGATCAAGAGGCTGTCGTTGGCGATCGGAGTCTGGAACCCTTGGAGCCCGTTCCAAGTCATGCTGGGCACAGTCGTCAGTGACACAAGTCAATCAGTTCTCAATGATGGGGGGGCTCACTTCTGAATGACAATCCGTGCGCTGTCCTCCTTGTCAGTATGTTGTACCGCATGACACGCGATGGACAGCCACTCACCCCTCCGCAATGAGAATAAAGTCCGCGAGACCATGTGCAATCACCGTCCGCTGGCTCTTCTCGATCACGTTCGGAAGCACCGACACATACGAATCCTCGCTGCGATCGCCCCGCGGGAAGACGTCGACGTTGCTGCACTCGGCCCAGGACACGTTGGTGGGCGCGTGGATCGCCTTCTTCACGTCCGTGCGGTCGAAGTACAGCGGAGCCAGCTGCACATCGGGGAACGAGCCCGGGAAGCCGAGTACGTCCCACAGGATGGGGAACGTGTCGAAGATGCGGTAGATGTTGAACGCCGGGTTCTTCACCAGTGCTTGGTTGAAGACCGTGTCCCACAGGTCGCAGTTTGCCGCTTTCGCGCGCGCCGGGAGAGGGAGGATCCCCTTCGGCGGGTAGTTCAGATGTGTGGAGACGTAGTCCGCATAGTTGCACTGCTTGTTGGTCGCATCGAGCTCATCCATGAACTCTTGGCTGCGAAACGTTCACTCCGATGAACGGCGACAGGCTGACGCATACACCCACTTGAACGCAAACACATTCTGGTACTTCTTCACAAAGTCGACCACAGGAATCTGGGCTTGCACGACGTCCGGGCCGATGACAGCTGATGCAGGGTCAGTGATCTGAGTACAGCCACCACGGAGGACGAACGGTCCGCAATCCAGATGCCTTGCAGGCTCAGGTTGAGTGCGGTCGGGTGCTCGTAGATGTAGTTTGCAATGTCTGATGTATTCAATCAGCCACGAAGAACAATCACTGTTCACAAAACTTGCATGGAACGTAGAGACCAGCATACTGTGGGGAGTCGTCATGATCTGCTCTGAAGCGTCGAACAACAGTACTCACGCTTTCACCGCTGACGTAGAACTTCTTGCCATTGAGTTCTTTGAAGATATCCAGGAACTGCTGCATGAAACCGACGAGCTGGGCGGCCAGATCGTTTTCGTTCTGTGCTTGCGTTGAGCGTGGCATCTCGGGTCTACAAGGCGGGGAAACGGACAGTGATGTTCGGCGTTCCTTGAGAGAAGCCTGTGCCGACGGGCTGCTCGATCCAGATCATGCTGGAGAGGTTCGTCCAGCTGTTCACATTCTGTATCGGCTTGGCTGTCCCGGGCTGCCACGAGAAGGGCTGTAGAAGCCAAGTAAGCTGCAGCCTTCTCATGATCGCCGAAGCCAACGTACCCCGTTCTCCTGCAGGAGACCCTCCAAACTACTGCATCCAGGACCGCCGTTCGTCCAGAAGATCAGATCGTCAAGACTGCCCTCCGGGCCAGGCGGGAAGAACCAGAAGAAGAGCTGCGCGGAAGAAACCGATTAGATCGTCGCGGGAGGCAGCAGTTGGTGGGTGCTTTGCGGACCTTGCGTGTCTCCTTGGGATCGCTGCTAATGGGAATCAAGCCGGCCCAGCTAGGCCCAATGTCAAAGTCGACCTCAGGAATGTTCTTTCCGTCGACGTAGAACGCTGTTCCAGAAAACGATCTACATCATTCACTCGCTCCACATGCGACGATAACGCACCCGACGCCCGGGGATCGGTAAACGTGATGTTCTTGACACCGGCGGTGGCAGCCAGTGCAGTGGGCCGCGTGAAACGCTCTGCTGACGCTGCCTGGAGCTGCTGCATGTACGCTTTTGACGGGAACGAGTCTCGGGCGCTGGCGTTGCCCACGAGCGCGGCGGCGCTCAAGAGAGCGGAGAGTCCCAGTGCGAGAAACATGTCGTCTCCTGGTGGGCGAAGGAACGAAGGGTCCTACTTATAGCCGTAGTATTTATGCTATCGGAGCAGAGGGATCGTCACCATGTGGCACAAAGGCTGGCGATGCGTCGAGAGACACCAGCAACAGGTAGCGAATTCGCATGGATGGGCTCTTCGAAACGGTGTCCCGAGCTTCGATCGCATGCTGCGAGTCACTACCAACAACTCTAACCCGGAAGCCGGGACGTCATCGGCCAGTTGAACCCGCCCAGATATTATATCGACGGTAAAGACGGCAGAACACATTGTCGAACGAAATATTCATGGAACCGGTTGTCCGGCGTTAACTCGGGGTGGAACGTCGTGAGCAGGTGCTGGCCCTGGCGCAGTGCTACGATCGTGCGTGGGTCGTGTGCGTCAGCGACCAGATCAGGATCCGGAAGCAGATGGGTAGGAAGACGGGCGATAACGGAAATGTCTGCTTCGGCAGCAACAGACAGAATGACCTAGAAAGGCAGATTGCCGGTCAAGAAGTGATTTGGAGCAGGAAGCTGGGAGCCCCACCGGCGCTCGAATAAAGATCCCCGTAAAAGGACTGGGTTCGCGGCTGGCATCTCCCGCCGACATCCCTTCGATCTGCAAAGCCGCCTCAAACGACTCGCCCTGGGTCCCCCATCCGTTCCTCGCAATGTCAACCGATGCCCCACCGAACAGCTCTTGACCCTCCTTCTTCGCGCCAGTGACCGACCGAGAGAGTAAGATGGCGCCTGCACATGTGCCCCACACTGGCTTTGTGCGGATAAACTCCTTCAA
Source organism: Mycena citricolor (assembly GCA_963692855.1). Classification (NCBI taxonomy): domain Eukaryota; kingdom Fungi; phylum Basidiomycota; class Agaricomycetes; order Agaricales; family Mycenaceae; genus Mycena; species Mycena citricolor. Next base: position 3,238,446 of record CAVNYO010000405.1, read on the forward strand.
CGGCTCTATCAGACCTGCGAGTCTAGCCAACAGCGCTATAGTCGTGGATTCTGTGCACACGCAGGCTGATTAAGCGGACGGGAAGATAGATGAGACACGTCATGTACACACCACCCCCAGGAATGATCAGAGCGTCGCAGCGTGCGAGGTCATCCGCGGTTTTGACGAGAAGGGTCGAGAGCTGGCGTTTGGCACTCCGGACGCTTTTGATGCGCGTTTGATGTTCGGCGAAAGCGCCTTGCAAAGCTGTTTGCTAGAGTCGGGACATGTGCTCGGGTGCATGTTGACAAGGCTTGCCTAGGATACCGATCGTGGCCATGAGCGTCGAGTTCGAGAAGGAGATGTGGTCGAACCATTTGCACGATCAATCGACACGCCGCCGCGGCCAACTTGACTTCCTCCACATCGATAATCTCATCGAAGTTTCACGGTCTGAGTGAGTGCGAGTTCGAATGTCGCGTCCAATCCGCCGGCCAGGCAACCTGGTGTCTGCTTCGGTCTCTTCAGCCGTCCTTCGTACCAAGCGTACCCCCGAGGGCTGTCTTTGGGGTCACTCTCTCGACGACTTTTTCATCGCGAAGTCGGATCAATCGGAAGGATACTCCTGGAGCGACGTGTGGAACACGAGCCTTTTTGAGGAGTTGAGCGTTTCAGAAAGGTCGGACGACGCTCACTGTATGAAGATTTGTGCTCCGTGGCCCATGGCGGATGCAGAGCGCAGTAGGATCTTGAATGAGGAAGGTCACACACTCCACTTCTCACACCCGGTTCTTTCTCATAAACCTACAGTCTAGGCAGCTATTTCGACACCGCCAGGTTCCCCAAACTCGAAGAACGCATCTCTCATTCACATCTCCCAAATCTACTGCATGTGCACGATCCAGATGCGCGGGTCGGACAGAATCAAGGGGTCCTGGTCTATAAACGTCTTCTGCCGGAAGTCGGGAAAGAGCAAAACCCCGGGCATCTCTATCTCACTCGCAGCTCACGCGTCGGATGCGGTCACCACTCGAACGTGTATCACGCCGTCTTTCAATTCGATTCCACCGCCGCACGGGTAGTTGCGAAAGTCTCCGTCGCTAGGACTGAGGCACGCGGGTTTCTGGATCATGAAGCATGCCTCTACGCGTCGCCCGCTTCGTTTCCAGAGTTCTTGAGCGATGCGTATTCTGGATACGCTCTCGTGCCGGGTATCAAGTACCCCGTGCCCGTCGGTGCCGTCGTACCCAAGTTCTACGGATTCTACGTCCCAGAAACGGGATATTCGGTTGACGATGCCACTCAGCCTAGCCCGATCATGTTGCTGGAGGATTGCGGGACGCCGATTGAGCCTCAGAGTCTTTCACACGACGAAAAGTGCGTACATCGGCGCATAGTATCTCAAATCTAATCTGCGACCTCAGAGCGGAATGTTTCTCGCTGTTTCTCAGGCTACATATGTCTGGTATCCTCCAGCGCTCTCCATTCAGGAAGAACATTCTCGTGCAACCGGGCCCGCTGACGCTCCCTCCCGCGGAACGATCGCTGACGACGCCCAGTTTCCGGGTCATTGATTTCGGGAGAGCCCTGGACCGGTCACAAGCACGCCACCAGCGAGACTGGCTGGATGAGAGGGACCAGGAGGTCCGCGATGTACAGAAGGTGCTGAAGATTGAGAGGCATTCCATGGCCTGATTTCCCCTGTCCTGCTCTCTTAGGATGGGGGTTGCGAGCATGGCAATCGTAATACAACTAAGACAGCTTGCAAATTTTACATTCACTTGAGAACCAGTCACTTCGGTCTAAACCCAATTGAAATTCCCTCTAGTTCTACGAATCCCCCCAGCTTTGAACCCATGAACACTCGAAATCTATGACACTGCGCGCTGCGACCTGGCTCTAATGGCCTTCCCATAGCGATAAAACAAGATTGGTATGGGTATCTTCCCAAGTTATGAGCGAAAGAAGGAGAAAGAGCAGACGAGTTCACTCACCATGGCAAGCGCGAGGAAAGCAAGCAGCGATGCAGCCCATCCGTTCCCCAGACCGTGATACATCTGCACGATGAACAGCGGCATCGCAGCTCCGGCCCCGGATCGGATGACGGTTTTGGCCGCGAGCGCCGATGCGACGTAGCCCGGGAACGCGTCGATGAGGTATGCGTTGGCGGAGAAGTAGATCACAACCACTGGAATCGAGTCAGCTTGGATCGAGCAGAGGTGTCAGGAAGCAACGCACTTCCAAATCCGAATGGGATGCCGGCGCTTGCAGGTCCTACCCAGTTTCCACCTCCAGGTTGGACAAATGGTGGGCTGGTCCACCCGAAAATGAACAGTGCTATCAATAACGTCAACATGTGCGAGGTCAAGCAAAGAAACACACATACAGATCGAGACAAATGGTCCAGCGATCATCATGCCCACCAGCCGATCCTCAGGATCTGCTCGCCCGCCCTTCGCTGCAGCGCGCTTCAAGTAGTCTTTCTCCAGGCGGACCGTCATCAGAAGCGCCAGCCCCAATCCAATCAACACAGAACAGAAGGTCAGCCCGACTTGACCGTCCGTGAAGTGATAGCCCTCGCCGAAGACGACAGGGAAGCTGAAGAAGAATCCGTACAAGAGTCCATATACCAGGGCGATGAAGAGCGACATCAGCAGCAGGATAGGTTCGGTCATGATCATTTCTGGGGATATATCAGCACGAGTGCCTGGGAAGCAAGTCACTACCCACGAAACGGTCGGATAAGAGTATCGGTCATCATGTCGGCAAAGGACTGTCCATTGAGTTCCTGCTCAGTCATAATATCCGTATTCCCAGTTTCAGCACGAAGGCGAGCAGCTCGTCGGCGGAGCAGAGTCGGCGCAAACGTCTCTGGGAGCGATGTGCACAACAAAAGTCTGTCCCAGTTCATGAGCAAAGCTTGGCCTTTCGGGAGGGAGGGATACTCACACGGCGCCGGCAAAGATCATGTTCACCCATATAATCCACCGCCAGCCCAAGCTCTGACCTACGAATCCACCGACAATGGGTCCAAGCACGGGCCCGCCATACGGCGCAGCAGCGAATAAGGCGACAGCGATTCCGCGCTCGTTGTTGTCCCATATGTCAGAAATAGTGCCTCCGGCCAAGGTCAAGGGCGCCGATGCAAAGAGCCCGCAAAAGAAACGACAGATTAATAGTGTCTCGATGTTGGGTGCCACTGCACACGGGATGTTGAAGATCACATAGAAGAGGGAGGGAATGATCATGAGCGGTCTCCGCCCATAGATCTCGCTCAAAGGTGACCAGGCGAGTGGTCCGATGCTGGCACGCGATCAGCGGCTTCCTTATACCTCAGAAATAGAGTCGCAGCTCACCCAAATCCGACCACCATTAGCGATACGGACAGCGCGACGACAACCTCACCGACCCGGAACTCGGCCTGGATGTCCTTGAAGTCGCCTGTGATGACGGCGCTGCCGAAAGTGACGGAGATCACCGCGCAAGTGACGACAAAGGTTATATCTGCGAGAGATGAGCGGTGGGGTCAATGAGACGGGCTCTGAAACTTACACCATCGGCGGGCATTCGACCAATTCCTCGGATCCTCGAGGTCATTCTCCTCCCACGTCACAAAATGGATTTTCTCGAGCCTCGATGCGCGTTCGGGGTCGACCTTCTGAGTCAACACGTCCTTGGCGTCCATGAATCCGGTCTCGGTAGCTCCGCGATACTCCATAGCTGGGATATGCGAGGGAAAACTGAGATCTGGCGCATTTGGATCGTGTCCATGGGTGGCAGTGAGTGCAGGCTCGACGGGTTGCAATGTAATGGTCGAGGCGGGGGACAAAGGGACGGAGGAAGAACCCGCAGGCATGGCGAGAGACGTTGCGCGTGAGGCGAGTAAAATTTCATGGTGCCGGGCCTTAAATAGGGTCGATGCCCTAGATTGCGAGCTGGCCCGAGGCGGGACATCCTAAGTAAGAGCCAGCCGTGTCGCGGCGCGAAATGAGTGTGTTGCAAGAAGGATGAAGCGTCTCATTCTTGGCAGGTTGACAGAACGATCAACCTGCCGGAGTTATCCGCGTCACGTCACCGCGTGGCATTGATCGCTATTGATCGAGAACAGCTCTTTCGGAGCAGGTCGGGTAGCTGGCCCAATATGGAAAGTTCCGTCCACAGCCATATCGGGAATAAACGGGTGAGCCGGATGGATTTGCATCTCTGCAGTGGAATGTGCTCAAGTTCAAGATTAGCTGACAAGTCGCACAACCGGCAATGTACGCATGAATTTTCCCGGATCGTGACGAAAGATCGGCTGATGAGGGATGCGGCCGGCCATCGAGGGGTGTTCAAGAGCGCGACATGGCTCAAACCTTACGCACCGGAAAGCGCGATACTACAGCGGCACTCCCCATTGTACCGGTACTCCGAATCCACCACTGTGATGGTAAAGAAGGCGATTATCCAGTGGCACATAATCCCTAAAACCACTTCCTCCAACATCTGCGCCTACTCGCAATACCTGAGAACGAGAGTGAGAAAGTAGAGTTACGAGATGATGAATTGACCTACCTGCGCTCTCCGAAGTCGCCCAGGCCGGGAATGATGTATGCCTTTTCATTCAATCCCTGATCTATCCACCCGGTGATCTAAGCGTGTATGAAATCTCCGGGTCAGCGAAGCATAGATAAGATAAGGACAAATGACTGACGATCTTGACTAGAGGATACTTGGTGCAGAAATTATTGATTCCCTCGGGCGCGGCAACCTATTGCTGGCCAGTCAACATCAAAAGCAGATCAGTGTTGCGGGCTACGAACGAGATTGATGAAGATGATGCGGTCCTCGGGAACGCCGTGATCCATGAGCACCTCAACGGCCTTCATCGCAGAGCCTCCGGTAGCTTGTGGGCTTCAGACACATGTCCCGTATGGAGATACTGTGCACAAACCAAGCATTGGATCAAGAAGCAGCACATAGCGGGAGGCGATGTCTTGTGGGAACTGGGAGAGAGAGAATGTGAGCGAGGATATGTGATGTGTGTGCCAACCAGACTCCGCACCTTGGAATAGAACAGCTTCGGCAGCGCTGTCTCCTCGTCCTAAAGATATCATCATCGGTGTATATCCTCCCATGCACTGGTCGGGCTCACTCGTTGGATGAGGATCTTACCGATGCGAACGCTCCGGCAGACCTCGCGCAGACCCGCCTCCATCGCCTACAGTGCATTGAGCGTTCGGTGCAGCCGTGCAGACGGCAAGCTCGCACCTCACCCGCCCGCAGGATGGAAACACCGCAGATCTTTCCCTCGAACCCGACGCCCTCATACGTGGCCCCCTGCACACGATCAGTCGGGCAATCGATTCGCCGCCCGCGGCCGACTTACAGTTGGTGTCTCGACGACCTTCTTCACGACAGGCAAGTGATTCAGCCCCTCCTCCACCAGCAACCGAATAATCCGATCGGAGTAGAACAAAAAGTCTCCTCGTGCGGTATCTTTGGATCGGATGATCGTATACAGAGCCTCGAGCTGGGCGGTCTGCGGCAGCGTGAACACGGAGGGTGGGAGATTGTGATTCGAGGACTTGGTCAGAGCGGGCTGGGGCGGCGCTACAGGCGCGGCGGGAGTGCTATCGGCCATAGTCGCTGTAGGGGCTGCCTGGTGGTCGTGCGCCTAAAATGCGCTTCTTCACGTGCTACTAGCACGCTGCATCTCCATTTGGTAAGTTATGCCCAAAGGGTAGGATCGCCAGGGATTACTGATTAGAATGTGCCGATCCAGAGTAGAAAGTCCACACCGGGGATCCGACGGGGCCTCGACACGTCCAAAATGTCGGAAATCAATACCCAGCCGGTAGCGTTCCGAGCCTTAGGACGGAAGTTGGGATTCCGAGATGTGATATGTGATGCTATCAATGATGCAGATGAGGCATCACTGCCAGTTACGACTTTTCTGCAGGTCTTGTGGAGACAGAATATGGTACTATGTCCGGCACGGTCGGTCACTCGCCGTCTGTGAAAATTCTCTGAAAATTCTGGACGTTACATTGTCTCCCTCGACTTGCTTATGACGTCAATGAGCCTTGGGCGGATTACCAGCGCTACCCCGATGAAGACCAGTCACCAGTGGAGAGGTTGATCTACCCACGGCATCTGATTTCGACGGACCTTACAACATGGGTCTGTGATTCTTCGGTCGGTACTCTACAGGACCGAGATCTCCGAGCTGTGGCCGAGTCCTGAAATCAGTACAAATAGATGGGGCTTCTCAACTTCGGCGGGTAAAGTGAAGTCATGGCACTCCCACCAGGTCTCGCGTACCTCTCTCGCACTCTTCCCGTGCTGCTGCTGCCCTCTGCTACCGTCTTCGTCCTCTTGCAGAGGTTCTACACGCTTCAATGGTGGATCCCATACGTCGCCGCGGTGGTCGCCCAACCTGCTATGCTGACTCTGAATATCCTCCTTTCTCTCGCCTGGGAGCGCTGGGATGCTCGTCAGCTCGGATCTCAACGGATTCCGACAGTGCCAGATGTGCCAGGGGGTTTCCGCAGCCTGAAGACACTCGGCGAGTTTGCCCACTTTGGATATCCGGCTGAGGCCATTCGTCGGTGGATGGAACAGCTCGACAGCCACACCATCCTCTGCCGCCTGTTATTTGAGAACCGGGTCAGAGTTGCGTAGTCTGTGTTTGTCCTGTCGCTCACTCGGCTTAATGCGTAGATTTTCACGACCGAGCCGAACTACGTCAAGGTAGATCATGCTCTTCAATGATGACGTCTTGGTTTCTGAACTGGTCAGGCTATCTTGGCCACAGACTTCAACAATTACTGGAAGGGTTAGCATCAAAAAGTGATCGAGAGATGCTTCCACATGCTCACTTGAGTCGCTGATACCAGGTCCGGTCGAGGGCCATCGGGGTGCAGCCTTGCTCGGGTCCGGTGTCTTCAACACAGATGGTGTGTACCCGTTAGATCGACTCCTTTGTGGTGAATTAACGGCGGGTGTTTCCTAGATGAAATGTGGAAGTACGTTGTCAGCGCAAGGTTGTGTGGCGTAGGCTAACTCGATCAGATTTCACCGTGGGATGACGCGGCCCTTCTTTTCTCGAGGTATGCGCAAGCCCACCTTTTGCGACGGGTCTTGAATTGCAGCCAGACCGGATCAGTGATTTCGACACATTCGACAAACATGCAAAGGAAGCCCTCGACCAGACTGTAGCGCGCCTCAGCGAAGGTTTCCCCGTGGATTTCCAGGTTTGAACTTCACATGCTGATTAGCCAACGCACCGACCTCTGTCACAGGACGTGGTATCTCGCTTCACCCTGGACTCGGCGACAAAGTTCCTTTTCGGGCATTCTGTGGACTCTCTCTCGGCTGGCTTGCCATACCCGAACTATGCCTCTGAAAGGACAAGCGCCACGTTCCTGAACCATCCATCGAACAAATTTGTCGATGCCTTCATGGACGGGCAACAGTTCCACGTCGATCGGTCGCGCTTTGGAAGTAAATGGGAACTCAACGAATTCTGGGAGGACAAAGTTATGGCTCAACGAAAGGTGCAGTGTTCTGACTGTCGTAGATCTGTTCACGTGTTCACATATGCCTTCCGTAGATCATGGATCGCTTCATTGATCCCCTCATTGATGGCGCTCTGGCACAAGTCGCCAGTCGCAGCAAGCAAGAAGGAGATGTGGACAGCGAAAACCCCGAAAGTCTATTGGAATTCTTGGTCCAAAGCACTGAAGGCTCGTTGAAGCCTTCTATCCTCGATGCCCGCAATATTGAAGTTTGATTTTATTCAGATAAACAAGTCATCCGAGATGAGATATTGAACATGTTGGTTGCTGGCCGCGACACTGTGAGTCTTCCGTGCACTACGAGAACTGGGGTCTTGACAACACGACAATACGAAAGACTGCGGCGACATTGACATCGTCGCTTTACATGCTCGCTGAGCATCCTCGGATCTCAGATCGCCTCCGCAGCGAGATCTTGAACACCGTCGGGAACAATCGTCCGACTCACGAGGACATCAAGAAAATGCCTTATTTGAGAGCATTTCTCAACGGTCCGTTTCACCTCAGGTGTGAGTGTTTGAACGAATCTGACGATCACGCAGAAACTCTGCGAATGTACCCCCCGGTGTAAGTTTTTGCGCTGAGATCACTGTCGATCTGATGGAAACTAATTGTTGGTTTCTATAACAGTCCAGTTGATGGAAGGTACGTTTGTGCAGTCCAGTTGGATCTTATTGCCAATAATTTATGATGCCACACAGAACGTCGAAGAAGGCCACGACCTGGCCTGTCGCTTCTCCGGGCCTGCCTCTCTATGTTCCTGCAAACACAAAGTCAGTACCGAAGGACAACGTTTGATCTCAACTGAATTTATCTAATCGCAGGATCATCTACTCTGTTTTCCTCATGCACCGCAGGACCGATCTGTGGGGGCCCACTGGTAAGTACTTGATAATCACTCGCAAATCGGCGCAACACTAATGAAGAAATTCAGCCCTCGAATTCGATCCGGACCGCTTCATCGACGACCGATTGCACAAGTACCTAACTCCGAATCCGTACATCTTCCTTCCATTCAACGCTGGACCGCGAATTTGCCTCGGCCAGCAATTTGCTTATCAAGAGGCCTCATTCTTCCTCATCCGCCTGCTGCAGAGATTCTCAACGTTCCATTTGGCATCGGACGCCCAACCCGAGGGAACCTTGCCACCGAAAAGTTGGGAAACGTGCCCGTACAAGAAGCACGAGAAAGTCACGTTCGGAGGCAACTTGACGATGTATTTCAAGGTATTGTATATTTACTCTGAAATTGGTGGAATGGCTGCTGATTCTCATCTAGGGCGGGCTGTGGGCGACGATGGTTGATGCGTCGTGATTTGAGGACGGTGACCCCAGAATTGGAGAGAAATAGTTAATGCAGTTCCCGAACGGTAGAGTTCGAATTTACTGGATGTATAATCGCCAATCGACCGATTTGTGAGATAGAAAAGTCAACCAGAAGTATAACCATCATACCATATCCCCATCTGGTATCCATCAGCACCGCTCTCCACGTCGACAATACTTTCGGTCATCTCTTCTTCCCGTTCCTCTTTACCCTTTCATTTGCACAGTCCCTTTCCCTGACGGTCATGTCTGGCAACTTTCGTGCAAGACGGCCGGCCTCCCCACCATCGGGTGGCTCCCATTCCACATCACAACGGTTCCCACACGCGCGGCAGGACCACTTGGACGCAGATTCACGACGCGAGGCAGCGTCCCGGGGAGCTGCGCCTGGACGGTCGTCAAAGATCTACCCGCTCGGAGGGATGAACATCAGCTCTGGGGAGTGGAAGCTGCTGATCGCGTTGGTCATAGTCGCGCTCGTTGTCCGCCTGTTTCGTATTTCCCAGCCCACGAGTGTTGTGTGAGTCTTCCCATGTCTCAGGCTCTCTCCTTGCCTCATCATCCCTCGGACGGCCAGGTTCGACGAGGTGCACTTTGGCAAGTTCGCCAGTCGGTACATCAAAACGCAGTACTTCGTGGACGTGCACCCTCCGCTCGCGAAACTGTTGATTACCTTCGCGGCCTTCATTTTTGGGTACGACGGGCAATTCGATTTCAAGGACATTGGAAAGTGAGTCGCGCGTTTCCCTGTCGTTGTTTTGAATCTGAGCGCGCCGCAGACCGTACGACGATGTCCCCTACGTGGCCATGCGACTTGTACCCGGTCTACTGGGTGTGGCGACTATCCCCCTCTCATATCTTACTCTCCGCGGCCTTGACTGCCGTGCGACGACTGCACTCCTTGCCTCTCTTTTTGTTACATTTGAAAACGGTCTGGTCACACAGTCCCGTTACATCCTCCTCGACTCCCCCCTCATCTTCTTCACCGCCCTCACGACATTCTTCTGGGTCGGATTCTGCAACGAGGACAAGCACGAGCCGTTCACAGAATCGTGGTGGGGCTGGCTGCTCATGTCCGGCCTTTCGCTCGGCGCGGTGGTCAGCTCCAAATGGGTTGGCCTCTTCACGATAGCGACAATCGGCTTGAGCACCATCCAGCAACTCTGGATCCTTCTCGGAGATCTTCGCGTCTCGCCTCGTCTGTGGATGCGGCACTTTGTCGCGCGCGCAGTCTGTCTCATCATGGTCCCGATCTTCTTCTACATGGCGATGTTCCAAATCCACTTTATGATCCTAGGAAGCTCTGGCGAAGGAGACGGATTCATGAGCTCTGAATTCCAGCATACACTGGGTGGCCGGGGCATGTCAGACACATTCGCGGACGTTGCCATTGGGTCCCAGATCACTCTCCGTCACGTCAACACCCAAGGCGGCTATCTCCACTCGCATCTCCATAACTATCCTGTGGGCAGCAAACGTGAGTGATGCCGACTCCTCTGGTATCAGGGCTGACCATACTGCAGAACAACAAATCACTCTGTACCCCCATCGTGACACCAACAACGACTGGCGCATCGAGAATGGCACATGGGAGATCGGCAAGCCCGGAGAGCTGGTTTATATTCGTGATAAAATGCGCATCAAGCTGAAGCACATCGTCACCGAAAAACGGCTGCATTCGCACGACGTTCGTCCTCCCGTGTCCGAGGTCGACTTCCAGAACGAGGTCTCGGCCTACGGAATGGCGAACTTTGACGGAGATGCCAACGACGACTGGTGGGTCGAGATTGTCAAGGGCGACAAACGCGACAAAGAATCGTCTCAGCGCTTGAGGACGCTTCGCACCAAGTTCCGCCTGCGCCATGCCCTGACCGGCTGTTACCTATTCTCGCACAAGATCAAGTTGCCCGAATGGGGCTTTGAACAGCAGGAAGTCACTTGCAACAAGAATGCGGTCATGGCAAACTCACTCTGGTACATCGAGACCTCATCGCATCCTGAACGTAAGTCTTCGTTTGTCCGGTACGCAACCTGCTCATCGACCACGTTTAGTGCCTGCCGATGCCCCGAAAGTCAACTACAAGCTTCCTGGATTCTTTGCTAAATTCTGGGAGCTCCAGCAGGTCATGTGGACGACAAATGCCGGATTGACAGACAGACATTCGTTTGACTCGCGTCCGGAATCTTGGCCTCGTCTTCGCCGGGGAATCGTGAGTGTGCTAAAGGATGCTTTTGGATGTGATGGCTCAAAGCAAGGCAGAACTTCTGGGTGAAAGACCACCGTCAGATCTATCTCATGGGCAACGCTCTTGTTTGGTGGCTAAGCTCGCTCGCTGTGTTTAGCTATATCGCCGTCCGCGGCTTCCTGGTTCTTCGTCAGAAGCGGGGTTACCGCGACTTTGACAACTGTACGTGGCACACTGTGCTACATGGGACAGACATGCTTACTATTCCTTCAGCGCGGGTGGTCAAGTACGACGGGATCTGCGGATTCCTGTTCTTGGGGTGGTTCATGCACTATTTCCCGTTCTTCATCATGGGTCGACAGCTCTTCCTGCACCACTACTTCCCCGCACTTTACTTCGCCATCCTGTTGTTCGCTGGTGTCTTCGATCTGGTGACGTCATCGCTTCGCCCTCGGGTGCGACTTCAGATCGCCGGTGTTCTGGTGCTTATCGCCATCTGGAACTTTGCCAAATTCAGCCCGATTGTGTATGGCACGGATTGGACGAAAGGCAAATGTCTTAGTGCCAAGTGGCTCAAGACATGGGACTTTTCCTGGTACGTGAGCTTGCTGTCGCAACAGGATGGTCTTTGACTTGCATCAGTGACGAATTCCCAAACACGGTGACGCTTCCCGCTGGCTAACTGTCCTTGAGGCTGACCTCGTTCACAGTACGAAGAATATGGGGGAGCTACTCCCGCACCTCAAGTGCAGCCAGGGCACACTTCTGCCTTTGTTGTCAAGCCGGAGCCGGGTCGAGATGTCTTTGCGGGCCAACAGCAGGAAGCTCAGAGCAAGGCTGCCCCGCCACCTGTGGTTCAAGTCGAGGAAAGTATCATCAGCTCAGTCATGGAGTCCATAGCGAGTGCAGAGTCGTCGGCAGATTCAGCTGCCGAGTCTTCGGCAGAGTCTTCGGCTGGGTCTGCATCCCAGTCATCTACTGAGGCTAAAGCTAACGCCAAAGCTGCTGGGCCGCTCGGAGAAGCGGAGGTTGAGGCTGAGAGGGTGGCACACGAGCTGTACCCGGACGCCCTGGATTGAAAAGTAGCCATATATGTACCATAGCTGTGGCTTAATTTATATCGCCCCTTCCAAGTCAGTGACAAGCGATCTGAGCCTACATCTAATCGATTATCTTATCCGGGTGATAGCTATTGTTTTGGCGATTGCCGATGATTTCCATCGATCAAGGTTCGGACCGGGCAGTGTGGGTTAGCCTCGAGGCCGCAGTTACCCAAGATGGACGACCGAAGATGGGCGCCTCGTTGTTGTGCGGTTGACACCGTCTCCTCTTAACACGTTGGAACGGCCAGGACTCTTTTTCTCTCCGTTAAAGACCATCCTCGATCCATCCTCCCCCCATTCCATGGCCAGCCACTCCCAACAACTTCAACGCACCCGGAAGCCGCAAGCGCACCCGTCCACACCAGGTCCGTTCCGTCTTCTTTCTTTCTTCCGTCATCGTCCTGTGCGCGGAGATCTGGCTGCGCAGATTGTCCGCCCACCTCATGCAGGGCGTGACCAAACAACATCGCTGACGGCCTTGTCTCAATAGGGCACATGCAGACCAGGGAGATGTCGCCATCGCCTACTTTGAGGCCACGCAACATGAAAGCGGCATCCATGCCCATCGTGCCCAGCGTCATGCACATGTTCCAGCAGGGCAACGGGAGCCCGACGTCCGCGAACCGATCGCCCCCGAACTCGCGACTGCTGCCCTCGCCGCCGCACCAGCGCCATTCCCCTGCGCAAGACGTCGCGGCCGAGCGCGACGTTGCGGTGACGCCACCGCACCATCCGCGGCCGATAAACCGTGGGCCGCCGCCCGAGTTCTTGACGAAGCTGGATGAGAACTGGAAGATGACGGACGAGTTGATGGCGGAGATCGAGCGGGCAGATCTTCAGCAGTCACAGCAGGGTGCTGCCGCCGCTGCCGCTGCTGCTGCTGCCGTCAGCATGGTTCCTACCAAGCTGGATCCGGCTGTAGAGCGGATACGGGCTGCCGACCGGGTCAGTCCGAAAACGTTGGATTCCCAACAACAGCAGCAGCAGCAGCAAGGGCAGCAGCAGACCCAACAGCAGCAAATGCAGCAGCAACAGCGGCAACGCCAGCAGCCACTTCGGGAGAGTCCCAAGGCGCGCCAGTCTGTCTCACCGCCGACATCTGCCTTTGTAGGGCAGAACTCTCCGGTCGAATACGGGTCGTATTCCGTAGAGCAGCCTCGCAGGATGTCGAATGCTGCTGCTGCTGTGTTGTTGGCGGTGGGAACACATGGGCAGACGCCTCCTCTGCAGGCCATGACAGCCAACTCACGTTCCCTGCCTGTGCAGGAAGAGCAGGAGGACGAGCTTCCCGCTGCTGCCGCTTCGAACCACATCCAGTACGCGGAGACTAGCGAGCACTCGAGCTCGCCTACCCCGTCATCCGATGCAAACCCTTACGATCCGAACATGTACACTCACGGTGGGCGGAACAGCCGGGCAGAGCATCGGGCGGAAGACGTGACTGACGAAGACGAGGACACGATGGTCAACCAGGATGACTCTCAAGGTGGATTCACCCCGCGATCGCCGCAGTCCTCGCTGCCGCTGGACGATGCGTTTGAGCCGGACCGGTATATGCGATATTCGAGCCATGCTGCGAATGTTCGCGGGAGGACGCGGAATGGATCGACTGATCAACTGGGTTTGCATTCGCTCGATCCCGCGATGTTCGTTGCGCTGCCACCAGATCCTGAGCGGGCGCCGCCGCCTCGCTATGTCGAGCCCCGGCGGCAGCAGCTGCAGCAGCAACAGCAACAGCAACAGCAGTACTACGCACACGAGTTTGAGGATCATTACATGGATCACCCACAGCTCCAAGCCTACTTCAGGTCTCCGCGTCCTGAGGCGCCCATCCCGCCCACGACGGCGGCGCCGTCTCCGTCTCCGCTGAACCCGAACTACCGTGCAGCGGCTTACAGCCCAGTTGTTCCCGTCGGGTCCCCTTACCCGTATCCGTTCAACCATGTGCGCCGGACCCACTCCTATCCATATCAAGCACCGCGGCGACAGCCAAGCACCAACTACGAACCTGTCCAGCAGCATCAGCATCAGCAGCAACAACAACACGACCAGTCTGGAATCAACAACGACCCGAGCGCGATCCAGGAGCAGCTCGTGCGGCAGTGGCAAGTTTATGCGCAGAACGCCGGCGGGGACCAGATCTCCGAGTCGACGTTCTCGCCCGCGTCGACGCCGTTCCAAGGCGGCGCCTACAACCCGTGGGCGTTCCTGCACACGAATCGGACGCTTCGCGTCGGGGGGCGCTCGGACCTGCGGAGCATGCAGTCCAGCCCGAGCCACGAGCCGATTGCGCTGCCGATTCCGCCGACGGTAGGTGTCAAGAAGATGCCCGTTGTGCACCAGCCGCCTCTGCGACGGCTGTCTTCAGCGAGGAAACCTCCGCCGCGCGTCGAAAGCACGCAGCCCCGCTCGACGCCGGAACCGGAAGAGTCGTCTGGGGAGGAGACTGCCGGGGAGATGGAGGAGCAGAAGGTCGTCGAGGTTTCTGCAACTGTTACCGAGGGAAGCATCAACGATGACGGAGACTGGGTCGACGAGGATGAGGACGGTGATGAGGAGGACCTGCTGGATCTCGAATACCATCCGACGTTTGTGGGCAATGTGGAAAAGCGTCGCAGGCGATGGGAGACTCGCTGGGATGCCCTCGTGCAAGCTGTGCGTTGACTTATCCCCCGTTTTCTCTGAAACAAAACACTGACCCTGCCCACCTCCAGTTCAACGCGCTGGACCGCCAAACAGACGCAACGCTCGTCCTACTCGCGGCCCCGTCGCACTCGACGAAACTGCACTCGCTCACCTCGCGCTCGATCAGGCGCTCCCCGCTCCTGGCACAGTCGCTGGGATCTGTGCGCAGCGGATTCCGGCAGGTAGCGCACCAGCGGCGTGCTGCCCGCGCCAGCCCGACCTCGCTCGCGGACCGGTTCATGGGCACGGACGGGTCGTCGGACTCGTCGATCCGGGAGGAGGATCTGCGGCGGGCGCTGGGCACTGCGTTGGGCAGTCTCGGGGCACTGAAGGGCATCTACGAGCAGCGGGAGGCGCGGTGGATTGACGAGATGCGCCGGATCAGCGAGGACCGTGAGCGCGTCGAGGTGCTGCTGAGACAGGTGCTTGGGGAAGAGATGCTTGCGATGTGATGCCTTGCCCGTGCGGTTGGTGTGTGTCATTGGGGCTGAGCTCGATTTCATAATGGACGGAGAGCCTCTTCTCCAAGTGACGGTCCCGATGTAATTGTACGGGTACATGATAGATTGTGCTCACTCTGTACAACCACTTGCTGCCTCCCGATCTCCATCACGAAGCAGCTCGAGGGATCTTACGCATCACCAGTCGTCTCTGCTGCAAAGTCCTGAATCCCAGAGTGACGGACTGACAAAAGTTTGAGTTAAAAGCACAGAAACAGAGAGGCAATGCCGAATCATGCTTTTGCATAGACAAACGCGCGCGGACAGCCGATCCCGAGCGGAGGCAGGCGCGCCGCGCTGCTAGCTATCTCCACAAGCTGTGCGCAACAGCGAGTGCGCGACATACCAGACGTATGTCGGTCACGTTTGCGGCCCGGCTCAACACCTGTATCTCCCTCTCGCAGTTATCCGAGTTGGCAAGCTCAGCATCCGGCGACAGGTCATCCATTCGTCACCAGCACGGAGATGAGCACAGAAAGGAGGGCCTCAGCGCCACCGAGCGGCAGCAATGGATGAACGCGGCGATGCGGTTATGAGCATTCTTAGACAGGAAACTGGGGAAATGTTTCGTTGTGGGCGGCTGGTGCGAGCCGCTTTGGGGCTCGTCACGAGCCTGAGTCACGTTTACCTTGCACCAACTTCAACCCTTAACTGGTTGGTCCTGGGTCTGACTCGAATCTCGACATGCAAGTGCAGAGCATGCATACTCTCCGATGTGGTTCTTCTGTCGTGAACTCAGAGAATTCAAGGTATCGGATCCGGGGACCACGCACTGGATCAAGCTCATGACTTACGACTCGGGGCCGGCGTAGGCTGGTCATGCCAAGCCCTGATCGTGCACTTCCCACGTCTTGTCTCCGCGGCGGATACTTCCACCACGTTGTGGGAACCAAAGTTTTTCGCAGTCATCATCCGGGGCCTCAAGGAACCGAGACGGCCGAGGTGACTCACCCTCGCCTCCGTGCTCAAGTCCTATATGAACACGCTTCGGCAGCACTATGTTGGCACCAACACCTCTAGCTACTCGCAAAATCCACCATGCTCTCCGATCCACTCGAGCTAAATCACATCGCACCCCCCTCAGGCGACTCCGAGAAATTGGAGCCCACGAAAATTCACGACGGGGAGGACGTCGAGTATCCCCGCGGGATGAAGCTCGCGTTGATCGTCCTCGCGCTGTGCCTGTCCGTCTTTCTGGTCGCCTTGGTGGGTCGAATTATGTCTGAGACGCCGGGCCTTGCATTCTGATCTCGTTGGCGCAGGATAATACCATCATCGGTGAGTTGGCCGGCACAAGCGGGTCACTTCATGGCATAATTACAACTTTTTTGCAGCGACCGCTATCCCCAAAATTACCGACCAGTTCAACAGCTTGGCAGATGTCGGATGGTATGGCTCTGCGTCAGTTGCTCGGTGTTCCTGTTGAACTTTGCGCTGACAACGAAAAAGATATCTGCTCACGACATCCGCGTTCCAATTGCTGTTCGGGCGCTTCTACTCGATCCTCTCTCTCAAATGGGTCAGAATAAGTTATATTTTGCGGAGCTACACGTAACTGACGACTCAAATCAGGTATACGTCGCTGCGATCGTCATCTTTGAGCTGGGGTCCCTCATCTGCGGTGTCGCGCAAAACTCGACGACGCTCATCGTGGGACGCGCCATCGCCGGTCTGGGCAGCTCTGGCATCTTTTCCGGCGCGCTCATCATCATTGCCAACTCCGCCCCGCTCGAGCGACGGCCGATGTTCTCGGGAGTCATTGGGTCGATGTATGGCATGGCCAGCGTGGCCGGCCCGCTTCTGGGAGGTGCTTTCACCGACAAAGTGACGTGGAGGTGGTGCTTCTACGTGCGTCTGAGAATCCGTGGCACTCGACGCGTCAACTGATGGGATTTTGCAGGTCAATCTCCCGCTAGGAGCGGTGACGCTCTTGACGATCGTCATCTTCTTCAAATCTCCGCCGCGCGTCAAGGCTCGCGGGAACCTGACTCTCGTCCAAAAGATACGTCGATTCGACCCTGTCGGAACGCTCGTCTTTGTCCCAGCCATCATCTGTCTGCTGCTTGCGTTGCAGTGGGGTGGGTCGAGGTACGCCTGGTCGAACGGGCGGATTATCGCGCTCTTCGTGGTCGCCGCTCTCCTTCTCTCGGTCTTCGTCGCGGTCCAGATCCGGGAACAGGAGAATGCGACGGTGCCTCCGCGGATCTTGCAGCAGCGCAGCATTCTCGCCGGAGCGTGGTTCATGTTCTTCACCGGCGCATCGTACTTTCTTCTCGTGTACTACGTGAGTGGCTGCACATCACTGCCGCCGCACCCGCTGACAACGCGACCAGCTCCCGCTCTGGTTCCAGGCCATCAAGGGCGTCTCCGCCGTGAAATCAGGGATCGACAATCTGCCGCTGATCATGTCCCTCGTCGTCGCTTCCCTCGTCGCCGGTGTCCTCGTCTCGGTCACCGGGTACTACACCCCGTTCGCGATCGCGGCGTCTGTGCTCATTGCCATCGGAGCGGGCCTGATCTCGACCCTCACGCCGACGACTGGCCACGCGCACTGGATCGGGTACCAGGTCGTCTACGGACTGGGGATGGGATGCGGGACCCAGCAGCCGATCTTGGCAGCGCAGGCGGTGCTCAAGATTGAGGACGTCCCCACCGGGACCGCCGTGATGGCTTTCCTCCAAGTACTGTGCGTTTCGATGTTTTGCACCTCACTGCTTGCCCTCTCAATTGTCCAAACAGCGGCGGCGCGCTGGGCGTTTCGATCAGCCAAAACGTGTTCACGAACACGCTCATCTCTCGCGTCGCCTCCCGCGCGCCGAACGTCAGCATCTCGACCGTCATCCACGCCGGCGCCACGAACCTGCGCACCGCGGTCCCCGCTGCCGACCTCCCGGGCGTGCTGCTTGCGTACAACGACGCGCTGATGGCGGCCATCTATGTCTCTGTTGCTACGGGTGCACTCTCTGTGTTTGGCGCGCTCGCACTAGAGTGGAAGAGCGTGAAGAAGCGTCCGAGTGCGGATGTTGATGCCGGGGGCTAGGGCACAGGGCTGTCCCCTGATTCTGTTCACTGTAGAGTAGACATTGTGTTAATCGTTGAATCGGCAGAGAAATCATTGGTTCCTCTGCTCAAAAAATATCTTCTGGGGGTCTTCCCACCTCTCAGCGAGGATACTTTTTCGGCCACGCGCGAACACTGACGATCTCTTTGGCCACGTGGTGTTGCATGACATCTGCAACACGAGCACGTGCCATCCGTCACCCGGGCTTGCTCTCGACCGCCGACGACTCTACGACGGAAAATGCCAGTGCTCGCGCCGTCCTCGACCCCGCCATCTTCTGCGACTTCGAGAAATGTTGAACTAACGCCCGTAACCGCGCCAGAGGCGATCTCTCAGCCTCCCGTGCCACCAGATTCTAAACCCGACTCGACCGTCGCGCGACTGACACTGGATCTGGATGGTCTGAGCGCCGAGATCGCCGGAGAACTCGCTACATCCCTGGTCGGACACGTCCTGTTCCTCAAAAACCAGATCCCCTTGTGAGCACACTGCCCTCCCCGCCGTGTCGTCGCGCGCGCTAAACACCGCATCCCAGCCCCGTCGCGCAGCTCGCTCGTATCCCCGGTACCAAGGCGCGTAATCCTTCCGTCAGCCCGCTGCCGTCGGCCTGGCACACTGACCCCCTCGTGCAGTCCGCGCCTAAAGCGCTGAAGCACCGCACAGACCTGCTCGCCGCGTTCGACACGCTCGGCTCGCATCTGATCACAACGTTCGCCGCGCTCTCGACGGCCCTTGCGCTCGTTGACGGTGGCCCTGTGGTTGCGCGACCCCCGCGCAAAGGGTACCTGGCCGTCCTCGTGGGGCCGAGCGTCGGTGCGGCGAAGACGAAGGTGATGTATGCGGTCGATGGGCTAGTTACGAAGGTGTGGGGGGAGCGAGAGGACGAGTTCGAGGGAGACGACAACGATGACAGCGATAGTGAGGGGGAGGAGGAGGATGGTGACATCTCGGACAGTGATAGCTCGGATGACGATTCCCGACGCTCGGACGATGAAGAAGCGCCACCATCGGACACAGAGGATGACCCACACACTCCTCCACCTGACTCCCGCTCTCCGTCTCCGTCCCTCCAGTCATCTCCTCCTCCCAGCCAGCCAGCACCCGCTCCGATCCCGACGCTACAAGAATCCACACAACAAGTGCTGCGCTCCGCAAACCGCCAGCTCTCGCATACGCTCGCTACCGCGGAGCACAGCATGTCGTGCGAGCTCGGTCCGTGCTCAACGCCACCTGCTCGCCACTGTATAACTGACACCCACACCTCCATAGCGCCCACGCAGATCCACATCCTCCTCCGTGCCCCTCGCCGGTTCAAGCACCCAGCTTGGGTGCCCCGGCAGACGACCTCCGCGGGATTGGACGCGACTCTGCGCGAGTTCCGAGAGGAAGCAGGCGACGTGGTCGCAGCCACCTCCCGGACTCGGGCTGGTAAATCGCGCGGCGCGAAGCCAGAGGGATTGTGGCTGACTTGTCGGAATCCTGGCGTAGACTTTGCTGAGCCTGCGGAGGGGACGCCGGAGGAGGATGAGATGATCTGGTGGAGCTGGGACGGTAAGCTGGCAGGATTTGCAGATTGGTGAAGTCGGGGACTACTTGCTGCATTGAGTTGCAAATCGTGCCAAGATACATGATCTAGAGCGTGTGAACTCATGTGTCTGCCAAAACTGCGACAACTGAACCCAAAGAAGATTACAAATTCCTGAGATGGCTGATATAATGACTCTATATATGTAGTACGTATGAAATACAGGCACATCGCAAGAGGAGCCGAACTCAGCCCATTGCCATCTCGATGTTCTTGCCTTTGACGCTCTTCCACTCCATGCCGAGCGCACCGAACAGCGACAGCGCGCCCATCGCGACCGAGACGTAGAACGCAGACACGAGCGCGTCGTTGTAAGCGATGAGCACACCGGGCAGGTCCGCCGCGGGCACGGTGTTCCGCAGCGAGGTGGCGCCGGCGCGCAGGATGAGCGCGGGATCGACGTGCGGTGCGTGCGTGGCGATTCCGGACACAAGCTTGTTCGTGAATACGTTCTCGCCGACAGAGACAAACAGTGCGCCGCCACTGACAGGAGTGTCAGTAACCGTGAAGATGCCGGAGGATACCAATGCACACTCACAGAGTCTGGATGAACATGAGGAGGGATGTTCCGGTCGCAATGTCCTTCAGCTCGAGCACGGTCTGCGCCGCGATGATCGTCTGCTGCATGCCGAATCCGACACCCAAGCCGTAGATGATCTGGAACCCAATCCAGTGCGCGTGCCCGGTGGTTGCGGTGAACGTCGAGAGCAGACCGGCGCCAACACCCATGAGGATCGAGGACAGGATCATGAACGGCGTATAGTATCCGACGGCGGTGATGATGCCGCCCGCGATCAGCGACGCGATAACCAGCGACAGAATCATCGGCAGGTTGTCGATCCCGGACTTGACGGCGGTAACGCCCTTGATGGCTTGGAACCAGATCGGCAGCTGCACACGGAAGCGGAGATCAGTCAGCGGTTCAGAACGCGGTCAGGTGAGCGGAGACGTACATAGTACACGAGCAGGAAGAACGACGCGCCGAGGCACAGTGCGTACCATGCGCCAAACAGAATACTGCGCTTCTTCAAGATCCGGGGAGGGACTGTGCCGAGGTCCTGCTTCCATACTTGGATGATGCCGAAGGCGATGATGAGCACGGCGAAGATCACAAAGAGCGCAATGATGCGCCCGTTCGACCACGGGTACTTGGATCCACCCCACTGCAGCGCGAGCAGCAGGCAGACAATGGCGGGGACGAAGATGATCGTTCCGAGCGGGTCGAACTGGTTGAACCGTTCCCAGCGCGTCATCTCCTGCTTCGCCTGTCTGTGGGTCTTTGGCGCATGGAAGAAGAACGTAATGACGAAGAGGGTGACACCCCCGAGAGGCAGATTGATCTGGCGCAGGTGAGAAAGGAGGAAAAGCAGAGCGAAACAAACATGGCACGCACGAAGAAGCACCACCGCCACGACACCTTGTCCGTGAACGCACCCCCGAGCAGAGGTCCTGCCACACTAGCAATGCCGTACATCGCACCGATGAGCCCAGTATACATCGGGCGTTGCGTGAGGGGGACAGAGTTGGCGACGATGATCAGCGCGCCAGAGAAGAGTCCTGCGCTGCCGAGGCCGGCGATGGCACGTCCGACGATGAGCGTCGTCGAGTTCTGGGCCACACCACAGATCAGGGAGCCGATTTCGAAGATGACGATCGCGGTGATGTAGACCTGGACAGGATGAGCGCATTGAGGGATGTATCGCGTGGAGCACGCACCCATTTCAAAGACAGGAACGAGTAGAAACGGCCAAACAGCAGCTGGAACGCCGCAGTCGTGAGGAGGTATCTGGTCGCAGTCAACGGCAGAGCGAGATGAAAGAACGAAAAAAACGCACGCGGATGCATACCAACCCACATCGGCCAAGCTGTTGAACTGGTCCGTGATCTTAGGAATGGCAGTGGCTGGAGGAGATTAGTCCCCGCTCGATGGACAGCCGTGGGATGTAATCACCAATGATCGTGTTGTCCTGCGGAAGCGTGGTCAGTCAAGCGTGGATCAAACAAAGGAGGTGAAACATACCAAGGCGACGAGGAAGACGGAGAGACACAACGCAAGGGTGATGAGGGCAAGTCGGACGCCTTGGGGATACTGGATCTCTTCGTCGGAGGGCGCATCGACACCCGCTTTTCCTTCAGAAACGGCGGCTTTTTCGCTGAGCTCCCTTGCAGCGCCTTCATGTGATGCGGCGGAAGTGGAGTCCCGGATCGTGGGGGACGCGGCTCTGGAATCGTTCATGTTTCGCGTTCGTTGCACGGCGTGAAAGACTCGTGAGGGGGAGGGGAGGGAGAGGAGGGAAAAAGGGACGCAGCTCGCCAAAGCGAAGAGGATGATTTATACCGAAGATCAAACTCCCTTATGACACAATCGCGGCTCAAGACGCGCGTTGATCTCAATTCAGATCTTTTACTTCCGGCGCCGCAGTTGACTCACAATTAAACTAAAGTACGTGGGCGTCTCACGTACGCGGGCCGTCCAAAGTGTGCAATGCGTCAGCTTCGTCCAATCTCTGAGCCACTTGCACTTTTTCTGGATTTCAAGTCTGATCGCGTTTACGATTTCCTCCCTGCCAAATCCAGATCATCGAAGGAAGTGCTATTTACAGAGCCAGCTGCACACTAAAATGCACCCAGGATAAGAAGCAGGGCCGCCTAAGGCACCGCACCCCACTGAAATTTGAGTGAAAACTTGCCTGATTGAATGATTCTGCCGAACTCGGTAGAACGGGGGATGTGGTAACTGATGTGACTCAGCAGCTCAAGGAATCGGCTGATGACATCAGCATCGATCGGCTGAGACCGTATCTCGAAGTAGTACCGCGACAGGTCGATTCAGATTCTTGGAGTCGGCGCTCCTGAAGCCATAGAACGCATTCATTATCGGAGACATTTATTCTGGTAGGGTGGATGGAGCTCTGGGAACCAAGTCTAGGTCATTATTGACTTTAGGAATGCACGTTTGCGAGCATTCGACCCTGAGGTTACTGGACACCAGGGTCAGAGGTGGGCAGGCTACTATTACGAAATAGCCTATGGACTCAATGCATGACGGCAAGCAGGGAATGCAATCCCTCTTGTCTGCGAATTTGTAGCCACCAGCGTTGCCCATTACTTTGACTTCAAGCTCCAAATACCTTGCTTACGAGCTTGCTGCGCTGATTGCCGCGGCCCAGTTTAATCTAACGTATACAGTTTTACAATGCCCCTATTATTGCTGCCGAAAGAGAGCTACCATGTCAGACCATTCCGAGTGATTCTAGGTCTAACACCTGACCCAGGTAGTGCAAAATTTTTGGCTGACAGCTCAAATCAGGACCATTGCCACCGAAAAAATAAGCAGCTGAGAAGAGAAAGGTTGCTGACTGATTCCATTGGCGTCACTTAGGCTCATGTGGGACGGATTCCACGGCCCGTTGCGCAATGTCAAATTTGATTAGACAGACTGGACCAGCTGAATCTTCTTTCGAGGATTGACAGGGGACCCAGATAGCGAGAGGTCCTTCTTTGCCAAGACACCGACCGAACTTGCTATGCCGTGATGATTTCTATCAAAAGATTGCTGATCTCAGGGCCGTTGCTCCCTTTCGTCGCGCGGCTGACTGACGGCGTGTTTCAAGAGCCTCACGCACAAGGAATCGTCACGTTGGTGATAGATATGCCGTGATGAGGATGGCCATGGATGCATGCACGTGTGCCTATGGGCACCGAAACGTGGTAGCAGCAAAGGAGCGATGAAGACCCAATGGTCGTAACAGATCGATCATACGAAATAGGGACAAGAGCTGCAGTGGAACAGACACGACTCAAACGAAGCAGAAGGTGACAATTGACAGCGCATTGAGACTAGGACAACCAAGAGAAAGAAGGATCAGGATGAGAAAACATGGTCCTTCTCGCCGGCAATTTGAACAGCGGAATCGGGTTCAGGGTCAGACCTTCCAATAAGAGAATGAACAGCAGGATTTCATCATTCCTGACAGGAAACCCTCCCTAGTGTCTGGGCAGGAAGCAGGGCTGACAAGCAGATTCGGAGGACAAGGTCTCGTGGCAGTTATTGCGGCAGTGCGGCCAGCACACCTACACTAGTGAGCGCATGCCTCGATAAGTAGCTTCATCGGACAGTCATGATGCACAACTTGGCTCGTGAGCAGCAGAGGAGCAATGGAGCCGTGATTGGCTGTCGCGGCACTGATGCATTGGAAAACGTTGAATGGGGCGATTCACAGGATTGAATTCCAGGCAGCCGAAAGGAAGACAAACTAGTGGTAGTAGGGGGTTGCGATACCTTTGACCCCTGCCCAAGCCTCGTCCAAAGCCTCGACAACATCTTCGGCTGAAAATACATTAAAAACCACGCTCACAACTTTTCGGATCACTTACGCAGCGGTCCCTTCTCGAAATCGCCCAGATTCTATAGCGCATTGGCCAGTCAGAAATAGATAATGAGATGATTTTCGTGGGATGCGCACCTGTTTGATGTGAGCGATGCTCGATGCACCGATGAGGACCGCATCTCCGAATTCGCGTTTCATCAAAGAATGATGCATGGTCCAGCGCAAAGCGACTTCAATCATCGTAAGGCCGTGTTTGTCCGCTGCTGCAGAGATTTTGTTCAACCCGTCGAAATATGCTTGCTGCCAGTATCGCTTGCGGTAGAGCTGGTAAGAGGTGTCAAGCACGGGAAAAATAACGAGTCGATTGGATCGAGCTCACAGTGCTGACACGGCCTTCACTATGAAAGCGGGAGGTGCCATCCGCCTCGTCAGTGATGTTGGAGTACCGACCCGTAAAGAATCCCCCGCCCACTGGGTTGAACCCGTAAAATGCAATCCCAAATTTACGCAAGCATGGGAAGAGCTCCGGTTCAACGGCCCGATGGATCGCGTTGTAGAGGCCCTGATACACAGTCGGCTTGATCCAGCCGTTGCGCTCACAGATCCCGCAAAGCTCGGCCACCTCCCATGACATGTAGTTGCTGATCCCGAAACGCTTGAATTTGCCCTCCTTGTAGAGCTCGTTTACGGCGCGCAGTGTGTCTTCGAAGGGGGTCTTGCGGTCCGGACCGTGCAGATACCACATTTCGATCGTGCTGAATGATGTTGGTTCAATAATCGCAACCTGGACTTCGCAGAGACCACGCACTCGGTCTTGAGAGCATCGAGAGACATCTGACAGAACTTCCGAATGCTGGCCGGTGAGTGATCGCCGATGTGGCTAGTTTCCGGCTGATCCAGTCAGCGTCAAACACACGTAGAAAGCAGAGATTTAGCGAACCGAAACCGGGTACAATTTTGTCTCCATCAAAATCCCCTTGCTCTTCCAATCGATTTTCCCGAGGTACTGCTCGTTCGTGCCATCCCCGTACATGCGAGCTGCGTCTATCTGCCGGCGCACTCACTCGTGTGCAGAAAGTGTATCACAAGGCGGAGAACGCACCTCACGATGGCCGTGGCTGAGAAATTCATCGATGATGGCCTCAATATCTTTGAGATCAGAGACACGCGCTGCCAATGTCCCCGGTGCCCCGAAAGTCATGGCGCCCTGTGCGCAGTAGATCAGAGGTGGCGTCCGCACTGCAGAATCTCGCTACGGCGCACCAAGACAACATTGACAGCGGTTTTTTGGCCAGGATACGGAGTGGTCATGTTTTGAGTCGATTTCGATGTGCAGGGGAGGTTGTGGCTTGGATAGACTGGAACATGAGCCTTTAAAGCAGCACTGGGAGTGAGTGACGTGATTTAATTGTGGCTGTGAGATAAACCGGCTGTGTGACTCTGTGATCATCGGCGACTACGCGTATGCCATGCCGCTGATTAAGGTCGTCTTCGTAAGCCTCCACAGATCTGTGGAATGGAGATTGTGACGATTACCAGCGATATCAGGCTAAAGCGAGCGATCTCATCCGATTCGCGAATGTCGTATCTGCTTTTCTTATCGATTCAACTCTGGACTGCTCTTTTTCTGAGGCTGGCTGAAACCATTTTACGATTTTGTTATCTTTCGACCGGTGAGCTGCGGCAGAAGGACGACAAATTCTGCATCGTGGCTTCTCTGGCCCATGCTTATCGTTGAACTTGTCGTATGATTAGTAACGGTCTCTCAGTTGCCAGTGAGACTTGCGGCATTAGCGCAGTCAGCAGGGGTGCTTCGGGAGGAGAGCTTGGGATATCACGTCACTGACTGGTCTGGTACCAGCCGTCTGGAATTGTTTCGACCTTCTTCGAGGCGCTTTCTGCAGCCGATCCTTTCGGAATGTTCTAATTGGTAAAGACAACAATTTGACGTCCTTTCAGTTCAAAATTCTCTAACCTAAAACTATTATTTGCTCAAAGATCTTGTCCAGGATGCTAGTGAAAATATCCCATCCCGGCGTAGACTTTCCTCGCATTGCGCCACTGATCGTGTAGAATTTGCTATGAGCCTCGGCATCGTACTCCGAGTAACACTCCCACATGGGCTCGTCACACTGGAGTTAGGACCGGCTTTCCGGAGCTCAGGCTTTCCGAGTCTTCGGCCTGACTTTTTTCGATCAACTGGACGCACCAAAGACGATCCCGAATGCTCGGTATACTATCAGCTTCCGCTCAACCAGTTCCGCTCCTCTTCAGAGGGCAAAGGTTCATACTCTGGTCAAGTCAAGTAACATACTATACACATTTGTACCCTCAAAAACTTGCCGTCAGTTGCAGGCAAACTTCGATCATGAAGCACCATGTAACCGGTAGTGAAATGAATCTCATCTTGTGAAGGTATCTGGGTGATAGTACAGGAGACAGGACAAGCAGATCGAGCAAGAATTGTTAGTTTGAACATGGCTCAACAACAAATGAACAGGTCACAGGAGGAACGTAGGTCCAAAAGTTTGCGGCATTATTGGGCCACCTACCTTCGCATAGAGAACTAATGCAAAGCCTCTGGTGCGGGACTAGCATGATATTGGGCTGCCTTGCGCCATTCAAGCAGCTCGAAAACATCGGAGGTCTACTCGAGTCGCGGTCAAAGCGAAGAAGAGTGTGTTGGAAGCGTATCACGGACATCATCGGCCGGAGCTTAGATACTTCGGACGCGTGCAATTTGAAAGGAGACGATCTACACAAGGCGAATCGACCAGCGAAAATCCGCTTAGGGTCAGTCGTCGGCGCTCTCAGCAATTTTGGATTGTAGAATTTCATTATTTTCCTGGCAAGTGGCCCTCGTCTGGACAGTGCGTAAGAATGGTTCTCAAGGAGATGCGAAGGAAGAGGCCTTGTGACAGGACGATGGTCAATTACGGAAATCGCTACATCGTTGGTTGGATACGTCCTATTTCTCAAGAACCGGATCCCCTTGTTAGCACGCTGCCTCGGCGCGCAGACCATCCAGATCCAGTGTCAGTCACGCGACGGTCGAGTCGGGTTTAGAATCTGGTGGCACGGGAGGCTGAGAGATCGCCTCTGGCGCGGTTACGGGCGTTAATTCAACATTTCTCGAAGTCGCAGAAGATGGCGGGGGCGAGGACGGCGCGAGCAATGGCATTTTCCGTCGTACAGTCGTCGGCGGTCGAGAGCAAGCCCGGGTGACGGATGGCACGTGCTCGTGTTGCAGATGTCATGCAACACCACGTGCCCAGAAAGATCGTCGGTGTTCGCGCGTGTCCGAACGAGTATTCTCCATCAGAGCTTGAGAAAAGCGTGCAATCCAGGTGGGAACACCCCCAGAAAAGATTTTTTTGAGCAGAGGAACCAGTGATTTCTCTGCCGATTCAACGATTAACAGAATGTCTACTCTAAAGTGAACAGAATCAGGGGACAGCCCTGTGCCCTAGCCCCCGGCATCAACATCCCCACTCGGACGCTTCTTCACGCTCTTCCACTCGAGCGCGAGGGCCCCAAACACCGAGAGTGCGCCTGTAGCTACAGAGACATAGATGGCCGCCATCAGCGCATCGTTGTATGCCAGCAGCACGCCCGGGAGGTCGGCAGCGGGGACTGCGGTGCGCAGGTTCGTGGCGCCGGCGTGGATGACGGTCGAGACGCTGACGTTCGGCGCGCGGGAGGCGACGCGGGAGATGAGCGTGTTCGTGAACACGTTTTGGCTGATCGAGACGCCCAGCGCGCCGCCGCTGTTTGGACAATTGAGAGGGCAAGCAGTGAGGTGCAAAACATCGAAACGCACAGCACTTGGAGGAATGCCATCACGGCGGTCCCGGTGGGGACATCCTCAATCTTGAGCACCGCCTGCGCTGCCAAGATCGGCTGCTGGGTCCCGCATCCCATCCCCAGTCCGTAGACGACCTGGTACCCGATCCAGTGCGCGTGGCCAGTCGTCGGGGTGAAGGTCGAGATCAGCCCCGCTCCGATGGCGATGAGCACAGACGCCGCGATCGCGAACGGTGTGTAGTACCCGGTGACCGAGACGAGGACACCGGCGATGAGGGAAGCGACGACGAGGGACATGATCAGCGGCAGATTATCAATGCCGGATTTCACGGCGGAGACGCCCTTGATGGCCTGGAACCAGAGCGGGAGCTGGTCGTGTTTGTCAGCGGGCGCGACAGCAGTGACGTGCAGCCACTCACGTAGTACACAAGAAGAAAGTACGATGCGCCGGTGAAGAACATGAACCATGCTCCGGCGAGAATGCTGCGCTGCTGCAAGATCCGCGGAGGCACCGTTGCGTTCTCCTGCTCCCGGATCTGGACTGCGACGAAGACAGAGAGAAGAAGAGCGGCGACCACAAAGAGCGCGATGATCCGCCCGTTCGACCAGGCATATCTCGACCCACCCCACTGCAGCGCGAGCAGCAGACAGATGATGGCTGGGACAAAGACGAGCGTTCCGACAGGGTCGAATCGGCGTATTTTTTCGACAAGAGTCAGGTTTCCGCGAGCCTTGACGCGCGGCGGAGACTTGAAGAAGATGACGATAGTCAAGAGCGTCACCGCTCCTAGCGGGAGATTGATCTGCAAAATCCCATCAGTTGACGCGTCGAGTGCCACGTATTCTCAGACGCACGTAGAAGCACCACCTCCACGTCACTTTGTCGGTGAAAGCACCTCCCAGCAGCGGGCCGGCCACGCTGGCCATGCCATACATCGACCCAATGATCCCCGAGAACATCGGCCGTCGCTCGAGCGGGGCGGAGTTGGCGATGATAATGAGCGCGCCGGAAAAGATGCCAGAGCTGCCCAGACCGGCGATGGCGCGTCCCACGATGAGCGTCGTCGAGTTTTGCGCGACACCGCAGATGAGGGACCCCAGCTCAAAGATGACGATCGCAGCGACGTATACCTGATTTGAGTCGTCAGTTACGTGTAGCTCCGCAAAATATAACTTATTCTGACCCATTTGAGAGAGAGGATCGAGTAGAAGCGCCCGAACAGCAATTGGAACGCGGACGTCGTGAGCAGATATCTTTTTGGTTGTCAGCGCAAAGTTCAACAGTAACACCGAGCGACTGACGCAGAGCCATACCACCCGACATCAGCCAAGCTGTTGAACTGGTCGGTAATTTTTGGGATTGCGGTCGCTGCAAAAAAGTTGTCATTATGGCATCAAGTGACCCGCCTGTCCCGACCGACTGACCGATGATGGTATTATCCTGCGCCAACGAGATCAGAATACAAAGCCGGGCGTCTTAGACATAATTCAACCCACCAAGGCGACCAGAAAAACGGACAGACACAGCGCGAGGACGATCAACGCGAGCTTCATCCCGCGGGGATACTCGACGTCCTCCCTGTCGTGAATTTTCGTGGGCTCCAATTTCTCGGAGTCGCCTGAGGGGGGTGTGATGTGATTGAGCTCGAGTGGATCGGAGAGCATGGTGGATTTTGCGAGGGGCTAGAGGTGTTGGTGCCAACGTAGTGCTGCCGAAGCGTGTTCATATAGGACTTGAGCACGGAGGCGAGGGTGAGTCACCTCGGCCGTCTCGGTTCCTTGAGGTCCCGGATGATGACTGCGAAAAACTTTGGTTCCCACAACGTGCTGGAAGTATCCGCCGCGGAGACAAGGCGGTGGGAACTGAGCCTACGCCGGCCCCGAGTCGTGAGTCAAGAGTTTGACCCAGTGCGCGGTCCCCGGATCCGATACTTTGTACTCTTTGAGCTCACAACAGAAGAACATGGGAGGGTATGCATGCTCTAAAATTCCGTGTCAAGATTCGAGTCAACTCGGAGCCAACCAGTCGAAGGTGCAAGACCATCATAGTTCAGCATTTCCTCTCTATTTCTGCGCTTTGAATTTCTCAAACTTGTGGTCAGTTACGTCACCCTGGGATTCAGGACTTTGTAGCAGAGAGACGGCTGGTGATGCGTTAGATTCCCCCAGGCTGCTTTGTGAAGGAGATCGAGAGCAAGCAGGTGCTTGTGCAGAGTGAGCACAGTCTAAGTCTGATGCACCCGTACAATTACATCGGAACGGTCACCTAGAGAAGGGCTGTCGTCCAATATGAAATCGAGCTCAGCCCAAGTGACACACTCCAGCCGCACGCAGACATCACATCGCAAGCACCTCCTCCCCAAGCACCTGCCTCCGCAGCACCTCGACCCCGGTCCTCGCTGATCCAGCGCATCTCGTCGATCCACCGCACCTCCCGCTGCTCGTGGATTCCCTTCAGCGCCCCAGGCTCCCCAGCATGGCCCCCAGGCAGATCGTCCTCCTGGGCTGACGAGTCCGCCGGCTCGTCCGTGCCCATGAACAGATCCGCGAGTAAAGTCGGGCTGGCGCGGGTAGCGCGCCGCTGGTACGCTACCTGCCGGAATCTTCTGCCCATATATCCCAGCTCATGCGCTAGCAGCGGGGTGCACCTGATCCAGCCCGGGGTGAGTGAGTGCGACGGGACGGCGAGCAGGACGAGCGTCGTGATCGGTCTAGCGCGTTGAGCAGGAGGTGGGGAGGTCAGTCAAAGCGAAGAAGAGTGTGCGGGGAGCGCATTACGGACATCGTCCGATGGAGCTTAGAGTCCTCGTACGTCTACCACATTTGAAAGGAGTGAGAGAGGATTGCATGGGCCGATTTGACCAGTGAGAATTTGTTGAGGGTCAGTCTTCGGCACTCTAAGCAACGAAAGTAATCAAAGAACTGCGTGATACAAGGCAGTTGACCCTTGTCTGGACAGCACGTAAGGTTGGCGAGCAGATTCGAAGGAGAAGGTCTTTGTCGTGACTGGAGGACTGAGAGCACGTGACCCCACCGGATAACAGCGAGCACGAGTAGTCACATGTGGTATCACCATTACTTACATGAGTGACTGCTCGAGTAGTGATAATGGCAATGCCTCCTATTGTGTGACGACCAAATGAGGTCCAGCACATCACACTAGCGATGGTGTGAGGCAATGAGTTGTCTGATGGGACAGTCACGATTCATGAATTTGCTGGACGAAAGCAACGGAGCAATGGCTACACTCGCACATTGACAGTAGAACGGTAAAGAAGAAAATTGAAAAGATTGAGCTTCGGGCGACTGAGCCGAATAGCAATAGAGTTGAGTAACTAATGGTAGTAGGGGTTTGCGATTCCCTTGACACCGGCCCAAGCCTCGTCCAAAGCCTCGACGACATCTTCGGCTGAAAACACATGAGAAAATATTCTCACAACTTTTCAGGTCACTTACGCAGCGCTCCCTTTTCAAAATCCGCCAGATTCTACGATGGGTGAGTCAAAAATAAAGAGGATAATTTAATTAGATGTGCACCTGTTTGATATGCGCCATGCTCGATGCACCGATGAGGACCGCATCTCCGAATTCGCGCTTCATCAGAGAATGATGCATGGTCCAGCGCAACGCCACTTCAATCATCGTAAGGCCGTGTTTGTCCGCTGCTGCAGAGATTTTGTTTAACCCGTCAAAATATGCTTGCTGCCAGTATCGCTTGCGGTAGAGCTGGTAAGAGGTGTCAAGCACGGGAAAAATAACGAGTCGATTGGATCGATCTTACAGTGCTGACACGTCCTTCGCCAGAGAAGCGGGAGGTGCTATCCGCTTCGTCGGTAATGCTGGAGTACCGACCCGTAAAGAATCCCCCGCCCACAGGGTTGAACCCGTAAAATGCAATCCCGAATTTACGCAAGCAGGGGAAGAGCTCGGGTTCAACGGTCCGAAGGATCGCGTTGTAGAGGCCCTGATACACAGTCGGCTTGATCCAGCCGTTGCGCTCACAGATCCCGCAAAGCTCGGCCACCTCCCATGACATGTAGTTGCTGATCCCCAAACGCTTGAACTTGCCCTCCTTGTAGAGCTCGTTTACAGCGCGTAGTGTGTCTTCGAAGGGGGTCTTGCGGTCCGGACCGTGCAGATACCACATTTCAATTGTGCTGAGTGATGATGGTTCAGTCATTGCAGCATCAGCTGCAGAGAGAGCACGCACTCGGTCTTGAGAGCATCTAGAGACATCTGGCAGAACTTGCGGATGCTGGCGGGCGAGTGATTTCCGGCGAAGTCCGTTTCCGGCTGATTCAGTCAGTGTCGAATATGTGCACAGGGCAGAGATTTTGCGAACTGAGACCGGGTACAGCTTTGTCTCCATCAGCACGCCCTTGTTCTTCCAGTCGATCTGCCCGAGGTACTGTTCATTCGTGCCATTGCCATATACGCGTGCTGCATCTATCTACGGGTGCACCAGTCATGTGTGGAAAGTGAATTGTGGGGAAGAGAACGCACCTCGCGATGACCGTGGCTGAGAAATTCATCGATAATGGCCTCGATATCTTTAATATCTGAAAGACGCGCCCCTAGTGTCCCCGGTGCCCCGAAAGTCATGGCACCCTGTGGGTAGTAGATCAGAGGTGGTGTCCACAATACAGACTCCCGCAACAGCGCACCAAGACAATATTGACAGCGGTTTTTTGGCCAGGGTACGGAGAGCTCATGTTCCGAGTCGATTTCGATGTGCAGGGGACGTTGTGGCTCGAATAGACCGGAAGATGAGCTTTTAAAGCAGCACTGGGAGTGAGTGGACGACATTCCGTAAGGATTTGGCCCGGGCCAAATCAGAAATGACGTAATGGTAACGTGACATTTGGCCTCACTGTGAAACCGGAGACGAAATCGAGGCCAGCCGGATCAGATATGATAGACAATTGATAATGTACATCTCTACTTTCTACATGCTACCATGGCCTCGAGAGCACACCAATTACTTCAAGAATGGGAGGAAGAAGGATGAGGAGAAGGAGGAAGAGTTGGCCTTGGGAATTGCAGGGGTTTATGCCATGCTCACGCAAAGCGGATGGTGCTGTAGGTGCCGGACCCCGGCGCCGTCAAAATAGCACATAATTAGATGGAGAGGGTTGAGAAGCTTGGCTAGAACGCGTTGAGTGTTGCTTGCCGGCCATTTTGAGAGCTTAGGAAGAGAGAACAATACTTACATGTCGTGCAATGCGGCAAGAGAGAAGCGTCGATCGTCGGCAACGATTTGGCCTGATGGAAATGCCTTTTTTGGATTTGGCCGAGGGTCTTGAGCCTCGGCCAAACCAGGCCAAATCATGCTGATTTGGCCTGTGGAGCGTTTGTGATTTGAGCACAGCCTTGATTCACATCACATCAATTGCGTCATATTTTATCTATATATGGGGTTTGGCCTGGGCCAAATCCTTACGGAATGTCGTCCAGTGACGTTATTGAATGGTGGCTGTGAGATAACCCATTTGTGTCACGTGTGCGTCCGTGATGATCGGCGACTACGCGGATACCATGCCGCTGATTAACGCTAGCCTCGTAAGCCTTGGCAGATCTGTTGTTAGGAATTATGGCGATACCAGCGATATTAGGCTAGAGCCATGTCAGCTGATTCACTAATTTTGCACCCCCCTCCCCTCTTATTGACACAACCTGGACTGCTTTTCTCCTGAGGTAGAATGAAACCATTTCACAGTTCTGTTTTTTTCGGACCGGAGAGTTGCGGCAGAAGGACGAAAAGTTCTTGATTGTGGCTTCTCCGGTCCGTAATTCATGTCCAAGTTGTCGCATGATCTATAACGGTCTCTCAATGGCCAATGGGACTTGGGTCATTTGAGCAGTCAACCAAGGTCCTTCTGGAGCAGGGCAGGACCTCTGATTATGCCTTATAAGGCTAGCGCCAAAATAAATCTGAAATTGGCCAGTTTTGTCTGGCATGTTTCTGCCTGAAAATGACGGATTTTGTCCGGAAACACGCTAGCCCCCCCCCCTAAATTTGCTTTTTTTTTCTTGCCAAATTTAACAATTTTTCTTATTCCCAACGCCGGAAATGTATAGAAAGTAACAACATCTAGCAGTGTCCAACTACTTGTTGTTGCTGCTCATTTCCGGTTGTCCTATACAGGCTCTAATCTGCTTCTTTGACAAATTCAGCTTAGCTAGTAAAAAAAAACTTGGATTGGCAGCATGAGCCTGATGGAGATCCCTCAGATAAAAGTATCCACTGGGAATCAAACAGGAGAGTCCCCCAAAACAAAAACCCTACTATGGTTTCTCTGCTTTGGGGAAGAGAAGCAGTACGTGCAAGGCCACTCATCCGGTCAGCCGGAACCTGCACTCCATGGCAGGCCAGCACTGGTTTGTTGTCTCCCAGCTTGGGCTTTGTGTAAGTGAACCACCATCGGTTGCTTGGTACCTTAACAATTGCTGTCGCTGCGCTCTCACAGAAAACTTGTTTTTTCCTCCTGTTGAGCACTGGGGAGAGCATCTAGCAACCCACCTGTGTGAGTTGAGAGCTTAGTGTGGGCACTATGCAGGAGTAGTCAAGAGACTTGTATTAAAGGGTCATAGAGCCCTCCTTATATATGATACAGGGGGCTGTTTGTGTCTATTTAGGACGAGTCAACATAACTCTAGATGACACATGATGGAGTCATAGATGTGTATCACGACGTCCATCTTGACAGATGATAATTGATCGACACTCCCCCATGCTGAAAACCATGGGATAGTGTTTGAAAGCGAAATCTTCATTGGCCATTCCTTCAGGACGAGTTGAACTCAAGTCCTAGTTGAGATCTGAACTTCTTGAACTTGATGCATCCTAGGTTCTTGGTGAACATATCTGCAGGATTCTCACTGCCCGGGATAAAGAACAGTTCAACCTCTTCTTCCTCGACTTGCTCACGAATGTAGTGATAGCGGATGTCTTTGTGTTTCATCCTGTGGTCTCGGTAGGCATTGCTGCCACTGAAGAGTGCACCCTGATTGTCACCGCAAATGGGTATTGGGATGGTGAGCTTGAACTGGAGTTCCGAAAGGACGCTCTTCAGCCACATCACCTGGCAACTACAATCTGAGATTGCCATGTATTCTGCTTCGGTCGAAGACTGCGCAACAGTGCACTGAAGTCTAGACTGCCAGCAAATAATCCCATCTGCCAGTTTTGTGAAGAAACCAGTGGTAGACCTCCTCTTGATTGGATCAGCAGCCCAGTCTGAATCGCTAAAGGCGATTAGCCCTCTATCTGTTGCACCATTGAAAATGAGTGAATAATTCCTAGTACCAGCCAAATGTCGCAGACAATACCGCGCAGTGGAGATACGACCAGTAGCGATCACCTAAAGACACAGAGTCTCAGCGAGTGTAAGACACAGGAGCTTAGCATTAGCTGTACCTAAAGACACAGAGTCTGTGGTACAAGTCATAAGTAAGGGTCATTAGATCGTAAGGGAGAATGCATACCTCAGCGACTGTAAGACACAGGAGCTGAGGATATGGAGCGTATAGTACTAGGTTTATATACCAGTCTGGAGCAGATATCATGATGTCATAGTGGAGTAATGATATCATAGATGAGTAATGGATGACACAATAATGAGGTCAGGTATGAGGTCATTGTGGAGCGAGCCAAAGTAATCTAAGAATACTACTTATGATGTCATGTCTACATACTGTGATAGTCGCTAATACAAACAAGCTTCAACACTCCCACTCGACTAAACAGTCGGATCACGAAGACCCAAAGACAGCCAATGTTGTTGGAACTTCACCCATGCCAGAGACTTTGTGAGCGTGTCGGAGATCATCGCATCAGTCGGCACATGGTAAAGTTGGACATTGCCAGCTTCGACGGATTCTCGTACGAAGTGATAGCGGATGTCGATGTGCTTCGTCCTCCTATCATGAACTGGATTTACTGCCATAAAGATAGCGCCTTGGTTATCAACACAAAGAGGCGTGGATGGCAAGTCATATCCTAGCTCAGTCAACAAAGTGCGGATCCAGGCAATCTGGCGCGTAGCATCGCTCAGAGCCATGTATTCGGCCTCTGTTGAGGACAAAGCGACCGTGGGTTGGCGTCTAGAAACCCAGGTCACTGCACAACCGGCGATGAAGAAGGAATATCCCGTGGTTGAATGCCTGTCGTCTTTGTTCTCCGCCCAATCAGCATCGGAATAACCGATAAGGCCTGCGCCAGTGGATCCATCATAGCAAAGTTGGTAGTTTTTGGTGCCCTGAAGGTACCGGAGTATGTATTTTGCCATGTTCCAATGATGTTCTGACGGGTTGCTGTTGAACTTTGATAGACGGATGACTGCATAGGCAATGTCGGGGCGAGTACCAAGCATGGCGTATAGAAGGCTGCCAATCAGTTGCTGGTATCGGGTACGACGGTCTTCATCAACTTCTCCATCATGCTTCTCGAGCACGATGCCGGAAGGCAGGGGAGTACGAGCTTCTTTACACGAAGACATCCGGAATCGTTCTAGAACTCCTTCGATATAGGAAGCCTGATCGATCCAGATTTTACGCGCTTTGCGATCACGAACTATGTTCAGACCAAGGAAATCCTTTGCAGGACCAAGATCTGTCATTTTGAAGCGGTTCGCGAGCAATGATTTGATCCGCGCTATCTCCGGCAGATTGTTGCCCATAATGAGCATATCGTCAACATACAGCACCAAGATGATGACCGTATCTCCCATTTGTTGGCGATATGTGTAGACACCGGCGTCGGAGTATGTCCGAGCAAAACCAAGTTCGAGGAGGGCATTGTGGATTTTGATATTCCACTGACGAGACGCCTGTTTCAACCCATAGAGTGATTTACGAAGGCGTGCCACCTTTTCTTTTGGCCATGACGAGAAACCTTTGGGTAATTCCGGAAGTTCCATATAGATTTCTTCCTCCAGATCCCCGTTTAGGAATGCCGTTTTGACATCCATGGCATGAATCTCCCAATCTTCGAGAGCAGCCAGAGCCATAAGTATGCGCAAAGATTCATAGCGCAATACTGGTGAGAAGGTCTCATCATAGTCAAACCCATGAACCTGAGTGAATCCCTTGGCAACAAGTCGTGCTTTGAAACGACCGTCACGCTTCCTGCTAAACACCCATCTGCATTTGACAGTCTTTCGACCGCGTGGAAGGCTGGTCAAATCCCAAGTACAGTTTTCCTTGAGAGAGTCCAGTTCTTCGCGCATTGCGCGCTCCCACTTGAGTGCATCCGGGCTCTTTGCTACATCCCGCACGTTTTGAGGCAAGTCATGCTCAGCTTGGGCAGCTGACAACATGGACTCAATGCTGCTAGGCCTCTGATACGTAGTTCCATCTGGCATAATGCGGGGCTTATTCCGACGAGGGCGGCGATGGGCAATCGGGCGATCGTCTATCGGGCCAGGCATTAGGGGTACTTCTCGCGATCCCGTGACAGGACCTTGTTGCGCGAGGGGTGCCGGTGGCGGTGGGAGAGCAGGAGGTGGTATGCTTGCATAAGGCGTTGCAGGCGCAGGATTATTGATAAGGTCAGGGAAGGTTTCCTCGAATGGTGTGAACGGCTCTGGTCCAGAGGACACATTGCCGGTGACTAGCTTGGACTTGGCAGGGAATACTCGCTCATCGAACTCAACATTTGAAGAGACTCGTATCTTGCGTTGATTTGGATCCCACACTTTCCAAGCTTTTGTCTCTCGTTCGTATCCAACGAAGGTGTGGTTGGGGCGTCCATGCTCCAACCCTTTCGGGCGTTTTTCAACATCCACATAGAGAGACGCCTTGCATCCAAACACACGGAAATAAGAGACGTCTGGCTTCTTTCCAAGCCACAGTTCCGCAGGTGTTCGCCATCCCAATCGTGCCATAGGTTGTCTATTATGAACGTGGACAGATGCATCCATAGCACATTGCCAGAAGCCTTTGGATAGGCCGGCATCGAGGCGCATGCATTCCGCTTTCTTGTAGGCTGTGCGATTCCAACGTTCAGACCTCCCATTTTGCTGTGGTTCGCGTGGCGCGGACTTAGGGTGCATAATACCACGTGCACTGAGCCAGGCTGTGGGTTCATCGGACATATATTTGCCTCCACGATCTGACCGGAAGGCCAGTACTTTTGTGCCGAGCTGACGCTCTACTAGGGCAACAAAGTTTTTGATCGCGGTAGAGGCTTGGTCCTTTGATTTAATGAACACCATCATGCCAAAGCTCGAGAAATCGTCATAGAACGAAATTGTGTAGCGTGAACCTTCCAACGACTGAGTAGGCCAGGGGCCCATCAAATCAGTGTGGATAAGCTCGAGGGGTTTGCTAGCACGTTTCTCTGATGCAGGGTATGGATGCTTGTGCTGTTTTCCAAGCATACATCCATCGCACATGCCGCTGATAGGCTGGCTACCAGACGCGCTCTGCACCAGCTCTGTAAGGGCGTATTTTTGCGCTTTTACAGAGTTTACTCTTGAACCACTCGGTGTATTGTGTCGCGGTTGACAGTGTTGCGCTCAGTAGGACTTATGGGTCTACTGCCCAGTCGACGACTGTGGGTAGTGTCGACGATAGCAAGGCAGTCAGACCACTACTGTGGAACTGGTCTTATGAGTCTACACCAGGCTCAGGGCCATTAGTGACGAACGCTTGGACCGCGACCATTCCCCACAAAGGGATCTGTCGTTGCGTCGACTTCTCAAAAAGGGTCATTCTCTGCAGATGGGAACTTGGGCTGAAGGGCTGAGCAATGCGCGACGTTCTCAATAATAGAACTACTACTGGACAGGACTTGGCGTTACGAGACTTAAACCATCTTGTCGCGGCAACTCCCGGTTTTGAGTTGGACGTTTCCTCAGATCATGCCACGACGACGACTTGTCACATGTCAGGATCCATTCGATCACGGGACATTGTGGACGCGTCGCGGTGACACTCCCAAGTGTCACGGCGGGTCGCGCCCATACCCAAACACACTAGAAACCGACACGGCTAGATCCGTGAACCGAGTCATGTGGGAAACGACCAGCGTGCCTAGGGCCATACGGCTTCTTGGGGCGCCCACGTTGGTCTCACATGCCAAGACATACCCGTTGGCCAATCCAGCACGTCGTATTCCAAAAGTATGACACGGTGGGTTGACCCACATCAAAAGTATCATATGGACTATGGGGCGGGGTCCTGATCACTAGGACCTGTCCGATCGTTCAACTTTTCAATTACCCTAAAAGGCAACCAATCTTAGATAGCGTAGCTACTATGCAGTTGTACAGGACTTTACTAAGCATCGTCGTAGACAGTATAAGTAGCACGACGTTTCTTTGTATTAGGAAGCTTTCCCCCGGACTGTGAATCACTATCATTTCAGATTGTTTTGTACAATTTGCGTGCCGCGTGATTCCACCCTAAGAAGTTCTGCCATCCCTGCCCGGTCGCGACGAGTTGCTCCCTGAGCACTTGTAGCTACTGTGATTTGAGTTTGAGTTGAGATATCAGAAAGTCGGATTCGCCGCATCTGGTATTGTCGCGGCATTTAGTGTCGTCGCCTTCGGGCTTTGTTGAGATCGTTCCACACCTCTAGCTTGGCAGTGCGTCGACTAGTTGTGCTCGGGTTGTTTTGGTCAGTTGGCAGTGCGTCAACTTGAGAACTTTGGTTCCACACTTCTTGCTTGGCAGTGCGTCGACAAGTTGTGCTCGGGTTTTGGACATTGGATATTGGCTGTCAGTTGGCAGTGCGTCGACTTGACATTTTGGTTTACTAGTTGGCAGTGCGTCGACTCAGTATATTTGGGCTTTGCGTCACCATCTGGACGCTGTCGCTACAAGGGATCTTAATACTTCGTATTAAGCTCTGACTTGTTATATTGTTGTTGTGGATTGGATTAGTGTTGATTGTGTTCGTATAGAAGATATTGGTTGAGATACCATTGTTTTGCTATATATATATATCCTTGTTGTTGACTTCGTCTCCGCAACTATTGGATCTGCGTCTATTGAGAGCTGTGATACTGGTGTTCTGTCCACCCGAAGCCCTCGCATCTTTCACACACTGAGAAGCTGATTACGAGGAGTGTGAACGTGTTTATATTTGGGTTTACTTTCATAGTAGATTCACTTGTGAGCACGCCCTCAGCATTTCATCTGGAGCCCACCGCGAGGGGCTTCTAAAGTTTCATAAACTTTAAAAATCAATAAACCGGATTCTTTACCGCGACGTCGGATAGAGACCAAGGGTTTATCCCGCGAAGCAGTTTATTTCGATCCCAAGCTCCTGCGCGACCTCTTGAGGACCAAGCGGAGATTGAGACTGAAGGAAACGCTTCAACTTCAGGACCTTTCGAAAAACCACGAAGGTCTGCAAGACATAAAACACCTTTGTATCTACCACCCTTGCCTTCTAAGGCAAAAGGAAAACAAAGAGTGAATTCGTCGTCGAAGCTTCCAGCTTTAGACGCGGCTACTTCGAGTTCGACGACAATCAGTCGATCTCAGACTAGCTCACAAACCCTCTCAGAATTGTCTAGTAGCGTCACCGCTACAAACACGAATTCTAACAACATCCCTACTTCCCCTGTGACTTCAGTCGCGACAACTATGGCTCCAAAGACTGGGTTCAAAATCCCTCAACCTTGGGACACAAGTAGACCTATACTTGATGAAAAGGATCCCCTGTCGATTGAGGCATATTTGCGTCACTGCGCGCAGATCGTGGAGGATGGTGGCATCACAGATGCCAAACAAGCGAAAAGCATGTACATTCGTTATTTGCCGTCGCGGCAAGTGATGGACGTATGGGAAGGTCTCGATACCTATTCCGACGACACGAAAACTGTCGCGGAGTTCGAGGCCGAAATATTAAAAGGATACCCTGAGGTATCCAAGCGAAAAACGGGGACCATGGCAGATCTAGATAGACTCTGTCGCGAGAACCGTGGAATCAAAATCACGGATGAGGGCGATTTGAAGCGTTTCGGCCTTCAAATGTACAGTCACTATAAGCGACTGTCAGTCCCTCCTGCCATTATCACCAACAAAGTCGCGTGTGAACGCTACATGCGTACTTTGGACTCTGAGTTCAGTACCGTCTTGCGAAATGCTTTGGCTACGAGTCAGGTATTCAACAAGCGCTACCAAACTCGCGCTGGGATAGCAAACGCTAATGTCCCCGCGACTGGAGTCAATCGACAGGACGACCCCATCCAGCTAAAAGAACTAATGACAATGGCGGAAGAAATGGCGTCGACGTTGAGTAACGAAGACGAAATTCCCATAATCGCGCGGCCTCCTAAGGTTCGCTTCGACTATGAGACTAGTCCACCCAACCATGCTAAGGTTGAGGAGTTGGAAAACTCGATTTCCAACTTGAAGGACTCATTTCTTCTACACCAAAAAGAGCTACAGACTCAGTTGCAGGAAGCGCTGAAGACGTTCGTACAGACTGCTCGCGAAGCGCCTATACAGCGGTCGCGGCCAGTAGGCAACAACTCTTCTGTGCCCCACTTTGAAAGTCGCGCACAAGGAGGAGCTGCCGCACGGAACGACGACTGTCGCTACTGTGGACAAACTGGTCATTGGTCGAACGAGTGCCCACTCAAGAGGTCTCACATTGAGAAAAACCTTCTCAAAGTCGACACCAAAGGGATGTGGAGGCTCTTCGACGACAGCTTCCTACCAAATGGAGAAGGTACTCAGGGACAACGAGTAGAGGCTTATTGGAAGAAGAAGGGCAAGTCCGTCAATTTCCAAGACTCCTACTACTTGGATCAGTTCGATAGCCGCGACAATGATGATATGTCCGACTACCCTGAAGAAGTGGCAGATGAGATACGCTCCCTTCGAAGTCAACTCATCCAATATGAGAGGAAGTCGTCGCGGCCAACCCCAGAGAGTCGCGCTGAGCCAAAGACTCAAAGAACTGCATCTGGTTCAACCAGTAATGCAATGGAAAGTGCCATGGGCCAGTTCATGCAGAAAGCCATGACCGATGCCATGGCCGGCTACTTCAACAACATGAACAGTGGTTATCCTCAGACTCAGGAGCAGTTCATTCAAACCCGTCGTGGTGTGAATAGCCAACCTGAGCGCGACGATAACAACTCGGGTTTCTAAATGGTTCAAGGAAGGGGGCTAAACTCACAAACTCAGCCAAGCCCTCTGAGGACCATGATAAACGAGCTGAGCGACGAGAGAAACCAAGAAAACCTGTGATTATTGAGGAAGTTAGTGATAGCGACGATGATGAGGAATCAGTGCGTGACAACACCGAAAAGAGAAAGGAACTACCGTTTGAGAAAGTCAAGCCCGTTCTACAAGAACCAGTACATTCTTCAAAAGCGCGCGTTCCAGATAAATACCAGTTGCGTGCACCGATTCAAAAGAAGGCTGTGGCAGAAGCAGTCTACGACAAGATGAAAAACGCGTCAGTCGACGTCACTGTGGGTGAACTCCTAGCAGTTTCGGGGACTGTCCGCGACTCCATTCTGAAGGACTCTTCGAAGAAACGAGTACCGGTTCAGAAGTCCATGCTTCAAGAAACTGGTCACGTTGTTGAAGACGTTTGGGATGGAGAGCTGAGCTACAACCTAGTCAGTGCTAAGGAATTGCCCGAGCCTGTGTTCTATCATAACACAGTTGAAGGAGAAATTCCCATTGGCGCAGTTGTCGCGACGGATCCATATGAGATGTACTTGGAGTCGATACCCTCTAATGAGAACCCAAGACATGTCTATGTTGGTGATTCGTCGGCTGCTCTCAGAACGATAAACGGACGGATTAACGCGCGTCTCGACGCGGACTGCATCCTAGACAGTGGATCTCAGATTGTATCGATGGCTTTCTCAGAGGCCGTCGACGCACAATTGAGCTGGGACCCAAAAGTCGTCATCTATATGGAAAGTGCAAATGGATCTATCTCTAAGTCACTGGGATTAGCGAGAAATGTACCCTTCAGGTTTGGGACCATCCTGGTCTACCTGCAAGTGCACATTTTGGAAAGTCCAGCTTATAAGGTGTTGCTCGGCAGATCGTTCGATATCGCGACTGAAAGCAATATCAAGAACGCGGCCGACGGCAGCCAAATAATCACTATGCGCGATCCCAATTTAAAGACACGTTGTGCAATGGCTACGCAGCCACGTCGTGCAGACGACTTGCCGCGTAACACTAAAAACAACGACGGATCTACCGAGCCCTACAGTTCGTCGAAACCGACGACCAGTCCAGACGAACCGAACCCTGAACGGGATTTTCAAAGAGCTTCGAGGAATTGACCGCGTTGAGTCAAGGAGAAGAAGTCGCGGTGACTGTGTCGTTGGGAAAAGATGGAAATGTAGTGTTCGAGGATCTAAGAAAGCTGCGTTCTAGTGGCCAGTTTACCCAAACTGAGCTAGTGGAAGCATATATCTTGTCGTCGAAAGAGGACAAGGAAATGAGGAAAGATGTCGCTGCGTCGACTTTGTTTCATTCATATATGGATGAAAGACTCTCAGACTCGGCAACGGAAAAGCTGACTGTTGGTACTTGGAGTGTACTAGACGACGACTCTTCTAGTCGCGACAAATACTCTGTGTTCGCAGGAAAGAAATACAAACCTGTGGACCAGAAGGTCAGACCGGTGTACACTATGGGTTCTGAGGACGACCGAATAATTCGAGAAATGGTGGGAGATCCTTTGGATACGCTACCTACTCTAGACCCGCGACCACCTGATTTTACCCCAACTGGTAGATTCACGGCGGAACGCAGGGACATTGTGTACAAGCTACACAAAGGGGACTTCTTATTACCAGAAGAACGGAAGTTGCTCATGCACTTCTATATGCTTCACAATCAGAGTTTCGCGTTCAATGATGAAGAACGTGGCGCATTAAGACAGGATATTTTTCCTCCTGTCAAGATCGCGACAGTTCCCCATACAGCATATCGCGAAGGGAATATTCCTATACCTCGCGGCATGTTCGATCAAGTGTGCAAGGTCATAAAAGACAAAATCGCGGCCCAGGTCTACGAACCTTCCAATTCCTCTTATCGGAGCAAGTTCTTTGCTGTACTTAAGAAGGATGGGAAGAGTATCAGACTGGTACACTCGCTAGAACCACTCAATGCAATTACTATCGCGCATTCAGGATTGCCACCCGCAACAGAGGAGTTAGCAAACCACTTCGCCGGTCGCGCCTGTGGTGCTGCGCTAGACTTGTACTCAGGCTACGACCAGCGTGACATCGATCCAGCTAGTCGCGACTTGACTACGTTCCAGTCACCGTTCGGTGCGCTGAGGTTGGTCAAACTCCCACAAGGGTGGACCAACTCAGTACCAATATTCCATGAGGACGTTACTTTCATTCTGAAAGACGAAATCCCTCATGTTACTATTCCATACATCGACGACGTACCCGTTTGAGGACCTGGAACCAGGTATCTGTTACCCGATGGAACCTGTGAAACAATTCCAGAAAACCCTGGGATCCGTCGCTTCGTATGGGAGCACTTTCAGAATGTGAACCACGTCGTGCACAGAATCGGCTACTGTGGCGCGACTCTGTCTGGTACCAAGTCGGTGGTTTGCGCCGACGAGTTCGCTGTGGTTGGCCACATCTGTTCGTTTGAAGGTAGAAAACCGGACGCGGACAGAGTTGGTGTAATCATGCGTTGGCCAGATTTGAGAGACGTCTCGGAAGTTC
Source organism: Mycena citricolor (assembly GCA_963692855.1). NCBI lineage: Eukaryota > Fungi > Basidiomycota > Agaricomycetes > Agaricales > Mycenaceae > Mycena > Mycena citricolor. The sequence continues at coordinate 3,283,244 of CAVNYO010000405.1, forward strand.
GACAATTCATGGGCACGATTGGGGTCATGCGGATGTTCATTAGAGGATTTTCTGAAATGGCGCGACCAATTCAGAGACTAGTGAACAAGAACGCGCATTTTGAATGGGGTGACAAACAGAAACTCGCATTTCAAAGACTTAAAGACGCGATACAAGTCTGTCCGTCGCTTAAGCCTCTGAACTACGAGTGGGACTCTGAGATTGTCGTCGCAATAGACACATCCTGGATGGCCGCGGGTTTCGAAATTTACCAGCGCGACCCAGATGATCCAAAGAAGGTCTATTACGCGAAATTTGGGAGTATCCCACTTACAGAAAGAGAAGCTAGGTTTTCTCAACCGAAGCGTGAACTTTATGGTGTGAAGCGCGTGCTTCAAGCCATGGCTCACTGGCTTCTTGGTTGTAGGAAATTGGTAGTCGAAACCGACGCGCTGTACTTGGCAGGCATGCTAAGAAACGTTGGTAACCTACCAAATGCGAATATCAACCGTTGGGCTGAAGAGATCCTCATGTTTCAATTTACCTTGAAACATGTCAGAGGAATCACCTTCTCACCAGATGGCTTGTCGCGACGACGACCTGCGCCTGGAGATGAAGAGTATCCCAATGACGAAGAGGAAATCTTCGACGAGCCACCACCAGAGAACAACGGGAATTGGGACTACGACACAGAACAACCATTAGACTTTGAAGAGTTCAAAAGGGATATTGACACTAGAGGTGGCTACCTTAACTCTATGGTCGGATGTGCTGAGTCGGTCGACGACATATCCAAAGAGCTAGTCGAGGCTTGCGACTCTCGTCGCGCTGAGAATCGGCGTGTCAAAGACGCATATGACGCTCAAGGACTCGTCGTCCCGGTCTTCATGTTCAACAATGTGGCAAACGGAGAACCGCTTTTGCCTGATCTTGAACTGCGCGACAATCCAGAGGATCCCTATATCGAGGATCACCAGACGGGCACAGGGATTGAACAAGACAATAAGTTGGTAATGGCTAGGAAGTGGTTGAAAGACACTTCCATAAGGCCTGAAATGACAGATAAACGGTTCAGATCGTTTCTCAAATTCTCGCGACAGTTTTTCCTCAAAGATGGAAAAATGTACAAGAGATCGACCAATGGGATTCATAGACTGGTCGTGGACAAGCACCACAGGACCTATATGATGAAGGCGTGTCACGACGCGCTGGGTCATAAGGGTCTTTTCAGCACTAAGAGCCTGTTGGAAACTCGGTTTTGGTGGCCAGAAATGGAAAGAGACGTCGACTGGTGGATAAAGACTTGTCATAGCTGCCAAGTCCGCCAGAAAACTCTCCTCCGTACTCCACCGACGCCGACAATGACTCCCAGTGTATTTCAGAAAATACATACAGACGTCATGATTATGGGAACACCTTCCAACGGATACAGATATGTCGTCGCGGCAAGGGATTCTTTGACCCGCTACGTGGAAGCGCGACCGCTACAGGCTGACAACGCCAAGGCAATAGCGCGTTTCTTGCTCGAAGACATAGTGTGTCGCTGGGGGTGCCCTAAGTGGATTGTAACCGATAACGCAGGACAGTTTGTCGCGGCGTTGAATTGGTTACAGAAGAAATATGGTATCAAGGGAATAAGGATATCTCCTTACAATTCCCAAGCGAATGGCACTGTTGAAAGAGGTCATTGGGACATTCGACAGTCACTGTACAAAGCTACTGGGGGAAACGCCTCCAAATGGTTTTGGTTCTTCCCACAAGTCTTGTGGGCAGATAGAATTACAGTGCGTCGCGGGCTGGGTTGCTCACCGTACTTCGCAGTATGTGGGGCCCACCCTACCATCCCTCTGGATATAGTCGAAGCTACGTGGTTAGTCGAATATCCTGACCGGATCGTCGACTCTGCGGATCTCATTGGTCTCAGGGCACGCGCTCTAGCGAAACACGCCGACCATATTGAAGATATGCGCAGCCGCGTCAGCGACGCCAAACTAAAGATGGTTCAACGCTACGAACTCGAGTACAAGCATGTGATCAAAGATTATAAGTTTGTACCAGGGGACTTAGTGTTGGTCAGGAACACAGCTATTGAAAAATCATTGGACAACAAGATGAAAGCTAGATATCTTGGTCCCATGATTGTAGTTCGAAAGACCAAAGGAGGTTCTTACTTGGTCTGTGAAATGAACGGTGCAATGTTTCATGCGAAAGTCGCGGCATTCAGAGTAATACCCTATTTGGCAAGACAGAAGTTGACACTCTCCGAAGATATAAAGAAGCTGATAGATATTTTGCCTGCTAAACTCGATGAGTTGGTAGAAGAAATATCTGACGTCCGCGACTACCAGTTCGAAGGTGTGAAACTCAAGAACTCGGATAGTGACGACGACGACGATCCTGTAGAGGATCCAGCTTCTGTCGAGTGAAAGTCTGGCAAACAAGTATTTGTCGCGGCAGGCTCTCGCACGACAAGACGTCGCTTCTCTCAGTTTTAGACAGAATTCAGTATATTGCTTGGGTGCTAGCTGGTACCTAAGGACTATACTGGGTTGTATCTAAAAGAAAAAGGTCATAAAGGAGGTGCGCGAGAAGAAGAGACGCGACTTCATAAATAAATGACAAGAGAGAGAGAGACATATGGAAGGAGAGTGCATATTATGAAAAATTAGGCCGCATTCTTCGACATCGAGAGGTCAATGGCTTCCTTGACGTCCTTGAGCGCGGTCTTCCATTCCTCTAGCCGCGACGAGACGTAGTCGCGTTCCTCGATGAGGAGCTCGAGTGGAATGGACCGCCGCAACCGGTACAATTGATGTCGATGCACTCGGTCCGCAATAAACCTTCGGTCGGACGCGGACGCTGCCAATTGGTTAGCAAAGTGTCGCGGCGGGAGGGTATAGCTGCGAGACTCACCCGGGGCCGCATCAGTGGTACTGTTGCTGAGTCGCTGCCTCTTCGAGCCGGTGACAACGAACGATGGCTGGGTAATTGGTCAGAAATGTAGTCGCCGCGACTGAGTGAGAACTCACGTCTGGAAACTCTGGAGACAGCTCCCTAGAGCTTCCATCTGCTCCGCGTGAAGCTTCGACATTTTGGCGCTGAGAAGACGCATCGACCTATCGTGCTCGTCTATGAGTCGAATGATAGTCCCATAGACGTCCGCGAGCCCTACGGAGTCGTCATGACCAGAACCGTCGACCGATCGAGAACCGGACCGTCCGGCGACGGTCTTGCGAGTAGATGGTCGCAGGGTCTGAGAAAAATCAGCCTGTGCTCGGCAAAGACTCAAGACGGACGCACCTTCTCTTGAACAGGAGTGGGGGCCTCCATCTCGACGTCTGAATCAATGTCGATGGCAGGAGTTGAGCCTGAAGCCTCAGGAACAGGGTCTTCGGCCTGTGCAACAATATCCGTAAGAAAATCTGGACAAAGACAGGGAATCATACCTTGGCCTTCCCAGACAACGACGGAGTTGCAGCAGGACGTGGGATGCTCTCCTGAGCTTGTCGCATGCTGATGATCGCCGCGACAAGGGACTCATGCCAGACCAGATAGGCTCGATACTTGTTGACGGCCTTGGTCTGGGAAGGGTCGCGCTGCTTCTCAGGAACTTCTTTGAGCAGTTCCGTCTGAGACAGAGCGAGCGTGGTGGCCTCCTCGAGACAATCCAAAACGTCACGGGGAGGATCTTGAGCAGCAAACGAGCTGGCTTGAAAGCGGGTCTGTCGACGAGATAAGATAATCGCCGCGACACGCCATCACGAATCAACTCACTTGAACAAAGAAAATATCCTTGCCAACGCTGAGGATGCCCTCTGAACCACCTAGACCCAGCTTGTTCATCGCTGCGAGAGAAGGCTTAGCCTTCTTCCACGACGCGACGAGCGATGCGAAGTCTTGGGGGAGAGGAAATGCGGACATAGCGAGGCCTGGGTAGAGAGAAAGAATGGGAACGAAATAAGGACTGAGAATGGGACTGGACATAATCTGTCGAGCCCACCCAGACTTTATATCGTCGACTCTGGAAAAACTTTTCTAGTCGCGCATCAGATAAGCCGAGGACGGCTTAGATCTGTGTTCCTGGGAGAGGGCAGATCTTACGAAAGATCAGCCACAGAGTCCGCAGAAGTCCACACATTGGAAATTGAGGTGCGCGACAACGTGCACACCCCTTGGACCCATGTGCTGGAAAGTGGAAAATCCAATGACGCTACTGAGGACGGGGTCCGGGACTTTTTCAAAATGTTTCAAGAAAATTCTTCCAAGAATTTTGAAAATTTAGACTTAAAGTTCACGCGACGACGGCTCAGGCAGCAGGATAGATCGATTGGGTTGTACGACGACAGTACGATACGTTGATGCAATGTAATAAATAAAAACGGGCCGCGACGTTCACGGACGGTGGAACGAGCTGGTCTACTGCTCATCCACCTCCATGGCAGTCTCACCCGCGGCGACGGAGCCCTCGTCCTCGACGTTCTCGTCGTCGACGTTCTCGTCGTCGACTTTCCCGTCGTCGGCGTTCTCGTCGCCGGCAGACCCGTCTTCTTCACCCTCCGCGTCTTCACCCGAATCGGCCTTGGTGGACTCGGCCGAGGTCTCGCTGTAGTTGTCGGAAAAATCCAAGACCTGTAAAACGGCTTGGGACGACGACGCAACAGGAGGCGGCGATGGCGAAGGCTGGGGCGACGAAGAGGGCGCACGGGTACGACTACTCGCCAAGTGCGCGACGTCGATCTCGTGGTCCTCGAGGGGCTGGAAGGCTTGATCCTGGATGGTCGCGGGGTCCGACTTGTCGAATTCCTGGGCCTTCTCGATCTCCCTCTGGAACTCCTTCTCCATCTTTTCCATCTCGCGATAGAAAAAGGGATCGAAGAAGGCAGGGGGTGCTGCGAACCGCTCGTTCGCCTCGCCATCCAACAAGTCCCCGTGGGCCAAGATCATCCGAACACCCTTGCGGATGTCGGCCATCTCGGCGGCGTCGATCTCGGTCGCGGTGTGGACGAACATCGCCTTGATGCGTTCGTCCGAGCCGTCGTCGAAGTGCTCCTTCAGCTGACCAACGAAATCACGGAACTGGCCAATGGCCAGGACGCGGATCTCGTTAGCCGTGCGAAGAAGCCCGCCGTACGCGTCCAAAGTGTCGGCGAGACGGTTGGCGGACTTGTTGAGATCTGAAGACGTCGTCAGAAACGATCAAAAATAGAAATGAATGATAAGAGTGGACTCTTACCGTCCGCGCTCATCTGCGCGATGTACCCGAAGCGTTGCCCCATATACAGCTGCTCCGCGGGCTTGTAGCCGTTGGTGCAAGTCTGTTTATAGAGCACGCACGGGGCGCACCGATTGCCGTGGCGCCCGTCAACGCTCTTGAAGCAGACGCGCTGCCGCGTCACGCACATCGCGCAGGGCCTTGGCGCGACCTCCTATGAAAAGGGAATCAGTCGTCGAGGCATGGCAGAAAAAGATAAAGGAACGCACGAAGTCTGTTGGCACCTCGACGCCGGCCCTTTCCAACTTCCCCGCGAACCCTTGGCGTGCCACCGAAAGGAGCGCCTCGGTGTCGTAGGCGGCGGGAGTGAACGGAGCTCGGGGCGTGGGGGCCGACGCCTTCGCAGGAGTCTAGAAACAGTCAAGTCAGTAAAAAGTCGACGACAAGAAAAGTCGCGACTCACCGAGTCAGATTTCTTCTTGACCGCCGCAACGGACTTTTCTGCCTTCTGGGCCTTGAGCTCGGCCTTGGCCGCCGCAACACTCCGCTCACGACCAAGGGTCGCGGCCACCCTGCCCAACTCACTGCGTGGAGTCTTGGTAGCGGCGGGGGCCGCCTGGGCAACCTAGAAAAGAAAGAAAAACGAGTTAGTCGACGTCTGGGACCCAAGATTTGTGTCTCACCTTAGCCACTGGGGTCGGGGTAGTCGTCGCTCGCGGGGCGCTTGCCTTGCGACTGGCCTCCACCTTGGGCACCGGATGGGGAGGCACGGACTTGGTCGACTTGGATGATCCATCCGCGACCTTCTTGATTGGCTAAAAAGCTGGATTAAGGGGCGTGGTCTGGGAAAAAGGAGTCGGCTTACCTTGGGCTTGACGCGGGTCTCGCTGACCTGCTTCTTGGCCACGACGAAGTCGCCGGTCTCCTCTCCACTCTCGGAGGTGTCGTCCATGACAATGACGGACGGGGCTACGAAAGTATGAGTCAACGACAAAGGGGGACAAGAGGAAAAACGCACTCAGGTTCGATCGCGCTTTCCCCTTGGACTTGGGCCCCTGTCAAAACAAACCAACCATGAGACGAAGGAACCGCGATCGACGAACTGGGTCACTTACCTGAAGGGCCAGCTTGTCGGCCGAGGACGCGTCTCCCTCCTGGACCCCTTCGTCGTCGACATCCATCGCAGTGTTGGCGACGGCGGCGGCTTCCTCATCGCTGAGGGACTCGGGCTGCACAGGCTGTGCTTGGATCCGGGCTGGGAGGGACCAAGTGGTTAGTCTAAAGATCAATGAAATAAGACATAGGATCACACACCTGCGTGCGTCTTCTTGTGGACGCGCTTGGGAGGTGACCCCTGTGGAACAGGGACCGAGGTAGCGGCTACGACAAGTCAGTACCCGCGACTCTGGTGAATGAAAGGAAAGAGCCACTTACGAGTAGGCGCGTGGGGCGACGCCTTGGGCTCCTTTGCAGGAGTCGCCTTGGGTCGCTTCCCCTGCGACTTCTCGCTCGACTTCTTGGCGACGGCGACCTTGCTGCCCGCGACAGCGGCAGGGGCCTGCGGCTTGGAGCCGTCACCCTTCCCCTTCTGCTTGACAGGCCGGGACGACGAAGGGGCGGCGACTTGTTCGGTTGGAGCCGCCTGGGGGTCGATCAGAACATAGTAAACGAATGAAACAGAGTACGCGTACGGGTTCGACGACTCGTTTGCGTTTCTTCGGTGGCGACGACTCCTCGACTGGAGCGTTGGTGGTCGAAAGCGCAGGCGCCGGCTAGCCCTTACGTTAGTGAAAAGAATGGAAGGCCAAAGCGAACAGGCGCGGCAATCATTGATCGCCGTGACTGCTCGCTCCAGCGGGCTTAGAACGGAGCTCACCTGTTGGATCTGGCGGACGTCGACGGCCATCTGCCGCAACATCTGGTTGTAGGCCTCGGGGCTAGGCAGGTGGTGAGTTGGATCGACAAGCCATGAGAGAGACATTGACTGACGGCATGAACTGCCGCCAGTCGATGGCAGGCGGGTTTGCTCCCGGGACAGCTGATTCGGTGACGGCTGATGGACGGTTAGCGTGGTTGAAAAGTCGCGGTAATCGTCTTGGGCGTCACTCACGGTTGGTGTCTTGGGGGCGGGGGCTCTGGTCGGGCGCGGACATGGTGGTCGAAAAGCAAGAGTGTCTCGTACTAGGGAGACTCTCGACCCTGAAAATTGAGGGCATTTATATGGTGAACATGCCGGAAGAAGTTTGATCGCGGCAGATCACGGAAGGAACCGAACAACCAAATGAATAAGACGTGGGAACATAACTCTATGTCTCCGCGGCTTTAATAATAAATGAATGAGACGTCGACTGTTGGACTTAGACCTGACGCAGTGAGACTGTCGCGGGATTGACCAGGAGGTCAAAATTAGTGTTCCTGGGAGATGATAGGCTGGCTACCAGACGCGCTCTGCACCAGCTCTGTAAGGGCGTATTTTTGCGCTTTTACAGAGTTTACTCTTGAACCACTCGGTGTATCGTGTCGCGGTTGACAGTGTTGCGCTCAGTAGGACTTATGGGTCTACTGCCCAGTCGACGACTGTGGGTAGTGTCGACGATAGCAAGGCAGTCAGACCACTACTGTGGAACTGGTCTTATGAGTCTACACCAGGCTCAGGGCCATTAGTGACGAACGCTTGGACCGCGACCATTCCCCACAAAGGGATCTGTCGTTGCGTCGACTTCTCAAAAAGGGTCATTCTCTGCAGATGGGAACTTGGGCTGAAGGGCTGAGCAATGCGCGACGTTCTCAATAATAGAACTACTACTGGACAGGACTTGGCGTTACGAGACTTAAACCATCTTGTCGCGGCAACTCCCGGTTTTGAGTTGGACGTTTCCTCAGATCATGCCACGACGACGACTTGTCACATGTCAGGATCCATTCGATCACGGGACATTGTGGACGCGTCGCGGTGACACTCCCAAGTGTCACGGCGGGTCGCGCCCATACCCAAACACACTAGAAACCGACACGGCTAGATCCGTGAACCGAGTCATGTGGGAAACGACCAGCGTGCCTAGGGCCATACGGCTTCTTGGGGCGCCCACGTTGGTCTCACATGCCAAGACATACCCGTTGGCCAATCCAGCACGTCGTATTCCAAAAGTATGACACGGTGGGTTGACCCACATCAAAAGTATCATATGGACTATGGGGCGGGGTCCTGATCACTAGGACCTGTCCGATCGTTCAACTTTTCAATTACCCTAAAAGGCAACCAATCTTAGATAGCGTAGCTACTATGCAGTTGTACAGGACTTTACTAAGCATCGTCGTAGACAGTATAAGTAGCACGACGTTTCTTTGTATTAGGAAGCTTTCCCCCGGACTGTGAATCACTATCATTTCAGATTGTTTTGTACAATTTGCGTGCCGCGTGATTCCACCCTAAGAAGTTCTGCCATCCCTGCCCGGTCGCGACGAGTTGCTCCCTGAGCACTTGTAGCTACTGTGATTTGAGTTTGAGTTGAGATATCAGAAAGTCGGATTCGCCGCATCTGGTATTGTCGCGGCATTTAGTGTCGTCGCCTTCGGGCTTTGTTGAGATCGTTCCACACCTCTAGCTTGGCAGTGCGTCGACTAGTTGTGCTCGGGTTGTTTTGGTCAGTTGGCAGTGCGTCAACTTGAGAACTTTGGTTCCACACTTCTTGCTTGGCAGTGCGTCGACAAGTTGTGCTCGGGTTTTGGACATTGGATATTGGCTGTTAGTTGGCAGTGCGTCGACGCGGCATCTTGGTTTACTAGTTGGCAGTGCGTCGACTCAGTACTTTTGATTGTGTCAGTTGGCAGTGCATCGACTTGACATTTTGGTTTACTAGTTGGCAGTGCGTCGACTCAGTATATTTGGGCTTTGCGTCACCATCTGGACGCTGTCGCTACAAGGGATCTTAATACTTCGTATTAAGCTCTGACTTGTTATATTGTTGTTGTGGATTGGATTAGTGTTGATTGTGTTCGTATAGAAGATATTGGTTGAGATACCATTGTTTTGCTATATATATATATCCTTGTTGTCGACTTCGTCTCCGCAACTATTGGATCTGCGTCTATTGAGAGCTGTGATACTGGTGTTCTGTCCACCCCGAAGCCCTCGCATCTTTCACACACTGAGAAGCTGATTACGAGGAGTGTGAACGTGTTTATATTTGGGTTTACTTTCATAGTAGATTCACTTGTGAGCACGCCCTCAGCATTTCACCGCGCTGGTCTTTATTGCGTTGCAAGGGGGGAACACCTTCAACTTGTGTCGGCAAGTGAGTAAGGGTCCTCCGAGCCGCATGACCAAAACGCTTATGCCACAATTCACGATCGGTAGTTTCCAGTGAAGCGAGCGCGGTAGACTCGTGAGATGCAGACACAGACGGTGCCACGAGCTCCTCGGGGTAGTACCAGTAGCAGCGATTGCTTGCTTTAAAGGTCATCAAGACATCCCCATGCGCTTTTCCCTTGTTGAGCCAATCCTTGGTGACTAGGATTGCCTTGTTGTCACCAACCACGGTGTAGTAACCAGCCTGATCGAGCGCATACCCAGAAAGATAGCGCCCTCTTATGTGCGGGTTGTAGATGACATCCTTCAGCGTGAAGGTGTAGTCCATGCCACTACTAGTATGACCCCGCAACACAATATCTCCAATGGCTTCATTCTTGAAGCGAGCTCCCGACCCAACGACTACATAGGTGTCGATAGGTCTGATGTTGTGAAGATCGGATCGGGTGTTTGTCATATGATGTGTGCAACCTGAATCCCATAGAAAACGAACTTTGGAGTCGTCTCCTATTTCTTCAACAAAAATTCCATCATCGTTGTGTTGGAGGGAGTCACTCATGAAATAGGACGAGAAGTGCATTCCATTAGAAGAAGAAGCTGCAACCGCGGGAGCGGCTACAACCTCTTTGTTGTTTACAGTGCTGGTACCATCACCACTATTCTTCTTCTCCTTCTTCTTTTTCTTCTTCCCCTCATCCTGCTTCCCCTTGCCTTTGTCAGAAGATTGACCAGTAGGCTTGAGGTTGGGATACTTCTTGTAGCAGGATGTCGCAACGTGACCGGACTTGTTACAATGAGTGCAGCGGGTGGCAAGGGACGGAACGGTGGAAATCTTCGAGTTCGACGTCGTGTCGAGGTTCTCGATCTTGATATTCCCAATGACACTGTTCTTGACATCGACCGGGTTCAAGGAAGCGATAGGACGATTGGCCAGATAAGAGGTGACGAAACCTCTGCTGGAAGCGGGTAAGGCGGCAAGCATGAGAGTCGCGAAGAGGTAGTCCGGGATCTCGATTCCTCCTTCTGAACACTGGCGACGACGAGTCTCCATTTCCATGATTTGCTTCTCAATGGTGTCACCACCATGGAAGGTGGTGGTGTTCAGGAGGCGGTACTCGACGAAAGCATCGATGGCATTTGGTTGGCCATAATCCGTCGCCATTTTCGCCCAAACTTCGCGCGCAGTGCGCTCCCGCTGACCGTCCATAAAGATTCCCTTGCGCAGATTCTGGGTAATATAAACCCGCGCAAGACCCAGTGCCTTTTCATTGGCAACGTCCCATTGATTTTGGGAGTCCCCAGCAGTGGAAGGACGTTCGACTGCACCGATGTTTGCAGCTGGTGTACCGTTAACCGTGATATAAGAGGGTTTCACAACCCCCCAAGTGCCCTGGTGCATGCATATGCTCATATAGTTGTCCGACCAAGTATTCCAGTTTGTGCCGTCAAAGATGCTCAGGATTGAATTGTTGAGCTTTTCTATCCCAGACATTGTGGGAAGAAATTTGATGACGTCGGCGATGTGATGGTGGAGAAGAGTAGGTTCGACGTATGGAGGATCTCCAAACAGAAGACGAAGCGCGACGGTGAAATTTCCTTGCGCCTGATCGCTGTTCTGATTGTCGATATCACCAACCCGATAGATGTCACCGGTGATGGATTCGATTGGAAGATAGGAGTGTCCGAAAGTCGTCCAAGAGTTAACGGGGTATAGGATAACCCCAACAGGAGGATCGTTTGGTGATGACAGGGTGATAGAGATGAAGACTAGAGCGACAAAGTCAGCCCCAGATTCTCTGCAGACCAAGAAACAAAATCCCGAGTGCCAAATCTCTGAAACGAGAACGACCAAGCGTCCCCATCCCATCCATGATGCCCATATACGCGCGGGGAATGATAACGAAATAAAGCGGTATAGTAAGTGCCCATATTTGTATCAAAGTAACGTAACTATATACGTCAGCGGCGGCAGTACCCGACGGTGATTACTGCCCTCGCAGTCCGTCACTGGCCAAGGGACACGTGCCCAAGGCCGTCCCAAGCACCGGGTTTGACCGCCCATCTTCTCCCTTTTAAAGACATGCATACACGCAGAGCGTCATTGCATGAATCCTCGTAGTGTCACCAGCCCGCAGGGTCCCTTGTGAGGAATGCGAGTCAACCCCGAAGGATTGTTTTGCCTGGCGGAGGGATTGACCTCCAGCAGCTGTTGAGAGCTACCACACCACCTAGGCGCTTCGCGCAAGGTTCAGGAGTGGGATTGACCAAAGGACCAGTGCCTGGTGGGTATTGGAGCGGGCGTAGCTCTTCGTAGAATGCGGTGACTAAGTCTGTCTCCTCCTATGTACTCTTGTGTGTCTACGCCGGGAGCACGTGACCCCTACTCCATGTGCCCCCATTTAAAATGGCGACGTCCTCGCCGCCTCCGACGTCGCCGAGCTCCCTCTCCGCTTGTTGCAATCGCCACCGCTCAACCTCATCGAGTTCGGCTTCTCTCAGCCTGTCCACTTCCCGCACCTCGTCCTCCTCGCGTGCTGTCCTTGATTTATCTGCTGCACTCTTGAGTGCTGCCTGCGCCCTAGCGAGAGGTGTCCCAGCTCTGGGAACGTATTGTCGGAGTCGTCGTGCGTTGAATACGCCGTCGATGGGGACCCCCTCGACGGATTCCAGCTTGAACGAGTGCCGCAGCCTGTCCTGCACTCTATGCGGCTCCGACCAACGACATGTCAGTTTGCGCTCGTTACTAATCGTGTTGGCCAAGTCGCTGCGGAACACCTGGACCAGGTCGCCGACCTCGAAGGACACGACTCCCGCCTTCGACTTCAGCACTTTCCTGTCAAACGCCGCCTTGCGTCCAATTGCGTACTTGACGCGTTCCGCGTATCCGTCCAGTCGAAGCTGTTCCGCATACGCCATGTGCAGCACCATCTCGTGTGATGGTGGCGCTGTATCCAGGTTCAAGGGTTGTCTCGCGTCCGGCGCCGCGGCCATTAGTCCAAACAGGAGTTCCCTGGGCGAGAATTTCACCGCCGGTAATAGTCGGTCGTTCATCGTTTCGATAGCCGTGTCGAAGTGGTCCGTCCAGAGCCGTGGTAAGTCATCTTTCTTTGTTGATTTCCATGCGTCCTCACCAACGTTGGGTGCACACAGTCTTGCAAGTATGTACAGCAAGATCTTGTTTGCTCCCTCGACCAGTCCGTTGATCCAGGGTGCGTACGCTGCGACCTTGTGAAACCGGACCCGTCGTCGTTTGCACAGCGCATCAACGTCCTTGTTAGCGAAGTGTGAACCGTTGTCGGACATGAAGACCTCGGCGACGTGGAATTTGCCAAAGATGTGTTCAAGTGCCGCTGTGGTAGATTTAGCAGAACCCGAATCTTTCAGTTTAAAACCCCAAACGAATTGGGAGAATACGTCGAGGAACAGCCCGACGGTCTTGAAGCCTCCCTTGCCATCCGGCATTGAAAGGTAGTCGCCCACAATGAGTTCGAAGGGTTGTCGGCGCGTTATCGGGTTCATGAGTGCGTGTAGATTTGCTGGGCCAAATCCTTTGCATTTGGCACAGTCCGCGATTGCCCTCATAATGGAGTCGTCCAGTCCCGGGCTGTGGTATTTGTCCATCAGTGCTAACTTGACGGCGTCTCGATGAAAGTGTCCCCCTTTGCTGTGCACCTCCGCTGCCTTTTCCCTTGCTTCCGTGCGTGTTAGACACTCGCGTCTCGACCGCCCTCTCATTGCTACGCCGCCCCCCACTCTCCATAATCGGCCGTCGTCAATGAAGTACTGCGATGCCCGATGTCTTGCCCGTTTTCGATCTGCTAGGCTGGTCCCCAAATCCAGCTCCGTAAGCGCTTCCACAATCTCCAAGTACATTGGTTCGTCCTTGAAGCGCTTCCAAAGTTCCATGGTGCCCTGCGGCAGTGGTACCACAGTACAGGTTAGCTCTTCCGTTGTTGAGGCGTCAACCGCAAACAGATCGTTGGTGAGTCCAGTGCGAGCTTCCCAATCGGGCGAGACGGTGGATTCACTGCCATCACCTGGGGTCTTTGGTGTGCCCTCTGCCGCCCGACTTAGCGCGTCTGCCACCGCGTTCGTCGATCCCTTGATGTGCTCCGCGCCGATGATGTTGTAGCCGAGGAGTCCGTTTAGCCATCGGGTGTGTGTTGCATTGAGTTTTTCGTTATTGAGAATATCGCGTAGCGCCTGGCAGTCGGTCTCCAGCCAGACTGGTTGGCCCCAGACGATGTTCGAGAACTTGTCCAGGGCGAACTTTAGTGCGGCGAATTCCAATAAATGGGGTTGGTACCGCTCTTCTGCTGCTGATGTCCGTTTGGATGCGAAGGCGATGGGGTGTCGCCGGATGACCACCCGGCCGTCTGTCGTTGTCGACTCCATCTTCTGTGAGAGGACGCCAGCAAACGCGTCCTTGCTACCGTCTGTCGTGATGATGAACGGGTGTCTGTGGACAATATCGTATAGTGGGGCTCGTAGCACTGGTGCAGACAAGAGTAGCTGTTTGAGTCGGAGAAAGCACCTTGTGTGCTCTTGAGTCCAAAGCGGTCGCAAGTCGAAGTTCTTCATGACCGTTCGGTAGACTTGTCGGCTCGGCTTCGGTGGCATTGGTACTGTCTTGAGGAGGTTCCGCAGTGGTGCCTCTTCTCGGGCGTAGTTCTGGATGATGTCACGGAAGTAGCCAGTGAGTCCCAAGAATGCTGCCAGGTTAGTCGCGTTCTCAGGTGTCTTCCACCCTACCACTGCTGTGAGTTTTGCGGGGTCCGGCGTCACTCCTTGGGGCCCAACCATTGCCCCCGCAAACACTGCTTCTGTCATGAACAGTCGGGTCTTTGCCGCCGAGAGCGACAGACCCTCTGCTCGCACCCGGTCGAAGACCAGCTGTAGCTTGTGCATCATCCCCTCAAATGTGTCTGACGCAGCGCCCCCATCATCCACAAACAACTCCATAACCTGAACCAACAAGTCGCTGAGTTTGTCGGCGCACATGGCGCCAAATTCCGTTGGTGCATCCGTTAGACCAAACGGCATCCGCATATAGGCGAAGTAGCCCATGCCCGGTACAAACATTACTAAGTACGGCTGTGCGCTCTCGTCGACCCGAAGGGCAAAGAAGCCTGACGCGAAATCAAACACCGAGACATATCGGTGCCCCGCCAGCCGTCGCTGCTTGTCTCGGATGTCACCCTGTGGCACCGGGACAACCTTCAATAGAGCCTTGAGCTCGTGGAAGTTCTGGCAGATCCTCCATTTCTGCTCCTGCGGCCGTCCTGCCTCCGGACTGGTTACCCGGTGGGGCTGTCGCTCTGTCTCATATGGCAAAGGCAGGCCTGCCCGATCGCAAGCATCATTGAGCTCCTGTTTCAGCTCCTCATGCGATAGGGCTGCACTGTCATGCTCTTTCTGCGCCAACTTGATAGGGGACACGCACTTTACATCCCGAGGATGGATTGGGCGGACAACCCCTGCCTTCACCAGTTTGCGTGTTTGCTCTTGTAGATAAGCTTCTTGTGGCGGCGTCATTGGTTTCTGATGTATCTTCGTACTGAACTTGTGGTCGGCTGGGATCTTTGGCGCATATGCCGCGCCCTCCACCGGCAGTACCTCCGATATGGATAGTGCAAAGACATCAGCGTAACGGGCAATGAAGTCTTGCACCTCCTCTTGTTGGTCTTCTGAAAGGTCTGGTCCCGTTTCCACAAGCTTGAGAATTGCCGCCACACGTTCCGGCTTGAATGGTTCAGAGGTTCGCGTGAATGTCGATGTGTCGGCCACATCTGGTAACGCTTCGGGGCTGGCAATGTCGAAAAAAGTGCCTGGGATTGCGTCAGAGATTGATGCGATTGTTTCTGATCTGGCATCCAGTACTTCCCTCGAAGGGGGTGCGCTACTTCCCCCTATCGAGTTTGCTCGCGTGTCCATTCCCTGGACCACCCTGGACACCTCCCCCTCCGCCAGCTTGTCCAGCCACGACAGGCACTCCTGTTTGTCTGGTGTCCGTAGCTCCCCATCGGTCTGTTGCTCTCCCCTCAAGGGGGTCGTTGCAAATGAAGACAGAACCCCTTGGAAGAGTGCACTTGGTCTCGTCGCTTCGGGCGGTCTCCTCCTGCTGCTGTGGTTGTGTAGCTGGATTTCCGTCTTGCCGTCCTTGCTAGGGAGCCTCACCACATCCGCGGCAAAGTCCTGCACCGCATGTGCTGCTGCGAGGGATGGCTTCCCGAACAAGAAGTCCCAGCTACCTTTGCTGTCGAGGATCTCCAGTTGGACAGCGACAGTCACGCCGCCGACACGGACTTCGCCGTCCCACTGAACTGTTGGCCAGGCTAGGGATCCATCCGCCATCCTCAGCACCCGCTTGGACGGTGTCCCACCTCCCAGCCTGTCCCTCAGCCTTTGCCACACCGCCGCGTCCATGGCACTGACCGAGGCTCCTCCGTCGAACAGTGCTCTCACCCGCGTCTCCTTTCCTTCGTTGTCCACCACCGTAATTGGATGTACGAATGGTGAGGCTCTCCCAGCATCCACCGCATAGAGTTCCAGCACTTCATATTCCACGTTGTTGCGAATGACATCTGAACCATCTAAGCTACGGACACCGAGGCTCGACTCATGCCCCGGGTACGGAGTCACTGCTTGGGCCCTCACAGTGACTCCCCCGGAAAATCCTGCTCGTCGTCGTCGTCCATCCAGCTTCCCAACACCGCATTCAATGCAGCAGGGACGGGTCGAGGGAGGTTCTTCGCGCAGATGCGCCGAAAGCGACGTTCGGGAAGGGGGATCTTAGTGTCGGTACAACTCGCCGCCTGGTGACGTGGCGTGGTTAGCTTGCCACAATTCCAGCACTCGCCGCTCCCTGGCCAGACCGTCCCGGGAGAGAGCGGGACCCCGACTTCCTCCACTGGCCGGCCTGAACTCTTCTCCTCCCAGCGCTGGAACAGTGCTCGATACCGTGCCACATCTGCGGCAGAGGTTGAGAGCAGGGGCATGGCAGTCCGCATGCGCTCAACCAGCTTTGTGAGCATGGCCTTAGCTTCCGGGCTCAGGTTCTCTGGTGACGGTGTGAATGCTGGAGCGGGAATGGGTGTTGACGCGATGCTGGTGCGACTGAGTTGTGTGCGAATGTGGGCGGTGGGGGATTGGGGAACAGTGCGTGCCGTGCCACGAGATCGAAGGGCAGCCAGATCTGCCTCCACCTTCGCCGTCCTGCGTTCCTTGTCGGCATCCTCTTTGAGCTTGTCAACGTCCACCGTCTCTATAGCAGCAGTGAATGCATCCCAGTCCGCCGGCGTCCGTGGGGTCTGGGTTTTGAGCGCATCCGGCAGGTTTTTGCGAACATGCCAGATGCCGCTGCTGGTTGTGTTGATGCCTGCGGCAGCCGCCATCCGTTTCAGCGTCCTTGCAAATGCCACGTGTGTCCAGACCTCGACACCACCGTTGGTCGTCCGCTTGCCCAGTTCGTCGAGGGTGATGCTCTGGCTGCTAAGTTCCTCCTCCCATTGCTGTTTCGTCTTCTCTGCAGCTTGTGGGGCATCAAACTCCTTGACAAATGCGGCTCTTGCGTCCTTCCATGTTGTGAATGGGGTTGCGCTTGCTTGCTTCTTCTTCCACCATGTATCTGCGGGTTTCCCTGCTCGTAGATAGTCGCCAAAAGATTCAAGTTTGTCCGCATCAGATAAGCCCAGTCCCAGAGTCTTTCGGGCGAACTGGCGGGCAAAGTCCTCCGCAGTGATGCTGTCTTTGCCGGTCTCACCCGAATAGACGACTACGTTGTCGTCTGTCATGGTGCGAGGAGGTCGTCGAGGGGTGGTCGCCGGAAAGGGGACTCGACTTGGTTGTTGTTGCCCGGGTTGTATTGGTGCGGTCGGTGACGTGGAACGTGTGGGTGGTGCGATAAACGTCGGCAGTAAGTCAGGTGTCGGTGCACGAGTGCGAGATATCAGCTCAAACGGTGTGGTCGAACCGCTGTCGTGTAGCGTCTCAGGGGTGGTGGCTCTGCTAGACTCTTCTCGTTCTCCTGTCGTCTCAAACTTCCTCGTGAAACGACCTCTTCCGTCTCTTTGCTGCGGCTCTCGGCTGTTGGTACGGCGTGTGCTGTCGGCCACGATTACCGATTTTGAATCTGCGTGCTGCGTGTGTGGTATCTCGCCCTTGTCACCAGATGGAGCGGGCGTAGCTCTTCGTAGAATGCGGTGACTAAGTCTGTCTCCTCCTATGTACTCTTGTGTGTCTACGCCGGGAGCACGTGACCCCTACTCCAGTATGTCCGCTGTACAATAAAAAGATGTAACGTAAAACGCGCGCGAGCAATCATGGACGGAATGGCTAACGGCGCGTCTGCCAACTGAATGACTCCCTGACGCCGCTCGCGTAACCCCTTGAGGGTGAGAGCACAAATGCGAGGACCGACATCCAGCAAGTGGGACGAGCGCACAAAGACGGCGCTCTAGAAGGGCTGAACGAGTGAAAGATACTCGCCTTAGTAAAGGGAGTAGTTCGATGTTTCTTGATTTGCCGCTAGTGGTTCAGGCGGGGCCCATAACCTGTCGCAGACAATACCGCGCAGTGGAGATACGACCAGTAGCGATCACCTAAAGACACAGAGTCTCAGCGAGTGTAAGACACAGGAGCTTAGCATTAGCTGTACCTAAAGACACAGAGTCTGTGGTACAAGTCATAAGTAAGGGTCATTAGATCGTAAGGGAGAATGCATACCTCAGCGACTGTAAGACACAGGAGCTGAGGATATGGAGCGTATAGTACTAGGTTTATATACCAGTCTGGAGCAGATATCATGATGTCATAGTGGAGTAATGATATCATAGATGAGTAATGGATGACACAATAATGAGGTCAGGTATGAGGTCATTGTGGAGCGAGCCAAAGTAATCTAAGAATACTACTTATGATGTCATGTCTACATACTGTGATAGTCGCTAATACAAACAAGCTTCAACACCAAATAGCGGCAGATATACAGCGCTTTATGGAGGTGGTCTTGGGACGGATTTGCGGCAAATTGTAACAATTTAGTCACAGCAAATGCAATGTCAGGACATGTGCCTAGCATGATGAAGAGAAGAGATCCAATTACTGATTGGAATTTCTTCCTGAGCTCAGGATCAACTTCATCCTCGTTTGGCATTGGAACATATCCAGCCGGTAGAGGGGTCGCTGCGAACTTGGCGTTCTGCATTCCAAAACGCTCTAGCACCTTGTCAAGATAGGGAATCTGATCAATCTTGATTGAAGATCCTACTCTACTGAGGCGTACGCGCAGGAACTCTGGAGTATCTTCAGAATTGCAGCATTCTCATCGCTTGTTGAATTCAGCCTTGAGAAAGGCAAGGAGCTTCTTGTTCTTGGAGAAGAACAGTGCATCATCCACATAGACTATTATGACAGCTATGCTGCCATCAGAGTCCTTGTAGAAGAACACACCGGCATCCAATGTTAGTCGGATCCAGCCCATGGCTTTCGTGGACTTGGTCAGCGCTTTCCACCATGCTCAAGCAGCTTGTTTGAGTCCATAGATTGCCTTGTGCAAGCACATGACTTTGCACTCTTGGCCTCTCGCCACAAAGCCTTCGGGTTGTTCCATGTAGACCTCTTCGTCAAGCTCTCCGTAGAGAAAAGCCTTACTGACATCGAGTCCAGACCAATGCCAATCATTGAGCGCTGCAAGCGCCATGACCAACCGGAACGTCTCATGCCTGACAACAGGAGAGAATATCTCGTCATAGTCAATACCTTCGACTTGACTGAAACCCTTGGCAACTAGGCGGGCACGTTTTCGGCCATCAGATTTTTGGTCAAAGACCCAGCGACATCTGATAACCTTCCGTCCTTTCGGGCGGTCCACAAGGGAATAGACCTTGCGCTGACGAAGTGCCTCTAACTCGTCGCGGCAAGCATCAATCCAACCTTTCTGTTGTTCAGAAGGCAACCGCTTGATATTGCAGAATGTCCAATTGCAAATTTTGGACGTATCAGGTAGGTTCTCATTTGGAACCGCTTTTGACAGCAGTGCCATGATGAGCTCTACTCCCCCTTCCCGGCATAGCTTTTCCATGCGTGCATCCTCATCTAGATTATCAGAAGCACCCGCGTTTGAGGAATCTGGTTGCGAGCTAGGGCCGGGAACCCCTGCATCAGCACCGGTTGATGGTTGAGATTGGGAGCTACCCTTATCTTCACCAACATACCGCTTCCACCCTCTGCTATTCTGAATATCACAGACTATGTCCGTAGGGTTACGCTTTTCCCCATAGACGTTTCCTGGACGTGTAGGCACATTCCACTGGTGTGAAGACCTTCGAGGCTCAGGAGCTGGTGAAGCTGCCTGACTTGGTCGTGGAATCCTACTCCTACGAGACCTCTGAGGTTCATCCTGACGCTCTGGCGGTGGGTCCTGACGATTATGACCGTTGTCGCCATCATCATTCCCTCGTGCGGGAGGTGGTGGAGCCAAATCAGATGGCATAGGAAATGGCAAAGTATCATCTCCATATAGCCAATCTTCTCCGTCTACCTGTGGTGGATCTTGTGGATTCACTGGGTCATCACGTTCTGGAAATTCCTCTCCAACAGGAACGTGGGGTGGTCGATTGCTGTCAGGACAGCGGGGGAACAACTCCTCGTCGAACAATGCCTTGGTGGCGACGAACGTGGAATTGTTTGTGCGCATGAACAAAAATCCTTTCACACCATCAGGAATGCCCAAGTAGGTCATCAGCTCCGATTTGGGCGATAACTTGTTGGCGCGCTTCTCATCAGGGATAAAGACATATGCAGCACAACCAAAGACTTGGAGTTTGGAAACATCCGGTTTTTCCTTGTGAAGAGCTTCAAATGGAGTTTTCCATTTTAGACGCCTGATAGGTGTCATGTTGTAGATTCGTGTCGCATGCTTTATCGCAAATTCCCAATAAGAATTAGGAAGACAGGCAGTGAAGCGCATGGCTTCTGCCTTATCCATGATCGTACAATTGAAGCCCTTGGCATGCCCATTCTGCTGATGAGCATATGGAGCACCCTTCTCCACTAGAATTCCTTGTTCCGCGAGAAATTCTTCCATTCCCATCCCCATGAATTCTCCCCCATTGTCAATATGCCACTTTTGATGGTGACATTGAACTGGTTTTTGACCATCGCAATGAAATTGCGCATAGCCTGCTTGGCGTCGGATTTCTGCGCAAGGCATACTGTCCAGCCATAGGAGAGCGCTTCGTCGAAGAAGCTCATGAAGTAACGGTACTTGTGATAAGACACTGGGAAATTGTTTGAGATCCGAGTGGATCAAATCAAACAGATTCTCCGCTCGTTTTTTGGAAGGCGGGAAGGCACGTTGGTGCATTTTCCCTTGCGCGCATCCTTTACACGGTCGGGTTTCCTCGGGAAATACTAGGTCTTCTGGAAAGCCCTTGGTATTCTTCTTTGCCTGACGTAAAACGTCTTTCGACGGATGTGCAAATCGCCGGTGCATGATCTCATAATCCACCTTGTAAACAGTGGACATGGATCGCACTGTCTCAGCCGTGCTAGGCTTTGACATCAGGAAGTACAAGGCAATGTCCTTCCCTAGAGTTCTAAACTCCATGGTCGAGAGTGGGGACTTCCCTCGATGTAAGCTGATCCGCAATTTGTCTCCACGAACACAAGATCCTCCTTTGAGTAAGGCGCCCAAAGACATGAGACAACCATGCAATCCTGGCACTAGGTACACTGGATATATGTGAGAAGTCACCATAGTCTTTTCTCCATGCCTTGTGATGTAATGATCAATAAAGGCTGTTCCTCGACCAATAAGGGCAACACGTGTGTTCTTATCAGCGGTCTGAGCAACAATAGGATCTGAGAGTTTCTCATATCCAACCAGATCACTAATCTCTGATGTCACATGGAGAGATGCACCAGAATCGAGAAGCCATAGAGGCCCTAATTCATGATGATGATGATGTTTCCCCTTACACTTAGAGCAGGCAGCAAAATCGGAGTGCACACAGAATAGATTGGTACAAAAATCATGCAAACAAATCATCAACAAATTAAGTACAGAACCCGGGGCGGCGGTGATTACGCGCTCTGGCTGTGAGCAACAATCAGAATTGTGCATATGCCCAAGAAGGCAGGGTACTTGCCTTTCGGCGGAAGGAGCGTCCATCTCCTCCAGAAGGGTGCTGAAGTCAACAACCTCATCCTAATTGACTGGTTCAGCCTGGGCAAACTCGCTATCTCCAAACAGAAGATCAAGATTGTTCTGTTGGCCAGTGGCCATCTTGACATCGGGGATTTCCTCGATGCGACTGCGCTTGGTTGGAGGACCATCATCCAGAGTCTGATTCGAACCCAAAGCAGCCGGAGAAGGCAAACACATGATTGCATCCTGTCGTAACATTCCTTTCTCATTGACAATCTTGTCAAGAGCCTGAAGCGTTCTGTGGTCACCGTCACGTCCATCTTCTTGGCAAGCTCAAAGACCTTGCGAGTAGGCTTCTGGAACTCGGTGTCAATAATCCCATTGTTGTTAACCGGAGACTTCTCTTGAACCACGCGGATTTTGGGTCCATCGTGAGAGATGTGCGTGACATGCGAGATCGTTGGCGCAGGATGAGATGGAGTGAGGGAAGCAATCGAACCAATGGTGATTGCACCAGCTATCTTGGAGACACCATGGACATGACCGTGATTGGCCTTGCCCTTGCCCTTGTCCTGGTTCTTCCCACTGCGCTTGCCTCGACAGTTCTTCTTCTTTCCATCACCCTTATCACCCTTATTGGGTGCAGAGCCGGAGCCCTGTTGCTGATTGGAGAAGGAAGGGTCATCGCACTTACGCTTGGTATTGAACTTGGTGACCTGATTCTTGTTGCCGTGGTTCTGTGCGTAATAGCTCAAGAGTGCCTTGCGAACAACTTTGATTGTCATCTTGTCCTTTGGAGTATTCTGAAGAACATGCGTGGTCACCGTGGAGATGTGGGCAACATTCAGGATGATCATCGCCTTGAGAAACTCAGGGATTTTCAAATCCTGCTCATTGAGACGCTTGAAGGCAGTTTTGGGGATCAGCAGCTGAGGATCCGGATGCAAGGTGGTGTTGTACTTGGTGTCCAATGCCAACTGGAACAGCGCAAACAGGTCTGCAGACTTGGTGCCGCTATATTGTTCAGTCAGATAGTGTCATAATTCGGCCACTTTTTATCTTATCTTCGACAATCTCATCTTATCTTGGCACGACTTATCTTATCACAGATCACGACATCAGACGGTCTGGGCTAGGGGTTCCAGGGGATTATCCTTATCAATTCAAGGCTGCGCGACATATGCTCCAGAAGGTTCTACTACAACCCATGACCAGTGCTCCATGCGGTACATAGCCCTATGACTCATTAGTTGTAGATATGACTCAGACTGGATTTGGGTATAAATACTGTAGCTACTTGGTTGTATTCTCCAGTCTTTGAATTCACTTCTCTTTTCGACTTTGTTTTTGGGTTGATTGTCACAGATAGTTCCAGATCCCAGCAGCAGAAGTCGCATTCGATTCTGGAATGTTAGCCCTAACAGCCTCGGTCAGGTGCAACTTAATGCTGCCTTTGGCCTTTAGGTCATCGGTCTTCCATTGGCAAATGTCGGATTTGTTGGTTACTTCTCCATCGTTGTTTGTGATGCAAGTAGGACATTTCTCGAGGATCACATAGGCAATGCCTTGAGATTCCAAGAAGGAAGTCATGAGACTCTCCCAAGAGGTCCAGTTCTTGCCATCAAAGATCGCGACAGAGGAGAGAAGAGAGTTGGACATGTTAGATCTGTGTGAGGTATCAGCATCAATCTAATCTGATAGATGAAATCAAAGATCAAAATGATCAGATCCTCATGTCAGGGGAACCCCCTCTTCTGATCGATCAGCTTGGGATCTGGCATGTGATCGCGCTCGCGTGACCTGTCAGCTGTCACGTACCACGGCCCGGACTGCCGTGCCAAGCGCTTCTCTCTGGTGGGCACATGGTCAGGTGTCCCATTGTTCCCACTGTCTCGGTTTTCTATTGTTCTCCAAACGGCCATTGTACTTATTGTTCCCATTGTTCTTTGTTTGTCGCTGCGCGCTCTATTGTTCTTGTATCATATAAATAGTGGCGCCTGGCAAGGAGAATCCCCAACACGGTTTCTTTTTGGATTCTCCCTTGCCAGGTATGCCGGTCTTGTACCTAGCTACCACTATTAACACTTTGGATTCTCCCTTGCCAGAACTCTGAGATCGGGTCTCGAGGTTGCCCTTACACCTCATAGATCATAATCTCCTTCAGAGATCGATGCATCTGGATCAAGCAATGTAATCGCGATCCGGCATGGTTTCACCAGCGCTATGCAGCAGCTAAAGTGAATACAGATAGGCTAAAGACGCTGCTCATTGTTGCAGCCAGTGACGGCGCATACAATGAATGTCGCGGCCACTGAGGCGCAGACATAGCTCTCGGGGCCCATAACCTGTTGAGCACTGGGGAGAGCGTCTAGCAACCCACCTGTGTGAGTTGAGAGCTTAGTGTGGGCACTATGTGGGAGTAGTCAAGAGACTTGTATTAAAGGGTAATAGAGCCCTCCTTATATATGATACAAGGGGCTGTTTGTGTCTATTTAGGACGAGTCAACATGACTCTAGATGACACGTGATGGAGTCATAGATGTGTATCATGACATCCATCTTGACAGATGATAATTGATCAACACCTCCCACATCTCCAGCATGTTAATGAGGTCCAGCTTCGGGTTGAGGAGTTCCTCCCGGAACACACCGATCTGTCTCACTCGCTCGCCACCTTCCCGCTTTTCAATCAGGTACATGAAGGGTAAGGTCTCCCCTTCCCTCTTGTCACTCCAGAAGCATGGTTCCACGCTTACATACTTGTCGCGTATAGACTTGTCCTGGGTGGCCATATCATCCAGGTAGAATCCCAACTGAACACCTTGTCGGCAAGTGAGTAAGGGTCCTCCGAGCCGCATGACCAAAACACTTATGCCACAATTCATGATCGGTAGTTTCCAGGGAAGCGAGCACGGTAGACTCGTGAGATGCAGACACGGATGGTGCCACGAGCTCCTCGGGGTAGTACCAGTAGCAGTGATTGCTAGCTTTAAAGGTCATCAAGACATCCCCATGCGCTTTTTCCTTGTTGAGCCAATCCTTGGTGACTAGGATTGCCTTGTTGTCACCAACCA
This sequence comes from Mycena citricolor, assembly GCA_963692855.1. Taxonomy (NCBI): domain Eukaryota; kingdom Fungi; phylum Basidiomycota; class Agaricomycetes; order Agaricales; family Mycenaceae; genus Mycena; species Mycena citricolor. The sequence goes on from CAVNYO010000405.1 coordinate 3,307,966, forward strand.
CGGTGTAGTAACCAGCCTGATTGAGCACATACCCAGAAAGATAGTGCCCTCTTATGTGCGGGTTGTAGATGACATCCTTCAGCGTGAAGGTGTAGTCCATGCCACTACTAGTATGACCCCGCAACACAATATCTCCAACGGCTTCATTCTTGAAGCGAGCTCCTGGAAGCCTGGGCGTACCTGTACGCCAAGGAACACTGGGAAAGGACGAAGGGAGGAGACGGAAGAAAAGGGCGGGCAAGAAACTAGTGAAAAGTCCCTTGCGTGGAGATGTATATGCAGTGCGGAAGTAAGCTGAGGGATCCTCTATCCTATGTATGTAACGGTAACGTGACGTGCTGGTATGCGCGTGAGTCCACCGGGCTTACACCCTCCCCCTCTCTAAAACAGTGTATCCGTCAGTATCGTAAGATGTAAGTAAGCGTGCACGGGTGCATCAAAACCCAGTGGGAAAAAGCTACCGGCCGCTGGTTGATGTGGTAACGACTGGAATTTCCTGGCGAGCCTCCAACCAACGATCGAGAGCCTCCGTTTTGGCCAGTTCACGTCCCGCGAGCCAACGTTCGTCTTCCGGGCCATGCCCAGCCCATCGCACCAAAAATTGCTTTCCGCGGCCTCGCGGGCGTTCATCGATTATGCTGTTGACCCGCCATTCCTCCTGCCCCTGGGGCGTCACAATCGGGCCTGGTCTTGGCAACTCGCGGTCCGGGAAGAGGCCGGGGTCATTTTCCTTATATGGCCGAACTTCAGACTTGTGGAACATGGGGAACACCAATGGTTGACCAGCCATGTTGAGTGTCACCGTTGAGCACTCCGGGTGCACAGCAACGATTGTGTAGGGGCCATCGAATCGGGGCATGAATTTCGCGCAATGTCCTTTATCGGTCGAGGAACGCAGATACTGTGAACGTCGATTAGCAGTGCTGAGCTTCACTCGGTCGCCTACACTGTAGTCGGGGGAGGGGTCCCACGACTTATTCGCCTGTTCCGCTTGAGCGCACTTGGCCGCCAGCAAATTGTCCTGTGCTTCCGCCACGTCTTCCTCCAGTCTTGCGATTATATCCCACGCCACGTCGTCTTCCGGCGTTGCCTCTTCCGGCAGTAGCGGGCCCATCAAGGGGGGAATGACCCGCGGCGAACGACCCATACGCAGTTGGAAGGGGGAGTAGCCAGTAGATTTGTTAATGGAATTCATAATCTGAAAACGCACCCTGGGCAGGGCGCACACCCATCCACGCTGGTTCCGAGCCACGCGGTACTGCAGGCATTGATTCAATGTCTTGTTCGTCCGCTCGCTGGCCCCGTCGGTCTCTGGATGAAACGCGGTCGACATCTTCAGTTTCACGCCGGTTAGCTTGTGTAGTGATTTCCAGAATGCAGAGACAAATAGCTTGTCCCTGTTGGAGATGATCTCCAGAGGCAAGCCATTTTCACAGTACCAGTGTTCGAAGAAGATCAGCGCAAAATCTTCCGCCGAAATGTCTGTCCGGGTTGCCACGAAACGGATGTCGGAACCCAGACGGTCTGTGAACGTTGCAATGCAGTTCTTTCCATTGTCCAATGGGAGGGGGCCAACAAAGTCTATGGTGACCGAGTCGCCCCGCTTCTCCGGAATCGGCAGCGGGTGCAGTGGGCCGGCAGATTTACTTGTAGACGACTTGTTCCTCTGGCAGTCGGGACATGAAGGAACATACCCATCTTCCAGGTCACGGCGCATGCCTGGCCAGTAATACCCTTCACGCAGGGCAGCGTATGATTTCTGGAAACCGAAGTGTCCACTATCGTCATGGGCCAGGCGGAAAAGTTTCTCTCGAATGTTGCCCCATCTTGGAATGATCAGTCTAGAACCCACAAACCACAGACCGTTATCTTCCCTCATTCCCGATATGCTCTTCGTCAATGCTGGCAGCTTCGCGCACCACTTGTCATCGGCGTAACCACGGCGGATCTCGTCAATCAATTTGGCATCCGATCGTATCTGCAGCGTGCTCGCTACTGTTTGCAGGGAGGGAGAACTTGATCCCATCTCGGTCGCCCCACATGCTCTATCGCAGGCCAACAGGTGAGCTGGCAGGAACGCGCCCTTCTTCAATGCTCCAACTGCATTGAAACTTTCCAGATCGTCTTGCCAATCCCCTGGGACCTCGGGTAGTTCGCTCCTCGAATCCTCCGTTTCCCCGAAATCCATGCGGGACAGGGCGTCAGCGGCACAATTCTCTTCTCCTGGGACGTACACAATCTTTGCATCAAATTGCGACATGAATTCCATCCAACGGGCCTGACGGTGGGACAAGTCACGTTGCGTGGCAAAGTTCTCTAATGTTCGGTGATCTGTATAGATCTCGAAGGACGCGCCCACCAAGTCAGAACGCCAGCGGCGCAAGGCTCGAATGATCGCCAACATCTCCTTTTCGTGGACTGCGTAGTTCAGTTCCGGGCCTTTGAGCATCATGGAATCGAACGCCACTGGTTGTGCCGACTCCCATGTGGGGCCATACAAGAGAACAGCACCTGTTCGGTAGTCACTCGCATCAGTCGTTACAAAAATCTTGTTGTCACTGTGGTCCGCGTGGTTTATTGTTGTCAAGCAGTCGGCACTCAACACCAACGACTTGATGTTGTCAAAAGCGACCTGGTGTTCGGCCTTCCACCCCGGGAACTGTTTGTCGGCCAGTTTCGTCGTCAAGGGAGTCAATACCATCGTCTCTTGGGCCAAGTTTGGCAGGAACTGAGATACATAGCGGACTAGACCCAAAAACGCGCGCACATTGGTTGCCGACTTTGGAGTCGGCCAGTTCGCAATCCGCTGGACTTTGTCCTCGCACGGTTCAATTCCCCAGGTTGAAATCCGGTGTCCTAAAAACACCACTTCGCGGCAAAACAGCTTCGTCTTCTTCTCATTACAATACAAGCCCGACTTACGGAGGGCTTCGAAAACATCATGTATGTCTTTCTCGTGTTGATCGATTCCGTCCGACCAGATTATGATGTCGTCAAGGTATACATGGCATTTGATCCCAAGGTAGGGCCGCAGTGCCGCTGTAACCCGCCTCTGCTGCACTGATGGCGCGTTGCGCAAGCCCTGCGGCATCACCATCCATTCATACAGTCCCAATGGCGTGCTGATTGCAGTGTAAGGAATGGAATCCGGGTGCAGCTTCGTTTGAAAAAAACTGTCAGTGAAATCTATAGTGGACCAGATGTTCCCTTTTGCGGCATCAGCCAGAATGTCATCAACTCGAGGCAGCGGGAACACATCATGCACCGTGTTTGCATTCAGTTCTCGGAAGTCGTTTACCCAGCAGGGTAACGCCAGCTTGTCAGCCTTTGGGATCAGGAAGGCCGGCGAAGCAAACGGTGAATTTGATGGACGGATACGTCCCGCTGTCAGATGCTTATCTATCAGCAGTCGCCACGCTTCTCGGTATTTCCGTGGACTCTGGTATGTGCGTTTTGAGAGTGCCTTGTGTGCATCCTTCAGACGAATTTCACAGACCACGTCGTCTGCTAGCCGATCAATATGGGGAATTGGTTCAAAGATCTCACGGAATTTCGATTTCAGACTCTCTCCTCTCTGTTGCAGCATCTCCCAGTCTGCCAGCACCTCGATACGCTGACGGACTGCGGCCACCACGTCTACCTCTTTGACTGGTTCAAACAGGTCCTTTGCCAGCATGTCCTGTTTCCTGGATTCGCACACAGACTTGAGCTCCGTTTGCAGTTGTTTCAAGTCTGCCCGCGTCTTTGTCAGGCGGTCTCGTAACCGCGGTCGAGGCACAGGCGGCGGCCGAAGCGGCGCAGGGTCCAACAAATTATATTGACATCATTTGTCGATTACAGAGCGTGCTTCCACGTCAATTACAATGTGATTTCTTCCAAGCCACGGCAGTCCAAATATCACGTCAACACAGAGAGCAGGAGTTACCAGCGCCCGGACCACGTTTGATTCCCAGTGCTGGTCCAGAGAGAGTGTTCACAGTTTCACATATTCCAGTACTTGTGTTGGGGCATAGTCATGTACGTCGGTCGTTGCAACATTGAAGGTTTCGGGTTCACGTAGTTTGAAACGGCGCAGTCCAAGTCGTTGCACAAGATTGTCCCGGATTAAGACTATGTGTGCCCCGGAGTCAATCAGTCCACAGGCGGCAACGAGGTTTCCCACTCGGGGACCATTCATCAGGAACTCCCACACAAAGTGGTCGCTACAATGGGATGGTCCCGTGTTCTGGGAGGAATCACTCACACGTGTGCTCAGGTCATCCTCAGTGTCGGTGTACTCTTCCTCCTCGTTCTCGCTGTCGGATTTCGGGAAGACGGCAGCCACCGCCTTTATCGCCGCACGAGGGATGCCGAACTTGGTCGCTTGCGCTTCTGACAGTGCGTTCCGGGCGGCGCTCGCCGTTGTGAGACTGAGCGGCTTGTACGATTCGGCAGAGGGGAAGGTGCAAACACGGTTGGATGAGCGGTGGTCCACATAGAACTTCCGGCATGTACGACAGCCATGGTGGTTGTTTAGCAGTTGTTTGTCTGCTTCGGACAGTGGGGGGAGGCGTCCCGAACGAGCGTTGGTGGACGAAGAGGACGAAGAAGCGACGGATGGGGGAGGCGCGTTTTCGTTGGTACGAGTCTGTTTCTTTGGGCGGGAATCGTACGTTCCCATAGAAGGAGCGGCGCGTTTGCGTTGTGCTTTGAACATCTTGCGTGCACGCGTATTTTCTTTCATGTGCTTCCCGTTGAGTCGGACCACCCCTTTAAGCCACTTCCCAAAGTCCGTCTCCTCGTTCACGATCTTGTCTTCGATGACCAAGTCATTCAAATCCGCCACCATGGCGGTTTCCAAGTGCAGGCGCATACGATCGTCGGGCAGGTGGTATTTGGAGCCGGTAAGCAACGCGTTGCGTGAACGAATGAGTGTCGAGAAGTGGTGGAAGGTGTCATCGTCGGACATCTTCTGCTGCATTATCTCACGGCGGATATCCAAATCCCACTCCGCGGGTAGCATGACGCCACGAATTGTCTTCATCAGGTCGTCAAATGTCCCGGCTAGTGCTGTCGCGCGTTCGTTCTCGAGCTCAAGCAATTTGGTGATGCGAAAATCGCGGAAGCAGGACATTGCTATGGCGACCTGTTCGTCATCCGGCACCTTCTTTATCGTGGTGTAATTGCGGAAGGAGATCGTAAACTCGCGCAGAACGGTGGGGGTGCAATCGCCCTCAGTGAGTACCGGGGCTTTGCTCGAATGAGTCTCGATTGTTGCCTTGGGCACGGTCGTGGAGTCTTGTGACTGCATGCGGATTGTATGGCGTTGATGAGAGACAGCAGGGGGAGACGGTGTGCAAGATGAGCTATCAGAATCGGAACAGGCAATTAGCGGGACTGGGCAAGATGGGGATGATGATAACACGGCGGGTCCTGAGCGTGTCACAGAGGGGGGTTCTGAGCGTGTTAACGTTCGGATGGTCATTCTTTGACTGCAAGTTTGCAGCGAATGAGGCACAGATGGGAGACGGGCGGCCAGTGTGACTGCAAACAGTCAATATATGCGGTGAAACGGTAACAGCGGGAGCCAGTAATAAGACAGACACGTTCGTCTGAACGTTCTACGGCACGGTAACAGCGGTACGACCAGTCGTTTATCCCCACGAGGGCTAATAGCTCTCGGAGGCGGTTGTGTGCAAGGGAGGACATCACTAAAAAAGTGGAAGCCTGGGCGTACCTGTACGCCAAGAAACACTGGGAAAGGACGAAGGGAGGAGACGGAAGAAAAGGGCGGGTGAGAAACTAGTGAAAAGTCCCTTGCGTGGGGATGTATATGCAGTGCGGAAGTAAGCTGAGGGATCCTCTATCCTATGTACGTAACGGTAACGTGATGTGCTGGTATGCGCGTGAGTCCACCGGGCTTACAGCTCCCGACCCAACGACTACGTAGGTGTCGATAGGTCTGATGTTGTGAAGATCGGATCAGGTGTTTGTCATATGATGCACACAACCCGAGTCCCATAGAAAACGAACTTTGGAGTCGTCTCCCATTTGTTCAACAAAAATTCCATCATTGATGTGTTTGAGGGAGTCACTCATGAGATAGGACGAAATGTGCATGTAGGAGGGGCTACAACTTCTTTTACAGCGCTAGTACCATCACCACTCTTCTTCTCCTTCTTCTTTTTCTTCTTCCCCTCATCCTGCTTCCCCTTGCCTTTGTCAGATGATTGACTGTTAGGCTTGAGGTTGGGATACTTCTTGTAGCAGGATGCTGCAACATGACCGGACTTGTTGCAATGAGTGCAGCGGGTGGCGAGGGACGGAATGGTGGAAATCTTCGAGTTCGACGTCGTGTCGAGGTTCTCAATCTTGATATTCCCAATGACGCTGTTCTTGACATCGACTGGGTTCAAGGAAGCGATAGGACGATTGGCCAGATAAGAGGTGACGAAACCTCTGCTGGAAGCAGGCAAGGCGGTGAGCATTAGAGTTGCAAAGAGGTAATCGGGGATCTCAATTCCTCCTTCTGAACACTGGCGACAACGAGTCTCCATTTCCATGATTTGCTTTTCAATGGTGTCACCACCATAGAAGGTGGTGGTGTTCAGGAGGCGGTACTCGACAAAAGCATTGATGGCATTTGGTTGGCCATAATCCGTCACCATCTTTGCAAAGACCTCGCGCGCAGTGCGCTCCTGCTGACCATCCATAAAGATTCCCTTGCACAGATTCTGGGTGATATAAACCTGCGCAAGACCCAGTGCCTTTTCATTGGCAACGTCCCATTGATACTGGCTGTCGCCAGCCGTTCCAGGACGCTCCATAGAACCAGGGTTTGAGGTAGATGTGCCGTTAACCGTAATATGAGTGGGTTTAACCACTCCCCAAGTGCCCTGATGCATGCAGATGCTCATGTAGTTGTCCAACCACGTATTCCAATTGGTGCCATCGAAGACACTCAGAATGGAGTTGTTGAGTTTCTCAATTCCCGACATCGTGGGGAGATACTCGATAACGTCGGCGGTTTGGTAGTGGAGAGAGGGGAATTCAATATAGGGAGGATCACCGAATAGGGACCGAAGTTCAGGAGTCCAATTGTCCTGATGGTGAAATAGATCTTTGTTGTTGTGTTCACCAAGTTTGTATAGGTCTTCCCAATCGGTGTCTTGAAGGGTTGTATAAGAAGGTCCCTGAGCCCAACGGACAACAGGAAATAGGATAACCCCAACGGGAGGGTCGTCTGGTGATGACAGGGTGATAGAGATGAAGACTAGAGCGACGAAGTCAGCCCCAGATTCTCTGCAGACCAAGAAACAAAATCCCGAGTGCCAAATCTCTGAAACAAGAACGACCAAGCGTCCCCATCCCATCCATGATGCCCATATACACGTGGAGAATGATAACGAAATAAAGCGGTATAGTAAATGCCCATATTTGTATCAAAGTAACGTAACTATATACGTCAGCGGCGGCAGTACCCGACGGTGATTACTGCCCTCGCAGTCCGTCACTGGCCAAGGGACACGTGCCCAAGGCCGTCCCAAGCACCGGGTTTGACCGCCCATCTTCTCCCTTTTAAAGACATGCATACATGCAGAGCGTTATTGCATGAATCCTTGTAGTGTCACCAGCCCGCAGGGTCCCTTGTGAGGAATGCAAGTCAACCCCAAAGGATTGTTTTGCCTGGCGGAGGGATTGACCTCCAGCAGCTGTTGAGAGCTACCACACCACCTAGGCGCTTCGCGCAAGGTTCAGGAGTGGGATTGACCAAAGGACCAGTGCCTGGTGGGTATGTCCGCTGTACAATAAAAAGATGTAACGTAAAACGTGCACAAGCAATCATGGACGGAATAGCTAATGGCACGTCTGCCAACTGAATGACTCCCTGACGCCGCTTGCATAACCCCTTGAGGGTGAGAGCACAAATGCGAGGACCGACATCCAGCAAGTGGGACGAGCGCACAAAGACGGCGCTCTAGAAGGGCTGAACGAGTGAAAGATACTCACCTTATTAAAGGGAGTAGTTCGGTTGTTTCTTGATTTGCCGCTAGTGGTTCAGGCAGGGCCCATAACCTGTCGCAGACAATATCGCGCAGTGGAGATACGACCAGTAGCGATCACCTAAAGACACAGAGTCTCAGCGAGTGTAAGACACAGGAGCTTAGCATTAGCTGTACCTAAAGACACAGAGTCTGTGGTACAAGTCATAAGTAAGGGTCATTAGATCATAAGGGAGAATGCATACCTCAGCGAGTGTAAGACACAGGAGCTGAGGATATGGAGCGTATAGTACTAGGTTTATATACCAGTCTGGAGCAGATATCATGATGTCATAGTGGAGTAATGATATCATAGATGAGTAATGGATGATGCAATAATGAGGTCAGGTATGAGGTCATTGTGGAGCAAGCCAAAGTAATCTAAGAATACTACTTATGATGTCATGTCTACATACTGTGATAGTCGCTAATACAAACAAGCTTCAACATGCTGAGCTTGCCCACTCAAATATAGCTGCGAGATACAGGTGTTGAGCCGGGCCGCAAACGTGACCGACATACGTCCCGTGTGTCGTGCGCTCGCTGATGTGCACAGCTTGTGGGGATAGCTAGCAGCGCAGCACGCCTGCCTGCGCTTGACTGGATTGACTTTGACACGCGTTTGTAGATGCAAGACAGACCAGCCGCACGGGGCAGACATAATTTGACACGAAAATGGTTCAGAGGGCGATTGACAGTATTGAGATTTGGGTGAACAAACGGAAGAAGATCTGAATAAAGTCACTAATGATAGTAGGGGGTTGCGATTCCCTTGACACCAGCCCAAGCCTCGTCCAAAGCATCGACCACATCTTCAGCTGGCGACACATTTATCAACAGTTCTCACAACTTTTGGGTCACTTACGCAGCGGTCCCTTTTCGAAATCGTCCAGATTCTTCGGTTTGTGTGTGAGAAATGGAGAGAATTCTTTCATTAGACGCGCACCTGTTTGATGTGGGCAATGCTCGATGCACCGATGAGGACCGCATCGCCGAATTCGCGCTTCATCAAAGAATGATGCATGGTCCAGCGCAACGCCACCTCAATCATCGTCAGGCCATGTTTGTCCGCGGCTGCGGATATTTTATTCAGTCCGTCGAAATATGCTTGCTGCCAGTATCGCTTGCGGTAGAGCTGGGAGCGATGTCAAGTACAGAATACAAAGCGGGTTTGTTGGACCGAGCTCACATTGCTGATACCTTTCCCGGTGTGGAAGCGGGAGGTGCCGTCCGCTTCGTCGGTGATGTTGGAGTACCGGCCCGTAAAGAATCCCCCGCCCACCGGGTTGAACCCGTAAAATGCAATCCCGAATTTACGCAAACAGGGGAAGAGCTCCGGTTCAACGGACCGGTGGATCGCGTTGTAGAGCCCCTGATACACAGTCGGCTTGATCCAGCCGTTGCGCTCACAGATCCCGCAAAGCTCGGCCACCTCCCACGACATGTAGTTGCTGATTCCGAACCGCTTGAACTTGCCCTCCTTGTAAAAGCTCGTTCACGGCGCGCAGTGTGTCTTCGAAGGGAGTTTTACGGTCCGGGGCATGCAGATACCACATTTCGATCGTGCTGAATGATGTTGGTTCAGTCACTACAGCCTCAGCGGGAGACAGAGCACGCACTCGGTCTTGAGAGCGTCGAGGGACATCTGACAGAACTTGCGGATGCTGGCCGGCGAGTGATCGCCGATGTGGCTAGTTTCCGGCTGATCCAGTCAGCGTCAAACACACGCAGAAGGCAGAGCTTTTGCGAACCGAGACCGGGTACAGCTTTGTCTCCATCATAATCCCCTTGCTTTTCCAATCGATCTGCCCGAGGTACTGTTCGTTGGTCCCATCCCCGTACATGCGCGCTGCGTCTATCTGCCGGCGCACTCACTCATGTGCAGAAAGTGAGTCGCAGGGCGGAGAACGAACCTCGCGATGGCCGTGGCTGAGAAATTCATCGATGATGGCCTCAATATCTTTGAGATCAGAGACACGCGCTGCCAATGTCCCCGGTGCCCCGAAAGTCATGGCGCCCTGTGCGCAGTAGATCAGAGGTGGCGTCCGCACTGCAGAATCTCGCTATGGCGCACCAAGACAACATTGACAGCGGTTTTTTGGCCAGGATACGGAGTGGTCATGTTTTGAGTCGATTTCGATGTGCAGGGGAGGTTGTGGCTTGGATAGACTGGACTGGGAGGCTTTTGAGGCAGGACATTACTACGAGCGAGTGACACAATTCAATGGTGGCTGTGCGACACAGAGGCCGTGTGACCAATGATGACTGTGTGCCATGAGTAAATACTTATATGCATCCATGATCATGGCCGGCGACTTGGGCGTACAGATATCCGCAGGCCTTCGGCTACCTCCCGTTGAGTCAGTCCGGAATAGTGCAACTGATGGAAAAAATCATGGCCGAGAAGGCCAAAGATCAGGCTAAAATAGCCCAGCTCTCAGCCGCAGTCGACGAGAATTTCAGAGGGTGTCAAATTAGGACATTCACCCACTGTGATACATCAGGACTTCCGCAATCCGTACCAAGCTGAGCGAGGACGTTTTCGGAGGGAATCTTCCTCAACCGCCACGAAAGTTGAGAGTTTTTCGAAATTGATGCTGATCTCAGTCCGGTATAGTTCAATTCAACACTCATTCATCCAATGTGGTAGTGCAGATCAGCCTTTTGTGGTGAACGGATCCAGTAATGAGTAGCTGGGGGTCTATATCATGGATCTCAGCTGATCAGTTGACGTAGCATCTCCTCTTCCGACGATTAGATCCTGGACGGCTCCTTTACCGAGGCTGACTGAAATTGTTTGACGACCTCATTATATGGAGCTGCGGTAGAAGGAGAGAAGGTTCCTGATCCAGCCTGATCTGGCCCATGCTTCCCGTTCAACTTGCCGTATGCTTTATAATGGTCTCCAATGAGACTTGAAACTAAGCCGGGATGCTTCTGTAGGAGAAATCGGGATACCACATCGCTGACTGATGCTGGCATTCCGGAATGGTTCCGACAATCTCAGAGATGCGTTCCCCCCGATCTTTTCGCAACGCTCATTGAAGAGGAAAAACAGAGTTATGAGACTTTGGGTCAAGCAGTCGACATTCATCGCCCTTTCGGTTCGAAAATTCTCAATGCCAAAACTACTGCTCCTCTACTTAGAATGCTTGTAGATCTCGTCCAGGAAGCTAGTGGAGATATCGCATCTGACCACCCATAATACCCAGCGCAGAGCTTCCTCGCGGATTGCGCTAGTGATCGCGTTGAGATTGTCATACACCTCACCATTGTGTTTTGCATGGCACTAATGCATTTATTGTTATTTGGTTCACGAGTGTGCTGAATCGTATTGGATGCTTTGCGGAGAGTCGTCTGGCAGGTTACGGGACTGAGGCTTTCCGAGTCTAGCACGAGGTTTGTTCGATCAAATTTAATGGCATGTTCCAACGCCTCAAGGACGAGGCCGACTGATTGGTAGATTATCAGGTCCACTCATTGCGGTGCGCTCATTTTGAGATCTGTGGAAGAGGCTTGAGTATGATGGGAGGGCGAAGCTGCACAATCGCTCACGGCTGCGGAGCGACTGACATGCCCCTGATCGAAGGGGTTTGCAGATAATACAGCCCAGCCGAGCGATAGACAAACTGAACACATGGTACTAGCTTGCAGTGAGACAAAGCCAGCGGCAAAGGGGAGAGCGGACAAGCAATTTGCACGAGAATGAGCATGCGATCACTCCACGTATTGCCAAACGACGCTTCGGCAGTCAACGGTGAAATGTCGATCCAAAAGCTTGCAGGGTCATTAGCCCTCCTGTCTTGACACAGAGACCCAATCCAGAGCCTCGCAAATGAGGCTAGTGCAATCATGGGCTTCACCTTTAAAGGATCTTAAATGCAGCAAGAGTCACATCGAGTCAGGGTCAAAGCTAGGAAGAAGTGTCGAAGCGTATCAGCGGCCGGCGCTTAGAAACTTCGGACGTCTACGATTCTTTCAAAAATGTGAAGAGCCCCCCGAGAGACGTGAACGCATGGCGATTGATATGGGGCGAATCGACCGACGAAAATAGCCCCAGGGTCAGTCTTCCGAATCCCCAGCAACGCAGTAACGGAGGTCAGTGCAAAACTTCATCATTCCTGGCAGGTGACCCTGCGCAGTCATTTGGACAGTTACGGAGTAGCAGATGGAAAGTAAATCCAAAAATGTCTCGTGGCAGTGATGATGGCAGTGCCTGCGCGTCACCAGCAGTGGGGTCCAGCACATCACACTCTTCACAAATCTCATCGTCGACCAGCTTCCTCTTGTTCCCTGCTAGACACATCCATCATTCAGCTCGCCATCAAGCCATTCGCCCAAGCCGAGAAGTCTTGTTACCTCGCTACATTCCACACTCCCCCATCGCGAAATCTCCAGTAAGATGAGCGAAGCACCCCACGCCGCGAGCGCTAGTGTCCTGCCTGCGGGCATCACGGACCCGAATTTCGCCCCACCACCGGGCACCCTGGGAAACTTGAACGTCATCCAACAACACTCCCTGGACAAATTCAAGAAGGAGCTAAAGGAAGAGGGGTATTTCGAGGAAGGCCCGATACGGTTCACCGATGCTGGCCTGCTCAAGTGCGTCGTCGCTTGCCCCATCCGGATCCCTTCCCATCGCATTCTGCTAAACCAATAACCGCGCAGATTCCTCCGCGCACGCAAATTTGACGTGCCCAAAGCCAAGGAGATGTTTATCGCGTGCGAGAAATGGCGGAAGGAGTTTGGCGTCGACGAGATCGTCCAGAACTTCGACTACCCCGAGCTGCCGATTGTGGACAAGTACTACCCTCAGTACTACCACAAGAACGACAAGGACGGGCGCCCGATCTACATTGAGCGGCTCGGCCTGCTCGACCTCAAGGCGCTGTACGCCGCGACGACGCCCGAGCGGCAGATCAAGCGCCTGGTGCTCGAGTACGAGAAGTTCATCAACGAGCGGCTGCCCGCGTGCTCCGCCGCCGCCGGCCACCCCGTCGAGACATCGTGCACGATTCTCGACCTGCAGGGCGTCTCGATGTCCAACTTCTACCGCGTGAAGGACTACGTGTCCAAGGCGACCGACATCGGGCAGAACCGCTACCCGGAAAGCATGGGCAAGTTCTACATCATCAACGCCCCCTGGGCGTTCTCCGCCGTTTGGAGCATCATCAAGCCCTGGCTCGATGAAGTCACCGTGAAGAAGATCGATATCATCGGCAGCTCGTACAAAGACAAGCTCCTGGCCCAGATTCCGGCGGAGAACCTGCCCAAGCAGTTCGGTGGGAAGTGTGACTGCCCCGGCGGATGCTCGCTCAGCGATGCTGGGCCATGGAATAACAAGGAGGTCATCGAGGCCGTCGAGAGCGGACAAGTCCTGTCTGCCTGAAGTGGTTTATGGTACTGAATGGATATCCACCTCATTCTCGGAGCATTCGTTTAATTTATATCCACATCTGTAAGTTTCGCGCAGCATACGACACATCGCTTTTCTTTACACGCGTAATGACAGTTACATCGTGGGCGGATTCATCCATGGGACGTGCTTTGAGTGGTTCTCGTTTCTTTTCGCCTTCCCCCAGTCGGAACTATTGCACGTGCCACTCTGCGCTCTGGCATATCCACTCCAATGCTGGAATGTACATGATTGGTCTGGACAGAGCATCTCATTTGGGCTCAAAGCTGATCGGTAAATACCGAGTTATCATCCGCGAATGCATCGGTCTGAGACGCTGAGCTTCGCATTATCCTGACATTATCTGGAAGACTTGAGGCAGATGATGTCCTATTGCGACCTGAGACTGGCCGTTGGAGAACGCTATGCGTGCACGATTCATTGACTCGAGTACGCCATCTGATCGATGTAATGCTCGATGGTCTGAAATCTGGAAAATGCTCGAAATCGGCATTGGTAGTCATTCAAAGTAGGGACATGTCCAGCACACGAGGTCGTAACCATTGCTCGCGACTCTAGCACTAGCAACTAAATAGCAGCCACTGCATCCTTTCAACAACCGTCCAAGACGCGCCACACGTCGTCTCTCGCAGAGAGGCCCACAGTGAGATCCAGCACGACGCGCACATCTAACGGATGCACGGACTCGAGATGCGCGCAGAGTGGCGCGTAGTATGCGAGCGCATCTGCACGGGGGAGTGACGAAGTGAACACCTGACTGCGAGAGATGAGCTGAGTCAATTGCACACAAACACACACGCACATTGTGCGATCATCCTCCCACCGCTCAAGACAAGCCACACAGGACTTCGTCGGAAAAAACCAATCGATGTGGGCTGGGAGGAGCACGTCCTCTTCCTCCGTCTTGTCGTTGTCCCCCACGTGCATCATCCTGCACAGCTCCGGGTCTATCAGTCGACCGTCCGACCCTTGACCGCCCTCGACCTCACTCTCATCTTGCAACTCGAGTGTACTGATTTCCCGGTAATAAACCTCTAGGGCATGGACTGCGGCGTCCCAGTCCACCTCTGGGTCATCCAGATGCTGCTTACACACAATCAGCAAGTTCACCAGCACACCCGGCCAGATGGACTTGTGGTTATGACTCTGCGTTGTGAGTGAATATCGAACACATCACCAAGCATATAGGACAACAAACACACCAATTTGGCATTGCGCCGATGGCCAGCCACGACAAGTACCAACTGCTTGTCCGGAAATTCGAAGGCGATGCTCTGAATCTGAAAGTGGCCAGGTGTGATCGGTGAAGGACCCACTATCGCCGGCACCATCGTCGGATATGCGACAGTCTAGAGGAAGCTTCAACGGATTCCAGACATGCATGAAACCATCTCGTACCTGCGATTTCTCCAGCTCGCGGGTAGATACTACATTAACGAGCTCAGCCTCGGTACCAGTCGCACCCCCAATGACATCCGCAACAGCGATCAATTCACTGGCTCCAACACAGTGGAAGTCGATGAGAACTGCGGGGTTCCCATCGTCGGAGCCTGTGGGAGCATTCCCATGGGTCATCACCAGCTCCGAATCCGGGTCCACAACGAGCGCCGCCGACTTGGGTTCCTGACGCATCTTCTTCCTCGCTGTCATCGGTCGAGAGTGAGTCCCTGTATTGGTAGCGGAGACTGCGAGCTGAGGTTGAGCGGAATCCGTGTCCAAGATCACCGGGCTGCACTGACGCTCGAGAGGCTCCTCGTCATCCAGATCCGCATCAACCACCCACTCCGATTCCGACGAAGCAAATGCGACCGCCTTCGTTTCCTTGCGGGTCTTCTTACGCGGTTTTACTGCCTCAGAGGTGACGGTCAAAGCCACAGTCCCGTCTCGAACCGTTGACCCCGTCTTGGCTGCCTTCCAGTCGGCGTTGACATTGAGCTCCTCGTCGTCCGGTTGCATATCCATGGAGACAGTCCGCGGTTTGAAAGTAGACGCCTGCTGTGTCCGGGCTCCAGACTTGGACCTAGCTGCATGAGATCTGAGATTCCATTCAGTTGCTGGGACGTCAGACTCGGCATCCGTCGAATCCAGACGGAGCAGACGAAGCGTTCGGGGTTTAGAGGAAGTGGGTTCGGATTTGGACTTGAGCCTGAGCACAAGCTCATCTCCATCTTCGTCACTCGACTCCGGTGCGTTGTCTCGTACTCTACGCTTGTTTCTGTTCGGGATGCGTACCGGAGACGAGTCAGGATCCAGAAAGGCGTTGCGTCTCTGGTCGTGCACGTCCTCATCTGAGAACAGTCCGACGAGATTCAAGGCAGGGCCATCTGCTTTCCGCCTGCTCTTCTCGCTCCGGGCGACTGTCGGCGTGGAACTTTGTGTAGATTTGAGCTTGGGATTGGGCTTGAACTCGAGCTCGAACTCAGATGAGGATGGTTCGATGGGGTTTGCACTGGGTACGAAAATCTTGGGCGCAGCTTTGAGATTGGGGACGGCTTTCTTCTTCTTTGTTTTCTTCTTGTTCTTCTTCAGTTCTAGATAGAGATCGCGAACGACCGGACCCTTGACCGGAACGAACCAGAACCTTGCCGCATAGCTAGACGCATTCTCATTCATCTACATCCTCCCGGCCGAGAAAACGTACCTCCAAAGTCGGTCTTGCCAGCCCGTAACATTAGCCTTGATCGCTAGCCGATCTACGTGCTGCCCTACAGCTCGTAACGCCACTCGCAAAGCTCGCGCACGTTCCTTCCGACTCGTATTCGGCGCGCCTTTGAAACTGAGCTGCAGATTGGTGAGCGCAGTCTCAATGTTGGTTGCCACAGCATACCAACTCCTGCAGCACAGGCTTCATCGCTTCGCAGGCCTCTACATCTTGCCCCTCCTCCTCCCCTTGTTCCTTCCTTTGCGCCTCTGCAGGTCCCAAGACGCCGGCCTTCAGCCTGAACATCCGTCCCGTTGGCCGGTCCGCATCCGAGTCTGAGCTACTTGGGATGAAAAGCCTCCTAGTCGGCGGTGCTGCTGGCGAGTCAGACGGTGGTATAACTGATACCCTCGGTGCACTTTCGGAGAAGTCCCCAGTAGTCTTGCTCTGGCGCTTTGATGTAGGTTTCGCAGTGATGGAACTTGGGCCCGCCCCTTTGAGCTTCTCCCTTTCTTTGCCGTTCCCATTTCCCTTGCTGAGGGTCAGTGGCGAAGCGGACCTGCTCACTGCTAGCCTCGCCCTCTTCCGCGGTGGCAACGAAGCCGGTGTTGACATCGCACCGTCGTTCATGTGTCGTCCCTTGCGCTTCTTCGGCGTGATACTGACCGGGTGTGTGTCCAGATCCTCCGCGGATTTAGTCTGAGGCCATAAAAGATGCAGTGTTTCCTTGCGAGCGGGTTCTTTCGGCTGGCTGACTGATGGTGTGGGCATCGGTGCGACTTGGGGTATTTCGGGTTCCGCCGCTGGCTCAAGTCCACGCTTGGACTTGGCTGCTTTAGCATCGACCCACCTCTGATGCTCCCTGTTGCGCTTTTCCCGACGTGCGTCTTCCTCAAGCATGCTGCGCACGATCTCCGTCGGAGTTCCAAGCACTGCGGTTGGTGCGTGTCAGTACAGTCGTCATTCGTTCACAGATTGAAGGGAAGGAAACAGGGGATAAAAGGAGACAAGGACGTAGTCCCCAACAGTCGGTACGCCCGGATTATACCCAAACACCACCAACCACGTAACCAGAGATCGAGTCATAGAAAGAATGGAAAGCAGGAGTTGAGAGACAAAGGAAGAAACGAAAGGAAAACAAGCAAGACAAGCCACTTACCCAACTTATGCAGCACATCGCTCTTCCCTGCCCAACCGGCGAGCCCATCACCGCGGATCCACAAGACGTGTGTGGCGCCGTGCACAGGGTGCTCCACCGCGCTGGGGCCAGTAAGGGACTTGGGCCCGCGCCAGCGGTGCCACGAGCTGCCATTGGTGGTGACGATGCCAGGGTCAGCAGGCTTGTCGACGAACGCATACACCGCGAACGCCTTCGTGTCGATCCAGACGTCGCCCCTGGAGAAAGCTGACGAGGCGGATGCGGCCGTCGTGCTGGGCGGGGGACCGGCGTATCGGTACTCAGTGTACGGTACTTCCAGTGGTGTCGATACGGTTGTTGTTCCGTTCGACGAACGGGAAGATGCTGTCGGGTTGGAACATGCCGATGCGACGATGAACGTGCGAGCGATGGTGGTAGGCTCCGAGCTGCTAAGTTTGGGTCCGGGGGATGCGTTCATGGGACCTAGAATGGATCTCGTGTGAGTAAGAAGGAAGCAGAAAACGCGTCGTCCTGTTGAAGGGAACGAAACAAACGAAACACGACGTCCTTACGATATCACACGATGCCGTATTGGTTTGGTGAAGGGACGATCTGGAGAACTCACTAACTGCTTTGTGGCCCCTGGCGTGAAACTATCCCACCAGCACCGTGCACTGATACACGTGCACTCTCAACACCCGCGGACGCGTCCAAGTTGCAAGTATGATGCGAGTCGGAGGCTAGATCGGAAGACACGCCGCTGAGGTGACTGATGGTTATCCGTGACGTGACGCCTTGCCCACTTGAACGGTCGAGCTGAATTCAGCCTGGCGGGCGAGCCGGCGCCCGGAGTGGTTTCTGCTTTCTTCGAGAAAATCGAAAAACTCTAACCTGCTCAATTGCAGGGGAGATACTGTACCGTTTGGAATCAAGCTTGACCTAGCTGAAACGTCAACCTACACTGAAACCTTCTTGATCTGTTCTGTGGCTTCCTGAGGCATTCATCTAAATGCATATCGTGGCTTTCAATTGAATTTGGAAAATGCTTCTCGACTACACTGACAGTTGTTCGGCTTTTCCCATTCGAGTGCTCTCGCGCATGTGATTGATTACTGCCTCGGGCTGGAAAGCTGAGGGGCCGACGTTCTTTTTGAAGGAGAGAGACTTCTGGATAGACTCTGCTTTGTAATTCAAGCTCATACGCACAGATGAGACGAGGCTTGGAGACTGAAGATTGATCGGAATGGACCCTTGACATAGTCGGATCAGATCAAGCAGAATTTTCGACTCCGATCGAACATTACCGAATCTGCTGCACCGCCTCCATTCAATCAGCGAAAGTGTTTCCACGTTTGTTCAACTCGGTTGCGTTGGGGGTTTTCGACTCGAATGGCGGACCTCATGACGGACAGTCCACTGGGCTCACGGACCCCGAGCCCCTTCTCTGCGCTCTCCGTCCTCGACGCTGAGTCGGTCTCGGTGGCAGGGGCGTCCTCGGTCTCAGAAGCCAGGTTGCCCGTGGTCGCGCCCACCGCCTCGACGACAGCGAGCAGCGGCTTCTACCGCTCCGATGCGACGTTCAACCCCACCGTCACGCCCTTTACTTCCACTGCAAATGCGGACCTCACGAGCCGCGTCGCACGCATGGCATACCGGAGCGTCCCGCCGTCCGCGAGTGCGGCCGGGGGGAAGATGGTCACCCTCTTCGACGCCGCGATACCGAAAGCCCCGATACCGCCATACGACGGGACGGTCATCCACCCTCCTTTCAAGGCACTGCCCGGCGGATTTGCGGTCCCCGACGGGCTGATGAGCTATACGATCATGCACGACCACCCGACGTGGTACCTGGATGTCGAGGACTACGTGACGCTCGATGCGCCGGAAGGGACTATGATGGGGCAGAGGATGGACGGGCCGATGATGCGGGTGCGGTATCCGAGAGATCTCGAGCCGCCACGGCCGAAGAGGCAGAAGGAGCTGCTGCTCCGCTGCACATTTTGCCCCAGGACGTACGCCGGCGTGAACGCGAAGAGCATGTGGACAAGACATGTGAGGGAGAAACACAGGGTTGTGCTGAGCAAGGCATGGGTGGATTCGGCCACGTCGATCAAGAGAACACCCGCCGGTATGTTGTCTTCACCTTCTCCTGCTGGACGAGTGGTTGGGTGCACGTGACATCGATTTGCTCTGACCATGCATCTGTTTCTCTTTCAAACGTTTGCCCTCACTGAACGACCTTACCAGCAAAAAACATTACACCTGCACCACACACAGCCGCTGACGAGGCCCCAGTGATCAAACCTGGTACGTAATCAACATCACGATCTGTGTTCAACTTTGCCTTATTGGTCCGAAAGTAAAACCGCCAGTGGGTGAGAGGACGGTCGATACATCGCTAGACAGCCTTCTCATTTCTCCTAGCTAAAGCCGTGCCGCCCCCGCCACCTCTTGTGTTGACCATTCCAGCGCCTCCGCCTCGAGGTTTGACAGGCTTTCACTTTTGCGCGGTGTGCTGCTCACGAACATGAATTCCAGGGAAACCAGGCCCGAAACCCAAGGTCAAGACAGGCCCGAAGCCAGCCCCAAAGCCAGCCTCAAAGCCGGCTGTGAAACCGGGCCCGAAACCCGCCTCGAAAACAGGTCCGTTCTGCCTGTCTTGCCCCCTTTTCATACCTCATGTGCTGCAGTGAAACCGGTGGCATCGCCAGCGAAGCCGAAAAAAGACAAAGAGAGACCGACCGGACAGAAGATCATCATCCCGGCCCGGCGAGCGGTGGCACCTCCCGAACCACCGGTAACACCGAAAGTGGTCTATGTTGCGAGTACGACATCGCCGCGGGATGTGCCGTCGTCGCCTACACTGCGCCCGACGGCCGTCGTGGCTCCGGTGCCTGCTGAGCCGCCAGAGCTGTGGGTGAAGTCGCTCTCGCCACCGCCACCGGAAGGGATTTTACCGCCGAGACTGCGAGCCCGACAAAGTCTGGTCATCTCTGCAGAAATCAGGGTGTGTCGCAGTTTCTTTTTTTACTACTCTTTCCTGAGCGATTGTGACGTCATTCGCGCAGGAGGAAAGTTCTCCTTCGACCCAGGATGGGATGGACGTCGATCCAACCGAGAGTTTCATTGCTCAGTCGGACGATGACATGGACATGGATCTCGAAGACGACGAAGACGAAGTAGAGGCCATCGTGCAGGATACATCTGCCGACGAAGACGAGGTGGAGAACGAGGACGACGATCCATTCTCCTTGTCTTCGCTCTTCTCGCTCTCTTCTCGGCCACACGTGATCTCCTTGGCGGCCGATGATGTTACCGAAGACATCGAATTTCTGGACCTGGAAGCGGCACCGGCTTCAGATTCCGAGCCGTCTCCGCTGGGGCTCCTCAAAATCTCGTCGATGAATTATCTCATTGACCGGGCGCTCGTGGTTTCCCCTCCCCCGAGCCCAATTCTTCCTTTCGAGCGGGATTTCACTCCCGAATTGGGCTCGAGAGAACTGCACACGCGGGCTCTCGAGGCACCCGCTACCGTCTTGCAGCCAATGGACTCCGATGATTTAATCGGGTTGAAGGTGCAGAACATGGATCCGGCGCTCAAAGCCAGACTTTGGAGTCATCTCGGAGAGCAACTCGGTGTCCGGCCCGGCGATGTCGCAGGACCCGGTAAACGGGACGAGCCTGCGAGGCCTCCTCCGACCTCGCCCCCGTCGCTCGTTGATCATAGCATGTCTGTGCCTCCGGCCCATCTGGACCCCGACATCGCCGCTCTCATCACCGGATTCAGACAGCGCACAATGACTGCCTTTGAGATGGATCTTGCGGCGCAGGCTCAGGCGATCCTTGGACAAGTCGCGGATCAAGTCGTCATTCCACTGCAAGCGATGCTGACTGCGCAGCTGAAGGACGCGGTCCTTGGCTCGGGAATGGGCGGGCTGATGGCCCATGCACTGGCTGTACAGGAGGAGGAGGGCGAAGTCGAGTTCGAGTGGAGAAGGCGTGTTCTCGAGCGGGAGATGCATGTGCTTGGTTATGAGCTTCTTGAAGAGCAGGATGAGGATGAGGAAATGCCGCTGGCTCCGATGAATGAGTTGTCCGCTGTCGCTGGATAATAGTCCGCGAACAGCCTCTTTGTTGCTCACTAAGTATAATAATTGAATGTAATGTAGCAAGTAGTCCTTCTCATTGTTTCCACTGTCGCTCTCCCTCGCACAGCGCGCAGTTCTGTTTTTGAATCCGGGTTGCTGAATAATTTTTCGTTGGAACACATCTGCTGCCTGCGTCCTATACGAAACAGTTGTGTTTTACGCCTCGAAAATTTACCGATTGAACCAAAGTGCTGTTGTTTGACAGTTGTATACGAGCAAAGAGTCAAATGCTGTGTTGAGGGAATAAGATGGCCTGCCTGCCTTTATCTTCCACAAACCCTTTCGGACCTGAACTAGAGTCGCTGGATATTCCCCAACCCAACCCGGCGCTTTCCGTCTATTACGCTGGTCTAGACCCTCGGTTTGTTCGCCCGAGAACCAATCACGTCGCCTGTCAGGTCCACGCCCAGGCCACGTGGCCGCGTCGACGAGCGAGCGACAGCAGCGCCGCACTGCCACACGCCCGTTTTCTCTCTCTCTCAACCGTTGCCATCGGGCAACATCGTCACCCCCTTCACCCCAGTACAGCCATGGCTGACGGAACTCAGCAGCAGCAATCCTCCTCTTCGCGGCTCGACCTCCGCGTGGGCAACAAGTACCGGATGGGCAAGAAGATCGGGGCAGGCTCCTTCGGTGCGTCGTCTCTCCCCTCCGTCCGGGCTGTGTGCCGTGCATGCATGCCACCCGCGCAGGTGCTGACGAGCGTGCCGGTTGACGCAGGTGACATCTACATGGGCGCGAACGTCATCTCCGGCGAGGAGGTAGCCATCAAGCTCGAGCCGGCCGCCGCGAAGCATCCGCAGCTGCAGTACGAGGTGAAGGTGTACAAGGCCCTCGCGGGGGGAGCCGGGATCCCCTTTGTGCGGTACTACGGGACGGAGGGCGACTACAACGCGATGGTGATGGACCTGCTCGGCCCGTCGCTCGAGGATCTGTTCAACTTCTGCGGGCGCAAGTTCACGCTCAAGACGGTGTTGCTGTTGGCGGACCAGATGGTGTGTGTATGCGCCCTCCGCGGCCGTTTTCTCTTTGCCACTCGTCCCTCGCTGACCCCGCGGGACCAGATATCGCGCGTCGAGTACGTGCACTCGCGCAACTTCCTGCACCGCGATATCAAGCCCGACAACTTCGTCATGGGCCTCGGCCGGCGTGGGAACCAGGTGCACCTGATTGATTTCGGGCTCGCGAAGAAGTTCCGCGATCCGCGGTCGCACCTGCACATCCCGTACCGGGAGAACAAGTCCCTCACCGGAACCGCGCGGTACGCGTCCATCAACACGCACCTCGGTGTCGAACAGGCGAGGAGGGACGACCTGGAAGGGCTGCTGTACGTGCTGATCTACTTCCTGCACGGCGAGCTTCCGTGGCAGGGCATCAAAGCCGCAACGAAGAAGAACAAGTACGAGAAGATCATGGAGAAGAAGATGACGACGACTGCCGAGCTCCTGTGCAAGCGGCTGCCGAAGGAGTTTGTCGTGCTGATGAGCTATGTGCGGGCGCTCCGATTCGACGAGACGCCTGACTACGCGTACATGAAGAAGGTGTTCCGGGACCTGTTTGTGCGCGAGGAGATGAAGTGGGACTACGTGTTTGATTGGAGCGTGCAGCGGCCCGAGAAGGAAGCGAAGGACAAGGATAAGCGGACAGCCGATGATCGAGCTCGGAGACACCTGAACGATTCTCTCCTGCCTGCCGACACTCAGAGACGGTCAGTCGCTTCGTTGGCAGTCTAGGCATACATTGTGCGATACTGAAACCCCCGTCAGACACCGTGCGACCACGAGAAATACCCAGCGCACGGGCGAGGGTTGGTGATCGGGCGACAAGCCACGGTTTTTCTTTTTCTGGTTGCATGCCTCCCGTCCGTTTATTCGTTGATCTCGGCTCCACCATTCCCGAGTCAATCAACTCGCCTCCCGAGGCGCCGGGTCGAGTCTCCACGGCGTCGAGCCGACCCACGCCAGATCCAGATCCGCACTCGCGTTATTGGCGAGCATACATTACATATGATACTCATACATAGATCCCCTGCCCCTCCCCATCCTTCCGGCATCCATCCATCCATCCATCCAGCTTCCTCTCCTTCCAGCTACTAATCACATGGAGACATCATTCGTGGTGTCGATCTTGTTGTACTTGTTCTAGCCAGTGACATAATGGTACCCCGTGCGTTCGCGCGTGTTTTGTGCTCCTTGGAATGTCGAGTTTGCTTCTCGTGCATCTATTTACGCCGGATTGGGTGGTGTATGTGTTGCAACGAACAGACTGTGCAGGTGGCTCGGTGCCGCCACCGAACACCAGGCACGCATCCCATCCTTCCGGAACTTATCGTCAAGTCCGGGGAAGTCACCGACTGGCAGCTGTTGGCGATGCTGCTCATGACAGACTGGGGAACCCTTGTCAAGGCGCTGGATGGTCCGACCGTAGATGTTGCGTCGAGCATGGCTGACACATCTGGATGGAACTGGAGAACCTTCTGTTACCAGCACGGTTCCCGGCTGCAAATGAGGAGCCTCAAGATGCGTCGAGAAATCTGGGCTGAGGGTCGAGACCTGTTGTTCAGGTCCGTGACACCCGTCTGAACAAAGATGAGTCTGCTGTGCGAAACGGGAATGAGGTCGCCACGAAGGTCGATCCTCATACTACATTTTAAAAGGCGCGGTTAAACCTTGAAAACATCACTTTTATCTTAATTTAGCCTGCAAGTCGAGTCGGAAATGCGGACCGCCAAAGCTTCAACTGCTCACACGTGATGAACTGTGGTCGGAACAATGGTGTGATCGGATCAGAAGTCTAGATCAGCAATCATCACGGCCTTAGCGCTTCGACTCCGCCCTCAGTCATTCTGCGCCAACAAACGCAGAGCTCCTTCGTCCTCTGAGTCATTCACGGGGAAATTCTCACATGTGCTTTTGAAGGGTCAAGATCGGTGGCGCGCAACGTGTTGATATCGATGGCCAGGCGAATCCTCGTTGATAAATGCTGACCGCCAGTCATTATCAACGAGGCGCTCCTTCTGTGGCGGAGGTTGGCCGATGGGGGAGTTCGGGTGTGCACGAGGTGCTTGGGGGGTCAGCTCCCCCCACCGATCTCTCGCTAATCGACAGGCTACGTTCGACTTGTTTCGCAGTGCATGTTACACCGGTGTTTCGTGCTACACCGCATTATGCTCGTTGCTTCAGCCCATGCTCCGAATACCTCGAGGTGCGAGGGAGTGACCGGGGACGGGGCCGAAGCGGTTTGTGAGAGCTGGACAGCCTAAAGCAACACGGACGGACAGTGCACGCCGCAAAGCCTAGCCTCGCTCCGACTCACTCATCGGGTGTAGATGGAAATACTCGGAACGATCGTTTCAAGGAATCCACGGAACGCGATCAATCGGCTGCTCCCATCGACTGGCGACGACGCACTCTGACTCTCCGAATCGCCGGCCAGTCAGGCTTGCAGGACCGATGCTGTGCAGATGAGCCAACGCGTGCCGGCGCTTCTGGTTGCGCGCGTCCTGTCATGCTAGCTCTCACACTGCCTGTTTGTCGCATCTAAATCCCGAGTCGTCGATATTGCGCAGGAGCGATCAGTATGGAAGATCAGGTCAGCCTGTCCCTGACTCCTCTGCATGCGCCCGGTCAGTCCCAGTGCGCCCCTGATTATTACGCACGTCTTGGGTTGTGGGCACTTAATAAGGCTGGGATGCACAGGTATTCGGCCCGGAGCGTCGTTCCGATCGAGTAGTCTATGTAGTCGGCTGCGCTATTGTTGGCAGGCCTGATTGAACGCCGACGGGCGATCCAATTGAGTTGGCAGCGCACTACAGCTATGTTACGGTACAAAATGGTACATAAGTGACTTATTCATGGAGAAGAAAATACCGCAAAATACGCGTCGTGTGCCAATTGCCACCGGGCGCAGCCGCAGCTTATTCAGCTCCTATGTAAATGATTCCGACACTTGCTCAGTCGCCGCCGAGACGATCTGCGTGAAACAGCGCCGGCTCGGACCCTGCAGGAAGAGACCCTAGGCTGTGTGAATTTCTGTCGCGTCGACCGGCAAGTTCGCTCCGAGAGCCGGTCTCTGGTGTCGCCGTGTCAATTTGGCGAGATGTTCACATATCCGTCGACTCCCGCCTTTTCCATCTCCCCGTCCTGGCCTTGGCGGCATGGAATAATTTGTCCGTTGGGTTGTCGAGGGCTCGTCCGGCCCCTGAAGCTGCGGTAATTGCAATGAAAGTTCTGGTCCTCCTGAGACTCACGCGGGAGTAATCAAGGCACCGCGCGACCTCGCAGACGCCCGGCCGCCCCCGTAGATTGAAAAAATGGCACGACAGGACTGTGGTCCTGATCTGTCCTGATCGTGTCTTGTGTGTCATTTCGGGTGGGTAAATACGGCAATCAGAGACAGAACATCACGCATGTGAATATCAAATGACAAAACGAGTGCGGGGTCCCATGGGGTCCGGAGCTATCCACTCGCTTCCTGATGCAAAGGTAAATTACTTACAGCATGCTGCTGGCTGGTGGGCCTTTCTACAAGTTCGTTCGAGGAAGGGAGGCGAGGCGCTGGTAAAGCGAGTCTCCATCGTTTCAGTCAGTCAGTCACACGCAGAGGAGGGCGATCGCGCGAGACTGTAAATTCTGGTGGAGCCGCGATGTTCGCGCGTGCCCCTGTGTGCCTGCAACGTCTGCGTTCGCAAGGAGATACCTTTTACCTTGCCCACCGTTGCCGTTGATTGCCCACCTCGTGATGCCAGGCCAAGTCTGGACGGACGGCCTGTCACTCGCTCGGGCGCCTAACATTTTCTGACTGGTGAGAGGAGAATAATGAAAAAAAAACTGCGATCGCTGGAGGAGCTGGGACGAAAACGCCGGTCGTGCGCGGTGTTTCGCAACTGGCGATATGCACATTGCACAGCCAGGCACAGCTGTCGGAGCGGAACTTCTGGTCTCGCCCACGGTCGTTCGGCTTTTCGGGCATCGAGGAACAAGCAGATGCATTTTGATCTTGCCGGGAGACCCGACCGGAGTCCGCTGTGGCGCGCGCAAGATCCGCTGCCGAGCTAGCTCAGGCCTATGCCCGAAGGAACGGCCTATTGCCCCGCATCCGATCCGAACCAACTCGACGGGGGTATCCGCCAGCGGATGACTATGGGCGGCGCGGGCCTAGCTCCCCCCCTCCCCCAGCAACGAAAGGTTGGAAGTGCGCTAGATTCTGACCGGATATCGATCAAACAAAATGTGATGCGCGATGATCTGGGAATTTTGGCCATCTGCTGACCTCCTGTCATCCCCATTTGGTGCGGGGTCAATTCAAATCTTCTGAAACCACCATGCGAATCAAAGGGGTCCCCATGGGGTCCCACGTCCTGTCAGAAAACCTTTCCTTCGTATAAAGGCCGCGACTGAATGGCTGGGTGACCCGTCGCCGAGTCCCACTCTCCGTC
This sequence comes from Mycena citricolor, assembly GCA_963692855.1. Lineage (NCBI taxonomy): Eukaryota > Fungi > Basidiomycota > Agaricomycetes > Agaricales > Mycenaceae > Mycena > Mycena citricolor. Next base: position 3,334,767 of record CAVNYO010000405.1, read on the forward strand.
TGCGCTGCTGCCTCTGCTCAACAGTCTTGCGCTACTACCCAACTCAACGCACACGAAATGGCTGGTGGACCCTCAGGTGGAACTGAAGGAGGGATTGCGAATGCATCCCTCGGATGGGCGATCATCATGAGCGCCTTCGCCGGTGAGCCTGATGCGCTTCTGTTCTCGCCCTCCTCCGTCTGACCCGTGCGTGCTTCTCAGCGTTCGGCGGTATCCTCTTCGGGTATGTTTCTCCGTGCTTCTTCGTTCGCCGTTGCCGACATCTTGTTGCAGATACGACACTGGCACGATCGGAGGTGTCATTGCCATGCAAGACTGGCTGAATGTCTTTGGTACGCTCGACACCACGGGCCAGCTGGGCAAGGACACCCACGGTCGGTACATCACCACGGCTGACAAGAGTCTCGTCGTAAGTTCATCAGCGCAGATGGCTCGCTGGATTTCGCGCTGATGCTTGTCAGGTCTCCATTCTGTCTGCTGGTACCTTTTTTGGCGCTCTCTTGGCATTCCCGATGGGTGACCGCGTCGGTCGCAAGAACGGTCTCATCGCCTCTGTCGTCATCTTCTCGCTTGGCGTTGGTCTGCAGCTGGACACCCGCTGGGCTACTTTCGTCGTCGGCCGTGGTGCGTTGATGAGCATTCCTGCCATGTCTCTGTCTGGTGCTGATTGCTTGCTTGTCCGTCAGTCATTGCTGGTCTCGGTGTCGGACTCGTCTCCTGCTTGGTGCCGATGTACCAGTCCGAGTGCTCGCCCAAGAGCATCCGTGGTCTGATCGTCGGATGCTACCAGCTGGCCATCACCATCGGCGCGCTCCTCGCGGCCATCGTCCTCAACTCGACCAAGAACCGCGCGGACCACTCCGCATGGCGCACGCCCATCGCTGTCCAATTCGCCTGGGCCTTCATCCTCGGCGGCGGCATGGCCCTGCTGCCCGAGTCCCCGCGTTACCTCGTCCACAAGGACCGCATCCCCGCCGCCCGCGCCGCGCTTGCCCGCCTCACGAACACCTCCCCGGACTCCCCTGCCGTCGATGCTGAGCTGGCAGAGATCAGTGCGGCGCTCCAGGAGGAGCGCTCCCGCGGCAGTGGCTCGTACATGGACTGCTTCCGCAACAACGAGATGAAGAACGGTCTCCGCACCTGGACTGGTATCATGCTCCAGGGATGGCAGCAGCTGACCGGTATCAACTTCATCTTCTACTACGGCACGACGTTCTTCCAGAGCGCCGGCATCGGCAACCCCTTCATCATCACGATCATCACCGACGTCGTCAACACCGTCATGACCATCATCGGCATCCAGCTCATCGACCGCGTCGGCCGTCGCCGGCTGCTCCTGATCGGCGCCGCGGGGATGATGTTCTGCGAGTACATCGTCGCGATCGTCGGTGTCACCGCTGGGCAGACCAACGCGACCGGCGGCGCAGTCAACATCGCCGCCCAGCGCGTTCTGATCGCTTTCGTGTGCTTCTACATCGCGTTCTTCGCCACCTCCTGGGGCCCCGTCGCGTGGGTGATCACGGGCGAGATCTTCCCGCTCAACATCCGTGCGAAGGGCATGTCGCTGTCCGTCGCGTCGAACTGGCTCTGGAACTTCGCGATCGGATACGCCACGCCCTACCTCGTCGACACGTCCACCAAGGGCCAGCCGAACGGCGTCGCCACCGCCGCGCTGCACGTCAAGGTGTTCTTCATCTGGGGCTCGACGTGTCTCGGGTGTCTCATCTTCACGTACTTCTTCATCCCCGAGACGAAGGAACTCTCGCTCGAGCAGATCGACCTGTTGTACAAGGAGTCTTCCGGTGCGTTATTCCTCCTGCTCTTGTATACGTGTATCGTGTGCTGACATTCCATCCCCAGTGCGCAACTCGAACAAGTACCGCCAGCAGATCCTCGCCTCCGACAAGACCTTTGCCCACGACAAGGCCTCGTCGTCGCACGACGATCACTCCGCCGAGGTCAAGGTCTAAGCAGTGCAATAATCCCCACGTTTTTTTCTTGGTTTTACGATACATTAATGACCTTTATTCGCGATGGGATAACTAAGTCGTCTAGTTGTACTTTTAGCCGCTTCATACCAGCGCTCCCAAAAAAACAAGCATTTTCATCATCATCATCATCCTCATTCGAGCGTCGTGTCTCGTGCGCTCTGCGGTGATCGCACTGCAGGGTTGAGATGTGACGATGTAGGTATTGCGCACGCCGTCGGCTTGGTTGGTTGGTCGGTTGGCAGCCATCCTAGATTCATGATCACGGTGCTAATCAAAGCCCTGAGATCTGTATGTACCGTTGTTCATTCAATGACCCCATGACAGGTGGAGCGTACAGTAAGTATACCATATACATACCACTGTGTGCGGGGGCTGCAGATCAGATTCACTAGCACTCAGGAGGTGCTCCGTGTGTTCTTGACGAAGCATAGACCCATCAGGATGTGTGAGGTCACCTGACTGACGATCCCCGTATCACCTGTTCTCAAAGCGGGGCAATTGAGACTAATTTGGCACCGAGCTGGAACTGGACCGCTCAAAGTGCCAAGTCGGGAGTCATGTGCACTCCCCCCCGCCTCATGTGACGCCATGCGCAATCGAACAGGCCAAGCACGCTTTCCTTCTCCGCGCACCGGGTCAAATCGCTGCTAGGCGGTAGGGGGTCACGGGACATCTCAAACACGAGGGGATCTATGCGCAAAACGACATGGAATCATGGGGGTCGTCTATCTAGCTAGCACAAATGGGCACTGGTAATCGTGTGACGACGTAGTTTAGGCGACGAACGCCTTGCCCTTTTCGATGTTCTTCTTCAGCTCAGGCAGGCATGCCTCGAGCAGCTTCTCCTCCTCGGCCGACAGCTCGCCAATGGGGAAGATCTGCTCCACACCGTTGACCTGGCAAACGACACATCAGTCGGCTGCAATCAGAGTAGAACACGGAAACGTACACCAAGCTCAACGTTGGACGAGAAGTACTCGATGCCCTTGTCAGCAAAGAGAGGGCTCTTCACGAAAGTGGGTGTGATCACACCCTTCTCGCCGTTCAAGCCACGCAGCACAGCGTTGGCGAACTTGGCGCCCGCGTAAGCCATGGAGAGGGTAGCGCTTCCGGCACCGTCCTTGGCCTTGACAACCTCATCACCACCGAACTGGATGCGGTGCACAATCTTCTCGTAGGCCTCGCCCGCGACGCCCTTGCCGTGGCTGGACTGCGAGAGCAGGGGGACGATCGTCGGTCCGCTGTGGCCTCCAATGACGGTCACACGCGACTCGACGGGGTCCGCGCCGGTGATGCCTCCGAGGAAACGCGCGGCACGGACGACATCGAGTGTCGTGACACCGAAGAGGCGTTTGGGGTCGAAGACACCGGCCTTCTTCAGGGTCTCGGCGACGATGGGGACGGTGGAGTTGACGGGGTTGGAGATGATGAGAACGCAGGCCTCGGGAGCGACACGGCCGATGGCAGTCGCCAAGTCACGGACGATGGAAGCGTTAGTCTAGACACAGAAACATCAATACTTCGCACATGTCAAAAGTCGAAGTGGGAATCACTCACGTTGAAGAGATCATCACGCGTCATCTAAAGAAGATGATGAGCATGAGAAGAATTCAACGGCGCAGGTCGGGAGGACTTACACCCGGCTAGAATCGGAATCAAGTCAGAACATGGGTATCATTGACTGCATTGAGAACTGCATACCTTTCTCGGAACACCAGCGGGGATGACAACAACCTTGGCACCCTCCAAAGCCGCGTCGAGCTGGTCGGCAGCGTATCCAGTGACCTGCACGGCACGCACCACGTCAGAAGACATACGCGTCGAGACCTCGAGCGAAACGCACCTCGCTCGCGGTGTCAACGTGGCTGACATCGGCAGCAACACCCGGGGCGCCGCGGATATCGTAAAGGCTCAGCGACGACACGAGAGGATCGCTCTTCAGCAGCAGGGAGAGAGGCTGGCCAATTCCTCCTCCAGCACCGAGGACAGCAACCTTGGTCAGGCGAGCCGCTGACGAGGAGAAGAGACGCGACGACGGCGCGGAAAGGGTGCGGAGAGCAGAGCGGGAGAACATGGTGGTAAGGAAAGAGAAATGAAAGCGAAGTTTCTTTAGAGGCCGTTTCTCTCCGATGATGGAACTGAAGGTTAGGGTTACGACGTCACTGCCGTTTCGGAACATCTCTCATCCCTCTCATGGCCACGGATTTCTGGTCCAGCTCACACTAGTACGTGTGTGTTGCGCTCAAGGAGGAGAGGATCTGACGGATCCAGCAATAGATGGATCGTGGATCGGACGACGTTGAGGAATGCGCGTGCTGACGACGTGCAGTACGTGGACGACCCAGAGTACCTGGATTTCCTTGCCATCTATTTCGCAGAGCGTGAGTTGTCCGTGCCCTACTGCATTCTTGACAAGATTCGATTCAACCCTTTCAGTTCTGGCCAAACTAGGCAAGAAACTGAACTTCGTGCAGCGTACGGTGGCGACAGCGACGATGTTCTTCCGACGATTCTACCTCAAGAACTCCTACTGCGAGACGGATCCGTTCATGGTCGCTGCTGCGTGCTGCTATGTTGCTGCGAAAGCGGAAGAGTGTCCTGTGCATATAAAGACTGTTGTTCACGACGCGAGGCACATCTTTGCCCGTGAGTCTGCACCTTCTCACGAGGACAGTCTGGATAGCATGCATTATAGAGGATCCCTATGGAGTCAAGAACTTTCCGTCCGACAACTCAAAGCTTGCTGAGATGGAGTTTTATCTGGTTGATGACCTGGAGTGCGATCTCGTCATCTACCATCCGTACCGCGCTCTTCTCGCGCTCTGCAAGCCTATGAACTCCACGGATCCGGATAAGGACGACTTTGGGGTCAACCTGGACGACGGGACACGCTACTGGGGCACAGGCGAGGGCCAGCTCGATCTTCCCAGCAACGGACTGCAAACAGCCTGGTTCATCATCAACGACACATACCGGTCCGAACTCTGTCTCCTGTACCCGCCACATCTCATCGCTATCGCTGCGATATACCTCACCTGTGTCTTTCACCCGCCTACGCAGGACTCTGTCGCGGCATCCATCGCCGCAGGGGCTACTGCACCTGAAGCCCCACCCCGTCGATCGTCGCGCCAGTCCGGTGGGGCGGAGCGCAAGAAACCGGCTCCAGACCCTGTCACCTTCCTGGCTGGTCTCAACGTTTCCCTCCCGCTCGTGGCATCTATCGCGCAGGAGATCCTGGGCATGTATTCGCTCTGGGAGCGATATCTGGAGGGCGGCGCGGCGAGCAGCGTCGCCACGACCCCCGCATCGCCGGGCGAGGACGATCCTGTGACGACCATGGTCACACCGATGACCATCACGCTCGTTCTGGCCAAGATGCGCGAGGCACGGTTCGTGGATTTGCGAGAGACGCAACTTTCGGATGTAGTCCCCAGGAACAGGGTGGTTGAGAGAACGCAGGCAGCAGGATGATGCCCGTTTGTTCGAATTTGTTCATTGTATCTTAACCCAGTGTATGAGCAGACAAGGTCGGAGCCCCGCACAATACGAATAGCAGCGTCCCCCATGCGTCTCGCGTCGGGACGATAACGCGCAACATTGCCATGATGCAGAGTATCACTATCCGTGCCTGGGGAATTCAATAGCGGCTCACTTATCGAGTGATGGTCGCCTTGTGGTCCCGAATATCTCTATTCAAGTTCGCGGGTCTCAAGGAGAGATTGTGATTGTACACATGTTGATTACTGCAGATGGCTATGCGATGCTGCACCTATAAAACCCACCCAGAAACCCACTCATTGGCAGCTCTCACTCACACACCTACACCATGCAGTTCTCCGTCTCCCGCATCGCGCTCCTCGTTGTAGCCTTCGCCATCGGCGCACAGGCCGTCCCAGCCGTTGAGAACCGCCACTGCGGTCGCGCGACCTGCACCATCGTTGATGGCGAGGAAGTTTGCATCCCGTGCTGATTCGTGAGTGGACCGGTCAGAAGGCAAGCGGCTGGCTGATGTGCCCTACAGAACCAGCACATTGCTGGCTTACTCAGCGGACACCAGTAGACTCATTGATAACTTTGTGCGAATCGAACTCACTCAAATACTGTTGGAGAACATCGAGTCACGCGTGTGTTAGTTTCCTACAGGTCGTGTGAGAACACTGTCTGTAAGTCTTTGTCGTAATGCAAGCTCGAACGTCTAGTCCAGGTAATTGTCCAGGAATTGGTCGCCCAAGTGCAAACTCTGGGGCGTGATACATATAATGGTAAATCGCAGACAAGAGATCATTCAGTCGGCGTGCGAGGAGCCTAGTCTCGATCCCGTTCGAAAGCAAGGAAAATGAGATTAACTAGTCACAATATGCTCAACAGGCTACATCAACGAAAACAGAACGATCCCAGCCCAACACCTCTCCCCGATCCGTTACACCTTGCACATAAAACGTGACGATGCCCCCGGCTGGACGGTCAAACGGCAGGTTCGCAGCCGCTACCTCAAACGTTCGAGCGCGACCAGCATATCCCGACGTGCCAATCCAGCTTGCGTCACTCGGCTGCCTCGCAGCTTGGACACTGGCGCGGTACTGCGCAAAGATGTTGAAGTAGAGGAAAGCGGGCAGAACAGCATCGTCGAATGTCGGCCAAGCTGGGTTGGGGTCCTCTGGCCCCGTGAGGGTGAGTCCCGATAGAGGTGCAAACGTCACTGCCGTCTCCCACGTGAGGGTTCCATCGAGCCCAGTCCCAGAGAAGTCGGCCCAGATGAGACTTGGCTGGTGGCATTTGGCACGCGCGACATCCAGCTGCCCCAGGAGAAGCGAAAAGTTGAGTGGTTTGGAGGCATCCTCCGAGACGATGGAGATGACCAGCCCCGCTTCTGAAACAGACGCTGTTCCGGCTTCTATCCGAACACAGAGCCTGGTCCAGCCACCGGGCAGCGATGCCGTTGTTTCGGCAGTCGCGACATCGACGCCCTTGAAAGAAAGCGCAATATCAAGATCGACGTTCGGATCCTCGCGTTCGAGCTTGTACCATACACTGGCTTCATGTACTTCCGATGAGTCGAGGATGACCGAGTGCACGGGGATCCGGATGCTTCGAAAGGCTGGCTCCGCTGAATCTCCCTTGGGCGCCTGGACACGGAGCCTGAGCGAGCTGCCACCGTTCCAGGCATCGTCCAACGTTATCTCCGATACCACCGACGGTAGAGCGATGTCGCATTCACCATCTTCCCATTCTGGCACCGGGTATGGCCAGACCAGATTGCCGACACTCGTCTGCTTATCGAGATCCGTCCAACCCTCCGCTCGTTCAAACACTCGTACGCCATTGACCCACCACCCACGACCGACACCCGGACAGAAAGTAGTGTGGAAGGGCACACTTGATGGGTGATGGGCGAAGAACGACTTCACAGGTAGGAAGTCGCCATGACTGCAGGCCGGTTCTCCAGGCCGATTGGGCTTCACCGGAGGGACCGGGACCTGCTCGCCAGGTCGCAGACCAGTCCAGAGTCGCCGATCGTCGCCGAACCAGCCTTCCCAAGTGAACCCCGCGTCATCTTGTGTGTTTTCCCACGTCCAGCCCTGGCCAAATATCGCGGTGCTCAGGGGTGCGATGTGCTCGAGTGCTTTGTAGATGCCGAAACCGCCGCCGCCGTGAGATCCACGCCCAAACACGTCGATACCGACAAACACGTCCCGCAGCGGCTTGGACGTGGACAGCAGGTATTCCGTGGTTCTTGCGGTGTAGCTTGGGGGCCACTGGGACAGTTAGAGCGTTTCGGATGAATGACACAGAGCCGGTTACTCACGGTGTAGTTCGTGAAAAACCCAGTTGAAGGCAGGAAAAACGGGAGATTGAAGGCATTCAGTCTGTCTTGCCAAGCGAGCTGACCAGTAACAACCACGCTATCATACCTGTGGATTGGATCAGCGGCAGGGATTAGGTGGGGAGAAGATCGCTGACCAGATGACTTCAGAATGCGACCCGACCCGGTCCCTCAACTCTTCTCTCAAGAGTGCGATCCAGGCGGCAACCCCTCGCGTCTGTTCCATCCCTCCCGCCAAGGGACACTCAAAGTTCAGCAGGTATCCGTCGAAACCACGCTGTTGAGCAAGCTGAGCGAGTAGTCGCGCGTAGTGCGGAGAAAGCGGTAAAGAACGAAACTCGGTCGATTGGAGAGCTGGGCCCGTCTTCGATTGCGGTAGCTGGCCAACGAGCAGTCGGAGGCAGTCATTCTCACTTCCTCCCTCAAAGATCCTACAATTGAGATGAGACCCGGCTCTTCGACGCGGTAATTACGCGGTTACAGACAATGTTCCGAGCATTTTGACCCCTTGTCGATGTGCAGCAGTGATCCACCCGGGAGGAGGAATCGTGATACGATGGTGCGAGAAGCTACGACTACGATGACGACGAAACAATCGGACGAGTGGAGAGAGGCGTACTAGATGAAGATGTCTGCCATCCACCAGAAGTTGAACGAGTATCCGAGCGAGAACGGACTTTCTGTGTATCCTCCCTGCTGTGTATGAGCCCCCGATGCGCTACCACACAACGATCGCGGTCAGCCGGCAAACCTTGTAGTCGTGGCACACCTGGGCTCTTCAATACGGCATTACGCGTTACAGAGACTCGTGCGATTCACCAGCAGCTTTCCTGATGCGTTGGGCGCCTCGGAAGGCATGCGAGCAGTGAACTTCAGCACACCATCGAGTGGTGGATGGGGTCTCGGAGCCCAGCTGTCGAGTTCCTCCAGTGATCGGAAGTAGGGAGCATCGTCTCCAGCAGTCTCGTAGATGCTGCCCGTTATTGGCATGAGATATAAGTGATGATCTGTGGAAGTCCGGATCCGCGATTATGGCATCGCGAACGCTACCAGTGCGGCTTGCCAAACTTGGTCACAAAAATAAGTATGAGGATGCTCGAATGTACTTTGATCAGGCAATGAGGGATGGATTTCATTGTTTATAAGTACGATTAAAGTAATACAGTGTTTCGAAACCAGCAGGCGACAGACATTTTGATAAGGTAGGAAGTACAGTACGCAGATCAGCCATCCTTAATTACCGCGCGTAGGGATGGTAGTTGTGCTGGCCACGTTGTCCGACCCGCTGCGGGCCAACACCAGGATTGCCCATGGCAGCGGGACCGCCGGGCGGTGCGGCCGCACTCCCCGCGCGCGGCCCACGAGGCACATTCGGCCCCAAAGAAGCATTATTGTTCTGGGCCATCCCCCGGCCCATTCCGCCCATTCCGCCCATACCAGCACCGGGCATGCCCATTCCTCTCCCCATGCCCATGCCCATTCCACCCATCATGCCCATGCCCATCCCGCCGCCCATGCCCATCATCGCAGGGTTCATCTGTCCGTTCGCCATCTGGAACATCCGCGTGTAGAGCGTGGCCAGTGCCTGCGGGTCAAATGATGGGTTCCCGCCGCCACCGCCGGCTGCGAAGTTGCCCTGGCCGCCGAAGTTGCCGCCTCCGCCTTGGAAGTTGCCTCCGGACTGGTCCCCATCTTCGTTGGGGTAGTTGTCGCGCTGGTACCGTGGCTGGGCAAGTTTGACGTCGATCTGGACCATGGTGAATAAGCAACAGTCACGTCAGAGTCAGGATCTTACATACCAGTTTGCCGTCAATTTCAAGATTACCAAAGCCCAAGAAAGGCTGCACGTTGGTGTCCTCGAACGAAATGAAACCGAAACCCTTGCTGCGGCCGGTCTCTCGGTCAAGCATCACCGTCGAGTCGATGACTTTGCCGAACTGCGAGAAGAACTCGCGCATGGACTCGGACGTGACACTACCGGCAAGTCCGCCGATGAAGAGCTTGGTGGCACGCTGGTGCTCCTGGCGAGGAATCGCACGCTTCGGGTCGATCTGGGAACTGCTTTCAGAGACCTGAATGCACACAAATAGCGGAGACGCTCACGATTTTTCCGTCCAGGACGTGCTCCCTGGCCATCACAGCATTCACACTCGCCGCGTCTTCGAAGGTTAAGAAGGCAAAGCACCGCGAGCGTCCTGCAGCATCTCGCATAATCGTGCATGCGTCGACTTTCCCGAATTGGGAGAAGTACGTGCGCAGTCCCTCTACATATGAAATGAGCTTCCCGTTACAATCGGTGAAAGGGAAATATCTACCGTCTGTCGTGTCCCAGTTGAGCCCACCGATGAACATCTTGCTGCATTGCCAAGTAGATTCAAGGAACGAGCATAGAGGAAGAGCAGGGAAAAAGTGATATTAGCATCCCGTAAGCTAGAACAAAGTCACAGAGATAAAACGGAATGGACAGACTCTACGTGGGGTGCATAGCCTAGCCTAGACAGTACGACCGCAGCTATTACGCAAGCTAGTGCTAGCCTAGACGAGGATTGACTACGCGCGACTCAAGAATGGGCCTTCGACAGCCTCCGCACACCCACAGTAGCCGCTTCTCCCAGTCATCAGCCGAGATGGAAGAAAGAAGTACGCACCCTTCATCTTTCATTTCGGAAGGGCGGACGCTGCGTTCGCCCGCATTTTGATAGTCCGCACCGTTGGTCGAGCCACGGTACTCGTTTTGAGGCTGTTCGTAGGTAGGAATTGATTGCGTAACGGGGGCATACGATGCTATTGGCTGAGCAGCAGGAACGGGGCGGGCTTGAGTAATGGGGGTGTCGTGGGGGGCGGCGAGGTTGGGCTTGGAGGCAGCGGGGACGGGAGTTGTTTTGACCTCTGTCTTGACCGCCGGTTCTGGTTGGCTGGGGACTTCGACTGCTTCGTCAGCGGGGCCACCGTACTCGTTGTCGTCGTTGCCGTATAGGTCTGTCAGCAAGAACGCATGAGAATGAGGCAGAAAGGGGCGAGGAATAGAACGGACCGCCATAGAGATCAGCTTCGAGGTCAGACATGTGTGTTCAGAGCGGACGAGGATTAGGTTGGTGGTGGAGGGGAGTGAAGGCACTGAGACAGCGACCCCAGCCACACAGCAAAAAGTGACAATTGTGACAACTCACGTGCCTCATGTCATCATCGAAAGCCGAAGGTCGTTCCGGCAAAGCCCGCGCCGATCGAGGTTGACTCTTTCGTAAGTGCTGATGCAGGTTGCCCTGGAAGCTTTGGATAGCTGGAAAGGCGCATGAATAAATCTATGGCCTCCTATGGCTCGGGAAAGATAAAAGCTCATCTACCCCTGGGATGGGGTCTGGTTCAGTTACTTATATTTGTGATCGCGCACCATGTTCCGCAACATAGGCAGGAGTCATTAGCTCATTTAACCCTGCCACTGGATTTCACGATTTCAGTCTGAGTCAAGCAACATTTCCGGGATATCATCATTGCTGTTCATAATTGCCATGTCGACGGGCGAATTTTAACTCTGGAGGCAAACTTTTAAGGCGCTGGTTTATGACTCTGAGAAGGTGAGCCTGTGTCAAGCGGATGTCGCCTACGGAAGTACTGACATTTATATTGAGACAAAATAAACTCAGAATGTATGACATCGTCACACCATCAAAATGAAAACTAAGCGTTAAGATATCTTTCCGACAAAAACGACTTTCTTCCGGACTGCTTCACTTCGAATGTTGAAGCCATTACAAGGGAAAGAGGAAGATAATGTGGGACATATAGTTCAGGTCAGTCAATGGAGTTATTCCTACAGCCTGACAGGTATCTATTCGAGCCAAACGACTTGTACATCTTTATCTTTGGGCATCATAAGAATTTCTCCCTGGAACATGACCTGTAGACTCGGTGAGTGATTTTGCGCAATATTCTCCACCACTGCGGCGAGCGATCAACTTATAACGACCTTCTTCTGGCGCTTGGCCGCCCGGAGGGTCCCGTTTAAAGCCTCGACTGCCGTTTTCCGCTGGTCAAGATCGTTGGAGATCAGAGCCAAGTGGACAACTCACGTGTATTTGCAGTCTTATCGAACAGTATCCCGTATGCAACGGAGCTCTGTCCACCGGCGTCGGTGGTCCCATGCTGCTTGATCGCGTCTGCAAGTTTCAGAGTCTCAGGGCCGATGGCTAGGAATCGCACAACCTCGGAGAACGATAATTTCTTCGGAAACATCCACTGAAGAAGAATCCATCTGTGCAGTATAGGCGCTTGAAGGCGAAAACACTCACTGGTGTATGACCAAAGGCAAGTCCCAATCAGGCAAGTGATCAAGGAGCCGGTGGCGGTGCTTGTTTAAGAATGCGTGCGCATGTTGTTCGCTGAGAACGGCAGAAGCCAAGGTTTCGCCCCTCATTGTGAAATGCCTAGAATGTAGTCCGAAGATAAACCAGGGCTATTTCTTTTTGCAATAAGCGTACGAACGGTCATGTTCCATGGTCAGAAGATTCAAACGATACAACAGAGGCATTGGGACGATACCATAATTCCAGGATGGCTTTCTAGGATTCGGTATTCATGCCGGAAAGCGAAATGGACACCGTTGAATAGCGATCAGTAGCGGCAAGCGTTGAGCAAAGAACGAGATGATTCGGTCAAAGCGAGAAATATTGAAAATGACGTAAGATATCAGTTTGATCTCCAACCAGTTCACGATTCGTCTCAGGAGAGGGTAGACGATCGTCTGTTTGAAGCGGGCCTGGCTATCTAGGTCTGTGAATGCTCATGCGATTCAAGGGAAAGAGAAATCCTACTGAAATGATCAAAGATCTTCGGTCCCGTCAGACACTGCTGTCGCATTTCCGCCGACAGCTCACACGACCAGCAATATCCAAGATGTGAACGACAACTCGAGCGAAATCTACGCAAGAAAGGAATCCGAGCCAGAATCGAATTTCACTGAGAAGTACAAGTTTTGTCCTTTCTTGTGTTTCGGAAAAGCCAATTGTACTCACCTACCCGAGTCGTTCGCCCCCAGCTGACCTGCGTCGAGCGTCGCGTCGCGAGTCGCGATAGACAAATGGCATAACACGAGCATACATGTGGCTGTGTATCGAGGTTTATGGCTTCCTCACCCTCCAAGCCGCTAGTCATCCACCTTCCTGGGTCAGTCATGTTCAACGGAGAGCCGCCATTGCGACGTTCGAGTCGTCAAAGCAATCACTCAACCGGTTCCGAATATAATCCTCACGAAACATCTTCGCCGAATGGGCCATCATTCGAGGAGCCGGAGCCAGAGCCACCCAAGGAGATGACCACTACGCGTTCCGGGCGGCGCGTTGCAAAGAGACAGTACGCAGAGAGCGAAGCTACCGACGATGCAATCGAAGGCGGGAATCCGGCCAACCTTTTCGACGGGGACGACAATGACGTGGGACACGGTCGAGCGTCGATGTCTGATGACAGCCAACGGCCACGACGCATCAGGCGGGGGGGCCAAATGAGAAGGGGAAGCTTCATTGCCAGCGAAGACGACGAGCCCCAAGAGCCCCGATACGAGATGCGCACCAGGATACAGAAGAAGCCGTCCCCCACAGCGACTTCAGGCGCCTCGAGACAAATACGGAAGACGAGAACTACGGCCCAGGATCGCGCTGCTCGATACGCTCGGAGAAGTGTCAAAGAAGAGGCCGACTATCAGCCCAACGCACATCAGTCATCTGAAGATACCCACCTGGGCTCAGATGCCGACGCGGACGGCGAGCTCGACCCTGAGGAACTCGAGCCACCTGAGCCGGAGGAGGAGGAGGAGGAAGAAGAAGACGACAACAATCGTCCGTACTCATTGCGGCAGCGGCAACCGGTCAATTACGCCATCCCCCCACCGCTAGAGGAAATGTCCCGTCCGCCCCCGCCTCAACGACCGACCGGCCCCAATCGAAAACGTACCAACAAGGGGCCGGGATGGAGTGCTAGCGGCGCTGAGCTGGGGAGGTGGATGGGCATGAATGGGCCTGATGACTCGGACTCTGACAATCCCGGCAACGCACCTAGAACTCCGCGAAAACCAGTCGCATTGGGCTTTACCACGACGCCGATGCCGATGGGAAGCAACATTGGTGGGGGTGCTGGTATGGGCAAGGTTACAGAAGCTGCGCTTGCAGACGCGGATCCTTTGGGTGTGAATCAGAATGTGACTTTTGACGAGGTCGGTGGTTTGGACGATCGTACGTGTATCCGGATCTCCTGGGGACTTGAAGGACTCATTTTTTTGTATCAACCAGACATCCATGCATTGAAGGAGATGACTCTACTTCCTTTGCTCTATCCGGAAGTTTTTCAACAATTCAACGTCACTCCACCCCGAGGCGTTCTCTTTCACGGGCCGCCCGGTACTGGTAAGACACTTCTAGCACGAGCCCTCGCTGCTTCTTGCCGTACAAATGGTCGTCAGATCAGTACGTTCTCTGGCACCTATGGCAGGAACTTACTGACCACTTCCCAGCATTCTTCATGCGCAAAGGAGCTGACATCCTCTCTAAGTGGGTCGGTGAAGCTGAGCGCCAGCTTCGTCTGCTGTTTGAAGAGGCACGAACACACCAACCCAGCATCATCTTCTTCGATGAAATCGACGGTCTTGCACCCGTGCGGTCCTCGAAGCAGGACCAGATCCATGCCTCTATCGTTGCAACGTTGCTGGCATTGATGGATGGCATGGACGGCCGAGGGTCTGTCGTCGTCATTGGTGCTACGAACAGACCAGATGCCATCGATCCTGCATTGAGGAGGCCGGGTCGGTTTGACCGGGAGTTCTACTTTGGCTTGCCCGGCAACGAAGCGAGGGAGAAGATTCTCGGCATCATGACCAAAGGCTGGAAAGGATGGGGTGTTGATGGTGATGCCGAGCGACTTAGAGGTCTTGCTGCTCTCACCAAAGGGTACGGGGGTGCTGATCTCAGGGTTCGTGTCCCTTGCTCAAGCGCAGCTTGCATGAGCTGATGTTGAAACAGGCATTGTGCACAGAAGCCGCGCTCAATGCGGTGCAACGCCGATATCCGCAGATTTATCAGACTTCCGACAGATTGCTGCTCAAACCGGAGACCATCGAAGTGGGGCTGCGAGACTTTATGATTTCAATAAAGAGTTGGTATCTTCTTCGTCCGATTCGTCCCGCGGTCGTTTTCTGATACTATCACCCAGAGATTGTCCCTGCAGCAGCACGATCTTCGTCCTCGGTTGCTGTTCCCCTAGCTCCACAATTGGAACCGCTTCTTAGCACTGCTCTGGAACGAGTCAAGAGCGCCATCACCCGTGTGCTTCCCGTCGACAAGAAGTTGTCCGCTCTCCAGGAGGCCGAATTTGAGGATGCCGGCGGTGAAAGCGGAGCTTTGGAACGAGAGTTGTTGATGCAAGGTGAGTTCATTTGCATCCTATCATACATATGCCTTGACGCATCTCGCTCAGCGATGTCGTCTCAAAGGGTGTATCGTCCACGTGTTGTTCTGCACGGTCCTTCCGGCATGGGTCAGACTTTTGTTGGTGCCGCGGCGTTACATCATCTAGAGGGGTACCATATACAGAGTCTCGAATTGGGAGCCTTGCTCGCTGATTCCACTCGGGTGCGTCTAGCTACAACATCATTTGACAGTACCAACTCTCCTCTAGTCACCAGAAGCAGCCATCGTACAGCTATTCGTAGAAGCAAAACGGCATGCACCAGCCGTCATCTATATCCCAGCGCTCCGAACTTGGTGCTCTGCAGTCTCTGACACGGCGCGTGTGACTGTTGGCACAATGCTTGAGACACTGGCACCCTCAGATCCCGTGCTGCTCCTTGCTGTGGTCGATGGTCCCCTGAAAGCTCTTCCAAGGGACGTCCGCTCTTGGTTCGGTGTCGGTGAAGCCGGTGCCCGAGTCGAATTGACAGGACCTGACGTCGATTCGCGGGTCAAGTTCTTTGCCAGTCTGGTGAAGGATCTGAGGCGACCGCCAAACGAATTCGCTGACGGCGTTCCGCGGCGCAAGCGGGTGCTGGAGGTGCTGGAAATCGCGCCCCCGCTAGAGCCAAGGAAGATGAGCGCGGCCGAGTTAGCTGCTCAGGAGGAGAACGACCAGAGAGTGCTGGCGCTTCTGAAGTACCGCCTGGAACCTATACTGGCTCTGCTCAAGCGCAAGTTTAAACGGTTTACGAAGCCCGCTGTGGTCTGTTCTATTGCTTGTGGCGTGAGTCGTATTCACTGACACATCGTTTCAGGAAGAGTACGGTTTTGCAGCTATCTTTGGACCGGACCCTTCCGACGAGGCCGTGCCCGTTGCTGCTGAAGTTCCTGTCGTGGTGCCCAACGGCGATGTCGTCATTGCGGACGGTGGATTCCCCGTCGTCCCCAATGGAGACGTCATGATGGTCGATCACCCCGAAGTTGCTATCGTGCCCCCCGCACCGCAGCCAAAATTGTTCGATATCGACCTGGAGCGGATGCACACCAACTTGTACAAAGGGCGGTACCTGACGCCAGCGGATTTCCTTGCTGACGTCGAGAAAATGGCGCTCAATGCAGCTGCACGTCGGACGGAGGATCCGGATCGGTCGTACCGGGCTCAGGCTATGCTGACTGCTACACAAGTCAGCATGCATGAGTTTGATCCGCAGCTCAGATATGAAGCTGAGCGCATGGCCCCAAGGGAACGGGCGAGGCGAGAGGCTGTGCGTGAACAGGAACGGGCGAAGGCCAAGGAGAGGGATAAGGAGGAGAGTGGGAGTGAGACTGGGGTCCGGCGGAGTGCGCGACATAACGGCCAGGCGCCTGAGTTGACCATCACCGATCCCGTTCAGTTAGAGCGAAGACTCAAACGGCAGAGATCTGGTGATGCCGGATCGGAGCCTGGCTCGAAGCGATCTCGGACAGCGGAACCCGTGGATGGGTACGGATCTGACGATCCACTGAACTCGCTGCCGTCGCGGCAGGAAGATGCGATGGTGGTTGATCCCGTCGATCCCTTCTTGAACCCGGCTCCAATTCCACTGCACCCGACGGCAGGCTTCGACCCAGCCTTGCTGAACCCGGCTCCGGTGAACAGACCGTTCATTCCTTCCCAAATCCCTATACATTCTCTGCTATCGGAGCCTACAAACGAGCCAACCCCTACCCCTGTAAAAGAACCGACCCCTCCTCTCAAAGAACCGACACCTCCAAAAGAACCGACGCCTCCCCGAGAACCCACGCCTCCGATCCCAGCACGGTCGCCCACTCCCCCACTTCCTGAGTTCAATCTCGACGAGGGTCTGGTGGGCAATCTGGAGAGCCTCCTACGGGACTCGACTGCCGGTCTCACCGTCGAGCAGCTTGAGCAACTTCGCGCGACTTGCCTGGCTGCGGTTTGGCGCCACCGCACAGAGTGGGACCGGAACTCGGCAGCTCGCGAACTGTTGGATATCGTCCAGGAGTTTGCTGATGTTGTTAAAGATGAGAGCGAAGACGAGATATAAGGTCTCCCATTTTTTTTTGGCATATCCGCATTTTACACTTACTTTGTTGTATCAGTCCCCCCAGTCATTATTACTATTGTACCCACGCCCAACACCAATCTATTTTCATCTACCGGTTGTTGCCAGGAGATGTGATCATCCCATGGAAGGAAGACTAGAACCGGTCCGAAAATTCTGCCATCTCGAGGGAAGGCTACTTAACGCCCAGCCGAACAAGCTTACCAGGTTTGGAGTTCCAGGGCCCTAGTGCTGGCATGGCTTATGAGCCATGCTGCCTTAATGCAATGAGCCAGCCCCTTCCAGGGCCTTCCTGCGTGATGTCCAGCCCCTTAAGGTGGTGCCAGTGGTTGACGCGTGCACACATCCCTCTCGACATCGGGAGGTCTGAAAAAGATTCTGGGGTTCCGCAAGTCACATATTGTGATGTGGTTTGCGGCGAGAAGCTGGAGGCCTAGCAACGGGAAAATGGCCCCAGAGTCCCCCGGACAAAGTCGGGGAAAATCTCATTATTTTGGCGCCTGCCGTGTAAGGCATAAATCAGTCATCGGAGGTTCTTTGTTGCTCCGAGAAGAAGCCGAATAGTTCACACGCGATCTGCCGAAAAGTTGTCAGGCTCGTCGAGCACCGTGATTCGTGTATACATGTGCTCGTGACATGTGAGGTCATACCGGAGAGTTTGCACGTGCAGTTTGGAACGATAATCTCACGTCCTGCTCTCAAATAAGTCGCTGTTAGGCCAAGACAGAGTCCCAACCGTTTTTTACTATAGCGGGCCCGAGATTTGGTCCAGTTTTCCATTCAAACAGAGTAGGTCAGATTCAAATATATGCATCGGGATAAGCCGCGCAGATCAGGAATTGATTCGAAGATTCCCGATCAAATATGTCATGCTTGGACTTCCTGACTGATAACGGGTGACCGCTTAATCTTTGCTCTCCTCTGCCCCGCTTCTAGCCGCTCGACGCCGTCCGCCAAATTCTCACGCCGTCGCGACGCGTCCCCGGCAGCATTCCTGACAGTCGATATAAAAGTGGAGATGGTCACAGCATTCTTCTCAGCACGCCTTCCTTTCACGACATGGCTACCTCCAGTTCCTCCTCCATAACGATGCCTGGTCTGACGGAATCACATCCTGTCCCCGTCAAATCACACGATGACGCTCCTGGCGCTCCCGATCTCAGCTTTCCGTTCGAGACGACGGACACGGCAGAGGGCGGTGTCACGAACGAATACCGCGCCGCAACGAGGACTGGTCTGATGTCTGCAACTGATGCTCTGCGACCTGTACCGGCACACACGGCCCCCTCTCGACCGCACGCACTCTCTGACCCTGAGAAGGCGAAGCAACTCGAAAAGTACGAGTTTGTCACCTGGAAAGTCAACGATCCAGAGGACCCTCGGAACTGGTCACCTCTCTGGCGGTGGTGTGAGTCTCTCTTTCAACTGAGAGTCAACAGTGCTGATCTCTGGTACTTAGATATCACTGGTGTCGTTACCTGTGCCGTTGTTTCCGTCGCCTTTGGAAGTGCTGTCGTCACCGGTGACTTCAAGGACATTCAAGCTGAGCTGCACGTCGGCGAAGTCGTCGCTGCCCTTTCGGTCTCTCTAATGGTCGTCGGATTTGGGTATGTCTATTGCCCACCTCTCTCAAGCCAACGCTTATATGATTGGACAGCCTTGGCCCTCTCGCATGGTCGCCGCTCAGTGAACTGTACGGGCGGAGACCCCTCTGGTTGATACCGTTCGTGTTCTACGTCGGTGCGTTTCTTGCCTGCTAGGATAGTGGGATCGCAACTCACAATACTCCCCCAGTCTTCAACATCCCATGTGCTCTGGCGAAAAATATCCAGACGCTGCTCATCTCTCGATTTTTGTGCGGCTTTTTCGCTTCTGCGCCGCTCACTTTGGCTGGCGGTACGATCTCCGACATCTGGGACAACAATGAGCGTGGGCTGGCCATCGCCTTCTTCGCTGCTGCACCGTATGGCGGACCTGTCCTCGGGCCGATTGTCGGTGGATTCGTCGGTCAGAGCGTGGGATGGCGATGGATCCTGTGGGTCAACATGATCTTCGCCGGCGTCATGTACGTATCCCTCTTTCTCCGAGTGATTTTCGTGCTCATCGCTCTCTTAGTCTGCTCTTCTGTGCCACCATCCCGGAAACCTTTGCACCCGTTCTGTTGCGCAAACGTGCTGCTGCATATCGTGCCGAGACCGGACGAAGTGATATTGTCACTGAGCAAGAACTCTTCAAGAAGTCGTTCACCCATATGCTTATCGATACCCTCATTCGGCCTTTCCGTTAGTACTTCCCGTGTTCTCCAACTGGACCGCATGCTCACTTCGCAACAGAAATGATCGTCTCAGAACCGATTCTGCTATTGATGTCGCTGTACATTGCTCTCATCTACGGTCTCCTCTACGCGTTCTTCTTCAGTTTCCCCGTCGTCTTCGGCGAAGGGTATTCGTTCAGTGACGGCCTCGTCGGCCTCACGTTCTGCCCTGTCCTCATCGGAGTCGGACTGGCTCTGGTTGCGACGACTCAGCTGGAGAAGAACTATCTCCAGCGTGCTATGGCAAAGGGCGGCCGTGCTGATCCCGAAGATCGGTTGGTTGGAATGATGCTTGCTTCGCCTTTCGTTCCCATATGTGAGTCTCCCGTTTGATGCACTTGAGAATCTTTTAACTGATTGCTCTCTGCAGCTCTCTTCATTTTCGGATGGACTAGTCCCCCGTATGTGATGCCGGGTGGTGGCAACTGGGTCGGACCTGCCAGTGCTGGCATCCCCTTCGGATTCGGCAGTACGTTATTTTTGGTCGCTGCTCTTTCACCTTGACTTATCAATATTCAGTGGTCGTGATCTACTCGTCTGCCAATGCATACCTGATTGATGCGTTCCCCGGCTACGTGGCCTCCGCTCTGGCTGCCAAGACGGTCATTCGTTCCGGTGCTGGTGCGGCCATGCCTCTGTTCATGGTGCAGATGTTCCACGGCCTGGGCAACGGATGGGCTGCGTCACTGCTTGCCTTCGTCTCGCTCGCCATGGTCCCCATTCCATTCCTGTTCTACAAGTTCGGCAGTTCCATTCGGGCACGTTCTGAACGAGCCGCCTAATCGATTTCTCATTTAAAAAAAGCAAATGGCATCTACCCACCCTAGATCTTTGTGGGTTGTATATTAATCCTTGCAGTGCGCCTTGTAATAATTGTATAACATCGGATAATCCAAAATAATTGGCGTCGAGACTGCGTGACAGTCACCCCGCATCGTCGAGGCTCAACTCAGTCCACCCGGCTACCTTGTCATTGTCGGCATCAGCGCTACGCCAGCCAAGTTTTTCATCTCGATCATTTGGAATTCAATCACTCTCCGCTGTAATGACCTGCATGCTCGGCAGCATTCGCCAAGCCCAGCCCATTGGGGACGTCAGAGTCTCTGAGAGGAGCTACAGTTCCCATTTTCTCACTGCGCACTCGTTTCCACTCACGGTCGCGGCTCCCACTGAAGATGCAGCGCGTGTGGTCCGTATATCTGGATGGAAAGCGCGCGACTCATAGCACCCTCGGACCCAGTCATGGTTCGGTACGGTTTCTTGCCAACTTTACGCCTATGCAGCAACGGTCTCATAGTCCTCCCAGCGAGAGTCATCGTGGGCATTGCATCGCGACCAAGACCACCAGTAGCACTGACTGCTTCCACAGCACATCCATGACGTCGAACATATCCGCATCTTCCACATACCCCATCTTGGATAGGGGCCGTGTACCCGAGGAGCACACACTCGAGCCACCGCGAGCCCCGTTCCTCCACGACGACGATCGCACGCCGGGCTCCAGCCGCAGCAGCTCCCCTGGCCCGATATCCGACGGGAGCACGGTGTCGCTGCAGGTGAACTATGTGCCGGCCAAGTTCTCGCCTGCCAGTGTGCGACGGAGGAAGGGGAAGACGGACGCCGGGCTCAAGATGGGCGGGGGTGTCGAGGCCTTTCGCGCTGGCGAACATCGCATGCCCCTCTCTACGGACCGGAACTACGACGGCGTGGATGTGGGGATTGACTCTGGGAGAGCACACTGGAACAGGTTCAAATGGGCGTTGGTGATCTCCAATACGATAGTGCGCATGCATTTCCCCTGATATTCTATATCGACTTACTCTCGTTCAGTACACCATCGCTTCTCTGGCAGGACTTGTATTCCTCCTGATCGTCTGGTTCGACGTGTGGAAGCATGCTGATGTTGTGCGAGCAGCGAACTCTCGAGAGCTCGTTCTCTCAACAACGGCACTGAGTTTGGCGCTGCTCACCTGCTGCATTGGCTGGGCCGGCATCGTCTTGAACAACCGCGCCTTCCTCGCTGTCTACACACTTTTCCTGTGGATCACGTTCGCATTGATCGTCGCACCGGGGTACATCACCTACAAGAAGTACGCGTTCAATCTCCAGGGCAAGCTCAGTGTGCAATGGTCCAGAGCGCTCGGCTCTCATGGCCGATTGCGCATTCAAGATCAACTGCATTGCTGTGGGTGGTACAGTCCTTTCGTCGAAGCGACTGTCAGCACCACCTGCTACGCTCGTAGCTCTCTGCATGGATGCTACGGTCCCTTTTTGCAGTTCGAAAAGCAGCTCCTTCACGTCTGGTTCACTGCCATCTTCGCAGGCGGCGTCCCACTCTCTCTGGGTGCTATCTTCGCTGGCCTCCTCTGCTCTAACCACATCACATACCGATTCGGCAAGGGAATGATGCCCAAGGCCTATCAGATGTCGTCCCACAGCTTAGCTGTTATTGCAGCTTCGTACGCTGTAACTTGTTCGTTTTGTTTCCAGCACTGACAATCATTCTCCAGACACAATCTCAATACCCGAGACATCCGCTCGAGCCCCTCGACCGCGGATGTCAGCGCGCCTCTACTGCCTGCCATCAAGTCGTGATGACCCGTAATAATGGCTTTATATTGTGTAATGCGCATTCTTGTCTCGTTGGTACTTCTTTTTCTGGTTGTAGTCATTCAAGTACACGGCAATATACGAGAAACGAGCGTTCCTGTTTAAATTAGGCGCTGATATTCTCTAGTTGCGCTAGGTCTCGAGTTTTGGATTCCGGGTCCCAGTCCGATGACCCTGAATCTCACGATTCTTGGAATTGAAAACCGAACTCTTTAGCGAGATAATCCTTCATGGGTCCAGTCTGCATCTCAACCCATTCAACGTCTCTGCCTTCCTCACTGCCCTGTGCTTCAGGCCCGCCAGTCGTGTAGACCTTGGCCCGACGTGGCATCCCCTCCTTATCGGCATACATCATCGAGCGTCGGGCGCCCTTCCCTCCGGGAATGAGGCGGGTGACGAGCCAGAATGCGGTGAACGATGCGTGCTGATGAGTGGCGGAGAAGTGATGGTAGAGCATCAGATCTGCGAGCGGGACCGAGAGGAGCAGGAAGTGGAAGAGAGGAGACCAGTAGCCAGGCGACTCGGAGGTGATGGGGAGGACATGGGGAGTGCCGACCGGTGCTATGCGTCGGTAGAGCGTGTAACCAGGCATGCTGTCGATGGGCCGCGCAACACCGGGCGACAAGGGCAGGGGCTCGTGGACAAGCTTGTATGCCTCGAACTCATTCAGGCCGATGATAGTCTCGCCTGCCGGGTCCGTGGTGAGTTTGATCCTGAGTAGAGGTTCATTCAGCTAGGAGAATGCATGGACGCAGTGTACGCACGGCTTAGCCAGGTTCGCTGGGCCCCAGGCCCCATCGACCAGGTATCTGTCCGCCGATCCAGCCCACCCCACGATCATGAAGCCATGCGTGATTGTGCCCCATTTCCACCCTGCTTCATTCGTCCTGGGATCCTGGCCGAGGGCTTTGTAAGATCGGCTGGCGACCTCGGAAACATCGAATCCCCAGAATCTGAGGAGGGCCGAGAAGGTGGCGTTGATCGAGAAACAGAAGGCGCCTTTCTTCTCGCCGACGATGCGGCCCATGGCCAATGCGCCCAGGGGCATGCTAGTGAATGCGCTTCCGAGCTGGATGGGGGTTGATGGGCCGCGCCATTGCTCTTCCGAGACGTGGAGAGGGGTCGTATCCTTTGGGATCTGCTCGAGATGAGCGAGGAACACGCTGGATAGGAGCTCTAGCGACGGCGGCGAATCGAGAAGCGCGTGAGGGAGCTTGATCCGGTCAAGATATGCTGCTACCTGATCCCGGGAAAGAGTCTTGGCCTCGAAAGCGTCAGTAGGGTACGGGTCCGTCATGTTGTGCGTGGTCTGAAAGGTGGATCCGAGTCATATTCGAGGGGTCTGCAGCTGAAAAGCTAATGACGGCACACGGACAGCCGTCGGTGATGCCCATCGTGTCAGCATCCATTTGACAGTCACGACGTGACAACACATCATCCCTCTCAAGTTCAACGTCGTTCATCATAATCACAGCCTCAATGTTGCGAAATGCAATTCGGAAGGGGGTCGCAGGATTGGTAATTATTCTCAAATCTTCGCTCAATTCCTCACTGAAGTCTTTTCAGGCTGCAATGCGTATGCCAATTTCATCTCGTCCATTACCCCGTCTCGTAGGCCCTACTCGTTTGACCGCCGCGAAATTCTCAACATCACGCCGCTTCCTGAACGTCGACTCGGTAGAAAATCCGAATTCCACTGAGCAAGCAGCTTTGACTCATCTCGAGTCATTCAATGCAAGCGTCAAGAATTTCCAGCCACTGAAAGACGAGGAAAGGCTGATTCTTTCTTTCGGTCTGATATATGAGATGGTCAATTATCTTTCACGACATGGCGAAGACGCTGAAGCGTATTTGTCGGTGCGGCCTTTTCTTTACCAGCGATTTAAATCTATGACTTGATATTTTTCAGGTTTTCATGCGATCCGAAGCCACAGAAGGCTCTGATCTGCTTCGTGCTCGTCAAGTCGTGTTTGGACTTACACGATATATGACCGACCTGATTTCCAAGACTCCCTCCAAGTCTCCGTTACGCACTGAACATTCTAGCGTCTTCAATCTTGTTGGAGCGCTGGAGCCACAGTTCATCCTATATGCTGGGGAAAACGACGCAGAAAAGTGGCGGGAATTCTGGGAGAGAGTTCAGCCCATTGTGCTGGACCTGGCCGGAAAGTTGGAAGAGGCTGGTTTTGGCAGCACTGCCACAGAATCCCAAATCTCCCAGTAGCATTTAGTAGCCATATTGGAAGGTCGTATCATGCGTGATTTCATTCTCTGGTGAATAGAAAGAGAGAAATTATACCCAAGAAATAATCACGAGATGAATCGACAAAAAATAAGGATTTTGGCATCGGAGCTCAATTCGTTTGACGATTAATGCTCTCCAAGAACCGGTTTTGCAGACACGATGTCCGAGTGGTTAAGGAGATCGCCTGCTAAGCGGTTGGGCTTTGCCCGCGTGTGTTCGAATCGCACTCGTGTCGTAGTTTTGCTTCTCATTCAATCTCGCTTCTCGGCTTCTCCAGCGCAGAACTCCCAACCAGTTGCTTCTCTTTTTCTTCGTCGCTCTTATTTTGTGTTCGCATTGCAGTATCCGACATGAGCTTATCGTTAATAACTTCATATCCTAAGTGTAAGCCGTAGATGCAAGTCACCAGCACTTTCAGTTCCAACCAGCACTATGGCGTGTGCTGGACTCTTGATCGCATCTCCCACATTCCCGAAATGTTCTGTGACGCATGCCCATGATCAATCACTGTAGAGCGTGACATCGCCCATTTCGGAAAGTCGATTGATTACGCCTCTCTTCCACTCATGTACAGACTCTGTTGGGTGTAGACGAGTCTCTAGCCTAGCCTGTCTTGCAACTGACACTGAATCTGTGCTGTTTCCTCTCGACCTCACTCGAAACTCTCGAAACTGTGCAACAAACTGGGTTCCAAGACTCAAGTAACACCATGCAACCGAGTCCAAGACCATTCAAAAGGATACGCGTCACACCGCCCGGCGATACCACGTACACAGTGCATGCCGCCGTGCCCAGACTAAGTGGCTCTCAGCTCCTCCTCGCGCTTCCCTCTGTGCTCGTCCACCCACCCACCCACACAGCCCATAAGCGCACACTGTATCTCTCCCTGCTTTCTCTCCGACGATGTCTGTGCCTACCGAATCCGGGTGGAATAAGGAGGGGTGATGGATCTGCGGCGTGGGATCTCTCGCAGACGGACGAATGCCGTGCATGGTGCGCGTTAGCGGAGATTGGGTTGATTGTTCTAGAAGGGGGATTTGGAGATGAGCCGTGGGCTTCTGGGATTGAGTCGGAGATTGACAAGGCGCTCGGTAAAGCTGTGCGTGCGCTTAGAGAACTGGTATACTTCTACCTACACTGACAGTCGTCCTAGTCCCTCATTGCCTCGAAACACCCAACACTCTCTGCGTTCCCGCAACATCTTTCGCTCCTCTCCGCACGTGCCGCTCCGCATCGCGCTCGGCAACTACTGAAGCCGGTACCGACCGCATTCATCGTCGGCGGCACCCTCGCATTCTATTACGCTCATCTTTCTTGGTCCGACCATCTTCTGCAGGGGCTCATCCACAATGCCGCTGCCCCCATTGCACGAGACATTGTCGCCCTGCGCACGGCCCTTTCGCCTCTTCTCACGGCGCCGCACATAAACATCGTCCACCTCGCACGACTGATAGAGCTGCGGGCGCTGATTGCGCTGGGCCGCTGGGACGAAGTGGGCCCCGCTCTAGAGCGCGCAGAGACTTCGATGGGAATCGCGTTTGCCGCTCCCCCGGCACCGCCGGGCCTGCACACGACGTCGGCATTCCACGCAGCGCTGGTCGTCCATCTTCTCATCCTGGGCATCGTTTGGCTTTCGTATTCCGCCGGGGGAACGGCACAGACCTCCGCACGACTGACGCTCCTGTACACCGTGCTCGATGCTGGCGTTTACAATGGCAAGCACCGGCAAGCGGACATCGATGGACGATTGGGGCTGGAGAGTGAGGGTGTGCTGGAGGTCCCGCTTGATCCAACGCTTCCGCCGTTGTACATCAAGTCGACGCATCCGAGAGTGCTTTATGCGTTAGGGTACTTGATAAGCGCTGTCGCGCGGCGCGACTTGGTCGGCCGTAAGCCCAAGCGCAAGACATTTGTCTTGGAGGGACTGGGTGTTGTTGATCGAGAGGCGTGCAAGGAACTACGAGGTGCGCCAGTTTGTTTGACATGGCTCCTGTACCTTGCTGATCTTACTCAGTGCCGCGGTGGGCAAGTGCCAGCGACGTGCGAGCGATTGAGCTGCAGATGGCGAAGATCAAAGCGGATTTGATGTGTGAACTTGTCGCAGTGTCGATCATGCGCAGCGAGTTTGACGAGGCTGAGCGGGTGGGTCGATATATTCACGCTCCGGGTCTTCATTCATCAATACTACAGACATTGAACAACGTCATCGCACATGCTAGAACATACAACCTCTTCTCCGGTGCACTTGCTCCCCGGATCACGTTACTACATGGACAGTTGGCCCATGCCCTCGGTCGACACGCAAGGGCTCGTCAATGCTATCGAGTCTCTGCTGCGTTGGCTCAGGAAGCCGGCGACGTCGAAGGCAATATAGCAGCCCGCGTCGGCGAGGTCGCGCTTCTCATTGGCCTGCAGGAAACCAACTCGGAACTAGAGCAGCTAGGACATGAGGTTGCTGCCGCCTGCGGGGGCCTTAGCGGAGCGATGCGAGCGATCGGAGAAGTGATTGAAGGGGTTCTGACAAGCGAGATCCTTAAAGCCAAGTATGTTCTCCCAGTGTCCATTCTTCGCTTATGTGTAACGGATTCCACTTACAGGCAGCATCTGAAGAATGCGCTCAACTACGCGACGGAAAGTCAAGACAATCACCTCCGGGCTCTGATATTGGCTCTTATCGCCGCACATTATCTTCACACTGCGGGAGATCAGGCGCAGATGATGCTCGGGACGTGTGAGCAGCTCGCTGCTGGGCTTGGCGCACCGACCAGGAAAGGCAATGAGCAGCCGGACGCGCTGGGCAACGCACCGTTGCGGTTGTGGGTGGGGGAGCGGTTCCTGGGTGAGTTTCGTCCGTTTCGTAGACAATCTGAGCTGATGTCTGTCCTCAGAATTGTACCGACGAGATGGCCAGACGGAAGCTATTGCGAAGCGGGAGGAGACGAATGCTCTACTGAGGCGGGCGGTTGCATCCCTTTTTGCACGGGAGCGCTAAGACTGGTCTTCAATCCATACCCCTTGGCTTGTGTCATGTGATATCCATTGCTTTACGGAGCATCCGAGAGCCCGGGTCGGATCTTCAATGAAAGAAACAAACCGATAACCAGGTATGTACCTCAACGGGAACGAACGAACTTCTACCTGAGATCAGATTTGGCCTGATTGATCCGGTCATCGTGACATGAACCACACCGTGGTCGTTCACTAGTCAGTTAACTCTTCTTCCTGACGGGCCGTAAATTTCCATTCGACAGCTTCCACACGAGGAGTGTTTAGTCTTCTTTCGGCATGCGGCATCTGCTTTCGTGGGACACCTGAGGAGCAAGCACGTCCTTAAGAAAGCAGGGTTTTCTCATCAGCTCCCTATTCAGCCATGTTATCCCCCACCGTCCTAGGCTTATCCGGTCTCCTCCTGCTCGTGTACTTGTTTCACCGGCTCTCATACAAGGGTGGCTCCCGCACGACTCGTCTCCGCGGGCCGCCCAGCAACGATCTGATATTCGGGCTTTCGCAAAGTGGACTGAAGACCACGGACGCCAGCGACGTCTACGAGCAGTGGGCGGCAGAATACGGCGCCGTTTTCCAAGTCCCCATTGGTCTCGGGCGGCGCAAGATCGTCCTGACCGATCCCAAGGCACTGCTGCACTTTTACAGCTCGGAGCGCAGCGTGTACGTCAAGACGCGGAGCAGCCGTGTCTTTATCGCCGAGATTGTGAGTGGCCCATCGGGTTCTTTGACCCCACTAAGCCCCCTCCCCCTGTTATTTAGTTTGGTCGAGGCCTTCTATGGGCGGAGGGAGATGTGCACCGACGGTCGGTTTCCAGGTTATTCGGATCCACCGGCAGCTGACGTACAAGACGACACGACCAGGCAACGCAAGGCCTTGACACCGGCGTTCAGCAACGCGGCGATCCGCAGATTGACGAGCGTCTTTTTCGACTCGACGTACAAGGCACTAGCTCAAGCCGTCAACCTTGTGTTCTTGTGTGCTAATCCTGCAACAGCTCAAGACGCTCTGGGACAACGTCATCGAATCGCAATCCCAGAATGAGGCCATCATCGACGTCCAAGGATGGTCAGTACATACCTTCGAAGTTCATTTGATGCAGACTCCTGCTCATGCGGATACAGGATGAACCGTGTGGCGTGAGCGGATAGTTCCCGTGTGCCAAAGTTCGCGGGCGGCTAATCTTCCCAACCGCTGCAGGCTGGACAGCATCGGTATCGCAGGATTCTCACATGACTTCCACTATCTCGACGGCCACGAATCCGCGGTGACAGTTGCCTTCGAGTCGCTGCAAGCGACCGAGCCAGGTTCGCTCGCGGGCGATGCCGCGCTGATCATTGCCAACACGTTTCCGTTCGTTCTGAGCTTACCCACGCAGCGAATGCAGATGTTCCGAGCGCTCGGCCGCAGCCTTGACGTCATCGCCGATCGGCTTCTGCAGAGCACAAGACGGGAGAAAGACGGAAATATGACCGAGGACATGACAGACAAGTCTGTCATCGGTCTTCTCCGTGAGCGACAACATATCATTTCCGAGGCGAGATGTGACATGCATGGCCCAACAGTGAAAGCCGAGATCGCCGATGCCGAATTGTACATGACGAAGGAGGAAGTAGTGGCCCAGGTGCGATCGTCTCCCCCTTGTACATCTCGGTGAGAATTCATCCCCGGCAGATGGTGAGCATGCTTTGGACACATGATGAGATCCTCTGACGGCAGCAGAATGTTCTTCTGCTCGCAGGTGAGCGCCTTGTTTCCGTTACTGGACGTTCGACGAATCGCTCCTGGCAGGTTACGAAACAACGTCCGGTGCGTTACCATCCCATTTTGTATTTCTGATCTCACCCGAGTGTCTCGTGACAGTCAGCCTGACCGTGAGTGGTGGACACGCTCCTGATCGGCTCGTGATAACGTCTGTCCAGTGGGCCCTCATCGAGTTGGCGCGAAACCCGACCATCCAGAGCCGTTTGCGGGAAGAGCTGCTTAGCCGGTTCAGCAGCTCGGATCCTACGTGGGACCAGCTGATTTCGCAGCTCCCGTACCTCGACGCAGTCGTATCGGAGGTGCTTCGCACTCACCCTCCGGTGACAGAGACTCCGAGAGAGGTGTGTGCCCATCTTCACGCTTGTGCGAAGTGATTTGCTACCATAGCACCGATCCCCAGGCCGGGGTAGATGACGTGATCCCACTGGGCACGCCAGTCGTTACCCCATCCGGCGAGGTCATCTCGAGCGTCTCTGTTGCGCAAGGAGAAATCGTCCTGGTGCCTATACGCTGCATCAACCGATCTCAAGCCTTGTGGGGACCCGATGCCGCCTCGTTCCGCCCCGAGCGCTGGTTCGACGAGATCCCAGAGAAGGCCGGGGAGTTGCAGGGCTACCGACACATATTGACCTTCCACGACGGACCCAGAGTGTGTTTGGGCAAATCGTTCGCTTTAGGTGGGAGATTCTCTTCCTCTTATGTGGCATAATCTCACAGTTTCACAGCGGAGTTCAAGGCGAGTCACAGCTTCATTGCGGCTACGATGAAACTGAGCGGTGCTTACTAGGCAGCTCTCTCGGTTCTCGTGCGCAACTTCGAGTTCGAGCTACCGGATGGGCCCGACACGAAGATCGGAACGCATATGGCCGTTGTTCCGCGTCCGAAAGTGGAGGGCCAGGATGGGGCAAAGGTGCCTTTGAAGGTCAAACGCGTCGACGTTTGATGCTACGAACTTCGGTGTCAATTCGAGTTAAAGTAACTTTCACTGTTCATACGGAAATGCAACAGTGGTGAATGTCCTGCTCGTTTACAATCTTTCTCTCCAAAGTCAGGGCTAGTTCAACTCGGTCAAAATCGTCTCCGTCGTATCGAACAGCTCTTTCTGCAGCCGCTCGTCAAGTGCGTACTTCGACGGTTGACTCAGCGCGGCCGGCGGGATCAGGTAAGCGCCGCGGTATTTATCATTATCCTCCACGACCTTCGCGCCCGCGGCAGCAAACACGACCGGTATCGCGCCGTTGCGCCAGGGTCCGAAGAAGAGGGGACCGATGTAGTCTCGGAACAGCCATCCGAGGCAGGGCACCGCGCCCAGGAAATGATCAGACCCGGTGGTTTTCACACTCCCTGGATGGACCGAGATGCACGTGATGGGGACCGAATCGGCGGCGAGCCGTTTTTGAAGCTCCTTCATGTGCAGGATGTTGGCCAGTTTCGTGTTCCCTGCCCGTCCGATTCGAGTGAGTAGGCACCCTGGCGATGCAATGCGGAGCTGGCGTACCATATGTGTTGAGAGTGCCCATGACGGAGTCTCCGTAGTTTTTGTTCAAAGCATCTCTTGTCGCGAATGTCGTCGGCTTGACTTGGGTGTGCGCGACAGAGGATACCTGCAAGGAGTTATCAGAATGGTCGCCTTCGGAGAGCGATAACGCTCACATTGACGATCCGGACGTCGGAGTTCGGCCGCTTGGCTGTCTCAATCATGAGCGGAAGCAGCCCTTGTGTCAGCGCAAAGTGCCCGATATGACTGGAGAGATCATCGTCAGCGCGAAGAGGAAGGCGACCACTCCACGACGAACTTGACAGCCATGATATCCAGAAACCCATCATCGTTCACTCGATAAGGCCCCGGGAACGTCCTGGATCCTATCAGTCCACGCGCTTCAGCAATCAGAGCAGAGGGTGACCGACTTGGCCGCGTTGTTCACGAGTACATCCAACCGCTCTTCTTTCTTGCAGAAGCTCGCCACAGCTTCTCGCACTCTGCGAACGTCGGAAAGGTCGAGTTTCAGCCAGTGCACACTCCCGTCCGAGATCCCCTCGGCCTCGAGCTGCTGTATCGCAGCTTCCGCTCGTTCTTGGTCCCGCGCGCCCATGTAGACCTGAGTACGTCGACCACCGTTCATGGCTACGCGCACGAGAGCTCAACACGCACCTTGGCCCCCTTGCGCGCCAGCATCTGGATGGTGGCATAGCCGATTCCGGTGCTACGAGTCCGTCCAAGTCAGCGTCGCGGTCGGTCGCTGTGCTGCGTTCTGCCACGTACTTTCCACCGGTCACGAGAGCCACCTTGCCGTGCAGGTCGACGAGGTCGGCCTCGGATATTGAGCGCATGACGGGGAGTGTCAGGGAAGTGGGCCGCTCCCACAGTTGCGGGGCACTTCGCTCGCCCTCTTGTGTGCATGCATCATGCGAGGCATCTACCCGATCGGTCCAGGGATCTGAGGCTGTGCAATGTGCCGCCTCGGCAGGTGTGCCGAGGTTGTGCACAAGTGGGGCTGCATGAGCCAAAATAATCTAGGGAGGTGGTCTACGTAAGATTATTGGTAAGTAACACACTGTCCACGGTGTCGTTCTTAGAAGTGAGATGTCTATCACGACGGTCATAGACCAAAGCAGTTTGATCAAGCGAGAAATCCCTCGAGAAACCCGTTCCCGAAGATATCTTGCGTTGACAGGGTGGTCAGTAAGCTGACATTTTCACATTGAGGTTCCAACATGCATCAATGTTGCATTCAGAATCATTCGAGCTCTGAAGCCCAAGTTTGCGCGCCTGTTGACCATTTCAAACAAAACCGGTCGTTCGTTGATGGCGCGTCAACACGTGAACTCGAGGTGACTGTTGTCTACGACGTTCGCCTTTGTTTCGAAAATGATTTCGATACCACGGTTCACTGCTGATTTTAGGGCCAATGAGATAACTGATGTTATCTGAAACTGGGGCGGAACGACCCGGGACAAGAAAGCGCGACTTTTCGAACCTGGCCGGCCGCTTTCCGAAGGACGACGAGCCCATCGGGCACGTTTGAGATGCTCGGAGTTAGATAGCAGGCTTCCTTTAGGTTGAAATGGCGTGATTTCACATCCACATATCTCATAAACAACGGTATTTTACAAATTGAACTTCAACTATTCGAGCTCTGCCAGTATTGCCTCGGTGGTATCAAACAACTCTTGCTGGAGGCGCTCATCCAGTGCATACTTTGATGACTGGGCCAGAACACCCGGCGGCCCCACATAGGCGCCACGGTATCTCGCATTGTCCTCTGCCACTTTCGCACCTGCCGCGGCAAAAACGACAGGCATCGCACCACGGTGCCAGGGCGCATAGAACAGCGGCCCAATGTAGTCCCGCAACAGCCACCCGAGGCAAGGCACAGAGCCCAGGGAATCGTCCGCACTGCTCGTTTTCACGGTCCCTGGATGCACTGCAATACATGTGATGGGGACAGACTCAGCAGAAAGACGCTTTTGAAGTTCCTTCATGTGCAGGACGTTGGCCAGTTTCGAGTTCGCTGCAGCCGCCCAGTGTGAGTGCGCGCACCGGTGATCGTGGTTGAATTTGCCGTACCGTATGTACCGATAGACCCCAAAAACGAGTCTCCGTAGTTCTTATTCAAGGCGTCCTTTGTCGCAAATGTCGACGGTTTCGCAGAGGTGTGCAACATCGAGGTCAACTAGAGAGGATCAGCATCCTAGCACATCAAGAACTGGAGAAATGCACACACATTGACTATCCGAACGTCGGAGTTGGGGCTTTTGGCCGTCTCAATCATGAGTGGAAGGAGACTTTGGGTCAAAGCAAAGGGCCCGATATGACTGGGGGGAGAGATCATTGTCAGTGCGAAGCGACATGGGACCGTGCCACAGCGCACTTGATAGCCATGATGTCTAGAAGCCCGTCGGCGTTTACAAGAAATGGTCCAGGCAATGCCCTAAGCAGATGTATTCAGTTTACACTTTCAGGCAGCGATGAGAGAGACGCGACCAACTTTGCTGCGTTATTGATGAGGATGTCCAGGCGCTCCTCTTTCTTACGGAAGCTTTCTGCGGCATCTCGCACTTTGCGGACGTCCGAAAGGTCAAATTTGAGCCAATGCACACTCCCATCCGAGATCCCTTCAGCCTCGAGTTGTTGTATGGCTGTTTCTGCTCGTTCTTGGTCCCGCGCAGCCATATAAACCTACACCGCGTTCTCAGCGACTCTGGACTTGAAGTTGAGCGAAATGGAAGCGCGCCTTAGCCCCCTTGCGCGCCAGCATCTGGATGGTAGCATAGCCAATGCCAGTGCTACGTGCACTCGTCAGGACACAGGTTCTCACACAGCGCAGATTCTGCATACTTTCCACCAGTCACGATAGCTACTCTGCCGTGCAAGTCAACTAGGTCGAGCTCCGAGATCGAGGGCATGGGAGGTAGAAACTAGGATATAGACCAGTCCCACGATGGGAACCCTTCTCATGTCGTAGCCAGGAAGGCGATGTGATCGGGAGGTTTGATTCATTGGAGCCGGCCATATTTGATACCCAAGCTAAAAACAGTTTTACTGAAGCGACTTGAAAGTCGGTTTCCAAGTCAAGAACGGGGGCCCATGGCCCATGTCTGCGGAGGAAACGGAATTAATCAAACAGAAGAAGAGGGAAAAAATCGGAAAAAAGAGGGAGGATTACCTGATATCTCTTACTTATTGTCTGAATTCGCAGCTTTATCGGCCAGTAAATGAGCTCGGAAATGCGTGAACTCGTCTGAATCCCCAGTCCTGAGGCTGTGCGAGATCTCTGATTGACAAAACGGCAAGTCAGAGCCGGACAACTCGGGCGATTTCCTCCCGGAGGCTAAGGATGATGGCTGTATGAATTCTCATTGGCTGGCAAACGAAATCGCATCGTTTACGGAAAAGCGTCATATTTCCGATCACTTCTGATAACGCCGGTAAGCGCGCTCGCCCGCTTGCGTCTTTCCTCCTCGTCGTTTTCCGGCAATACTCAATCCTACGTGTTGGCCGACACAATTCCATTTTCGTTGCTCTGTATCAGCATACAGGACGACTCTCTGAACTTGCTCCTACCTCTTTCTCTTGTGACTCGACTCGACTTGTGGGAAACTGGGAATGGCTGTAAAATGCGAGTGCGTGTGAGGATGGGACAACATGGACAGAGATTTCGGTTTCTCGGTGCGTTCACCTTACCAATGCGGAACTACTTTCTCGTCTGACACGCCACTCTTGGACGTCAGTGTTTTCCGACGTCGCTACATTGACAGTTCGCGCACGCGACGCGACATTCATCCCCATATTCTTATCGACGTCACTGTGGCCCTCGCGGCTGAATACTGGCTACCATTTGCAGTGGCATGTTGTCACTGTACATGCAGTCTGTATTATGTTGTGGGTGGTTTACAGTACATCGTCATTCTACTTTCGACGTCTTCCCTGCGCCGCCGTGCGCGCCGCAATGATCGCTTCGGGCCCTTGTCGAATGGCCTCCTCGATCACGGCCTCTGGAGTGCGCACCTTTCGACCTGGCGGTACCACAGGAGGATGACTGCACCGGCAGTTCTTCCGATTGCCTTTTCCGGGGCATATCCATCGCCGAGGGCAGAAGTCGTTGGTGCAGACGGCACAACGATCCACACCCGAACCTCCTTCCGGCATTGTTGTTTGTCCCCCGTATGGATGATAGCGGACAGCGGGGAGGGTGGTTTGTTGGATGGGCATAGACGAGGCAGATGTCATCGGATGACTTTCGTGCGCACGTGGGGTTGTGTTTGCGGGTGGAGGCACGGGTGCGGGTGCAGTGGCCGCAGGAGTTGACGGTCCCGGAGATGGGAGATCTGGCTGCACACCACTTTCCTGTATGACAACGAGGGGAGCTGATCGAATGTCGGAGAAGTCGAGCTCTGGATCATACGCGTCGGATTCCGGAACACCCGCAGTCGGGTTGAATGAAGTTTCGCTATAATAGCCTGCAGAACTGTCAGCAAACAGCAAGCCACGCAGTGAAATATCCCATACCTCCGATTGATGTGTCGAGCTCACCGTCCCACAGATCTGCGTCCTCAGTCGGAGAGAAAGTGATGGCTCCGGGCGCGCTCATCGCAGCCGTGTTTTCGAGCATCTCAAGGAAGGGCCGCCGCGCAGCAAAGTTCCCGCCAATGGCGAGTGTCGCAAGTTCGGAAGAACGAGCGATAACATTCTTGTGATGCGCTTCGAGTTGGGATGGGATCTTGTAGTACAAGCGTTGATTTGAGTCAAGGATTGTCGGGGACTGAGCGGCAACAAGGCTATTCCAGAATTTAGCAAATTTCTCGAAATCCACATTCCTGTATCTCTCGTGCACGGGATAAGATCCATCACCCTTGCGGAACGCAAGTGAGTCGATATGAGCCTTGAAAACTGAATATTCCTTTCGTGTATGGACGGGAAGGACGGGTGACAGAGTGAGTTGCCGCAGCTGTAAATAGCGATATTGGTTCGTCGGCTTTGTGGAGAGGTGTGTCAAGATGTTCACGGGAGTGTCGCGATGATGAGGGACTCCCGTAATACGGGGTCGTGGAAGAGTCACCATGTCAAGCTTCTCCGCTAATGTTTGAGAGATCGGAAGGATGCCGATCGTTTCAGTGGTTGCGATCCTGGTCGAGAGAACGCGAGGCAGGGGGAATGACGGCTTGACGCCAACAAGAGCTGCAAGCTCAACGATCTCATCGCGATCCCAAAGCGCGAAATGGCCGCGGTACTTCTTACCGGTGCGGTTATGGAAGCCGACCTTCTCGCAGCTCAGTTCATGAATTAACTTGGCATGGTGCATTGAAACGCACCTTGACATTTCGCCGTAAGATCCAGTTGATCAGAAGGCATTCAGCCAGCTCAGGCGATGCTCGTAACGACCCAAAAATCCGACGAACAGCCATATGGAATCCACCCTCAATCGAGTTCATGCCCCGAACAGTGCGATACAGGTTCAGTCCGTCGCGATCCTTGCCCATGAGATAATAGAGTGGAATCAAGGGAGGATCAGAGAGATATCCCTGCTGTGCGGTACTGCGCAGATTCTTCCACA
Source organism: Mycena citricolor (assembly GCA_963692855.1). Classification (NCBI taxonomy): domain Eukaryota; kingdom Fungi; phylum Basidiomycota; class Agaricomycetes; order Agaricales; family Mycenaceae; genus Mycena; species Mycena citricolor. The sequence continues at coordinate 3,371,076 of CAVNYO010000405.1, forward strand.
TGTCACGGGCCTCTGCAGTAAAGAACGGACCTGAGCCAGACTTGGTCGAGCAGGTAAGGTCAGCATATGCGTCGAATAGCTTGTCGAGACGGATAACAAGAATCTTGCGAGGAGGGATGATGCGCCGAATGCGCCGATTGAGAATGGAGGCCTTGGCGCGTTTCGCATATTCCCAGTCAATCCCGTATTTCTCCAGAACCGCGCGCACTGCAGCTTCATCTGCTTGATCTCGAATGAAGATGGCTTCGCTGAAGTCATGCGCAAACGCCTTGAAAGCCGAATTCTTCTTTGACAAGAGGCGAAGCAAGCGGTCCATGAAATGCAGGGCGTCATCGAGGACACGGCTGGGAAGATCGGGCTCGTTGCAAGCTTGATTGAGAAAGCGGACACCAGTATTGAAGTTGTTGATCAATTTGGCGGGTGTCATTGACTGCGAGTTGCGGTCAAGGTTCCGTTCTACGCATGGATCAAAGAAACTTGTACCTCATTAATCTCCATTTGTACGGGCTCTTGCGAAGGAATCGAGTTGTATGTGAACTGCCCATATTGACCTAACTTGTCCTCGGCATCTTCGTCATCTGTATCCCACTCCATGACATCGTCGGAGTCTCCAGACGGTGAATTTGCTGGTACATGAGGCACGAACTCCGGATATTCAACAAGAGGATTGGGAGGGGCAGGGATTCCGAGGAGGCTCGTTGGAGGACGGATAGGAACAGGGTCTGATTGCCCACGCGAACGAAGCTGAGAGGTTGTTACTACAGCCTGTTGCCCATGAGCAACAATCCACTCGATTGTCTGCTTATGGAGATTGAGGATGGCGCCTGGAGTTAGAATCTACGTGCGAAAAGGCTGGGATGAGTCAAGAATTGCATCAACGGGAATATGCTCTGACCTTGGTAATGTGAATAAGCGATCGCGAAGCTGTAATGTTGATCTGTTTACTGCTTCCTTGTGAATCCATGGCGGCATTCAAATAGCCTGGATGCTGTCCAACTATGTATCCTTCCGCAACTGGCTTACAGCCGAGAACAAGAGTGACGAGTGTTCCATGACTCGTCACTTGCTCAGGAGTCAGTGGTAGCCCAACTGCGTCTTTTCCGTGAAGCGCAGTGAATATTTGCCACTGGCAGTCAATCATGTCAGAGACGCCAATACCAATTTGCGATGGAGTGAATGAACGCTTCAGCACTGTTCCGGCCAGAGCATGCAGAGATGCATTATGGTCATTTACCACGCCTTTGAGCCTTGCCAGCTTGCCCAAATCCAAGAATGGCATTGTTCGGGACTTGAGCAGGCTCTCGATGTCCACCAGCGAGAAAACTGCAGCGACCTGCTGAAGCGACTGTCGAACACAGTACCCAACTTTGATGATGGAGGGATTGGTGAGGATCGCAAGTAAGGACGGCGGAAACTGAGTGCGGTGATCATAGTCCGATAACTAGAAATAAATGAGCTCAAATCTCACGGCTGAACAAGAGGTAGCATACCTGAAAGATAAGAATGCGGTCATGTGTCCGGAGCTGTACATAATCTATGCGCATCCCATTCTCATGCTCGTTAGCCTGAGCATCAATGCACCTCAGTTACCACCGCCATCACCCAGTTGCACCCCCGCGGGGGTCCTACTGGGTACCCTCAGACGTAGCTCTGAGGGTACCTAACAGGTACCCCCCTGCGGGGCCCGCGGGGGGGATTTGGTCCATTTGGGGGCGGGGGCATATGCGGGGGTCAGCAGGGGGGGGTCTGTACATGTCATGTGATTTATCATTGGGAGCGGGCAGGTGGGCGCGAAAAAAAAAATGAATCACATGACACATCCAATGGGCGGGATGGCGGCTGATGGCGGGGTAAAAAAATCACGTGATGCACCGCATGAAAATTATCAAAAATGGCTAGCAGGGGTTGGCGGGGGTTGGCGGGGGCGCTACTGGCCCCCCGCACACCATGGCGGGCAGTGGGCGCATTATCACGTGACTTTTGGGGCACCTTTTGTGCACCATTCGGCATGATTTCGGAGGTGTTGCTTGATCCATTGCATGCTGTGGCAGACAATGGGCGCATAATCACGTGATTTTCCGCCCAAAAAAATGGAAGCCTTCCCCAAATCATCCTGGTATCATTTCTATCGGTAAATACACTAGTTAAGCATGAATTTGAGCTTAGAAAGCCCAAAATGCACCCTGCACAATGGGACTGGTGATGCACTTGATCCCATCATTTGGCGGGGTCTGCTGCGGGGGGTGCCACGGGGGGTGCTGCGGGGGGTGCTGCGGGGGGTGCCGCAGGGGGTGCCACAAGGGGTGCCGCAGGGGGTGCCACAAGGGGTGCCGCAGGGGGTGCCACAAGGGGTGCCGCAGGGGGTGCCGCTGGGCCCGCTGTGGGGTCAACCACAGGAGCAGGGGTAGGGGTGCATTGCATCATATTTTGATCTATCTATTCTCGCTGTGGTCATAGCATGCAGCATAATTATCCTTCATTTTGCCAGGAGTTTGGAGGCTGTGTCTGGGGTTGGTCTGCAGCTACAGCCATGTGACTCCCTGATGCTTTGGCAGGGGCTGGGATATCAAAACTGTGCAATATTGTCTGCATAATCCAGGCATGTAGGGTTAAAAAGAAAGTGTGATTTGTTCATTTTTTGGCTGGCAGGGTAGGTGGGCTGACATCATGGGCTGCATCGGGTCCACTGTCAACTCATTGATTGTTTTGTCTGCTCATTCTATACACATGCCCATTGGTAAACTGATCATGCTGTAGGCACAGTCTAATCTTACCCTGTGGATAATACCACACGTTAATTACGCACCTAATGTCACACTTCCTGTCTGGGACTCATTGAAGTTCATCTGTTCTGTGTTACTTTACAAGCAGTTTGCTTTAGTTGCAACATGAACAGATGTAATAGAGTGGATTTGACATGCCCTGAATTGATTCCTAGGTGGAATATGAGACAATGGATTCACCAGCAAGTTGCCTCACAATAGTCAGAGATTGGTAATATTTGAATTTCAAATTTCATATACAACACTCTGTGCACTCAGAGCTCGTATATTTGCAAGATAGACTGTAGAGACATAGATGGTTACTTTTACTACCTCTGGGGCTGCACACATCCTTGCCATGACCCACTGCCTGCACCCCTGCTGGCACCCCCGCTGGCACCCCTGTTGGCACCCCCGCTGGCACCCCCGCCGGCACCCCCGCCAGTCTAGCACCCCCCGCCGCACCGGTGCCTTGCCCCTGTGATTTTCTTATATGTAAGATTATGTAAACTGACAGCTCGGAACACGTCAAGTCACTAGCCAATCAGAACCTGTATAAACGTCGTATTTAAGTGTTTACTGCTCTTCTAACACTGTTCCTACAGTTATGCAGCTGAAAACCATCGGAATAAGGTCTCCTTCTGCTATTCTTGTTGAATATGTAGATACTTCATATCATTTGTCCACCTAAAATTCAAAACATGAAAAGAGTTCACCATTGCTCAAGGTTCCTATGTAGACAATGGTTCAACATGGTTCACTTTGAGTATGGCAAAAAATATTTTTTCTACATACAAGCAATTCAATACAGCTGAATGATATACTCTTTGGCAGTGTCTGAAACAAATTCTGAGAGCCCTGGACCCTGGAACTATTCAAAAACTTGAAATGAGTCCGAAAAATAGGGTCTTGATAAACATGAGATATGGGCTGGTTTGAAGAGACATGGGCCACCGGTCATGTTGAATATAGTATTTTACAATGTTTCGGTGCCCTACCTCTCATCACATGGCCTCATTTCCCACTAAAAAGGGTGCATACACACTCAAGCTCATAAAATCAATTGTCACCCAGAAACAAGAGCAGTGAAGTTGTTTCACTGGGATTGGGTAAAGGTTACCTAGAAGTCACTTGGGTTGCAGTACAGAAGCTTTGGAAAGTGATTTTGTAGTTGATCCACATTTGGTAGGCTGGCAGATGCTTGTGCACCCCCACGGCACCCCCCGTGGCACCCCCCGCGGCACCCCCTGTGGTTGACCCCCCCCAACCCCTGCAAGGATTTAATTGACAAATGTCCTGCTCAATCCATTGTAAGAGTCTACAGTATTATTGGATTCAGTAAAGGGCCCAAATGGTGTGTAGACAAGAAGTATGAAATCCGGAAATCAACAATTATGACACCTCCACGGAATATGCTGCAAATGGAGAGAAAAAATTGAGTGCAGACAGACTACCTGAAGCAAACAGACAGAGAAAAGAAACATTAGCCATTTCTTGTTGATGATGTTGGCTGTCCCTGGAGCATGTACTTGGGAGATTTGCCTAACAAATCAAGTTGCACATTTTTCAAATTTTTAGTTTGACCTGACAGCTTGAGCAGACCATGCTAAAATGAACCAAGTCATATATATCAGTGCCCCAAGCCAAGCCAAAAGATTTAGGTAATATTGCACAGTTTTGATATCCCAGCCCCTGCCAAAGCATCAGGGAGTCACATGGCTGTAGCTGCAGACCAACCCCAGACACAGCCTCCAAACTCCTGGCAAAATGAAGGATAATTATGCTGCATGCTATGACCACAGCGAGAATAGATAGATCAAAATATGATGCAATGCACCCCTACCCCTGCTCCTGTGGTTGACCCCACAGCGGGCCCAGCGGCACCCCCTGCGGCACCCCTTGTGGCACCCCCTGCGGCACCCCCCGCAGCACCCCCCGTGGCACCCCCCACAGCAGACCCCGCCAAATGATGGGATCAAGTGCATCACCAGTCCCATTGTGCAGGGTGCATTTTGGGCTTTCTAAGCTCAAATTCATGCTTAACTAGTGTATTTACCGATAGAAATGATACCAGGATGATTTGGGGAAGGCTTCCATTTTTTGGGCGGAAAATCACGTGATTATGCGCCCATTGTCTGCCACAGCATGCAATGGATCAAGCAACACCTCCGAAATCATGCCGAATGGTGCACAAAAGGTGCCCCAAAAGTCACGTGATAATGCGCCCACTGCCCGCCATGGTGTGCGGGGGGCCAGTAGCGCCCCCGCCAACCCCCGCCAACCCCTGCTAGCCATTTTTGATAATTTTCATGCGGTGCATCACGTGATTTTTTTACCCCGCCATCAGCCGCCATCCCGCCCATTGGATGTGTCATGTGATTCATTTTTTTTTTCGCGCCCACCTGCCCGCTCCCAATGATAAATCACATGACATGTACAGACCCCCCCCTGCTGACCCCCGCATATGCCCCCGCCCCCAAATGGACCAAATCCCCCCCGCGGGCCCCGCAGGGGGGTACCTGTTAGGTACCCTCAGAGCTACGTCTGAGGGTACCCAGTAGGACCCCCGCGGGGGTGCAACTGGGTGATGGCGGTGGTAACTGAGGTGCATCAATGATAATTGCCCACGAGGAGGATGTTGTTGAAGGGGCAATCAGACTTTGTAGAACCTCGTTGGCCATTGATTCAATAATAATGGGATCTGACAGAGTCTGGGGTAGGATGGTGAGTGTTCGTTCAAACGCGGGGAGGTCGGTCCAATCTGTGACTGCCGAAACATTGTCGCGAAGAGCGGAGTTGATCTTCTCGTGGAATGAGCGTTCTACTGTGATGAATTGTCAGAGATGAGCTGCAAGTTCGCAATGAATTAATGCACATTGAGGCGAGTCTGTGTACAAAATCTGTGTCACCGCATTCTGGCAATCTGTCAGGCCTTGGAGAAGACGAGAATACATCTCATCAACAAAGGATAAAGACTTTGTCAATGTCAGGGAATGTGCTTGAACTTCCTCGAACTCGTTCAAGATGGTATAAGCCGCTGTGAAGATACGAGAGCCCTTGACACCACCCATATGCTTCAAAAACTATAAAAGAACTGTAAGATGAAAGAAACATGCAAAACACTGCATATCCTCACATCAAAAGTGTGATCCACCTTCGCAATGGTGAGCGGAAGACTTGCAATAAAGCGGTCGATGAAGATCCGATGTGCAGAGATGTAGTCGGTGAACAGCGCCTTCAGATACCCAACTGATGGCAATGAGCCAGCGTAGCGGGTGCAATCATCAAAGCCAGAGAAGGGCTCCATCGGCTTAACGCCATAGAAGTTCGCCGCGCTGAGATAAATCATCTCATTGTCAGCATGGGCACGGTGTTGGATGTCCGAAAAGAGGTCCAAAAAAGGAGCAGGCCCGAATCGAGCAGCAAATGTATTGGACATCTGGCGCATGACAAGCTTCAAGATTGCCCCGCGCGCCGAGAGATAGGCTGGACTCGATCAGCTTTAGAGATGGTCAGACAGAGAGATAAACATACCTGGAAACGCAGCTTGAACAAATCTGGGAAGTTGGCCAATGATATGTGGGTCAGTGCCTTGAATATTCTGACCGCATCCTGGACTTCCGTTCCGCCGTTTATCACAGGTGTACCAATTCGTGAGAATGAAGAAATCATTTGGCATGGAGCGGACACGTCGAGCAATAGGATTGTCATTGTAGCCTATGTGTAGTCGTCAGTGAAGCTCAAAATCACAGAATGACTAGAGCTTTTGGTACCGTTTGAGGATAAGTATCCACCACATTTACACAAAAATCTGTCAGGATGACCAGGCAGATACGACGGAAGCCAAAGAAAAGTTTCGCAGAGATACAATGGGCTGGGATCAAGCCCAGTGGCAAGGCCGAGTGTTGCGCTGCGCTGCATGGCAAAGATGGGATGCACGGGGCGGTCAAATAATTGCCCTCTTTTGTAACACAGAGGCATGCCATGAACACGAATCTCATCCACAATTCTCTTCCGAAGTCCGTAATGGTGCTGGTCGTGAATTGATCCATTCGCAGCCTCGGAATCCCTCGTCTCCGCCTCTAACACCGCGTCACTATCCATCTCCCCGTCCCTCTCAAAAATCTCGTCGACCATGGACTCTTGGGAATCCTGCTCCCGGCGGGCAAGAATATCGGCATGTTCGTCATTGCCTTCGATGAATTCGAGACCCTCTTGTAACGAACGAAGGTCGGAGTCGGTGAGCATGGGAGCTGAGTAGAAATCCAGCCAGAGAAGAATTAATGAAAAATGAGACACACCTTTGTTGCCATTCTCAGTTCGAATCGCCGCCGCCGCACCGGCGGCCACACGAACACCAGACCAGAAGGACGCCTGCGGATCTTGAACGGGACCACGGGATGTCGAAGTGGATGGTGTAGTAAACGGCGAGTGAGTTCCGAGTGGAACGGGCCGTGAGATATCTCGTGGTTGGAAGAATGCTGGGATCGCAGCCCCAGGCGCCAATTGATGCGCTTGCGAAGTCTGTGTTTTCTTTCGGGGCTTGTGTTGACCTTGGCCGGGCTGTGGCTCTTTGCGTGGCCGTCCTGCGCCGGGTCTAGGACCGCCGCGGCCAGGCTTCTTCTTCTGAGATTCGGGTGGTTTGGGGGAGGGCATGGATCAATGTATTGAACGGTGGCAGAATCTGCCAAACGGTGTGGGTACAAGAAAGTGTGACACGGTACATGCGATTCTATGACGTACAGGCGTCGGCGACTCGAGGAACAGTCGGAACAGTCGGATATGATCGGATATCCGCACCGCCTCTGTCCCCTGCCCAAATTGGACACTCGGGCTCCACTGATATAATCAATGAGCCAGAACGGGCACTCGAAGTGTTGATGTGAGCCATCATGCGATCATTTCGAAGACTTTCCACGTGACCCACCTGTCGAGAGGTCTCTTGCTAGCGGTCACGCTGAATCTGCCCAATCGCAGGAAAAAAGGGCAGCCCACAGTTTCCATCTGATGAGCAGTAGATCCAGAGTCATTGCGCCAACCGGATATTGTAGATACAAGCCCTCTCCTTTTCTCAGCCTCCGGTACAATCTCTGTTTTCTTCACACTGGCTTAGTAGCCTAACCCCAGAACCTCTAGATACTCTACTTACACAACTAGACGTCTACACGGAAGAGAAGTTTGAAGACGAGCAGGATATGCGTGAGCGCGCGCGCGACCTGATGAGTCGATCGCAAGAAAGGGGGTCATCGGAGTCGACGTTGGAGAACCTTCGGACTCCGCGTCGAGTTCTATCGCTGATCGAGAGCTCGATTCTCTTAGGACTCAGTATGAGGGACTGAGCAATGAGGTGATCACACTTCTTTCTGGGGAAAGTTCACGGCTGACGAGGTTCCACAGCGTACGGAGCTGAGGAACAAGCTAAAATAGGTAAACCGCAGAGATGAACACGCTGAACGCTGAAGAGTCTACCGCTGAATCCGCAAGTTCTCAACACCAATTCCAGCAGTGAGAGCGGGCGTGTCCCGATCCCCTGTCATGGCCGTGGGCTTCGCACGGGCGACATGGGGGAGCTAGTGGCCTTGCTCGAGCCGCTGTTCATCGATGTGGTCGAGAGCGTGCGGAGGCTTGGTGTGTTTTCTAGACGGGTGGGTATTCGTGCGGAGCACCCGGCTGCTTTTGCGCCTCGGAACAAGCCATGACGGGCTATGTATGTGCATTGGTTAGATTCCTCCCCCGGATGGTTCCGACTGACTCATTGCAGTTTGATGTCGAGTCCGATGAGCATCGACCGAAGATCCTCTTAGACGCGGCTGTGTTACACGGGCCTAGCATCATCTCCTGGTGGCTCCAACCGACTCTTCCGTCCCCAGAACCGGGCATTCTGGGTGGTTATCACTGGTTCTCGGTCGAAGATTCCGACTCAGACTGGCCTCTGGTCATCGTGCAGCTCACGTCCGCACTCACAATGTCTGGCTTGCCGTCATGGTGTTCTCCTGCCTATCCCTTCTGGGCGGGGCGACTAACGCAGCTCTCGATGAGGCGGACATGCCTGAGGAAGCGTCCCGAGTGGACAAATGACCGTCAGCACCGTCCTATCGCGCCACCACAGACGGCGTCTATGGTCGTGATATGAGATTTTCTCGGATGTAGATAGTAGGTCCAATATCCGCTACTAGCATCTAGGGTCAATTGATGATGTCGTGCCAACCAGCAGACTTCACGATTGAAAGCTGAGCAGGACACACCATCCTCGAGCGCTGGGTCTGATGCAAAAGTGTGCGGGCAGGCAAAACCGGAATGCGAGAGAAGCTGACAATCGCTGTGAGATCTGGAGATTCGTGTTCGAGTCTCGGCCCGTTATTACCTACCTAGGAGCCTCAAGTGGTCGGCCGGGCGAACACATCTGAAAACATGCAACAATGTTGAGCCCAACTCGAAAACCACACCACTCAACTCAGGATTATCTTGCCCAAGCCGTTCCGGCAGTTGCACAAGTCCTAGCTGTAAGCCTCGACATCGAAACATCCTGCTTTGTGTGCTTAATGGCGAGCGTCCAGGCCGATGCGTCAGACAAAGCCCATGCTCGAGAATAAGATTACAAATGTGGGTCCCATGATTGAGGTGTAGGAGTCCTAGGAGCTGATCGGGCGATTCGATACCATCAGTGAAACATTGTCAAGTGTTATCGACGTTGGTTGCTTTCGACGTTCTACTCTGGGCTAGTTGAGCGTCTATACTTGGACTCCTGGTCTGCACTCGCTGGAACAACACTCCTGAACTGACGAGATAGACTACGGGATCTTTCCATGCGCACCCGTGCAACTGTCCGTTTGTGGAATGCTATCATCGAGCAATAGCTACGATCCGACCACCACAGGGTCTATTACGACTTGCAAATCAGGACACAGCTTTACACGCTTCCAGTCTTCACGCGCCAGTCTGCAGCATCCGGAACTGCTCGGATAGAAAGCTCTCGACGATCGAACTGAGACAAGGGAACAGATGTATGCGCGTCTACTGAGACTCCCGTCTCTACCCCTCGCTCTTCCTACCATTGCTGCGCACAATCCATCGTTCTCTTCACAATGCCACCATCCACCCCAATCCGTCCGCGCTCTCTGCCTTCTGCGCAACTGCCTGATCTGACGGGGACAACGGTCGAGAATGGCAGGCTCCAGCTTCTCGCGCTCCTCGGCACCGGCGGCTTCGCCAAGGTTTACAAAGCTTTCGACACGCTCTCTTCAGACTATCATGCAGTCAAGTGTCTGGCCCGCCGCGAGCCGGGCTCGCGGGGCGACATCAACCTTCGACACGAGATCCGGAACCACACGCAAGTCTCACATCTGCCCGGTGTCGTTACGCTCCACCGGTCATTTTTCGAAGGCGCGTACATCTTCATTGTGCTTGAGCTATGTAATATGGATTTGCACCGGCTCGTCATCGACCAACAGCGGTGCGCTGGGCGTCCGGACGTCGCGAAGCGGATCTTCCTAGAGATCGTGGATGCGCTGGATGCGTGCCATGCGGCGGGCGTGTCTCACCGGGACCTGAAGCCGGGGAACATCTTGTGCGATGCGGATGGGCGCAACATTCGACTGGCCGACTTTGGCGTAGCAACCCGCGCAGCAGAGTCGACGCAATTTGGCGTGGGCACACCTGTGTTTGCGAGTCCTGGCGCGTCACACTTCTCTCATGTCTCTCCAAAGCACTGTGTTGACAGGTCCCGCAGAGAGTCTGGACCGGGACCGAGAGAGTTACTCGACGCGCGGCGCCGATAGCTGGGCTCTGGGTATCATCTTCATCGCATTGCTGACGAGCAGTCTGCCGTGGAGAGTCCCAGTCGACAGCGACCGTCGATTTGCCGCGTACCGATCGGACCCCGCCAATCTCCTCCGCCGCATGCTGGACCTCACTCCCGCATTCAGTTGCCTGCTCAACCGCATCTTCCATCCCAACCAAAGACGCAGACCGGGCCTCCAGCAGTTGCGCACGGATGTTCTGTCGATGGATCGGTTCCTCGTTGGGTCGTCATCTAGACAACGCGTGTCCAAATCGCACCCCCGTTCTCCACATTCGTCACCTAGGATTGGCGCGATCGTATTCAAGCCGAATCCCATGTACGCCGTGGCTGCTGTAGTCCCCCCGCCGGTGAACAGCGAGCAGCCTTCCCCTCTGGGAAAGTCCAATCCTATGTCCGACTCGACGTCCGAGACCTCAGTCAGCTCCCGTCGCTCTTCAAAGTCGCTGCTTGCGTTGACGAGAAGGCTGAAGAAGCTGGTTCTCCCGTCGGGTTTCGGCAAGTCTGAAGACTTCCGCTCTGCTTAGCATCATGTTTTGTTTCATTTCATTGTCTCAGTACAATGCATGCTGTCGAATACCACTTTCCTATGATATATTCTGCAGTCGATGGTTACTGGGTCAGAACAGACATGAAACGAAGGCGGCATACGTGCCACAAGTGGACAGGGACTTTAGTATGATGTCTCTCCGATAGATCGAATTCGTATCGCGGACCTGATGCAGTGCGCCGTGAAGCCTGCGATTGTAGTCAGTCGCTAGCTCTACATGTAGCTACATTCAGATCATACTCCATCACATCGGCGCATCGTCCTGAATGGACCTGGAGTCGTGGAAGCCGTAGAATACGTCGCTAAGCAGACGGCAGGTCCAAGGCCTGGACACGTCGTCGAGAAGTTGCAGCGGCCATTAATGAGCCGATCCAGAGGTGAGCCTTAACAAGTAACAATACGGAAGGTCAGGCCGCTCACCAAATCGGATGTTTGACTCCCTCCACAATTTTGAGTACGTGGCTCAGCTTAGGGCATCATCACATCGACACAGAATCGCTCTTGCACACAATTGCGCGCAAAGAACTGAGGCCGCTGCGAGGAATGTCCCATTCACACTTTGACCGGTTATCTGCCGGTGCCTCGTTTGGCATAAGAAGAGAGCCGGGCGCGCCGTATCGTCGATTGAAGCGCAATACGACTGCTGCCACGGAAGTGCCAGGGACAGGCCTAGGCGCGTGAAGACACTTGATACTCCGTTTTCACTGTCGTGGGATTGAGTAGTGAGTCCACGAGGGTCTCGAGATCATAGTTTCCAATTCATTGGGACTCGGGAGTGCAGGTCGATAGACATGTGCAAGCAGACCTTATGTTGAACTGATTAACCGGCCAAACTAAGACTCACACCATAGCACAGCTTGACTTTTTACTGTCGACGACCACCAGGCCGTACTGCTCGTCACGCACAGGACTTCACAAGTCCTCCTTCGCCGAGGGCGACTGCCTGAGCATGTCCTACATCTTCACCTGCTCTGTGTCGGTGTGTTTCCAGAGGCTGCGTCCCCACGGCAACGCGTCATCGGTGTCTCAGAGACCTCTCTCTTGAGGGAGCGAGGGACGCGGCGCGCTCGGCTGCGGACCAGTCTCTGGATATCGCGAGATCCTCTCCTATGCTGCTTGCATGCTGCCGTGTGTTTGTTCTCAGCGCTGGACTTGTCGCTTCGGCGAACGGTTGAGGATGGTTCGGAGTTGCTCCCAACTGTTACTCTCCCGGCATCTTTTGCCCAAAGAATCCTCGCGCAAAAGCTTTGCTATGATATTGCCCCGGGGCGTCCCAGAGATTTGACTTATCGGTGTTTCCCGGGCACACACGAGTCTTGTCTGGCTGGGACATGATGCTCCACTCGCAAAGAGTATCGAAGGTTGTTCTGCCGAGGTGGGTAAGCGTCGCGAGGCAGACTACGGGTCTCGCTGTGCGCTACTGGCTTGGGATAGGCTTCTCTCGCCAAGTGCGGCGTGCAATGATTCGTTCATTGCATATCCACCGCTCGGGCCTCTGTGGGTGTTTGATGCAATTTTTGGAACCTCTCCATGTGCTGCTCTTCGGAGTGGCACGCCTCTCGCTATTCGCTGGGCTCGTTAATGAGTCTCCACTTCCATCCTTGTAATCGATGTTGCTTATGCCCTATCCCTACGTTCAGATGCTGTGTCGCTGTCCTCGTTCCCTTCTAGCTCAGATTCATAAATCGCTACTCATGTGTCATCTCATTATCGTATCTATTATCATGTCTCTGTATGTAAACCTAAAAGCTGATGGTCTTTTGCTGATCAACGCCGAAGCTAGTTGCGTCCAGCTTCATGTCGGTGACTGCTTGCACTGCGACCAGGGTAGCATCCAAGAACACGACCAATCAGTCAATCCTTAGATAGGTATCGAAAAAAGAGTTGCATTGGTTCCTTGTGGAATGCAGAGGTGGAAGAGAGGGTGAGCTGTCTCGCACTGCCACCACCTTCCTCATTAACTTTCACGACTCGGATCGCTGCCCTACGAGTCGCACAGCACCACCTTCACCCGGTCAGACATAAATTTTACACTTCGGGTCAGAGCCCTCTTGAATTGGGCGCACCATCCTGCAGATTCGCATCCTTCCGTTCTCAGTACCTCTCACTGGGGCTCACACGGACTGCACCGTACGGCTGGCATGCTTTATCGACCAGCAGAATATGACTTGAGAGCAACTGCAGGTATCCGCTCGTGCAGGCGTATCTGATCCGAAAATGGTCCAACCGAGCGTGCCGGGTGATAATAGCTGTCTGCATGATATCTTTTTTGCGTGCAAGGGCTCACCACTGACTCTCGGATTTTGCTCTCGGATTTTGCTACGAGCTGGTTTTCAAACGCTGCTCGCGACCATCGTACATGTGTCAGCATGTTTGACTTCGAGGTGGGCAGTTAGACTCCGGCTCACAGCTGTGCCCGGGCCAGCCACACGGTGATCGTTCGCATATGTATAATCTGTGATGCAGAGCTCACTAAGCGATGGATCATCTGGTCCCCATTATCTAAAAGCCAAGTACTAAAAGCCGTGCGACGCGCAACTTCTTGCTCGATGAAATGATGATCGGCTCACTCGGGCACCTCTGGTGTGCTCAGACGCTGCTCGTGAATGCTCATTCTCGCTGGACAGATTTGAGCACGTCCATTACATCGCCGTCGTCCATCCTGTAAGTGACACATCAAGCATGAATCACACCGACGAAAGGGCATATAAGGGCATGGCACAATCTCCATGTACATGCCTTCCTTCACTCTTCCCAGCGGAGTCGTCTTCAGCTATACCGACAGCGGGATTCCCACGTCCAACGAGACAAACTATGTTACGCTGGTGCTCATTCATGGAATCATGTTCAACAACGGTGAGTGTCCTTCCGTTTGTCGGGACGACACCTAGAGTGTGAACTGCCCCAGGGACCTTCCAGTCCTTGGCAGCACTCGGGCCCTCCAATGGCGTCCGCGTCATCGCCCCGAACCGTCGAGATTACGATGGGTCAACTCCGTTCCCGGACACGTCAGAGTTGCTCGTGAACGGAAGCGAAGCGGAGAAAGAGGCATTCATAGCGGAGATGGGACGCGACTTCGCGCTGCTGATCGCGGGGCTTGTCGAATCGCTTTCTCTTCCGGGTGGAGTGGCTGTGGCTGGTTGGTCGCTGGGATCTCTGGTCCTCATGGCCGTCGTCGCGTCGATGGAAAGCTTACCTGAAGATACGCGCCGGACGCTCAGTAGCTCTGTGCGAAGCGTCATCGTCTATCGTGAGTTTCACTTCTCCCATTCCGACAACACTGATGGTCTCTCGTCTGCAGAGCCCCCCACCGTCGTGTTTGGTATCCCGAACCCGGAAGGGATGTACGTCCTACCGGCGGATTCCACCCTCTCTCAGACCGAGACGGGACCGTTCTTAGCGCGTTGGCTGTCGAGCTTCTTCATGCATGGTGACCTCTCGACCCGCGATCTGCGAAATCTGACCTACTCTCGCACTGACCCGAATCGGCCGCCCACCATCGAGACTATCCCAATGGGCGGCATACTAGACTTGACGGCGGGTGCCAAGGCCGACGCGGTGATCGTCTCTCCGAGTTTCGCCGCTGCCATGGGGAAATTGACTGACAAAGCGCTGTTTGACACATACGTGCGCGGTCAGCTATGGAAAGACAGCAAGTTCTATCTCGTGACTAGCTCCATGGATAGCTGGAACTCTATCTACGCCGGGTGGAAGATTGAGGAGCGGAGTTTCGCGGAGGCGAAGCCTGAGTGCGAGATCGCCTTTGAGTTGGTGGAAGACGCCAATCACTTCGTACGTTACGGTTCCTTTCGAGATGGCCCTTCATGTTGATCGATCGTGCTCGCAGTTCGTAATGGAAGAGCCGCAGAAGGCACTGGACTGTTTCAAGCAGTGGTTTGGCCGTTAGCTTAACTTCATTCTGTCCGATTGTGGAGAAAACATCATCCCCCGAGCTCCAGTCATGAGAGCGATACTGCGCAGCCTCCTCTAATGCAATTGCTGCTCTGATGCAATAACTTTACTGCAGCGTTGTTATTGATAGAACTACTTGATATCGCTCGTTCTTTATCTCAGCATCCACTACAATCTTTGTCTTCGCATATGTACTACTCTCTGGCCTAGTTCCTGTGTCACGCTGACATGGCAGGGACTCCGCATTTGGGGCAGCTCTCTACATGGCATCTGGCGCGTCAAAAGACAAGTATGAATGGTGCGAAAGCTGATGCGCACCGGCAAGCCCTTGCGGCTGTCGAGGAACATTCACAATCGCAGCCTGGGCACCTAGACCCAATGTGGCAATGGCCAGGACGAGGAGAAGGTTGTAGATGAACTGCATGGTGCGGCGTGGGTCAGTTGGACAGTGCAGGCTGGATGATCGAGAGAGGCTCTTTATATCGCAAAGACACAGCAAACCCATCATTCCAGCTGCTCCGCTGCAGAATATCACCGGCGTTTCCACAGCTTGTGTTTCAATTAACAACACAGCACGGCTCCACGGGCAATCACGTCCAGTTGGGCGCTCATCCAAATCACTCTAACGCGCATGCCTGCCCTCGGAAAGTATCAGATCCATCCGCACTTCCTAGACTGCATCCAAAGGGATGATGAGCCACAGGGACCATCCATACGGTCAAGTCAATCTCTATCTTGTCCTCGGCCATGAAGATGCGAATACCCACAGAGATTACAGGACTGGAGCAGCCACAACGATGATGAGAGACCGAACTGGATGAGTCGGTTAGATGTCTTTCGGTAGACCGGCGCAGTCTGCATAGGCAAAAAGAACCTTTGTTGGAATCTGCAAAGGATCTCGATGTCTCAGATGGTATGATAGAGGTGCCATAAGCAGCGCTGGACCTGCAATCCATTATAACGTCTGATTACAGTAATGATATACAGGCCATGCTCTACGAACAGTCAGCATCAGTTCGACAACTAAATCCACAGCGATCAGAACATGAGCTGGAATCGAGTCCAGCAGCCGGACGTCGATCAAGCAACTTCCCGAGCACGACAAGCGTATTCGAAAGCGTCATATGGCCCCGGCGGAGATCATCACCACACCCACGATCAAACGAGACGCACCTTATGCTAGACCTTCCCCTCATCGTCCGTCAGCTCCTCCCCGCGCCGCACACCATGGTGGCCGTCGTATCCTTCTCGGCGGGCCCAGGACCGGCCATCGGTGTAGGGCATGATTCGGAATGGTATGAACAACGTATAGTAGGGGCTGATCGCGTTCAGCATGATGCTGCGTCGCAGGATCAGACGACACGCACTATCCATTCTCTCCGACATTGAAGAACACCTGGAGGTTTCGACGCTTGCCCAGGTCGTAGGAGTTGACGAAGGTCTGGATGCGGATGAGATGAAGCTAGTGCAGTGCGACTCTGGCTCACCTCATCTCGCGATTTGGCGACCTTGCGGTATACTTCGTGATCCTGGGCCTCGACAGTCGTCTCTCCATGCGCGACGGTCCAGAGATGATAGCTGCACATGATTCCGACCGCAAGACACATCACCAGTGCGAGAATGTACTCGAGGATGAACATGACCTGCGGCACAAGATACGGCCAATCGATCTATCAAGCACGATTAGATCCAGCGGCCGAGGTGCTTCGGAAGGAGAAAAGGAACCTCGTAGGTGTAGGATGCTGAGACTCCGAGCGCGAGCATGACATGCGGAAGGCCAGTGATGCAGAATGCCGCGCAGGCGATGATGAGGTAAGCCATGAACATCACGAAATGGCGCTCATTGTGTAGGCCGACGCATTGATTTATCCCTGTGGATACAGTGTCAGAGGAAGCGTTGCTTTGCGACGGAGAGAGCCCGCACACTGGTTCACCGCATCAGCACGCTCACCAAACGCGACATACTAGGAACGACGCACTGGACAATGATGGTCATACTTGAGAACGCAACGGTTACATATCCGGCAATGGTGTGCTCTCTTCGGGATGGTCAGCGGGAAGCGGAGGAACGAGATTCGCAAAAGCATACCTCGGGCCTGACCTGACCACACTTCCGACATTTCGTCGTTGCGGCCGGCGTGACATTGAGGTCAGCCGACCAGCGGATTGAAGGTTGCCTCTTCGACGCCCAAAGTATCCCGTGTAGAGAGTCTGGGGGCGGGTCGTCCACGAACCCCGGAGAAACGGTCACCACGTAGTAGTAGTGCAGCACGAGGTTGAGGGTGATTAATATGCACACGGGAGCCGTAAGGAGCGGCCAGTTGAGGTCCGGGAGTATGATGTGGTCTTGAACAGTCAGCTAAGACTTCGGTGAGATGTAACTTAATTGCGCTCACAGAAACAGATAATCCCTGCACCGATGAGAACGACCGCGAATGTCACGAAGAAAGGCCCTGCGGCGCCTGTGAGTCGGTCTCCCAGCCTCTCTAGGGCTTTGAAGCACCGGAATACGGCGCGAGAACAAATCATAACGGGCTGAAAGCAGAAGCAACTGAAGACGGCGTCATAGCCAGTGGGGAAATCTGTGTGTGACGGTTGTGACCGAGGAATGCGATATGATGACGAATGAGCACGAAACGTGCGATATGCTCCCGGTTCAGACGTGGTATGTATATACTTATTATCCCTATTATGAACGCCAGGTATACGACTACATAGGTAAAGAAAAACTATACAGCTCGCTGTGCTCTAGTGCGAGTGGAGGCTACAATACTTTTTAGATGACAGACGGGGCACTAAGCCGCACGCTGAGAGCGAGCCCGAATCGAGCGGCCAAACTTGTAGAACAGGAACGGAATGGGGACCATGGCGAGCGAGACGAAGGCAAGCAACGACGCAGCCCATCCGTTGCCCAGGCCGTGGAACATCTGCACCATGAACAGAGGCATGGCCGCACCAGCACCGGAACGAATGACCGTCTTGGCAGCCAGAGCGGAGGCCACGTAGCCGGGGAATGCATCGATCAGGTATGCATTGGCAGACGAGTAGATCACGACCACTGAATGTTGATCAGTCAAGGCGAAAGAGCAGTGAGGGAAAAGAACGTACTGCCGAATCCGAAGGGGATGCCAGCACTGGCAGGTCCGACCCAGTTGCCACCACCCGGCATCACATACGGGGGACTCGTCCATCCGAAAATGAAGAGAGCTGCAGAGAGCAATCAGTTGAAAGATTTTCAAGTGCATCGAATGAGGGGCTTACAGATGGGAACGAAAGGTGCAGCAAGCATCATTCCAACCAAACGATCTTCAGGATCAGCACGGCCGCCCTTCGCCATAGCACGCTGGAGATAGTTCTTCTCCAGCTGAGTCGTCGCAATTAGAGCCAACGCGACTCCAATCAACACGGAGCAGAACGTGAGACCGACAAGACCATCACTGAACGAGTAACCTTCGCCGAAGACGACGGGGAAACTGAAGAAAAACGCATAGAGAAGGCCGTAGATGAGAGCAATGTACAGCGACATCAATAGCAGGATGGGCTCTGTGACGATCATTTCTGTTGCGAAGTGAGCATATAGATTAGCGCGAGAGCGCGGAGAACACTAACGGAAAGGCCGGATGAGGGTGTCGATAAGCATATGGGCAAAAGATTTCTTGAACAACTCCTGCTCAGTGACGATGTCGTCCCGACCAGTCTCGGCACGGTAGGCGGCAGCACGTTTGCGCAACAGCACAGGCGCGAAGGTTTCCGGAATAGTGGCACAGAAGAGCAGACTATGAGACCGATGAGCACCGAAAGCGCTGGCAGACAGAAGGATACGCACACGACACCGGCAAAGATCATGTTGACCCACATGATCCAACGCCACCCAATGCTCTGACCGACGAATCCACCGACGATGGGCCCGAGGACAGGTCCGCCATACGGTGCAGCAGCGAAGAATGCGATGGCCAGCCCACGCTCGTTGTTGTCCCAGATGTCAGAGATCGTGCCACCGGCGAGAGTGAGCGGTGCAGATGCGAAAAAGCCGCACAAAAATCGACAGATGAGCAGCGTCTGAATGTTTGTCGCTAGGGCACATGGGATGTTGAAGACTGCGGGGTCTTTGTGAGCGTACTTGCATAGATGATCGATGAGGTAGGATACGCACCGACGTAGAAGACGGAAGGTATCAACCAGAGAGGTCTCCGCCCGTAAAGTTCACTCAGCGGCGACCATGCGAGAGGACCAAGACTGTTCATTCTAATAAGCGTTGACTTAAGAGAAGCAGACAATAGACGTACCCAAATCCGACGACCATTAGAGAGACTGATAGGGCAGCGACGACTTCGCCGATGTGCAGCTCAGATTGGATGTCCTTGAAGTCGCCCGTGATGACAGCACTACCGAAGGCAACGGAGACGACGGCGATTGTAACAACACCGGTGATATCTGGAAACCAGGCATAAGCACTCGATACCACGAGTCGAAAGAAAGACTTACACCACCGCCACAGGGTAGACCAATTTCGGGGGTCTTCCAGGTCGTTCACTTTCCAGGTCACGAACTCGTATTTTTCAAGCGCCTTCGCCTTTTCGGGGTCAGAGAGCGCATGGGGCTGCACGGCCGTGTGTGCGGGTATGGGCCGCAGAGCCTCCGTTGCAGACATCAGACCGCTCTTTGTCGCGGCGCGGTACTCGTTCGTCACACCGGCCTCTGCGGTGTCGGTCGTGTCGAACGGGAAGCTGAGATCGGGGGCGCCGGGGGCGTCATCGTGAGACTTGACACGGACGGGTTGCAGATCCGCCAGGTGAGGGGACATCGTGAGCGAGGAGGAACTGGAGGCAGCCATGGTGTGAGGGGGAGATGTGTGATGAGGTAGGTGCCGTGGCCAGCTCGCTTTTTTATATTCTTGGCCGAGGAGCGCGCCGGGTCGCGTCGCGGCGGGGTCAACATTTCGCGGACGGCGCGAACGGCTGGATGCGGGGCGGGAGGAAAAGAAAGATCAAGCGGCTGGAAGGTATGACGTAATTGATCGGAAAATCTCGAATTCGCTTTGCACCCTCACGGTCCGTCCCGATCTCTGTCGTCTGAATGCAGCGCAAACTTGTAGGAGTTCAGCCCATTTCTCATAGAACGTGATAAAAATCTGAGCGGGTTCAGCGGAACGCGACCACGACCATCGTAGACGTTCAATTTGAAAGTGCAATCGTCGAGCGCAGTGTCACGTTCCATGACACAAGCGGTGCTATCAGTCACGTGAACCTTTTGCCCTCACAATCAATGACATTGTCATGTGGTGATTTTCCGAATGCCTCCGCCCACGGCGCGCACCTGACGGAGTGATCCTACTTCATCTGAGCCTCCGATTTCACTCGAAATGTGAGCGCCACTATCTCTTTATCCTCAGTCTCATCGGCAACTCAAAGGGGAAAGGCTCAAGGGCATCCGCGGACCGTCGGCGGACCGTCGACGTACCGCTTTCGCACCTGTGCTGGTCTCGTTCTGACCGCCATCATCTCGGCCTCCCTGGCTCTGCTCGCGCAGCACCACCGTAGTGCAACAGTGCCACCCCGATGTTCAGCTCCTCTCCCCAACCTCTTTGATCGGACTCCGCTTAACGCTGGCTTTCCGGGAGTGTCGCTCGCGCTGAAGAACGTAGATCGGCTGGTGGAGGCACAATATGCTCGGGGTGGGATCGACGGACTGATCGTGGCGATAGTCACTCGGGACGGAGCGATATATGAGCGCGCGATTGGCCCTCTCAAAGCGAATGAGACGGATGTGGGAAAACGGGGACACGTTGACAGACACAGCATCTTCCGTTTGGCGTCTGGCTCCAAGCTTTTCGCAGCGTTAGAGACATGGGTGTTACGAGAAAGGGGTGCTCTCAACCTGTATGTATAGGACCTCGTCCAGGCTTCACTGGCTTGATCCATCGAGTTTAGGGACGACCCGGTACACAAGTTCTTTCCGGACTTTACCTATCTGGCAGATGGGTGGGGCGGGACCAAGGACGGTCGGATGGCTTCAGGCCCGATAACTGTCCGGCAGCTTGCAAGCCACATGTCGGGTCTCACGCGCGAGTTTCCCCGTGGCGACATGCTCCATTGGCCACACTCTCTGGAAGGCACGGGTCCACCACCCGACAACGGCCGCGGGTTCCCAACCACGGAGGAGACGATCGAGGGGCTCAAGATACTGCCGCTCAATGTCCCGACCTACCACTATCCCGTGTACTCGAACGTCGCAATGGGGCTGCTGGGACAGGTCAACGTCGCAGCTAATAAGGCCTTCGAAGCCGACCGCCACGACACTCCGAAGTCTTGGCCGGAACTTGCCCAACGAGATCTGTTCGACCCGCTCGGCCTCAACGGCAGCTCGTTCCTCGTGACACCTGAGAACAGAGCCCACGTAGCTGTCGCTTCCCGGCTCAGCGAAGAAGTGGTGTGTGCATTTCGGCACACGGGTTTCGGTCTCTCTCTGACATTGATCCATCAGGACTACGACTTTTTGGATATCATGGCCTGTTCTGGCGGACAGATGAGCTCGCTGTCGGACTACGTCAAGCTCATGCAAACCTTTCTCGACCCAACTCGCCCCGAGAGCCTCCTCCCTCCGTGGGTCATACGAGAGTGGATGCGACCCCTGCACGGCTGGTGGGCGGACGAATCAACGGAGATCGGAATGCTGTGGGAGATCGAGAAGATCCGGGATTCGCACAACCGCCCACGGCGCATTTTCCAGAAACGTAAGCAATTCTAGTGCCGCGGAATCCATCTCATCTCGTCGGCTCGTGTAGTTGGTACTCTCGGTGCCTCTCGGAGTGCGTTTGCGATCAACCAGGACATGGCCCACGGGGTCGCAGTCCTCATGACTGGAACGACACCCATCAATGATCTTGTCCTAGACATCTTTCGCGAGATGCAGCCGGTCCTGGATCGATTACTTGCGGCGGATGCCGCTGAGCTGTATTCTGGCGCATGGACTCCGATCGACGGTAACGACAAGTCGAAACTGACGATCAAAGTCATGGATGGATCGCTCTGGATGACCGAGCTGCGGCTCAATGGCACTAACGTTCTCGGTGTGATTTTGCCAACTCCAGAGCCAATCGCCCTCTGGTCCACAGGTCGTTTACACGAATTCCGGTTGGTGTGCTTTCCAGTGTTTTGGCCTTCTGCTTATGTGCTCCACAGCATGGTGTTTGCCTCGCCGTCCAAGAACTGCATGTCTTCTTGGACAGCAATTGACGATGGGTACTCGCAGGGTCATCCCAACGACCTTGTCTATCTCACGGACGACGGTCTGCTTCACGTGCCGTCGGTCGGCACAGTCTTTGAGCGCCAGTAGGCATAGCAAAATTCATATACCACGTCGAAAACACTGCCATCTCGTTCATGCGCACTCTCGTCGTGGCCAACTTGCGTCAACGATAACCAAAGCGGGCGCATGGTTGTCCTTACACATGATTGTCAACTCGAAAGGGAGACGTACGTATCGCAAGCCCAGACACGAATCCGATTGTCCCATAATAGCGACCTATGAAATGCAGCTAGAGCGTTTGGCGTGAAAGATGTGCGACAGGAGCCGGACTGCGCCCACTTCCCCACCCAGGTCAATGATTGTTGGAACGAACTAGTGTTTGCTGTTGCGAGGGTGACTCCACCGCGCGTTTCGTACCTGTGTGAGTAGGTTCCGGAAGCCTCGTCCACTCGCGGATGTCTACAGGATGCTACCGACTCGGATCAGCACCGCCTCTTACTCTTTAAGACTCTTTGACAAGGAAGGTCGGTCGAGGCGTCTAGATCCTTGCTATGCCGATTGACTCTCTCGCCATCCACGAGGACGCGTTATTCTCGAATGGGAAAGGTCATCCACTTGGTACGGGACGGCCTGGTACCGACCGATTTATTCCTCGCGTACCCCTCGCGTCCAGCATCGGAGCCTCATTCGCATTGCTAACTGAGTTTACTCGGGTCTCACGGCCGCTTTAGCGCGGCCGTCGACCCCTTCGCCACCCACCCTCCTCCCCCCTTCCTACTCTCATGCACGGCGACGCGCTCATCGTGACCCTGGTCAGCCTGTGGTTCGTCTACACGTGCACCTTGATCATCATCGTATGGGCCGTGTTCTACACCTGCCGCGCGCTCCGCTGCCATTGGTGCTCCACGGCGCTCCAAGGACCTCCTGACAAAGGGGAGTCAGTCGCCAGCTGCGCCGCGCGCTACGGGCCTGTGTTCTCGGTCCCGGTGCGGCTCTGGACCCGCAAGGTCGTCTTGTGTGACCCCAGAGCAATAAGTGTGTAGCCCCTACAGCTAGGAGGTCCGTGCTGAACTGTCCCGATGATCAGCGCACTTTTATGCGAATGCCGCTGGAATCTACCGTCTCGATCCTGGAACTCGCAAGATCACAGAGAACCTCGTGAGCACTGGGTATTCGGCGGAGCGGCCGGTTAATCCATCGGGTGGTTAGGTCGGCAGGGGCTTGACGTGGGTGGATGGGGCGGACCACAGCGGGCGAGTGCTTTTCCCTGAGATTGCGCATATTCGTTTTGTGCTCAGCGGCGTGCAGCCATAAACAAGCCCTCGCGCCATTTTTCAGCGCTTCCGCGGTTGCAGGTTATTTTCCCGCATTCTGCGACACGGTGGCCAAAGTAAGGGAGCCTGTTGCACGCTCGCATCCTTGGATCTCCCGCCGATACTGTTGTAGGTCTACAACAAATGGGGGAGCGCGCTGGAGTCGCAGCCTCTAGGAATTGTAGTCGAGGCCCATCATTGGTACGCCCAGTTTTGTCTAGGCAGAATCGCGCGTTACTCAGGCGCGGTCCAGGACAACCAGTATCGTGTTCGTATACGCCCCTCTGTCTACCTGCTTGTCTTGATTCTCCTCAGACTGGACGCGCTGGGCGTCGCGTGCTTCAACCACAACTTTGATGCGCTGAGCGGCAACTACAACGTCGTTATCGCCGCGTTTTTCGCGCTCCGGCTGCCCGCCGACTGGCTGTTCACCCAAGCGCTCAAGCACCCGTGGCTCCTGCGCATCCCGTCTGCGAAGCACAAAGTCCTCAAGAACTTCGAGGGCTACGTCGACCGGATGGCTGACGATATCCTGAACGGTTATGAGAAGCAAGACACATGTATGATGAGCTCGCTGAGTGAGGGGAATGTCTCTCTGATCGTGTCCTGGGCTCACGGCAGTCAGTCGACTCGCTCGCCAGGCATCCTGCGGGCGAGTTCCGCTTGTCAAAGGCCGAGGTTTTGGCGCAGGTGCGTGCTGAGACACGCTTCCAAATGATTCTTCTGAGCTTGTATACAGATCGTGAGTGCCTCCATTCCAAGTTACAACACAATTTTACGCAGGAACAGAAAACGATCCTATTTTCTGGTGCGCTCGGCCGGTACACATCTTCGCTCACCACTAACCCTGATAGGCTTGGAAACGACATCAGGCGAGGACTCCGAATCCGCGCGAGACTGAGCCGAGCTGACCATTGATTAAACACGCAGTGACGCTGAGTGCAAGTAATTTCCGGCGCTATCCACCCTAGACTTATCCGGGATTCCAGTGGCTCCTCGTCGAATTGGCTCGGAATACAGCAGTACAGAACAGGCTGCGCTCTGAGCTGGGGACGCTCCGCGGGAAACTTGACCCAGAGACGCTATCGAGCCTGCCCTACCTCCAATCGGTGGTGAGCGAGGGCCTGCGCTTCCACCCTCCCATAACCGAAACGGTCCGCGTGGTACGCGACCACCTCTCGCTTCCGCTGGTCTCGCGCATTGACTCGCCCCCAGGCCGCCGAGGACGACGTGATCCCGCTCAGCGCGCCGATCGTGACGAAGAGCGGCGAGTCCGTGACGAGCATCCGCGTCGCGAAGGGCACCGCCGTCGCCGCCCCGCTCGCCTTCCTCAACAGCGCGCCGGCGCTCTGGGGCCCCGACGCGCACCGGTTCGACCCCGACCGGTGGTGGCTCCTGCAGGACGCGCCGGGGTTCCCGGGCGGCATGCACCTCGCGCACGGCGACGGGCCGCGCATGTGTCTCGGGGCCGAGATGTCGGGCGTGCTGATCAAGGCTGGTGTTGCTCCTGCCGCCGCACACGCACCGCCATAAGCTGATATTGGAGCGCAGGTCGTTCTGGCTGTGCTGGTGGGCAGCTTCGCGTTCGAGCTTCCGGGAAACGCACAAGTCGTCGAGGATAGCGACGGGCGTCCAAAATCGAAAGGACGCGGGGCAGAGCTGTTGATGATAGTCCGCAGGGCGTAAGGCGCGAGAAGACTTTTATTTCGAAGCAGGATGCTGCAGGAGATCAAGAGAGCCAGCGACGCGTGGATCGTGTTACGTGTAAGTTGTACTTCATGGTCGATGGATGGACCGCACAGGTCCCGGTGTGGAATAGTCGAGTTTTGTACCATTTCGAACACAGATAATTTATCGGGCTCTCAGCGATGGCACTTGGAAAATTTCAACATTTCTGCAAGGATTCCAGCCTTGAAAGTGACCGGGAAGCATTTCCTGTTCAGATTTCTTTCTTTGGACTTGGTCCAAAATGGCCCAAACATCCGGTAATCGTTAGTCTTTGTCTGCATGCGAAAATGACACGATCTGCCTCCGGCTTCCTTCGAGCCGCACCCGGGGCCACACAGCTCGACCCTGGGTACTGACACATTTAGATGACTACCGTTGCCGTCAACCCTTGCCTTCTGAGATCTCAGCGCCGGCCCCGAAAGTTTAACTCAAGTATCAGAGGAACATTCTAAAACCAGACCAACCTCTGTTCCTGAACCATCATCCACTGCGAGCCGCGACTCCAAAAACCCAGCCTCTCGACAAAGTCATCGAGACAGTGAATGCGTAGCTCATGTTCTGCTTTTGTGCGATGAAATGGATGGGCTGTCGGGTTCGAATGATCCTCGCGTGAGCTCATTGAGACGTTCCCACACCGATTGATAGGACCGATCATGCCGCATCCTTCTCTCCTCCACCACAATCCTCGCTTGTGTAACAGGCATTCTCCTGGCTGTCCAGAAAGGCTTTCTTCTCGTGCGCAGCAGAGGTGTAGTAGCAGCGAGACATCGCAAGTGAATATCAACTCAGCAGCAGATTCATTTCGATGCCGATGCATGCGAGAGGTGCTGAGCATAGGAACGGGGTCTTGCTGCAGACAGCGACTGCGATGATCGGTCGAGCACAGATCACGTACAGTCTCACCGTCCACGGACTTCCAAAGCTCGTGGTTCGACACCGAGAATCCGGCCACGGCACACGCTCGGCAGCAGTTGTGTATAAGATCCTAGTAGGCACCGGTCCCCCATAGTACATGCACCCTCCCCCCACGCAGCATCTATGCCCCGCTCGGACCACACCCGCAAAGCGTACACAGACGAGGAGATGGCGTACATCGCGCGCATCGTTGCAGACTTGCCTGCGAAAGCAGATCTCACGCACGTCGACACGTTCGGGGCGCTCGGGCTCGGCGGCGCGCATGTTAGCACTCAGTGTCCTCATTTCGGTGGCATACTCACTCGGTGTTCCAAGTCCAAACATCTGTGGTCTCGCGGGCACAAACCCCAGGGCTGGACGTATGCTGCCCAGAAGGCGGAGGTTCTGCATAAAGCCATCGGGATACTGAAGAAGCGCGCGGAGTACGCTTCCCTCGATACTGACTTGTTGGTCCAGTGCTTACTTTGCTCTCGTTAGGTGGAACGGTTCGTATTTGTTGTCTCGTCTTGCTGGATTGTTGGAGACCTCTGTTTCATCACAGTCGCCGGCGTTTCTTTCACAGTCGAAGAAGCGGTAAGCTCGCTGGGTACTCCCTGAGAGCCGCATCTCATTCTTTTTTTCTTCTTTGTTTGCACACAGCGACGCACGATTCAACGGTCGATCGACGACCTCGCCGAAGCATCGGGCCACCCCAAACGCGACATCGCCCAAATCCTCAAGAAAACCGGCGACGTTGGGGCCGCCCAAAGTCTGCTTCTCAAGGAAGGCGCGTTTCCTCCGTGTTCAAGTTGACAACATCCGAGCAGTCCGGCTCACGCCCTCGCTCGACAGCAGCAGCAGCAGCAGTGAAGCCATGCGCCAAGCGCAAGATGAATGCGTGGGACCAGTCGGAAGACTCTGAGGAGAATGAGGGAGACGCGCTGAACACCGAGTCTGAGAGCGAGTTTGAGGAGCCACCTAAGAAGCGACGGTGCCGGCGGAAATCAACGATGAGTGCGTGCGGTTGCCCAGCCCAGTCCAGTCTCCTTGGATCACCCTTTCTTCCCCCTGCTGACTGACCCATTTTGCGATCGTAGTGGTTGACTATTCCGAGTCGCCGCCTGCTAGCCCCGTCAAGAAGCCACAACGCCCTCCCCGTGAGCAGTGCGCTCTGACAAGTTACGAGGATAGGGGCTTATTGGATGTACAGAAAGCGTCGTCCGTGTGAAGCGGGGGGAGCAGATCGTCATCACGACCTCGCCATCTCCATCGCCGCCGAAGAAGGCGCGGAAAATCTACCCTCGTGCGTCTTTATCTTCTGTCCTCCCTCCCTCGCGTGGGCTGACTTACGGTATACTATATCAGGCTCGGCCTCCGTGAAGCCGAAGAGCACCCGGTACTAGTCGTCTGGAATTTTTCATGTACATTCTCTAGACGTACCAAGTACCTGTCCTGTACCGTGTTTTCGCAGTTGCCAAGCGCCTTCGGCAAATGCCGACGTTGCGGATCAATCGGAAAGACTTGTTGGGGCGCTGATCTTTTCCTTCAACCTGCAAGGCGGAAAGCTAAGTACTGGGGACCCTATGATACTGTGTCTGTGGGCATCAACGCCTCTCTTCCGAAACACCCCTCGACCCTCACCACCCACTCAGACCCGCAGCTCCACCGCGATCCCGTGCCAAAACGCACAGCGCGCCCGCAGATCGCCCGGGACCGGCTCCAAGCGCATCTCCGACGGATTCAGCAGCAGACGCGGCGAGCCGTGGGCCGACGACACTGGCGCCCAGACGACTGCATCCGCCGCGGCGGGCGCTCCGTCCGTGACGAACGACGTGAAGTAGCGCCGCATCGCATCGATCAGGGCGCGGTCTGCTGAGCCGAAGGCCGACGTGTCCCAGAAGAAGGCGGCGAGGTCTGCGGCGTGGTGGGACCCGA
Source organism: Mycena citricolor (assembly GCA_963692855.1). Lineage (NCBI taxonomy): Eukaryota > Fungi > Basidiomycota > Agaricomycetes > Agaricales > Mycenaceae > Mycena > Mycena citricolor. Next base: position 3,399,216 of record CAVNYO010000405.1, read on the forward strand.
GCGAGGGGTTGTCCCAGCTGCGAACCAGTCAGCAGCAGTCTGCCGGTGAGCGGTTTTGCGCTGCATCCAAAACACACACCGGTAGTGGTACGCCGGCCTGGCAGACCCGGTGACCAGCACAGCCGTGCAGATGTACCGCAGCTCGCCGTACATCTGCTGCGCCTGCAGGCCGACGGACCCGCCGTAGGCGGCCAGGGGGTAGTGCAGCCGGACGGCAGTGTCGAAGGACTTCTGGCTGAGCGCCGCGTACTGCCCGCGCAGGAAACGATACACGGTCGCCTGCGTCGCGTTGTGCGACGATGTGTTGGCCGCGCCGTCTGCGAGGCTGGCGCTCCAGCCCGCGCCCTCATCGGTGTTGGAGCCGAACAGCACGGGCACCTGCGCGAATTGACCGCGGGAAAAGGCTTCCACAGGGCGCTGCGTGAAGAAGGCGCCGTCAAAGACTGGGGCGAAGGGATAGAGCGTGGCTGGGTGCGAGGCTAGCACCTTCTGGCCTGCGGCAGCGATGGTGTCTGCGGGGACCGAGCGTAGGCAATCCAAGTCGAGGCAGCCCCTAGACAGAATGTGAGTTTGCGACTACAGCCTTAGTGAAGACTCACGCGTTCTGAGCAAACTCGGTAAAGAGCGACTCCACGTATGGATCGTCGTACGCCGGCAAGTAGTTCAGAGACGGGCTGTTGCCCATCGCCTGGTGGAAGAGACTTGGATCCGATCCTATCAGATGAAACATCGTCGCACCCGCACCCCCCGACTCGCCCCAGATCGTCACCCACGCAGGGTCTCCGCCGAATTTGCGGATGTACCGCTGGACCCAGCGTAGAGCTGCCTGCTGTTGTGCCCTGTGAGCATGAGATTGCGGACCTGAGAATGGCATCGACAAACCTGGTCTAAGAGCCCCACATTGAGACTGCCGTGTTTCTTTACCGCAGCACCGCCCAGGAACCCCAGCGGACCCTGCCGGAACTCGAATGTGACGAACACGAGCGGATTGACGGACGACTGCATGATGTGCTCGGGTGCATAGTCGTGCGTGCTCCCGTCCTCGAATCCGCCGCCGTGGAAGTAGACGAGGACCGGGAGCGGATTGTCGGCGGTCGTCGTCGTCGGTGCGTAGATCTGCGCGTGGTTTGAAGTTAGTAGGTGGAGCGATCGTCCTCTCAAGGCGCACTTGCATTCCCGAACAAGCAGTCCTCGGAGGTTCCCTCTGCCACCGTCGTCTGTGTGTTCGAGATGCACGCGCTGCCGTACTGGGACATGTTGAAAGAACCGGGCATGTAGAGTTGATGCGCGCACCCACCGTGGTGGCTTGCACATGTCCCAAATGCCTGGTCGGCGGAGACACCGGAGCCGTCCATCGCCGGGGCGGATCAGCGTATCGCACCCCGCGAAAGTAGACGATGCGCTGCTCGAGATCCACCAGGCCGGCGAACGTTCCGTCTGAGGCAAAGTCGCAGTACATCCGGGAAAATTCCAGGCAGGAACGCACAGTCGAGTGTCACTGATGCGGCTTCGAGTCCCAGACCAGCGGCGAGCGAAGCATAGAACAGGGCGGCCGATAGAGACGAGATGGAAATCATAGCCAAGGTGAGATGATGATAGGAGTGTCTCGGACTCGATGTCTGACAACTCAGTCCCGGGCGATGAGCGTATCAGATGTCTGAAACTTGTCAGCGTTAGAAATCAGAAGAATAAAATGTAAGTCACTATGTACTGCAGACCATTGGATGGAAAGAATCGGCCTGCTCGCACAATCGGGCGCTGTAATTACTGAATGGAGGAAGAGCAACACGATCCCGTGACTGCTGTGAGAGAAAATGTTCAACTTCCGTCCAAGCGCTCCGCATGACGGTGTTTCTCTGGTGACTGATTGTGCAACTCCGGTAGGCACATCGCAAGCTTATTTTGGCGGCGGTTGGCCGGTAGCACGACGTGCCTAGACTCACGCCAGGTGTGCGACCCTGCAGATCCAAGCCCCGTCTTCTGGACCTTCCGCGTCGGCGGTAACTCGGCGTGTGCAACGTGATCGAGGACAAAAGGGAACGCAAACGCCCCAAACACCAGTGCGGCTTCTGATGTGATTGGCATCGTGCAAGCGCAGAAGCTGATCCCAATGTTGAGTCGCTCCCATAAGCTCAAATACGGGAAACCGCCTCTGATTGCGCGCGATGGGGGGAACAGGAACCGCGCACAAGGTTCAAAGTCCGACAGGCGAATGTGGCGGTACCGTGTGGTTCCGGATATATTCTGCGGCGAGGGAGGGAGAGGCTCTCCATCCCTTTCGTCTCTGCGCCCTTGCACTCCCACTGACCACCCACCATGTCCAGTGCCCTCGATTCTACGTACGGCGTCTGGCTCGTGTCGCTCTTCATCGAGACTATGCTCTTCGGCGCCGGCGCGCTCCAGGCTTGGATCTACTGCTTCAGCTGGAACAACGACACCGCGTACATCAAGTCGACGGCGAGTCACTTCTGAACCGCGGTTGTGGAATTGGGCGACTCATTTTTTCTGCTTCTTCTCTCTCTCTCTCTCTCTTTACAGGTTGGGGTCGTCGTGTAGGTCGTCCAGTTGAATCCGCACCGTCGCTGACGTTGCCGGCCAGGGTTCTGGAAATCATCCAGGTCATCTTTTTCTTCAAGTCGTCCTACTCGCGGTTCGTCGATCTCTTCGGCATCCCACAGGGAGAAGTCATCTGGCGAGTCGAAATTTTTGGGTGCTTTCGCGTTGCTCATGGTTGACTTAGGGAGGACTCGGTACCACTCTATTCACGCTATTCCTCGCTGCACTGACAAACGTTCTCTGGCGCAGCTTCAATTGTTGTCCGCTGTATGTCACTGCTTTTTCTTCTGGACTTGCGCTTATGCCTCTGCAGTATCTCTCCGCCTTCTGCGTTCAGCTGTGTGTCTTTCATGCTCTGCGCACCTCTTGTCTCTGACAACCTCGATCTAGGTTCTTCGCCTCGCGGGTGCACAAACGTTCGTTCCCAGCGTTCGTCTCGTCTTCAACCCCACACGTCTGACTGGCCGGGATAGTGACCCGCGGACGTAAGCCCTTCAGCCTCGCTGCCATCGGCATGTATTTCATCGGCCTCTTTGCCTTCCTCCAAGTCGGCGCCGGGATCGCCCAGGTCATCGTCTCGTACGTTCTTTCCATCGCACACACCCCGTTTGTGTGTGTTCATCGCTTTTATAGACACCAAGTCCGGTTCTACGCGAACCTTGACTCGACCAAGGTGCGGACCCTTGCGTGCTTTTTCGGCGCTTTTTACATAATACTGATCGCTGCGCAGGCCATCACGACGTTGCAAGGCGCCGCCTCGCTCGCCTGCGATCTGCTGATCACGGTCTATCTCTGCATTTTCTTGAAGCACCAGAAGACCGGGGTATCGAAGCGAGTCGTTTTTTCCGGCGTCGAGGTGTTCGGTCCGCTGACTGTTGCTTTCGTTGCAGGACCAACTATATGATCGATCGCCTGTTGTACGTGCCGTCTCGGCTCTATTGTACCTAGTTATATACCGGTTCACCGCAGCTACGACGCGATCAACCGTGGGACGCTCACTTCGCTCGCCTCGGCCGCGACTATCATTCTTGTGCGTGCTTGTTGGTTCCAACCGCCGCCGCCGCTCATTTCTTGCACCAGTTCCTAGCTGTTCCCGACACGTTCTGGTTCTTCCTCGGGCTCGCTCCGAGCAGCAAATGTACGATCTTCCCTCCGCCCATTTTCACCACTGACGAAGCATTCATTCAGTGTACATGAACAGCATGCTCGCTACGTACGTACCGCCCGCCTCCCCCCGCGCCCGCGAGCTCACGACTCGGACGCGTCTGATCCAGCCTCAACACCCGCAGCCGCCTGCGCGACCAGATGACCTCGCAAGACAAGGGGTGGAACTCGATCAGCATGGACACGGTCGGCTCGAGCGCCCGCAAGCGGCTGCAAGTGCAGGTCACCGTGGATCATGACTCTGATGCGGTGCGTAATAAATATCGTTGTGTCTTCTGGCACTTGCTTGGTGCATTCGGGGTTGGCTTGCTGACGCCGGATTGCTTAGCAGTTCCACAAGAAGAGCCAGGATCTTGGGAACTTCAACCCGAGCGAAGTGACCGCGGTTTGAATGCTCAGAAATAGCCCGTGATTGCATTATCCCCCCGTGCCAAAAAAAACAAGTTCTCGTACATACCATATACTGTCTCTCCTTTGATTGTTGCACCGAAACTGTCGCTAGTTCGAATATCTTGAATTTCTTACTGTCGAACGTCGATTTTGTGCTTGGACTTCTGTGCGGCCGATGTATATATAACACCAAGTCGTAGCGATCATCTGAGAGCCCAGAATCTGATCAGATTCAGACACAACGATGGCCGATAAAGAACATCGCAGTAGGAAGAATTTGTCAGTCTGTCTCCTCTGGCCTTCAGACCCAGGAGAGCCCAATACGACACAGAAAGCGGGGCACTCACGAGGGCAGTGGAAGCATGGCCGGCAGACGGGTCCTAGCCAGGGTTTCGCCGCGAGGCTGAGTATAGGAACAAAAACGCATTCATCGCATAGAAACTCGCCACATTGCAAGGGGACTATCTCCAGTCGGCACACGTGTCACGCTCGCTCTGAAACTTCTCGTCAACCGCCGCACTGGGACCCGTCGCGTGTCTCGAAACCAGAGGCCTAGATCATGGTCATACACGATCTCGTTCTCTGCAGCATACTACGACTTGAGATGTCATGTCTTTATAAGTTCCACATAGTGGACGGCCGACTCGGATCATCATCAAGTTCATCGATCCCAGACGACCACCGCACATCTGGCGCAGCAGCAGCGAAAGCGTCGTCCAACCAACTGAGCAATATAGTACGATCAAGTCCATGAAAGGTATGCGTAATCGAAGGGAAGAGCTCCTCCAGCTGGGCGCGCATAGGGGGAACGCAGTGTGTAGTCATGCGCAGATATCTCCGGTGTTTCCTGGATGGGTTGCAAGACACTGGTCCGTTTCTGGTGACCCCCATGGAGTGAAAGCATCGATTCGAGTTCGAAGAGAGGACCAAAGCGTCGGGGGACTTCGGAGGGACTTGGCTGTATAAACGGAAAGCGGTGTCGCGCGCGATAAGATTCATGGACTCTCACTGGTGGCGGTGCTTCGGTCTCTCTCTCTCTCTCTCTCTCTCTCACCGCAATCACTTTGCACCACCACCGGCATGCCTCGCAACGACTTTCTCCCGGAAGAAGAAGATCGACTCGTCGAATACCTGGCCGGGATCCCGCGCAGCAAGCGCTCAAGCATGTCCTCCTTTGCGCCGTTGTCCACGGTGGGCCTGCACCGCGCTCGGATGGTCGTTCTGTGGTTCAGGCGAGATGCAGCTGTCCTGGGCAAAGCGACACTCGACGGCCTCTTGGCTCCAGCGCTTCCTACGTCTCCGCACTCTCTACGATGCGCGTATCGACAGATTGGTGGCCGAGAACGAGCGCGAGGATCTGGAGCATGAGCTAGTACGGCAGGAACTGCTACCGCAACAGGCGAAGGAGGGCGTAGTCGCTTTTGGAGACTCGGTTACGCAAGCTGAAGACGACGCCGAGGCTTACGGCGGTGTGATGTTGGAGGTAGAGAACCTGCTCATGGGGTGCATATACTCATTGCCGCCTTCTCACTTCCTTCTTAGACCTTCTGTGCTGGTAGAGCTAATGAGTCGTCGCATGCACAATCCGCAAAACTATCTCTGGACCCTGACCCTGACTTCTCTCGATCATTCATGGAGCTGACGATCGTCGACGACACACTTCCACGGCCGGATTCGAATCTCAGGTCCGGGTCAGCCTTTGTCGTGCCCGAACGCTCATACCGAAGGTTCCCAGTGTTCTCGACAGCTACACCACTGCACCACCTATCTCACGCTATGCTATCTTCTCCGCTCTCCCATCTTGCGACACGATCCCTTGCATACAAATCGCCGCGAACTTGCTGGCAGACATCTACGATGTGGACATTCAAGTCGTTCTAGACCTCTGGCGCGAGACGTCCAGCATACGCAAGACCCAACAGCATCTCTCGGCTCTCAGAGACTGGTCTACGGCCTAGCTTCATCTTGCTCTCTCTGCTCTTTTCGTGAATGCTCTGTTTCCGGATCACTTCGTACACGTGAACTTTGACTTCAAAGCGTGTCAACTCTGGTATGTCATCCAAGCAAAAGCGTTCACGCACTCAGCATACCACCGTCTTCTTCGATGGATGCGGTGCTTCCGTCATATCTCTACTTTCTCTTCGTGTGCAGTCTATTGAAGTTGCAACAAGATTTGCCGCCGATCTACTTTCTCTTCGTGTGCAGTCTCTTGAAGTTGCAACAAGATTTGCCGCCGATCTGCTCCGCGTATGTCTGAGCTGCACTCTAATGGCATTGCGCAAGAATGATAACTATGTGTCTTGGCTTCGCCGGTCTTCGCATGCCAAAGCGTTTCGATCGGCTTCAATTATCACCGTTCTTGGCCGAATCAGATATCATTTTACAAGTAGATAATCGAATATCCGTGAACAAAGACACTTTAACAACACGACATCCTCAAGCGGACGCAGATCTGGGCCAAAGCGCGTGGAGAACAAAGCAAGCGGGATTTCACACGCCGAAAGAAAGCCCCGACGCATCAGTCAGTCGTCAGGATCATCATGCGCCATAAGCGCCACCCCATGGTTCTCGTGCTTGCGCTTCTTGTGTCTGTGGAGCGACGAGGGGTCCGCCGTGGCGAAATCGCACTTGAGCCCGTCGGTGTATATGTATGTACACTGCAGAGGCCGCATATTCGTGCTGTGGACCGGATGAGATCAGCGCCCGTAGGCCGAATCGACGCGGTGACTGACTGGGTGCGGATGTGTGTCTCAAGATTCGACCGCTGGAGCGTGCGGTGCTTGCAGTCCGGATACGGGCACTGGAACATCCTTTTGTGATTCGCGATCAGTCAAACGCGGGGGGAGGGAACAAAGACAAGACCCTTACAGCTCTTCTTTGTTCTTCGCGTGTGTGAGCATGTGGCGCTGCAAATCGGACGTGCGGCCGATACTCGCTCCGCAGGTGGAGCAGATCGAGCGCCGCGGGGGCTCGTTCAGCTCTGGTTTCTTCTGCAAGGAATGAGGGCAAGGTCGGAGTGCGGGATGGAGGACGTACGGGAGATGGCTTGAGTGCGTCGCGCGGCATGGATGAAGGGAAGACAGGAGAGGGTGGCGAGAAGAGAGATGAACGGCGACACAGACGACAGCATCGGCATCCCAATCGTCTTTATACACCCTTCAAAAGATATCCGTAGCGGACAACAAACATCTTTAGCGATAGTGCCGAAAGGGGATAGCATCGAGCACATTCGACGCGATGGCCAAAGCACTCTTTTGTGTGTTTTGACGTTTGGAGGGCGATCTCGCAAAGCGCTAAGCGATATCGAGTGGCGCCTCGCCGCAGTAAGAAGGTTACAACGCGGTAAGATGATGAATGGGAAGCCGAAACCAGAGACGGTTGTTGACAAGGCGGAGGATTGACGGCCACAGAACAAAGACAGCCTAGATGGAGGTGGTGGATCTGTATCCGAGAGATTCAACACTAGCTCTTGCGCAATCAGATAACCTCTCCTGCTTCTCTTGCTGGGGACCGGTTCGCGATTTTGGGGCGCGACGAGCGTTGGGCGGGGATTGAGAGCACCGATGTTTTCTCCAACCCGCACAATCCTGCCTCCTGCTCATTTCTCACTTCTGATCCCAAGCGGCGATGCTCGAGACGGTTGTAGCAAGCCTGTTGGGCGAACGAAAAGACCAGCGGTGGCACTGGTGACTCACGTTCTCACGTTCTCACGATCAACAACTCATCTCATCAGCCAAGTCCAGCTATGAAGGGGGATACCATTGATGAGTAGCGAGCTATTTCAATCGACCCTTCGCTGCTTTTTCTGTCTTCTGCTATCGCCTGCGCAGGCACCCGAACCACTGGCACTGCGTTTCTGCGTCTCCCTCTGCGACGCGCTGACCCGAGTCAGCGCATTTCGCAGAACAGCGTCGGATCCAACGTATTCCAAACCATACGCCTCGGCAGAGTCGAGGGTCCGCAGGCATCTGTCCTTGTCCTGATCCCCAGTGGCGAGACGCCAGAGACCGTCGGGCTGATGAGGTGCATTACAAACGAGCAGAATGGACAGGAACGAAAAGTCGACTCACGAATCGATAACCCTTCGGGGATCCCAGATTCTTGGGATACACGGCCGCAAGATTGTGCACTTTGTGGGACCCGATATACACGATATCGTCCGCCTGGTTAACGACGACCTCGATCGTGGACCCAACCCAGGCCTGGAACAACGAGCCGGGAATCCATTCGTTGTGCGAGGCGTCGAATCGGGATGCCGGGGCGAAGAAGATCGAGCGGCCGGGTGAGACTGGCATGAGGACGGAATGGAGATAGACGATGCGCGGAATCAGCTTCTTGGTTTCGAGATTCTGCAGAGAGCGGATCAGGACATCATCTGGAGAAAGTATATGCAGGTACATACAGCGGCAAAGAACATGTACGGGTCCATCTGGGATCGACACACGACGATTGGTTGGGCCACTGGCGATCTCGGGGCTGCAACTTGAAGCATGTGCTCGCGACAAGCTTGCACTTTCTGGTCCTTCAAATTTGGTCTACAGCAAAGTTAGACAGGCCTCAACAGTGAAATGCGAACTTACTCAGTGGACGGCGGTACCTTTGGCTCTTTTACGACCTGCAGAGCAAGGTGATTCGTCAGTTTTATTGTCAGAAGCTACATCGAAGGACGTCACCTTCATCTCAGCTTGTAGCGTACGTAGACCATTCTCCAGCGCTGACTTTTGCTTGGACAGTTTGTCAAACTCCTTGCCAGGAGTAAATAAAAAACGTCAAAGCTAAGTGGGGCTCGAGCGCAAACCTTCTGGAGTTTATCGAGCTCGACCTGGTGGGTAGCCTAGAAGGATAGCACAGTCCAATGCAGTGCTTATCCAAATAATTCGAATGGACGTACTCTGAGGGCATCTGAGTACGCACGGGGTTCACTCAAGATCGAGTGGAACTGGACCAAGTTGTCGTGCAGCGCCGACAGTTCCGTTCGTGTGGCCTTCAGCTCCTAGTGACTCGTCAGCCTGATTGACGAAATGCAACAACACCACATACGCTCTTGAGAGACTTCTCCTCTTCCCTGAGACTTTGGAGTTTGCTTTGTAGCGTTGATGCAACCTGGATTGGTTTTAGATGAGCTATCATTCCAGTTTTACATCTTGGAACTTCGAACCTCGTCCGATTGAGACTTTGCCGTGCTTAGTTCTAGCCGCTCCTATCGACAGAATGAGCCCCAGGATTTGCAGCACACGGCACAAGGATCTACCTGCTTGAGCTCGGCCACATGACGCTTAGCAGCCTCGTGCTCCTCCCGCATTTCTTCGAGTGTCTAAAAACCCGCCAGATGAGTCGATCTTGACGGCGAACAAACTCGAACCTTTTCAAGCCCGATTGTCTGCAATGTGCAACAAGCGTCAGCCGCTAGTAGTCGGTCGCGCGCTAAGCGAAACTGACCTTAGCCTGAGCAAGGCGCAGACTCTGCTCACTCTGCGCGGCAGCCTTCTCCATCTGAACATAGACGCGGATGCTTCCGCGAGAACATGGGCACACCTGCTGCAGATCCTCCGTCCTCGCTACCTGGCTGCGCACCACCTCGCGTGTCTCCTCGAGCGCGGCCGCATAGTCCATCGTCGCAGGGATCTCGTGCTCTTTGCTCTTGATCTTCTGCAGTGGGAGCCATGTAAGTAGGCGGAGGGTGGAAGGAAAGGTGGACACACCAGGTCTCGATTCATGTTCAACTCGGTCGCATTCAAAACGTTTCCCGCTGCTAGCATCAAGTTGAGCTTCGCGGCCTCAGCGTCGACGGCCTGAACAGTAAAGTATATACATGGTGTTGTCAGGCCCCGTAGCTGACTCGCACGACTTTGGGGACGCACCTGACGCGTGGCCTCAGCCTCTACAGCTCTGAACTTGGCTCGCACGTCCTCCAGCATGGAACTGGTCGTGCTCCTCAAAATGCGGCGCGTATTGCGACCCGGTGTGTCCGTGCCCGTCTCACTGGTGTGGTGCTCCATGGATGGTTCGATGGTACGAAACTGGGAGGGAATGTACGGAAAATGACGTTCGAACCCTAAATGCGACCCTGATTTAGACCCTCTGTACTCTTGTTTTTCACTCGAGAAGCTGTTCTCTCTCACACACTCTATCCACCGATGTCAGAAATCGAAATAGGAGCCGAAGCTGCGGTTATCGAGGTCACTGTCTCTCCCATGTCTTTTTGTCATAATTTCCGCATGTCGTTTCCAGTTCGAGAAATCTGTTTTGGTTCAGTGGCGCGATTCTGTTCTTGTGTACACAGCCGACTGACGAGGTCGATAACGAGCAGATAGAAATAGCCTATATACATTATAACAGAGAATATAAAGATAGATTACCGGCGCGTAACACCGGGCCAGTACTGCGCCAGGAATCTCAGGAGATGCGATAACAGCGTATCTGCCTCTTGCTTCGGAAAAATCTTTCTATGCTCCCGAGTGTACTTCGCAAGCGCCGCCTCAGATTCGAACTTCCGGACCGGCCGGCCGGTGCGTCCAGTATCTAGTAGATCAACGATGTTCACATGCAGGGCCCGGATTTCCTGCAAATCTTTCAGCAGACGCAGAGCTCGGGATCGAGTGAGCCGTACCATCTTACAACCCTCGATTGTCCCTGGGACCGGCGAGATGTCGAGAACGACACACAGACCCTGCCAGTTGCGCAGATCGTACGCGTCCCTTCCAAACGGGCATCCGGAATTAACCGCGGGACGTCCGCTGGGTTGGCCCAGCGGAGGCCCAGCGGACCCCACTTTTTGACAGACCGCCGCTCTCAACGACGACAACGAGTACGGCTACGGTGTGTATGTCAGTATGTAGTTACATGTAAGTTGTTCAAGTACGTCGTAGGTGGCAGGTAATGGATGTTGTCGTTCCCCGAAATTGAGGAGGTGTTAGGTTCGAATCCGGCGGAGGCCCACTTGAAGCGGCGCCGCACCCAGCGGAACTCCAGCGGATGTCTGGCGGATGTCTGGCGGATGTCTGCGGAGGCCCAGCGGATGTCTGGCGGATGTCTGTGGTGGTGTGCGGAGGCCCAGCGGATCTCTGGCGGTGGTGTGCGGAGGCCCAGCGGTGGCCCAGCGGATGTCTTGCGGATGTCGCACGGCCGGCGGTCCCACCAACCCACTTGTGACTGTGACCACCACGCGGCGCCCCAGCGGCGGCCCAGCGGAGCTCTTATTGTTTCACCAAAACAATAATTTGAGCTCGTCGGGTCTTAGCATCGCAACGCGCGTGTTGATACTGTGCACAGCCACTCCATCACTCGCCAGCATCGTCGTCGACAATGAGGACAAGACTCAAATTTTAAGCATACTATTTTATTCCATGAGGAATTAGCTCTGATATACACCTGCCACTTGTCACTGACCATTCTGAAGTCCAATACTTGTGTCATGAGATATTTTCATTTTATATCAACTATGCAAGCTTGATGATGCGTGTCTTGTCTTGTCCCAATCCTATGGAGGCCAGTAATATGCACGGGCCTGGAAGCCGGCTTCTTGGCACTGGTTGGTTGATGCCAAGCCACATTAATTTCCAGTGGGATCCAAGCTACGACCCAGTGGATCCCAGTTGAAGTCAAGGCCTCCCAATGGCTTTGGGTGGTATCAAAGCCCCTTGAACCAACAAAAACCGCTTACTGTTAACCATTGGTTTCTGTTGGTTTCCAACCCAGCAGTAACCAATGGAATCTAGTGGCACAGAACAGTTCATATTCCAAATGCGGCCGCTGGTTTCCAGTGGCAACTGTTGAATTCTTGACCCAAATTTCGGTCTCACAATGGTGGCTAGGTAGAAAAATACATTCATGGTTTGAATTTGAGGGATATACTGTCTGGAAACTACAAAAACCAGGTTATCGGTCTCACAAGCTATTGGTTGTGCAATAAGAAAAGCAGTCATAAGTTTGTGTAAAGTAAAATCTGGTTATAAGCATGTCTGCAAAGAACCAGTCAGAGAAATAATTGTCAACACAATCAGGTTATAGCATGCACAGACATAGTAAGAAAATCATGTTAATTCTAATACTCATCTTACATCTGGTTAATACCACTTTTCAATGCAAAAAAAAGTTGTTAATGGGCTTGTAGTATCGTTCATCCTACAGCCCTTGCCCACCATCACCAGCAAAGGTTGTGGTAATATACGGCCTGGCCTGACAACACTGTGGTTGATCAGAAAAGGAGCTCACTGAACCCCTCATGCAAGCAACCTTAAGTTCAGCTGTGGTCCTTATTGTACTGTTGTTGTCATGGTTCCTATTGTTCCAAGCAGCCTATTGTTCTATCATTGCCATGGTTTCTATTGTTCTTTTGTTCCTATTGTTTCAAGTGTCTTATTGTTCTTTCATTGCTATGGTTCCTATTGTTCTTTTGTTCCTATTGTTCCAAGTGTCTTATTGTTCCTGTATCCAATAAATAGTGGGACACCTGGCAAGGAGAATCTCCAACAGGTTTCAGCCTCAAAGTTGCCTTTACAATCTTCTTCTCTTTCATCCTTTACATCTTCCTCCCTTTTCTCTCTAGCTATGCCAGAGAGATTGGTTCTCATCTTCTTTGCTCGAGAGGTCAACTGGGAAGCCAAGAATGCATGGAAGACAATCAAAGCTCTACCACTGCTGGATGATGGTCTGATAGGTGTGTCTTTCCTACTTATCTGTCCTCTACTCCTTGTTCATTTTCACAGGCTTCTTGTCCTTTCCTCATTCTGGAGTCTGTCATGCTCGTAGTGAGGGACGAAGACCCACTATCACCATTCACCAATCTCTTCCAACCGACCCATTTTTTCTGCCTCTTGCATTCATGGATCCTTTACATGCCGGTTTAGCCCCCAACTTCTGTCTCTCCTGTCACCATGTACCTGGGGCACGCAAGCCATCAGCAAAGCAAGCATTCTCAAAGACAACTGTGACATCATCAACTGCACAGGTTGATAATGCAGTGGATGTGATGCTGAATGAGATTGCAGCTGAAGGCAGGGTAGAAGAGGATAAGGAGGAAGAGAATCCAGTTGATGAAGAGGAAAATGGTGATGAAGACAATGACAGTGAAGACAATGAAGACAATGACAATGAAGATGATGGATTCGAGGTAGTGGATCTGACTTCACGCATGACACCAGTGAGATTTTTCTTCCTTTCTTTTCCTTCTATGATCTCACTCACTAATCAGCCATCCTCTGCTTTCGTTGATGCCCTCAAGATAAAAGGTGCTATACATGGTATTGCACGTGGCAAGGAGCTTCTGCTCTTTATTGTTGATCCACATCAGGGTGACTCAGTGAGTGGCCTGTGGCTCCCCTTTCTAATTGTTCTTAATATTACTGCAAGTATGCTATCCGAGTGACATTTGGTCTTGAAGGCCATTGTTTTTGGGTACCTAACGCCATGCTCGACGACATCCTTGCACAGCCACCTGTTGCTCGTGGAAAGAAGAGTGTGGCTTATCGCATTCCCACCAAGCACACTGATCAGTTCTCCGACAAGCCCACTACACATCTTGTTTCAATACAGGCTGTGTTTCGTCGACCAACACACTCGCTATGCTTCATTGACCACAACTCTATGATACAGATGCATGTGATGCGTCTCCGAGAACGCTTTGACTTTGCTAGCTTCAAACCTTCTTCTCCAGTATGTGGCACTATTCACTTGACTTGCAGATGCTGATCATCATTGACCTCTAGCTCTGGTCCCACCTTTGGAGCAGATCACATGGGCCGGTGTTTGATCTCGAGCCAGACAGTACGCGACTGTATCTGCGGAACTGGCGTATTGAGGTGCTTTCTCGCACAAGACGGATCATGCAACGCAAGGCAGACAAGTGGCCAACTACGCTTCCCACCATCTTTCAGGCCATCAAGTCCAATCAGCAGGCCTTCAATGGTGTTGGAGCACAGGAGGGAACTGATCTGCTGTTATCTGCTATGATCCACCCTCTCACTCCCGACTACTACGTATGTCTTGACGATGCCATGTTCCAGCACCTGGTGCAGGCCATTATATCTTGGGCTGAAGACGTCTGTCTGCCAGAGTCTGGGCAGAAACCTGGATTCAAGTCTACAATACCCCATGTCTCAAATGACCGCCCCTTCTTCTTCAACTGCAGTGGCCATGCAAAGTATCTCGCGCTCATCACCTGCTACCGGCGCAAGGATGTGAAGTTTTCGGTTGACAGCCTCAAGGTTGCTGAGTCATTGGGCCTCTTCAATGAGTTTGGGGTCATTCAGCCAGATGGATCTGTTGTCGGTGCGATCTCCATGATCTTTCTCAATCTCTTCTTCTCAATCTTCTCTAGTTCCATCGCGAATCAAGGATGAGAGCTCTACAGTTGTGAAGCGGGGACGAAGTGGATGGCAGAATATGCCAAACTACCAGTATGCCATTGAGGTTGACAAGAGGAAGTTACATGTGTACTCGCCTTTCACTGCAATTCCTGGCATTGGATTCCCATGGAAGGCCTTTGTGTGTCCATTCTCCTTTCTCTGTTTCTGTTTTTCTCACTTTTATTTCTAGGTGAAATGGCATGTGCAGAGTGACGTCAGCAAGGACATCAACAACACTACACTGGGGCTGTTCTCCTTTCGTGTGCTTGTGGACCTTGTTGTCACTGTCCAGAAACTCACAGTGATTGATGAGGATACTGGTGAACAGAAGGTCATCATTCCGCATCAGCGGGATGTGATACAAGTTGGTACTGCTCAGCGGAAGCGCCCATCTGCATCAGATCTGCATCGTATGAGTCACCCCAAGCAAGCCCGACTCAATTTTGTGGAGCGATTCACAGTGGAACTAACAGACAGTGGGAAACCACCCTTGCCTGCACCGCAGCCGCAGATTGCAAAACCACTTCATCCTGCCAGCTCAAAGGGTAACATCAGCAGTTATTTTCCTGTCAAGTCCAATCAGACCAAGCAGTGATAAAGTATTTACATCTACATATCTGAAACTGCACATGAAATAAATTCTCTTGAAAGGCAGAAAGCTGTATTTGTCCTTTATTTGGTCAAGCCTCCTGGGTGACCAGGTCATCCAATTACGCTGAGATTTTGGGAATGTGCTATTCCTAGGCAGTCCTTGCTGCCTGAGTACAAGAATAATAATTTGAGTAGCTAGTATTTCTCTTGAACGCTCCCCTGCTTTCTTTGTTTGTCCTGTATTTGGTCAAGCCTCTTGGGTGACCAGGTCATCCAATTACGCTGAGATTTTGGGAATATGCTATTCCTAGGCAGTCCTTGCTGCCTGAGTACAAGAATAATAGTTTGAGTAGCTGGAATTTTGTGATGAAGCCACTGATTGTCAGAAGTTTCCACTCAGTACATTGCTGTAGAGCTCTGTAGATCAGACATGTACATGTGACTGTAGACATCCCCCTGAGCATTTCCAACCAGCATTTCTGACTTGTGCACAATCCAGCTTTTTGAATATATCCATGTGTTGGGGAAAATAGGTCGAGGGGTCAATTAGGTAATGGTAGAATAAGTTTGCAATAGCAAGATAGGATGAATAGAATTGCTTTGGGGCAAACTGATGCCCTTTAGACTACATACAAGCTTAGTTATATACTAGTAATGCTAGTAATCTCGAATATTCTACTATTTACCGGCATATGACTAAATGCGGTTATATAATGATCTGGAATATTCCGGGACAGCCGAGCTGCATCCCAGGAATTCTACTTAAATCCAACACCATGACCAAATGGTCACATCAGTATGACATAGCAAGCTGCCTGGTCCGACAGTGACAAGCGCCCTAGCCCTGAAATCAATCGATCACGTGCACTGAAAGATCTCAATGGATTTGTCAGCGAGCTCGTCAAGGTTGTTGCACGTGATCATTCTGATCCCATACAAACCACCATGATCTCTGACACGGCCGCCATCTTCCTTGCGGTTGCGCTCTTTCTGTCAAACGTGGAGCGACTAATTTATGTGTTTCATTGGATCTGGGTCTCTGTGGGACAACTGTGCGGTCGGCCGAGTCGCCAGGCTGTGCCTTATTGGAGCCGACAAGGTGAGTACGGATGAGATCAAGTGAGACTGTTTAACACATTGCATTTACAGGCGAGTTGCTTGGAATGGTATTACCCCCGATCCACATTCTACCAACAACGTGGTTGAACAAGTTGAACGTGGGTTGCTTGCCTCATCGTCATAATATCGATCTTCCATTTGCCTCCACACGCGGAATCAATTGCCCTGCTGCAGACTCGATTGCCCTGCTGCAGACTCTACAGGACCGTCCAAGCGAATCTGCAACAGAATCGCACGCCAGGCTCCCATTGCCACCATCCCGAATGGTTTCGGTCTGGGATGGTTGGCCTGACGGGGCGTTCTCCGTGCATCTGACAAGTGCAGATGTGAAATTAACATCATCCGCGTCAATGAACTGGTCTTGTGACAGTTTGCGCATTGACACAGGGAAAACTCGGGCGCGAACTTGGCAGCAAGGGAGGGAAACACAAAAGATCTGTCGCGGTGTTTTCAAATGTGAGTCATCACAGTGTCCATTGGAGACCTAGTTACCAGATTCCTTCCAAGACGAGTTAGCTCAGTTTCACACAAAATGGGATAGTCCAAATCAGCGGAAAGATGTACTTGCCTTCTGCCGTCGTGTGCTCTTCCAGGCAGTCTGGAAACAGCTCCTTGATGACGAATTTCTGCATGTGTATCGCTACAGTATTGTTATTACCTGTGCTGATGGCATAAAGCGCCGCGTTTATCCACATTTCTTCACGTACTCCGCGGATTACCCTGAGAAGTACGTGCAGATCAGTACTGATAGTCTGCCCTACAAAGCTGACTGCTATTGCAGAGTGCTACTTGCAACAATACGAGAAGGCGGAGCTTGCTTGTGTCCGCAATGTCTGGTCAAGAAGTCAGAGGCACATTGTATGGGTATGGTCAGGGATATCAACAAACGGTTCAGCAATGCACGGCAATATCTTGCCTGGGCTGTTCGTGATGCCCGCAATTGGATTTATACACGAGGTTACGGTATCAAATCTGCCATGGTGGAGGGTTTGCTTAAAAAGACATCGTCCGTGCCAATCGAAGTATGTCTGATCTTTTGGTCCAATCCCCGGATACTAATGCGATCTCAGAATGCGTTTATTACTTGTCTCGGGGCGTCCTTCAACTTACATCGAATGCTGGTGGTCGACTTCTTGCACGAGTTCGAGCTGGGAGTTTGGAAGTCATTGTTCACGCACCTCATTCGTCTTCTCTACACCCAGCTGAGTGGGGCAAGTCTGGTTTCGGAGCTCGATTTACGGTAAGTGATAAGTCTGGACCAATGGTCTAACCTGACTGGCAATCAGCTATCATCAAATACCATGATTCGGACGCGACACTATCTGTCGATTTGCCACTAATGCTTCAGAGATGAAGAAGCTCAGCGCCCGCGACTTCGAAGATCTGCTGCTTTGTTCCATCCCCGTTTTCGATAGCCTATTTCCCGACAGTGAAGACAATAAACGTGTTCTCAAATCTCTCTACCGCATGGCAGAATGGCATTCATTTGCGAAACTTCGAATGCATACAGAACCTACTCTGGCTCATCTTGAAGCACGTACAGAGGAGCTGGGACGTCTGATGAGGGTGTTCCAATCCAAGACATGCTCGAAGTACACAACGAAGGAGCTGCCACGAGAGGTGGCTGCTCGGGCAAGACAGGAGCAGAGAGACGCACAAGCAAAGGCTGCTTCAGGCTCGACCGCTACTTCAAAACAAATGAGGCGTAATAAAAGTGAAAAGGGCTTGAATCTGGCCACGTACAAGTGGCATAGTCTTGGTGACTATGTGAATTTCATCCGCCTGTTTGGGCCTACGGATAACTATTCGACACAAGTGGTGAGCTCCATCAGTATTCACATCCGGAGTGAGAAATCTGACAAATGGACAATGCCAGGGAGAGAGTCTGCATTGCATTGTGAAGCGTCTCTATGGTATGACCAACAAGCGGAATCATGCAGGTCAAATTGGGGTCCGTGTTACTCGAATGGCTCGTGCTCGTGTTTCACAACGCATTCGAGAGGCCAAGAAAATGCGCCATTTCCACCTCGTAGGGTTTGATCAACCCGATCCCTTCACTATGACCGATAACCATGCCCATCACGCAACAAGTCGAGTTCGAAGATATCCCTTGTACATCGATAGGTTCAGTTATGCAATCACTGGAGATCCGGCGCTCAAGGTCCGTGTTTGTTACTGTCAGGAAGTAGCCCTACATTGCCAAGTACTAACAGTTGCATTAGAACTTTGTGCCCAAGCTACAAGACCATCTCCTCGGCCATCTGCTGGATCGCGAGTTCGATGGCGACACTCATGACTCCTTCAAGGCAATAGACCGGCAAAGTGTTCAAATCATTGGCAATCGCTTATATACCACCAAGACGCTTCGAGTCAACTACACTACATACGATGTGCGCCGGGAGCAAGACATCATCAACCCACGAATGTCAGCATTTGTAATGGTGCGCTCACCGGAAACGCAGTCTGATGCACATCCATACTGGTATGCGCAAGTTCTTGGCGTCTTCCATACATCTGCTTGTATCTCCTCATCAAGTTTGGTCTCCGCCACAAGAACATACGACTTCTTATGGGTGCGATGGCTGGGAATAGAGCCTGGGCATTGAGCTGGTTTCAAGAATGCACGCCTGCCTAAGGTTGGCTTCGTAGAAGAGTCAGATTCGCTTGCATTTGGCTTTTTGGATCCAGCTTACGTTGTTTGCGGCTGCCATCTAATACCGGATTTCAGTGGCGGCCGGACAAACTCTCTTCTCAGCACCATGAAGAAGACGGCGGCAAGATCCGTGGATGAGACAAGTGATTGGGCCTCATTCTATGTGAACATGTAGGTTCTTCCTTGTTCATTGAGAATTGTAGCTCACAGGGAGCTCAGATTCCTTGATCGCGATATGGTCATGCGATACTTTGGAGGGGGAATTGGGCATCTGTCTGTACAACCGGAGACAGAAGAGGAGGATGCAGATGAACCAGACGAAGATGAAGATCAGGAGGACGAGGAAGACAAACCAGAGGAAGACGAGGAGGATGAAGACGACTCGGAGGAGGACAAGGAGGACAAGGACGAGGACGAGGATGAAGAGGAGGTAGAGGAGGACGATTTTGGTACAGACGATGGCGAAGATGATCATGAAGACACAGGCTATGCAGGCCTCTAGTCAGAACAGTGAGGAATGACACAGAGTGTGTGAATCCGATTGCACAAATTGCATTCTGACAGTAACATTCACACATTGATGGTGTCAGCACATAAAACAAATTCTCTTGAAAGGTGGAAAGCTATATTTGTCCTTTATTTGGTCAAGCCTCTTGGGTGACCAGGTCACTCAATTACACTGAGATTTTGGGAATGTGCTATTCCTAGGCAGTACTTGCTGCCTGAATGCAAGAATAATAGTTTGAGTAGCTGGAATTTTGTGATGAAGTCACTGATAGTCAGAAGTTTCTGCTGCTCAATGCTCTTAGACAGAATTTTGCAGCTGAGTTCCTCAGATGGGATGTGGCAACTAAGGTGCTTAGTCGGGATTCTGATTCTGATACCAACTTAAACATAGGAAGATTTTTCACAAAATGTTTTTTCTAGACACTATATCGCCCAAACAAACAATTATGACAAGTGCATATAAAATTCATTTAATTTAGAACGCGATCTCATGTGAATGATGGTCAGCGTACTTATTGACATGACTAATACAGAACAAGTACAAGATCCCCGACAGAATAAGCGGGCACTAGGTGAGGTTTGATGAAGTGCGATTCACCATCAGAATGTGAATCAAATGCCGATGCAGATTCACATTTGCACACTCTCTGTATACACTCTCAGAACAGTGCATAATACACATTGCATATCTTAATGAGTGATCCTGGTCAGATCAAGAATTGTGTGGGGATGTACAAGTTGAGATTGAGCATTTACTCGAGGCTATTGCTCATCATGTACTCAAATTGAATTGTCACGATATTCTCGACCCGGAGAGTCCTTACTAATTGTCACGGTATTAGCTGTCTAGTACTCATGAAAACTAGCCGTGCTAATATGAATGGATGAGAGGCCCATGATTCTGCTTTTGGCTGCCCCAACACCGAGTAGTCTGATGGCCACGAGCGACACTGCTTGCCTGCTGACGAGTCCCGCGACGGACTCGACGCAGCTCGTGAGCAGCTGATGAGCTGCATCTGCGCATTAGCGTCGTTGATGATCTCGTGATCGCCATCAGTCCTGATACGCGGTTGTCTTATTTCCTGATGACGGGTGTCAAACCGCCATTGCGCCTAGCGGAGCAGGAGTTCAGGGACCGGTGGCGTTCTATACCCAATGACGACAAGGTCAGACTGATTTGTCGCTGCTCATTTTTGTGTCTGATCTCTCTCTAGGCCAACGGAAATGCCCGGAAGACATGGCAGCGCTTCCGGGAGATTCCCGAGTACATCGAAAATCAAGTCAAAGAGCGCGCGGTCCCAACATCTCAGGTGATCGAAGAACTCGAGGTACTTCGAGTCAAAGGGCATCACAAGAGTGGGACAGAGATCAAGATGGGGCTCAACCAGCTGTCGAAGATTGTTGTGGGCATACGTAAGAATGCTATCAAGGCTGCGTGGGTAGGTGCATATCGCCTTTCCTGTCGAATCCATCTCATGGTGTTTCATAGGCCTTACCATCGTCGACAACCTCATCCTCAGTGGCATTGTCACAGCCAGTCCCAGCCTTGGAACCTGCATTGAATTGGTATCGACTTCTACGATAAAACGCCGTGCCGAGGCAGTTGGAGCTCGAACACGTCCCGCAAAACGGCCCAAGGCTTAGTTTAGGCACGACATTTGATTTGTAATGTAATACAGACATGTAATAGACCGCAAGCAGCCGCATGGCAAGGACGCCGACCTTGGACGCGAGCGCGGCGGCCTCCTCCATCGAGTGTGTCGTGATTATCGCCGCCTTGCCCACCGGTGTCTGCCACATCTCGTGCTTCATCTTCGTGTCGATCCCCGTCGAGAACTTGTCGATCAGCACCACAGACGGGTTGCCCACAAATGCGATGGCCAGTGAGAGCTTGCTTGCGAGCCGGTCGGCGTAGATCGCCAGCCCTGTCGCAGACAGCAACGACTTGACGCTCGACGACAGATCTGCACTGCTCAAGCCCTTCAGTCGGCTGTATATGATCAGCTGCGCGTCGATGACCGAGAATTGGGGACACACACCCAGCGACACACGCGCCGAATGCGGGTGGTTCACGACCGAGGTACCCTGGATCAACACATCTCCTGCTTCCGGAATAACATCGCCCCCTGCCCGTCATTAGCCTGAGCACGTCGAACAAAAAGAACTCACAAATGACATTGTACGTGGTTGCCTTCCCTGCGCTGTTCAGTCCAAGCATGCAGAAGATCGTGTCCCGCAACACCTCTCGACCGCATGCACATTTCCGGCACGTACGTGCGCACGAGTTCGACGAATTTGACATCTGCAGGACAAGTTCAGTTTGTGGCCCCCTCGGCAGAGCGATTCCGCGGCCAGACACGCATTGTCTTCGACCTTTCAGCTCACGTCATCCACCACCGTATTCGCTCCAAACCGCTTCAAGACGTTCAGCACGCGCAGCAACTCGCCTGACTGCGCAGCGGTGCGCGCCTCCTCCATGACATCCGGCTTGGCCTGGCCTGGCAAGATTGTGTATTGTGTATGTAAGCGCGCAGTGTTTGCCAGGGCAGCGGCGACCCACCCAGAGTCCACCCAGGCCCAGACAAGGACAGCATCGTCGACATGAGTTGAGTGAGAACTGAACCGTGAAGATCGATCGAGTCGAACAAGAGGGTTCCAAGCCACAGACCGACTGCACCGACGAGCGCCGCTCCTTCGACACACCTCACCAACTGGGGCGAGGCATCGGGAATGATGCGCGGCCGAGTGCAAACGGACGACCCAGAGGGCCAGGATCTCGGTGACCCAAAACGTGACAGGATGCCGAGCCGGAGCCGGAGAGGGCCAGACGAGGGCGGGACAAACAAAGGCGGAGAGGCCGAAAAGGAGAGAAAAGGAGAGGACCAGGTGGCTGTGCCCGGGTCTCTCAGGCGATCGGGTCACCCGAGAAGCATTAAGAACTCTTTTTTCGATACCTATCTGGGGATTGACTGATTTGTCGTGTTCTTGGATGCTACCCTGGTCGTAGCGCAAGCAGTCACTGACATGAAGCTGGACGCAATTAGCTTCGGCATTGATCAGCAAAAGACCATCAGCTTTTAGGTTCATGAGACATCGAGATGTACTGTGTGGGATCCATCCCGCTGTGCATACAGACACATGATCATAAATACGGTGAAGAATGAGATGACACATCAGTAGCGATTTATGAATCTGAGCTAGAAGACAACGAGGACAACGACAACATCTGAACGTGGGACATGGCAAAAGCAACATCGATAAGAAGGATGGAAGTGGACTGACTCGTTTGCGAGCCCAGCGAAGAGCGAAAGGCATGCCACTCCGAATAGCAGTACATAAGAAGGTTCAAAAAATTGCATCGACAGCCACAGAGGCCCGAGCGCTGGATATGCAATGAACAAATCATCGCACGCCGCACTTGGCAAAAGAGGCCTATTACAAGCCGGCAGAGCACACCGACATCCGTAGTCTGCCTCTTGGCGCTTACCCACCTCGGCTGAACAACCTCCGATACACTTTGCAACTGGACCATCCAGTAGTCCCAGCCAGACAGGACTCGTGCGCCCGGGACACACCGAGTAGCAAGGACGGAGCAGGCACGCAGCCACTGATCCGTATAATTATCCAAAAACATGTCGTTGAACTCCGTGGGGCCGGAATCGCACGATGGAGGAGGCTCAGATTCGCGGGAAGGTGCAATACTGCTACTGGGTGGGAGAGAAGATGGCGGCTCCGGATCCAAGGTCGGCGTACATGCGGATGTGCCGCAGGGCGCTTCAAGGCGTGCCCACGCGTGCATCCACTCGTCTGAAAAGCCGTCCGTGAACATCTCGTCGTACGCGTCGGAGGCGGCGCTGGGTCCTTAGAAATCAGCTCCTAACGCGTGTCCACGTAGGTGGATTCACGCACCTGACGGGGCTCTCGCGCCCAAACGCATCCCGCTCCGCACTTTCAAGGGCCTGCACCACTGCATCCGACAGGAGGACACACTCGCCGTCTTCGCTCCCGAACTCGTCCGCGTCCGTGTCCGCCCCGCGCTGGCCTATCTCCGGATCCATCACCACCCGTCTTCGAGCCGGCGTATGGTCGCTCGACCGCAGTCGGCGTCGTCGCAGTCAATGTAGTCAGTCACTTGAGAGAAAGGAAGCGCTGTCAAGGAAGACCCCGGCTTTCGTTGATCCGGATCGTTCGGCGGCACGTAATGTGCAAGTAGTCGTAGTCAATGACCTGCGGCGAGATTGTTTCCAGGTGGGCGGTCAACTCAATAGTGCATTGGTGTACAGTCAAAATGTGATAAAGAAGGCACAGTATCGAAAGAAACATGAGCTGACCCGACTAAACTCTCCAAACCAATGTTATATCTAGTAGTTCTATCATTAACAACTCAACAACGATGCAGTAAAGTAATGGCATCAGAGAAGGACAGCATCGCTCTCATGACTGGAGCTCGGGGGAGGGCGTTCTCTCCGCGATCTGATAGAGTGAAGGCAAACTAATTGCCAAACCATTGCTTGAAACAATCAAGTGCCCTCTGCGGCTCCTCCATGACGAACTGCGAGCACGATCGATTAACCTGAAGCGCCATCTCGAACGGAACTGAAACGTACGAAGTGATTGGCGCCGTCCACCAACTCAAAGGTGATCTCGCACTCGGGCTTCGCCTCCGCCAGCATCCGCTCTTCGATCTTCCACCCGGCGTAGATTGAGTTCCAGCCATCAGTCGAACCGGTCACAAGATAGAACTTGCTGTCTTTCCACAGCTGGCCGCGCACGTGCGTATCAAACAGCGCTTTGCCAGCCAGTTTTGCAGTGGCAGCGGCGAAACTCGGAGAAACGAGCATCGCGTCAGCCTTGGCGCCCGCCGTCAAGTCTATGATGCCGTCCATTGGGATAGTCTCGATGGTCGGCGGCCGATTCGGGTCAGTGCGAGAGTACGACAGATTTCGTAGGTCGAGAGGTCGAGAGGTCGCCGTGCAAGAAGAAGCTCGTCGCCCAACGGGCAAAGAACGGTCCCATCTCGGCTCGAGGCACTTCGGGATCGGTCTGGGGCACGTGCATCCCTTCCGGGTTTGGAATACCAAAGACGACGGTGGGCGGCTCTGCAGACTATCAGCTTTGTCGGAACGGGGGAAGTGAAACTCACGGTAGAGGATAACGCTTCGTACGGAACTGCTGAGCGTCCGGCGCGCACCTTCAGGTAAGCTTTCCATCGACGCCACGATAGCTATGATGGCTAGAGATCCTAGCGACCAACCAGCGACAGCTACGCCACCCGGAAGAGAAAGCGATTCGCCAAGCCCCGCGATCAGCAGCGCCAAGTCTCGACCCATATCCTCAATGAAGGCCTCCTTCTCCGCTTCGCTCCCGTTCATGAGCAAATCGAGCTCGTCCGGATGCGGAGTGAACCCGTCGTATTCTCGGCGATTCGGAGCGATGACACGGACGCCGTTCGAGGGCCCGAGGGCAGCTAAGGACTGGAAGGTCCCTGGACGCCGCAGTTCATACTCGAGGTCCAGTCCAGACTGCTAGAAGAACACGCACCGTTGTTGAACATGATCCCATGAATGAGCACCAGCGTGACATAGTTTGTCTTGTTCGATGTGGGAATCCCGCTGTCGGTGTAGCTGAAGACGATTCCGCTGGGAAGATTGAAGGAAGGCATGTACAGGGAGATTGTGCCATGCCCTTATATGCCCTTTCGTCGGTGTGATTCATGCTTGATGTGTCAGTCACAGGATGAACGGCGATGTAATGGACCTACTCAATCGCGTTAAGCGAGGGTTGGCATTCATGAGCAGCGTTTAAGCACCCCAGACGTGCCCGGGTGTGTTCACCATCAAGTCAACAAGCATTAAGTTGCGCGCCGCACGGCTTTTAGTACTAGATTTTTAGATAATGCGCACCAGAAGATCCAGTGCTTAGTGAGCTGATACATCACAGATTGTCCATACGCGAGCAATTGTTCTTGGGGCTGGCCTGGGCACGGCTGAGAGCCGAAGTCTAGCTGCCCCGCCTCGACGTCAAACATGCTGACACATGTGCGATGATCGCGAGCAGTGTTTGGAAGGCAAGGCAGTCCGTAGCAAGATCAGACTCCCGAGAGCCAGCCGTGAGTCCTTGCGCGCAAAAAGATATCATGCAGACAGCCACTATCACGCAGCACGCTCGGTTGGACCATTTTCGGATCAGTTACGCAGCGTGAGCGACACAAGCGGCAGCTTGCAGCACCTGTCGAGGTCGCAATGTGTTGGTCTATAGAATATGTGGGTTCTGATCTGAAGTCCGTGTGAGCCTCAGTGCAAGAGTACAGCAGGATGCGGATCTGCAGGATAATACACCGTGGAGACGGGCAGCCTCTGGAAACACATCGACACAAGGCAGGTGAAGATGAAGGACATGTTCCGGCAGTCGCTCTCGGCGTAGGAGGACTAGTGTAGTCTTCTGCGTGACAAGTAGTACGGCCTGATGGTAGTCGACAGGAAAAAGTCAAGCTGTGCCACGGATGTGGATTTTAGTTTGACAGGTCAATCAGTCCAACGTCAGGTTTGCACATATCTACTGTATCGACATGCTCTCCCAGTGAATAGGAAACGATGATGTCGAGACCATCATGGACTCACTACTCAATCCCACCACGCCGTGAAAACGGAGCATCAAGTATCCTTCACGCACCTGTTGGGGCAAATCAGTGGCAGCCGTCGTATTGCGCTTCAATCTACGATACGGCGCGCCCGAAATCCTTCTTATCCCGAGCGAGGACGGTCCTTGATTACCGCTTCAATGCATCATTCCTGACAGTGGTCTTTACTTGTGATTCTGTGAGAGTGCACGTCGCGACACGTCCCTGACATTCCGCGTCGATGCGACCAGCTTATACACGAATTCCCTCCTGCTTTGGCTGACCTGCGTACCCAACAATATGGACGCATGCAGACGTCCAACGTGTTGCAATTGGGTACTAGCTTGGTGAGCAGCCTGGCCTTCCGAATCGTTACGGTTATAGTCCAGACTCATCTCTGAATAGGGTATGCAATCGCTCCCTTTGACTTCTTCGACGAGGTGTCCAAGACTCAGATCAGACAAGAATCCCCGTCTGCTCAGCGCCGTATCCCATGGCTTCCGGGACTCCAGATCTAGATCTATTTAGGATGATGCACCGATGTGACGTGGTATGATATGAATGTATCTACAGCGAAAGCTGCTGACTGACTATAATCGCAGGCTTCATGGCATCATCGCGAGGTCTACCGAACGAACTCGATCTGCACGACGGACACATCCTACCGCAGTTCTTGACCACTAGCAGCACGTTTGACGCCTTCGCCTGATACAGTATGTGTCCTGACGCCGTGATCGTCGCCTGCAGAATTTAGCATAGGACAATGGTATTCGACTCATGCATTGTGCCAAGACACTCAAATGAGACACAACATGATGCTGAGCGAGCAAGAGTCCCCAGACTTGCTGAAACCCGACAGGAGAACCGGCTTCTTCAGCCTTCTCGTCTACGCAAGCAGCGACTCTGTAGAGCGACGGGAGCTGACTGATGTCTCGGATGTCGAGTCGGACGCATGATTGGACTTTCCCAGCGGGAAGGCTGCTCGCTGACCACTGGTGGGGGGACTGCAGCAGCAGCAGCAGCAGCCACGGCGTGCAAGGGGTTCGGCTTGTATACGATTGCGCCAATCCTCGGTGAAGAATGTGGAGAACGGGAGTGCGGTTTGGACACGCGTTGTCTAGATGACGACCCAACGAGGAACCGATCCATCGCCAGGACATCCGTGCGCAGCTGCTCGAGGCCCGGTCTGCGTCTCTGGTCGGGATGGAAGATGCGGTTGAGCAGGCAACTGAATGTAGGAGTCGGGTTCAGCATCCGGCGAAGAAGATTGGCGGGGTCCGATCGGTATGTGACAAATCGACGGTCGCTGTTGACTGGGACTCTCCACAGCCAACTGCTTGTCGGCAATGCGATGAAGATGACCCCCAGAGCCCAGCTATCGGCGCCGCGCATTGAGTGATTCTTTCGGCGATTTCACAACTGGATGAAGTAACAGCAGTGGAAACAAATGATTTTTTACTGCCCGAATTCTACGAGTACAGACGTCTGAGAGGGATGGAGGGCAGCGTGGGATTGTTCGGCATGCGGACTACGTGCTGCTTGTTGATACGAAGTACACCAGAGGGAGGCGCAAGAAACAACACGATTTCGTCCCACTCGCCATCAAAGGAACCTTCCAGCTCGACGACAGGTATGTGGTCCAGGTCCTGAGACGTGCTCGAACGGATGTAGAACTGCCACTGGAAGGCGATGTTTGCATAAGTGGTGGTGTGGGGAAGGAGCATTTTGTGGTAAAGGATGCGGATTTCGGTATCGGGAATGTCGTAGTAGTAAAGTTCGACGCCACGGGGAGGGTCACGGTGCTGTGGAATGGTTCGTGTTTGTGGGGGAGAAGGATTGGACACGCACGACAATGTGGGGAATATCAGAATCCAAATCGTGCTTCATGCCATCGAACAAGTCCTGGATCTCCAACAGGCGACTGGGAGGACAAAGCCGTAAGAAGTCTTGGACCTCTGCAATGCCCTGCGGGGTGGCATGCCCACTTGCGATCAGGGAATTCAGGACTGACTGCGCTTGGACGTGAGCGAGTCAGTGTGGCTAAGCTGTGGCAGAGGCGCACATTGCGAGCATTGTCGTCAGCACTGCCGGATGAGAACACGGGTGGGTCTGCCCAGGAAGATGATGTGAGGGGGAACATGGTGGTTTGGTGTGGTGGGAGAGCGTCACACACTTCATATAAGTATCGGCTTTTGACTGGGCAATTGGCTTACCTTGTATGTCGGAGTTTGAATTTGGTCGATCAGGCTTGGCTTGTGTGGCTTGGGCTTGGCTTGTGTACTATTGATCGCAATTGACAGGTGTTTCTGCACCATAGAGGTGTTTTCGGTCGTTAGAGCCATTTAATGCATGTATTGCCTTCGGGTTTTCTACAAATGATTCCTTATATACTCTCAAATGATTGTGCAAAGTCCGAGAGCAATCGGGCAAGTGCAAAGAATTGCTCGGTGCTGCCGGCACATCAAATGAGGTGTTCTCAAGCTCATCTCTGTAATTCCAAGCCTCCCGTTGGTCATTTCAGGCCGGGTAAAGATGAGCAATACATTATTAAGTATCTAAATCGTATTTGATACACGCTTCGCTACTCTGGGCTTGTAATGGATGTGAGCGAGAGGAATTACATGTGTGGTCACAATTGTCACACTGACACAGTGATGACAGTGTGATGGCCAAACCGGCAATTGATCTTGTGCTCCCCGAGTCACGTTGACACTCACAGAAGAAAGAATATAAGTGTGAAGTAGATGCATTACATGTATTGGCAACATGTGAGAGGTGCTAGACCCGGTGATAGGCTGGCTACCAGACGTGCTCTGCACCAGCACTGTAAGGGCGTATTTTTGTGCTTTTACAGAGTTTACTCTCGAACCATTTGGTGTATTGTGTCGCGGTTGACAGTGTTGTGCTCAGTAGGACTTAAGGGTCTACTGCCCAGTCAATGACTGTGGATAGTGTCGATGATAGCAAGGCAGTCAGACCACTACTGTAGAATTGGCCTTATGAGTCTACACCAGGCTCAGGGCTATTAGTGACAAACACTTGGGCCACAACAATTCCCCAAAAAGGGATACTTTGTTGCGGCGACTCCTCAAAAGGGTCATTCTCTGCAGATGGGAACTTGGGCTGAAGGGCTTAGCAATGCGCAACGTTCTCAATATTACAACTACTTCTGGACAGGACTTGGCGTTACAAGATCGAACCAGTCTTGTCGCGGCAACTCCCGGCTTTGGGTTAGACGTTTCCTTAGATCGTGCCACAGCAACAACTTGTCACATGTCAGGATCCACTTGATCACAGGACATTGTGGACGTGTTGCAGTGACACTTCCAAGTGACACGGCAAGTTGCGCCCATACCCAAACACATCTAAAATTGACACGGGCTAGATCCGTGAACCAAACCATGTGAGGAACGACTGGCGTACCTAGGGCCATACAGCTTCTTGGGATGCCCACGTTGGACTCACTCGCCAAGACATATCGGTTGGCCAATCCAGCACATCGTATTCCGAAAGTATGACGCGGTGGGTTGACCCACATCAAAAGTACCATATGGACTATGGGGCAGGGTCCTGATCACTCAGGACCTGTCCAATAATTCAACTTTCTCATTACCATAAAAAGCAACCGATCTTAGATAGCGTAGCTACTATGCAGTTGTACAGGACTTTACTAAGCATTGTTGTAGACAGTATAAGTATATAAGTAGCGCGTCGTTTCTTTGTATTGGGGTGCTTTCCCCGGACTGTGAATCATCCTCATATCAGATTGTTTTGTGCAATTTGCGTGTCACGTGATTCCACCCTAAGAAGTTCTGCTACCCCTGCCCGGTTGCGACGAGCTGCTCCCTGAGCACTTGTAGCTACTGTGATCTGAGTTTGAGTTGAGATATCAGAAAGTCGGATCCGCCGCTTCTGGTTTTGTCGCGGCATTTAGTGTCGTCGCCTTTGGGCTTTGTTGAGATCGTTTCTGTCGCAGACAATACCGCGCAGTGGAGATACGACCAGTAGCGATCACCTATAAGACAGAGTCTCAGCGAGTGTAGAGACACAGGAGCTATATCATTAGCTGTACCTATAAGACAGAGTCTATGGTACAAGTCATAAGTAAGGTCATTAGACCGTAAGAGAGAATGCATACCTCAGCGAGTGTAGAGACACAGGAGCTGAGGATATGGAGCGTATAGTACTAGGTTTATATACCAGTCTGGAGCAGATATCATGATGTCATAGTGGAGTAATGATATCATAGATGAGTAATGGATGATGCAATAATGAGGTCAGGTATGAGGTCATTGTGGAGCGAGCCAAAGTAATCTAAGAATACTACTTATGATGTCATGTCTACATACTGTGATAGTCGCTAATACAAACAAGCTTCAACACTCCCACTCGACTAAACAGTCGGATCACGAAGACCCAAAGACAGCCGATGTTGTTGGAACTTCACCCATGCCAAAGACTTTGTGAGCATGTCGGAGATCATCGCATCAGTCGGCACATGGTAAAGTTGGACATTGCCAGCTTCGACGGATTCTCGTACGAAGTGATAGCGGATGTCGATGTGCTTCGTCCTCCTATCATGAACTGGATTTACTGCCATAAAAATAGCGCCTTGGTTATCAACACAAAGAGGCGTGGATGGCAAGTCATATCCGAGCTCAGTCAACAAAGTGCGGATCCAGGCAATCTGGCGCGTAGCATCGCTCAGAGCCATGTATTCAGCCTCTGTTGAGGACAAAGCAACCGTGGGTTGGCGTCTAGAAACCCAGGTCACTGCACAACTGGCGATGAAGAAGGAATATCCCGTGGTGGAATGCCTGTCGTCTTTGTTCTCTGCCCAATCAGCATCGGAATAACCGATAAGGCCTGCGCCAGTGGAACCATCATAGCAAAGTTGGTAGTTTTTGGTGCCCTGAAGGTACCGGAGTATGTATTTTGCCATGTTCCAATGATGTTCTGACGGGTTGCTGTTGAACTTTGATAGACGGATGACTGCATAGGCAATGTCGGGGCGAGTACCAAGCATGGCGTATAGAAGGCTGCCAATTAGTTGCTGGTATCGGGTACGACGGTCTTCATCAACTTCTCCATCATGCTTCTCGAGCACGATGCCGGAAGGCAGGGGAGTACGAGCTTCTTTACACGAAGACATCCGGAAACGTTCTAGAACTCCTTCGATATAGGAAGTCTGATCGATCCAGATTTTACGCGCTTTGCGATCACGAACTATGTTCAGACCAAGGAAATCCTTTGCAGGACCAAGATCTGTCATTTTGAAGCGGTTCGCGAGCAATGATTTGATCCGCGCTATCTCCGGCAGATTGTTGCCCATAATGAGCATATCGTCAACATACAGCACCAAGATGATGACCGTATCTCCCATTTGTTGGCGATATGTGTAGACACCGGCGTCGGAGTATGTCCGAGCAAAACCAAGTTCGAGGAGGGCATTGTGGATTTTGATATTCCACTGACGAGACGCCTGTTTCAACCCATAGAGTGATTTACGAAGGCGTGCCACCTTTTCTTTTGGCCATGACGAGAAACCTTTGGGTAATTCCGGAAGTTCCATATAGATTTCTTCCTCCAGATCCCCATTTAGGAATGCCGTTTTGACATCCATGGCATGAATCTCCCAATCTTCGAGAGCAGCCAGAGCCATAAGTATGCGCAAAGATTCGTAGCGCAATACTGGCGAGAAGGTCTCATCATAGTCAAACCCATGAACCTGAGTGAATCCCTTGGCAACAAGTCGTGCTTTGAAACGACCGTCACGCTTCCTGCTAAACACCCATCTGCATTTGACAGTCTTTCGACCGCGTGGGAGGCTGGTCAAATCCCAAGTACAGTTTTCCTCGAGAGAGTCCAGTTCCTCGCGCATTGCGCGCTCCCACTTGAGTGCATCCCGGCTCTTTGCTACGTCCCGTACGTTTTGAGGCAAGTCATGCTCAGCTTGGGCAGCTGACAACATGGACTCAATACTGCTAGGCCTCTGATATGTAGTTCCATCTGGCATAATGCGGGGCTTATTCCGACGAGGGCGGCGATGGGCAATCGGGCAATCGTCTATCGGGCCAGGCATTAGGGGTACTTCTCGCGATCCCGTGACAGGACCTTGTTGCGCGAGGGGTGCCGGTGGCGGTGGGAGAGCAGGAGGTGGTATGCTTGCATAAGGCGTTGCAGGCGCAGGATTATTGATAAGGTCAGGGAAGGTTTCCTCGAATGGTGTGAACGGCTCCGGTCCAGAGGACACATTGCCGGTGACTAGCTTGGACTTGGCAGGGAATACTCGCTCATCGAACTCAACATTTGAAGAGACTCGTATCTTGCGTTGATTCGGATCCCACACTTTCCAAGCTTTTGTCTCTCGTTCGTATCCAACGAAGATGTGGTCGGGGCGTCCATGCTCCAACCCTTTCGGGCGTTTTTCAACATCCACATAGAGAGACGCCTTGCATCCAAACACACGGAAATAAGAGACGTCTGGCTTCTTTCCAAGCCACAGTTCCGCAGGTGTTCGCCATCCCAATCGTGCCATAGGTTGTCTATTATGAACGTGGACAGATGCATCCATAGCACATTGCCAGAAGCCTTTGGATAGGCCGGCATCGAGGCGCATGCATTCCGCTTTCTCGTAGGCTGTGCGATTCCAACGTTCAGACCTCCCATTTTGCTGTGGTTCGCGTGGCGCGGACTTAGGGTGCATAATACCACGTGCATTGAGCCAGGCTGTGAGTTCATCGGACATATATTCGCCTCCACGATCTGACCGGAAGGCCAGTACTTTTGTGCCGAGCTGACGCTCTGTAAGGGCAACAAAGTTTTTAATCGCAGTAGAGGCTTGGTCCTTTGATTTAATGAACACCATCATGCCAAAGCTCGAGAAATCGTCGTAGAACGAAATTGTGTAGCGTGAACCTTCCAACGACTGAGTAGGCCAGGGGCCCATCAAATCAGTGTGGATAAGCTTGAGGGGTTTGCTAGCACGTTTCTCTGATGCAGGGTACGGATGCTTGTGCTGTTTTCCAAGCATACATCCATCGCACATGCCGCGCTGGTCTTTATTGCGTCGCAAGGGTGGAACACCTTCAACTTGTGTCGGCAAGTGAGTAAGGGTCCTCCGAGCCGCATGACCAAAACGCTTATGCCACAATTCACGATCGGTAGTTTCCAGGGAAGCCAGCGTGGTAGACTCGTGAGATGCAGACACAGATGGTGCCACGAGCTCCTCGGGGTAGTACCAGTAGCAGCGATTGCTTGCTTTAAAGGTCATCAAGACATCCCCATGCGCTTTTCCCTTGTTGAGCCAATCCTTGGTGACTAGGATTGCCTTGTTGTCACCAACCATGGTGTAGTAACCAGCCTGATCAAGCGCATACCCAGAAAGGTAACGCCCTCTTATGTGCGGGTTGTAGATGACATCCTTCAGCGTGAAGGTGTAGTCCATGCCACTACTAGTATGACCCCGCAACACAATATCTCCAACGGCTTCATTCTTGAAGCGAGCTCCCAACCCAACGATTACATAGGTGTCGATAGGTCTGATGTTGTGAAGATCGGATCGGGTGTTTGTCATATGATGCGTACAACCCGAGTCCCATAGAAAACGAACTTTAGAGTCGTCTCCCATTTCTTCAACAAAAATTCCATCATCGATGTGTTTGAGGGAGTCACTCATGAGATAGGACGAAATGTGCATTCCATTGGAGGCAGCTGCAACCGCGGGAGCGGCTACAACTTCTTTTACAGCGCTAGTACCATCACCGCTCTTCTTTTCCTTCTTCTTTTTCTTCTTCCCCTCATCCTGCTTCCCCTTGCCTTTGTCAGAAGATTGACCAGTCGGCTTGAGGTTGGGATACTTCTTGTAGCAGGATGCCGCAACGTGACCGGACTTGTTGCAATGAGTGCAGCGGGTGGCAAGGGACGGAACGGTGGAAATCTTCGAGTTCGACGTCGTGTCGAGGTTCTCGATCTTGATATTCCCTATGACGCTGTTCTTGACATCGACTGGGTTCAGAGAAGCGATAGGACGATTGGCCAGGTAAGAGGTGACGAAACCTCTGCTGGAAGCGGGCAAAGCGGCGAGCATTAGAGTTGCGAAGAGGTAGTCGGGGATCTCGATTCCTCCTTCCAAACACTGGCGACGAGTCTCCATTTCCATGATTTGCTTTTCAATGGTATCACCACCGTGGAAGGTGGTGGTGTTCAGGAGGCGGTACTCGACGAAAGCATCGATGGCATTTGGTTGGCCATAATCCGTCGCCATCTTCGCAAAAACCTCGCGCGCAGTGCGCTCCCGCTGACCGTCCATAAAGATTCCCTTGCGCAGATTCTGGGTGATATAAACCCGTGCAAGACCCAGTGCCTTTTCATTGGCAACGTCCCATTGATATTGGCTGTCACCAGCCGTTCCAGGACGCTCCATAGAACCAGGGTTCGAGGTAGATGTGCCGTTAACCATAATATGAGTGGGTTTAACCACTCCCCAGGTGCCCTGATGCATGCAGATGCTCATGTAGTTGTCCGACCACGTATTCCAATTGGTGCCATCAAAGATACTCAGAATGGAGTTGTTGAGTTTCTCGATTCCCGACATGGTGGGGAGATACTCGATAACGTCGGCGGTTTGGTAATGAAGAGAGGGGAATTCGATATAGGGAGGATCACCGAATAGGGAACAAAGTTCAGGAGTCCAATCGTCCTGATGGTGAAATAGATCTTCGTTGTCGTGTTCACCAAGTTTGTATAGGTCTTCCCAATCGGTGTCTTGAAGGGTAGTGTAAGAAGGTCCCTGAGCCCAACGGACAACAGGAAATAGGATAACCCCAACGGGAGGGTCGTCTGGTGATGACAGGGTGATAGAGATGAAGACTAGAGCGACGAAGTCAGCCCCAGATTCTCTGCAGACCAAGAAACAAATCCCAAGTGCCAAATCTCTGAAACGAGAACGACCAAGCGTCCCCATCCCATCCATGATGCCCATATACGCGCGGGGAATGATAACGAAATAAAGCGGTATAGTAAGTGCCCATATTTGTATCAAAGTAACGTAACTATATACGTCAGCGGCGGCAGTACCCGACGGTGATTACTGCCCTCGCAGTCCGTCACTAGCCAAGGGACACGTGCCCAAGGCCGTCCCAAGCACCGGGTTTGGGCCCATCTTCTCCCTTTTAAAGACATGCATACACGCAGAGCGTCATTGCATGAATCCCCGTAGTGTCACCAGCCCGCAGGGTCCCTTGTGAGGAATGCGAGTCAACCCCGAAGGATTGTTTTGCCTGGCGGAGGGATTGACCTCCAGCAGCTGTTGAGAGCTACCACACCACCTAGGCGCTTCGCGCAAGGTTCAGGAGTGGGATTGACCAAAGGACCAGTGCCTGGTGGGTATGTCCGCTGTACAATAAAAAGATGTAACGTAAAACGCGCGCGAGCAATCATGGACGGAATAGCTAACGGCGCGTCTGCCAACTGAATGACTCCCTGACGCCGCTCGCGTAACCCCTTGAGGGTGAGAGCACAAATGCGAGGACCGACATCCAGCAAGTGGGACGAGCGCACAAAGACGGCGCTCTAGAAGGGCTGAACGAGTGAAAGATACTCGCCTTAGTAAAGGGAGTAGTTCAATGTTTCTTGATTTGCCGCTAGTGGTTCAGGCGGGGCCCATAACCTGTCGCAGACAATACCGCGCAGTGGAGATACGACCAGTAGCGATCACCTATAAGACAGAGTCTCAGCGAGTGTAGAGACACAGGAGCTATATCATTAGCTGTACCTATAAGACAGAGTCTATGGTACAAGTCATAAGTAAGGTCATTAGATCGTAAGAGAGAATGCATACCTCAGCGAGTGTAGAGACACAGGAGCTGAGGATATGGAGCGTATAGTACTAGGTTTATATACCAGTCTGGAGCAGATATCATGATGTCATAGTGGAGTAATGATATCATAGATGAGTAATGGATGACGCAATAATGAGGTCAGGTATGAGGTCATTGTGGAGCGAGCCAAAGTAATCTAAGAATACTACTTATGATGTCATGTCTACATACTGTGATAGTCGCTAATACAAACAAGCTTCAACAGGTGTACATAGAGGGGGAAAATATCAAGACGGATAGACCATCAAAGAAGATGAGCAACAAGAGATTGGGGCCATACGAGATACTGGAGAAGGTTGGAGCAGCCGCATGGAAGCTGGATTTGCTGGACACGGACCAAAGACACCCGGTGTTCAACGAGTCACTGTTGACACCCTATCAGAACCACCCCCCCATCGCGAAGAGAAGAGACCCGTAGCCAAGATGATCGGAGCGGCAGAAGAGTGGGAAGTCGAAGAGATCGTGAAAGAGCAAAACGTCGGCCGAGGAAAGCAGTACTTGGTCAAATGGAAGGGATGGCCGCATAGCGAAAATACCTGGGAACCATCACGTCATCTTACCCATGCAAAGAAGGTCCTGAGAGACTGGCAGAGGAAACAATCAAACCCAGACACACGCATTTGCCTCCTGCCAATGCTCGAAGCCGGACACTGGGATTATCTCATCCATCGCTACAAACCCACAGACGAGCGCCTTCCATATCCCCAACGACAACTCTTCAACCCTTACAAGAACGTCTTCACGCCCATTGGCCTAGTCAATGAGGACATCGACCCTAGAGAGGGGGTAATGTCATAGTTCGGCCACTTTTTCATCTTATCATCGACCATCTTATCTTATCTTGGCATGACTTATCTTATCACGGATCACGGCATCAGACGGTCCGGGCTAGGGGTTCCAGGGATTATCTTTATCGATTCAAGGCTGCGCAACATATGCTCTGGAAGGTTCTACTACAACCCATGACCAGTACACCATGCGGTACATAGCCTTATGACTCATTAGTTGTAGATATGACTCAGACTGGATTTGGGTATAAATACTGTAGCTACTTGGTTGTATTCTCCAGTCTTCAAATTCACTTCTCTTTTCGACTATTGTTTTTGGTTGATTGTCACAGGAAGGAACCAAACCGCAGGTCTGGTTCACCCACTCTGACCAAACCTGAACCAGACCCCAGGTTTGGTTCAAGGTTTGCAGAATTTAGGTGAAAACCAGACCAAACTCAACTGCGGCAACACTACTCCATGGGAAAAAAAATAAGTCTCTCTGCAGTGTCAGGGACTTGCAGAAAGTCACCCAGTAAATCAATGTCAATTTTGAATACCTATTTGTTGTCTGAGAAAAGAGAGCACAGAAAATCAAATTAATAGATTGTGATGTCTTTTCCGTGGAAAAGAGACAAGGCTCTCTGCAGTGTACAAATTCAAATAACTAATCTACCCTGCAGATCTTCGCAACATAGCAATGTCCTCAACACTCTTCTCTGCAAGCTAGTCTGCCATACTATACAAATCACCCCAATCACCATGCTAGGGCGGAACATTAGCACTGTGCTGAAGGCCCCAAAACCAAAACCCACTGATACAAAAAAAAAATGTGCAACAGACCATGTCCAGCAATACAGGGTAGACGCGAAGCGATGATCTTGCACAAAGCAAACAGCCCATGGAACCTGCATGCCCAAAGACCCATGATGCACAACTGTGCAAAAAGTGGTCTACAATGATGTCAGCCCATGCTGAAGGCATATAGTGAGTGTACTCACCAATCCACGGCCAGCCTCCACTGCTGTTCCTGCCCACCCCACAGCAGCCTGGAAAAATGCTTCGTCCGTTGGAAATGAGGCAGCCCAGTCCAAGGTTGCTGGTAACCAGTTGCATCTCTTCGACTGTGCTGGATGTAAACCATTCTGTTCCCGGGCAATCCGGGTACTTCCAGCTGGTACTTGTGATTCCAACGAATGAGATAGCCAAAAACGCCAGGGAAGTTGCCAAAGACTGGGGCCTTGCACGCCCATGCAGGAATGAAGAAACGCTGTTGTGGGATCCACCCTGCTGGAGTCGCCCAAGAGAGTTCCCAAGTCGGAGGCATCCATCTTGCGTTCCAGCCATTAGGCGTGTACACCTCTGTACATAGCAGCGCCGAGGACAGGCCCGTAGCTATCCAGACAATCCGTACATCCCCGAGTGCTGGAGCAAGAGGGCCACCCTGCACAGGCAAGATCCAGATATCGCATTGGACGGTACCCGCCAGGCTGGTTGAGCTACCACCAATAAATGTGGCCACCATGGGGAGAAGAAGAGGAGAAGAATGAATCCCAAGTACGACAGATTCAGGGGCCAGTCACAGTGACGCACTCCTACCAAACCACCATGTTCCCCCTCACATCATCTTCCTGGGCAGACCCACCCGTGTTCTCATCCGGCAGTGCTGACGACAATGCTCGCAATGTGCGCCTCTGCCACAGCTTAGCCACACTGACTCGCTCACGTCCAAGCGCAGTCAGTCCTGAATTCCCTGATCGCAAGTGGGCATGCCACCCCGCAGGGCATTGCAGAGGTCCAAGACTTCTTACGGCTTTGTCCTCCCAGTCGCCTGTCGGAGATCCAGGACTTGTTCGATGGCATGAAGCACGATTTGGATTCTGATATTCCCCACATTGTCGTGCGTGTCCAATCCTTCTCCCCCACAAACACGAACCATTCCACAGCACCGTGACCCTCCCCGTGGCGTCGAACTTTACTACTACGACATTCCCGATACCGAAATCCGCATCCTTTACCACAAAATGCTCCTTCCCCACACCACCACTTATGCAAACATCGCCTTCCAGTGGCAGTTCTACATCCGTTCGAGCACGTCTCAGGACCTGGACCACATACCTGTCGTCGAGCTGGAAGGTTCCTTTGATGGCGAGTGGGACGAAATCGTGTTGTTTCTTGCGCCTCCCTCTGGTGTACTTCGTATC
This sequence comes from Mycena citricolor, assembly GCA_963692855.1. Taxonomy (NCBI): domain Eukaryota; kingdom Fungi; phylum Basidiomycota; class Agaricomycetes; order Agaricales; family Mycenaceae; genus Mycena; species Mycena citricolor. The sequence continues at coordinate 3,438,013 of CAVNYO010000405.1, forward strand.
AACAAGCAGCACGTAGTCCGCATGCCGAACAATCCCACGCTGCCCTCCATCCCTCTCAGACGTCTGTACTCGTAGAATTCGGGCAGTAAAAAATCATTTGTTTCCACTGCTGTTACTTCATCCAGTTGTGAAATCGCCGAAAGAATCACTCAATGCGCGGCGCCGATAGCTGGGCTCTGGGGGTCATCTTCATCGCATTGCCGACAAGCAGTTGGCTGTGGAGAGTCCCAGTCAACAGCGACCGTCGATTTGTCACATACCGATCGGACCCCGCCAATCTTCTTCGCCGGATGCTGAACCCGACTCCTACATTCAGTTGCCTGCTCAACCGCATCTTCCATCCCGACCAGAGACGCAGACCGGGCCTCGAGCAGCTGCGCACGGATGTCCTGGCGATGGATCGGTTCCTCGTTGGGTCGTCATCTAGACAACGCGTGTCCAAACCGCACTCCCGTTCTCCACATTCTTCACCGAGGATTGGCGCAATCGTATACAAGCCGAACCCCTTGCACGCCGTGGCTGCTGCTGCTGCTGCTGCAGTCCCCCCACCAGTGGTCAGCGAGCAGCCTTCCCGCTGGGAAAGTCCAATCATGCGTCCGACTCGACATCCGAGACATCAGTCAGCTCCCGTCGCTCTACAGAGTCGCTGCTTGCGTAGACGAGAAGGCTGAAGAAGCCGGTTCTCCTGTCGGGTTTCAGCAAGTCTGGGGACTCTTGCTCGCTCAGCATCATGTTGTGTCTCATTTGAGTGTCTTGGCACAATGCATGAGTCGAATACCATTGTCCTATGCTAAATTCTGCAGGCGACGATCACGGCGTCAGGACACATACTGTATCAGGCGAAGGCGTCAAACGTGCTGCTAGTGGTCAAGAACTGCGGTAGGATGTGTCCGTCGTGCAGATCGAGTTCGTTCGGTAGACCTCGCGATGATGCCATGAAGCCTGCGATTATAGTCAGTCAGCAGCTTTCGCTGTAGATACATTCATATCATACCACGTCACATCGGTGCATCATCCTAAATAGATCTAGATCTGGAGTCCCGGAAGCCATGGGATACGGCGCTGAGCAGACGGGGATTCTTGTCTGATCTGAGTCTTGGACACCTCGTCGAAGAAGTCAAAGGGAGCGATTGCATACCCTATTCAGAGATGAGTCTGGACTATAACCGTAACGATTCGGAAGGCCAGGCTGCTCACCAAGCTAGTACCCAATTGCAACACGTTGGACGTCTGCATGCGTCCATATTGTTGGGTACGCAGGTCAGCCAAAGCAGGAGGGAATTCGTGTATAAGCTGGTCGCATCGACGCGGAATGTCAGGGACGTGTCGCGACGTGCACTCTCACAGAATCACAAGTAAAGACCACTGTCAGGAATGATGCATTGAAGCGGTAATCAAGGACCGTCCTCGCTCGGGATAAGAAGGATTTCGGGCGCGCCGTATCGTAGATTGAAGCGCAATACGACGGCTGCCACTGATTTGCCCCAACAGGTGCGTGAAGGATACTTGATGCTCCGTTTTCACGGCGTGGTGGGATTGAGTAGTGAGTCCATGATGGTCTCGACATCATCGTTTCCTATTCACTGGGAGAGCATGTCGATACAGTAGATATGTGCAAACCTGACGTTGGACTGATTGACCTGTCAAACTAAAATCCACATCCGTGGCACAGCTTGACTTTTTCCTGTCGACTACCATCAGGCCGTACTACTTGTCACGCAGAAGACTACACTAGTCCTCCTACGCCGAGAGCGACTGCCGGAACATGTCCTTCATCTTCACCTGCCTTGTGTCGATGTGTTTCCAGAGGCTGCCCGTCTCCACGGTGTATTATCCTGCAGATCCGCATCCTGCTGTACTCTTGCACTGAGGCTCACACGGACTTCAGATCAGAACCCACATATTCTATAGACCAACACATTGCGACCTCGACAGGTGCTGCAAGCTGCCGCTTGTGTCGCTCACGCTGCGTAACTGATCCGAAAATGGTCCAACCGAGCGTGCTGCGTGATAGTGGCTGTCTGCATGATATCTTTTTGCGCGCAAGGACTCACGGCTGGCTCTCGGGAGTCTGATCTTGCTACGGACTGCCTTGCCTTCCAAACACTGCTCGCGATCATCGCACATGTGTCAGCATGTTTGACGTCGAGGCGGGGCAGCTAGACTTCGGCTCTCAGCCGTGCCCAGGCCAGCCCCAAGAACAATTGCTCGCGTATGGACAATCTGTGATGTATCAGCTCACTAAGCACTGGATCTTCTGGTGCGCATTATCTAAAAATCTAGTACTAAAAGCCGTGCGGCGCGCAACTTAATGCTTGTTGACTTGATGGTGAACACACCCGGGCACGTCTGGGGTGCTTAAACGCTGCTCATGAATGCCAACCCTCGCTTAACGCGATTGAGTAGGTCCATTACATCGCCGTTCATCCTGTGACTGACACATCAAGCATGAATCACACCGACGAAAGGGCATATAAGGGCATGGCACAATCTCCCTGTACATGCCTTCCTTCAATCTTCCCAGCGGAATCGTCTTCAGCTACACCGACAGCGGGATTCCCACATCGAACAAGACAAACTATGTCACGCTGGTGCTCATTCATGGGATCATGTTCAACAACGGTGCGTGTTCTTCTAGCAGTCTGGACTGGACCTCGAGTATGAACTGCGGCGTCCAGGGACCTTCCAGTCCTTAGCTGCCCTCGGGCCCTCGAACGGCGTCCGTGTCATCGCTCCGAATCGCCGAGAATACGACGGGTTCACTCCGCATCCGGACGAGCTCGATTTGCTCATGAACGGGAGCGAAGCGGAGAAGGAGGCCTTCATTGAGGATATGGGTCGAGACTTGGCGCTGCTGATCGCGGGGCTTGGCGAATCGCTTTCTCTTCCGGGTGGCGTAGCTGTCGCTGGTTGGTCGCTAGGATCTCTAGCCATCATAGCTATCGTGGCGTCGATGGAAAGCTTACCTGAAGGTGCGCGCCGGACGCTCAGCAGTTCCGTACGAAGCGTTATCCTCTACCGTGAGTTTCACTTCCCCCGTTCCGACAAAGCTGATAGTCTGCAGAGCCGCCCACCGTCGTCTTTGGTATTCCAAACCCGGAAGGGATGCACGTGCCCCAGACCGATCCCGAAGTGCCTCGAGCCGAGATGGGACCGTTCTTTGCCCGTTGGGCGACGAGCTTCTTCTTGCACGGCGACCTCTCGACCTCTCGACCTACGAAATCTGTCGTACTCTCGCACTGACCCGAATCGGCCGCCGACCATCGAGACTATCCCAATGGACGGCATCATAGACTTGACGGCGGGCGCCAAGGCTGACGCGATGCTCGTTTCTCCGAGTTTCGCCGCTGCCACTGCAAAACTGGCTGGCAAAGCGCTGTTTGATACGCACGTGCGCGGCCAGCTGTGGAAAGACAGCAAGTTCTATCTTGTGACCGGTTCGACTGATGGCTGGAACTCAATCTACGCCGGGTGGAAGATCGAAGAGCGGATGCTGGCGGAGGCGAAGCCCGAGTGCGAGATCACCTTTGAGTTGGTGGACGGCGCCAATCACTTCGTACGTTTCAGTTCCGTTCGAGATGGCGCTTCAGGTTAATCGATCGTGCTCGCAGTTCGTCATGGAGGAGCCGCAGAGGGCACTTGATTGTTTCAAGCAATGGTTTGGCAATTAGTTTGCCTTCACTCTATCAGATCGCGGAGAGAACGCCCTCCCCCGAGCTCCAGTCATGAGAGCGATGCTGTCCTTCTCTGATGCCATTACTTTACTGCATCGTTGTTGAGTTGTTAATGATAGAACTACTAGATATAACATTGGTTTGGAGAGTTTAGTCGGGTCAGCTCATGTTTCTTTCGATACTGTGCCTTCTTTATCACATTTTGACTGTACACCAATGCACTATTGAGTTGACCGCCCACCTGGAAACAATCTCGCCGCAGGTCATTGACTACGACTACTTGCACATTACGTGCCGCCGAACGATCCGGATCAACGAAAGCCGGGGTCTTCCTTGACAGCGCTTCCTTTCTCTCAAGTGACTCACTCCGGCAGATCGCGATTAATGTGGCCCACAATGAAAAATCTATATTTTAGATATTGCAGTACAAATGGTTGAATACAAAGTACATTGTGATATTTAAACTAATGTGATGTGTCAAAGGTACCCCAATTGATCAACTATTGCAGCAAAAAATGTTTCAAAGATAAAGGAAATATTGGAACCAAATTCCTGACACTCATTTGGTGGCACAAATATCAGCATATTGGGCGCCATAATGTCACCCCAAAAGTGGCAAAATGTTTTAGTGCGTTACTCAGCTCAATCTCTTTGAAAGAAAGTTCACAATCCACACTGACAATATTGGCCCTATTGCGGCGTAAAAAAAGTGCAGCCCAATATCACACATATCGGGCTCCAAAATATCCATCGGCTGATGATCGGCTGATGATCAGCCACTCATCCAACGCTCTGTGGCCGCTCATTTGACATCAAGTACCAAGAGACGTGTTATTGCAAAATCAACTTACGGACAGGTTAAGAATTACACAACGGTCACCAGAGAAGTGGAAGCGGGCACAGTGAGATACTACATCGTGCATCGGGACGGTATCTACTATGTTGGCCATGGAGGATGAGTAGGTATAAGCAGGAAAAAATGGTCTGTAACGTGAGAACGGATCTCGCATCCCTGTAGCTAATGGTGCTTGACGTCTGATCTTGAATACAATGTCTTCCCCGCGCCCGAGAATGCTCTCAATACTGCCGGCGATCATCTTGTGAGAGCCAGGGGGATAATAAATTACCAAACTGTTGCCCAGGTGGGTACTGGCTCTAGAGAAGTTGACTCCACTCCGTCGATAGTGTGCACGTTCTCCATCCTTGGCAAGTGGAGGAGAGTCAGTGGGTGGGTTATATGCTGGAAATGTCTTCTCGAAAAGCGCTTTGAGTTCGACAAAAACAGGCGGACAATCTGGTCGCCGCAACCATCGTCGGATACTGGCGCCACGCATGAATGATTTGGACAGGGTGGCTTCGAGTTCCCCGCCAATATGATCATTGGTGTTGATCCTCTCGAGGAATCCAATCACGCGCTCGAAGGGGAATGTCCACCAAGAGATAACTGGTCCATATAATAGAAGGAAGTCGTAGATGTGAAGGGCCATGTGCACGTTAGGCCGCATCGCATGAGAACGGATATGAGGATGATTCGTCGCCAGACCATCCACCCAGTCCTTCAAGAAGCTTCGATATTGAGTTGCTCGCATAGCGGTCATGGTGTACCGACAGGCTAGGATGACAGAAGAGAACAGCGCCATGGAGTGATCCAGGACCTCGAGCATGCGCGGAGATTGCTCCAAGGGATCATGATCACCCCAGAGCAGTACGAGAGCGATGGGGAGATAGATCGTTGCTAAGATGCGCCATTCAGCCGCCTTGATCGTCCCTGCATTGCTATCTCCGTAGTTGTTTGGGACTGAGTCCACCGACGCCGGGGTGGTGGTATGCTTGATTACGCGCTGAATGAAATGTATGTTGGCCAAGTTGATGGGCCGAGGGACAAACAAGGTGCTTGCCAGTGGCTGAGTGCGGCGCTACAGTGAGGTCAATGAATAGTCCGGACAAAAACACCGGCAATACTCACCCACGCAATCAGTTGGTTGCAACAGGCCTTTTTGGACACGATGGAATTTGGGTTCACATTGAGCCCAAGCGAAGAAAGGACCCAGCGAAGGGGCTGTAGATTGATCTTCATCAGCTGCTGATATAACTGGTTGATAGTGAGCGCTGGGACGAATTGTGGATCGGGAGCATCAGCCGTATGTTCATCGATGGCCGCGTCGTCATCATCTTCATCCTCATTGTCAGGAAGAAGGGGCTGGACGAGCTTCTGTTGAATGGCGCGAATCATAACCAATTCTCGTGCCTCGTTCCTCAGTATGCAGGCCGGATGACATGTTGCAGTGTCATATTCTGGCCAGTTATATTCAAACGCTGCACCCATTGTCTCCTTGCGCTTTGCCAACTTGGTGTCTATTCGCAATACTCGACGACAGTGGTAGTGAACCAGGCCTTCTAGAATACAATGCATCGCGTCAACGACGGCCATGCGAGTTGGGTCCCAGTATGATAGACGCCAGAATTCCGACCAACGAACACCGTACTCTGAGAAGATGGCGTCGCGAGCAGCCTGGCTAGTTGCGTCTCGCCATTCGTAAGCCTTGGCACGGAGCACTACAATATCACGTCGTTTCCACTCATGGAACTCCGTATTGTACATGGTATGAGTCCCGTAGCAGTCGCATATTGAGCAATACTGATTTGCGTTGGCAGCAGCCATGCCTTGAGCCTTTCGTGTTGCCGGTAGATCGTTGACGTTGATAACGAGAGCAATGTCCACGCTGCGGCCAGATTCGTGAAGAGCAGTACGGGAGAGTCGGAAGCCTTGCTCCCATCCAACAACAAACGAGTCCATGAGAGGGCGGATGTAGTTGCCGATCTGATCATGGTTGGGTTCCTCTGGACCAAGTATGATACTGAGCCACATGTATTCGGGGCGATAACGGATGTCCTCACGCAGGTTGAGGTTGACGACGGCCAAGATCCCGATGGAATTGTGGTTTCCACGTTTCCGTGTCCCATTCGGATTGAAGAAGTCAAGCATGACCTGGAAGGCAAGGCGCATGCGACCATCTCTCTGTATGAACAGCTTATCAGGCACCGGACCTTTGAAACTGCGCATGAATGCGGCCTCAAAGACACTGTTCACCCGTTCCTCCGCGACAGACGCGTCAGGGTTCGTGGAGAGAGCCTCGCGGACAGCCGCCAGCGCGTCATCGCACGCCTTCTCACACATTCTTTCAACATCAGCATCAGAGAGCATTGCAGCGATGTAATCGATGAAGGAGGTGAAGACGTATGGCTTGATAGGACGCAACTTGCCCTGACGACATTCTAGAATCGGTGTTGCACAGGCATGACGTTCGCCTCGCTGAGGGTAGATATATCCTTGACAGACCTCCGGATAGGAAGCTTCGCCACTAAGTCGGTCCTGCAATGGCGCATGTGTATGATGACAGGACGGGCAAGTCGCGTAGACTGTTGTACTGGGATCTATTTTGAACCGGCGAAGCACAGACTCGAGCGACGTGGGTAGCTGCTTAAGTAGATACTCCTGCGTAGGATCGGCGCGCGTGCTGTGTGAACAAAGGGCCATAGTGCTTTGTATGATCGCATTAACAAATGCAAGGATCAGATTGACAGCATCACCGCTGATGCCGACGACGACATGGCAGATGAGGGCGAGAAGGATGGAGAGTTGAGCAGTGACATCGAATTTGGCAATTGGGTTCACGAAGTGATGATCTGTGAATGTAGATGAGCCAAATGAATCAAACGAGCGAGGGATCACATACCAGAATTATGTACGACCTCTTTGGTCTGAGGCGGAAGAAAACGGCCGATGACATCAATGAGCGAGTCAAGTGTCTCGGCCTCTTCCCGGATGTCCTTCAAGATCGCAAATAATTCCTTGTTTGCTTGTGTTTCTGCCCTGAGTCGCTTCCGAGGGCTTGCTTTGCTAGAGGGCAGAAGACTGGCAATAAGTCGGCCCGCTTCGCCAACAACGAGGGTGGCGGAGTCGACTATAGTCACCAGCGCGACAGTGGCACTGGGGGTAAGGTCAAACGCCCGCTGGAGTTCAAGTTCGGCCATGGCATTGCGAACTCGTTGCAGCATATCGCGGCATAGACCCATATTGACATGGTGGGCTTGTACCACCGACGGTGAGAGCGGAAGAGACTGGGCCTTGAGCACAGATTCGACGCCGCTGAGAGCTTGCGCGGGTGCAATGGGCATGAAAGCGACCGGCACATCGGGTACACTGGCTTGAAATTCGTCACGAGTGCTGAAGAGTTTGGATTGCGCTTCGCGATGCGACTGTTCACCCTCGTCGAGAATGACCAAACCAGTCAGAAGACTGGCGAGCCTCTCAAGCTCCAGAGTGGTCGGGTCGGCGTCTGGCTCTGCATGCATAGATGTATCCTGCAAGTCGGGCTCCTGAATCTCATGCCCGACAACTGGCTGTTCGGGCGCAACAACTATATCTCTCTCCGTGACATTGAGGTGCTGAGTAGTAGTTCTCTCGTATTGCGCAATCTCGATTTTGTGTGCCACTCTCTGAGTCTTTGCCACTCTATGATTCCGGAAGCCTTCTAGAGGGCAGCGCTCACACGTATAGGAGGATGACGACGGCATTCGACGACGGCAGACGTCGGACGAGTGCAAACTCTGTCAACGACAAACGTTTGACAGAGGTGAGGGGAATGGATGGTGATTGCGCAGAGGCAAGACAAGTGCTGGTTGTTGGGTCGAGTTTGTGTTGAGTGGCTGTGCACTTCGTCGGCCCGGTCTGCCGCCTTGGAAACTGCGGCATTGAAACTTCTTTGAAACAGAGCCCATTGATACACGATGCCTTTGGTGCCACTCACACACTCTCTCCACACAACTGCCATGTCAGCGACACAGAAGGTGAGCGCAGCTGCCCCACACGTCGTGAACTCGAGACTCAAGACAGTCTGAGGATGATACTTGGGAAGACGTCGAGGAAGACATTTCGCCAAGGGCTGCAAGTAGATTCATTCGAAGACGAGCTCAAAGGCCCATGAAGCCCTACGCTCGCGTTCCCGCCGCGCCAAAACATCTAATCACCAGGCAACACGCGGCAGACGGCAGTGCCTTTGCCGGACGCTATGTTCTCGACATCCTCAAGCGCGCCATCTTGCTGTTACGGATCCCTCTGTCGCTCCTGCTCTTCCTATGGATGCTAGTTTTCCTTTTCAGCGTCATGACGCACACGTTGCAGAGGGCGGTCCGCCCGCTTTGCTTCATTCCTGGCCTTCGTAGCGCTTCTCTGTGCGCCCCACCGACAAGCACGGTGCCCTTTGTCGGACCTGGCCCCGCGAAGTGGGCCGACTTCCCTTCGCTGGTGGACTTGCAGAGCACGACGCTCGCGCAGTTGCTGGATGAGTCAACCTCCGGTGCAGCACTGGCTACGCAAATCAAGAAGGCGGAAATGGCAACGTCGGATCTAGTGACGTTGGTGGGGGTCAGCGATCTGCGGAGCCGGGATATGCTGGAGAATACACTCCGAGGATTCGTGAACGATGCGCGCGCCACTGGGCGGGCACTGAACAAGTTAAGCGCGAAGGTTGCTGGGGCTGTCGACGGGTCAGTCTCCATCTTCCTTGAGCGGCGGTGGACTACACTTACATCTTACAGCATCATGGCGGTCAATGATTACGCGCTTCATACGATTGAAGCGTCGCAGCAGCAACGGCCGTCCCTCTGGAACTTCTGGAACCGGTTGTCTCCCTGGAAAGACCACACCACAGGGATAGTCCTGGACACTTTCGAAACCTCTCTCGACTATCTCTCTTCCACGCTCCAGCGTCTAGTGGTTGAAGTGGAGTTGAACATGTGGAACTTGAACAATCTCGAAGAGCAACTCTCCGTCATCCACGAGATTGTGACAAGAGAGAACCTTTCCCTCTCTTCTGCGAAAGCGGAGCTCCTCGGGGACCTGTGGACCGTCCTGGGCGGTAATCGCAAGACATTGCGCGGATACCAGGAACATCTGGACCTGCTGAAGGGACTGGGTCAGTATCGGCAGCAGGCGCTTGTACATGTCGTATCAGCTTTTCAGGCACTGATTCAGATGAGCGACGACATCGAGGATCTCCGGGAACGCGTGTCTGCCCCCGAGCTGACGGGATCGCGGATTCCGGTGCATGTGCACATCAAGAGCATCCGCACTGGGCTGGAACGAATCCAGGATAGTAGAGTTGACGCGAAGGCGAAGGAGAGCCAGGCCGTACGACGCCTACTGGGTGCTTGAGGCTGTTGATACTTGTATCCCAATTATTGATTCACATCTTTTGATGACACTCGACGACAAACGTCTGAGCTGTCGCAATGTGGCTCGGAAGGCGTGGTGTTGGGTATTCAGACACCAGTGGCATACGCCTGATGCATGGACACGCACGAGCTTTCGCCATATGAGCGCGGGGATCGTCGGAAAGAGAGCAAGATGACGAGCGGAGCCATCTGGCGGGCGACATGCGGGGACCGCCGATTTGAGGGATCTCGAGATATGACAGCTCGACGACAGACGTCTGAGCGTCAGAGACACTAAAAAAAGTGCATCTCGACGGCAAACGTCTCAGATGCACTAAACGTGCCGACGACAAACGTCTGGCACGATGAGGGAGGTGGGGGTGGGGAGCAGAGAGCAAGCTTGACGCCTGTTGACAATCTGATCAGCCATCGTTCACATGATCGGCACGTGCTCTGATCACTCACGTGCATCAAATGACTTGTGATCACTCTCCCTCGAGTCCTCGCCTCCAGCATCGCAGACGTTTGTCGTCGCGATGTGGAGCTGCCCTCTCTCCCGCAACTCATCTCAGACGTTTGTCGTCGAGATGTGGAGCTGCCCTCTCTCCCGTAACTCATCTCAGACGTTTGTCGTCGAGATGAATGGTCCATGCGTGGTGGTGCGAGGTCTGGCTGAGTCGGGCGACGGTCTGGCTGGGACGGTCTGGCTGAGTCGGGCGACGGTCTGGCTGAGTGGGGCGACGGTCTGGCTGAGTGGGGCGACGGTCTGGCTGAGTAGGGCGACGATCTGGCTGAGTCGGCCGACGATCTGGCTGAGTCGGCCGACGCTCTGGCTGACAAACGTCTACGATGTGGAGCTGCACTCTCTCCCGTAACTCATCTCAGACGTTTGTCGTCGAGATGAATGGTCCATGCGTGGTGGTGCGAGGTCTGGCTGAGTCGGGCGACGGTCTGGCTGAGTCGGGCGACGGTCTGGCTGAGTCGGGCGACGGTCTGGCTGAGTGGGGCGACGATCTGGCTGAGTCGGACGACGGTCTGGCTGAGTGGGGCGACGGTCTGGCTACCTCAGTCCGGGGCCAGCATCTTGTAACTTTCGGTGATGACTGTCGTGACAACACTGGAGAAGAGACCAGCCTGATCAGTCAGATTCAGAGAGAGACCGGGATTTATAAGTCAGAAACTCACCAAGGTAGCAGTCCATCCATGTCGTTTATACTCGATCGCTGAGACTGATCTCAGGAGAACCCGGCGGAACACTGCATCTCGACGGCGCAGGAATCGTCGAGAAGAGAGCCGTCTGGTGGGCGACATGCAGTGACGCCGATTTGAGCGGTCTAGAGATGTGACAGCTCGACGACAAACGTCTGAGCGTCGAAGACACTAAAAAAAGTGCATCTCGACGGCAAACGTCTCAGATGCACCAAGCGTGCCGACGACAAACGTCTGGCACGATGAGGGAGGTGGGGGTGGGGAGCAGAGAGCGAGCTTGACGCTTATTGACAATCTGATCGGCCATCGTTCACATGATCGGCACGTGCTCTGATCACTCACGTGCATCAAATGACTTGTCATTTGACAAGTCGCTGTCAATCAACTCCCTCCTTGCCTTCCACCATCGCAGACGTTTGTCGTCGCGAGGTGGAGCCGCCCTCTCTCCCGCAATCCATCTCAGACGTTTGTCGTCGAGATGGATGGGCCTTGGATTTGACTTCCCAGTACCTGTATCTCAGACGTGTGCCGTCGAGATGGATCGGCCTTGGACTGGACTTCCTCAAACTTACGACCATAACGACTCCGCGCCTACTCCGGTCTGCCTTGTATACTCAGACGTGTGTCGTCGAGTAGCAATGTAGCCAACCGCCTTGTTCTCTTTTTGACAATACTGTGTTCACATCGCCAAAGATCAGACGTTTCTCGTCAAGCTCTGGCGGAAGATTCGACAGTTCTACGATCTCCCGCGTCGTACTCATTATTTCACTTCTACTTCATGGCATTCTCCTCCGCTACAACACACTGAGGACCTTCTCGTACACGAACGCTACGGCTGCTAGGATGATGACCAGCCAGCTCATCCACTTCAAGCTGCCGATGAGTCTCGCCACGACATGTGAATTCACCATCGTCTTGCGGTACACCAAGATGTCGTTCTTTCCGCTCACTTCAGCCGACTTCGCTGCGAAGATCGTCGGGATTCCCGCTACATCCGCCGTCTACAACTCGTCAGCTCTCCATCAGCCAGTGCGCGCCGCATCTAACTGACCGTGACAGTTTGTACCCATCCGCTGGGATCAACTTGCAGCTTCGTGAGCACATTGTCCCTTCGGGTGTACACGTAGACGATCCCGTGATCGCTGCCACTGACAACGGCGCGATTTGCGTCCAACAATGCCACATGGCGGATGCGCCGTGTCTTGTTGGTGGGTACAGGGAAGCTCTTGACCAGCTCACCTCCGGTCAGGCGATACAAGTGGACGCCGACAGCCGGGTCGCTCACGCAGAGGATGCCGTTGGCCTGGTCGACAGCGACATCGGCTCTAGCTCGCTTCTCAGCCATCGAATCTGGGGAACAAATCTGACGTACATGCGACAGCCAAGGCTCCGTGCGTTGTCTGAAGTGCACAAGTTCTTGTCGTGGAAATGGTACCTTGAGATTGGGTGAGTTCTTGTGAAGTCTTCATCATCAATGAACTCACGCGAGACCACAGTAAAGCCCGAACACGAGAAGTTCGCGCTCGTTACCGTGCATCGCACCAAACGCCAAAGCTCCGGGGACGCAATGTGGGATGAGGCCAGAAAATCGCTCTGTTTCGCCCATGGACGAACTTAGCGTGAATATCTGGAGGGTTCCTTCGCGATTGGATGCGGCTAGGCGGTTGGTAGCTGGATCAAACGCAAGACCAGTGACCTCCGAGGGAGCGTTCATCTGTCGGCACCAGACTTCCTGGAAACGGGGCGTACCCTTGGGCTAGCGGCGTGTCATCCTATTCTACGCAGATAGCCGATCACACTCACCTCCATCTCCAGTCGGCAGCAAACGATGTATCCTGCCTGGGTACCATAGATCAACGCCTCCCCGACATCGTCCTCTCGCTTGATCCATTGGACCCTGGTGGTGGCACCTCGGAGATCGGAAGCCACAGTTTTGACCTCAAGTTCGCGCATGTCTTTCAAGTCCCACACTTTGGGCCCGTTCGTATCTAGAGCTATGTACTGGTAAGGGAACCGCGTCCGCCATTGATTCATGAAGCCCACCTCCACTAGCAAGATATCTTCCGTCCTCGCGCGCTTTCAAAATGAGAATGGCACCTGTATGCCCGGAGAGCCTGCCCTGCAGGCGGTAGCCGGAGTTGTTTCGAATTAGAGAGGGGAGCATGATAGATGTGAAGGATCGTGCTCCCGTCTCCGTGTGCCTCCCAATCTTTAAGGCGTTGCCACGGCGGATGCTTCCACACAAATCAGTCGATGACCACGCGCTTCGTAGTCTTGCAGGCTTTGTCTATGACGGACGCTTTCAACAAAACAATCAGATCTTTCTTTGTTCGTTTACAAACCCGTAACAATCAGATCTTTCTTTGTTCGTTTACAAACCCTTTCACAATCCCTTTTACAATCCCTTTGCTTCGAATGTGCCTTTGACCGCCAGACAATAAGTATACGAGACGCTTGTCAATGCAGCTGGACTAGGACCATCCACGTTGACGATGATCTTCCGCGCTAAGCCGTCCCTTCCACCTCCCCCCGTCGTCGTGCTCCTTGCTCACACAAACGTCTATCCACCTAGTCTACCTGCTCCCCTCCTTCACCAGGATCTGAACGACGGGTCACCCCTTGCATTCACCGAACAGGCCATTGCCTCGGCCAAACAGAAGACCGTCAGATTCCCTGCTGCACTTGTATGCGACTCGACTCCACAGCCACAGCCCTCCCACTGCTACCCACCCAAGCCGACGATGCCAGTGGACGACCCCCACGCTAAGTTGGAGATCTCCCTCAAGGTACCTGCTGGTGGCCCGTCGCATGTCAAAGACGCAGACTTCCCGATCCTGACCGGCTGGAGCAACGATTTCATTGCACAATTCCAGGTAGGTTCTACTCTGCTCAATGCCAACATTTCTGATTCCTACATCAGGCCGCAGTGGATACTCTCGCCACCGAGAAATTTGACCCCGCTCTATCTCTGAGCGATCAGGACCCAGAGATTAAAGCTCAGGTTATTTCGGAGGTAGGCATTAATATTAGCGGTGCGTATGCGATCTGACGCTAATGTTCTGTAGATGCGACGTGCCTTTCCTCAGGTCGACCCTTTCGAAAGCCTGTGGCCACTTGACAGGGCGCTGATCCGGGTGTGCAAGATCTCAGCTGCTAAGTGGCAGCGCACTGCAGAGAAGACTGCCGCTCGGACGATCAAGGCGAGCCGACGGCTGCGCACTGTAAGTCTATTCACTGTGGCATTCCGAAATTTCCTCTTTCAACTACAATCCAGCGAGCGTAATCTTTCCTCGTTTCTCTTTTGTAGTAACGTACTTATGTAGATCCCTTTGTACGTACGTACCTATGTCTGAACTATGAGTCTGGTGGATGACCTCGTGGGCGAATCGCCGATTATCGCCGATCACGCCGATCATCGCCGATCATCAGCGATTGCCAATCAGCGCTTACCCGCGATCGTCAGCGCCAATCAGCGATCAGTGTTACGTAAGTATGATCAGCGGCCGGCGCTCTCACTCAAGTAGCTCACCGCCCAATGTTCATACAATCATGTATTGAATAAATAAGATACATGTATAACAGGAACTTACTTCTGTAATATGCACGAATAAACTGAATTTGGCCGGATGGATCACGATCTGAGTGATCATAAGCGCCTCGTGCCGCCTTTGAGATTCTTGAACAGATTCCTTTGTGTCCTGGAAAAGGCCTTTGCTTTGTCTGGAACAACGATTGCTGCATGATATCCTTGCTGTATTTTACATTGTACGTTATAAATTGTATTGTACATCGTACGTTCTAAAGTTCCAAAGCACACTGGGTGGCATGGGATAACAAAGGATACGTACAATCGCTTCAAACGAACTACGGTTCCCTGTATATATTGCTCAACAAGACTTCCCCACTCCATTCTCCCTCCTTCGCTTCACACATCTGCCGCGGAAATGAGCATGCAGAACGACGGCACACCCATGGATGACATGCCATATGTGGCGCCTCGTGTACGCACCAATGCTGTATGTTGTATGCGCCTGACAAGCCATTTCCTAGCGCATTCGTATAGTTTTACCCACCCCGGAATCCGAGAGCACTGTTAGCCACCACAAGAGAGCGGCGGCCCCCGGTCCTGATCAGACGAGACTAGACGACGTGCGTGGCTCCTATTCCTGATGTCTGTGGATGGGAAATTGACCGGTTGCAGGCGCGTCAGAACGCGCTGTTCCACAGGGATAATGCGATTGATGCTCGGAAAGAGCGTCGCTCCGTCGTCCAGGAAAACGCGGGCCTTCGTGCCCGGCTCCAGCAGGCTCATGACGCTGTCCAAGAGCGTCAAGCGGAAGTTGGGCGCTTGTATCAACTGATAGAGCAGGGGCCTAGCATGATGGAGCATATGGGGCACAATGAAGCACACTTCAGGGAGCGTATTACACTGGGAGAAGCGCAGATGCAGTCGCTGGTACGTCCTCTAGTACCCAGGTTGTCGATTGGAAACGACAATACGTTGTACAGCATGAACGTGCTGCTGCTGCGCAGGACGAGGTGGCAGCCGCGACTAATGAAGTGCAGCGCCTGCAAGACGAGGTGGTGAGCTCATTTATCCGCAGCCCATTGAGCTGTTTGTGACTATCGAACAGCGTGCGCGAGATGCGCAAGTCAACGGCCTTCGTGCGCAGATCCACGAGCGAGAGGACGAAGTTGAGACTCTGCGTCAGCAGATGAAACAGGCTGGGCGTGCAAAAGCCGAAAGTGGTTCGAACAGACGTCGGTCAGGGCGCGTCAATCGAGAGTTTTTCGACCCGGGGCGCCCAGACTTGTTGGAGCTTGCCATGGATCCTGCCCCGGGTCAGTCATCGCCCGCCACCGATCCATCGTTGCCCAACAACGCTCCCACTCCTGCCATGGAGCAGTTCGCAGCCAGCTTGGGCGTGGATGCCAATCTGTTGACCCAGTTCGCCACGACGTTGAAGCTGGTGAGCGGGGGAGATGTCCACGTCAGTCCCAAGAAGTCGAGCCCGAAAAAGGCCAGCCGAAAGTCCCTGGCGAAAGCGGCTGTGACACCGCAGACACAGGAGCTGGTGAACAAGGCCCGTGTGAGTCAAATCGTCCATCGTTTGTGAGCGGAAACACTGACCATATACAGGCGATGATGCGCGAAATCACCTATAGCAAGTTCGGAGTAGAGCAAGCGTCGGATTTCATGTTCCACGTTTCCGCTACGGAGGAAGAGGTGGACGCGTTTGCTCAGGCCGAGGACGCCGACATCACGGTTTGGCAGTGGGACTTCAACGATGGGTACACGAACTCCGCGTGGAATGCTGCCATCATGGACAGACTCGTCGCCGAGGCCGTCAAGGCGGACTCGCTCGAAAAGCGGTATGTCCAGAAAGGACAGATATCGCCTGAGTTTCTCGCGGTGGTTGTGGCGGAGCAACTGACGCGATATCGGGGGGATTGGAACCAGTTGCAGCCCAAGTGGGATCAAGAGAAGGGACGCCTTGAGACGGAAGCCGAGGCCGTGGCTCGGGCAAAGGTCATCTTGTGGGATCGCCGTGTAGCGGCCCGTACTGTCAACGGGCAACATATGGTTCGTGCGTACTTGTGGGAAGACCCGTTCTGACAGTTGCGCTAGAAATACGAAAGGCGTTGTGAAACGGTCGAGGCAACAATCGCGTTGAAGGAGACGGACGGTGCAGCGGATGTCAAGGCGTGGAAGAGGATTCTGGAGCTCCTGCATCGGCTTGAAGCCGGCGGAATGTCCGAAGAGGAAGAAACCGCCGCAACTGAGAGAGGCAAGAAGATCAAGACATATATGATCAAGCTTTGTGTCTGGCGCGAACCGGTGATTGCGGACTACATGAATATTGTCGACGCACAAACCACACGCTTCCAGGCGCTGCATAACGGAACAAAATCCGCTCCTCGCGTGCGCGGCCAGACGCCGGGTCAGAGACACCCGCCGAAGGGACTCCCCGCATCTCTCTACAGTTCCGAGTGGCTGTCTTCATTGAATTCTAAAGAATTGAAGGAGTTGAAGGTGTCGAAAGAGGTCTTTGCACTCTTCGTGGCTGCCACTGGTAGAATGGCAAAATAGACACATGTATACTGGAAACTAATATAAAAAGTTCTGCTACCGATCGCGAGTGGGACACCAGCGAGAGCCATCTGGCGGGCGACATGCGGGGACCGCCGATTTGAGGGATCGCGAGATATGACAGCTCGACGACAGACGTCTGAGCGTCAGAGACACTAAAAAAAGTGCATCTCGACGGCAAACGTCTCAGATGCACTAAACGTGCCGACGACAAACGTCTGGCACGATGAGGGAGGTGGGGGTGGGGAGCAGAGAGCAAGCTTGACGCCTGTTGACAATCTGATCAGCCATCGTTCACATGATCGGCACGTGCTCTGATCACTCACGTGCATCAAATGACTTGTGATCACTCTCCCTCGAGTCCTCGCCTCCAGCATCGCAGACGTTTGTCGTCGCGATGTGGAGCTGCCCTCTCTCCCGCAACTCATCTCAGACGTTTGTCGTCGAGATGTGGAGCTGCCCTCTCTCCCGTAACTCATCTCAGACGTTTGTCGTCGAGATGAATGGTCCATGCGTGGTGGTGCGAGGTCTGGCTGAGTCGGGCGACGGTCTGGCTGGGACGGTCTGGCTGAGTCGGGCGACGGTCTGGCTGAGTGGGGCGACGGTCTGGCTGAGTGGGGCGACGGTCTGGCTGAGTAGGGCGACGATCTGGCTGAGTCGGCCGACGATCTGGCTGAGTCGGCCGACGCTCTGGCTGACAAACGTCTACGATGTGGAGCTGCACTCTCTCCCGTAACTCATCTCAGACGTTTGTCGTCGAGATGAATGGTCCATGCGTGGTGGTGCGAGGTCTGGCTGAGTCGGGCGACGGTCTGGCTGAGTCGGGCGACGGTCTGGCTGAGTCGGGCGACGGTCTGGCTGAGTGGGGCGACGATCTGGCTGAGTCGGACGACGGTCTGGCTGAGTGGGGCGACGGTCTGGCTACCTCAGTCCGGGGCCAGCATCTTGTAACTTTCGGTGATGACTGTCGTGACAACACTGGAGAAGAGACCAGCCTGATCAGTCAGATTCAGAGAGAGACCGGGATTTATAAGTCAGAAACTCACCAAGGTAGCAGTCCATCCATGTCGTTTATACTCGATCGCTGAGACTGATCTCAGGAGAACCCGGCGGAACACTGCATCTCGACGGCGCAGGAATCGTCGAGAAGAGAGCCGTCTGGTGGGCGACATGCAGTGACGCCGATTTGAGCGGTCTAGAGATGTGACAGCTCGACGACAAACGTCTGAGCGTCGAAGACACTAAAAAAAGTGCATCTCGACGGCAAACGTCTCAGATGCACCAAGCGTGCCGACGACAAACGTCTGGCACGATGAGGGAGGTGGGGGTGGGGAGCAGAGAGCGAGCTTGACGCTTATTGACAATCTGATCGGCCATCGTTCACATGATCGGCACGTGCTCTGATCACTCACGTGCATCAAATGACTTGTCATTTGACAAGTCGCTGTCAATCAACTCCCTCCTTGCCTTCCACCATCGCAGACGTTTGTCGTCGCGAGGTGGAGCCGCCCTCTCTCCCGCAATCCATCTCAGACGTTTGTCGTCGAGATGGATGGGCCTTGGATTTGACTTCCCAGTACCTGTATCTCAGACGTGTGCCGTCGAGATGGATCGGCCTTGGACTGGACTTCCTCAAACTTACGACCATAACGACTCCGCGCCTACTCCGGTCTGCCTTGTATACTCAGACGTGTGTCGTCGAGTAGCAATGGTTCCTGCATGGTTCCTGCAGCTCAGGCAACACGTCTGCCGTGGCCAAGTTCCTCGTGCCTCTAGCCCATACTCCATCTTCCAATTTGCGGTCAGAATGATCCCGCACTTACGTCGGTGGTTTGCCTTCGTCAACCGCCGTCTTCCGCCACGTCGTATTCACAGATCAAGGTGGAGTCGGGCTTTTTTGCCGCCCAACGCTGGTCGCTACGTCGCGTACAGGTCGGTAGAGTCGACCACTGACTGTTAGGCCGACTGAATGTGCCATACCAGTCTTGTTGTTTGTCACATGTACCTTCCATCCCCGCTCTAGACTCTGTACATTAGCTGGACTCTCTAGCATAGATTTTCTTGTACTATCTTATCGATTAACTATCCAAGATGACTCGTCTGATCGGTCACATCATCTGTCAGTCACCCGTCACCAAAAGTTATCTTCTGCTTTCACCACTCCTCGCATGGACTACAGAGGCGGAAACCGCGGTGGATTCAGGCGTTTGTCGCCGAATCGAGGACGGGGCTCACCAACGCGTCTGCCGCATGGTGGCACTCCATCGGGATCAAGCGCGCCGCACGATGTTTCGAGTAGCCATGGGGGGGGCTACCTGAAAGTCCCGCGGAACCTGTAGGTCCTGTCTGGGTCCTGTGTGACATGACCCAGACTCGAACTTGGGTCCCGTTGGGTCCTGTGTCGTTGTGACATGTCACGCTAGGTCCTGTACGGGAGTTGTACAGGACCTGTTCCACTTTGAAACACTTCAGGAAGAGACTTCAGTCCGTGGATCATATAAGTAGGACATAATTAACCACATTTGTTTGACAAGGACCGAGAGGCATTGTCCTGATATGTAACTACTTACTTAAGTGATAGTTGATCGATGCCGTCGATGGCGTTGGCGATGCCCACATCATCAACCCAAGTAATCCCCCTATTCTTCCAAATTTGTTGCGAATTTATTCGATTTGCTTGTGTCCTTTGCACTGACTGTGTTAGTAATTATGAGTAAATCCTGTAGTTGTGGGCCCTGTAACTCCCGTTCAGAGGGCTTACAACTCCCGTTCACAGGTCCTGTAACTACTGTATACAGGTCCTGAAGTCCTGTATTAGATGTAGTAGGTCGTGTGAAGTCCTGGGGACGCTCGTAGAATGGTGATACAGGCTTATCCCATCAAACAGTCCTCCCACTAGATCATGAATATCTGCTGTTAGAAATTGACAGACTCAAAGTGCGACACGTGCAGAGATACCTTATCATCTCTAAATGATGATAGACCCAGAAAATTGTCGACTCAAATTTCGTTCCTGGTCGATGAACAAGACGTCGCTCCCATCCATCAATGTGGCTGTGCCCCAGCGACGATGAGCTCGGTAGTGATGCACCTGAGTGAAGTTGCTCCATGGCCTGGGAGAGCAATGGGTCCCGTTTCACGAGAACATGCATTCGACGTCCCGTGCAGGTGACCCGCGGTGCAAGTGGGTCCTGTACTGTGTCCCGCACAGGTCCCGTACAGGTCCTGTACAGGTCCTGTGAGTCCGTCACATGTCCCGCGTGGGTCCTGTGCAGGTCCCGTTGGGTCCTGTATATGGGCCCGTGGGTCACACAGGACTCACACAGGAGTTCCAAGTGGGTCCTGTGTGGGTCCGCTGGGTTTCAGGTCCTGTGCAAGTGGGTCCCGCTGGGAATCGAACACATGTCCTTGCTGTTCTCGACGACGACGGCTCTTATATTCATGTTCTTTACGGTACGTCTTGTCGCTATCCCTAACGGTACTACTAATCCAATTTTCACACCGGGACTGCTCTTCATCGTCGAGATGTGGGTGGTGGGTCCCGCCGGGTCCCGTATACGGGAGTTCCGCGGGACTTTCAGTATGCCCCCATGGGGGGTCGACAGGGTCGAGAGGCACGCTACCGACGCGTTTGTCGCGCGGTGTCATGTCTCGAGGCTCAAATTCGCGTCCAAGAGGAGGACCGTCTCGTCTGCCGAGCGGTCTCTCCGCATCCGTCGCTGACCTCGCGTCCGACGACAATGGAGATAGTGTATCGCACATTCTCATACCTCAGGTAAAGCTTTCGGAATCCGAGAAGGCAACTCTCACAGTAAGTCCCCTGTGCATTTCCGCTCAGGATTTGAGCTAACCCGCGCTCAGACCACCCCTCATTTCCATGGTGTTGTCCGTAACGACACCGGCATCTTTGTCGTCTTCAACGCCAACCGCAAGGCGTTGTCGGAAATCACCCCCCGCAATGGCCAAGGTCCCGTTCTCCACACAATGTCTTGGATCCCTCCTCGGCGGATTCATCTCATGTGCAGTCCTCAGCATCGCGTACTCGATGGAGATCTCCTGGGAATCCTGAATGTCTCAGAGCGCCACCTTACGATGCGGAAGCTCCAGTCCGACACGGCAGCTTGTTGGGTCCTCCGTGAGGACATCGCTCTTCGGTGGGCCAGTCTGGAGGGGTTCTTGGACAAACTCGCATGGTCTCTGCAGGATCACATGGCAGGACTTCATTCTCGGCCGGAATCTGGGACTATGCAAAGTCGGCCCATTTCATATCACTACACGCAATCCTTCTCGTCAGAAGCCGACCTGTTCCGAGCAGTCTTCTCCGCCCAAGATGCCTTTGTGCGTCTGTTCAGTGCTATCACACTGTATTTCCTAATTCTGGACGCCTCTCCCCAACGCGAAACCTGGCGCACAGGAGTGATGGTCAGCCTCGACCTCCCGAATCACTTGATGGATGCCGTAGAAACAGTAGTCGAACGTTTCCTGCGCCATCCGGCAGGGATCATCTTGGACCTCACGCTGAATGATGCCTCGGCGCTCGACTGGTTGTTTAAGCTTCTCATCAGGGACTCATCGCCCATCCATCCACCGATCTACTTCTTCCTGGGTGAAGGTCTCAGCGCCGTCAGTCACGCGAGCCATCTTGAACGCTATCCCTCGATGGAGAAGATCCGTCTGCACGTGCAGGAGACGATTCACGCACTGAATCAGCTCACATTGCAGAGCGTTGCGTGTGAAGAGTACGTCTTCGTGCAGTCGAATATGCGTTTATGGGGAACGTTTTCCAATCCCGAGTACTACGCTCATCTGGACACCCAGGAACGCCAATTCCCACCTGTCGAGCCCCACAGCGGTCAACACGCAGGCCAAAGCTATATCGATTTCTTTGCTCGCCGAAAGGAGGCGAACGATCGCAGAGAGCAGGTTGAAACTCCTGCGCAGAGAAACAGGCGGCTGCAGCGCGAGAAGAATGCTGAGAAGAAAGCCGCCCCTGGCAAGCAAGGGGCGCGGGTGTTCAAATGGGATCAAGTCGACAACTTCTGGGTCCGTCGCTCGATCACACGTGTGGAGGCAGAGGATGAATGGGAAGACTTTGCCGATTCCCAGATGGTGTACGACTCGCATCAGAACGAGTGGGATTTGTGCAAGGCACTAGATCCCCATGCGCTGCCTCAATATTCCGACGACGGATGGGACAGCGATGACTCCCTGCCGTGCATGCGCCCATACCCTCCGCCGTCAGGTCCCTCCCAGGCAGTTCTTTCGCAATCAGGTCCTGCGCAGCAGCCGCCTGACTTCAGTGACGACTACGATGCCAATCTGCCTCAAGACCTTTCCGCAGAAGTTCGGTCAGCGCTGAACAACATAGATGCTGTCCTTGCGCATTTCGCAAGCTATCACGCGGAAAGCAGCATGGAAGACAGCTCTTGGATGACACCGGCGGTTGACCCCGCCGACAAGCATCCCGCTCGAGCGATCCTCGAATACCGGGTTGGGCTTGTCGACGACCGAGAGAAGTCTTTCCCCGAGGCGCTTATGGCGAAATCCACCGTCGCGGCCTACTTCTTAGGAAACGGAACATCTTCTACACCTTCTTGGATAAGTGATGCGGCCAGGGCGCTGCTGAAGGCGCTGGACAAAGGCAAGACTCTCGCCGATATGCCACCGGAGCTTTTCGACCTCCACAATCCCGAGCTCGTGGACGCCATGTGCAAGGAGTGCGGCGTCATCATCTCGCTGCTGGAAGGGATATCCCAGGTGGCCTACCGTTCAACCGGGTACAACATTGTACCGAAATCGGCAGACCCACTCAAGCGTGAGCTGCTGCTCTTCAATGCCACCACGGTCATGCACATTTTCCGCCGCCATTTTCAGACATGGTCCGAGCTCATCGAGCTACTCCATGATCTAGGCGCTCCATTCGAAATCTGTGTTTCAGCACCTACGTTCAGTGCCTCATCCTATAACGCCGATCTTTACCGGTTCGCTGGTCTGGGAGTTCGCCCGCAGGGGTACATCCCCAGTCCGCAAGATCTTCTTGCGTACTGGGATCTTGCTCGGCGCTTCCTCCTCTCGCCGCGTGGACGTCTTGCCCTCCAGGCTGGAGGTGTCATTGCGCGTCTTGCGCGCTTGGTCATCCCCAGCGCAGATGTGGAACTCAAGGCGCAGACGGTGGACATCAAGACCGCGGAGCAACGGATCAAGCTAGTCGACGACAACGCACTGTACTACCATGCTCTGACTCAAGACGAAGAGGATCTTGTCCTTGGGGTGTACCGTATCGAAATGAGTAAGTTTTTTATAAGCACAACACAAATTCTCTGACGTGATCCTAGACTGTTTGAATCGCAACGCACCCAGCGGCCACCAGGAGAAACGTGTGTCCTGGTGGCCTCAACCTGGCACGTTCTTCACCTCGGGATTGAATGTCGGTTGGTGGACGCCAGACTGCGAGCAGTGGTTCCAATCAGTTCTGAAGCAGATGCGGGAGAACAAAGCCGTAGTCCTCAACAACGGTGACTGGAAGGCAAGGATCCGTGGCTACAGTGCTGCTGGGCGGATGGCCAAGAACCTCGAGGCCGTGCATAAAGAATTTCTTG
This sequence comes from Mycena citricolor, assembly GCA_963692855.1. Classification (NCBI taxonomy): domain Eukaryota; kingdom Fungi; phylum Basidiomycota; class Agaricomycetes; order Agaricales; family Mycenaceae; genus Mycena; species Mycena citricolor. Next base: position 3,461,802 of record CAVNYO010000405.1, read on the forward strand.
TCAACTTCCACTGATGAGCGACCCCCACTTGATTATATTCTACTCAATTGCACATGTTGTAGTTATCAACTGTATATTCTGTATCTACGCTCCATCACAGATAATCGATCATGTATAATGTATTATCCCGCTGAGTTGAGCCTGTCATACAAGAAGATGTGATGTATTGTCATAATTCGACTCTTTTTCATCTTATCATCGACGATCTTATCTTATCTTGGCACGACTTATCTTATCACGGATCACGGCATCAGACGGTCCGGACTAGGGGTTCCAGGGATTATCTTCATCGATTCGAGGCTGCGCGACATATGCTCCAGAAGGTTCTACTACGACCCATGACCAGCGTTCCATGCGGTACATAGCCCTATGACTCATTAGTTGTAGATATGACTCAGACTGGATTTGGGTATAAATACTGTAGCTACTTGGTTGTATTCTCTAGTCTTCGAATTCACTTCTCTTTTCGACTTTGTTTTTGAGGTTGATTGTCACATAATTCGAAGACTCCCCTCATACCCTCGTACCTCTTACCTCCTACCCTGCCCCGTGCACCGCTACGCCCGCTATATCCTCTTCACCCTTATCACCCCACTCACCCTTTTACCGAATCATCTAGTCGCTCGCTGCGATCGCAGTGAAAGGTTCATATCGAGCAAACAGCACCAGGCCACGGGTAACGTTGAGCCCGACCCAAGCCTTACGGTAGCTACAAGGAGTGCTGCGGAGACCTTCGGGAAAACGCACCTCGGGATCATCGGGCACGTGAAGAGCTAGGCCCGGGATCTTTTTGCTAGCAAAAGAACCTTTCCTCGAGTGCTTGTACAGCACACGAATCCACCATTTCGTACCGATTCCCATCGTCATCTGGGAGCCCATCCCCTCCCCCCATCATACCATCGTCGCCCGATCTGGCGCATCAAAACGAACCCGGACCCTCCAACCCCTACCTCGCCCTCCCGCCGCCTGAAGACGAGATCCCCGACCTTGGCGAGTTACCCTCTGAACAACCACCCTCGCCCCCGCCTACCGCACCTGCTCCTACCATGTCAGGACATCACCGCATCACCCTCGCTGCCAACCCCCCCTACTTCGATGGCGACAAATCCAAATACCTGGGCTTTGTGGACGCGTGCACCACTTACATCGGTGCCTATCGATCGGAGTTCTCGCTGGATGAGACAAAAATCCTCTTTGTTCTGTCCTACCTCCGTAATGAGACCGGCACAAGCTGCGCCGCCTCGAGATGGGCAATGAACTGGAAGCAGCACAATTTCGAGGGTTTCCAAGGAATGAAGGCGGGAGTCACCGCGACAACCTTCTTGGAGGAGTTCCAAAAAGCCTTTGGGGATTCTAACGCAGAACAAGTCGCCGCTGCCCGACTCATGGCCCTTCGCCAGGGGAGACGGTCCTTCGCGGACTACATCTCTGACTTCGAAATGCTGGCTGCGGACGCGGGGTACAACGTGGTCGCCTCAACCGATGACAAGGGCGAGTACAAGAAGGGGGATCAGGACAACATTCTCATCGAGTTCCTTGAGCGCGGACTCAGCAGTGAAATCGCAAGCCGCCTCTACAACACCGGCGTTCCCCTGCCCAAGGCATATGGTGCCTTCAAGAACTGGTGCGTCAACATCGAGGCCAATGCCTTGCGAGATCAGCTGCGTAAGGCATCCTATGCGCACTCAACTCCGCGGCCCCCACCCCAATTCCGCCCTCAGGCTGCACCATCAGCACCTGCACCCGCTCCGGTCCGACCAGCGGCCAATGAGCCGGTTCCGATGGAGATCGATCGCACCCACGCCCGTGGCCGCAATATCATCTGCTACAACTGTCAGCAGCCTGGGCACATTGCGCGGAACTGCCCTGAGCCCAAGAAGAAGCGCACGTTCTTCAATCGGGCCACAATGCTAGAAGAGATCGAGAACGGGGACAAGGACAACGAGTTCCTGAAGGAGATCGCCGAGAAGCTGCGCGAGAAGGGTTTTTGAAGCGCTCCACTCCTCTAGCCAAGGAGGTGGAGCGTCCGGACTATGGACGTTTTTCTATACTTGTTTCGATTAAAGACATGAACGATTCCGCACATACATATACAATCTCGGACTCATTACGTACCAATATTCATGATTTTCTCATTGCTGATATGGAAAAGGAACGACAAAGAAAAATAGTTTTAAATAGAGAGTATTTACAAAGTAAAAAGGATCAAAAAGCTGCGGATAAATTAATTTTGGACTCCTACGTATTTATGGCTCGTGGAGAAGGAACCACGTCAACAAAGACCGAAAAGGGGAGCATCGCTCCGGAGGCTCAATCCTTGAAAAAGGAGGAAGCGCCCAAGGAATCTGCCGAAATCAAGGTTCCAGAAGCACCCAAACGCACCAGGGTGCCAGATGCCGTCCAGAGGAAATTGGCGGCTGAGAAACAGAAGGGCCCGCAGCCTGGCAGACTGGCGCAGGAATTGCGCGACTACCAGGCCGAAAGGAAGAGACATTCAATGGACGTATATGTCCAGATCACAGGCCTGGACTCAGGAAAGACGCGCGGAGTTAAGGCGCTACTCGACAGTGGCTGTAGCACCTGCTGCATCGATACCGACTACGCGCGGGCAGAAAAGCTGGATATCCAAGAACTTCCCCAACCCATTGTGGCTCGTAACGCCGACAACACCGAAAACATCAGCGGCCGGATCACGCATTACGTTGACCTAAGGATGAGAATCGGTCCTCACGTGGAGACACGCACGTTCCTTCTAACGTGCTTAGGGAAGGCCCGGATCTTCATTGGTCTTGACTGGCTGACGGAACACAACCCGGAGGTGGATTGGCAGGAGCAAACGATGAGATTCAGCCGATGCCCAGAACAGTGTCACATGAGGGGTCACGAGGAACACCAAGCGATGATTGACATGGATGCAATCGACCTGGACACGAGCGCACCGGATCTGGAAGAGGGAGAATCGATCCTGCTGATCGACTTTGGAAAGGAGGTGGATCTACGGCTGAAGGAAACACCGGCGCAGAAATTCGCAGAAGAAGCGGAAAAAGAGAAGGAGAGGATGACCGAAGGGAAAATTCCGGATCAATACCGGGAATTCGTCAAAGTATTTGCCAAGGAATCATTCGACTCACTACCGGACCGACGAACCTGGGATCATGCGATTGAGCTCAAACCCGGTTCCAAAGCAGTGGACTGCAAGGTGTACCCGCTATCACGAAACGAGCAGGTCAAACTCGACGAGTTCTTACAAGAGAACCTGGCCAGCGGACGAATCAGGCCATCAAAATCACCCATGGCCTCAGCATTCTTCTTTGTCAAAAAGAAAGATGGTTCGCTACGTCCCGTCCAGGATTATCGGAAGCTGAACGAGATGACAATCCGAAATCGATACCCGCTGCCACTGATCTCCGAGCTGGTCCATAATCTATGCGGCGCCAAGTTCTTCACCAAGCTCGACATCCGATGGGGATACAATAACGTACGGATCAAAGAGGGCGACGAGTGGAAGGCTGCGTTCCGCACAAACCGTGGACTGTACGAGCCCTTGGTCATGTTCTTTGGTCTCACGAACTCCCCGGCTACCTTCCAAAACATGATGAACGACATACTCCGAGAACTGATCAACGAGGGACACGTGGTAGTCTATCTGGACGATATACTGATCTTTACAGAGAACTTGGACGAACATCGACGGATCACAAAACGAGTACTCGAATTGCTCCAAAAGCACAAGTTGTACCTGAAACCCGAAAAGTGCGAGTTCGAACGCACGGAAATCGAATATTTGGGTGTAATTATTGGACACAATTCGATGCGGATGGACCCAGTCAAGATCAAGGGCGTGATGGAATGGCCGGAACCAAAGAGCGTCAAACAAGTCCAAGCGTTTCTAGGGTTCACAAACTTCTATCGGCGCTTTGTCCGGGGATACGCGGAGGTCGCCAAGCCATTGACACGGCTGACAGGGAAGGCAGGATGGTCATGGGGTGCAGATGAGCATGCAGCATTTGATGGATTGAAGAAGAGAATCGCGGAGGATGCGGTCCTAGCACTGCCAAATGACACTGGCCAATATCGTCTGGAAGCCGATGCTTCGGAAGGGGCAACAGGATCAGTTTTGAGCCAAAACCAAGACGGCATTTGGCGCCCAATCGCATTTATTTCGCACGCATTGACCGAAACCGAGCGAAATTACGAGATCTACGACAAGGAAATGCTTGCAATCATGTTATCACTTGACGAATGGAGGCAGTTACTCCTGGGAGCCACGGAAACGTTTGAGATCTTCACCGATCATCAGAATCTCGAGTACTTTCGGAAGCCGCAGAAGCTCAATCGACGGCAAGCACGATGGATCACGGAGTTGGCGGAGTTCGATTTCACCTTACGACACCGACCCGGCGCACTCAACCGCAAGGCGGACCTCCTGTCCCGACGAGCAGATCACAATCAGGGCAAGAACGACAACAAGGACGTCACGCTACTGAAGCCCGAGTTCTTCCGATCACAAGAAGTCACATTCGAGGGACAGGATCAGCAGCTAACCGATGAAATCAAGGCCATTCGATCAATTGATGGAAGCGTCAAGGCGGCCTTAGAGAAGTCCCTCGTCGGATGGAAGAAGGAAGAAGGGCTTATCACGTATCATGGGAAGCTCTATGTACCAAGGGACGAGGAGTTACGGGACAAGATCATCGGACTACACCACGACACCCCCTTAGTCGGACACGCTGGGATCAACCGAACGCAGGAGATGGTGGAAAGGAACTACTGGTGGCCAAGGATGGGAAACCAAATTCGGAAATACATCCAGACGTGCGAGGCGTGCCAGCGGACCAAGACCAGAAGAGCCAGGACAGGGAGTTTGCACCCGCATGCAGTTCCAAACGCGCCATGGGAAATCATCTCCATGGATCAGATCGGACCCTTGCCGGTCAGTAATGGGTATGACGCAATTCATGTGTGGTGTGACACCTTCACCAAAATGATCCATGTCGAACCAATTAGTACTGACATCAGCAGCGAAGGAGTGGCACGATTAACCAGGGACCGAGTCTTCCGCTACCACGGGATCCCTCGCAAGATCATCACCGACAGGGATTCGCGTTACATCAAAGGCTTCATGAGGGAGACGAATCGGATGTTGGGCGTAGAAATGAACCCGGGGACCGCATATCACCCGATCACGGATGGGCAGACAGAACGCATGAATCAGGAGATCGAGCATTATCTCCGCATCTACGTCAATTACCATCAGACGGACTGGTCGGAGTGGCTGGGAATGGCGGAGTTCGCATACAATGACAAGATGAACACGTCTACCAAAATATCGCCATTCTATGCGAATCACGGATATCACCCGTGGAAGGGAGTGGAGCAACGGATGGAGTCGAGAAACGAGTCGGCGGAGGAATTTGTAAAAAGAATCAAAGAAATACAAGACGAAGCAAAAGCAGCACTAGAAAAAGCAAAAGAAAAAATGAAAAAATACTACGATAAACAAAGAAAAGAAGTTCCGGAGTTGAAGGTTGGGATGAAGGTGTACATAGAAGGGGAAAATATCGAGACGGATCGACCATCAAAGAAAATGAGCGACAAGAGATTAGGGCCATACGAGATACTGGAGAAGGTTGGAGCGGCTGCATGGAAGCTGGACTTGCCGGACACGGACCGAAGACATCCGGTGTTCAACGAGTCACTGTTGACACCCTATCACGAACCACCCCCCCATCGCCGAGAGAAGAGGCCTGTAGCCAAGATGATCGGAGGAGCAGAAGAGTGGGAAGTCGAAGAAATCGTGAAAGAGCGAAACGTCGGCCGAGGAAAACAGTACTTGGTCAAATGGAAGGGATGGCCGCACAGCGAGAACACATGGGAACCGTCACGTCACCTTACCCACGCAAAGAAGGTCCTGAGAGATTGGCAGAGGAAACAATCCAACCCAGACACACGCATTCGCCTCCTGCCAACTCTCGAAGCCGGACATTGGGATTACCTCATCCATCGCTACAAACCCAAAGACGAGCGCCTTCCATATCCACAGCGACAACTCTTCGACCCCTACGAAAACGTCTTCACGCCCATCGGCCTAGTCGATGAGGACATCGACCCTAGAGAGGGGGTCATGTCATAATTCGTGATTGTCACATGTATGGATGGATGCTCGGCTGATGATTGGCAGATCATCTGTCGATCATCAGCCGATAGATATTTTGGGGCCCGATATGTGTGATATTGGGCTGCACTTTTTTTACGCCGCAATAGGGCCAATATTGTTAGTGTGGATTGTGAACTTTCTTTCAAAGAGATTGAGCTGAGTAACGCACTAAAACATTTTGCCACTTTTGGGGTGACATTATGGCGCCCAATATGCTGATATTTGTGCCACCAAATGAGTGTCAGGAATTTGGTTCCAATATTTCCTTTATCTTTGAAACGTTTTTTGCTGCAATAGTTGATCAATTGGGGCACCTTTGACACATCACATTAGTTTAAATATCACAATGTACTTTGTATTCAACCATTTGTACTGCAATATCTAAAATATAGATTTTTCATTGTGGGCCACATTAATCGCGATCTGCCGGAGTGACTGACTACATTGACTGCGACGACGCCGACTGCGGTCGAGCGACCATACGCCGGCTCGAAGACGGGTGGTGATGGATCCGGAGATAGGCCAGCGCGGGGCGGACACGGACGCGGACGAGTTCGGGAGCGAAGACGGCGAGTGTGTCCTCCTGTCGGATGCAGTGGTGCAGGCCCTTGAAAGTGCGGAGCGGGATGCGTTTGGGCGCGAGAGCCCCGTCAGGTGCGTGAATCCACCTACGTGGACACGCGTTAGGAGCTGATTTCTAAGGACCCAGCGCCGCCTCCGACGCGTACGACGAGATGTTCACGGACGGCTTTTCAGACGAGTGGATGCACGCGTGGGCACGCCTTGAAGCGCCCTGCGGCACATCCGCATGTACGCCGACCTTGGATCCGGAGCCGCCATCTTCTCTCCCACCCAGTAGCAGTATTGCACCTTCCCGCGAATCTGAGCCTCCTCCATCGTGCGATTCCGGCCCCACGGAGTTCAACGACATGTTTTTGGATAATTATACGGATCAGTGGCTGCGTGCCTGCTCCGTCCTTGCTACTCGGTGTGTCCCGGGCGCACGAGTCCTGTCTGGCTGGGACTACTGGATGGTCCAGTTGCAAAGTGTATCGGAGGTTGTTCAGCCGAGGTGGGTAAGCGCCAAGAGGCAGACTACGGATGTCGGTGTGCTCTGCCGGCTTGTAATAGGCCTCTTTTGCCAAGTGCGGCGTGCGATGATTTGTTCATTGCATATCCAGCGCTCGGGCCTCTGTGGCTGTCGATGCAATTTTTTGAACCTTCTTATGTACTGCTATTCGGAGTGGCATGCCTTTCGCTCTTCGCTGGGCTCGCAAACGAGTCAGTCCACTTCCATCCTTCTTATCGATGTTGCTTTTGCCATGTCCCACGTTCAGATGTTGTCGTTGTCCTCGTTGTCTTCTAGCTCAGATTCATAAATCGCTACTGATGTGTCATCTCATTCTTCACCGTATTTATGATCATGTGTCTGTATGCACAGCGGGATGGATCCCACACAGTACATCTCGATGTCTCATGAACCTAAAAGCTGATGGTCTTTTGCTGATCAATGCCGAAGCTAATTGCGTCCAGCTTCATGTCAGTGACTGCTTGCGCTACGACCAGGGTAGCATCCAAGAACACGACAAATCAGTCAATCCCCAGATAGGTATCGAAAAAAGAGTTCTTAATGCTTCTCGGGTGACCCGATCGCCTGAGAGACCCGGGCACAGCCACCTGGTCCTCTCCTTTTCTCTCCTTTTCGGCCTCTCCGCCTTTGTTTGTCCCGCCCTCGTCTGGCCCTCTCCGGCTCCGGCTCGGCATCCTGTCACGTTTTGGGTCACCGAGATCCTGGCCCTCTGGGTCGTCCGTTTGCACTCGGCCGCGCATCATTCCCGATGCCTCGCCCCAGTTGGTGAGGTGTGTCGAAGGAGCGGCGCTCGTCGGTGCAGTCGGTCTGTGGCTTGGAACCCTCTTGTTCGACTCGATCGATCTTCACGGTTCAGTTCTCACTCAACTCATGTCGACGATGCTGTCCTTGTCTGGGCCTGGGTGGACTCTGGGTGGGTCGCCGCTGCCCTGGCAAACACTGCGCGCTTACATACACAATACACAATCTTGCCAGGCCAGGCCAAGCCGGATGTCATGGAGGAGGCGCGCACCGCTGCGCAGTCAGGCGAGTTGCTGCGCGTGCTGAACGTCTTGAAGCGGTTTGGAGCGAATACGGTGGTGGATGACGTGAGCTGAAAGGTCGAAGACAATGCGTGTCTGGCCGCGGAATCGCTCTGCCGAGGGGGCCACAAACTGAACTTGTCCTGCAGATGTCAAATTCGTCGAACTCGTGCGCACGTACGTGCCGGAAATGTGCATGCGGTCGAGAGGTGTTGCGGGACACGATCTTCTGCATGCTTGGACTGAACAGCGCAGGGAAGGCAACCACGTACAATGTCATTCGTGAGTTCTTTTTGTTCGACGTGCTCAGGCTAATGACGGGCAGGGGGCGATGTTATTCCGGAAGCAGGAGATGTGTTGATCCAGGGTACCTCGGTCGTGAACCACCCGCATTCGGCGCGTGTGTCGCTGGGTGTGTGTCCCCAATTCTCGGTCATCGACGCGCAGCTGATCATATACAGCCGACTGAAGGGCTTGAGCAGTGCAGATCTGTCGTCGAGCGTCAAGTCGTTGCTGTCTGCGACAGGGCTGGCGATCTACGCCGACCGGCTCGCAAGCAAGCTCTCACTGGCCATCGCATTTGTGGGCAACCCGTCTGTGGTGCTGATCGACAAGTTCTCGACGGGGATCGACACGAAGATGAAGCACGAGATGTGGCAGACACCGGTGGGCAAGGCGGCGATAATCACGACACACTCGATGGAGGAGGCCGCCGCGCTCGCGTCCAAGGTCGGCGTCCTTGCCATGCGGCTGCTTGCGGTCTATTACATGTCTGTATTACATTACAAATCAAATGTCGTGCCTAAACTAAGCCTTGGGCCGTTTTGCGGGACGTGTTCGAGCTCCAACTGCCTCGGCACGGCGTTTTATCGTAGAAGTCGATACCAATTCAATGCAGGTTCCAAGGCTGGGACTGGCTGTGACAATGCCACTGAGGATGAGGTTGTCGACGATGGTAAGGCCTATGAAACACCATGAGATGGATTCGACAGGAAAGGCGATATGCACCTACCCACGCAGCCTTGATAGCATTCTTACGTATGCCCACAACAATCTTCGACAGCTGGTTGAGCCCCATCTTGATCTCTGTCCCACTCTTGTGATGCCCTTTGACTCGAAGTACCTCGAGTTCTTCGATCACCTGAGATGTTGGGACCGCGCGCTCTTTGACTTGATTTTCGATGTACTCGGGAATCTCCCGGAAGCGCTGCCATGTCTTCCGGGCATTTCCGTTGGCCTAGAGAGAGATCAGACACAAAAATGAGCAGCGACAAATCAGTCTGACCTTGTCGTCATTGGGTATAGAACGCCACCGGTCCCTGAACTCCTGCTCCGCTAGGCGCAATGGCGGTTTGACACCCGTCATCAGGAAATAAGACAACCGCGTATCAGGACTGATGGCGATCACGAGATCATCAACGACGCTAATGCGCAGATGCAGCTCATCAGCTGCTCACGAGCTGCGTCGAGTCCGTCGCGGGACTCGTCAGCAGGCAAGCAGTGTCGCTCGTGGCCATCAGACTACTCGGTGTTGGGGCAGCCAAAAGCAGAATCATGGGCCTCTCATCCATTCATATTAGCACGGCTAGTTTTCATGAGTACTAGACAGCTAATACCGTGACAATTAGTAAGGACTCTCCGGGTCGAGAATATCGTGACAATTCAATTTGAGTACATGATGAGCAATAGCCTCGAGTAAATGCTCAATCTCAACTTGTACATCCCCACACAATTCTTGATCTGACCAGGATCACTCATTAAGATATGCAATGTGTATTATGCACTGTTCTGAGAGTGTATACAGAGAGTGTGCAAATGTGAATCTGCATCGGCATTTGATTCACATTCTGATGGTGAATCGCACTTCATCAAACCTCACCTAGTGCCCGCTTATTCTGTCGGGGATCTTGTACTTGTTCTGTATTAGTCATGTCAATAAGTACGCTGACCATCATTCACATGAGATCGCGTTCTAAATTAAATGAATTTTATATGCACTTGTCATAATTGTTTGTTTGGGCGATATAGTGTCTAGAAAAAACATTTTGTGAAAAATCTTCCTATGTTTAAGTTGGTATCAGAATCAGAATCCCGACTAAGCACCTTAGTTGCCACATCCCATCTGAGGAACTCAGCTGCAAAATTCTGTCTAAGAGCATTGAGCAGCAGAAACTTCTGACTATCAGTGACTTCATCACAAAATTCCAGCTACTCAAACTATTATTCTTGCATTCAGGCAGCAAGTACTGCCTAGGAATAGCACATTCCCAAAATCTCAGTGTAATTGAGTGACCTGGTCACCCAAGAGGCTTGACCAAATAAAGGACAAATATAGCTTTCCACCTTTCAAGAGAATTTGTTTTATGTGCTGACACCATCAATGTGTGAATGTTACTGTCAGAATGCAATTTGTGCAATCGGATTCACACACTCTGTGTCATTCCTCACTGTTCTGACTAGAGGCCTGCATAGCCTGTGTCTTCATGATCATCTTCGCCATCGTCTGTACCAAAATCGTCCTCCTCTACCTCCTCTTCATCCTCGTCCTCGTCCTTGTCCTCCTTGTCCTCCTCCGAGTCGTCTTCATCCTCCTCGTCTTCCTCTGGTTTGTCTTCCTCGTCCTCCTGATCTTCATCTTCGTCTGGTTCATCTGCATCCTCCTCTTCTGTCTCCGGTTGTACAGACAGATGCCCAATTCCCCCTCCAAAGTATCGCATGACCATATCGCGATCAAGGAATCTGAGCTCCCTGTGAGCTACAATTCTCAATGAACAAGGAAGAACCTACATGTTCACATAGAATGAGGCCCAATCACTTGTCTCATCCACGGATCTTGCCGCCGTCTTCTTCATGGTGCTGAGAAGAGAGTTTGTCCGGCCGCCACTGAAATCCGGTATTAGATGGCAGCCGCAAACAACGTAAGCTGGATCCAAAAAGCCAAATGCAAGCGAATCTGACTCTTCTACGAAGCCAACCTTAGGCAGGCGTGCATTCTTGAAACCAGCTCAATGCCCAGGCTCTATTCCCAGCCATCGCACCCATAAGAAGTCGTATGTTCTTGTGGCGGAGACCAAACTTGATGAGGAGATACAAGCAGATGTATGGAAGACGCCAAGAACTTGCGCATACCAGTATGGATGTGCATCAGACTGCGTTTCCGGTGAGCGCACCATTACAAATGCTGACATTCGTGGGTTGATGATGTCTTGCTCCCGGCGCACATCGTATGTAGTGTAGTTGACTCGAAGCGTCTTGGTGGTATATAAGCGATTGCCAATGATTTGAACACTTTGCCGGTCTATTGCCTTGAAGGAGTCATGAGTGTCGCCATCGAACTTGCGATCCAGCAGATGGCCGAGGAGATGGTCTTGTAGCTTGGGCACAAAGTTCTAATGCAACTGTTAGTACTTGGCAATGTAGGGCTACTTCCTGACAGTAACAAACACGGACCTTGAGCGCCGGATCTCCAGTGATTGCATAACTGAACCTATCGATGTACAAGGGATATCTTCGAACTCGACTTGTTGCGTGATGGGCATGGTTATCGGTCATAGTGAAGGGATCGGGTTGATCAAACCCTACGAGGTGGAAATGGCGCATTTTCTTGGCCTCTCGAATGCGTTGTGAAACACGAGCACGAGCCATTCGAGTAACACGGACCCCAATTTGACCTGCATGATTCCGCTTGTTGGTCATACCATAGAGACGCTTCACAATGCAATGCAGACTCTCTCCCTGGCATTGTCCATTTGTCAGATTTCTCACTCCGGATGTGAATACTGATGGAGCTCACCACTTGTGTCGAATAGTTATCCGTAGGCCCAAACAGGCGGATGAAATTCACATAGTCACCAAGACTATGCCACTTGTACGTGGCCAGATTCAAGCCCTTTTCACTTTTATTACGCCTCATTTGTTTTGAAGGAGCGGTCGAGCCTGAAGCAGCCTTTGCTTGTGCGTCTCTCTGCTCCTGTCTTGCCCGAGCAGCCACCTCTCGTGGCAGCTCCTTCGTTGTGTACTTCGAGCATGTCTTGGATTGGAACACCCTCATCAGACGTCCCAGCTCCTCTGTACGTGCTTCAAGATGAGCCAGAGTAGGTTCTGTATGCATTCGAAGTTTCGCAAATGAATGCCATTCTGCCATGCGGTAGAGAGATTTGAGAACACGTTTATTGTCTTCACTGTCGGGAAATAGGCTATCGAAAACGGGGATGGAACAAAGCAGCAGATCTTCGAAGTCGCGGGCGCTGAGCTTCTTCATCTCTGAAGCATTAGTGGCAAATCGACAGATAGTGTCGCGTCCGAATCATGGTATTTGATGATAGCTGATTGCCAGTCAGGTTAGACCATTGGTCCAGACTTATCACTTACCGTAAATCGAGCTCCGAAACCAGACTTGCCCCACTCAGCTGGGTGTAGAGAAGACGAATGAGGTGCGTGAACAATGACTTCCAAACTCCCAGCTCGAACTCGTGCAAGAAGTCGACCACCAGCATTCGATGTAAGTTGAAGGACGCCCCGAGACAAGTAATAAACGCATTCTGAGATCGCATTAGTATCCGGGGATTGGACCAAAAGATCAGACATACTTCGATTGGCACGGACGATGTCTTTTTAAGCAAACCCTCCACCATGGCAGATTTGATACCGTAACCTCGTGTATAAATCCAATTGCGGGCATCACGAACAGCCCAGGCAAGATATTGCCGTGCATTGCTGAACCGTTTGTTGATATCCCTGACCATACCCATACAATGTGCCTCTGACTTCTTGACCAGACATTGCGGACACAAGCAAGCTCCGCCTTCTCGTATTGTTGCAAGTAGCACTCTGCAATAGCAGTCAGCTTTGTAGGGCAGACTATCAGTACTGATCTGCACGTACTTCTCAGGGTAATCCGCAGAGTACGTGAAGAAATGTGGATAAACGCGGCGCTTTATGCCATCAGCACAGGTAATAACAATACTGTAGCGATACACATGCAGAAATTCGTCATCAAGGAGCTGTTTCCAGACTGCCTGGAAGAGCACACGACGGCAGAAGGCAAGTACATCTTTCCGCTGATTTGGACTATCCCATTTTGTGTGAAACTGAGCTAACTCGTCTTGGAAAGAATCTGGTAACTAGGATAAGTTGTCAGCATTGTCACGGTTTGACTTGTTCTGCCAGTTGAGGAACTGACCGACGGAATGTACGCTAGATGATGTTCAGCACCAAATCCCGGCTTGGATTGCATGTATTTGCTGAGATTCCCAAATAGGACGTAGATGGGCCAGAGCTTTGCGACGCCAAAATTTGTGAGATGAGTGCTGTCTGACCATTGCATCATTGCTGCAATGACCTTCTCCAGCTTACAATCTGGCTCATCTGGCGGCAGTTCGCCCATCCGCTGGATCTTGTCATGCTCTTCAATGAAGGCGTCGGAGTTGTAGACTTCTGTGTAGACACGCATATCGTTGTGGTACAGTTTGAAGGGCGAGAAATGGAAGTGGGCCGATATTGGATCTGCAAACGCCACCTTGATCACGGACGTCAGACTTCAAAACTGCAGTCCTGGTATCGCAAAGCTCCTTGACGGTACATCGGGCGATCCTGATGGCACAGTGATTGTGACCGATGCGGTCTTCATGTTCGCAAGAAACGGCAGACATCCTTGGGCTTCTTGGTCGGCTTCCTTATCAGCTTGCGCAGCACTTGTTCCGACCAACTCGGCAGCCTCAAAGTCTTGGTGAGTGATCACATCGATGAGTTCGTTGAACTGCTGCTTTGTCTTCTTGATGCTGCCGTTGTTAAACCAGCCCCACAAAGCTCGAAGGCTTCTGTTAACTATTGGCCCGGGGGCTGCTTCTACAGCAGCCTGAGTGTTGGGATCGCCATCCGACGGATAGCGAGTCGAAAGATCTTCTGCATCAATATGCTCGTCGGGGTCGTACGTCGGCCGGTGTAGATAGCTTCGCCATAGACCAAAGACATTTGCCAGCGTTTGGTATATGTCACGTACAATGAGTGTGACTCGAGGCACAGTTGATCCTCTGCCTGATGAGGATGATTGGGATGCGACCCCATCTCTCCGCTCCAAGACCGGAGCTTCTCGTCGAACGGTGGTGAGAGGAACAGGGTTGTAATCTTGGAATCTGGCTGGGAGCGCACGAATTCGAGTTGGTCTATTTGCAGCACTGGCCTGGGTTGGCACAGCTGTCACAGGTGGAGGGATTGGTGCCGGTGGTAAGGTGGTCTGTTTGGGACTGGGATCCGGCTCGACTGGCAGTCCACCTTCATTTGGCCTTGGGCTCAGACTCGGAGATGCCGCTCTGTTTTGATCAGGTGGATTAGCAGAAAGACTGCGCTCTTGACTCCGAGTCGGGGAGACTGCAATGGATTGCGAACGGAGGAAGGTGTAGAGGACTGAGATGATCAACCAGCCTGCAAGTAGTAGTTCCCTTCAGGGCACGCCACGTACTGGTGACATCTGACTCTTTTGCCAATGTCCTGTCTGAGATCTCGAAGATGGTGACAGAGTGCGCTTTGATGAGGTCCGAGCCGCAGGTGCGGATGAGTTGGACGCAGCACTGGAAGCTGCAGCCAATGTTCTTGCTTGACGGGCTCAGATTACTGAGGCTTGATGCGCAATGTAGTGGGAACAGTCACTGCGATGCTTTGTGCATGGGCCGGATGTCTTGAATGTCTTCGAGCAGTCGGGCGCACCACACGGGAACATGACAAACAGATAAGAGTGAATTGGATAGAGAACACACGCTTGTAGTGTAAACACAGCAGCCACCAGTCGATTCAGACCATGGTCGTAAAGGTAGAGGGACTCCAGAGATCGTTGATCGGGGCCTCTTGTGAATTTCAAAGATTGCCCGATCGCTGGGCCAATCACGAGACACGTTCCACCGCGACTGTGTTTGTTTATTTTGATGTGCCGACTAAGGGGTATAAGGAGAGAACGCACCAGTAGAACCAGACCTTACTCTCCCCACAATGAGTCCTCGCTCCCGCTCCCGCTCCCGCCCCCAATCACAGTCCTGTTCCCGTTCCCAGAGGACTACATTGCACACACGTCGGCCCAGGTTGCGCTCCCGTGATTGTAGGTATGATCAACAAAGTTCTCGTAGTCGGTCCCCCCGTCCTCGCCACGCCACAATGACTCAAGTAGCCGCCGACACTCCTCCCCTGTCCATCTTCCATCCTCCTCCTCTCCTTCTTGTTCATCCAGCCCATCCAGCGGCAAGAATTACTGGCGGGCAAAGTACTTTGCCGAGCAAGCAAAGAACGCCGAAAAACCAAGCCAAAGGAAGACAAAGGAGTGAGTGTTTGTCCTGACACGTACAGAGCACTCACCGCAGTCAACAGACAAAGTAGCAAAGCAACTGAAGACACTCCCAGAGGCCTGCGTATGTGTATGGATATCCACCTCGACATTGCAACCCTGGTGGAGACATTGGACGAATATGAGCATGATTGCCAACCATGTCCTGACTTTGACAAGTACACCAAGGGGTTGTCAGAACAACAGATGGAGGAGCTCGCTGCAGTACGGCCGTAAGCACTCAGCATCGCATTCAGACATGGTCGCACACTACTCACCTGGTGTCCAGACTCGAGCGCATCTATCAAGCAAGGAAGATCTTTCGCAAACTCATGCCCGCATTGGAGAGGAAGATTGTGACTGAGGTAGCTCCTGATCCAAGCCTGTCTGAGAAGGAGTCGGAGGCGCTTGCGCAGGCACGCGCGATGGAACTCATCACGCTCTATAAGGTGGTGAGTACCATGACTAGCCTGCTATTGTCAAACACGTACACTGACGAGACCGCTGTGAAAGGCAAACAAAGCAGGAAACAATGCCAAGAGTTGCAACGTGGGGACTGCAACAGCCATTCTCGCACAGTGTCTGAATGTCGACCGCGACCGTCCCGAAATCCGCGCCTTAGATCATAGCCCATCCAAACAGGACAAAGAGGGACGCACTGTTCATGGCTATGCTCCAACACTCCGCGAGAAGTCACGCCACAACCGTGGGCTTCAGCACGATATCTGTGGAGGATTGTTGACAAGTATAAAGGATGATTGGGCGGTTGAGAGGTGTGTACTATTTGCACATGTAGCACTTCACTCATCATCATCACCTCGTGCTTCCATCTACAGTGTTCGCTCGAAGATCCGTGCTTTTGGCGACAAATCCAGCAGCAACAAGAATGACGACTCCAAAATGCCCTCACCTGATGACGATGAAGCTGACAACGAGCAAAGCGATGACGACGACTTTCACTTTCGCCTATTCTATGAATTGTGCAGAGGAGATAGCAGCAACCCGCTCAAGGGCTTTCTGATGAATCAGTATCTGGTACTGGTTCGTAATATGCCACATGTCTGCGCTGTCTGCAAGCCCTGATTCACTCGCTTGAGCAGATCTATAAAGCCATCTTCACCAGACCGTCGTCGGCTGACGTCGAAAACATGGATCCCTCGGACTGCAAGAGCAACGGGCATGGCTCTATGGCCACCATCTTACGTATGAACAACCAGGTGACACCCCGTTCGATTGCCTATGTAGCCGTTCTGGTGCGTGGTCTTCATTGCATGCCCAACAGTCTCTGACCAGCATCAGGCTCACTTCTCCCTGACCAACGCTGTCCAGTGGAAGGACACCTACAACAATGTGTCATATATTGGGCTGTATAACTACATCGTCGACTTCTTTGAGTGCCCTCGACCTGACACACCACATGGACAACATCGCCGGAAACTGCTTGCGTGGTGGACCAAGTGCGTCTCTATCTCTTCTGTTCGCTCATTGTCTGATTATCCCTTGCCAACAGGGAAGTTTTTACCGATGCAGCGGCTTCCAGTACATCACCACTATAGTCAGATGGTTTTTGAGCCTAAGAGGGAAATCACAATTGAATATTGAATATTGAATCCCAAATCATATTATGGATGTTTTCGATACACAATGAATACATTAGAGCTCGGGAACGCATTGGCGCATCTTTGCGATAGAGCGACCCGCATTTGGCTTCCCGCGAGAAGATCCACCTGTGTGTGATGTCAGTCCAGTCAGCATGGTCTGAGACCCTAATAGGGTACCAAAAGTGGTCACTTTTTAGCCTTAAGAGGGTCCAAGACCATTCACCTTTTTGGGCACAACCACCCATCCCAATGCAGTAGCACCCCCTATTTTGACTGTTGAAAAGGGTGGTCTCAACCATTTGTTGGCCTGTGGTTGCACCCACCTCAGGTCAATTGATGGTCCTCACTGCATATGGTTGCAACCACCCTGTGATCATGCATTTGTGATTGCTCCAATTAGCCTTGTGGGCTGCTTGGATGGGCTGTTCAGCTTGTAGATGAGTACAATGGGGTGCATCCAGCCCATCCCAAGAGGAGGATGCTGTCTCCAGCCCCAGGGCCGGCCGTAGGCCGGCGGAAAAAAATTCCCAGATGCTCCAATTAGCCTTGCAGGTTGCTTGTATGGGCTGTTCAGCTTGTAGACAAGTACAATGGGGGCGCACCAAGATCATACTGAGTGGAGAGTGCTGTATCTGGCCCCACAGCTAGCTGTAGGCCGGAAAAGAAAATCACCCTTTGCTTACTTGAGTGGGTAGTTGCAACCACCACAGGGGCTGGATGTGGTCAGAACCATCCTGGTCTCATGCATTTGTGAATGCTCCGTTTACCCTTTTAGGCTGCCTGTATGGGTGTTTCAGCTTGTATACAAGAACCTTGAGGGTGCATTCAGTGTATGCGCAAGAGCAAATGCTATATTTGAGCCCACAGCCGGCCATAAGCCAGGAAAGAAATAATTTATGAATGCTCCAATTACCCTTGTTGGCTGCTTGTATGCGTGTTTGACCTTGTATAGAAGTACACTCAGAATTGCTCGTTTTTGGCACATTCTGGGAAACTTGGCCAGGATTGAATATCATATGGGGTATTGTCTAAAAAAGAAATGTTGATTTCTCATCACGTTCTATACCAGCATCAATCACATACTTCACTGCCAAGTGGAATAGCACAGCTTTTGATTTCACATCAATTTTTGATGATGCTAATGATGTAACACAAATTTATAATCAGTTCACCATTTACATGTCACAAAAGCCCTGACAAGGAAGAAATACAATAATTTGTCACAGGTCACAAGTCAAGGTGACAATTTCATTTTTTGGTTCCTCAGATTGGGTCTGCATCTTGGCTGGTCATTAGTATTGGGTGTTTCTAGAGTTTCAGGGCAGGATTTTACTACCTGGCAATTCTTTTGTCACAGATCACAGACCTAGCTGACAGATTGACAAATCAGTGCCAGATGTCACTTGTCACAGGGGGTGGCAAACTGATTATAAAGTTACAGTAAATCCTAATATCATCTTAAATGTCAGACCCTGATTGACATCATCTGCTTACTCAATTTATGCTCATGTTGTTGGTTCTCTCTTAGCCATTCAGGAGACATTCTTCTATGTAATCACTTACATTTGTGCTTTTTCTTAGTTTTCTTTAGAGTGTCGATACACTCTAAAGAAAACCCAGCCCCAGAAATTACTTGAACTTGCAATAGTGGTACATCTCTGACTTGTTAAGCTATACCCCTCAAAAATCATAGAGGCCTTTTATCTTCCCTTGCCTTGGAATCCATATTCTGAGTGTGAAACCCCATAGAAGTCCATTTCAACATTGAGAAGAGCTTGAAACTCACTTACACAGTTCCTCTTACATTGCTAATGTCAAATCAGTTGCACCTGAATAAAATAGATAGAGCAAGATTTTCAGAGCAATGAGTCCTCTAAAATTCCCAAATAGCTTACTGTAATGGACTAGCACTTTGCTTAGGGTGACTGAAGCAAGAATATCTGTATTACAAGAGTGGCTTTCCTTTCTACCTGTTACCCTTGCTTCCACTGCTTTTTCTATTTCTTTAATCACTGGCTCTACAATGTGATATAAGAAAGCAGCGCGTTGCTAGAGAAGCACACATTGTTAGAAAGGAAGAGGGATATGCCTAAAGAAACATGTGCTGCCATTGAAAGCTATGTAGGATATCAATGAAAGAATTAGAGAATGCGTTCCCGAGCTCTAATGTATTCATTGTGTATCGAAAACATCCATAATATGATTTGGGATTCAATATTCAATATTCAATTGTGATTTGCCTATTCTAACAGTGAATCATGAGCACGTTCTGAAGTGGTCAGGATGAGTTGAGTCCTCAAGGAATGTGTAGTCGTGACGTAACTGGCAGCGCGGATAGGTGGAGTGCAAGCAGGTGGATTGTACTCACTAAGAGCTCAAGAGCGTCCGATGAGTCAATCCACGAAACTGATGAGCGTTTGACAAGTGCGGATCAATTTGAGTGGCGTAAATGAGCGCTCGTGAGGCCCATCAGTCGCATGTCGGCTACCGAGCGATCATCACTGATTGCACGTGCTACCGCCAAATCATGAGCGCTGAGGCGTAGTTGCCTATTTTTCTGATGCTTTGGGTTGCCCGTGGTCTTGTGATAGGCCATTTCCCCAACCGAATACACTTCCCACACCTCAGCAACACTGCGATACTTGTCAAGGGTCTTTGAGGGAGCCCAGACATCCCAGCAGAACTCTGGTCGCTTGATGTGCTGCATGACCAGCAGCCATGTGATGCTCGTCTGTCCAAATACCGCTGGAGGTAAATGCAGACAAGTATCTACAAGAAAGCATGTCAGGTACATTGATCAGATCATGGGAGACTCACCATCAACATAAAATGCCTTGAGCGGAGGGATAACAAAGTCTACAGGACAAGGTGCTCGATTGGATAATGATTTGCTGCTGGCAGCAGACTTGGGACTTGCAAATGCACGAACACCCTGAATGTCATCAAGTTCGTATGTTCCCAGTTCCTCATCAGCTACATTGCGGTGGAGAGTGATCGGGGTGGCCAGTTGTCTCGGCTTGTTGGGCCAGGTCTGTGATGAGATGTTGCGAGAAGGACTGTGCCACTTTGATGCTAGAAGCAAATTATCAATATCACAGCCTTCTAGAAAGACACAACCCACTTTGATTATACTGTGCCAACAAGAAACCTTTTGACGGCGAAAAAGGAGCTGTGCGACGATAGAGAACATTGTTCTGGTTCTGTATTTGACGCAACTCCGTCATTACATAGTCAATCTTAGTAAAAAAGCTGTGCCATTGAGGTACGCATGGCTCCATCTGAGATGCGCTCGAGAGCCACAGGATTACCAGCTTGTGCCTGCAGAAGTACCATCTGGGCTGGATACTCACCCTTCATCCAATTGAGAACGTCTGGATGGGTGAGCGCAGGCAACTTAAAGATTGGTGACTTTGGAGCAACTTGATACAGTGCAGCAGCACATTGAAAGAGATATGGGCGGAGCTTCATGACCATGTCCCAGTGGTTTGTTGCACCGACCAGATTTGCTTTGCCTACAGGAAAGCTGTTTATAAGCTGAGATGGAATATCAAGAAAGGATGATGAACCTTTGATCGACATGTGGATCCCTTCTGCCATCGGGCACACAAGCTTGAGGAAGGCGTCCGGAACAGCAATGCTGGTGTGAAGAGGGTTATATGGCTCATTGCGGCGGTAGCCAGCCTGCACAAGAATAGCCTGGATAACAAAGTGTCAAGAACAATGTGCGAAGAATGTCACTTGACTCACGTCCCGAGGAAATGCAGCTGCATAGGTGTCTTGGTAGGTACTGCCTTTCTTCCAACCCATTTTCTCTGTCTCACTGGCTTGAACACTAAATGAAATGTCTTCAGTAAAAGGAGTATATCATGTAAAAGACAGAACATACTTCATCTTTGCCTGCTCATAACCCAGCAGATGTTGTGGAAGATGCTGCTTGACTCTAGATTCGAATCCAACACAGCAGAAAGCCTGCTTATATAGATTGTACATGCTCTGTGCATTGAATTGGGCGTCGGGCGCTTTGGGACCATAAAGCATGTGGATCTACAACAGTAAGATCCCATATGTCATTTATCTCAATTCTTGTACCTTTCGCCAGCTCTTGTTCAGGTTCCAATCAATCTTTACACGGTCAAGGAGCTTGTATTTGTCATAGAGATAGTGTGTGTAGATTGCTAAAGCTCCCAACGGGCATTTGGTTGCATCCCGATGTGCAATGAACACCGAGTAAGAGGGATTGACTGTCTAGAGCAGCATCATTAGCATAGATAGATTGAGGAAGGAACAGTGACACACCGTCTTCATGCCCCGACTACCAGCCTTCTCAGAACTTTGGAGCGCTATGACACAAAAGATTTGAAGTAAGGATTTGCCAGGATGAGGCATCATGTATGGCTGAAGCTCTGATAGGTGGATAGAACGGACATCATCGCCTCGGTTGCCCGTTGCACTCTGACCAGTCCAGGCGAGATGTCCAAATACAGCAAGCCAAACTGATACAGGTGAGCCAGACAGAAAGAATCCAGAAATGAGACATGACTCACGATACCGGTGCGAAAAGAAGGAGAGACCCACTCGGGTCTGCTGCTCACCAGTGATATTCTGGAGGACAGTGTTGGCAACCATGTCTTGAGCGTCCTCTGCCTCGTTGTCCCCACTCTAAAGGATTAACACAATGGCCGACACTGATTGGAGTAATGTCATAATTCAGCCCTTTTTTATCTTATCATCGACCCTCTTATCTTATCTCGGCACGGATTATCTTATCACGGATCACGGCATCAGATGGTCCAGGCTAGGGGTTCTAGGGATTATCTTTATTGATTCAAGGCTGCGCAACATATGCTCCAGAAGGTTCTACTACAACCCATGACCAGTGCTCCATGCGGTACATAGCCTTATGACTCATTAGTTGTAGATATGACTCAGACTGGACTTGGGTATAAATACTGTAGATATGACTCAGACTGGACTTGGGTATAAATACTGTAGCTACTTGGTTGTATTCTCCAGTCTTCGAATTCACTTCTCTTTTCAACTTTGTTTTTGGGTTGATTGTCACAAGTAACTGACTTGTAGGCTCGGTCAATAGCTTGACTCATCTTTGTCTTGAGTGAGTCCCACGTCAGATGAGATGTGGCAGGCCGCGAGATATGCAGATGAGGATCTTGCGCATCTTGTTCTTTCCTAATACGCATTGCACCAAAGAAGAGTACCTTGAGAAGTGACTAAGAACGGATATTAGGACATAACAGACAGACCAAAAGACGTTTAATGCACGGCGCCGATCCGAGTGCCAGGGATAGACACTCCTCTTGTCGTCCGCTTCTCACGATTTGCATGATATTCCAAGAACAAAAGTACCCAATGGACATCAATGATTGTGTCCTTGATTTGTCGTGCAGCAAGGGCTTGTTCATTGAACTCCTGAAAAGAAGACAATGAGAATGCAAGAATACAGAGATATTTGAAACAAATCACGTACTTCAACAGCTCGGACACACTTTTCCTGAGCCTTGCGTCCACCAGGTCACCGATGCTGCTCAAATTCCCTCACAACACCCATCCATGTTCTTGCTTCAAGGCGCTCGAACGAGTCATTACAGCTTCCATCCTCAGACCTGTCGTTCTCCCCAGCATCATTATCTTCATCGTCCTCACCGTCTTCCTGCCCCAGAACCTGGGCAGTAGCAGCTGCATCAGCATGGAAATACCGAAGCAGTGCTCCATCTGAATCCTCGTCTAGCGAGTCACCGGGGTGACAACGAAAAGTCAATGTGTTATTCGTGTCGTTGTTGTCATTGTTGCATTGGCTCTGTGATGGCATCGGCAGCCATGTTGCGTTGTTGTCATAGGCGTTGGTGTTTTGTGACAAGTCACCGTCATCAGGTAAAGAGGCGACCAGAGCTTGTTGCGCAGAGGCAGCCGGCAGGATCAAATCCAAAGAGCCAGGGCCAAGTGGAATGGATGGGCGTGACACAGCAGGGAGTGAGACGAGTAGCGGGACAGCAGAGTGGAACTCCCCTCGCTGGGGTGCTGTCGAAGGCAGAACATGACTTCCAGCTGGCGCAGCTAGAACGTACGGCCGACTCCCAGATGTGAGAGCAGCCTCAAGCACCTCCTGCTGTGTGCCATGAGTCTTGCGTTGCGGCTTCTTGACTTTACAAGAGCCCACATGATATGAGCCACTAGAGCAAGGGTAGCTGGCAGAAGATCAATGGATCAGTAATTTTTTGTGTAGATGCGCAGCGCGGCATACAAGTGGTTCACGAGCGTCTCAGCAAATTTGGAAATGCTAGCCGTTTTGGAGCACTGGACCCCCACCTCAGAACACAGATCTTGCAGTGGTCGTTTTCACTTCGTAAGCAAACTGAAGTGCAAGGTTTGAGTGCGAAGTTTGGCAGATGAAAAGAGGGCAAGGAGTCGCTTACATGCGTGCCTTGTAATCATGTGCTGTCTCGCCCAACAATCCATCGTCTGTCTTATGTGGTCGGAGACTCAAGCTGGATGTCAATGTGAACGAAGACCCTGTGAGGGCTGGACCAGGCTCGTTGTGAGGCGTGCGCGATGTGCCAAGAGTCAAAGCAACACGCGGCCGTGTGTAGGAGTGGATGAGCACGGGGGTAGAGCTGTGGTCGCGATGAAAGGGCGTGTGGGAAGACACACCGCAGTATCCCCAACGTCCCCGTGAGATAGCCGACTGTGGGAATCCCCAATGTTCCCGTGAGATAGCCGACCGCGGGGATCGCCAACAGACTGGCCCAGAAGCACTGGGTCTATCAGGTAATCTGGCGTTGTCATGGGAGGTCGAGGGGAACAGTAAAAGAATTGTATCAGTACGCGCTGTACTTGGGAATACACAAGTAGAGGTACATAGGGGCTGGTAGACTACAACAAGGTCATCGAGGTCGATGACCCCGTGCAATGTGACAGCCAAGGTCACCCAATCTCGGTGACCCGCACCAGTGAGATCGCATTGATGTCTCCATGTTGCATTTGTTCTTGGATTTTGGGCCAACACACAGACCTGCCTTTTTGGGAAGCCTGCCGCATGACGGCCGAAACAAGGCAGGGGCGGCAAATCATGCATCTCTTCAAGGTCGCATGACCTTGTTTATTCCTGCAGCCTCAGAGATTTGTAAGTAATGGGAACAGTCATAAACAATCTATCCCGCCTCCTCCCCTGCCCTCATTAGTGCATCCCACTTTATTGTCGGCTTTCATACTTGTCTTCAGCCCCGCCATTCATCCTCGAGCCGCTTGCGACGCTGCCTCAAGACAGAAGTCAACAGGCTTTGCCACCCAGCCGCCAAGTCAAGCCGGGCCGAGAGCTTTGCAGGTGGGATCATGTTTCCTTCCTTGCCTGAACCTCTTCAAAGTAACAGTTATAATGCATAGCAACCAATACTCCTTAGTTATAGCTGTCGTACTTTACAATGTCTGCATTATTATTGTAGAATATCACAGAATATTACTTATCAATTACTTAGCATTACTAGGCTTACTTAGCAAGTACTCTCCCCTCGTTTGCTCCACTATAATCTACATAATCTTTGTGTGCAGTATGCATAGGAGTAGTCTACACAGATATTACGAGTTCACATTCACTCATCTGCATACATTGATACAACTCATTTCTTTTGGCTGTCCAATTTCAATTTGTTTATACAAGCTTCTCGTGGACTTGTATCAATTTGCATGGCACTCACGTGAGCTGCGGCAAAGTCTCCGAGTCATCAGGAATCAGCGATTAATCATCCTCGGCAAAATGCCAAAGCATCCCAAAAAGGCAGGTCTGTGTGTCGGCCCAACGTCCTTCGTTCTTTGTGGAATGGAGCGGTGGAAGAGAGGGGCGAGCTGTTTCACACTGCCACCATCACTGACGGTCTTACTCATTAACTTTCATGACTCAGATCGCTGCCCCACGAGTCGCACAGCACCACATTCACCCCGTCAAACATGAATTTTGCGCTTTGGCTCAGAGCTCTCTTGAATTGGGCACATCATCCTGCAGATCCACATCTTTCGTTCTCAGTACCTCTACGGGGAGTCTGGGACTCACACGGACTTCACCTCACGACTGACATGTTTAATCAACCAGCAGATTACAATTTGACAGCTACCGCAGGCCTCCGCTTGTGCAGCTCATGCTGGTGATCTGATCCGAAAAGATTCCGACCGAGCCTGCTGCATGATAGTGGCTGTCTACATGATATCTTTTTGCATGCAAGAGCTCATTGCTGGCTCTGGGATTGAGCTACAGACTGCTTTCCAAACACTGCTCGCGACCATTGTACATGTGTCAGCATGTTTGACGTCGAGGTATGGTGCAGCTAGGCTTTGTCTCACAGCTGTGCCCAGGACAATAAGGGTGATCGTTTGCATATAAATAATCTGTGTGCAGAGCTCACTAAGCAATGGATCACCCGGTGATAGGCTGGCTACCAGACGCGCTCTGCACCAACTCTGTAAGGGCGTATTTTTGCGCTTTTTACAGAGTTTACTCTCGAACCATTTGGTGTATTGTGTCGCAGTTGACAGTGTTGTGCTCAGTAGGACTTAAGGGTCTACTGCCCAGTCAATGACTGTGGATAGTGTCGATGATAGCAAGGCAGTCAGACCACTACTGTGGAACTGGTCTTATGAGTCTATACCAGGCTCAGGGCTATTAGTGACGAACGCTTGGACCGCGACAATTCCCCAAAAAGGGATCTTTTGTTGCGGCGACTTCTCAAAAGGGTCATTCTCTGCAGATGGGAACTTGGGCTGAAGGGCTGAGCAATGTGTGACGTTCTCAATAATACAACTACTACTGGACAGGACTTGGCGTTACGAGATTGAACCAATCTTGTCGCGGCAACTCCCGGTTTTGAGTTGGGCGTTTCCTCAGATCATGCCACAGCAACAACTTGTCACATGTCAGGATCCATTCGATCACGGGACATTGTGGACGTGTCGCGGTGACACTTCCAAGTGTCACGGCGAGTCGCGTCCATACCCAAACACACTAAAATTGACACGGCTAGATCCGTGAACCGAGCCATGTGGGGGACGACTGGCGTGCCTAGGGCCATACGGCTTCTTGGGGCGCCCACGTTGGTCTCACCTGCCAAGACATACCCGTTGGCCAATCCAGCACGTCGTATTCCAAAAGTATGACGCGGTGGGTTGACCCACATCAAAAGTATCATATGGACTATGGGGCGGGGTCCTGATCACTCAGGACCTGTCCGATCGTTCAACTTTTCAATTACCCTAAAAGGCAACCGATCTTAGATAGCGTAGCTACTATGCAGTTGTACAGGACTTTACTAAGCATTGTCGTAGACAGTATAAGTAGCACGTCGTTTCTTTGTATTAGGAAGCTTTTCCCCCGGACTGTGAATCACTCTCATCTCAGATTGTTTTGTACAATTTGCGTGCCGTGTGATTCCACCCTAAGAAGTTCTGCTACCCCTGCCCGGTCGCGACGATTTGCTCCCTGAGCACTTGTAGCTACTGTGATTTGAGTTTGAGTTTTGAGACATCAGAAAGTCGGATTCGCCGCATCTGTTTTAGTCGCGGCATTTAGTGTCGTCGCCTTTGGGCTTTGTTGAGATCGTTCCACACCTCTAGCTTGGCAGTGCGTCGACTAGTTGTGCTCGGGTTGTTTTGGTCAGTTGGCAGTGCGTCGACTTGAGAACTTTGGTTCCACACTTCTTGCTTGGCAGTGCGTCGACAAGTTGTGCTCGGGTTTTGGACATTGGATATTGGCTGTTAGTTGGCAGTGCGTCGACGCGGCATTTTGGTTTACTAGTTGGCAGTGCGTCGACTCAGTACTTTTGGTTGTGTCAGTTGGCAGTGCGTCGACTTGATATTTGGGCTTTGCGTCACCATCTAGATGCTGTCGCTACAAGGGATCTTAATACTTTGTATTAAGCTCTGACTTGTTATATTGTTGGTTGTGGATTGGATTAGTGTTGGTTGTGTTCGTATAGAAGATATTGGTTGAGATACCACTGTTTACTATATATATATTCTTGTCGTCGACTCTGTCTTCCGCGACTATTGATCTGTGTCTATTGAGAGTTGTGATACTGGTATTCTGTCCACCCCGAAGCCCTCGCATCTTTCACACACTGAGAAGCTGATTACGAGGAGTGTGAACGTGTTTATATTTGTGTTTACTTTCATAGTAGATTCACTTGTGAGCACACCCTCAGCATTTCACCGGTGCCCATTCACTCCAGCAGATCACAAACAAAAGAGGCCATAAAGTAAAACTTATATTACAGATATCGAGGCACAAAAATTGTACTTTTCATTATTATGAATTCCAGCTTTATTTCCCCTTTTGTTGAAGCTTGTTTGTATTAGCAACTATCACAGTATGTAGACATGACATCATATGTAGTATCTTTAGATTACTTTGGCTCACTCCACAATGACCTCATACCTGACCTCATTATTGTGTCATCCATTAATCATCTATAATATCACTACTCCACTATGACATCATGATATCTGCTCCAGACTAGTATATAAACCTAGTACTATTGGAGTAGGGGTCACGTGCACAGGCACGTGACTCAGGCGGATCACATAGGCTCAGGGTAGACACACACATGCAAGCATCATTGATCCGTTGCATCGGGCCACTAGTCCCTCTGGTGACAAGAGCAAATCTTGACACACGCAACACATAGAGAAGAAGGAAAAAGATGCAAAAGTGGCAGACAAGAACCGCAGTAGCAGCCAACACGCACGGGACATACGCGGAAGATTCATAAGAAGAGCAGCAGAAGCAATAAAGGAGGAAGAAAGCAGACCCAGCACACCAGAGACCCTCAGGAGCAGCAGACAAGCAACGCTATTCAAGATCATATCACGAAACAACACACCGGACCCAGAAATACAAACAACAAAACCAATAATAACAATGTCAATTCTGTTCCCAAGCGCCATAACAACACCAAACCTGACAACAGCACCAACAAACGCACACAGGATGCGACCCATGGTGGACCTGTTGAGTACTGGGGAGAGCGTCTAGCAGCTCACCTGTGTGAGTGAGAGCTTAGTGTAGGCACTATGTGGGAGTAGTCAAGAGACTTGTATTAAAGGGTAATAGAGCCCTTCTTATATATGATACAGGGGGCTGTTTGTGTCTATTTGGGACAATTCAATATGACTCTAGATGACACGTGATGGAGTCATAGATGTGTATCACAACATCTATCTTGACAGATGATATTTGATCAACACTCCCCCACGCTGAAAACCACGGGATAGTGTTTGAAAGCAAAATCTTCATCGGCCATTCCTTCAGGACGAGTTAAACTCAAGTCCTAGTTGAGACCTGAACTTCTCGAACTTGATGCGTCCTAGGTTCTTGGTAAACATATCTGCAGGATTCTCACTGCCCGGGATAAAGAACAGTTCAACCTCTTCTTCCTCGACTCGCTCATGAATGTAGTGATAGTGGATGTCTATGTGTTTCATCCTGCGGTCTCGGTAGGCATTGCTGCCACTGAAGAGTGCACCCTGATTGTCACCACAAATGGGTACTGAGATGGTGAGCTTGAACTGGAGTTCCAAAAGGACGCTCTTCAGCTACATCACCTGGCAACTACAATCTGAAATCGCCATGTACTCTGCTTCGGTCGAAGACTGCGCGACAGTGCGCTGAAGTCTAGACTGCCAGCAAATAATCCCATCTGCCAATTTTGTGAAGAAACCAGTGGTAGACCTCCTCTTGATCAGATCAGCAGCCCAGTCTGAATCGCTAAATGCAATTAGCCCTCTATCCATTGCACCATTGAAAATGAGCAAATAATTCCTATTACCAGCCAAATAGCGGCAGATATACAGCGCTTTATGGAGGTGGTCTTGGGACAGATTGGCAGCAAATTGTGACAATTTGGTCACTGCAAATGCAATGTCAGGACGTGTGCCTAGCATGATGAAGAGAAGAGATCCAATGACTGATTGGAATTTCTTCCTGAGCTCTGGATTGACTTCATCCTTGTTTGGCATTGGAACATATCCAGCCGGTAGAGGGGTTGCTGCGAACTTGGCGTTCTGCATTCCAAAGTGCTCTAACACCTTGTCGAGATAGGGAATCTGATCAATCTTGATCGAAGATCCTACTCTACTGAGGCGTATGCGCAAGAACTCTGGAGTATCTTCAGAATTGCGGCATTCCCATTGCTTGTTGAACTCAGCCTTGAGAAAGGCAAGGAGCTTCCTGTTCTTGGAGAAGAACAGTGCATCATCCACATAGACTATTATGACGGCTATGCTGCCATCAGAGTCCTTGTAGAAGAACACGCCGGCATCTGATGTTAGTTGGATCCAGCCCATGGCTTTTGTGGACTTGGTCAGCGCTTTCCACCATGCTAAAGCAGCTTGTTTGAGTCCATAGATTGCCTTGTGCAAGCGCATGACTTTGCGCTCTTGGCCTCTCACCACAAATTGTGGTTGTTCTATGTAGACCTCTTCATCAAGCTCTCCATAGAGAAAAGCCTTACTGAGGTCGAGTCCAGACCAATGCCAATCATTAAGCGCTGCAAGTGCCATGACCAGCCGAAACGTCTCATACCTGACGACAGGAGAGAATATCTTGTCATAGTCAACACCTTTGACTTGACTGAAACCCTTGGCAACTAGGCGAGCACGTTTTTGGCCATCAGATTTTTGGTCAAAGACCCAGCGACATCTGATAACCTTCCGTCCTTTCGGTTGGTCCACAAGGGAATAGAGCTTGCGCTGACAAAGTGCCTCTAACTTGTTGCGGCAAGCATCAATCCAACCTTTCTGTTGTTCAGAAGGCAACTGCTTGATATCGCAGAATGTCTAATTGCAAATTTTGGACATATCAGGTAGGTTCTCATTTGGAACCGCTTTTGACAGCAGCGCCGTGATGAGCTCTACTCCCCCTTCCCGGCATAGCTTCTCCATGCGTGCATCCTTGTCTAGATCATCAGAAGCACCCGCGTTTGAGGAATCTGGTTGCAAGCTAGGGCCGGGAACCCCTGCATCAGCACCGGTTGATGGTTGAGATTGGGAGCTACCCTTATCTTCACCAACATACCGCTTCCATCCTCTGCTGTTCTGAATGTCACGGACTATATCCGTAGGGGTACGCTTTTCCCCATAGACATTTCCTGGACGTGTAGGCACATTCCACATTCCGCTGGCATGAAGACCTTCGAGGCTCGGGAGCTGGTGAAGCTTCCCGACTTGGTCGTGGAATTCTACTTCTACGAGTCCTCTGAGGTTCATCCTGACGCTCTGGCGGCGGGTCCTGATGATTATGACCGTTGTCACCATCATCATTTCCTCATACAGGCAATCTTATCTTATCTGTTAGACCCAGATTGACATTATCTGCTTACTCAATAGTGGACCCTGATAATCAAATCCAAGAAAAATCTCATCTTGATGTGGCTATGTGTGATTGGATCATTAATGTGGCACAGCTTCTATTTCGGGTTGGATAATCATCTTATATAATCAAAATTGAACATATTGGACATGTGACTTCCTTTTGGGGATATTTTGATGCAACTTATAGCAACCCAAAATGGAAATTCATCTCAATTTTGGAATAGCTAATGCTCATGGTCTGGGTTCTGCCTAAGGTTTTCAGGGTATATTCTGTTATGTAATCACTTACATTTGTGCTCTTCAAAATCACTGCATTGTTGTACAATGTCTCCATATCCCAATTCTTTCAGTGATACCCTACCTAGCTTTCCATAACAACACATGCTTCTCTAGGTACATCCCTATCTCTCTCTAACATTCTATGCTTCTCAAGTAATGTACTTCTGTCTTGGATCTCATAGTAGCACCAGCCATTGTATATATATATGCATAGTAACCATTTCCTACCCTCCTTGCTTTGATACATAACCAGTGATTTCTACATGCCCAATTTACATGAGTCATGCTTTCATTATTACAAAGAAGGGTTCTTGAGGTTAATATGAACATAGAGACAAAGAATGCAGGGAAAGCAATGGTAACATGTTGGAAATCAAAGTGCCCTTTGCAGTGCATATATTCTTGCTTCAGTAACTCGATGCAATGTTTTGCTTTATTGTAGCAACCATTTCGGAAAATTTCCGCACTTCATTGATCTAAAAATCAGGCTGTATCTGTTTCATTTAGGTGCATGTACTTTTACATTGGGAGTGCAATAGGGACTCTCTGGGTGAATTCCACGCCTCCCTGAACATTGCAATGAGTTTCTAGAGTCATATTCTCCCAGAATATGAAATAGATGGCAGGGAAATAGTACAAGGCAACATAATATTGAATTGATATAACTCAAGAAGATTGAGATGTAGTACTAATGCAAGTGCGAAAAAAATTGCACTTTTTTGTTTCCCCCTGCCATCTATTTCATATTCTGGGAGAATATGACTCTAGAAACTCATTGCAATGTTGAGGGAGGCGTGGATTCCCATGGTATGTGATGAGTTCGTCTTCCTTTTTCCATCCATCGAGTGACTTCTCCAGGGCTGCCTTGACACTTCCATCAATCGATCGAGCGGCCTTGATCTCATTGATTAGCTGCTGATCCTGCCCCTCGAATGTGACTTCTTGTGATCGGAAGAACTCAGGGCTTTAGTAGCGTGACGTCCTTGTTGTCGTTCTTGCCCTGATTGTGATCCGTTCGTCGAGATAAGAGGTCCGCCTTGCGGTTGAGTGCGCCGGGCTGGTGTCGTAAAGTGAAATCGAACTCCGCCAGCTCTGTGATCCATCGTGCTTGCCGTCGATTGAGCTTCTGTGGTTTCCAGAAGTACTTGAGATTCTGATGATCAGTGAAGATCTCGAATGTTTCTGTGGCTCCCAGTAGTATCTGCCTCCATTCGTCCAATGATAGCATGATCGCGAGCATTTCTTTGTTGTAGATTGTCATAATTCGACTCTTTTTCATCTTATCTCGACACGGATTATCTTATCACGGATCACGGCATCTGACAGTCCGGGCTAGGGGAACAGGGGTCATCTTTATCGATTCGAGGCTGCGCAACACATGCTCCGGAAGGTTCTACTACAACCCATGACCAGCGTTCCATGCGGTACATAGCCCTATGACTCATTAGTTGTAGATATGACTCAGACTGGATTTGGGTATAAATACTGTAGCTACTTGGTTGTATTCTCCAGTCTTCGAATTCACTTCTCTTTTCGACTTTGTTTTTTGGGTTGATTGTCACATACTGTAAGTGAGTGTATGCAGGCAACGGCTTCCGGAACCGTTACGTTACGCGACGGCCAGAGACACGCGACCGGGCGCCATGTTAGTGTTACCGTTGCATTGTTGTGCGACGGCACGTGAGATGGTCCTTGATTTCCTTTTTTGGCAAACAATGCCTGGCCCCAGTAGAGCACGGTAGCTAAGCCTCACTCAAATAAGACATTGTAAATTCAATCTTTCTTCTCTAACCACACCATGTCTGCCAAAGCAAGCGTCCCGAAACCTGTCACGGGCCCCTCCATGGAACTCACAGCTCGCATTCGTCACCTCCAGTCGCTCCGCAGACACTGCCAGAGACACGCGAAGACTCACCATATCACTTCGCATTTGATGATGAGAGGCTTGAGGACCGAGGCTACTTCGGAGAACTCAGCTTCATCATCGAGGTTTCATTCGAGACACACAAGCTGCAGCCCGGAGAGCCGATCTTGTTTCGACAACAAGGATCCTGCTTGTTGCCACTCGTCTCTGTGATCAAGAAGGCTGTAAAACACATGACACCCAGCGAACGGGAGAGTTTTCGCAGTGCTTGGCTTGAACGTCTCATTACGGGAGCAATTGCATCTGGCGCGAAGATTGCCGTACAGGTGCCTGCTGCGAAGTGAGCTCGAGAGGAGGTGGATGGAGAAGATCGCAATGGTGCCACTGACGGCAACGAATCAGATGGAATAGAGATTGTGGAGAAGCCGCCAGCTGCAAAGAGGCCACGTCGAGTTGAAGAGTCCTTGTCCAAGGTGACCAAGGTGCGTAAGATGTTCATTGAGATGGAAGAGGTGTGCTCACATTGAATACCAGACGAAGAATCCCTTCTCTATTGCTGTCACTGCCGCCCAGAAGTCTCAGCCTCCCATCCCTCAGTTCCTTGTCGATGCCGCAGCTGCTCGCGGCCAATCCTCCACTTCCAAGAAGCCGAAAGCGACTCTCGAAAGCTATTCATTCAAGCCCGGTGCCACAAAGGAAGACACGTCGAGATATTGGGCCAAAGCAAACGTAGATTCGGAGGAGAAGCGGAAGATTGCCGCCAAAGAAGCAGCACTTGAGGCGGAGGAGAAAGCCGTACGGATACGGGAGCAGAATCGGGAACGCCAGAAGAACTTTCGCGAGCGCAAGAAGCAGAAGAAAGCAGATGCTGCTGCTGCTGCCATCACCGCTACTCCAACTGTTAACGATGTCCTCATGGAGGACGCAAGCAAGAAGCCACCGACCCAACCATCCATGTCGAGCGTCGCAGCGATATCCCGTGCATCATCCACTAACTGGAAAGCGACTCGTAACGGGACAAAGGGTGGTGTCGTCAAAAACCAGGTCTCAAAGCGGGTCTTCTGGCAGCACCCATATCTTTGGGTGCTCATCACTCAAGGTCTGCGTGCCAACATGTGGGCACCAGAAGCCACCACCTTGGACACCCCATAATTGTACCTCGAGAGGTACCTTTTTGAGGCCCAAAAAAGGTACCTCAGTGGTAGTGGGCGGCCGTGGGCTGGGCGGCAGCCGGGCGCCCCCCAATGCTCTGGGGGGCCCCAGCTACATTTTTGTGGGCGTCCAGCGGGCGTCCTTGGGCGGGCATGTGGGCGGGCCCATGGCTCCTGGGGTCCTTGTAGCGCGCGCAGCGCCAGAAAAATTTCCGTTTTTTGACCTATTTGGGAAGTTAAAGTCAAGTATATATTTGCAATCTATTCGATAATACAGGCGTACAATGTACATAGGAGCTAGATTTATCCTTTGCAGTCTAATCAATAATACGGGTGAGTGTATGGAATAATATTGATTTGACGCACGCAAAAATCCTTATTGCTTTTGTCATGGATATATAAAATCACCATTTCGTAGGCTTATGACTTAAAATCACTATCTTGTAGGCTTATGACTTGGATCACGTGCAACATTTTTCTCATACCTCTTTTGAACCTAGATTGATTTATTCTCAGTGACCGCGGCGATTGACGGCGCGGGACCACTCCATGTGACTTTATGACGCCTAGGAAACTATGTATGGGGCCGCCCACTGATGTGTGGGGCCGCCCACCGATGTGTGGGGCCGCCCACCGATGTGTGGGGCCGCCCACCGATGTGTGGGGCCGCCCACTGATGTATGGGGCCGCCCGCCAATTGCCAAGAGAAATATGGGCCCGCCCGCAGAATTGTGGGACCGCCCGCCAATTGCCAAGAGAAATATGGGCCCGCCCGCCAATTGCCAAGAGAAAAATGGGCCCGCCCATAGACGCTTAAACATCTGCCAAAAAATGACACAGATCCAGATATTCACCATCAAGGACTCACCACGTACAGGATTTGAGACAATTCTTTTTGAAAAAAGTTTACACAATTAACCTCTGCTCTGCCATGCAGGAAACAAAAACATTGCACAAGGTAAAGCTATGCGTAACAGAGTCATTAGGTCAAGAACTACAGTGTAGTAAATGTAAAACAAAGATAATTGTCCAGAAAACGCGTAAGAGGAATGTCGATCACAGTACTGTGCCGTAGCATCCGGTGTCAAGCAACTCCTTGTATAGTGTCTCGTGTAAGCCTCTGTGCCGGTCGGCAACAACCGGAAGGAGGCGGAGGTCTACGCTTTTCCACTGACCGTCCTGATCTATTTGCAATCCCCGACTGATGTAGTCGTCTACGATCATTGCGTCCCCTACACTCCGTCTGCGGAATCGTGTAACAAAGAACGTTTTGGATGACTGGTGTCCAAAGACGTAACGACAAATGCGCTCGCCCTCTCTGGGATCCTTCTCCAGCTGCTGCATCAGCAACTCCCTGTTGATCCGCTGACGTTTGCGCGGGGGCTCACTGCCATCCACGTCACTGTTGTTGAGATCATCAGCTAAGCTCGACGCCCGCAAATGTGAGAACTGGTCTGGAGTGGGTGAGCGAGCTGCCATTGGTCGCTTGCCCTCTCTCTTCTCGTTGGCGTCATTGATCTCCTTTTTGTAAGACGTGCAGTCCCGAACCCAGGCAATCTCGTTGTTATCCCCCAAACGCGTGGCCAACACAATGTTGGCCACCTCGTCTGGATTGTCTGCAGCCTCTTTCTCTTCTACATCAGGTATGAGTGGGCTGTTGACGAGCTGTTCTGTAGAACTGACCGTCCGTCCACTTCACGAAGTGGGGCGCTGTGCACGCAAGTCTCTCTTTGGCAGTCTTTTCTGCGATTGACTGCGCATCATCCTCTTGTAAGATTTTGTAGTCATCCGGTTTTGCACGCAACTCCATGCCGGGAAGCACCCGTTGTACCAAGTCCGCAGAGGGTTTCCAATTTGGCTGCGGCAGCTTGAAGCCATCCGGCCAATTGATAAGCCTCAGTTGATGGCGCCGGCAGAGGTTCAGGATATCCCAGCTCATCTTCTTCAGCTGGAACCCTCCCGAACGTTCTAGTTAACATCCATCAGAAGGCTCAAATACATCAAGAAACTGTACTTGCCCATAGCCATACGCAAAAGGTCTTGCACGCGAGCTCGTTCCATGCTTCGCTTATCTGCATACTGCTTGCCAGTTGCGCCCACCATCCCTCGCTCCGATTGATTGCGCATGATAGGAGCTCCTGAGTTCTTAGCCGTTGACGCCTGGGCAGTTGAAGCTATGGTCGTCTGCTCGGCCATTGGCACGTCTAGTGCACGTTCATCCATGTCCAGCTTTCTGCAAACCA
This sequence comes from Mycena citricolor, assembly GCA_963692855.1. Lineage (NCBI taxonomy): Eukaryota > Fungi > Basidiomycota > Agaricomycetes > Agaricales > Mycenaceae > Mycena > Mycena citricolor. Next base: position 3,497,889 of record CAVNYO010000405.1, read on the forward strand.
GTTAGTATCACAGCGAAAGTGTCTGACCGATGCTTACCGCAGCATAGTCTCGTAGTCTCGCAATTGACGATCCACAGCCACTGGAAACGTCTTCATCAGTTGCAGGTACTCGGGTGATCCCCCCCATGCGCAACTGTGCTGCCCGTCTTCATCAATGATCACTCCGAAGGCATGCACGTTGAGTTGTCGATATGCTTTTGCTGACTGTGAACAGTTTAATACACTTATCTAGGAAAGAATCTGCATTACAGACCACACGAGTAAGGTTCTTGGCCACATCCGCCACTAAAGCAGGAAACTTTCCACTTCTTCTCGCATCGATTATCTTTTCCTCCGTGTGGATTGCATACCAATCAAGGACATCACTGAAATGCTCGTTGAGCACGTCGACATTGCTTTGCTGTTCCTGGCCCAACTGGGCCAAACGATCCTCGTACGCTTTGCTGACCTGCCTGTTCCAGACGCTGACGTGCACTGTCAGATTGGTGAGTCACAAGCGTTCACTGGTGGTAAGTAATCACTCACTATCGGCGGGCTTTTTACCTTTGTGTTGAGCCGAGTACCAAGTCTGGAACTTGTTCCACATGTGTTCCTTGGGACTTCGAGAATCCTCGTCGCCGCTCACGTTCTCCATCACTCTTTCCACCGGTACGTTGTACTTTTCCGATATCTTTTCTAGCTGCTTTTGCACTTCCAAAATTTCCACGTAATAGGCTTTCGGTGGACGGCCACCCTTGTCAGCCTCGGTGTTCGTACCAGACAGTGCACGACGACCCTTTTGGCTCATAGATTTAGGATTGCTGACGCTGACAGATCCGGTCTTCTCTGTGGTCGACACGTTTGATGTGCTTGTGGCGCCTAGCAGTGCAACGTCCTGAGCCACACGGTTTCGCAGCTCGTCACTCTGACTTCCGTCGCTCTCGACATTGCTGGAAGCTCGCCTCAGTCTTATGTCCCTCATCTTCTCCTCTTCACGCTCCCTGATCAATGCAGCGCGGAGTCGTTTTTGCTTCTCGGTTTCGAAGTCGTCGTCGTCGCCTTCACTCTCATACGGAGCTTCCGTTCCAGGGATCCGTCCACGATAACGCCCATTGCGGTCTGGATTGGAGCGTTGAACCATCGCCGCGTTTTCATCACAAGCCTCGTCATTGCTTCCAAGCAGGTTGTCTTCCTCGTCGGCGTGAGGGTCAAGGTATAGTTCTTGGAGCTCGTCCAGTGCCCACTCTGCCTCTCGTGAGACTGGCAGCTCGTCAAGTGATGGCAGATGTCGGGAACGTGGAGTAATCTCCCCCTCACTCTGCGTTGACAAAGTGCCAACTCGTGGACGAGCACGAGGTGTTCTCTGGTCTTCGAGATCCCTCGATGGTGTTTGCGGTGGCGTGGATACGCTGGAGGCGCGAGCTGATTGAGGTGTGGGTCGAACAGGGCTCAGGGACAAGACGTTCATGGCTAAACGCGATGCAGCGCTACCAAGCGTGTTAGGAGTGTTCGCCCACAGGTCTGCTCTTCCTTGAAGTCCGAGGAAGGCGGGCGTCATCTCCAGCAAGCTATCCGGAATGGGAGACGATGGCGGTAAGTGCTCCGCGTCATCGATACGTGTACTGGGCGAGGGAGACGAAAAGGGCGCAGGAGACGATGGCGGTAAGTGCTCCGCGTCATCGATACGTGTACTGGACGAGGGAGACGAAAAGGGCGCAGGAGACGATGGCGGTAAGTTCTCCGCGTCATCGATACGCGGACTTGGTGAGGGAGATGGTATCCGCGCCACAGACTCCCCTTGGCAGGCAGTCAGACTGTGCAGAATGTGTACTGATTCGGGCACAAACGTACTGAGCGTGATTGGGATGCCTGGATTCGTCGATTGTGCCGCTCTCTGTCGATTGATAAGATGTCGGGCGCACGGTGGAGAACAAGGTACAACCATCCGAGCCCTTTCCTCTCTTTTTCGGCGGCGCACATCCACAGCCGGTGTCTCTGGCTCAAGGGCTGGAGCAACAGAATTGGATCGCAGTGGTCGGGTTGGTGCGGCTGAAGATGTAGGCGGTTTCGCTGCAGACTTGGAGCGGGGAGGCATGTTGCTGGTAGTGGATCGAATTTGGAAGCGTGTAAGCTTGGAAGGATGCCCCAAATTCGGTCGAGTTCTGGGAGCATAAGGGGATGCAGGGGATCAGCTTCAAAGTCTTGACCTTGTCAACTGCTCAGTACTCACTGCCGACGCGTGTAGGATCTGCCTGGATCTTTCTTGGCCTGTGGAGCCGCTCGGACAACATCTCAGAGGGTCAGAAGCTATTGAGCGGACTTCCGATGGTCGCATGGCTCACGCATGACTCCATTTTTGGCTTCTCCGGGCGCGCACGCCCGCTCTTGCGGCCAGTGCCCATGTCAACCCGGCCTTGAGTGTTGGAGTGATTTATGAGGGAGATTCACACAGGGAACTCAGAAATACGATGTACACTACTCGCTAATATTGTCCTTTGCCCATGACCCTCGTCTGGTTGGATGCACCAAACGAACGACATGGGCGTGGACGGAAAGGCAGTTTAGTCACAAGATGTGACGCTGTCGCTATGTCATGCCTCCTTGATGGTCGATATCAAGGCAATCAGTGGAGTAATGATCCGACCCGCATGGCTTACAATCGCTACATTGGATCCGTTTCTTCTTCATTCCTTCGGACACGATAAGATGTGCGGGCTAAATAGCCACCGAGAATACATGTGAATAATCTAATTTGATACACTGGGCTTCACGTGGACACTGCGGCCGTCGGGGATTCGCTGACAACTCCGATCTCAAAATTGGTGCAAAGCAGCCCAAGAGTTCCCACTGTCTCGTTGATAGCCCGACAGAGTGATCCAAGCGGGAAAGTGTTTGTCCTGTTTGCCCATACCCATTGCGCATCTGGACGGGGCTCCGCAAACTGCACCACCACCCTCGACGGATCGAACGATTGGGGCTGGACTTCGGCGTATTTCCCGATGTCTGCGTCAGATTTGGCGCAATCGTGACCGATGATAATGACCCGTCCACGTGCAGCACTGATACAACGTCCATCGGTAAGCGTTCTGACTGGCTCGAGACATTCTGCCGGGACAAGCGCGTCGGTAAATCCACCCAGCCGAATCTGCACGAATTTCAGCATGAACGCATGCCGGGACCAGTTCATCTTCTGTGAGGGCATGACAATGCCGGTCTTCTCCGCATGCTCAAACGTCTTGCGATTAAAAGACAGGAAGTAGCGACCCTTCCCGCGCCCATTTATCTTAGCAGCGTTTTTTGCACTCTCAAGTGCTGCAACGGACTTGACCTTCACGTCGATTCGCTTCCCTTGGAAGGCAGGGTTCGCCAACCACAAGTTATCGGCAGCAAAGACATCTAACGCTGGCGGTGAGTGCTCTGGTGCTGGTCAGGGATCACGGACTGACCTAGTTCAGAGATAGGCTCCTGCGTCGCCGCGTCGAGACCTGGTGGTGGAGTAGACGGGCGGTGCATTGCCTTGATGAGTTCGGATAGGTCACCGAAGAACATGGCCTGTCGCAAAGGTAGTAAGACTCTAAGACAATGCGCATGTGTTAATAGCATTCCAGTCTCAGCAACAGCAAAGCACTCACTCAGGGTGGACAACCTGATCCAAGCGCGCGATAGCTGTTGCTCCCCCGTCGAGGTAAATGATCAACTCCACATTCCGCTCAAGCTTAGATTCTGGCTTAAGGGTTGGTCGTTTCGAGCGCTGGATATGTTTGTAGCCAGCAATCACACCGACTAGCCCCTTCTGGATGTGTTGACCAACGATCATGACGCATTGACCGGTGTAGCCCCGCCCCGTGTGGAACAAGTCTCGCTCGATCTTGGCTTGCCTCTGGTCCTTCTCGAGAGCGAAGCTAATGTACTCTGGATCGACCTCCATGGCTTGCCAGCCATGGCCACGTACTCGTTGGTATCCGGTGGTGTCTGGTGGAAGGAGCGTGATTTTCCAATCTGGGACTCGAATCTGCACTGATGTTCAAGCACAGGCTATTGACAGTTTGCCACGGCAAGCACTTACAACCAGATCCTCTCGCGATGCGTAGGCCACGTTGTTCAACTGCAAGTAGTCAGTATGTAGATTTTCAATATGCCAGTTAACTATAATTACCTTTCGATCGTCTCTCACAAATGTCCCGTCGATACGCTTCTGGATATCCCCAATCTCACACTGTTTATTTCGACTGAATATCAAACATATAAACTTCGCAGGCAGACTCACTGGGTAGATATCCACGGACCCACCCATGTTGACTGCGACAATAAATCCGATAACGCCTTGTTGAGGCCCGGTTATGACTTGGACTACATCTCCCGCTCGAAACTCAGTGATGCACTCTGATCGTTTGACCGTGCCTCGGCAGAGCTCTCCATTGGGCTTGACGCCATGGAAGTCGACGGTTTCTGATGACGCGTCCAACCCCATTACTCGACCTGAAGCCGAATGAAATGGCGATCGCCCAAACACCTTGATTCGAGAGTGGTCACTGATCGACCGAGGCGGGCAGAGGACATGTCGATACAGGGAGGCCATCGGCACAACAAACGACTCCTTGCGCCTCATGGATCGCGCCGAGACAGCGTCGGTGCCGTTGTAGTCTGTGAATACCGCGCCAAGGGCAGACTCGAATGCGTCGTGGGAAGCGATACAGACCAGGATTCCAGTGCGGCAATTGAATCGGGATCCGTCGTCGTCGACTACAACGAGGTCCCCCACCTGCAGCCCAGTCTTGGGCGGGACATGAGAAGGGACATGGAGCAGGTCCTCATGCGCGGCACGGAACAAGTCGAGCTCATCTGGCGTGGGCAGTGGCGCCTGTTCGCGGAAACCGAAGTCCTTTCCTTTAACCACTTCGAGTCCAGCCGCAGTGAAGCGGCGGTTTCTCCACACCCAGAGATTGTCGACAGCATCGTAATCGATTTTTGCGGCGGGATGCATGTCCTGCACGCGTTGCTTGCTGAAGAGGGCGGGGTCTGGTCTGCTCTTCTGGCCTGGCCCACGAATGCGAGGAACAACCAAGCAGTAGATGTTCTCGTGGATAGCCCAGCAGGTGTAAGCCAAATCTCCTGCAAATAATCCTTCATCCAGTTGGACAAGCACGCCAATGTGCTCCCATCCTTTGGATAACGACAGGAGGCGACGCTTGTCCCCCCCACGCACTGGCGACTTGATCATATTGGGCTTTGAGTGCTGCCAACGATCAAGCGCTTTGGCGAGCCAAGCACGGCGGCGGGTTTCAACGTAGACGAAACCTCCAAACTTGCGAGGATAAAACACGGAGTCGAGGAAGTCATAGTGGCTGAGGAATCGGGTCAAGTCAGGCTCTAAGCCTGGCCGAACAAGAATTGGATACATCGGGGGGTCGAGCGTGTCGTCTGGCAAGCGATACAGGTGTTCCGCGTGGTCCATGTCCTCATCGGTCAGACCAGAGTCGTGCAAATCAACGTCCCTCGAGGCAATCTCCGCACGTTTCGTACGGGAGTACCGGGCTGCCCATTGCTCAAGCAACTCGTGCTCGGATGACGCCGAAGTCTGGGTATCCTCAGGACTGCCCAGCTCCGAGTGCGGACGCTCGTCGTAGACGCTGTCACGAGATTCTGGATCTTCTTCGGTGTCATCAGCAACGAGCCAGTCCTCGACATTGTCATCGTTGACGTCTTCCAGGTCTCCCTCTTCCTCCGTCTCATCGGCTTCGAGGCTCAGGAACTTCAGGACTTCTTGCCTCCTGCGGGCAGGCTCTGATTCGACACGCCGTTTCTTCGAGCGATTTGAGTCGCTCCTCACACTAGAGATGCTCTGGAACGTAATAAGCTACATACATCTCTGTCAGTCGATCATATCGCACCGATTCTACCTCCACAAATCCGGTGCGAATGGGATTCGATCTCCCGAGAACTAATGGTTGCGGTGCATCGCCAACTGGTTCCGGTACATCGACAACGTGTTCAGTGGGCTGCTTGAGTGATTAGTGACCATGGGATTGTGAGCATAACAAGGCCCGTACCGAAGGCACTTCGCCACCGCCGAGTATACTTTCATTTGGTCGGCCAAAGAGCAATCCTTCCACTAGCAAGTGACTCTCAATCGCAGATTCGTGCCACCGTGACTCGACCTCTTCTTCGTCCACAACGCAGCTTGCCGCAAGATGTCCACTCTTTCGCACCTCATCATCCAGACCATCATCTGCGGAATCTTGTGGCTTGGGGACATCGGGGGTCGGTAGGACAAGGGGCGCAGCAAGACGCGACTGCTCCTGGACAATGCTGCCAGGCAGAGGTGCCTCCCACAATGATCGCGACGGTGTCTCTGGACGCAGGGTAGGAGATGGCAGAGGAGAGGGCTGTGCGCATGGTATTGAGACCGGGTAGCCCAAAGGCGATTGGATACACGTACCGTGGCAGGGAGGAATAGCGGAGTCTGCAGCCGACCCGGAATGGGGCTGAACAATCCGCTTGGTGTTCTCCGCGTCGAGTGTGCGCCAGACATGGAACCTTCAGGGCGAGGCTAAGGGCAATTCAATATCATAGCTGCCAGGCAACTTGGAACCCACCGTCCCCGGATTAGACGTTTGGCGATGCGCAGGGCTAGCGGTTGAGTACGCAGCGTCCGGAAGACAGTCGATGAAGCTAGCAGTGGGGCTTAGCGAGCCTGAGAAGCGCTGGTTAGTACTTACGCATGGATTCATCTGTGCCTGTAGACCTTCGTATTCTGGTGCTTCATTGGCTTTGATTGGTCTGACTTATAGGGCCTTGAGCCCAACACTGAATACAGACTATGTACATGCTCTACTATGGTACACGACGAGCTTGACTTACGGGGCATGAGATTCAAGAGCAAGAAACGAAATCCCGATCGCTGATCGGAGTGCTTGGCGTTGTGTATGGCTGATGGTTGGACGACCGGCATGATTTCTGTGCCGAACCGCCAACCATCAGTCGTGGCCACAATCATCAATTGTTGGTGGCAGTGCCGAATCGCATCTTGCTCCCAACGCCCATGGACTCATGTCCCACGAGTAGTGTTAGTACATAGAATTAATAGAGTCCGAATTGAGGACCAGTGAGCTAGAAATAATAAAGCCGGCCTACTTAAAGCTCACTGAATACCGTAGACGTCTGCTGGAACATCTGCCGGTCCATCCCCCACCTCAGTGGCAGGCCCGTCTTCCATCTCGGTGAGCGCTTTCGCTGTGCAGCATACATGCTTGCTGATTGACCTACCTGTCTCTGCACTACTCTAGCAATGCCCAACCCGCGCCACTCGTCGAAGAGCCCCGTCAAAGCCCAGGCGTTTGCGCTCAGCAGTGTACGACCGCCACAGCGACAAGGCGCTTGGCGTCCACCTCCCGTTTACTGCGCCGACGGTGTAACATTGTATCAAGACTACGTCAGAGCCCCACCTGGTCAGGTCGGGTTTGCGTTGAACACCTCCCGCCTGGAGAATCTAGAGGGCTGGGAGTCGCTGCGTGCCAACGATGGAGTTGACGACGAAGCTAACTACATAACACCTGTGCACTCCGATGCGGTGGCCGCCCCGACGGCGCACTCTGTGGCCCGAGAGAAGCAGACTACTCGCTGGGTCACGGAAACCATTCCCGCCCTACTTCCTGGCTACGTGGATCTCATGCTTCAAACGGAGCGTCTGCGTCACCTCGATCGTGCAACCCCGTATATGGCTTCATGCATTTGCGGAAAACAGAAAGAGATCCGGGTCTACCTGCTTCGTTGGCACGGTAGGTACTTGTGTGCCCATCCATCGTCTCTGCTGAATAGTTGCAGATCTAGACAGAATTTCACTGCAGCACTGTGCCTGTCGCCCAGGAACGCAGCAGCTCGTTGCCCGTGGCTTCTTTCCAAGCTCGCCCGTGGAACCGCACCTGGGCGTGGACATGCGAGTGCTAGACTTTGCGCAGGATCTGTTCCTTAACCAGGCACCCAACAACCGTGCACTGACAAAAACGATTGAACAGTGCCTCGACAGGCTAGGCTACAAGCTGCCCAACCGTGTAAGGACGTCATCTCGCTGCTTGTGAGCCGGTGCTGACGCTTTCCTCATAGGAATCCCTTCGACGCCAATTTGGCAATGCATTAGAGTACTATGTTATGCTGCGCCATAGCACAGATCAGGCCATTGACAACATCCTCGCCACTGTGCGGCAGAGGATCCAGAATGAGGACGACAACCATGAACGCCCAACCACACCAGGTCCGGTGATCGCACGAACCTCTGTGCAGGAATCTCCGCGCAAGAGAGGCCGCAGGGAATGGGACTCCTCTCCGCCGTCTTCTCCAACTAAACGCGCTCGAGCAGCGCAACCATCATCTCCGACGCGATCCTCGTTGCCGTCTTCGTCATCTCTGGTAAAACATTCGCTGCATTCATTGCCTAGTGCCCCACCAGCATCTTCTCCCGAGCCGTCATCGCCTGTGGCCGAGTCATCACGTCACACCTATCCATTCACATCGCCCGAGGATCGCCCGCGACCAAGTGAATACCTCCGGAGCCGATGTCCCGCCTGCTTCGGCGGCAAATGGGAGGACATGCGGGTAGCTCTTGATTGCATTGTTTGCGGAGATGCATGCTTCACGCAGAAACGGAACAAGGACCGAGGCTGTTGAGATCCGGAGCGCATGCATCCCAAGTCGTCTTTCTTGTCCGACCAAGCGACGCAGAAGATGGCTGACTGGGTCGAAGGAATACGTCCTCCTCGTTCCGCCCCGGACACAGCTGCTGCACCGACATCAGAAGTGGATGATGACGATGTGATCGAAGCACCAAGCATCCCACTGCCTCGATCTGTGCTTAATGAGTGTGAAAGGTCCTTTGCTGCAGCAGATGAGACCAGAGCGAAGACCAGTTCCCATTTCTTTGATGATAAAGGACTGATGGGCTTGTCGTGTCGTCACGATAACCTGCTTTTTCTAGCAAACATTAAGACGCCCGGTGAGCGGCAGTTCTACATGTTTGCACTACTTGAAGCTCTGTTCCAGCACCTGCCGACTGATTTTGCCGTTGGCTTCCTGTACGACATTGCCTGCCAGTTACAGCGATCTGCAGTCAAATACGAGTTCTTGCCTCCAGAATACATGGCCAGACTGGAGTGGGCCGTTTCCGTCCTGCATTCGTACGGTCATGGAGCTGCGTGCCAAGCAGTGTATCACCCAAGACGCCGCACTCTTTTCGGTTATTCAGATGGGGAGGGTCTAGAACGGTTTTGGCACTCCCTCAGCCATCTCATCTCATTTCTTCGTGTGTGTGGTGTACGTGTTTGCCCCTCCATCGGTTGATGCTAGCTGATCTATATTCAGTATCATAAGCGCTGCTACACGCTGGATGCGCAGATTGTACACATGCACAAGGGCAACTTATTCAGATTAGGGAGCTGGCTAGCCCGACGCTACACTGATTGCTGTCGCCACAGACAGCACGCAATTGCTGTTCTGGCTGAATGCCCGCACTCTGTATCAGTTCTTTGCGCAGAGCACACCAAACAGGTGGCAACGTTATCCCAGCCATTACCTCGTACGTGTCGATCGCTCCCCGTGTCTAATCTCATCATAATTGCAGGTCAATCGAAGCATGCGGGGAAAATCGCCATACAAGATGTACTACGGAAGACGGCGGCAATGGATAGGCTGAAGAACCAAATGTCGCAGTGGAATGACGCCATCTACAAGGAGGACGCCGATCCGGTATATGTTGACTTCGCTGTCCAGGAGTACGCAAAAGCCGACGCAAAGCTCCTGAAACTTGCGGAATCAGTTCGCAAGCAGAAGGCAATCATGGGCGTCGAAGACAAGGCAAACTTATCCAAGCTAGTGAAGAGCAAGTACATTCAGGCACGCACCAATGCCGCCGCCGCAAAAACAAAGTTGCGCAATCGCTTGCGCCAGAGGAAGTTCGAGCTTGACAGAGTGGAGCGGCACTTCCATCGAAACAAAGCAGGTACGTATCTCTTTGTGGGCCCACGGCAAAGCTCTGAAATCGCTTGAGATGCCAAAATGACGACTCACATCGAGGACGCCGTGCGACGCCGTGACCGAAGCATCAAAGATGTATGCCAGTTGAACAATAGACTTTGCACGGAGTTGCAGGAGCTCATTCGTCTCGGTCGTGCCCCACGCAATGCAATTGCACCTAGACAAATCGTTGAGAAGGACATATGGGGCTTGGATGTTGATGCCGAAATCTGGCTTGACGTTGGCCTAACGGACGCAGATGAAGACACGGAGCCGCCACTATGGATGAAAAGTGACGCAGTTCGTCAGGGAATCCAGGCCATGCTGGAGCAGGACCGCTGTAACGAGGAGGAGCCGCGCTTGTTCCATGAGTGTCGCGCTTTGCGCTGGTGGATGGCCGAGGAATGGGAAGTGCTGACGCGCGGAATCAAGTTGGCTGCAGAAGACGGTACATGCTAGTCGGCTTCAGACTGTGCTTCACTCCGTTTGACCTTATCTCTTTACAGGTGAAGCCGGGATTGTCTATCAGTTCGAGCTTCGCAAGTCCGAATTGACGAAATTGACTGCCGCATGGGAGAAACCACTACGTCAGGTGCCGTATCCCACAGTCGGGTTACCAGCATGGGGCCCGTCCGATGAAGATCTTCTTCAAGTCCGCATCGATGATATGTTTGCCCGAACAACGGTTGGCAGCTGGAAGGAGAGTGATTGGTCATCACATCAAGAGGACAGCGCATCAGACAGCGACTCTGGGACTGACACAGAGTACTTTCCCTACGACGAATTGGACGCTTTCGAGCGTGCCGGTGATTGGCAAGAGCTTCATGGTATCTAAGCACATATGGATAATTGCGAATGACTTTAGACACATGCTCCTTACGGAACTACAAACTATCCCCTTTTTGCACTACGAATCGGATCATCCATATGGCCATGTGCATTTTGCGTCGCCTGTATATCCCCTTTGTATATTACTTATGCAGAGCACGTGTCTAGGCTAATCTATGAACCCACAGAACTAAACATGTCTGAGGTAACCATTGGCTATCTCCTTGGGGTCATGGAATATGTGAAATCGGCCGCTTGGTGATGTACATCCGCGTCAGTTGAATCGAGATTGACGTACTTTTTCAGCAGTCATAAAACTTGTCGCAAAGCTGGTCAAATGTCTTCACCCTCCCTCACTGTGCCCGAGCCTCCGTTATGCGAGCCCCCACGTTGCCGACCAAAGCAAGATCCTCTACCCGCATTGCGGGAGGGCGAAATGCCCTCGGTTTCGTCAAAACGACGACACCACGAAACACAGCGCTGGCCGATCGCCCACAAAAGCTGCGGGTCCATGTCCAGCTCGTCGCTGATGGTTGCAAACGTCGTAGAGAGATTCAGGGCTGCTCGGTCCAGCAGTATCAACTTATCTCCATGGCGCAGTATCGCACCTTCTCACCTAGGCACCTTTGGATGAATTGTGTTCAATGCCGCCTGCGTATTCCGAGATGGTATGGGGCAGAGTATCGGGTCGTGGGTGATTCCTTCGAATCATCATCGAGTCTTTGTAAAGGCTGTGATGAGGCGGAACTTCAAGGGGACAAGCACATCAGTAAGGTCTGCGGAATGATTAGTCTATAATTGAAGATTCCACGCTGAGCACCTCATTCCAGTGCCAATGTGCAATAGACGGCGCCATCGATCTCTCAAACAGCAACTGCCCCCTGCACGCGAGTATGTTGCCGCCGTCTCATAGACCAAGTGGCATGCTAATTTGGATCCTTGTCTAGCGAGGAACCGAGTGATAAAAGACGAAAGCTTTCCTGACGTATTCTACCTACCCATCTTGCGCGCGGACCTACGCATCGCCATCCATGATCTAATGATGTTATGGTACAAGGAATCGTTTCGCAAAGATCTGGGGCCCCAAGACTTTCGGGATCCAGCTTACAGTACTCAGGAAGAGATTCGCCGCCGTAACTACCACGAAGCGGAGTGCCGCAAAGTGATCGACGTGCTCAGAAGGCTTAGGGAGCATTCAGACAAGGTCAAATTTCATCTACTGTGGCAGGTGTTAGACAAGCTCGAGCGCCTCGTACAACAATTCCCTGGTGGGTTGATCTGCCTACATCAGGAAACTTACTGCGAGTTCTCATACATTACAGATCTTGACTTGCCCAAAGGGTTGCTACCTCCGGATATTGGCTTCGTTGGCAGTGATGTTGACGTCAATGTGGAGGGAGACGGTGTCATGAACAAAGAGCCCAGCCAGTCGTCCTATGATACGAGTATCCATCAGCTGGCCGTCGTCAACAACTAGAGAAAAGTGTATTTACTTTGCACCGTCTATAATACCGAGTCCAATCTTCCGTAATGATCGCTGAAATGGTGGGCACGCACTCATTGCACGGCTGCACAGCTTGAGCATTTTTAATTACTTGTGTTTGCAAATGTAAATTTCTTGTGGGTCCCTGCTGTGCATCAACGTAGCGTAGAATCTCAAGTGGGCAAAAGAGGTTTGTGACCTAGTGCACCAATCAAGGTTTGATACACAGGAACATTTGGTATCACTTTAATACGCGTCTATGGGTGGGCGGCCCCATAGTTCTCTTGGCATCCGTGGGCGGGCCCATGGTTCTCTTGGCGTCTGTGGGCGGCCCCATGGTTCTCTTGGCGTCTGTGGGCGGCCCCATAGTTCTCTTGGCGTCTGTGGGCGGCCCCATACTTTTCTGGGCGCCCCCATACTTATTTGGGCGGCCCCAGTATTCTGTGGGCGGCCCCGTAATTCTGTGGGCGCCCCACGTTTATTTGGGCGGGTGTAAGGGCAACCTCGAGATCCGATCTCAGAGTTCTGGCAAGGGAGAATCCAAAGGTGATTAATAGTGGTAGCTAGGTACAAGACCGGCATACCTGGCAAGGGAGAATCCAAAGAGAAACCGTGTTGGGGATTCTCCTTGCCAGGCGCCACTATTTATATGATACAAGAACAATGGAGCACGCAGCGACAAACAAAGAACAATGGGGATAATAAGTACAATGGCCATGACAGAACAATGGGAGCGGGGACAATAGGAACAATGGGGCACCTGGCCATGTGCCCATCAAGGAGAAGCGCTCGGCGCGGCAGTCCGGGCCGCGGTACGTGACAGCTGACAGGTCACGCGAGCGCAATCACATGCCTGATCGAAGGCAGAGCGGTCCGAAACGGGGGTTCCCCTGACATCACCCCCCCCTTGGATTGCGGCGCCTCGACGCAACGTGCGGATGTTGGCAGAGGGGTGCTGGAACGGAAGGGAGTCGAAGATGGCGGCGGCAATGATGCGTGGCTTGTTGGGGTGCTTGCGGTAGAATGCCGCTATAGCGTCCTCTGCGAAGATATCAGAGTGCTTAACCCATTGGTCATGCGATGAATCGTAGCCCTTCCACCGCACAAAGTACCAAATGCTCCGATAGCGCATCTTGGCATCCAGAACCTCTTCGACTTCCCACTCCTCGCCAGCTCCTTGGCCCATGACAGGTGGCGGCTCCTCGCGAGCCGGGCGTGTTGGGAACGGGTCGTCCTCAACAAGCTGCAGCTTGACGACGGGGAAGACCGGGTGAAGACCAGAGAGGCGGCGAGGGAGGTCAAGCTTGTAAGCGCCGCGCCCAACAACCTGGGTGACTTTGAAGGGACCCAGCCGTCGGTGAGAGAGTTTGAGGGACGGGCGCGTTGTTGCTATGTCAGAAGCGTCAAGCCAGACTCGATCTCCGACCTTGATGTCTGGAGCCGAGACCCTCCGGCGGTCATAATACTGCTTGTACTCATCCTTTGCCTTCACCAGTGCCGACTTGGCCTCCGCGACTCCAGACGCGATGCGGTCGCGGAAGTCGTTTGCCGACTCGTTCACAGTTGAGCGTGGTCCATTCGGCTCGAAGCCCATGCGAGGGAGTCGACCGGTGTCGGTCATGAACGGGACCTGCTGCGTGGATGAGTGAATATGGTTGTTGTAGGCAAACTCGGCAGCGGGAAGCAGCTCGTCCCAGTCGTCCTGGTTGTAGCTGGTGAAGATCCGGAGGAACTGCTCGAGCTCCTGGTTCACACGCTCGGTCTGGCCGTCCGTCTGTGGATGCCAAGCCGTAGACATTGCCGATGAGACCCCGACCAGTTTCCACAGCTCCTGCGTGAACTCTGCTATGAACTGGGAGCCACGGTCAGAGACATACTTAGACGGCAGCCCATGGTGGCGCCAGACGTTCTTGTAGAAAAGCCTGGCGGCACCTTCACCGGAGAGCCGGGTGTGGCACTCTATAAAGTGGCTGCGCTTCCCAAGCATGTCAACAACGACCATGATAGCATCATACCCGTGAGCGTCTGGCAGATGCACAATGAAGTCAACTGACACCGCTTCCCAGCGCTCCGAAGGGACCTCCGTGGGATGGAGTTCCCTGATTGGGAGTTGACGGAGCGCCTTGGTTCGGCAGCACAGGTCGCAGGTGGCCACATACCGGCCGACGTGTCGAGACAACTGGGGCCACCAGTAGTTCCGAGAGATCAGCTCCAACGTCTTGAAGCGGCCGGCATGCCCTGCGACGCGGGTGTCGTGGTGCTGCTCGAGGATGCGTCGGCGGAGGTCGTTGTTGCGTGGAACCACCAGCTTGCCACGGAAGTAGAGCAGGCCGCCTTCTTTTCGCCATTCCGCAGCCCGAGCAGAGCGAACTCCGCGTTCCTTGAGGAGCTCACGTGCTGCCAACACAATGGGCTCCTCCATGTCGGGGGTACCGACGAGGGCCTCCTGGATGTCGCGCAGGAGAGGGGCTTCGGGTCCAGAGACAGTGAGACCCTCCAAGGCCCGGACGTGGAACAGCTCCGGGCGCAGCAGTGTGACGTCTGCGTTGTCCGAAGCGACTCCGTGGTCGGGGCGGCGCGAGAGAGCATCCGGGCGACCCATGAGGCGGCCAGGTTGGTGGTGCAGGGTGAAGACGAAGCGAGACAGATAGAGGGACCAGCGGGCTTGACGACGGTTGAGATTCTGGGCCTTCCGGAAGTACTCCAGATTTTTGTGGTCGGTCCAGATCTCAACGGGGTGCTCGGCGCCCTCGAGGAAGTGTCGCCACTCCTCCAAGGCGCGGACGATGGCGAGCATCTCCTTGTCGTGGATTTCGTAGTTCCGCTGGACCTCGTTAAGACTCTTCGAGAAGAAGGCAACCGGATGCCACTTGTCATCCACGGGGGACTGCTGCGAGATGACAGCACCGGTCGCAAAGTCCGAACTGTCCGCTTCGAGGCGGTAAGACCTGGAAGCATCCGGGAGCTGCAGGACTGGGGTAGAGGTAACGGCGTTCTTCAGCGCAAGAAACGCAGCCGCCTCGTTGGCGCCCCAAGTCCATGCCACATCCTTCTTGGTGAGGTCAAAGAGAGGACGGGCAATGTGCGAAAAATCCCGGATGAACCTCCGGTAGAAGTTAGTGAAGCCAAGGAACTGCTGCACTTCCTTCTTGTTAGCCGGAGCTGGCCACTCCGCCACACCTGCGACCTTGACCGGGTCCATCTCCACATGGTTGTGGGAAATGATCACCCCGAGGTATTCGATCGACGGCATCTCGAACTCGCATTTCTCCGCGCGAAGGTAGAGCTTGTTCTTGCGGAGACGTCGGAGGACTTCGTTCACGATTTCCCGGTGACGGTGGATATCGGAATGTGCGATGAGAATGTCGTCGAGGTACACCATAACGTCGCCAGAGAGGATGAGGTCCTGAAGTATGTCATTCATCATCGTCTGGAACGTTGCGGGGGAGTTGGTCAGGCCGAAATACATCACCAACGGCTCAAAGAGCCCGCGGTTTGTCCGAAACGCTGCCTTCCACTCGTCGCCTTGACGAATGCGCACGTTGTTGAAGCCCCAGCGAACGTCGAGTTTGGTGAAGAACCGAGCTCCCTTGAGCTTGTTGATGAGATCATTGATCAGGGGGAGCGGGTAGCGGTTCTTCACTGTCATCGCGTTTAGCGCTCGGTAATCTTGGACAAACCGTAAGCTGCCGTCTTTCTTCTTCACAAAGAAGACGGGAGACGCCATGGGCGATTTTGACGGCCGGATCCTGCCAGTAGCCATGCCCTCCTCGATGAAGCTGTCGAGCTGCTTCTGTTCAAGAGGGGAGATGGGGTAGACCTTACAGTTGGTCGGCTTCGCGTCGGGAACCAGTTCGATGGCGTGATCCCAGGGGCGTCGCTCTGGCAGGTTGTCGAAGGACTCCTTGCTGAAAACATCTTCGAACTCGCGGGCCCACTCGGGGATGGAATCCCGAGGAGGTGCAGAGTTCTTGGCAAACGCCTCAGCGAGTCGCTGAGAGACGGTGCTGGTGGCTCGGATGTTTTCAGAAGGGTTGAAGCGGGTGTAAAAGATACGGTCACCGGCTTCCAAGGAGTCGTCATCTTCTTCGACATCTTCAGGGTCATAATCGTCCGAGTCTGGCGAAAGCTCCGGCATCTCTTCGTCCTCGTGGTCCTCAACGTCGACAGCGCAGATGGATGGAACCGGACCTTGTCTGATGGTGCGAAGCACCCGGGCCGCGGTTCTGGCAGATCGACGTTCTTCGCGAAGTTCCTCTCGGCAGGTGGAGCAACCGGAAGGGCAACGGCTCATCTTTACCTCCTGGGTATCCCAGTTGATCTCCGGGTTGTGCTTCCGGAGCCAGGAGTACCCTAGAATGAGCTGCTGCTTGCCTAAACGGGTGACAGCAAGCTGCACGCGTTCACTGTGGCCCTGGTAACGGAGAACCACATCAGCAACTTCGCAAATGGAGCCGGCCTCGTTCGGCGTGCCGTCCACGTTGTAAACGGGGATAGGCTGGGTGAGGCGACGAACGGGGAGGTGATTTTCGAGGACGTAGGCCAAGTCGATGAAGTCGGATGTGGCACCACAATCGACCAGGCCTTTGAGAGATAACTTCACTGCGTTGTCGGTGGACTCGATCTCGAGGGGGAGGTGGAGAGAATTGGCCCCGGGAGAGGCGGCAGCGACATAGCAGGAAGGGAGCTTGCGTTCCCACTTCTCCTTACGGACTCGTGGGGTTAGAGGGGGAGCAGGGTGTACGTCTATCGCTTCAACTGTTGCAGAGTGGAGGGAATTGGATTCATCATACAAACAGGAGAAACGATTACGTGAAGCGAACGAGGGCGTACTACTCACTCGTCGCTGGGGAGAAAACCCTGCTCCTCCTCGGCTGCGACGTTGGACGCATGATCCGCAACGGCTGCAGTGGTCGCGACCCGAGCAACCAACTCGGAAAGCAGATCACTCCCCAGCTGATTGATGACCTCATCGAGGACATCGGTGTGACGAATATCAGCTGGGGTGGGGCAGTCACGGGCAAGATGGCCCGGACTGCCGCAGCGGAAGCAGGTGCGGCGAACGTCACCGCGGAGCCGGGTCCGATCCAACTCCATGGGGATGGGGTGGGCAACAGGAGCCGGCGCCGGGCGAGCAGCAATTGCCGGTGCTACAGCAGGGAGCACCGGGGCACGAGGACGGGGGACAATAGGAGGCGCTCGGGGGGGAGGGACGTGGCCTCGAGACGCCTTGGCAGCTTGTTCCGCATTGTACTGCCGGAACGCACGGACACGCCACTCGGCGTAGTCAGTAAGCCTGGGAGGGTTGCCAGAGGTGGTGATAGCCTGGTTGATCTTCGGATCCAGGCCCGTCCTATATTTGGTCACCTTGACCAGATCGTCGGTATAGCCGGCGAGATCAAGGAGGTCGTCGTATTCGTCCGTGTACTTGAACACGTCACGGGAGCCCATATAATACAGATGGGTCTCCAGTCGCGCCAGGGCGTGGTCTTGCTCGTTCTCCTCGACGAATCGGAGCTTGAACTCGGTGACGAAGAGAGCCCAAGTAGGGAACGGGAATGGGGTGCGCTCGGACATGCGCTCGGACCAGGAGGCCGCGGAGTCCTTGGACATGTAGGACAGGGCGAAGCGGACTACCTTTTCTTCCAAGACTGCCCCATTCACGAAGAACGCCTCAGGAAGCAGACGCCAGTACTGCTTCACTGAATGCAAGAAGCTCTTGCCCAGGGTGCGATCCCCATCAAAGGAGAAGGGGGGATTCGGGCGGATAAGGGGGCGCGCAGGGCTGGCGCCAGTCGGAACACCTGGACCCGCTGCCGGAGCTGGAGCAGGGGCAGGGGCAGGGGGTTGTTGTTGTTGAGAGATGAGGCGGGTGAGTACGGCCTCGATGTTCTGTATGCTGGTCTCCAGAGCAGACAGCCGCTGCTGTTCGTTGTCATCCATGCTCATCGGGTCTGCTCGTGGAGGGGAGGAGGGGGCAAGATAGGAGGTGAGGGAGTGGTGGTCTTGGTCGCTCGTCGACTCTTCTCCACTTGCGTCAGCGTCGAACCTTGCAATCTTGTCCGGTTATCCCTAGGAACACGGTTTCTGCTGTAAGGGCAACCTCGAGACCCGATCTCAGAGTTCTGGCAAGGGAGAATCCAAAGGTGATTAATAGTGGTAGCTAGGTACAAGACCGGCATACCTGGCAAGGGAGAATCCAAAGAGAAACCGTGTTGGGGATTCTCCTTGCCAGGCGCCACTATTTATATGATACAAGAACAATGGAGCACGCAGCGACAAACAAAGAACAATGGGGATAATAAGTACAATGGCCATGACAGAACAATGGGAGCGGGGACAATAGGAACAATGGGGCACCTGGCCATGTGCCCATCAAGGAGAAGCGCTCGGCGCGGCAGTCCGGGCCGCGGTACATGACAGCTGACAGGTCACGCGAGCACAATCACATGCCTGATCGAAGGCAGAGCGGTCCGAAACGGGGGTTCCCCTGACAGCGGGCCCGTTATTCTATGGGCGGGCCCACACTTTCCTGGGTTTCGAGCAGGTCACATGTGGTGGTCCGCTGGGAATCACCTTATGTCCATAAGAAGAAATCAACATTCGATCAAAACAGATATGATGATATCTACCACATAAAATGTTGTGGATGCATATGATTGAAGTCACTCATAAGCCCATGAGAAAGCGGCCCCATATATTCTTGACAGGAGTGTCTTCCAAGTTTTTGAAACAGCCCTTATGTACATTCAATGGTGATTTTATATATCCATGACAAAAGCAACAAGGATTTTTGTGTGCGTCAAATCAATATTATTGCATACACTCACCCGTATTATTGAATAGACTGCAAAGGATAAATTTAGCTCCTATGTACGTTGTACGCCCGTATTATCAAATAGATTGCAAATATATATCTTCTTCAGTTGAGCCTTTGCTGGCCAGACATTCCATCAAATAAAATACTGTGTTGCACAACAGTAGTGTGATTGGGTGTGGGAGCTGAGCCCAGGGCGCAAAGCCGGCGGGGTGCGGATGACCCCAAAATGTGCTGCCCAGCCAGAACAACGCCGGCTCACCCAAAGAAAGCAGCACAACTTGTGTGTCAGTAAAATATGCACAATATGCACGCCGGAAAATGTGCAGGCTATGCCCAGTACACAATATACGCATGTGCAGGATATGTATTGTCGAAATGCACGATATGCAGGCAAATTATGCATGATATGCACGCCGAAAAATGTGCAGGCTATGCACAGCGCACAACATGCACAGATGCAGGCTATGTATTGTCAAAGATGCATGACATACACTGCAGGAAAATGCAGGATATGCACAATTCTAGGCCAATCAAAGTCGAAATAAGCACAATATGCAAGCCGGAAATGTGGAGGCTATGCCCAGTGCATGATATGAGCATGTGCAGGCAATGCACCGTCGAAATATGGACGATATGCAGTCGAAATATGCACTACATGCATGCTGGAAAATGTGTAGGCTATGCACGGTGCACGATGTGCATGGGTGCAGGCTATGTATGCCAGAAAATGCGCAGGATGTGCGCAGTGCATGATATGCGTGGGTGCAGGCGACGCATAGGCGCAGGCGCAGGCTAGGCACTGACAAAAAGCACAATATGCATAGTAGAAAATACACAGGATATGCGCTAGTGCAGGCTATGCACTGTCAAAAAGGACGATATGCACAGGAGAAAAACAGTGCACAATATGTGCAAGTGCAGGCTATTGAAAAAGCACGATATGCACCACAAGAAATATGCAGGATATGTGCAGGTGTAGGCTATACACCGTCGAAAATGCACAATATGCACGCAGAAATACGCAGAATATGCGCAGCGCACAATATGCACAAGTGCAGGCTATTAACACTCAAAATGCACGATATGAACCACAGGAAGGGCACAGAATATGCACAATGCACGATATGCGCAAGTGCAGGCTATGCACGGTCGAAACATGCACAATATGCACGCCCAAAAATACGCAGAATATACGCACCGCACGATATGTGCAAGTGCAGGCTATGCACGGTCGAAAAATGCACAATATGCAGTCGAAAATGCACAATATGCATGGCAGGAAATGCACAGCATATGCACAGTGCACAATATGCGCAAGCGCAGGCTATGCACAGTCGAAAAATGCATGATATGCCAACCCTAGTCGTAGGAATAAGGCTTCGGCCATGGATCTACCCACAATTCCATATGCCTTCCGGGCCAGTTCTACCCGTGGGCTGGGTAGAACCACTAACTTTTCCTTCCACTATCTCTCAGCCATACTGTGCACATGACCATATGGTCCTCACATGATTCCATATGTTTGTCGGCTAGCTTGCCAACAATGCCATCAAGTACAGTTGCACTAGATCACCGTGCAATGTTCAATGCTCATCACAAAACTTGATCCTTTCCCAATTGAGACAATATCGTGGCATTTGATCGCCATCCCGCTTCATGTACGCATCAAACCCGATGTACAGGGACACCACATCAGCGAGTCCTCACAAACAAAGCATACAGTAGGATCAAAAAGATAAAAACAAAATAAATTGATTAAAATTACAGGCGCTGTATGTACGGGTATGATAATACATGGATGCAACGCAGGCAGCAACCCGGCTTCTACGATGCTTGGGGATGCCAGAATACGATTGCCAGACACGTCGAGGAACAGGTGATGTTGGAGTGCGCGTTCGAGGATATTCGTCCAGTAGCTCGTGCATCTTACGGGAGTGGGGGGCGGGTGAGAGAGGAAACATGAACACGTAGGCTGGTCTGCAATTGAAGGAGCCACTCGGCCGCTGTTGGCCACGAGATGACAGGCGGGATGAGATGGCAGGAGTGACGTGGCGCTGGAGCAACAACGTGGCACTGGCAGTCTGGCACAGCATTCTACGGTCTTTGGCTGACATCATTTCGCTTTGTCCCCACCCTCCCTGACGACGACTGGCTCTCCCTCTGCACAATTTGTACTCCTGCCCTTAAACAATGAATCTTGGGCCTTGAATCTCGCATCGTCCATTGCCGTGTGTGGAGTAGGACTCAGGAGACAGGGATGGTGGGGCTTCAGGTACCTGTGCGCGTGTCCCGCTCTCCAGTCTGGCCTTCTCGCTCATGTTCGCCAGCAGAACCTTGTATGCTGTGTAGTGTACTCCCTCCCGTATTCATGTAATCCAAGCCGGCCCCAATAAACTACTGCCCACTGTTAAACAAATCCTGTACACCGCCATAGTCGACCTCATGAACCTTCGCAGCGGCCTCGGCGAGCGGCACATCGAACTCTGCACAAAAGTGATCATGAAGCCGGTGGCACCAATCTGCCTGCTTCAGCACGTAGGCTTTGACTCCTGCATGGACCTCCACTTCTAGATCGTCACGTTCTACCTCGGCGCGCTTCGTCCATGCTGCAGCCTCGTAGTCAATGCTTCTCAGCACCCTCCGCATCTCTTCCCTGAGCAAGAGCACCTCCTCCTCCCAACGCTTCTTGCGGGCTTTTGCACGGCACCACTCAAGACGAATCGCTACCAATGCACACATCAGTGCATGATGTTAGCCAGGTAAGTGCACTCACAGTCATGAAGTGTCTCTGATTCTTCTACACCCGGGAGCTTCACCGTCCAGATCCACGACATGACCTTCTTTGACATTCCCGGCTGGTGCCTTGCCGCACGCTCCCCTCTCCCCGCATCTGCCTTCTTCAGCTTCTGAACAGCTTCCGCATCTATGTCCGTCACATCATCAAGGCGGATATGCTGGGGAAGAAGCTCCTGGAAGTGCGGAGCATGCGCAGCCCCCTTCAAAGCGACAAGCGCGGACCATGCTGCTTGGTACTTTGCTGCGGTGTGTGCGATGCGGTCGTCGATTTGTTTGACGATGCCATACGCCTGTGCTCCCGCCTTCTGGCCCTTCGAGCGCTTCATCTTCCAGAACCAAAGATGGCGCTTTGCGTGGAGGTGCTTTCGCAATGCCGCCAAAGCGTCTGTGCACTGGGCCTCGCGCAGACAAGCCTCCATCTCAGCAACACCACTCTGACATCCCAATGCTCGCTCGCTCAGTGGTAGCGCTGATGGAAGATACAACTTCACGTCTTCTGGCAACACCGCCGTTGAGGTGTCAGTGCCCTCCCTCTGACACGTGGTGTTCTCCAATGCCCTGATTGATCCCACCGTGTACACTCGCTGCAGCCCTCGAAATGGACCAAGCTTCGACAAGAAGGAGAGTCGGTAGTCCTCGATTTGGTTCTGCCGATGAAGCGACACATGGGCAGCACCCGAAAGCTGGAACCTGATGTGCCGTCTGATCAAATGTCAGTCAATGTATAACAGAACGCTTTGCACATACTGGCTCTCCTCCAGGCCCAGCCCCGAGGTCAAGAACGCTGTCACACTCGTTCCATGGAGCGCTGCGGCACCCGCAGTGATCCGAGCCTCCTCGTCGCGCTTGAGCTCCAAGTGCACTTCGGCCTCACTCGGGCCCGCTGCATTGGTGTCAGTTTCACATCAAAGAACAATGGCGCATAGTACATGTGCTCGCTCATACCTGTGAAGACCATCGAGAATGGGGACTTGGCGTTGACAGGATCACCTTCAAATACATCAATGTTGCCTTGCCACTCCCGGCGCAGTTCCTCGTCAATCGACTTGTTTACGTTGTCCCAGCAAGTGATCTGACATGCATGCTCAGCAGTGGCAACCATGAGCTTGCGACAAAGAATGTCACCTGTTAAGATGTGAGACGGTTTGGAGCATCGGGGAAAGTAGTCACAAACTTTGTGAGAGGTTCTTCAAAAAGTTATGATAGTTGATCTTGTTGTCGAGTGTGTCAGCCCGGTGTCCCGGGCCCATTGTCTTGGTATGATACGCGAACGCGTTGAGCTCTGCCCAGAGACGCTCGATGCCCTCTCCGTCAGTTTTGCCCAATCCGGGAATGAGGCCCAGGCTGAATCGGTTTGTGCAAGACTCTTCGTGGGCGGTTGCGTGCCACACTGGCAGACCGTAACGAAACCAAAACGAGTCGAAATCAAGACGAAGGTCTCGTGGTAACTTTGAGATGCGTTCTGACAAGTTGACGCCCCACTGGCACGCGATATCATAGGAGATTGTCAGCTGCCTGAGATCAAAACCACGTAGTGCTGACATGGCGATGAAGTCCATGTTAACGTATCTAGAAAATGTCATCAGCGTCATTCAATCCGAGAATCTTGCCACACGTCATGCACCTCTCTCCCTTCTGCAAATCACCCAGACCATTGGGTCGCACGCACTCGTGTCGAGCACAGGCACATCCACCAATGCCGGACACTCTCAGACCGACTGTGTTGCGGGTATCCTTTTGCGCCAATGCTGCGAAAGCAATACAAGAACTGATCTGTGAAGAAATTCAGCATTTCTCCATGCCTCGCAGACTGGCACATACATCTTTCTCACCGATGTAGCCACGCAAATGCTCACGATACCTCTTTGGCTCGACCCATGCTCCCCATCCTGGACCCAGTGGGGGGTCATCACGCTCATTCGGACGGATGATGTTCTTGAGCTTGAAGTTTGCATCAAGTGCGACTACGGTGCGGAACAAGTAGCTGTCTTAGAATCAGTCTCACGGTCTCTTGGTACCTGCGAATTGAATGCAAACTCACGCTTCCTTCTCATTGACCTTGTCCCATCCCGGTGGTAGGTTGCGTTCGCGATCCGGGCAGGCCCAGCACCTAACCGCACATTCCCCGGGCTTTGTGGTGGTGAGACCGTTGTCGACGTGACCTCTGCCTGCTCGCTTCGCACGCTGCAGATGGGTATATTCACGAGACATGCGGAGGAAGGTTGTATAACGATCCTGAAAGCTAGCAGTCAGAAGCGGTACGGTGGGACAAAACGAGGAAACATACTGCCACCTTTGCCAAGCGTGCAATGGCTGAAGCCGAAGTCGTTTGCTCCAACGTCCAGATGAAGTCTTGCGAATTCAGGCAGCCTATCACGGTTGTTGCCAGTCGGAAGTACTCCAGGCAACGGAAGGTTGCGCAAGTGTCGGGATCTCGTGTCGTCGCTGGAAACCATTTGTTACGCAGTAAAGCCTGGACGGGGGATGCTCGTTCACAGGCCTCGCAGCTACATCGCTGGTACGTCACTTGATGGATCCCATTGATGTCGATGACTACCATTGTTCGCAGTAGCGGATCGGGGAGGTAGCAGGGGCCACCACGGTGACCGAGTTGGTAAACAAGTCCCAATTCACGGAGCGTCGCCGACTTCCAGAAGGTACCGGTGATAGGCTGGCTACCAGACGCGCTCTGCACCAGCTCTGTAAGGGCGTATTTTTGCGCTTTTTACAGAGTTTACTCCTGAACCACTCGGTGTATCGTGTCGCGGTTGACAGTGTTGCGCTCAGTAGGACTTATGGGTCTACTGCCCAGTCGACGACTGTGGGTAGTGTCGACGATAGCAAGGCAGTCAGACCACTACTGTGGAACTGGTCTTATGAGTCTATACCAGGCTCAGGGCCATTAGTGACGAACGCTTGGACCGCGACCATTCCCCAAAAGGGATCTGTCGTTGCGTCGACTTCTCAAAAAGGGTCATTCCCTGCAGATGGGAACTTGGGCTGAAGGACTGAGCAATGCGCGACGTTCTCAATAATAGAACTATTACTGGACAGGACTTGGCGTTACGAGACTTAAACCATCTTGTCGCGGCAACTCCCGGTTTTGAGTTGGACGTTCCCTCAGATCATGCCACGACGATGACTTGTCACATGTCAGGATCCATTCGATCACGGGACATTGTGGACGCGTCGCGGTGACACTCCCAAGTGTCACGGCGAGTCGCGTCCATACCCAAACACACTAGAAACCGACACGGCTAGATCCGTGAACCGAACCATGTGGGGGACGACTGGTGTGCCTAGGGCCATACGGCTTCTTGGGGCGCCCACGTTGGTCTCACTTGCCAAGACATACCCGTTGGCCAATCCAACACGTCGTATTCCAAAAGTATGACGCGGTGGGTTGACCCACATCAAAAGTATCATATGGACTATGGGGCGGGGTCCTGATCACTCAGGACCTGTCTGATCGTTCAACTTTTCAATTACCCTAAAAGGCAACCGATCTTAGATAGCGTAGCTACTATGCAGTTGTACAGGACTTTACTAAGCAGCGTCGTAGACAGTATAAGTAGCACGCCGTCTCTTTGTATTAAGAAGCTTTACGCCGGACTGTGAATCACTCTCATATCAGATTGTTTTGTACAATTTGCGTGCCGCGTGATTCCACCCTAAGAAGTTCTGCTACCCCTGCCCGGTCGCGACGAGTTGCTCCCTGAGCACTTGTAGCTACTGTGATTTGAGTTTGAGTTTTGAGACATCAGAAAGTCGGATTCGCCGCATCTGGTTTAGCCGCGGCATTTAGTGTCGTCGCCTTCGGGCTTTGTTTGAGATCGTTCCACACCTCTAGCTTGGCAGTGCGTCGACTAGTTGTGCTCGGGTTGTTTTGGTCAGTTGACAGTGCGTCGACTTGAGAACTTTGGTTCCACACTTCTTGCTTGGCAGTGCGTCGACAAGTTGTGCTCGGGTTTTGGACATTGGATATTGGCTGTTAGTTGGCAGTGCGTCGACGCGGCATTTTGGTTTACTAGTTGGCAGTGCGTCGACTCAGTACTTTTGGTTGTGTCAGTTGGCAGTGCGTCGACTTGACATTTTGGTTTACTAGTTGGCAGTGCGTCGACTCAGTACTTTTGGTTGTGTCAGTTGGCAGTGCGTCGACTTGATATTTGGGCTTTGCGTCACCATTTGGACGCTGTCGCTACAAGGGATCTTAATACTCCGTATTAAGTTCTGACTTGTTATATTGTTGTTTGTGGATTGGATTAGTGTTGGTTGTGTTCGTATAGAAGATATTGGTTGAGATACCATTGTTTTGCTATATATATATATCCTTGTCGTCGACTTCGTCCCCGCGACTATTGGATCTGCGTCTATTGAGAGTTGTGATACTGGTGCTCTGTCCACCCCGAAGCCCTCGCATCTTTCACACACTGAGAAGCTGATTACGAGGAGTGTGAACGTGTTTTATATTTGGGTTTACTTTCATAGTAGATTCACTTGTGAGCACGCCCTCAGCATTTCACCGGTCCATGTCTTGGGATCAACTGTGAGTAAAGGACATGTATGCAGAATCGTACGAGCAAAACACACCGTGACGACATGCAGAGGAGCTCGCTGGTGTCTTTTGAGTCCGCACTCTGCACAGAAAAGTATGTCGCCACAGTCTGCGCAGCACAGAATCCCAATGCTGGGATTATCAGGTGATTCCCACCTGCAGCCACACTCCGCACAAGCTAGGCCTTCCAACGGACCTCCCAACCCCGCAGCACACAGAATCTCCTGGAGAAAGAGTTCCTAAACTTCACAGAAATCGACCATGGGGTTATCCTGACACGGGTTAGTTGAGTGGACACTCCAAACAACAATGACTCACGGAGCTCTGGTAGTACCGGCGTTTTCGAGAGTTGGGCGAAATCAAGTCCAAGGACTCCTCCAAATCCGGTGATATCTCGTCGGGTTGTTGTACCGGCGTCCATTGGGCAAGGGAATCAGAGAGCTCGCTGGCTTTGAGCGTGACAACACGACGTCTCTTGCTGAAGTGGACATTGGTGAGAGTTTGACGGTGTCTTCTCCCGTCATCAGAGACGCGAAAATTTGCATCGCCCGACCGCACACTGTCGTGGATGCCCTCGCCCTCGATGGAAACGGAAATGTCGAGCGTGGTGTCCTTGTGCTGCAAAGCAACCTTCGACTTCTTCTTCGCCATGTCTGCACAAAATTCGGGAAGGGTAAAAAAACTGATACTAGCGTGAAACTGGCTCCAAGCGAATACATATCCCTGGCAACTGATCCGCATGCCTGGGAATGCCACACGTGTGATGAGGGCATGAGTTTATGTGAGACACAGTGTCTTGCAAAGCCGTTATAGATTTATGCACTCCGGAATCAAACTGAGCGAGAGTGAGATCGGAGCGCTACGGCTTTGAGATGCTTGGATTGCATAGTGAAACCAGTGTTCTATGAAGCGTTTGAATATTGAGCTACAGAAGCTCACACAGGCCCACATTTGACCTGTTAGTCTCCTCACTTTCTCAAATTGAATCCCTTTCCGCGAGCGAACCATACAGCATCTAGGTAGCCAAGGCAGCCCATTGTAACTTCGAGTGTGTGAGCTCGAGCAGGCATTCAGCCACTATCTAAATTCGAAGTAGACGTAAAAAGATTGTGGATGGTGGCAGCATTAACAATATTGCATTGAGCAGGTGCACCGGTTTAACGAAACATTTGGTACCTCAATAGTATTTGTGATTCAACAGGCGAGATATTCTTCCAATTTGGATGTATTAGCATGAAAGAGGATACAAAAGTAGTTTCCTGGGAGTAGATTTACTTTCGCGTTGAGAATACACGAAACGGTAGTCAGAGCGCGCTCATTAGTCCCGTTTTGGAATGTGATCATCTCACGTGTGGTGATGGTCATCGCGACCCCCGCTGCTTTTTGTTATCTGCCCCAAGTCCAGACTCCGCTATCAATACATCCTTTAGTGTTGTAGGTGTCAACTAAAGGATTAAGCCATATGGAAGGATGTGAATCAATGCTCATAGAGGGAACGGATCGATTAACATAGCTACAATCCTACAATAACAAGGAAAGGATGCAAACATTGTATTGGGGAGATGGCACTACGTAGCACTACAAGATTGCTACACTCGGGGAAGTAGCTCAACTGTACCCATAGCGGTAGGCTTGATTGTCGAAGCGTTTCCGATAGCCATGCAAGCGCTTTGCTGCCACGTCAATAAGAGGATGGCATTGTTAGCAAGCCCGACCCACTTCCCATGTGTAACCACATACCACTGCTCCCCCTTGTCCGGAATGGCCTAGATATCAGTAGACGTGATAACACCAAAGCACTTCCCAGTTACTCATGGCTCAGAGTTATGGATAGTGATGCATGGGGTGGGCATCGGAGTCGGACACAGGAACGGTGCCTCTGAGCAAAGGTAAGCTGAAGATCAGGTAGATGAAGTGCACACGAAACTGTGGGCTGGGCCTGTCTGATCACCTTGCACGGGTGAAGTTCGCTCGGCAAGCGAGCGAAGAGAGCACGGACCACGTCAGAGGCAGTGTCAATCTCGTCCAGCAATCTCGTCCAGCAGTTCTAGAACTCAGACAAGTCAGCTGATGAGACGGCTCATGCGGATGAGACGTACCGTGATCTGTGGCAAGCTCAGTCGTGGTCAACATGCAAGCCGTTGAGGTGAGAGCATTGATGTCGATGGTGACATTGACGAGAGCTTTTTGGGCTGTGATTTTGCTTGTCAGTAGCGGACTGAGAGACAGAAGTAGAGATACGCCCCGTAGTCAAGAACACCGGCAGGGACTACAAGAGAGCAAGAGCAATGCAAATCAAGTAGATAAAACGATACGCTAATGTGAATCTCCGTGAATGTTGACATGAGCACATCAAATCGACTCACCTAGACTTTTATTTTTTTCCCTGCCCATATCCAAGACATGGCAACACAAATTCCGAAGAGTATTCGATATGGCACACGTGGTACACAGTTTCCGCTGAGGCTGAAGTTGAATCTGACCCTTGATATAGCAAAGAAACAGTCCAAGAAGACGGCGAAGTCGAAGTCAGAGCGGAGGAGCCTGAAGTTTTGGGCACAGGGTGTTTGGGAGGATGAGATTTTGGCCCCGCACATACAAAGATACCGAGATGCGCTGGAGCGGGGCCGACGTGCTGAGGCAGCATATCTCCAACGCGTCTGTCATGAATACCACGCTCGAGTGCCATGGCAGACCCGTGACAACGAAGAGCCTCCTTTGCCCCTGCCAGCGTATGACCCACGTGCACCTGTGGTCGAGGAGGTCCTTGAGGAACACGAAAAGCCCATTCGCGCTGCCCGGAAGCAAGAGCTCAATAAGGTGCGTCAAGTGACGTGATCAATGACCACAGTGACTAACCTGGCTGCTCTCTCCCATAGCGTATTTGCCGATGGCTTGTCCGTCGTGCTAAGAAGATCGGTGCTATGACAGCCAGGGGCGAGGGCGCTGAGGGCCCATTCACGCTCCTACTCGCCCAGCTCACTGACCTCACTCCACCCTCAAAAGCTCGCTCCGGACCTCAGCAGCTTATGCATGACGACTACGACACTCTGGTGGCAGAAACTGCTCAAGCTGAATGGCCGGCTGCATGGGAGGATTGGAGGAAGCAGAGAAAGGTTAAGCGGAAAGGGAAGCGGAAGATGGGGCAGGATTTGGATATTGGTGTCGAGCTGGATTCCGATTCCCTTGATCCCGTCGCCGACTCCGATGACACGAAGCTGCCAAATGTACCCATTTGGTTCAAGTCGAAAACCGCAGACAAGATCTTCAGGATGATGTCGACGGCCGAGAAGATGTACACAGATCGAGCGACGGCCGACAAAAAAGCTCGTGTCGCGTCGTTTGTTGATGCTATGGAGAATCCGTCACAGAAACCGGTTGACCGTCAGCGGTACGTGAATACTGTTCCCATCGCTTTTTACATGTCACTGATCAATGTGCACAGGTGTATCAACGCTCTACCGGTGTTTATGGGCCGGATTCTCAAGGGCATCTTTGATTGGACAGGGCTCCATGGGACTGTGACCTTCGCCGGCCCAATTCCCAAGTACAACGGCGAACTTCGGACAGTCAGGTGAGTCGTCAGACGCAGTACTATGCAGATGAAGCTGACATGACATCCAGTGTCGCATTCGGCCGAACAATTGACACCAGTTTGCATATCAACAACTGGGCCGGAGCACGATGGGATACCCAGTGGCTGAGCCTGGTGCACGAGTACATGAATGATGCCTTCAGTGCGTATCGGACTCAAAGATGTGGTGCCAGTGACTGACCGTCTTTGCAGCAAACGAGGACGTAGAGAAGGCTTTGCTAGATCAAACGCTAGACGACGCACTGTTTGCCTTCAACCCAGACGTGGAGATCGCCATGAAGGAGGGCCTGTCAGATCATGACAACGACAATTCAGATCGGACTCCGACACTGACTCCAACGCGGACTCGGGTGATGAAGCACCCGTGAAGAACAAGCGGAAGTGGGCTGATTCCATCCTAGTGGCGGAACCTGCTTCCACCAGCCAGAAGCCGTCTACGAAGAAGCAAAAGTCGACCGCTGCACCTGCCGCACCCGCAGACATACCAGCATCCAGTTCAGTGTCAAGTGCCCCGGTACCATCGCCTGGCATGGCGGGATCGAGGGCATCTGCACTCGTGCTTCCATCCCGACTTACGCCTCCCGCACCATCGCCTGGCATGGCGGGATTGAGGGCGTCTGCCCCTGTGCCTCTATCCCAACTTACGCCTCCCGCACCTGACTCTCCACCTCCTGCCCCTGACTCTCCGCCTCCCACACCTGATTCTCCGCCTCCCGCACCTGATTCTCATCCGCCTCCTGCACCTGATTCTCATCCGCCTCCTGCACCTGACTCTCCGCCTCCCGCACCGGACTCGGCATCGCAATTTGTTTCACCCCCACGCGACTCAGCATCCCGACCTGCGTCACCCCAACCCGACTCTGTATCCGCATTGGCCACACGTCCCGCATCTCCCGCACCGGATCCCGCACCAACGCCAGAGACGGATTGGGGACAGATGAGCATCGGTCGGATCATTGAGGAAACACTGACGAAGAAGGCGAGCGAAGTGCAGATGTCGTGGAACGCTCCGGATGGCTTAGATGTGACAAAGCGGCATCTGTGGGCAAAGGCCCGGAACAAGATTGTGATCGAGCGCGACTTTGCGGGGATATGGCCCCAAGAATTGTCGGATGACGTGGCGAATAAGAAGCCTGCTCCAAAGCCTCGAAAGCGCAAAGCCACAGAGCCCATTCCTGAGGCTGCAGTGGCAAAGCGGACACGGGGATCGCGTGCGAAGGCCGCAGTGGCTGAAGCTGATGCACAGCCAAGCGTATTTACGGTCGCAATACCAGCGAAGGCACCCAATTGGCTTGTAACGCACGCCCGGGTGCTGTCGCAGATTGACCTCGGGATTCACTACCAGAATCTCGTCAACACCTCCATGCGGCTAGAGGCGGCGTTCGGGTTCTTCGGCGACAATTATCACGCACCTGTGCCGACCAAGTCCCGGCCAGCGGCATTGGAGAAATGGGTTGCGAATAAGGGCACGGAGCTTCCAAAGATCAAGGGGAGCAAGACCTTTGCAACGAAGTGGAGAGCGTGGTGGCAGAGCCTACAACCAGATTGGCGGGTGCTGGACTCCTCGGGGCGGTATGCGAAGGGCGGAGATGTGCTGTATGGCAAGGATACGGAGTGGGGTGACCTAGATAGTCCCGGTCCCGAGGGTGCCTTGACGCTTGTGGCGGGGCTTGCTATCTGGGGCTCGGCCTTGAAAGGTGGACCGGAGTCGGACTCAGAGTGGCTGGACGCCGTGATGGATGTTTCGTGGATATGGAAAGGATTGATTTTATCAATGGAGAAGGAGTGTGCTAGGTACCCAAACAACTAGATATACAGTGTCCAAGGTTCTGGAACAACTTAATGGTCAAACCTTCTTTCATGATGCACTAGGTGAAGTGGTGCGAAAAAGTGCCGTCAAAAAGAGCGCGGGCAGGAGGCGCATCAATGTGGGCAGGATATCCGAAGGGCGGGTGCATTACTAAGCAAACAACAGCGGAGGCAGTATAGATCATTTTTAAAAAGTGAGCACAGAGAGCAGGGAGCAGCGAAGGGGGGCGCAGGTAGGGCGCAGGCGGGGCGGGGTGGGGCGGGAGCAGGGCGGGGCGGGGCGGGAGCGGATCAGCAGCCCCCGGAGGTACAAGGGATGCCCATCGGGTTGATTCAGATGCCTGCTACGCGCGATTTGATGGCGCGACCTATCACAACGGATTTAAATAGACCCTGGAAGCAATATTTGATGCGGAATGATGAACGGGGCCCGCAGCGTAGGCGAGTGTGGGGGTACCCAATATGGATATTGAGCAGAACGGCCCAAATGGCTGCCATCAGCGTCGACAATGGCTGATTTGATGGCTCAATTCACTGACACCTATTGATGGCGTCCAGAGCCGTAGAGCGCACGTGCACTCACCATTTGGCCCTATATGAGCGATGAGAACGTGTCCTGGTTCTACCCAGGACCACCAGGTAGAAGTGGCCCCGTATCATATCCGTTTCCTGGGTGTATCCAGGACTGTTATCCTTTAGATTACGGTATAGGCTCGATATGCACCTTAGGAAAGACGCAGAAAATGCGCAGTGTAAAAATGCATAATATGCACGCCACAATACGCAGAATATGCGCAGTGCATGACAGGCGCAGGTGCAGGATATGCACCATCAAACATGCATGGTATGCCCAGTAGAAAATACGCAGAATATGCGCAAGTGCAGGCTAAGCATAGTTGAAAAATGCACAATATGCGTGCCAGAAAATGTGCAGGACATGCGCAGCTGTGCACCATCAAAAGTGCATGATATGCACGCCGGAAATTACCAGGATATGCGCAGGTGCAGGCCATGCACCATCAAAAATGCACAATATGCCCACTGAAAATACGCAGGATGTTGCCCAGTAGAAAAGACGCAGAATATGTGCAAGTACAGGCTCTGCACAGTCGAAAATGGCACGACATGCATGACATGCACGATATGCACGCCCAAAAATAGGCAGAATATGCGCAGCACACGATGGGCGCAAGTGCAAGCAATGCACACTCGAAACAAGCACGATATGCACACCCAGAAATGCGCAGAATATGCGCAATGCAGGCTATGCACAGTCGAGAAAAGCACGATATGCACCAAGGAAAGGTGCAGAATATGCCCAGCGCATGATAGGCGCAGGTGCAGGCTATACACCATCAGAAATGCACGGTCTGCCCAGTAGAAAGATACGCAGAGTATGCGCAAGTGCAGACTATGCACAGTCAAGAAAATGCACGATAGGCACCAAGGAAAGGCGCACAATATGCGCAGGTGCAGCCTATGCACGGTCGTGAAATGCACGATATGCACACCCAAAAATACACAGAATATGCGCAGCGCACGATCTTCTTCCAGATCCGGTGCGTCCGCATCCAGGTTAATTGCGTCCATGTTGATCATTGCTTTGTGCTCATTGTGACCCCTCATGTGACAACGCTCTGGGCATTGACTGAATCTCATTGTCTGCTCCTGCCAATCCACCTCGGGGTTGTGGATGCATTGAGTGAGAGAGGGAGATCAATGCATCATCTTGTGGGGGAGAGAGCCAAAGAGCAGGGGGTGGCTGTGAGCTCACTCTCTCCTTCCACCCACCTGCCGGCGATCTCATCCTCGACAAATTCCCATTTCTGCACTCATTCTACACAGTCTTTTATGCTTCTATATGACTGATTATCACCCAGAACTCGACACTATCTGCAGAAATCTCTGTACACTACGGAATCCATCTCAAGCTCGAATTTGGATGCTAAATAAGAGTGTCTCTGGGGTACACCCCAATTCCATTCACGAAGCTGAGTAGTTCCCTCCCTTCTCACAGTTGGAGCTCAACATATACACTGCTCGTTGACTCGATCCTGGCATTAGAACGACCCCATCTACATCCCCCAGCCTTCAGAACCCTCCCTTTTCCGCCCACTTCGAGCTGCCGACCCCCCCTGATCTTCCAGACAGTAATACCAGTCCATTCCTTCGATTTCTGGCCGCCCATTCGCTACGAAATTCCCTACCCCATACCCTGCAAGCTGCAAATGCCTCTTCGCTTCAGATGCACGCTTATTCGGGTTTCCCTCCCTCTCTCATTGGGCGCTCAAATCCTGCGATTTAATCGCACCCAGAGCGATATTATCGCATATTTTCGATCTTTGGGGCTCCTTCACTTGTCTGACTACGCTGCAGGGTTATTTCGCGGTCAGCCCTCATTCTGCACCAGCAACAATCTCCCCCCCTGTGACCCACGGACTGGAGCCAGGTTTTTCGCTTGAATTCCAGCGCTTATTCGCTTTTCACTCCCATTCCTTTTGGGCGCTCATTTCCTGCGATTAAATCGCACCCAGTGCAAGATTATGGCATATTTTCGGTCTTATGGGTTCCTGGCGTTTTTCTGACAACGCTGCAGGGGTATTCCACGGCCACTCGTCATTCTGGATTGTTCTTCCTGAACCAGATGCTGCTCGATTCCACATAGCGTCAATATTTACTTAGCATTTGTGCATATCGTGCATTTTTCGACTGTGCATAGCCTGCACTCGCACATATTGTGCACTGCGCATATTCTGCGCCCTCCCTGTCGTGCATATCGTGCATTTTTTGACCGTGCATAGCCTGCACTTGCGCATATCGTGTGCTGTGCATTTTCTGCGCCCTCCCTGTCATGCATATCGTGCATTTTTCGACCGTGCATAGCCTGCACTTACGCATATTCTGCGTATGTTCTGGCATGCATATCGTGCATTTTGCACCTAAGGAACATCCGCCGCGGAGGGTACCCCCCCCTCCTAGGGGGGTAAAATCGACCCATTTTGACCCCCTAGTAGGGGGGGTACCCTCCGCATCTGAGGCAATCCTCCGCACCAAAGCTCCGCAAATGGGCGCCAAGCATCCGCATCTTGCCCTATGAGCAGCGGCGGATCCATCCGCTCCCAGCTTACCCTTGTGATGCCATCACCCAGGTCATCCGCGATGCACATCATGTGACTGCAATCAAGCGAGCACCTCCGCACTCCCCGTGCTCACAGCCTGTACGATCCTGCCCTGCATGCGTTGCTCTGCTGTTGCCATGAGCATTCTGTCGTAGATGTACGTGAATATATCCGATTCCCAATTGATTTCAGTGGCCTCCGACTCCTGTGTGTGCAGCATACACAGAATGGTAGCAGGACCAATTCTGCGCAGATGATCCGCACAAAATCTGAATTATTGGAATGATCGCTCGGACGCTTGATGCAAGTGTTCAAGATGGAGATAGAGGTCCCAAGACACTCTTAAGCCTTTCAGAATAAGCGATAGGCACCTAACGCGTACACGGCAGCCCAGAAACATCGACCGCGGATGCATCTGCAGTCCGGCAGGCAGAGCCAGCACGGATCGCGGCGCACCTGGCTGGGTATCGGGCTCCTTCGCCTGTCCCCCCTCGTTTGCCACACCCTCAATTGTCAGCGCACGCGCGCCGGGCCCTGACGCGTCCACGGCAGCCCAGAAGCATCGACCGCGGATGCATCTGCAATCACTGAAGGATTCAACCTCTGAATCTGTACAACTTTTGGACAGGCACATGTATATGAGGGACAAGTAGATAGTATTACAATTTCGAAGTATATGTACGTTCATCACATTGAGCAGATATCGTATGGTATGGGGGGGAGGCGCACGGAACAGCAAGAAATCAAGAAACAAGTCCAAGAAAGCAGCTTACAATTGTTCATCCCTGCTGCATGGCGTTGTTGAGCCCCGAAATCAACGCGTTAACCGTTTCGGCATTGAGATTTTGCACGGTTGCCAACAGATTCTCCAGTACGCCGGGGGGGAACTTACTGCGACCAGCTGGCACAACTCGCTCTTCCCTCGCAAATGGAGTCTCTGCAACCTCCTCATGCGGAGTCCCTTCAGACGGCACAGACGAGGACTCAGTCTGTGGATGTGCACAAGATGAGGAGGACTCAACCCGTCGCGGAGGCAACCGCGACGTGGATGCCTCTGGCTGCGGAGCGTTCTGCAAGCTCGGATCCGCACTGTCAGCGCCATCTTCACAGAGGACCAGGTACCGGGGATCGGGGTGAATGATCGAACCGTATACAATACCCACTTTTTTTCCTCCGACTTTGATGTTACTGAGATGCTGGCAGCCTGGGGGTGACTTCCGGACCACATAGAGAGTCCGCCCAGTCCCCGCTACACAGAACTGCAGCATTCTCTCTTGATCAGCCGTCAACGGGGAGACCTCATGCTCAGTGAGCGGTGGCCACGAGATTGGCAGGCTTGGCTCAGCGTTTGTGCTCGAGCTGTCCTGTGGCCCACCGCCAATTTGCTTCGAGGCTGGGGGACGCCTGTCGCGTGTGGAGCGACGCAAAGTTGGGGGAGCCAGATTCGCATTGTTGGCCTGCTCTGGGTGCTGCTCCTGGATTCCGCCGCTTTGCATGCCCCGCACCTCCTTGTCCTCTGCGTTGTCGCCAACGCGCCCACTTTCGACCTCACCGCCCTCTTCCTCAACATCGCTCAGAACTGTCTCAGCGGACTTGACTTCCTTCCTCGCTGCTGCTCGTCTTGGATGGATAGGCTTGGACTTCTTGGTGGGCGGTTCCTCAGACGTTGTTTCTTCTGCCTTGCGCTTGCTGCCGCGCGCGACCTGGTCGATTCGGGCTCGTTTCTTTGGCGCACTCTCTGCAACAACTGCCGCCTTCCGCTTAGGGCGCACGACCTTGCCAGCTGAGTCCACCTCGCAATCGGAGGATTGGTTCGCCGGGTTTTTGACCTGTCTGGCCTTGCCAGAATTGGGCAAAGCCGTGGATGCAGCTGCGGGCGCCTTCGACTTTGAAGCGGATGCTGCGGCAAGGGTCTTGGACGGCAGTGCGGATGCTGTGGAAGGGCCCTTGGATGGCGATGCGGATGTTGCCGCAGGGCCCTTGGATGGTGATGCGGATACATCCGCGGAGGTCTTTGATGGCGATGCGGATACATCCGCGGAGGTCTTTGATGCGGCCGCCGCCTTGGGTGTATTGGTCTTTGACGCGGTGGTGGCTTCCGCTTTCTTGCGAATGGACTGGGACCGTGTTACCGCTGTTCTAACCTCGTCCTTCTCGACGTCTGAGCTCCTTGCCTCGGTTTCGTCATCACCATCCGGACTTTGGTCCTCGCCGCCTCTGTCCGACTCGGACTCGGACTCAGACTCGGACTCAGGTGTCACGGCACGCGAGGTGGTCTTTTGCTTCCTCTTGCCCTTCTTGCTGCTCTTCCCCTTCCCTTCTCTCTTCACCTTCTTTGGGCTGCGGGCAACTTGGGTGCGGAATACCTTCATGCTGTCCTGTACGAGCTTCTTCTTTGCGATGATTGGATCGGGGAGATCCAGGTCGTAGTTGACAAGCCAGACCTTCCCATCTGTGGTTTCAGCAGGCAAAAATTCCCCGCTGGAGGATGCGAAGTGCCTACGAACCACCTCGGGGTCCGACGGGTCCACCTATAAATCCCGTTAGAACCCCATACTTATAGGTGGCAGATCCCCATATGCACCATGTATAAGTATAGGCTTTTTAGTGGATCTAGGGCTTGCTGAGCCAAATGCTGGCACAAAGGCTGCAAGAAAAAGCTGCCTTGTACTAATATAAGTACTCATGGGCCTAGAGGCTTCTTGTGGCATCCCAGTGCTATCACAAGGCACTGCTGCACATTCAAAATGGAAGTCCTACCAAACACCCTGCCTAACACCCATTACGGGCATCGCCACCTTCTAAATTTGGAAGTTCTGCCTGACACTCTACCTCACAGCAATCACAGCTGTGATTGACATCACACTTTGTGACATCACAGCTGTGATTAATGTCACACTTTGTGACATCACATCACCTTCCACCCACTGCTCTGCCCAAGTGCAATCACACATGTGATCTTTGTCATATTTGGTCATAAATTGTGATCTAGCCCACCCCTTTATTATTGATGCACTCAGACACCCCTTCTCCAGACTATCTTTGGTATAATCACCTATGTATACTACTACATAACACTAGTAGTAATAGGTGGGGCAATTCTTCTGTATCCTATTATTAACTCAAAGTAGCCCTATCAAATTGCTGGTTGAAGCTTGAAGACATCCTAATTATTATGTGACATAACTATTATAAGTCTTATATATCTGGGCTGAGAACAATTGTGTCTATTCAGCCACATGACTCCTATGTGGGGTGGCACTAAAAGGAAATATCAAGAGATTTGAGCAAAGAACATTTGTAGCATATCTTTCCTATTACGTAAATTGTCTTGGATGCTGTAGACTCACTAGTGATTTATTCACCTGTGCTTGTAGGTGAAAGTTACCTAGTTTTCTGAGGGCTAGGAAAAATTTCATTCCCTATCACTTTCTTTGTCAGCATCAAACATATAATCCACTCCTGTGTGTAATAACATAGCCTTTGATTGCAAATCATTTTTTGATAATCGTAATGACTTGAATTCTAATCTCATTGTATCTGTCCAACCCAGATTGAGATAATCTACTTTTTTTGATTGCATCCCCTATGTGACAATCAACCAAGAATAGAATTGAAAAGACAAGTCAATTCCAAGACTGTGGGATACAACACAATAGCTACTATATTTATACTAAGTCCAGTCTGGGTCATATCTACATCAAACATGTCATGGGACTATGTACCGTATGGAGTGTTAGTCATGGGTCATAGTAGAATCTTCTGAAGCACACGGCATGAAATCTCTTGTACTGATAATCCCTCTCAAGCCCTAGCCTGGACTGTGTGGTGCCATGATCCATGATAAGATAACCTTGTGTCAATGATAAGATAAGATGGTCTGATAGAATGATGAAAAATGATTGAATTATGACACCCTAACAATTAAATTCATGAAAAATCTAATCTTGATATGGCTAGTTGTGATTCAATCAGTGATTTGGTACACACAATCAGAATTGAACATGTTGAGGATGTGATTTTTTTCAGTGACATTTTGATGCAACTTCTAGCAATGCTAAAAGAAAATTCACATGAACTTTGGAACAGTGCAAGCTCATGTTGTTGGTCCTCTCTTAGCTTTACAGGATATATTCTCTTGTGTAATTTCATGTATTTGAGCCTTCAAAGCCACTGAACTGTTGTTGAATAGCCACATAGCCTGATACTTTTAGTGATACCCTACATAGCTTTTAAGACAAGATATGTTTTCCTAGGCATAACCCTCTTTTCTCCTCACACTTTCTGTTTCTCAAGCAATCTCCTGCTATCTTAGTTCACACATTGAAGCTTGTCATTACACACATATATATATGTGTGTATGTGCATAGTCGTCATC
Source organism: Mycena citricolor (assembly GCA_963692855.1). Classification (NCBI taxonomy): domain Eukaryota; kingdom Fungi; phylum Basidiomycota; class Agaricomycetes; order Agaricales; family Mycenaceae; genus Mycena; species Mycena citricolor. The sequence continues at coordinate 3,537,256 of CAVNYO010000405.1, forward strand.
TTCCATCCATCTTGCTTTTCTATAATTTCTACACTCCCAGTTCACAACAGGCATGCTTTGGCTAGTATAGGAAGTTAGCAAGATAAGTATGAACATAGAAACAGTAATAGGAAGAAATGAAAGTCACTCTTGTAATGCTGATATTCTTGGTTCAGAAGCCCAAAGTAATTTGCTAATTCACTAAATTAAGCCATTCGGAAATTTTACAATTCTCATTGTTCCAAAAATCTTGCTCTATCTATTTTATTCAGGTCTAACTGATTTCACATTAGTGAAGTAGAAACTCTGTGGGGAATTCTACCCTCTCTTCAATGCTGAAACATATTTCTACAGGTTCCACACTTGGAATATGGATTCCATGGCAGGAGAAAACCTCAAAGTCATATTTCTTCAAACTTGCAGTAGTTGTCACGCCGGGGGATCACACATAACACAGCACATGAAGAATAAATTATACTCCACATATTGGGACCCAAAAAATATGCTGACCCGACATGTTATATATTGGTGCAAAAACATTCTGATACCACAGATATTGGGTGCTGGGCATGATCCAAGTGCCCGATATGTCACATATCAGATCCCTTAATTTTTTATGCCCCAATATGTAGGATATAATTGATTATAGGCCCTGTTATTCACAATCCCCCAGTGTGTGTATATCTCAATCTTGTTGAGAAAATTTCCAAATAGCTTACTTTGGTGAAGTAGCACATTGCTTTGGGCTTCCAAACCAGGAATACCAGCATCACAGAAGTGACTTTCATTTTTTCCTGATACCCTTGGTTTTCCTGCTTTCCTGTTGCTATATAAATATTAATCATACCAACTCTTCTTTTTCACAACACAAGCATGACAGGGAACAGACATGGGTGATCAGATCACTGCTCAGGGAACAACATCAAAAATGATCTACGTGATAAGATCCCCTGCGAAATGGTGCAGAGCAAAACAAGTGTACCAGGCCAGAAAAGGAAATTTCCAGAATGCAAGGTCATTGTGGCTAAATTTATATTTATATCTTTTACTGAATAATGATTATCATCTGTGGCTGTGTCACAAAATGCCTCTAAGTGTTCGTCTTCTTTTTGGCCATAAGTAGACGACGCTAGTAATACCCAGTCATAATGAGTAATGGATTGATGATACCTAGTAATGCCTAGTAATCAACTAGTAATACACAAAAATACTCCATTCATGTTCTACTGAACAATACACAAGCCTGGTTACTATCTACAGCTTTGTGTCCCAGAACATCTCAAATTGGGCTATTTTCTTGTACAAAATCAGTTTTTTCAGGCAGCCCCATCTAAGCATTTAGAAGAGCCCATCTAACCACTTAGAAAAGCCTGTCCTTTGTAACTTAGTTTCTCTATGCCCAATAGTCTAAAACCCTGCTTTAGTATTCTGTTCCCCTATATATTATGATACCAAAGATAGTCTGGAGAAGGGGTGTCTGAGTGCATCAATAATAAAGGGGTGGGCTAGATCACAATTTATGACCAAATATGACAAAGATCACATGTGTGATTGCACTTGGGCAGAGCAGTGGGTGGAAGGTGATGTGATGTCACAAAGTGTGACATTAATCACAGCTGTGATGTCACAAAGTGTGATGTCAATCACAGCTGTGATTGCTGTGAGGTAGAGTGTCAGGCAGAACTTCCAAATTTAGAAGGTGGCGATGCCCGTAATGGGTGTTAGGCAGGGTGTTTGGTAGGACTTCCATTTTGAATGTGCAGCAGTGCCTTGTGATAGCACTGGGATGCCACAAGAAGCCTCTAGGCCCATGAGTACTTATATTAGTACAAGGCAGCTTTTTCTTGCAGCCTTTGTGCCAGCATTTGGCTCAGCAAGCCCTAGATCCACTAAAAAGCCTATACTTATACATGGTGCATATGGGGATCTGCCACCTATAAGTATGGGGTTCTAACGGGATTTATAGGTGGACGGGTCGCTAGGACTGAAACGATAGTTGTGCATGAAGATGACAAAGTTCCCTGAAAGCGTTGTTGGAGCCTTTCCGTGAGTAGTATCAAGAGAGATGAAACTCACCTGGTTTGACGTTCGCTCTTGAGAATCCCAGACCATTCCCATCCCATAGACTCTCGGGCGTCCACCCTCTGGCCTTGAATGCCAGGTCAAATTGCATGAGACTACCATTGTCCCAATCACCCGAGCCCTTGACACCTTTCCTCCTCATCTTGACCTCCGCTGGAAGTCGGACAGCAGCCGGGTGGCCGCTGAGTATACACCGCGAATTGCTGAAACAACTGCCTGCTTCGACCCATGGATGCATTGAGTGAGAGAAGGAGATCAATGCATCATCTTGTGAGGGAGAGAGCCGAAGAGCAGGGGGTGGCTGTGAGCTCACTCTCTCCTTCCACCCACCTGCCGGCGATCTCATCCTTGACAATTCCCCTTTCTGCGCTCTTATTACACACTCTTTTATGGTTCTATATGACTGACTATCACCCAGAACTCGACAGTGTCTGCATACGTCTCTGTGAACTATGGAATCTGTCTCAAGCTCGAAATTTGGATGCTATTTGAGAGTGTCTCTGGGCCTACACCCCAATTCCATCCATGAAGCTGAGTATTTCCCGGTCTTTTCACAGTTACAGCTAGACATATACACTGCTCGTTGACTGCATCCTGGCATTAGAACGACCCCATCTACATCCCCCAGCCTTCAGAACCCTCCCCTTGCTGCCCATTTCGAGCTGCCAACCCCCCTGATCTTCCAGACAGTCATCCCAGTCCATTCCTTCGAATTCTGGCCGCCCACTCGCTACAAAATCCCCTGCCCCATACCCTACAAGCTGCGAATGCCTCTTCGCTTCAGATGCACGCTTATTCGGTTTTCCCTTCCTCTCTCATTGGGCGCTCAAATCCTGCGATTTAATTGCACCCACAGCGATATTATCGCATATTTTTGATCCTTGGGGCTCTTTCCGTTGTCTGACTACGCTGCAGGGCTTATTTCGCGGTCAGCACTCATTCTGGACCAGCAACAATCTTCCCCCCTGCGGCCTGCGGACTGGAGCCAGGGTTTCGCTTCAGTTCCAGCGCTTATTCGCTTGTCCCTCCCAATCCTATTGGGTGCTCATTTCCTGCGATTAAATCGCACCCAGTGCGAGATTATGGCATATTTTCGGTCTTTTGGGTTCCTGGCTTTTTCTGACGACGCTGCAGGGGTATTCCACGACCACTCGTCATTCTGAATTGTTTTTTCCTGGGCCAGGCGCTGCTCGATTCCACATAGCGTCAATATTTATGCATATCGTGCATTTTTCGCCTGTGCATAGCCTGCACTGCGCATATCGTGCACTCCGCATATTCTGCGCCCTCCCTGTCATGCATATCGTGCATTTTTCGACCGTGCATAGCCTGCACTTGCGCATATCGTGCGCTGCGCATATTCTGCGCCCTCCCTGTCATGCATATCGTGCATTTTTCGACCGTGCATAGCCTGCACTTGCGCATATTGTGCGCTGCGCATATTCTGCGCCCTCCCTGTCATGCATATCATGCATTTCTTGACCGCGCTGCGCATATTCTGCGTATGTTCTGGCATGCATTTCGTGCATTTTGAGTGTGCATAGGCTGCACCTGCGCATATCGTGCGCTGAGCATATTCTGCGCCCTCCCTGTCGTGCATATCGTGCATTTTTCGCCTGTGCATAGCCTGCACATGCGCCTTTTGTGCGCTGCGCATAGTCTGTGCCCTTCCTGTCATGCATATCGTGCATTTTTCGACCGTGCATAGCCTGCACTTGCGCATATTGTGCGCTGCGCATATTCTGCGCCCTCCCTGTCGTGCATATCGTGCATTTCTCGACCACGCTGCGCATATCCTGCGTATGTTCTGGCATGCATTTCGTGCCTTTTGAGTGTGCATAGGCTGCACCTGTGCAAATCCTGCACTTGCACATACTCTGCGCCTTTCCTGTGGTGCATATCGTGCATTTTTCGACTGTGCATAGCCTGCAGTTGCGCATATTCTGCGTATTTTTGGGTGTGCATATCATGCATTTTCCACTGTGCATAGCCTGCACTGCGCATATCTTGTGCTGCGCATTTTCTGCGCCTTTCCTTCGTGCCTATCGTGCATTTTCTTGACTGTGCATAGTCTTCACTTGCGCATACTCTGCGTATTTTTCTACTGGGCATACCGTGCATTTTCCACTGTGTATAGCCTGCACCTGCGCAAATCCTGCACTTGCGCATACTCTGCGCCTTTCCTGTGGTGCATATTGTGCGTTTCTCGACTGTGCATAGCCTGCACTGCGCATATTGTGCGCTGTGCATATTCTGCGTATTTTTGGGTGTGCATATCATGCATTTTCCACTGTGTGTGTGCTGCAATTATTCTGCGTCCTTTCTGGCGTGCATATTGTGCACTCTTTGATTGTGCATATTCTGCGTATCTTTTGGGCGTGCATATCGTGCATTTCAACTGTTCATAGCCTGCACATGCGCATATCGTGCGCTGCGCATATTCTGCGTTCTTCCTGGCGTGCATATCGTGTATTGTGCCCTGCGCATATTCTGCTTATTTTTGGGCGTGCACATTGTCATGTCGTGCATGTCGTGCAATTTTCGACTGTGCATAGCCTGCACTTGCGCATATTCTGCGTCTTTTCTACTGGGCAAGATCCTGCGTATTTTTCAGTGGGCATATTGTGCATTTCTTGACTATGCATAGCCTGCACTTGCGCATATTCTGCGCCTTCCCTGTGGTGCATATCATGCATTTTTCGACTGTGCATAGCCTGCACTTGTGCATATCATGCGCTATGCATATCCTGTGCATTTCCTGGCATGCATATTGTGCATTTTCGACTGCATATTGTGCATTTTCGACCGTGCACAGCCTGCACTTGAGCATATTGTGCGCTGTGCATATTCTGCGTGTTTCTTACTGTGCATATTGTGCATTTTGAGTGTGCATAGCCTCCACCTGCGCATATCCTGCGTATTTTTGCGTGCATATTGCGCATTTTCGACGGTGTTTAGCCTACACCTGCGCATATCCTGCATATTTCTTGTGGTGCATATCGTGCTTTTTCAATAGCCTGCACTTGCGCATATTGTGCAGTGTTTTTCTCCTGTGCATATCGTGCTTTTTGACAGTGCATAGCCTGCATTAGCGCATATCCTGTGTATTTTCTACTATGCATATTGTGCTTTTGGCAGTGGCTAGCCTGCACCCGCACCTATGTGTCGCCTGCACCCACGCATATCATGCACTGCACACATCCTGCGCATTTTCTGGTGTGCATAGCCTGCACCCATGCACATCGTGCACCGTGCATAGCCTACACATTTTCCAGCATGCATATAGTGCATATTTCGACTGCATATCATCCATATTCTGACGGTGCATTGCCTGCACATGCTCATGTCATGCACTGGGCATAGCCTGCAAATTTCTGGCTTGCATATCGTGCTTATTTCGACTTTGATTAGCCTAGAATTGGACATACCCTGCGTTTTCCTGCGGTGTATATCATGCATTTTTGACAATGCATAGCCTGCATCTGTGCATGTTGTGCGCTGTGCATAGCCTGCACATTCTCCGGCGTGCATATCATGCATAATTCGACTGCATTTCGTGCATTTTTGACAGTACATGGCCTGCACATCCACATATTGTGTACTGGGCATAGCCTGCACTTTTTCCGGCGCGCATATTGTGCATATTTTACTGACACACAAGTTGTGCTGCTTTCTTTGGGTGAGCCGGCGTTGTTCTGGCTGGGCAGCACATTTTGGGGTCATCCGCACCCCGCCGGCTTTGCGCCCTGGGCTCAGCTCCCACACCCAATCACACTACTGTTGTGCAACACAGTATTTTATTTGATGGAATGTCTGGCCAGCAAAGGCTCAACTGAAGAAGATGGATGCATTGAGTGAGAGAAGGAGATCAATGCATCATCTTGTGAGGGAGAGAGCCGAAGAGCAGGGGGTGGCTGTGAGCTCACTCTCTCCTTCCACCCACCTGCCGGCGATCTCATCCTCGACAATTCCCCTTTCTGCGCTCACCCACCCACCCACAGCCTGTTTGATTTTCGATTTTGGTACAGCAGTAGAGCAGAGTCTGCGGGGTCATCCGCACCCCGCCGGCTTTGCGCCCTGGGCTCAGCTCCCACACCCAATCACACTACTGTTGTGCAACACAGTATTTTATTTGATGGAATGTCTGGCCAGCAAAGGCTCAACTGAAGAAGATGGAAGGTTGCTGTTCTGCCGCCCGAGAGGCTCACATCCAATGTCAATTACAGCGCAGCTGCGGATGTTGCTGACAACCAGATGACGGTGATTAGAGATCATGGCTGTCCGAGTGCGATCTTCTGCACTGGGTTCCCAGAGCTCGAGAGTTGGCAACGAAGCCAGCGGTTCCAAGCCGGTACGCTGTCTGAACTCTTGGGCCGCAGACGCATAGGCAGCGGCAGCAGAGGCATCAGCAGGGTTGGCAAGTGAATGTGCGGAGGTATCCGCTGGTGGACCAGCCGGAGCATCAGGAGGACCTCTCGATGAGCTCATCTTCTGCGTGTCTGGACTTTCAAGGAGCGCACTTCAAGGACAAATCGGAAATCAGCTGTGCAGGATAAATGATGACTAATGGCTCACTATGCTGATGAGCGCGCTGCTGCCAGCATGCCATCCTCATCCAGATGTTGCAACTCATCCAGAGTCAATGTCCTGAGTCTTTCCGTAATCTGCCAGCAGTTTTAATCATCGAAACACGGTGAAAATGAGAAGAGTGTGCTCACGGGGTGCTGCTTGAATCCCGCAGAAGAGATTGATGCGCCGATGTTTCCGTCCTCGTTGATGAGGGAGCCGCAAAGGTAGGCTTGCCCTTCAATGCGATACAACCGGTGGCAGATTTCAAACTTCGATAACGTGAGTGAGAGTGAATCTTGCAGCGGAAAAAGACGCACCACATCGTTCAAGACCTTTTCGGCTTTCTGAAAGATCTTGCGGCGTTCTGATTTCGTTTGTTCCAGCACCTGAGCCTCCATGACTCGGAACTTTTCCAGAGCCTCCTCCCATTTCTCGTTTCTTTTGAAGGCTTCGTAGCAGGCGCGAATCGTGGCGGAGTCAGTTGGGGGCTCATCTTCGCATAGATCGCTGGGGAAAGCCTTGCGGAAATAGTACCATGGATTGCGCTTGTACAAGCGTCCGAAAGTGTTCCAGTTGTTGAGCGTACGGATGTCGGGAAGCCTGAAAGAACTCGAGACGTTCTGTAGAATCTGGGACGGGGCGAGGCCAGTCTGCTCGCTGGCAATGCGGATACTATCGAGAATTTGATCAACGTGGGATTTGAGAAGGAGCTTTGCATTCGCTCCAAGCATTGGGGTTTTCGAAGGCCCAATGATATGATCCAGAGAAGGTGAAGAGTCTCTCTCTCCCCCTGCCGTCAATTCCAGCAAGGACGGCACCTGGTCTGTAACCCCGTCCTCCTCCAAGAAAGAATCAAGCTGAGCAAAGGAAAGAGGCGATGGGAGAGGAGTATTAGTTGTTGGTGCGTTGTTGATGACCTCTGCAGAATGTTCCGGACCGGGAGCGTCACGCGCGGAGGCATCCGCAGGGTAGCCCGAACTGCAAACGGAGACAGCTTGGTCGGAAGGAAGAGAGCGAGCAGAGTCGGGGCCTTCAATCTCGGTAGAAAGAACTTGTTCGGCAGATTTCGGATGTTGCGAGAGAGCGGGCGACAGTTCCAATTCCAGTGCAGAGGTTTCGGCAAGATCAGTGGCTGGTGTGCGTTCATCTGCGGAGGCATCCACACCGCCGGAAGCTAGGCAGATTAGCGTGAGTGACTGTTGTTTACAATGCGAACTGAGAGAACGCACTGCTGTTCTGAGCCCGAGACGGACCAATGATGCCACCCATGGCATTTCCATTCAATGCCCCTGCCTGGCCTCCGCGGGCACCCACCACACCCTCGGTCCTGCACACCGCTTCAATCTCCACCGAGTCGACGATGATCTCTTCATGGAAGTAGAGGGGATCTTCGTCAGGCGGAGAAGATGAGCGGGTGGGGGGTGAGGAGCGCATAAGGGCCATGCTTGGAGGATGGGCCGATGTGTGTCCCGCGGGTCCGATTTTGGCTTTAATCGTCAGTGACAGTGCCGAGGAGAACGAAAACCCAGGAGACACACCGTTTTCATCATCGAAATGCGCGCTGCCAGAACTGGGGATCCTTCCATCGCTAGCATGATCCAATGGGATGTGAATGGACGAGTCTTCCAAATGGGATTCCACCAGGTCAGAATCCTCGATGTAGCTCGAGAAAGAGAGGGTTTCAATTGGTGGGAGGGTGATCGAGCCGATATCAGGCGTTGAGGCCAGCAAAGGTGACGATACCTCCGAGATGTTTGGGGGGGTATTCATTGGCGATGTTTCGTGATTTCGAGTTCCTAAGCAGGTGGGAATGAAGTTTGAGCTACAGAGACGCGTGAAAGTGACGAGACATACCGCGTTTTGACTACAGAAGACCTGACATGAATGTCTAGAGCAAGCAAAAATTGAGTGAGAACATGATCAAGTATAGTTCCCAGGCTCTTGATCAAAGTGAAACATCCGCAGAGTGGTGTGCGGATGATCTTCGCAATCCGCTGCGGATGAATCAATCATCCGCATGTTGGATATGTCCATTGCGGATGTCCGCAACTACTGAAAACGCCTTGAGCAGATGCATCCGCATGCATCTTACACGTAATGATATCACCAATCAGCCTCGGATCACGTCTTGAGCGCAGCCAATCAAATACATTATAACGGTCGAGTTTCCGGAGATTGCTTCCCATATTTTATGTATCAACTCAGCCCGCCCTAAACTTTCGGAAATGAATGCTGGGGTATGCCCCACCAACATATGATCTACGCAGACCTGGCTGAAAGACATAAAATTCGACGATATCAAGGGTCGGTATGTCCACCCGTAAGTCTACTGGTAACTTACTACTTATCACCATAATTGCCAATCGGTCAGTATCCCATTGACCTTGCCCTTGAATAAAATGAATGAATGAGTCGGGAGAGCAGTCGTAAGCACCTGAAGAAGTCTAAGTGCGTGTGGTAGTCATTGCTTGAATGTTTCTCTTGAGTTGTGAACAGAAACTGAAATTGTTACTTGAGTACTTAAAGTGTCCAGGGTGCCGTATCAACACTTAAGAAGCATTCAGTCTACAAAACGACATACTCGACTGTCGCCTTCCTGTCTTACTTCAGGAAATTGCTGTCGCAACTGGGGTAATTAACATGGAGGTAACAAAGTACAGATATGTTCCGAAATAATGTGACGGACAGTGCCCATGGTATGCTCTATCATAGAGGGCATATCGAACCCACGTAGCACAGCACCAATGACAGAAAGGATCCATACCCCACAGTCATAGTCGTTTGTTTGAAGTAGGTGGCCAGGCACGAAGAGTGGATGTGCAGTCCAGTCATCTGTACGGACATCGAGAGCGTGCCCATGCCTATTAGCGAGAACAATCATTCTGGTGATCAGTGTCATGAATTCCTTTCGAAATCGTGAACATAGCAATAGCAGAAAGTGAAGGACGAACCTTGAGTTCTTTGCGGAACCCTCCGCGCGACGCAAGACTGTTGAAGAAGTGTATCTTATGATCTGACATGCATGCGACGGCCAGAACCCAATGCCGCTGAGTCGCCCTGTGTATTGGAAGGATCCACAGGTCTCATTCCCAATACTGCATTGATTCCAGTTCTGACCACAGGAAGTCATCTGAACATTCAGAACGAATGCGCGGTAGTTCATAGGTGCTCAGAAGAGCACATCGATGAGCAGCAAGGTGATGAGGGCTGTGCACATGCGAAAACAAAGCCTGGAAAGAGGCCGCAACACCGTTGATGCACTGCCCACTCAGCAATCCATGATGGTCTATAATCCGGGCTAGATCAGCTGGCTCAATTATGATATTAGGGAGGGAGCCTCCCCGAACAATAATGTGTGAGAGCTGTGCTGAAGACTTCGACAAGCGGTTGTTCCTTGCCTGCAGTTCAGAGAACAGGCCAAGGTCATATTTGAGCTCTATCTGAGTGCGAAAGCCCAGAGAAGTGAGTGGAAATCTCTCTCGTATGAGGGGAAATGAGCGACGAACTAGGGGAAGGTCCCATCTGATGTGGATTTGTACTGAGCCCTCATCCGGTATTGTTGTATCGTCACTCTCAGTCACATTCAACACTTCCAAGGCAAGATTGATCTCCTCTATGTCTGTAAATCCATCAAGGACTTCGTCCTCGACGTCTTCGAGAGACGTTGGCAAATGGAGATATGCTGATGGATCAGATGGAGCCACTTGCATGTCGCCCTGGCTCTGTGCGGATGCATCAGCGAGGAAAGGATCGTCTGCTGATGCATCTGCTTCAATGACTGGCAGAGGTGCGGATGCGTTGGCACGATGGTGTTGTGAGAAAAGATTGCTTGCTGATGCCTTCGCGCGATCGCTGAGAGTGATCTGGCCGCCGCTGGATGTGTGCATTGTGTAGTTTTTGAAAGAAGGTTGCCAGCGCTCAGTTAGAAGCAGAATTTGATCCATATGGACGTTGAGTAGGTAGATCAGTGTGGGGTCTGCAACAGTTTAAGCAGATGGAATGGCAGAAATCTGGGATAGGTACCTTTGGTAGTGTGGAGGCACTGGTGGCAAATCAACCGCTCTTCTTCCAGTACATTTTGGAGGTTCTCCCTCTCAAGATTCAGTCGTGCGAGTTCCTCTCAACACCGGTCCAGACTGTGCATACTCTGAATCCCATCCCTGACATCAGAGTCATCAAGCCACCGTGGGATCTTGTTCCCCGTGGGTAGAACGCAGACATCCTCAAAGAGAGATTGATCCGCTTTGAGCACCAATAACTTTGTCGAGAGCTGGGTTGGGAGAGGAAGCAGGGAGTGGGGTGGCATCTCATTCTCCAGTCGTTCACAGAGGCTATTGAACCGGTTTATCAGGCGGTAAAGTACTGGCTGTCTTTTGGACAGTGCTTTACGTGTTGCCTGATACAGCTTTGTTCCTTCAAATTCGTTCAGAACTTGAGAGGAGAACCTCAGCGGATTTTTTTTTACCTAATGCTTCACTCCAACCAGCGACTGCTCTATCCAGCATTTCGGTCTCATAGAACGATCCTACTGCACGCTTTCGAATGTTGATTTTGAGGTCATGCATAATCAGCAAGATTTTGACAAACTCGGCCGGAACTCCTCCCAAATTGCGGAGGTCTTTGCGGATGTTCAGCGAGCTGTACAACGCATCTGCCTGATCACTCAGGGCTGAATGGGAGTCCTCAAGTTCATCCAGATGCACAAGAAGCTCGGCTGAGGGTCCGCCAGACATGATGGTCGTTTTCGTGTCGTCAATGGTGGCCTCGAGTGTCTGAATCTGATTTTGCAGTGAAATGACCTTATCTAGCTCCTTTCGAAAGTGCGGGGATACTTCTGGAGTTCTTTGAGCAATCATCCAAACACACTGCGGGCAACCAACCAATCCGCGGAGCCATCCGCGCAGCCTTCTGTTCACTCCATTGTGTTCGAAGCTCAGAGTCAGAGATACGGCAGTCCTGGAGAACTCTGATGGCATTTTGCAGCTTGGGAAGAAGATTCTTGTTTTGTTGTCGATCTAGCCAGTGGCCCAGGCCTTCCAAACCTTCTGAATTGATGAACTCGGTGTGTCCATCCAGAATCCATAGGCGCCGTGAGCTCTGTGCTATGGATGAAAGGAATATCCCCACAGTGAAGTGATTCGCGCACCCATTGTGTTCAAGTCATGCCAATCAGCTTTCGCATTCGAGACCAGAACCTCTCAACCCCTTCCATATCAGATAGACCCATCCCTGTGAAGAATCGGGGACTGTAGACGAGTTGACAATCCCATTCATGTGCAAATGAGTGCATTATATTGATGACAAATGCAACACGCTGGTGCAGAGACGGTGGAAGAAGCGGGTACTGTTGATATTGTCAAGATAGTTTCAAAAAAGGATCATCCGCTGAGAAAGAGTTTGTTGGGGATGCATCCGCAGCGTTGACACTTCTCGGCAGATGCATCCGCGACGCAAATCATTCACAAACTGAGGATGAAGAAAAAGAATAGAAAGCACACACCACGTGACAGGAATGATCCACTACGCATCCCACATCATATGCCTGGACAATTGTGGCATTTCTAGGAAGGAATGATGCCACTTTATCCAAAAGCGCAATGATATAGCATTGCTGCTCCCCAGGGGTGTCAATATTGGCGAGAAATATAACTTGTGAGTGCCGGCAGGTCATGACAAAGACCCCGGTTGAGTCGTAGCGGTCAGGATCAGCCTTCTCCTTTTTCTTGTTGGCTGCCTCAAATGATTCCTGACAGGCTTCTATCACTTGTAGAGACACCGGAGAGGCGTTTCTGTGTGGCTTTTGGCTCCGTGTGGTCAAGATTCGTTGACAAACAGAATCAACTTCAGCCTTGGAGACAAAGTAGGCTGGCGAAAATGGAAGCTCGGGCCCATCTCCTGCAGAACGGAGATGGCGGAGACTCCAGTTGCCATCTGCACCCATCTGTATATCACCACCTCTGGGATTCATGTCAAGGGATGAATGAAAAGAGGGAAGGAGTGACTCAATGTTCAAGTGGCCGACCCCAAGTGGTCAAGCCAAAACAGGCTGGACATCTCTCCCGCAGAGTACGGGCTGCACGTTGAGGTGCTGGAGACTCGAGCTTCTCCTGAGAAGGCTGGTTTGGAATTGAAGATGCGATGTGATCACTTGCGGATGAGTCTGCGACGAAAGGTGATGGTGCAGATGCATCAGCAGTAAGCACCTCAGCAGTTGCGGATACCACCGCGGCGGCATCCGCAAGCTTTGGAAATGAGTCTGAGCCATGAGACGCTAACACAAGCGTATTCTCCATATCTTGAAGGAAAGAATCGAGCTTTCTCTTGAGTCTGAGACGAAGCAGAGAAGACCATTGAATAGCTTGTGTAAGAGCAGAGCGAAATGGATCATCTGCCTGGGTCAAGGTAATCTGCCAGAAGGCACTGTTAGCCTTCACAGAATGGCCAAATTGAATGAAAGCGTACACTCTGAGACAGAACCAGAAAGCCCCTGCGTCGATAGACAGTGCAAAGCGCAGCTGCCAAAGCAGTCACAGCATCCCCAGAACGCTCAAAGTATGCTTGGTATGAATCAAGCACTTCGAGAGATACCCCGGTGCGAGGATGACATGGCGAGCCTGGGAAGACACCATTTTGAAGCAGGAGAACTGGTACAGACATGCACTTGCAAGTGGAGATTTCCACCTGGAAGAAGTCTAAGCTTTTGGTGAGCATGTGCGTATAACGAGCAAAACTGTAAACTGACGCGTGGGGTAAAGGCACCGAACCTTCGCGCTAACACTATTAACCGCACATGAGGCGCATATGTGTGTGATGCTCGATGGAATGTCGGTCCTTGGTTTTCCATAGTAGAGCTCACAAAATTTGGTGTATGGGCCTTCTAGGAGAGGGAGCAGGGCTTGCCAATTCAAGGTGTTCTGCTCAGAGCGTGTACGCGCCAGAACTGAGGGGTCAGGCGTGCGCAAAGAGTGATATGAGAGATCAGGGCCTTCGTCGAATTGATCCTGGCTAGCAGGAGGCATCTCCGAATCGATGGATGGGGGAACGGATGCCTCCACACGCGCGGCGGGGTAGGTTGATGCTCCGTGGGTGCCAGATGGACCAGGGCCCTGGTGAGGGGAGCAGTAAAAAACGTCCTCATCTTCTGCTTGGCGACCGGGGTAGCCCAGCAATTCGGCCAGTTGTGGGTCCAGAGCAGTTGCCAGCCACGACTGGGACGGTTTGATCTTGATTTTTCGTTTTCCTTCGGCTCGTTTAATGGGACTGGTGGACACGCGTCCACCGAAACCATGTCCCCTGCCAGGCCGACCTGTCCGCTTCATGGGAAGGAGATGAGAAAGAAGAATTTGATGGTGACATATAGACGCCGCGATGCATCCGCGGTCGATGCTTCTGGGCTGCCGTGGACGCGTGAGGGCCCGGCGCGCATGCGCTGACGATTGAGGGTGTGTGAAACAAGGGGGGACAGGCAAAGAAGCCCGCTACCCAGCCAGGTGCGCCGCGATCCGTGCTGGCTCTGCCTGCCGGACTGCAGATGCATCCGCGGTCGATGCTTCTGGGCTGCCGTGTACGCGTTAGGTGCCTATCGCTTATTCTGAAAGGCTTAAGAGTGTCTTGGGACCTCTATCTCCATCTTGAACACTTGCATCAAGCGTCCGAGCGATCATTCCAATAATTCAGATTTTGTGCGGATCATCTGCGCAGAATTGGTCCTGCTACCATTCTGTGTATGCTGCACACACAGGAGTCGGAGGCCACTGAAATCAATTGGGAATCGGATATATTCACGTACATCTACGACAGAATGCTCATGGCAACAGCAGAGCAACGCATGCAGGGCAGGATCGTACAGGCTGTGAGCACGGGGAGTGCGGAGGTGCTCGCTTGATTGCAGTCACATGATGTGCATCGCGGATGACCTGGGTGATGGCATCACAAGGGTAAGCTGGGAGCGGATGGATCCGCCGCTGCTCATAGGGCAAGATGCGGATGCTTGGCGCCCATTTGCGGAGCTTTGGTGCGGAGGATTGCCTCAGATGCGGAGGGTACCCCCCCTACTAGGGGGTCAAAATGGGTCGATTTTACCCCCCTAGGAGGGGGGGGTACCCTCCGCGGCGGATGTTCCTTAGGTGGCATTTTGAGTGTGCATAGGCTGCACATGCGCATATTGTGCGCTGCACATTATCTGCGCCCTCCCTGTCGTGCATATTGTGCATTTTTTGACCGTGCATAGCCTGCACTTGCGCATATCGTGCGCTGTGCATATTCTGCGTATTTTGGGCGTGCATATTGTGCATTTTTCTACTGTGCATAGCCTGCACTGCGCATATCGTGTGCTGCGCATGATCTGCGCCTTTCCTTGGTGCCTATTGTGCATTTTCTTGACTGTGCATAGTCTGCGTATTTTCTCTACTGGGCATACCGTGCATTTTCCACTGTGTATAGCCTGCACTTGCGCATATCGTGCGCTGCGCATATTCTGCGCCATTCCTGTCGTGCACATCGTGCATTTCTCTACTGTGCATAGCCTGCACCTGCGCTCATTGTGCGCTGCGCATATTCTGCGTATTTTGGGCGTGCATATCGTGCATTTTGCTACTGTGCATAGCCTGCACTGCGCATATCGTGTGCTGCGCATGATCTGCGGCTTTCCTTGGTGCCTATTGTGCATAGTCTGCACTTGCGCATACTCTGCGTATTTTCTCTACTGGGCATACCGTGCATTTTCCACTGTGTATAGCCTGCACCTGCGCCTATCATGCGCGGGGCATATTCTGTGCCTTTCCTTGGTGCATATCATGCTTTTCTCGACTGTGCATAGCCTGCACTGCGCATATTGTGCGCTGCGCATATTCTGCGTATTTTTGGGTGTGCATATCATGCATGTTTTGAGTGTGCATAGCTTGCACTTGCGCATATTGTGTGCTGCGCATATTCTGCATATTTTTGGGCATGCATATCGTGCATGTCGTGCATGTCGTGCAATTTTCGACGGTGCATAGCCTGCACTTGAGCATATTGTGCGCTGCAATTATTCTGCGTCCTTTCTGGCGTGCATATTGTGCACTCTTCGATCGTGCATATTCTGCCTATCTTTTGGGCGTGCATATCATGCATTTTTCCACTGTGCATAGCCTGCACATGCGCATATTGTGCGCTGCGCATATTCTCCGTCCTTTCTGGCGTGCATATCGTGTATTGTGCACTGCGCATATTCTGCGTTTTTCTGGGCGTGCATATTGTGCATGTCGTGTATGTCATGCAATTTTCGACGGTGCATAGCCTGCACTTGCGCATATTCTGTGTCTTTTCTACTGGGCATATTGTGCATTTTTGATGGTGAATCCCCTGCACCTGCCCCCATTGTGCACTGCGCATATTTTGCGTGTGTTCCACCGTGCATATCGCGCATTTCTGATGGTGCATAGCCTACTCCTGCGCATATCCTGCGTATTTCTGGTGTGCATATCGTGGTTTTTGATGGTGCATAGCTTGCACATGCCCCATTTGTGCGCTGCACATATCCTGCGCATTTTCTGGCATGCATATCGTGCATTTTGAGTGTGCATAGCCTGCACCTGTGCATAGCCTGCACTTGCGCCTATTGTGCGCTGCGCATATCCTGCGCCTTTTCTCAGTGCACATCGTGCATTTTGACGATACATATCCTGCACATGCGTATATTGTGTACTGGGCATAGCCTGCACATTTTCCGGCGTGCATATTGTGCATATTTTACTGACACACAAGTTGTGCTGCTTTCTTTGGGTGAGCCAGCGTTGTTCTGGCTGGGCAGCACATTTTGGGGTCATCCGCACCCTGCCGGCTTTGCGCCCTGGGCTCAGCTCCCACACCCAATCACACTACTGTTGTGCAACACAGTATTTTATTTGATGGAATGTCTGGCCAGCAAAGGCTCAACTGAAGAAGACGCATCAAAGATACCGCCGGAAACAAGGTTTAGCACCAAGGTACAATAAAAACCAATGACGCCGCCACAGGAAGAATATCTGCACAAACAGACAAGGAAATTAGTCCAGGCAGGAATAGTTAAGACCCATACACCCGCGCGACGTGAAATGTGTATTGCCAATCAAACTAGCACAGAAAGAGCACGAGAATGAAGGCCTATTGCACAACAAGCTAAAGCAAGAGCTCAACAAAGCATGCCAGCAAGCAGGGCTATCAAGGCCATACAACGTCAAACACAAGGACAGAGAGACAAGGACGGAACAACCACAAAACCAGAAGTGGAGGATATGTCAAAACTTTCATGAGCTGAAAACACTGCTAAAATTTGTACCAGTACTGCAAGGGGACATACAGGACAAGCAACAACAATGAGCGGGACACCAGTATGTATCAGTATTTGATTTTGCATCAGGATTCTTTGCACTATGAGTGGATGAGAAAGTGCAGCCATATCTGGTCATGTTCATACCAGGGATGGTGTCATAATTTGGCCACTTTTTCATCTTATCTCCAACGATCTCATCTTATCTTGGCACGACTTATCTTATCACGGATCACGGCATCAGACGGTCCGGGCTAGGGGTTCCAGGGGTTATCCTTATCGATTCAAGGCTGCGCAACATATGCTCCAGAAGGTTCTACTACAACCCATGACCAGCGCTCCATGCGGTACATAGCCCTATGACTCATTAGTTGTAGATATGACTCAGACTGGATTTGGGTATAAATACTGTAGCTACTTGGTTGTATTCTCCAGTCTTCGAATTCACTTCTCTTTTTGACTTTGTTTTTGGGTCGATTGTCACATAATTCGAAGACTCCCCTCCTACCTCATACCTCTTACCACTGCATCCCTCACCGCTACGCCCGCTATATCCTCTTAACCCTTATCAACCAACTCACCCTTTTACCGAATCATCTAGTTGTTCCCTGCGATTGCAGTGAAGGGTTCATATCGAGCAAACAGCACCAGGCCACAGGTAACGTTGAACCCGACCCAAGCCTTACGGTAGCTACAAGGAGTGCTGTGGAGACCTTCGGGAAAACGCACCTCGGGATCATCGGGCACGTGAAGAGCTAGGCCCGGGATCTTTTTGCTAGCAAAAGAACCTTTCCTCGAGTGCTTGTACAGCACACGAATCCACCATTTTGTTCGTCTGGGAGTCCATCCCCTCCCCCCATTGTACCATCGTCGCCTGATCTGGCACACCAAAATCAACCCGGGACCTCCAATCCCTACCTCACCCTCCCACTGCCTGAAGACGAGATCCCGGACCTCGACGAGTTACCCTCCGAACAACCACCCCCACCTACCACGCCTGCTCCTACCATGTCAGGACATCATTGCATCACCCTCGCTGCCAATCCTCCCTACTTCGATGGCGACAAATCCAAGTCCTGGGCTTTGTAGATGCGTGCACCACTTACATTGGTGCCTATCGATCGGAGTTCTCGCTGGACAAGACAAAAATCCTCTTCGTTCTCTCCTACCTCTGTAATGAGGCCGGCACGAGCTGCGCCGCCTCGAGATAGGCAATGAACTGGAAGCAGCACAATTTCGAGGGTTTCCAAGGAATGAAGGCGGGAGTCACCGTGACAACCTTCCTGGAGGAGCTCCAGAGGGCCTTTGGGGACTCCAATGCAGAACAAGTTGCTGCTGCCTGACTCATGGCCCTTTGCCAGGGCAGACGGTCCTTTGCCGACTACATCTCCGACTTCGAAATGCTGGCTGCAGACCCTATGCGCACTCGACTCCACGGCCTCCCCCCCAATTCCGCCCTCAGACAGCACCAGTGGCGCCCACACCTGCTCCGACCCGGCCGGCTGCCAACGAACCGGTCCCGATGGAAATTGATTGCACCCATGCCCGCGGCCGCAATATCATCTGCTACAACTGTCAGCAGCCTGGGCACATCGCGCGGAATTGTCCGGAGCCCAAGAAGAAGCGCACGTTCTTCAATCGGGCCACAATGCTGGAAGAGATCGAGAACAGGGATAAGGACAACGAGTTCCTCAAGGAGATTGCCGAGAAGCTGCGTGAGAAGGGTTTTTGAAGTGCTCCACTCCTCTAGCCAAGGAGGTGGAGCGTTCAGACTATGGACGATTTTCTATACTTGTTTCAATTAAAGACATGAACGATTCTGCACATACATATACAATCTCCGACTCACTACGTACCAAGATTCACGATGTTCTCATTGCTGATATGGAAAAAGAACGCCAAAGAAAAATAGCTTTAAATAGAGAGTATTTACAAAGTAAAAAGGATCAGAAAGCTGCAGATAAATTAATTTTGGATTCATACATATTTATGGCTCGTGGAGAAGGAACCACGTCAACAAAGACCGAAAAGGGGAGTATCACTCCGAAGGCTCAATCCTTGGAAAAGGAGGAAGCGCCTAAGGAATCTGCCAAAATCAAGGTTCCAGAAGCACCCAAACGCACCAGGGTGCCAGATGCCGTCCAGAGGAAATTGGCGGCCGTGAAACAGAAGGGTCCCCAGCCCAGCAGATTGGCGCAGGAATTGCGCAGTTACCAGGCCAAAAGAAAGAGGCATTCAATGGACGTATATGTCCAGATCACGGGTCTGGACTCAGGGAAAACGCGCGGAGTCAAGGCGCTGCTTGACAGCGGCTGCAGTACCTGCTGCATCGATACTGACTACGCACGGGCGGAGAAGTTGGATATCCAAGAGCTCCCACAACCCATTGTGGCTCGTAATGCCGACAACACCAAGAACATCAGCGGCCGGATCACGCATTACCAAGAACATCAGCGGCCGGATCACGCATTACGTCGACCTGAGGATGAGAATCGGTCCTCATGTGGAGACACGCACGTTGCTTCTGACGTGCTTAGGGAAAGCCCGGATCTTCATCGGTCTTGATTGGCTGATGGAACACAACCCCGAGGTGGATTGGCAGGAGCAGACCATGAGATTCAGCCGATGCCCAGAGCGGTGTCACATGAGGGGTCATGAGGAACATCAAGCGATGATTGACATGGATGCAATCGACCTGGACACGGGCACACCGGATCTGGAAGAGGGAGAATCAATCCTGTTGGTCAATTTTGGGAAGGAAGTGGACCTGCGGCTGAAGGAAACGCCGGCACAGAAATTCGCAGAAGAAGCAGAAAACGAGAAGGAGAGAATGACCGAGGGAAAGATTCCGGATCAATACCAGGAATTTGTCAAGGTATTCACCAAGGAATTGTTCGACTCGCTACCGGACCGACGGACACGGGATCATGCAATTGAGCTCAAACCTGGTTCCAAAGCAGTGGACTGCAAGGTGTACCCGTTATCACGCAATGAACAAGTCAAACTCGACGAATTCTTACAAGAAAACCTGGCCAGCGGACGGATTAGACCATCAAAATCACCCATGGCTTCAGCGTTCTTCTTTGTCAAAAAGAAGGATGGTTCGCTATGTCCCGTCCAAGATTATCGGAAGCTGAATGAGATGACCATCCGGAATCGATACCCGCTCCTGTGTGACAATCAACCCAAAAACAAAGTCGAAAAGAGAAGTGAATTCGAAGACTGGAGAATACAACCAAGTAGCTACAGTATTTATACCCAAATCCAGTCTGAGTCATATCTACAACTAATGAGTCATAGGGCTATGTACCGCATGGAGCACTGGTCATGGGTTGTAGTAGAACCTTCCGGAGCATATGTCCCGCAGCCTTGAATCGATAAAGATAATCCCTGGAACCCCTAGTCCGGACCGTCTGATGCCGTGATCCATGATAAGATAAGTTGTGCCAAGATAAGATAAGATCGTTGATGATAAGATGAAAAAGTGGCCGAACTGATGAACGGATGAGAATCTGAGTGGGATAAAATCTATATTGTGCTTGGGATTTCTCCCGATTTATATAGTACATAGTCATGTATCGGAAAAGTAATTCTACTGCCTTATATATTTGTATCTGACTGAGTCGTGTATCAGTAAGATGCCATGAGAACATTCGGGAATGATCTTGATGCAAAGGCACAGCATTCCTGTTAATACTCAACACTCCCCCTCAAGCTCGAATCATCCCGAGTAGCGATACGAGGTATTTGTGCTTGGATCGGGGTACTCCCTTCGTGAATATATTGGCAGTGTTCTCGTCCGTGGGTATGTGGGAAACTGAAATCTCGTTTGAGATCAATCTCTCGCGGATGAAATGGTAACGTATGTCGATATGCTTTGAACGAGCATGGAAACCCGAGTTCTCGGCGAAGAGGATAGTGCCGAGGTTGTCGACAGAGATGTGTGTGGGAAAAGTAGTGTCGATGTCGAGTTCCGTAAGGAGTGATCGAAGCTAAAGGGCTTCGCGAGTTGCGCTCGACAGTGCCATATACTCGGCTTCCATGCTCGAGAGAGCAACGGTAACTTGCTTCTTGGAGCTCCAAGTGACGGCTCCCCCTGCAAAGCATGAGACGTAACCTCTGATTGAACGTCGAGTATTTGGGTCAGAACCCCAATCCGCGTCTGAGAACAGCTCGAGTGCTGTCACGTTTAAGTCAGCTCGGTATTCGATCCCGAGGTCCATAGTGCCACGGAGATAACGGAATACTCGCTTGACGGCGGTGAGATGCTCCGGTCCCGGGTTGGTGTTGAACTGGGAAAGAGACTGGACAGCGTACGAGATATCGGGTCGAGTCGTGATTGCGGTGTAAAGGAGGGAGCCAATCATTGGCTGATAGAGTCGTTTGACTTCGGGGTATGACACGTCGTCCGGGAGCTGTGTGAGTTTGACGTTCGGGTCTATCGGGGTGTGAGACGGGTTCGACGAGGCCATCTGGTACTTCTTGAGGATCTTCGAGATGTACTGAGTCTGGGTGAGACGAATAGACTCATTTGTGCGTGTGATTTCCATCCCAAGAAGCTGTCGAATTGCGCCAAGCTTCTTGATCGTGAATTCGGAGTCCAGTTCAGCCTCGATGCGGGCCATGAGAGCGTCGGAGGAAGTCAGGATTGACATGTCATCGACATGGACAGCAATGATGGCTACACCCGATCCGTCGCGTCGAAAATAGACACATTGGTCAGAAATGAGTCGGGTGTAACCTAGTTTCAGGAATGCAGCGTTCAGCTTCTGATTCCACATGCGTCCGGACTGCTTAAGCCCGTAGATCGTGCGGTGAAGGCGGCAGACGCGGGTGGTTCCATCTTCAAAAAGGGTTGGCTGCTGCATGTAAATCTCTTCGGAGAGTTCTCCGTTGAGATAAGCTCCAACAACGTCTACAACATTGACTTTGAGGTCGTAGTGAGCGGCCAGAGCAAGGAGTAGACGGACAGTGTCGATGCGGACAACTGGCGCGTATGTTTCGTCGAAATCGATGCCCGGGATCTGCGAGAAACCTTTTGCGACGAGTCGGGCTTTATAGCGGGAAATTGCGCCGGTATCATCGCGTTTGATTCGATAGACCCATTTACATGCGATAGCGGAGCGATTAGTTGGTAGTGGTTGTAATGAAAATGTTCCGAGTGTGTGTAACTGCTCCATTTCCTCCTCCATTGCTTTCTTCCACATTGGCCAGTCCGGCCTCGCCATTGCCTCTTCCAGGTTCGTCGGATCGTCCGCGGGGATATCGAAAGTCGAAGTTGCTGCTAAGGCAAAGTCTTCGTTGGCAACGCGATGCTTCCAAGCATCGGGCTTCTTCGGAGATCGAGAGTCCGGGTTGTTGAGAAGGCGGTAGTTGTCACTGTACACAGTGCGGCGAGTACGCGGAGCGTCGATGATGTTCGACTCATCAACAGCACTGGTGATGTTGCGTGGAGCAACACGAGGTGCAGGTGGTGTAGACGGTGGTGAGGAAGGCGGCGTAGTTAGCGGCGATGGAGGTGGAGACGGAGAACGGTCCGGAGGTGCGTGATTGGCAGCTTTTGGCGGTGTAGGCTGATTGACAGCAGAAGGCGGTGCTCGATCGACCTCTTTTTCTTTCTCCCCCTCGAGTGACGACGCCGGAGCCTCGGGGATGGCTGAAGACTCGGGTTTTGTCGATGGATCAAAAATGATATTACGGCTGGTCTGGATGGTGCGTGTTTCAGCGTTATAGTACCGCAGGGAATGTGACTCATCGCCAATTCCAGTAAAAATGAAGGGGCGTGTCTTCGAGTCGATTTTCGCTCGCTTCCCGTCCTGCTGCAACACCCAACATGGCGATCCAAACTCTTGGAGCATGGAGACATCGGGTTTGCGACCCCAGAAGGCTTCGTCCGGGGTAATGAGGGAGGGAAGGGCACGGGTCGGGGATCGGTTCTTCAGGTACGTTGCATATGCGACCGCTTCAGACCACAGAGATAATGGGGAGTTGTAGGCTCCCAACATAGCGCGTGCGCGCTCGATTAGTGTCCGGTTTAGGCGCTCCGCCACGCCGTTTTGCTGCGGAGAGTATGGCGCGGTCAACTCAAGCCGGATTCCTCGCTCCCGGAGGAAGGTCCGAACATCGTCGTTGACATATTCACCCCCATTGTCGCAGCGGAAGGCTTTAACGCGCTTCCCTGCCTGTGTCTGTATGTATTCCACGTAGTCGCGCATCCGATCCTTGACGTCTGATTTCCGTTTTAGGAAGTAGAGCACTGTTTGTCGTGTTGCAGCGTCCGTAAATGAGACGTAGTATCGGGAGCCATCCACGGCAATCACGCGCGAGGGTCCCCACACATCGGTGAAGGTCAGGTCGCCGATTTCGGTGTATTTGCTGTCAGATGCTGGTGGGAACGGAGTGACGTGGGACTTGGCTTTGACGCAAGTCTCGCAGAAGGTTGATGCAGGTACGGATTCGTCTACATTCAGTCCAGTAACCATCTGCTTATCCCGCAGAGTCTTCACAGATGCGTGCTGAATGTGCCCGAGGATCCGATGCCACTTATCCCAAGTGTGAGCGGGTGCCGACGAAGGTTTCGATGGCAGGGCAATGGTGGAAGTGGGTCGGCTGGGCGGAGAACAAGCAGAGCGAGTGATGCGGACCTTGTAGAGTCCGCCAATCAAGGTACCGCGCATGATTTCGTACGATTTGGGTCCAGGAGAATGGATTTTCATTGTGTCACCCTTCATTTGGACTGAGCAACCCGCGGAAGTGAGTCGGCCAAGAGAGATGAGGTTGTAAGGGGCATTTGGAACGTGCATAGAGTCCCGAAGTGAGATGTCGTAGGCTTTGGTGCCGACATGAGAAGAGATTTCTACGGTGCCACTGCCGGGGCTCGAAGATTGTCCAAATCCGGTAACGTTGGTGCCAGGCGTCTCGAGGTACGAGGAAAAAAGCGTTTTATTGATTACTATGTGTCGTGTAGCTGCACTATCAGCTAACCAAACGTCCGAGCCCGTTGCGGGCGGTAACGACGCAGCGGCAAAAGCGAAAGCGGGCGCATCAAATTGCGCTTCTTCAGTCACGTGTGCCCGGCCCGAATTCCATCCTCTTCCTCCTCCCCCTCCTTGTCCATTTCGGCGCTTCTGCTCCTCCGTAAACGTCTTTCCCGCCTTTGTGTCCCGACAGTCAGCAATAACGTGCCCCCGGCGACCACAACCGTAGCATGACACGTTCGTTGAGAACTTGCCGGTCTTGGCGGATCGAGCTGGCAGGGCGACATCATCAGAAGTTGGCTTGGCTTTGCGCTGGCGATCCCGTTCGAGGATCCGCGCAATGAGTGGGGCGGAGTCGGTGAAGGAGCTGGTGTCGACACTCTGGATGAAAGTGTCCCAGGAGTCAGGGAGTGAGGTGAGGAGAGTCGTGCAGAACTCATCCTCGTCGAAGCGTGACCCAAGCGTCATGAGCTGAGTACGTAACGAGGTAAGCTTCCGAATGTGTTCCTCGATGTCTCCCCCTTCGGCGCACACGAGATGGAGGAGTTTCCGACGGAGGAGGACAATTGCATAGGCACCCCGTGGGCGGTACATTTTTTCAGGTACGTCCCATGCCTCTTTTGCCGAGCTTGCGTTAGTGATGTAAACCAGCGGACCATCGGTTACACGGAGACGGATTGCAGAGAGGGCCTGGCGGTCCTTGCGCTCCCATTTGCTGGCGGTTGCGGTGGAGACAGTGATGGAGGATGTGATAGTGGTCGTGGTGCCGTCGGGGTTGGTGATGGTGATGGGTGGAGGGACGCGACTGCCGGGCTTCAGGAGCCGGCCTTTCGGGTAGTCGTCAAGCTGGAGGTCGGTCAAGATGTCCGTGATCTTGACAGCCCAGGTCTGGTAGTTTTCCTCGCCGAGGAGGTGTTGAATCCGGTAGGCAGATGTAGATGCGTCAGTCGACATTGTAGTAAATGTGATTTAACACGCAGTGAAAATTAAATCGTTTTGAGCTGATTAGGCTAGTGCTTGATACGCGATGGGTAAAGCAGCCAGGCCAGTGCCGGGCCGGCCAGTGGAGACATCGGAGGCGAGGACCAATGCCCGACTGGGAAGAGGGGTGGTGCGGATGAGCGCAAGGGCATCTGGTACGAGCCTATACGGCAGTAGACCACATCCGCGGGGAGAAGGCCGAAGTGAAGGGGGAGGAGTGCGTACGGCAGTAGCACTCCCTGGTGCAAGGAATCGGGCTTGGCTAGACCGCTTGCGGGGATTCGAGGGAGATGGCCGGGAGAAGGAGGGAGAGGGCGGATGTCGGCATGGATGGAGATGAGGATCGGAGGAGGAGGAGGAGGCTGGGTGATCGACAGGTGAGCAGGCACGGGTCGGCAGAGAGGGCGCAGTGGGTCACGTGCATGGTCACGTGCCCAAGGAGCGCGGCGTCCCCTGACATCATCCCCCCTTCAAGCTACGGCGTCCCGACGTAGGCAGCGCAAAGCAGATGGGAGAAAGGGGAGGGTGGGTGGGGAAAAAGAAGGACGCACTACTCCAGTGGGATGCTGCGCATCCTACTCTGTCGTCTGGTGCGTCGTCACTGAGCTGCGTGTCAGCTCCCTATGACCTAGTGGTCGGTCACTGTCCCGCTCTAAGGTCCAGCCCCACAGCTATGCATGTGTGGCTGTACCACAACCTTCCCTATGGTCAGGGTGGTTGTCACTCTGCTCCTCCCAGAAGCTCAGATGCCTGTAAGGGCAACCAGGACTCCTGAAGTCGTCCCACTTGTAGAGAGAAGCTCCCTTGCGGTCGCTTCCCTCCACTGCCCCTTCATCCCCCCTTCAAGGTGCGGCGCCCTCGACGCACCAATCGGTTGTCCCAGCTGCACAGCAGCAATAGAGGCAACCGAAAAAAAAGGCATGTGTCGGATGCAGAAGGGAGGGATGTTGCGTGCACCAGCCACCTAATAGATGGGGTCGGTGGGTGATGCACGGGTCTACCACCTGCCGTGGATGTCCGGAGCCAAGGTGTAACAGGCCGGCCACAACAGCAAGCCAGCCATCACATGGTTAGTGCAAGGCCTCGCACAACAGCGGAGGCACGTAGCAGATGTTCCGCCGGCCGAAGCCAGGGGTATACGCCCATGGAGACACACGTAGGGGGGACAGAGCCAACAGAAGGACCGACTGCTCTGACGCTCAAGACGTAACAAGCCGGCCAAGGGGGCCAGCCATCACACGGTTAGCGCAAGGCCTCGCACAACAGCGGAGGCACGTAGCGGATGTTCCGCCGGCCAAAGCCGGGGGTATATGCCCGTGGAGACGTGCGTAGAGGCGAGACAGCGGGGGGAGAGGTCATGGACCAAGGCGGAGACGATGGAAACAGAGGGAGGAGTGCAGAGGAGAGGGGACGGAGGGAGAGGGTCCACTGCACCAGGTGCGACATCACAATCAGCTGGGGATAGAGCAAGGGGTGCTCCATCCGAACCGATCCTGCAGAGAAGCAGGTGCCAAGTGACCAATGGATGGTCACGGGGGACGATGGACAATCCCCCTTCAAGGTTGCAGCCCACCTGCAATAACGCACGACGAGCGTGGGCAGCAACCAAGAAGTAGGCCTGGATGGGCAGAGAGAGCCTGGCGGCATAGGAGCGCGGACCCAAGGACGCGAGGAAGCAGCAGAAGAGAGGAGGCTGGATGGCCCAGCGCACGATGAGGAAAGACCCAGACCCAGCAGAGAGCGGCAGCTATGAGCAGGCAATGCCAGATCCATCACATCACAGAGGAACCCAAGCCTAGGGTCCCATCACAGCCACGAAAAAGCGCAGCAGAAATGGTGCCTGGGGCGCAGCCACGGATCACGTGACATGTCGGTCACATGACTGAAAGGACGGTCACGTGATATGCATGTGACATAGCGCAGCCACACATCACATGACTCCCTGCACATGACACAGCACACAGCAGCAGCTCACAGAGTGGCAGACTGCCCTAGGGGCAGAGCACCAACAGTGTGGCTACACAAGACAGCAGACTGCCTCAAAGGCAATGGGCTGTCACTGTGGCTATGCCAGTGCACTGCCACTGGAGACAGGTGGCAGTGTGGGGATCCAGCGCACAGCCATGAGGTCACATGAGCAGAGAGCGGACCAAACTCTGCCAAAGGGGAGAGGCAGGTGGCTGTGCAGAGGGCAGGGAGCGGGGTGGCTGTGCAGAGGGCAGGGAGCGGGGTGGCTGCGCAGGGGCGGGGCGCGGTGGCTGCGCAAGGAGCGGGGGCACTGCCACAGAGGGCGGGGGTGATGGGGGTCACCTGAGAGAACAGCCAGGTGACTAGACACTGCCACTGCCAGCAAGCCCGAGGATGGCCGGGTTTTTGACAGCGTGGGAAACCCGAGCACTGCCACTGCCCCAAAAACTCGAAAATGCTCTGGGGGAGTGGGGCTGGCAGGGGGCAGGGGGAGGGGAGTCCATGGGAGGGATGGAGAGAGGGCACACAGAGGGCACCCAGGCAGAGCAGGGCTGCAGCCAGCTAGGAGGTGGAGAGGGTAGAGGCAGGTGGGAAGGCAGGGAACACAAGACCAGGGGGTCCAGCTTCACAGAGGTGCCCATGGGGGAGGGGGAGTAGAGCAGGTTGGGTAGAATGTGTTCAGCAGCATAGGAGAGGAGCAGAATCACATATCTAGGGCACAAGGACCCAACCAGAGACCAGGGCACATATGACAGTCATCCCACCACCAACTCATCCAACCCAGCTCAGCCATCCAAATCCACCAATCCACAGAACCAACATCCAGCCAGGAGGGGAGAGAGAGAGGGAGGCCAAGTCCCAAATCCAGGAGGGGAACGAGGGGGGAGGAGGTCGGAGTCGGATGGCACGAGCCTCGACGGCAGTAGGCCAGGGAGATGAGGGGGGAGGAAGAGGAGGGGGGGGATGACCAGGGGTTCGTGGGTGATGCGTATGCGATGTATGGAGTGGACCAGTTAACACTACCAGGGACTCGACAGGGACACACCAATTACAAAACCACTAGCCGCCAGCCGGCTTGGAGGCCACACCAGTGCGCAGCAACAGGGCGCCATAGACTGCCACTGTCCTGACGCTCAGCTGGGTGGAGTCCAATGGGGTGGAACCGTTCTGCTGTAAGGGCAACTCCTGCCAGCCCGAAGGAAGAGAGCACACAGCACACAACAACCTCACATGAGTCTGAGCACAGAGGGGGATCCTTAGAGACTATCAAATACAAGGGAGGTATACTACTCACCTGAGCACAGAGGGGGATCCTTAGAGAACGGTTCAAGGATCCATGTGCCCAGGTGTCACACTATATAGTCAGCTGTGACAAGTGACCGATGATGATGGGATATCACTGCCATGGAACAATGGCAGATGACAAGTAGATAATGACAAACCCAGATAAGATAGTGAGTGGCTCAGAGGGGCCAGTGATGGCCAGCTCCTGAGACACCAACAGTGGAAGGCCACACTGGAGGAGCCCAGTGGCCAGGCCAGTGCCGGGCCGGCCAGTGGAGACATCGGAGGCGAGGACCAATGCCCGACTGGGAAGAGGGGTGGTGCGGATGAGCGCAAGGGCATCTGGTACGAGCCTATACGGCAGTAGACCACATCCGCGGGGAGAAGGCCAAAGTGAAGGGGGAGGAGTGCGTACGGCAGTAGCACTCCCTGGTGCAAGGAATCGGGCTTGGCTAGACCGCTTGCGGGGATTCGAGGGAGATGGCCGGGAGAAGGAGGGAGAGGGCGGATGTCGGCATGGATGGAGATGAGGATCGGAGGAGGAGGAGGAGGCTGGGTGATCGACAGGTGAGCAGGCACGGGTCGGCAGAGAGGGCGCAGTGGGTCACGTGCATGGTCACGTGCCCAAGGAGCGCGGCGTCCCCTGACATCTACTGCCTTATATATTTGTATCTGACTGAGTCGTGTATCAGTAAGATGCCATGAGAACATTCGGGAATGATCTTGATGCAAAGGCACAGCATTCCTGTTAATACTCAACACAAACTATGACATTACCCCCTCTCTAGGGTCGATGTCCTCATCGACTAGGCCAATGGGTAGGAAGACGTTCTCGTAAGGGTCGAAGAGCTGTCGCTGGGGATATGGAAGGCGCTTGTCTTTGGGTTTGTAGCGATGGATGAGATAATCCCAATGTCCGGCTTCGAGCGTTTGCAAGAGGCGAATGCGTGTGTCTGGGTTTGATTGTTTCCTCTCCCAATCTCTCAGGACCTTCTTTGCGTGGGTAAGGTGACGTGATGGCTCCCAGGTGTTCTCGCTATGCGGCCATCCCTTCCATTTGACCAAGTACTGTTTTCCTCGGCCAGCGTTTTGCTCCTTCACGATCTCTTCGACTTCCCACTCTTCCGCTCCTCCGATCATCTTGGCTACAGGTCTCTTCTCTCGGCGATGGGGGGGTGGTTTGTGATAGGGTGTCAACAGGGACTCATTGAACACCGGGTGTCTTCGGTCCGTGTCCGGCAAATCCAGTTTCCATGCAGCCGCTCCAACCTTCTCCAGTATCTCGTATGGCCCTAATCTCTTGTCGCTCATCTTCTTTGATGGTCTATCCGTCTCGATATTTTCCCCTTCTATGTACACCTTCATCCCAACCTTCAACTCCGGAACTTCTTTTCTTTGTTTATCGTAGTATTTTTTCATTTTTTCTTTTGCCTTTTCCAATGCTGCTTTTGCTTTGTCTTGTATTTCTTTGATTCTTTTAACAAATTCCTCCGCTGACTCATTCCTCGATTCCATCCGCTGCTCCACTCCCTTCCATGGGTGATATCCGTGATTTGCGTAGAATGGCGATACTTTGGTGGACGTGTTCATTTTGTCATTGTATGCAAACTCCGCCATTCCCAGCCACTCCGACCAGTCCGTCTGATGGTAGTTGACGTAGATGCGGAGATAGTGTTCGATCTCCTGATTCATGCGTTCTGTCTGTCCATCCGTGATCGGGTGATATGCGGTCCCCGGATTCATTTCCACCCCCAACATCCGATTTGTCTCCTTCATGAAGCCCTTGATGTAACACGAATCCCTGTCGGTGATGATCTTGCGGGGGATCCCATGGTAGCGGAAGACTCGATCTCTGGTAAACCGTGCAACTCCTTCACTGCTGATGTCAGTACTAATTGGTTCGACATGGATCATTTTGGTGAAGGTGTCACACCACACATGAATTGCGTCATACCCATTACTGACCGGTAAGGGTCCGATTTGATCCATTGAGATGATTTCCCACGGTGCATTTGGAACTGTGTGCGGGTGCAGAGTCCCCGTCCTTGCTCTCCTGGTCTTGGTCCGTTGGCATGCCTCGCACGTCTGGATGTACTTCCAAATCTGGTTTCCCATCCTTGGCCACCAGTAGTTCCTTTCCACCATCTCCTGCGTTCGGTTGATCCCAGCATGTCCGACCAAAGGTGTGTCATGGTGTAGCCCGATAATCTTGTCTCGCAGCTCCTCGTCCCTCGGTACATAGAGTTTCCCATGGTACGTGATGAGTCCGTCTTCCTTTTTCCATCCGGCGAGTGACTTCTCCAAGGCCGCCTTGACGCTTCCATCAATTGATCGAGTGGCCTTGATCTCGTCGATTAGCTGCTGGTCTTGCCCTTGGAATGTGACTTCTTGTGATCGGAAGAACTCGGGCTTCAGCAACGTGATGTCCTTGTTGTCGTTTTTGCCCTGATCATGATCCGCTCGTCGAGACAAGAGATCCGCCTTGCGGTTGAGTGCGCCGGGCCGGTGTTGTAAGGTGAAATCAAACTCCGCCAACTCCGTGATCCATCGTGCCTGCCGTCGGTTGAGTTTCTGCGGCTTCTGGTGAAATGCTGAGGGCATGCTCACAGGTGAATCTACTATGAAAGTAAACCCAAATATAAACACGTTCACACTCCTCGTAATCAGCTTCTCAGTGTGTGAAAGATGCGAGGGCTTCGGGGTGGACAGAACACCAGTATCACAACTCTCAATAGACGCAGATCCAATAGTCGCGGAGGCGAAGTCGACGACAAGAATATATATATAGCAAACAGTGGTGTCTCAACCAATATCTTCTATACGAACACACCCAACACTAATCCAATCCACAATCAACAATATAACAAGTCAGAACTTAATACGAAGTATTAAGATCCCTTGTAGCGACAGCGTCTAGATGGTGACGCAAAGCCCAAATATCAAGTCGACGCACTGCCAACTAGTAAACCAAAATGCCGCGTCGACGCACTGCCAACTAACAGCCAATATCCAATGTCCAAAACCCAAGCACAACTTGTCGACGCACTGCCAAGCAAGAAGTGTGGAACCAAAGTTCTCAAGTCGACGCACTGCCAACTGACCAAAACAACCCGAGCACAACTAGTCGACGCACTGCCAAGCTAGAGGTGTGGAAACAATCTCAACAAAGCCCAAAGGCGACGACACTAAATGCCGCGACTAAACCAGATGCGGCGAATCCGACTTTCTGATGTCTCAACTCAAACTCAAATCACAGTAGCTACAAGTGCTCAGGGAGCAACTCGTCGCGACCGGGCAGGGGTAGCAGAACTTCTTAGGGTGGAATCACGCAGCACCCAAATTATACAAAACAATCTGATATGAGAGTGATTCACAGTCCGGGGGAAAGCTTCCTAATACAAAGAAACGACGTGCTACTTATACTGTCTACGACAATGCTTAGTAAAGTCCTGTACAACTGCATAGTAGCTACGCTATCTAAGATTGGTTGCCTTTTAGGGTAATTGAAAAGTTGAACGATCGGACAGGTCCTGAGTGATCAGGACCCCGCCCCATAGTCCATATGATACTTTTGATGTGGGTCAACCCACCGCGTCATACTTTTGGAATACGACATGCTGGATTGGCCAACGGGTATGTCTTGGCAAGTGAGACCAACGTGGGCGCCCCAAGAAGCCGTATGGCCCTAGGCACGCCAGTCATCCCCCACATGACTCGGTTCACGGATCTAGCCGTGTCAATTTTAGTGTGTTTGAGTATGGGCGCGACTCGCCGTGACACTTGGAAGTGTCACCGCGACGCGTCCACAATGTCCCGTGATCGAATGGATCCTGACATGTGACAAGTCGTCGTCGTGGCATGATCTGAGGAAACGTCCAACCCAAAACCGGGAGTTGCCGCGACTAGATTGGTTCAATCTCGTAACGCCAAGTCCTGTCCAGTAGTAGTTGTATTATTGAGAACGTCGCACATTGCTCAGCCCTTCAGCCCAAGTTCCCATCTGCAGAGAATGACCCTTTTTGAGAAGTCGACGCAACGACAGATCCCTTTTTGGGGAATGGTCGCGGTCCGAGCGTTCGTCGCTAATGGCCCTGAGCCTGGTATAGACTCATAAGACCTGTTCCACAGTGGATGCATTGAGTGAGAGAAGGAGATCAATGCATCATCTTGTGAGGGAGAGAGCCGAAGAGCAGGGGGTGGCTGTGAGCTCACTCTCTCCTCCCACCCACCTGCCGGCGATCTCATCCTCGACAAATTCCCATTTCTGCGCTCATTCTAAACAGTCTTTTATGCTTCTATATGACTGACTATCACCCAGAACTCGACACTATCTGCAGAAATCTCTGTACACTACGGAATCCATCTCAAGCTCGAATTTGGATGCTAAATAAGAGTGTCTCTGGGGTACACCCCAATTCCATTCACGAAGCTGAGTAGTTCCCTCCCTTCTCACAGTTGGAGCTCGACATATACACTGCTCGTTGACTCGATCCTGGCATTAGAACGACCCCATGTACATGCCCCAGCCTTCAGAACCCTCCCCTTTCTGCCCACTCCGAGCTGCCGACCCCCCCTGATCTTCCAGACAGTAATCCCAGTCCATTCCTTCGATTTCTGGCCGCCCATTCGCTACGAAATTCCCTGCCCCATACCCTGCAAGCTGCGAATGCCTCTTCGCTTCAGATGCACGCTTATTCGGGTTTCCCTCCCTCTCTCATTGGGCGCTCAAATCCTGCGATTTAATCGCACTTGGTGCGATATTATCGCATATTTTCGTTCTTTTGGGTTCCTGGCGTTGTCTAACAACGCTGCAGGGACATTCTATGGTCTCAGCTCATTCTGGACCGTTGGTCTTGACCCAGCCGCTGGCCTGGGCCGCATAGCGTCAATAATTACTTCGAATTTAGTGAGTTGTAACTGTTGTGCATATTTTGCATGATCTCTGCTACGCATCTCCAGTGTCTTTGCTTCTGTGCATATCATGCATGTTCCTGCCCTGCACTCTGTGCATTTTTAGACGGCGCATAGCCTGCGCTGCGCATATCCTGCGTTTTTACAGTGTGCATATCGTGCATATTTCGACTGCATATCGTGCATTTTCGACGGTGCATAGCCTGCAAATTTTCCAGCATGCATATCGTGCATTTTTCGAGTGTGCATAGCCTGCACTTGCGCATAGCCTGCGCTGCGCATATCCTGCGTTTTTACGGCGTGCATATCGTGCATATTTCGACTGCATATCGTGCTTTTTCGACGGTGCACAGCCTGCACATTTTCCAGCATGCATATCGTGCATTGTTCGACTGTGCATAGCCTGCACTGCGCCTACCGTGCGCTGCGCATATTCTGCGCCCTCCCTGTTGTGCATATTGTGCATTTCGCAACCATGCATAGGCTGCACCTGCGCATATTCTGCGCCTTTCCTGTGGTGCATATCATGCATCTTTCAACTGTGCATAGCCTGCACTTGCGCATATTGTGCGCTGCGCATATTCTGCGTATTTTAGGGTGTGCATATCGTGCATTTTCCACTGTGCATAGCCTGCACTTGCGCATATCGTGCGGTGCGTATATTCTGCGTATTTTTGGGCGTGCATATTGTGCATGTTTCGACCGTGCATAGGCTGCACCTGCACATATCCTGCACTTGCGCATATTCTGCGCCTTTCCTGTGGTGCATATCATGCATTTTTCGACTGTGCATAGCCTGCGCTTGCGCATATTGTGCACTGTGCATATCCTGTGCATATCCTGCCATGCATGTCGTGCATTTTCGACTGCATATTGTGCATTTTTCGACCGTGCATAGCCTGCACTTGCGCATATCGTGCGGTGCGTATATTCTGCGTATTTTTGGGCGTGCATATTGTGCATGTTTCGACCGTGCATAGCCTGCGCTTGCGCATATTGTGCATTGTGCATACTCTGTGCCCTTCCTGTGGTTCATATCGTGCATTTTGAGTGTTCATAGCCTGCACTTGTGCATATTGTGCGCTGTGCATATTCTGCGC
Organism: Mycena citricolor; assembly: GCA_963692855.1. Classification (NCBI taxonomy): domain Eukaryota; kingdom Fungi; phylum Basidiomycota; class Agaricomycetes; order Agaricales; family Mycenaceae; genus Mycena; species Mycena citricolor. The sequence goes on from CAVNYO010000405.1 coordinate 3,571,398, forward strand.
ATTTTATGGCATGCATATCGTGCATTATTCACTGTGCATAGCCTGCTCTTGTGCATATCGTGCGCTGTGCATATCCTGCGTATTTCTGCGTGCATATTGTGCATTTTCGACGGTGTATAGCCTACACCTGCGCATATCCTGCATATTTCTTGTGGTGCATATCGTGCTTTTTCAATAGCCTGCACTTGCACATATTGTGCACTGTTTTTCTCCTGTGCATATCGTCCTTTTTGACAGTGCATAGCCTGCACTAGCGCATATCCTGTGTATTTTCTACTATGCATATTGTGCTTTTTGTCAGTGCCTAGCCTGCGCCTGCGCCTATGCGTCGCCTGCACCCACGCATATCATGCACTGCGCACATCCTGCGCATTTTCTGGCATACATAGCCTGCACCCATGCACATCGTGCACCGTGCATAGCCTACACATTTTCCAGCATGCATGTAGTGCATATTTGAACTGCATATCGTCCATATTTCGACGGTGCATTGCCTGCACATGCTCATATCATGCACTGGGCATAGCCTCCACATTTCCGGCTTGCATATTGTGCTTATTTCGACTTTGATTGGCCTAGAATTGTGCATATCCTGCATTTTCCTGCAGTGTATGTCATGCATCTTTGACAATACATAGCCTGCATCTGTGCATGTTGTGCGCTGTGCATAGCCTGCACATTTTTCGGCGTGCATATCATGCATAATTTGCCTGCATATCGTGCATTTCGACAATACATATCCTGCACATGCGTATATTGTGTACTGGGCATAGCCTGCACATTTTCCGGCGTGCATATTGTGCATATTTTACTGACACACAAGTTGTGCTGCTTTCTTTGGGTGAGCCGGCGTTGTTCTGGCTGGGCAGCACATTTTGGGGTCATCCGCACCCCGCCGGCTTTGCGCCCTGGGCTCAGCTCCCACACCCAATCACACTACTGTTGTGCAACACAGTATTTTATTTGATGGAATGTCTGGCCAGCAAAGGCTCAACTGAAGAAGATAGTGGCCTGACTGCCTTGCTATCGTCGACACTATCCACAGTCGTCAACTGGGCAGTAGACCCTTAAGTCCTACTGAGCGCGACACTGTCATCCGCGACACGATACACCGAGTGGTTCGAGAGTAAACTCTGTAAAAAGCGCAAAAATACGCCCTTACAGAGCTGGTGCAGAGCGCGTCTGGTAGCCAGCCTATCACCGGAAGTACTCGAGGTTCTGATGATTGGTGAAGATCTCAAATGTTTCCGTGGCTCCCATCAGTAGTTGCCTCCATTCGTCCAATGATAGCATGATTGCGAGCATTTCCTTGTCGTAGATCTCGTAATTTCGCTCGGTTTTGGTCAATGCGTGCGAGATAAATGCGATTGGGCGCCAAATGCCATCTTGGTTTTGGCTCAAAACAGAGCCTGTTGCCCCTTCCGAAGCATCGGCTTCCAGACAATATTGGCCGGTGTCATTTGGCAGTGCTAACACCGCATCCTCCGCGATTCTCTTCTTCAACCCATCAAATGCTGCCCGCTCATTCGTACCCCATCACCATCCTGCCTTCCCTGTCAGCCGTGTCAACGGCTTAGCGACCTCCGCATATCCCCGGACAAAGTGCCGATAGAAGTTGGTGAACCCTAGAAACGCTTGGACTTGTTTGACGCTCTTTGGTTCTGGCCATTCCATCACGCCCTTGATCTTGACTGGGTCCATCCGCATCGAATTGTGTCCGATAATTACACCCAAATATTCGATTTCCGTGCGTTCGAACTCGCACTTTTCGGGCTTCAGGTACAACTTGTGTTTTTGGAGCAATTCAAGTACTCGCTTTGTGATCTGTTGGTGTTCGTCCAAGTTTTCTGTGAAGATCAATATATCATCAAGATAAACTACCACGTGACCCTCGTTGATCAGTTCTCGGAGTATGTCGTTCATCATGTTTTGAAAGGTTGCCGGGGAGTTGGTGAGACCGAAGAACATGACCAAGGGCTCGTACAGCCCACGGTTCGTGCGGAACGCGGCCTTCCACTCGTCACCCTCTTTGATCCGTATGGATGCATTGAGTGAGAGAGGGAGATCAATGCATCATCTTGTGAGGGAGAGAGCCGAAGAGCAGGGGGTGGCTGTGAGCTCACTCTCTCCTTCCACCCACCTGCCGGCGATCTCATCCTTGACAAATTCCCATTTCTGCGCTCATTCTACACAGTCTTTATGCTTCTATATGACTGACTATCACCCAGAACTCGACACTATCTGCAGAAATCTCTGTACACTACGGAATCCATCTCAAGCTCGAATTTGGATGCTAAATAAGAGTGTCTCTGGGGTACACCCCAATTCCATTCACGAAGCTGAGTAGTTCCCTCCCTTCTCACAGTTGGAGCTCGACATATACACTGCTCGTTGACTCGATCCTGGCATTAGAACGACCCCATCTACATCCCCCAGCCTTCAAAACCCTCCCCTTGCTGCCCATTTCGAGCTGCCAACCCCCCCTGATCTTCCAGACAGTAATCCCAGTCCATTCCTTCGATTTCTGGCCGCCCATTCGCGACAAAATCCCCTGCCCCATACCCTGCAAGCTGCGAATGCCTCTTCGCTTCAGATGCACGCTTATTCGGGTTTCCCTCCCTCTCTCATTGGGCGCTCAAATCCTGCGATTTAATCGCACCCAGAGCGATATTATCGCATATTTTCGATCTTTGGGGCTCTTTCCGTTGTCTGACGACGCTGCAGGGTTATTTCGCGCTCAGCCCTCATTCTGGACGAGCGACAGTCTCCCCCCTGCAGCCTGCAGACTGGAGCCAGGTATTTCGCTTGAATTCCAGCGCTTATTCGCTTTTCACTCCCATTCCTATTGGGTGCTCGTTTCCTGCGCTTAAATCGCATCCAGTGCGAGATTATGGCATATTTTCGGTTTTTTGGGTTCCTTGCGTTGTCTGACAACGTTGCAGGGGTATTCCACGGCCACTCGTCATTCTGGATTGTTTTTTCCTGGACCAGGCGCTGCTCGATTCCACATAGCGTCAATATTTGTGCATATCGTGCATTTTTCGACTGTGCATAGCCTACACTGCGCCTATTGTGCGCTGGGCATATCCTGCGCCTTTCCTTAGTGCATATCGTGCATTTTTCGACTGTGCATAGCCTGCACTTGCGCATATCGTGCGCTGCGCATATTCTGCGTAATTTTGGTCGTGCATATCGTGCACCTTTCGACCGTGCATAGCCTGCACTGCGCCTATTGTGCGCTGGGCATATCCTGCGCCTTTCCTTAGTGCATATCGTGCATCTTTTGACCGTGCATAGCCTGCACTTGCGCATATCATGCGCTGCGCATATTCTGCGTATTTTTGGTCGTGCATATCGTGCATCTTTTGACCGTGCATAGCCTGCACTTGCGCATATCATGCGCTGCGCATATTCTGCGTATTTTTGGTCGTGCATATTGTGCATCTTTCGACCGTGCATAGCCTGCACTTGCGCATATCGTGAGCTGCGCATATTCTGCGTCCTTTCTGCCGTGCATATCGTGCATTTTTCAACTGTGCATAGCCTGCACATGCGCATATCGTGCACTGCGCGTATTCTGCGTATTCTTTGGGCATGCATATTGTGCATGTCGTGCACGTCGTGCAATTTTCGACTGCACATAGCCTGCACTTGTGCATATTCTGCCTTTTTTCTTGTCGTACATATCTTGCATTTTTCGACTGTGCATAGCCTGCACTTGTGCATATCGTGCGCTGCGCATATTCTGCTGTTTTTGGGTGTGCATATCGTGCATTTTCCACTGTGCATAGCCTGCACATGCGCATATCATGCGCTGCGCGTATTCTGCTTCCTTTCTGGCGTGCATATTGTGTATCATACACCGTGCATATTCTGCGTATTATTTGGGCGTGCATATCGTGCATGTTGTGCTTGTTGTGCAATTTTCGACTGTGCATAGCCTGCACCTGCGCTCATTGTGCGCTGCGCATATTCTGCGTATTTTGGGCATGCATATCGTTCATTTTCTACTGTGCATAGCCTGCAATTGCGGTGCATACTCTGCGTATTTTCCTACTGGGCATACTGTGCATTTTCCACTGTGTATAGCCTGCATCTGCGCCTATCATGCGCTGGGCACATTCTACGCCTCTCCTAGGTGCATATCATGCTTTTTCTCGACTGTGCATATCCTGCACTGCGCATATTGTGCGCTGCGCATATCCTGCGTATTTTTGGGTGTGCATATTGTGCATGTTTTGAGTCTGCATAGCTTGTACTTGCGCATATCGTGTGCTGCGCATATCCTGCATATTTTGGGCGTGCATATCGTGCATGTCGTGCATTTCGTGCAATTTTCGACTGTGCATAGCCTGCCCTTGAGCATAGAGTGCGCTGCGATTATTCTGCGTCCTTTCTGGCATACATATTGTGCACTCTTCATTCGTGCATATTCTGCGTATATTTTGGGCATGCATATCGTGCATTTTGAGTGTTCATAGGCTGCACATGCGCATATCATGTGCTGCGCATATTCTGCGTCTTTTCTGGCGTGCATATCGTGCATCTTTCGACCATGCATAGCCTGCACTTGCACATATTGTGCGCTGCGCATATTCTGCGCCCTTCCTGTGGTGCATATCATGCATTTTCGACTGTGCATAGCCTGCACTTGCGCATATTCTGCGTCTTTTCTACTGGGCAATATCCTGCGTATTTTCAGTGGGCATATTGTGCATTTTGATGGTGCATAGCCTGCACCTGCGCATATCCTGCATATTTTCGGCGCGCATATCATGCATTTTTGATGGTGCATAACTTGCACATGCACCATTTGTGTGCTGCGCATGTCCTGCGCATTCCTGGCATGCATATCATGCATTTTTCGACTATGCATAGCCCGCACGTGCGCATATTCTGCGTATTTTCCACTGGGCATATTGTGCATTTTTGATGGTGAATCCCCTGCACCTGCGCCCATTGTGCGCTGCGCATATTTTGCGTGTGTTCCCCTGTGCATATCGTGCATTTTTGATGGTGCATAGCCTGCACCTGCGCATATCCTGCGTATTTTCGGCGTGCATTTCATGCATTTTTGATGGTGCATAGCTTGCACATGCCCCATTTGTGCGCTGCGCATATCCTGCGCTTTTTCTCAGTGCACATCATACAATTTCGACTGTGCATAGCCTGCACTTGCGCATACCTTGCGCTGCGCATATCCTGCATATTTCTGCGTGCATATTGTGCATTTTCAACGGTGTATAGCCTACACCTGCACATATCCTGCATATTTCTTGTGGTGCATATCGTGCTTTTTCAATAGCCTGCACTTGCGCATATTCTGCACTGTTTTCTCCTGTGCATATCGTGCTTTTTGACAGTGCATAGCCTGCACTAGCGCATATGCTGTGCATTTTCTCCTATGCATATTGTGCTTTTTGCCAGTGGATAGTATGCACCTACGCCTATTTGTTACCTGCACCCACGCATATCGTGCACTGTGCACATCCTGCACATTTTCTGGCGTGCATAGCCTGCACCCATGCATATTGTGCACCGTGCATAGCCTGCACATTTTCCGGCGTGCATATCATGCATAATTCGATTGCATTTCGTGCATTTTGACAGTATATAGCCTGCACATCCGCATATTGTGTACTGGGCATAACCTGCACATTTTCCGGCGTGCATATCGTGCATATTTTACTGACACACAAGTTGTGCTGCTTTCTTTGGGTGAGCCGGCGTTGTTCTGGCTGGGCAGCACATTTTGGGGTCATCCGCACCCCGCCGGCTTTGCGCCCTGGGCTCAGCTCCCACACCCAATCACACTACTGTTGTGCAACACAGTATTTTATTTGATGAAATGTCTGGCCAGCAAAGGCTCGACTGAAGAAGATGGATGCATTGAGTGAGAGAGGGAGATCAATGCATCATCTTGTGAGGGAGAGAGCCGAAGAGCAGGGGGTGGCTGTGAGCTCACTCTCTCCTTCCACCCACCTGCCGGCGATCTCATCCTTGACAAATTCCCATTTCTGCGCTCACCCACCCACCCACAGCCTGTTTGATTTTCGATTTTGGTACAGCAGTAGAGCAGAGTCTGCGGGGTCATCCGCACCCCGCCGGCTTTGCGCCCTGGGCTCAGCTCCCACACCCAATCACACTACTGTTGTGCAACACAGTATTTTATTTGATTAAATGTCTGGCCAGCAAAGGCTCGACTGAAGAAGACGTTGTTGTATCCCCACCGGATGTCGAGCTTGGTGAAGAACTTTGCACCGCATAGATTATGGACCAGTTCGGAGATCAGTGGCAGCGGGTATTGGTTTCGGATCGTCATTTCATTGAGCTTCCGGTAATCTTGGACGGGACGTAAGGAGCCATCTTTCTTCTTGACAAAGAAGAATGCTGATGCCATGGGTGATTTCGATGGCCTGATCCGTCCGCTGGCCAGGTTCTCTTGTAGGAACTCGTCGAGTTTGACCTGTTCGTTTTGTGATAATGGGTACACCTTGCAATCCACTGCCTTGGAACCAGGTTTGAGCTCGATTGCATGATCCCATGTCCGTCGGTCCGGTAGTGAGTCGAACGATTCCTTGGCAAATACTTTGACGAATTCCCGGTATTGATCCAGAATCTTTCCCTCAGTCATTCTCTCCTTCTCCCTCTCCGCTTCTTCTGCGAATTTCTGTGCCGGTGTTTCCTTCAGCCGTAGATCCACTTCTTTCCCGAAGTCGACCAACAGGATTGATTCTCCCTCTTCCAGATCCGGTGCGCTCGTGTCCAGGTCGATTGCATCCATGTCAATCATTGCTTGGTGTTCCTCGTGACCCCTCATATGACACCGCTCTGGGCATCGACTAAATTTCATGGTCTGCTCCTGCCAATCCACCTTGGGGTTGTGTTCCGTCAGCCAATCAAGACCGATGAAGATCCGAGCTTTTCCCAAACATGTCAGGAGGAACATGCGTGTCTCCACATGAGGACCGATTCTCATCCTAAGGTTGACGTAATGCGTGATCCGACCGCTGATGTTCTCGGTGTTGTCGGCATTACGAGCCACGATGGGCTGCGGAAGCTCTTGGATATCCAGCTTTTCTGCCCGGGCGTAGTCAGTATCGATGCAGCAGGTACTGCAACCACTATCGAGTAGCGCCTTGACTCCGCGCGTTTTCCCTGAGTCCAGACCCGTGATCTGGACATATACGTCCATCGAATGTCTCTTCCTTTCGGCCTGGTAACTGCGCAATTCCTGCGCCAATCTGCTGGGCTGGGGACCCTTCTGTTTCTCGGCCGCCAATTTCCTCTGGACGGCATCTGGCACCCTGGTGCGTTTGGGTGCTTCTGGAACCTTGATTTCGGCAGATTCCTTGGGCGCTTCCTCCTTTTCCAAGGATCGAGCCTCCGGAGCAATGCTCCCCTTTTCGGTCTTTGTTGACGTGGTTCCTTCTCCACGAGCCATAAATACGTAGGAGTCCAAAATTAATTTATCTGCAACCTTCTGATCCTTTTTACTCTGTAAATACTCTCTATTTAAAGCTATTTTTCTTTGTCGTTCTTTTTCCATATCGGCAATGAGAAAATCGTGAATATTCGTACGTAGTGAGTCCGAGATTGTGTATGTATGTGTAGAATCGTTCATGTCTTTAATCGAAACAAGTATAGAAAATCGTCCATAGTCCGGACGCTCCACCTCCTTGGCTAGAGGAGTGGAGCGCTTCAAAAACCCTTCTCGCGCAGCTTCTCGGCGATCTCCTTGAGGAACTCGTTGTCCTTGTCCCCGTTCTCGATCTCTTCAAGCATCGTGGCCCGATTGAAAAATGTACGCTTCTTTCTTGGCTCCGGACAGTTCCGCGCAATGTGCCCAGGCTGCTGACAGTTGTAGCAGATGATATTGCGGCCGCGGGCATGGGTGAAATCGATTTCCATCAGGACCGGTTCGTTGGCAGCCGGCCGGGTCGGAGCAGGTGTGGGCGCCACTGGTGCTGTCTGAGGGCGGAATTGGGGGGGAGGCCGTGGAGTCGAGTGCGCATAGGATGCCTTACGCAGCTGGTCGCGCAGAGCATTGGCTTCAATGTTGATGCACCAGGCTTTGAACGCTCCATAGGCCTTGGGCAGAGGGACACCGGTGTTGTAGAGACGGCTGGCGATCTCGCTGCTGAGTCCGCGCTCCAGGAACTCAATGAGGATATTATCCTGGTCCCCCTTCTTGTATCCGCCTTTGTCGTCGGTGGTGTCGACCACATTGTAGCCTGCATCCGCGGCCAACATCTCAAAGTCGGAGATGTAGTCCGCGAAGGACCGTTTGTTTTGGCGCAGGGCCATAAGCCGAGCAGCGGCGACTTGTTCCGCATTGGAGTCCCCGAACGCCCTCTGAAGCTCCTCCAGGAAGTTCTTCGTGGTGACTCCCGTCTTTAGTCCTTGGAAGCCCTCGAAGTTGTGCTGTTTCCAGTTCATTGCCCATCTCGAGGCGGCGCAGCTTGTGCTGGTCTCATTACGGAGGTAGGAGAGAACGAAGAGGATTTTTGTTTCATCCAGTGAGAACTCCGATCGATAGGCACCAATGTAAGTGGTGCACGCGTCCACAAAGCCCAGGTACTTGGACTTGTCGCCATCAAAGTAGGGGGGGTGGCGGCGAGGGTGATGCGGTGATGCCCTGACATGGTAGGAGCAGGCATGTGAGGTGGGGGCGAGGGTGGTTGTTCGGAGGGCAGTTCGTCGAGGTCGGGGATCTTGTCTTCAGGCGGTGGGAGGGCGAGGTAGGGGTTGGAGGGCCCGGGTTGGTTTTGATGCGCCAGATCGGGCGACGATGGTACGATGGGGGGAGGGGACGGACTCCCAGACAACGATGGGAACCGGTACAAAATGGTGGATTCGTGTGCTGTACAAGCACTCGAGGAAAGGTTCTTTTGCTAGCAAAAAGATCCCAGGCCTAGCTCTTCACGTGCCCGATGATCCCGAGGTGCGTTTTCCCGAAGGTCTCCGCAGCACTCCTTGTAGCTACTGTAAGGCTTGGGTCGGGCTCAACGTTACCCGTGGCCTGGTGCTGTTTGCTTGATATGAACCCTTCACTGCGATAGTGGAGGACGACTAGATGATTCGGTAAAAGGGTGAGTGGGGTGATAAGGGTTAAGAGGATATAGCGGGCGTAGCGGTGCAGGATGCAGGGTAAGAGGTATGAGGTAGGAGGGTATGAGGGGAGTCTTCGAATTATGTGACAATCAACCCAAAAACAAAGTCGAAAAGAGAAGTGAATTCGAAGACTGGAGAATACAACCAAGTAGCTACAGTATTTATACCCAAATCCAGTCTGAGTCATATCTACAACTAATGAGTCATAGGGCTATGTACCGCATGGAACGCTGGTCATGGGTCGTAGTAGAACCTTCCGGAGCATATGTCGTACAGCCTCGAATCGATGAAGATAATCCCTGGAACCCCTAGTCCGGACCGTCTGATGCCGTGATCCGTGATAAGATAAGTCGTGCCAAGATAAGATAAGATCGTCGATGATAAGATGAAAAAGTGGCCGAACTATGACATCCTGCTGATCTCCGAACTGGTCCATAATCTATGCAGTGCAAAGTTCTTCACCAAGCTCGACATCCAGTGGGGATATAACAATGTACGGATCAAAGAGGGCGAAGAGTGGAAGGCTGCATTCCGCACAAACCGAGGGCTGTACGAGCCCTTAGTTATGTTCTTTGGTCTCACGAATTCCCTGGCAACATTCCAAAACATGATGAACGACATACTCCAAGAGTTGGTCAATGAGGGTCACGTGGTAGTCTATCTGGATGATATACTGATCTTCACAGAAACCTTGGACGAACATCGGCAGATCACGAAACGAGTGCTCGAATTGCTCCAGAAACACAAGCTATACCTGAAGCCCGAAAAGTGCAAGTTCGAATGCACGGAAACCGGTGATGGAATGGCCAGAACCAAAGAGCGTCAAACAAGTCCAAGCGTTTCTAGGGTTCACCAACTTCTATCGGCACTTTGTCCGGGGATATGCGGAGGTCGCTAAGCCGTTGACACGGCTGACAGGGAAGGCAGGATGGTGATGGGGTACGAATGAGCGGGCAGCATTTGATGGGTTGAAGAAGAGAATCGCGGAGGATGCGGTGTTAGCACTGCCAAACAACACCGGCCAATATTGTCTGGAAGCCGATGCTTCAGAAGGGGCAACAGGATCCGTTTTGAGCCAAAACCAAGACGGCATTTGGCGCCCAATCACATTTATTTTGCACGCATTGACTGAAACCAAGCAAAATTATGAGATCTACGACAAGGAAATGCTTGCAATCATGTTATCGCTTGACGAATGGAGGCAGTTACTCCTGGGAGCCACGGAAACGTTTGAGATCTTCACCGATCATCAGAATCTTGAGTACTTTCAGAAGCCGCAGAAGCTCAATCGACGGCAAGCACAATGGATCACGGAGCTGGCGGAGTTCGATTTCACTTTACGACACCGGCCCGGCGCACTCAACCGCAAGGCGGACCTCTTATCTTGACGAGCAGATCACAATCAGGGCAAGAACAACAACAAGGATGTCACGCTACTAAAGCCCTGAGTTCTTCCGATCACAAGAAGTCACATTCGAGGGGCAGGATCAGCAGCTAATCAATGAGATCAAGGCCACTCGATCGATTGATGGAAGTGTCAAGGCAGCCCTGGAGAAGTCACTCGATGGATGGAAAAAGGAAGACGAACTCATCACATACCATGGGAAGCTCTATGTATCAAGAGACGAGGAGTTGCGGGACAAGATCATCGGACTACACCACGACACACCTTTGGTCGGACACGCTGGAATCAACCAAACACAGGAGATAGTGGAAAGGAACTACTGGTGGCCAAGGATGGGAAACCAAATTCGGAAATACATCCAGACGTGCGAGACGTGCCAGCAGACCAAGACCAGGAGAGCAAGGACAGGGACTCTGCACCCGCATGCAGTCCCAAATGCGCCATGGGAAATCATCTCCATGGATCAAATCGGACCCCTACCGGTTAGTAATGGGTATGACACAATCCATGTGTGGTGTGACACCTTCACCAAAATGATCCATGTCGAACCAATTAGTACTGACATCAGCAGTGAAGGAGTTGCACGGTTAACCAGAGATCAAGTCTTCCGCTACCATGGGATCCCCCGCAAGATCATCACCGACAGGGATTCGCGTTACATCAAGGGCTTCATGAAGGAGACAAATCGGATGTTGGGGGTGGAAATGAATCCGGGGACCGCATATCACCCGATCACAGATGGACAAACGGAACGCATGAATCAGGAGATCGAGCACTATCTCCGCATCTACGTCAATTACCATCAGACGGACTGGTCGGAGTGGCTGGGAATGGCGGAGTTCGCATACAACAACAAGATGAACACGTCTACCAAAATATCACTGTTCTATGCCAATCACGGATATCACCCATGGAAGGGAGTAGAACAACGGATGGAATCGAGGAACAAGTCAGCGGAGGAGTTTGTAAAAAGAATCAAAGAAATACAAGACAAAGCAAAAGCAGCATTGGAAAAAGCAAATGAAAAAATGAAAAAATACTACGATAAACAAAGAAAAGAAGTTCCGGAGTTGAAGGTTGGGATGAAGGTGTACATAGAAGGGGAAAATATCGAGACGGATAGACCATCAAAGAAGATGAGCGACAAGAGATTAGGACCATACGAGATACTGGAGAAGGTTGGAGCGGCCGCATGGAAACTGGATTTGCCGGACACGGACCGAAGACACCCGGTGTTCAACGAGTCACTATTGACACCATATCACAAACCACCCCCCCATCGCCGAGAGAAGAGGCCCGTAGCCAAGATGATCGGAGGAGCAGAGGAGTGGGAAGTCGAAGAGATCGTGAAAGAGCAAAACGTCGGCCGAGGAAAGCAGTACTTGGTCAAATGGAAGGGATGGCCGCATAGCGAGAACACCTGGGAACCATCACGTCACCTTACCCACGCGAAGCAGGTCCTAAGAGATTGGCAGAGGAAACAATCAAATCCAGACACACGCATTCGCCTCCTGCCAACGCTCGAAGCGGGACACTGGGACTATGTCATTCATCGCTACAAACCCAGGGACGAGCGCCTTCCATATCCCCAACGACAACTCTTCGACCCTTACGAGAACGTCTTCACGCCCATTGGCCTAGTCAATGAGGACATCGACCCTAGAGAGGGGGTACTGTCATAGTTCGGCTACTTTTTCATCTTATCATCAACGATCTTATTGTAAGGGCAACCTCAAGGCCCGATCTCAGAGTCCTGACAAGGGAGAGTCCAAAGAGAAACCGAGTTGGGGACTCTCCTTGTCAGGGCCCACTATATATAGCCTACAGAACAATGGATGACCAAGCACAATGGAAGCGCCAGACAATGGGGCCAGGGAACAATGAGGGGCCGGATCGGGGGGAACAATGGGAGCCGGACCGTCGGAACAATGGGGGTCCGGGCCGGAGTGTCATGTGGATGCGCTTGGCAGGGGAGTCCGGACCGAAGCATGTGACGCTTGACAGATGGCACGTGCTTGGTCACATGCAAGATCCCATGATGATCGGACGAAAGCAGGGGTTCCCCTGACACTTATCTTATCTTGGCATGACTTATCTTATCACGGCATCAGTCGGTCTGGGCTAGGGGTTTCAGGGATTATCTTTATTGATTCAAGGCTGCGCAACATATGCTCCGGAAGGTTCTACTACAACCCATTACCAGTGCTCCATGTGGTACATAGTCTTATGACTCATTAGTTGTTGATATGACTCAGACTGGATTTGGGTATAAATACTGTAGCTACTTGGTTGTATTCTCCAGTCTTCGAATTCACTTCTCTTTTCAACTATTGTTTTTGGTTGATTGTTACACGTTTATTCCCAGCGTTCATCTCATCTTCAACCCCACATGTCTGACTGGCCGGGATAGTGACCCGCAGATGCAAGCCCTTCAGCCTCGCTGCCATCGGCATGTATTTCATCAGCCTGTTTGCCTTCCTCCAAGTCGGCGCTGGGATTGCCCAGGTCATTGTCTTGTATGTTCTTTCCATTGCACACACACCCTGTTTTTTTTTCATGTTCATCGCTTTTTTAGACACCAAGTCCGGTTCTATGCAAACCTTGACTCAACCAAGGTGCAGACCCTTGCGTGCTGTTTTGGTGCTTTTTACATAATACTGATTGCTGCGCAGGGCATCACGGCATTGCAAGGCGCCGCCTCGCTCGCCTGCAATCTGCTGATCACGGTCTATCTCTGCATTTTCTTGAAGCACCAGAAGACCGGTGAAATGCTGAGGGCGTGCTCACAAGTGAATCTACTATGAAAGTAAACCCAAATATAAACACGTTCACACTCCTTGTAATCAGCTTCTCAGTGTGTGAAAGATGCGAGGGCTTCGGGGTGGACAGAGCACCAGTATCACAACTCTCAATAGACGCAGATCCAATAGTCGCGGAGACGAAGTCGACGACAAGAATTTATATATAGCAAAACAATGGTGTCTCAACCAATATCTTCTATACAAACACACCCAACACTAATCCAATCCACAATCAACAATATAACAAGTCAGAACTTAATACGAAGTATTAAGATCCCTTGTAGCGACAGCGTCTAGATGGTGACGCAAAGCCCAAATATCAAGTCGACGCACTGCCAACCGATACAACCAATATACTGAGTCGACGCACTGCCAACTAGTAAACCAAAATGTCAGGTCGACGCACTGCCAACTGACACAACCAAAAGCACTGAGTCGACGCACTGCCAACTAGTAAACCAAAATGCCGCGTCGACGCACTGCCAACTAACAGCCAATATCCAATGTCCAAAACCCAAGCACAACTTGTCAACGCACTGCCAAGCAAGAAGTGTGGAACCAAAGTTCTCAAGTCGACGCACTGCCAACTGACCAAAACAACCCGAGCACAACTAGTCGACGCACTGCCAAGCTAGAGGTGTGGAAACAATCTCAACAAAGCCCAAAGGCAACGACACTAAATGCCGCGACTAAAACAGATGCGGCGAATCCAACTTTCTGATGTCTCAAAACTCAAACTCAAATCACAGTAGCTACAAGTGCTCAGGGAGCAACTCGTCGCGACCGGGCAGGGGTAGCCGAACTTCTTAGGGTGGAATCACGCGGCACGCAAATTGTACAAAACAATCTGAGATGAGAGTGATTCACAGTCCGGGGGAAAGCTTTCTAAAACAAAGAAACGACGTGCTACTTATACTGTCTACGACAATGCTTAGTAAAGTCCTGTACAACTGCATAGTAGCTACGCTATCTAAGATTGGTTGCCTTTTAGGGTAATTGAAAAGTTGAACGATCGGACAGGTCCTGAGTGATCAGGACCCCGCCCCATAGTCCATATGATACTTTTGATGTGGGTCAACCCACCGCGTCATACTTTTGGAATACGACATGCTGGATTGGCCAACGGGTATGTCTTGGCATGTGAGACCAACGTGGGTGCCCCAAGAAGCCGTATGGCCCTAGGCACGCCAGTCATCCCCCACATGGTCCGGTTCACGGATCTAGCCGTATCGATTTTAGTGTGTTTGGGTACGGGCGCGACTCGCCGTGACACTTGGAAGTGTCACCGCGACGCGTCCACAATGCCCCGTGATCGAATGGATCCTGACATGTGACAAGTCGTCATCGTGGCATGATCTGAGGAAACGTCCAACCCAAAACCGGGAGTTGCCGCGACAAGATGGTTTAAGTCTCGTAACGCCAAGTCCTGTCCAGTAGTAGTTGTATTATTGAGAACGTCGCACATTGCTCAGCCCTTCAGCCCAAGTTCCCATCTGCAGAGAATGACCCTTTTTGAGAAGTCGACGCAACGACAGATCCCTTTTTGGGGAATGGTCGCGGTCCAAGCGTTCGTCACTAATGGCCCTGAGCCTGGCATAGACTCATAAGACCAGTTCCACAGTAGTGGTCTGACTGCCTTGCTATTGTCGACACTATCCACAGTCGTCGACTGGGCAGTAGACCCTTAAGTCCTACTGAGCGCAACACTGTCACCCGCGACACGATACACCGAATGGTTCGAGAGTAAACTCTGTAAAAGCGCAAAAATACGCCCTTACAGAGCTGGTGCAGAGCGCGTCTGGTAGCCAGCCTATCACCGGGATATTGAAGTGAGTCGTTTTTTCACCCTTAGTACTAGCTTTTAGTCAAATCTATGGCTGTAGCCATAAAAATTGCTTTCAAATCTATGGCTGTAGCCTAGCATTGACTTACACTGCTATGGCTACAGCCATAGCGTGGCAGGCCTTGTGTCCTGTGGCCTCTCTTGGCTGACATTGCATGACCACGGCATGTGCGATCTCATCATTCTCATTGGCAATGTTGTGATCCCCCACATCAGCCTAGGTGTTGATAGGCCTTAGTGTTTTAAACAAGCCGTGCCCAGAGGGGTGCGGAGGTTAGTGGTTCAGGTTTGGGTTAGGGTTAGGGTT
Organism: Mycena citricolor; assembly: GCA_963692855.1. Classification (NCBI taxonomy): domain Eukaryota; kingdom Fungi; phylum Basidiomycota; class Agaricomycetes; order Agaricales; family Mycenaceae; genus Mycena; species Mycena citricolor. The sequence goes on from CAVNYO010000405.1 coordinate 3,586,868, forward strand.
AAAGGGTTAGTCCCCAGAGATGTCATTTTTTCTCAGTTATGGTTGGAGCAAGGTAGCAAAACAAAAAAAAAAAGCCTGTTATAGGCTCTGTAAGGGTTGTTTAGGGTTGGTTAGGGTAATAAATATGTTTATTGGGTCTTTGGGTTCGAGATAACCGGTACTAGGATAAAGCTTTCCCTTTACTTAGGGTAAGCTGCAAGCGGCTTACCGTGGATGGAGCGTAAAGTGCACTCTCCTTATTAGCAGTTTAGCTCAGTTCGCTCATGCACTGGCTTTGTATCATTATTAGAAGGTCAGCCGTTCAATCCTCACTGAAACCACTGCCCAGCTGCTTGCCGTCGATCAGGATCACAGCAGCTGTCTATCACATTGATGGTTGTTCACACCGGCCCTGCCACACCCTATGGCTGCAGTCATAGATTTGAAAGCAATTTCTATGGCTACAGCCATACGGATTTGACTAAAAACTAGGGCTATGGCTCGTTTTTTCAGGCGTCGAGGTGTTCGGTCCGCTGACTGTTGCTTTCGTTGCAGGACCGCCTGTTGTACGTGTCGTCTCTGGTTTCTTGCACCTAGTTTAACTGTTTATATACCGGTTCACCGCAGCTACGACGCGATCAACCGTGGGACCCTCACTTCGCTCGCCTCGGCCGCGACTATCATTCTTGTGCGTGCTTGTTGGTTTCCAACCGCCGCCGCCGCTCATTTGAGTCATTTCTTGCACCAGTTCCTGGCCGTCCCCGACACGTTCTGGTTCTTCCTCGGGCTCGCCCCGAGCAGCAAATGTACGAGAAACCACTCTTCCCTCCGCCCATTTTCACCACTGACGAAGCATTCATTCAGTGTACATGAACAGCATGCTCGCTACGTACGTACCGCCCGCCTCCCCCCGCGCCCGCGAGCTCACGACTCGGACGCGTCTGATCCAGCCTCAACACCCGCAGCCGCCTGCGCGACCAGATGACCTCGCAAGACAAGGGGTGGAACTCGATCAGCATGGACACGGTCGGCTCGAGCGCCCGCAAGCGGCTGCAAGTGCAGGTCACCGTGGATCATGACTCTGATGCGGTGCGTAATAAATATCGTTGTCTTCTGGCACTTGCTTGGTGCATTCGGGGCTGGCTTGCTGACGCCGGATTCCTTAGCAGTTCCACAAGAAGAGCCAGGATCTTGGGAACTTCAACCCGAGCGAAGTGACCGCGGTTTGAATGCTCAGAAATAGCCCGTGATTGCATTATCCCCCCGTGCCAAAAAAAACAAGTTCTCGTACATACCATATACTGTCTCTCCTTTGATTGTTGCACCGAAACTGTCGCTAGTTCGAATATCCTGACTGTTTTACTGTTGAATGTCGATTTTGTGCTTGGACTTCTGTGCGGCCGATGTATAACACCAACTCGTAGCGATTATCTGAGAGCCCAGAATCACCCAGCCAAAAATCGGATCAGATTCAGATACGACGATGGCCGATAAAGAACATTGCAGTAGGAATAATCTGTCAGTCTGTCTCCTCTGGCCTTCAGACTCAGGAGAGCCCAATACGACACAGAAAGCGGGGCACTCACGAGGGCAGTGGAAGCATGGCCGGCAGACCGGTCCTAGCCAGGGTTTTGCCGCGAGGCTGAGTATAGGAACAAAAACGCATTCATCGGATAGAAACTCGCCACATTGCAAGGGGACTATCTCCGGTCGGCACACGCTCGCTCTGGAACTTCTCGTCAACCGCCGCACTGGGAAGCGTCGCGTGTCTCGAAACCAGAGGCCTAGATCATGGTCATACACGATCTCGTTCTCTGCAGCATAGTACGACTTGGAATTTCATGCCTTTATAAGTTCCACATAGTGGACGGCCGATCATCAACAGTTCATCGATCCCAGACGACCACCGCACATCTGGCGCAGCAGCAGCGAAAGCGTCGTCCAACTGACGACTGAACAACATAGTACGATCAAGTCCATGAAACATATGCGTAATCGAAGGGAAGAGCTCCTCCAGCTGGGCGCGCATAGGTAGGGGGAACGCAGTGTGTAGTCATGCGCAGACATCTCCGGTGTTTCCTGGATGGGTTGCAAGACACTGGTTCCTTTCTGGTGACGCCCATGCAGTGAAAGCAGCGCTTCGAGTTCAAAGAGAGGATCAAAGCGTCGGGGGACTTCGGTGGGACTTGGCTGTATAAACGGAAAGCGGTGTCGCGCGCGATAAGATTCAAGGACTCTCACTGGTGGCAGTGCTTCGGTCTCTCTCTCTCTCACCGCAATCACTTCGCACCACCACCGGCATGCCTCGCAACGACTTTCTCCCGGAAGAAGAAGATCGACTCGTCGAATACCTGGCCGGGATCCCGCGCAGCAAGCGCTCAAGCATGTCCTCCTTTGCGCCGTTGTCCACGGTGGGCCTGCACCGCGCTCGGATGGTCGTTCTGTGGTTCAGGCGAGATGCAGCTGTCCTGGGCAAAGCGACACTCGACGGCCTCTTGGCTCCAGCGGTTCCTACGTCTCCGCACTCTCTACGATGCGCGTCTCGACAGATTGGTGGCCGAGAACGAGCGCGAGGACCTGGAGCTTGAGCTAGTGCGGCAGGAACTGCTACCGCAAGAGGCGAAAGAAGGCGTAGCCGCTGTCGGAGACTCGGTTACGCAAGCTGAAGACGACGCCGAGGCTTACGGCGGTGTGATGTTGGAGGTAGAGAACCTGCTCATGAGGTGCATATACTCATTGCCGCCTTCTCACTTCCTTCTTAGACCTTCTGTGCTGGTAGAGCTAATGAGTCGTCGCATGCACAATCCGCAAAACTATCTCTGGACCCTGACCCTGACTTCTCTCGATCATTCATGGAGCTGACGATCGTTGACGACAGACTTCCACGGCCGGATTCGAATCTCAGGTCCGGGTCAGCCTTTGTCGTGCCCGAACGCTCATACCGAAGGTTCCCAGTGTTCTCGACAGCTACACCACTGCACCACCTATCTCGCGCTATGCTATCTTCTCCGCTCTCCCATCTTGCGACACGATCCCTTGCATCCAAATCGCCGCGAACTTGCTGGCAGACATCTACAATGTGGACATTCAAGTCGTTCTAGACCTCTGGCGCGAGACGTCCAGCATACGCAAGACTCAACAGCATCTCTCAGCTCTCAGAGACTGGTCTACGGCCTAGCTTCTGCCATCCAAGCCGGAGTGTTTAACCTCTCAGCATACCACCGTCTTCTTCGATTGATGCGGTGCTTCCGTCATATCTCTACTTTCTCTTCGTGTGCAGTCTATTGAAGTTGCAACAAGATTTGCCGCCGATCTGCTCCGCGTATGTCTGAGCTGCACTCTAATGGCATTGCGCAAGAATGATAACTATGTGTCTTGGCTTCGCCGGTCTTCGCATGCCAAAGCGTTTCGATCGACTTCAATTATCACCATTCTTGGCCGAATGAGATATCATTTTACAAGTAGATAATCGAATATCCGTGAACAAAGACACTTTAACAACACGACATCCTCAAGCGGACGCAGATCTGGGCCAAAGCGCGTGGAGAACAAAGCAAGCGGGATTTCACACGCCGAAAGAAAGCGCCGACGCATCAGTCAGTCGTCAGGATCATCGTGCGCCATAAGCGCCACCCCATGGTTATCGTGCTTGCGCTTCTTGTGTCGATGGAGCGACGAAGGGTCTGCCGTGGCGAACTCGCACTTGAGCCCGTCGGTGTATATGTATGTACACTGCAGAGGCCGCATATTCGTGCTGTGGACCGGATGAGATCAGCCCCCATAGGCCGAATCGACGCGATGACTGACTGGGTGCGGATGTGCGTCTCCAGATTCGACCGCTGGAGCGTCCGGTGTTTGCAGTCAGGATACGGGCACTGGAACATCCTTTTGTGATTCGCGATCTGTCAAGCGCGGAGGGAGGGAACAAAGACAAGACCCTTACAGCTCTTCTTTGTTCTTCGCGTGTGTGAGCATGTGGCGCTGCAAATCGGACGTGCGGCCGATACTCGCTCCGCAGGTGGAGCAGATCGAGCGCCGCGGGGGCTCGTTCAGCTCTGATTTCTTCTGCAAGGAATGAGGGCACGGTCGGAGTGCGGGATGGAGGACGTACGGGAGATGGCTTGAGTGCGTCGCGCGGCATGGATGGAGGGAAGACAGGAGAGCGTAGCGAGAAGAGGAATGAACGGCGACACAGACGACAGCATCGGCATCCCAATCGTCTTTATACACCCTTCAAAAGATATCCGTAGCGGACAACAAACATCTTTAGCGATAGTACCGAAAGGGGATAGCATCGAGCACATTCGACACGATGGCCAAAGTAATCTTTTGTGTGTTTTGACGTTTGGAGGGCGATCTCGCAAAGCGCTAAGCGATATCGAGTGGCGCCTCGCCGCAGTAAGAAGGTTACAACGCGGCAAGATGATGAATGGGAAGCCGAAACCAGAGACAATTGTTGACAAGGCCGAGAATTGACGGCCACAGAACAAAGACAGCCTAGATGGAGGTGGTGGATCTGTATCCGAGAGATTCAACACTAGCTCTTGCGCAATCAGAGAACCTCTCCTGCTTCTCTTGCTGGGGACCGGTTCGCGATTTTGGGGCGCGACGAGCGTTGAGCGGGGATTGAGAGCACCAATGTTTTCTCCAACCCGCACAATCCTGCCTCCTGCTCATTTCTCACTTCTGATCCCAAGCGGCGATGCTCGAGACGGTTGTAGCAAGCCTGTTGGGCGAACGAAAAGACCAGCGGTGGCAGTGACTCACGTTCTCACGTTCTCACGATCAACACCTCATCTCATCAGCCAAGTCCAGTTATGAAGGGGGATACCATTGATGAGTAGCGAGCTATTTCAATCGACCCTTCGCTGCTTTTTCTGTCTTCTGCTATCGCCTGCGCAGGCACCCGAACCACTGGCACTGCGTTTCTGCGTCTCCCTCTGCGACGCGCTGACCCGAGTCAGCGCATTTCGCAGAACAGCGTCGGATCCAACGTATTCCAAACCATACGCCTCGGCAGAGTCGAGGGTCCGCAGGCATCTGTCCTTGTCCTGATCCCCAGTGGCGAGACGCCAGAGACCGTCGGGCTGATGAGGTGCATTACAAACGAGCAGAATGGACAGGAACGAAAAGTCGACTCACGAATCGATAACCCTTCGGGGATCCCAGATTCTTGGGATACACGGCCGCAAGATTGTGCACTTTGTGGGACCCGATATACACGATATCGTCCGCCTGGTTAACGACGACCTCGATCGTGGACCCAACCCAGGCCTGGAACAACGAGCCGGGAATCCATTCGTTGTGCGAGGCGTCGAATCGGGATGCCGGGGCGAAGAAGATCGAGCGGCCGGGTGAGACTGGCATGAGGACGGAATGGAGATAGACGATGCGCGGAATCAGCTTCTTGGTTTCGAGATTCTGCAGAGAGCGGATCAGGACATCATCTGGAGAAAGTATATGCAGGTACATACAGCGGCAAAGAACATGTACGGGTCCATCTGAGATCGACACACGACGATTGGTTGGGCCACTGGCGATCTCGGGGCTGCAACTTGAAGCATGTGCTCGCGACAAGCTTGCACTTTCTGGTCCTTCAAATTTGGTCTACAGCAAAGTTAGACAGGCCTCAACAGTGAAATGCGAACTTACTCAGTGGACGGCGGTACCTTTGGCTCTTTGACGACCTGCAGAGCAAGGTGATTCGTCAGTTTTATTGTCAGAAGCTACATCGAAGGACGTCACCTTCATCTCAGCTTGTAGCGTACGTAGACCATTCTCCAGCGCTGACTTTTGCTTGGACACTTTGTCAAACTCCTTGCCAGGAGTAAATAAAAAACGTCAAAGCTAAGTGGGGCTCGAGCGCAAACCTTCTGGAGTTTATCGAGCTCGACCTGGTGGGTAGCCTAGAAGGATAGCACAGTCCAATGCAGCGCTTATCCAAATAATTCGAATGGACGTACTCTGAGGGCATCTGAGTACGCACGGCGTTCACTCAAGATCGACTCGAGCTGAACCAAGTTGTCGTTCAGCGCCGACAGTTCCGTTCGTGTGGCCTTCAGCTCCTAGTGACTCGTCAGCCTGATTGACGAAATGCAACAACACCACATACGCTCTTGAGAGACTTCTTCTCTTCCCTGAGACTTTGGAGTTTGCTTTGTAGCGTTGATGCAACCTGGATTGGTTTTAGATCAGCTATCATTCCAGTTTTACATCTTGGAACTTCAAACCTCGTCCGATTGAGACTTTGCCGTGCTTAGTTCTAGCCGCTCCTATCGACAGAATGAGCCCCAGGACTTGCAGCACACGACACAAGGATTTCTACCTGCTTGAGGTCGGCCACATGACGCTTAGCAGCCTCGTGCTCCTCCCGCATTTCTTCGAGTGTCTAAAAACCCGCCAGATGAGTCGATCTTGACGGCGAACAGACTCGAACCTTTTCAAGCCCGATTGTCTGCAATGTGCAACAAGCGTCAGCCGCTAGTAGTCGGTCGCGCGCTAAGCGAAACTGACCTTGGCCTGAGCAAGACGCAGACTCTGCTCACTCTGCGCGGCAGCCTTCTCCATCGCGTCCAATTTCTGATGCACGGGCCTATGAACATAGACGCGGATGCTTCCGCGAGAACATGGGCATACCTGCTGCAGATCCTCCGTCCTCGCAACCTGGCTGCGCACCACCTCGCGTGTCTCCTCGAGCGCGGCCGCATAATCCATCGTCGCAGGGATCTCGTGTTCTTTGCTCTCGATCTTCTGCGGTGAGGATGTAAGTAGGAAGAGGGTGGCGGGAAGTATAGTTGAACGCAAGGCGGACACACCAGGTCTCGATTCATGTTCAACTCGGCCGCGCTCAAAACGTTATCTGCTGCTAGCATCAAGTTGAGCTTCGCGGCCTCGGCGTCGACGGCCTGGAAAGTAAAGACATTGAATTGTCAGAACCCGTAGCTGACTCGCATGACTTTGCGGACGCACCTGACGCGTGGCCTCAGCCTCTACGGCTCTGAACTTGGCTCGCACGTCCTCTAGCATGGAAGTGGTCGTGCTCCTCAAAATGCGGCGCGTATTGCGACCCGGTGTGTCCGTGCCCGTCTCACTGGTGTGGTGCTCCATGGATGATTCGATGGTACGAAACTGGGAGGGAATGTACGGAAAATGACGTACGAACCCTAAATGCGACCCTGATTTAGACCCTCTGTACTCTTGTTTTTCACTCGAGAAGCTGTTCTCTCTCTCACACTCTATCCACCGATGTCAGAAATCGAAATAGGAGCCGAAGCTGCGGTTATCGAGGTCACTGTCCCTCCCATGTCTTTGTGTCATGATTTCCGCATGTCGTTTTCAGTTCGAGAAATCTGTTTTGGTTCAGTGGCGCGATTCTGTTCTTGTGTACACAGCCGACTGACGAGGTCGATAACGAGCAGATAGCAATAGCCTATATACATTATAACAGAGAATATAAAGATAGATTACCGGCGCGTAACACCGGGCCAGTACTGCGCCAGGAATCTCAGGAGATGCGATAACAGCGTATCTGCCTCTTGCTTGGGAAAAATCTTTCTATGCTCCCGAGTGTACTTCGCAAGCGCCGCCTCAGATTCGAACTTCCGGACCGGCCGGCCGGTGCGTCCAGTATCTAGTAGATCAACGATGTTCACATGCAGGGCCCGGATTTCCTGCAAATCTTTCAGCAGACGAAGAGCTCGGGATCAGGTGAGCCGTACCATCTTACAACCCTCGATTGTCCCTGGGACCGGCGAGATGTCGAGAACGACACACAGACCTTGCCAGTTGCGCAGATCGTACGCGTCCCTTCCAAACTGATGTGCAAACGCACGCCCCATCGCGATTCGGTAGCGCTCCCACACTTTATCCCGTTGCGCTCTCTGACTGGGGCTCTCTTTCACAGACTGGCCGGGTTTCTTGAGGCCGTACATTTCACACATGGCTTGGTACTGCGCTGAAATGGGCGATCGTGGGTTGTACTTGAACGCCGGATACTCGGCAAAGAACTCGGCCAATGGATCACTGGTTTGATTATCCTTGTGAGTTTCTGAAACCAGACCTGCGACAGCGAAGAGCTTGAGGCGAGACTTTTTCGGCATTCGGTCGGTCTCGTATGAGGTCTTGCGTTTCTTCGAAGGCGATACGGCGCTTTTTGAAATTAAGATAGTTTCAGTGAGGCGTGGATGATGCACGCACAGTATCGCACGAGTGTACTGAGGCTCGTCATCTTCTGCACCATGTACAGCTGGTTTTGTCAACCAAACACTGTTTCTGATTACGTCAGCGTTCAGGACAAAATGACCCTTCGGCTCTCGCACCTGCTGCTTGAGCGTCCACTATGGACATTGCGCGCGCTCCCGAGTGCCATGTATCGTCGGTCCAGAATGCTCTGCAGCTGCTCCCGGGTATGTCTCGCATCCCACGCGTTCATGCGATATGCCAAGATAAGCTCCTCGACCATCTGCGCGTACGGCTTCCCAGGTATGAACCTGCACTTCGGAAACATTCCGAAAAACGCGCAGATCTCGATGTCGTGAGGGGGGATTTTTGGAGCCGGGACGGATGGTGTCGTTTGAGTCGTCTGGGCTGGTACTGACGTTTTCTGACGATCCCGGATGTAGCTACGATAATTCCGATAGCGTCTGTGTATCAAGTACGGCGAATCAGGGCTGTGCGGTCTGGGAATGTCTTGCATCCAATCGATTGAAAACACCGGCTCAGGGGCTGCTACGATTTCACTGGAGATATTCTCGGATTGAGGAAAGCTGTACAGAAGTTCAGACCGCGCCTACGTTTCGACCGCGAGAAGATTCAAATCGTACTTCGCTAGAGAAGTAACGTTGTCGGGCAGTTGATTTTCGGAAATCTCTTGCCCCGAGCTGTTCGACAGGTTGGGTTAGCACAAAGCAAACAAGTTTAAAAAAACGTACAGGGATGGATCGACTTGGCTGCCGGTCGAGTCAACACTGCGTTTGGCTATGTAGAAGAGCTTCTCCTTGTCGAAAGAGCGCTCACCTATCTGGGGGACATGACTCGCATCCCGCGAATCTCAGCTCAACGCTGTTTCCCGGTACTGGAATTCAAATCCTGATACGTCGCACAATTTACATGGACACCGACGCACCGTTCAACATCGTCCATGTCTCCGGGAATCTTGGGTATATCGATCGCAGTTTCACGGTTCGCGTATACCGTGTCGTACTCGGCCCAGTCCCGGGCGAGAGGCATTGCAGAGGGTGAACTGGCACGAGCTGTAGGAAAGTACAAGACAGACACATAGAAAATACCAGTCAGCAGTCGTTATTTGGTCCTCAGGAGCTGGTGCTGGCGAAAACGGAAGTGGTTTCGGGCTTGTTGGTCTGAGAGACCTTCAGGGAAACGTGCAAGAGCAATGACTGTAGGGAAACTCACCCATGATCGTCCAGCCTGCTGCAGTGGTCTGCCGCCTCCAACCGCAAGGGCAATACGGTGGAGATGTCAGGATGTATTACTGATGGAACATCATCTTGACTGCGAATTCCATTGAGCACCTCTTGCAGCTGACGGTGGCACATACCTCTCAATTCCGCAACCCTGACGACTAACCACGGACGATGCCTTGGGAGCACTCAGGGCTTCGAGGACAGTGCAAGCACGCAGCCATTCGTCCGTGTGATCGTCCAGAAACATATCGTCGAACTCCATGGGGCCGGAATCGCACGATGGAGGAGGTTCAGATTCGCAGGAAGGTGCAATGCTACTGCTGGGCGGAAGAGAAGATGGTGGCTCCGAATTCAAGGTCGGCGTACATGTGGATGTGCCGCAGGGCGCTTCAAGGCGCGCCCACGCGTGCATCCACTCGTCTGAAAAGCCGTCCGTGAACATCTCGTCGTACGCGTCGGAGGCGGCGCTGGGTCCTTGGATATCAGCTCCCGACACGTGTCTACGTAGGTGGATTCAAGGACCTGACGGGGCTCTCACGCCCAAATGCATGCCGCTCTGCGCTCTCGAGCGCCTGCACCACTGCATCCGACAACAGGACCAACTCGCCGTCGTCGCTCCCGAAATCGTCCGCGTCCGCCCCCCGCTGGCCTGCCTCCAGATCCATCACCACCCGTCGTCGAGCCGGCGTATGGTCGCTCGACCGCAGTAGGCGTCGTTGCAGTCAATGTAGTAAGCAACTTGAGAGAAAGGCAGCGCTGTCAAAGAAGACCCCGGCTTTCGTTGATCCGGATCGTCCGGCGGCACGTCATGTCCAAGTAGTTGCAGCAAGTGGGCGGTGAACTGAATAGTGCAGTGGTGTACAGTCGAAATGTGATAAAGCAGACACAATATCGTAAGAAACATGAGCTGACCCGACTAAACTCTCCAAACCAATGTTATATCTAGTAGTTCTATCATTAACAACTCAACAACGATGCAGTAAAGTAATGGCATCAGAGAAGGACAGCATCGCTCTCATGACTGGAGCTCGGGGGAGGACGTTCTCTCCGCGATCTGATAGAGTGAAGGCAAACTAATTGCCAAACCATTGCTTGAAACAATCAAGTGCCCTCTGCGGCTCCTCCATGACGAACTGCGAGCACGATCGATTAGCCTGAAGCGCCATCTCGAACGGAACTGAAACGTACGAAGTGATTGGCGCCGTCCACCAACTCAAAGGTGATCTCGCACTCGGGCTTCGCCTCCGCCAGCATCCGCTCTTCGATCTTCCACCCGGCGTAGATTGAGTTCCAGCCATCAGTCGAACCGGTCACAAGATAGAACTTGCTGTCTTTCCACAGCTGGCCGCGCACGTGCGTATCAAACAGCGCTTTGCCAGCCAGTTTTGCAGTGGCAGCGGCGAAACTCGGAGAAACGAGCATCGCGTCAGCCTTGGCGCCCGCCGTCAAGTCTATGATGCCGTCCATTGGGATAGTTTCGATGGTCGGCGGCCGATTCGGGTCAGTGCGGGAGTACGACAGATTTCGTAGGTCGCGGGTCGAGAGGTCGCCGTGCAAGAAGAAGCTCGTCGCCCAACGGGCAAAGAACGGTCCCATCTCGGCTCGAGGGACTTCGGGATCGGTCTGAGGCACGTGCATCCCTTCCGGGTTTGGAATACCAAACACGACAGTGGGCGGCTCTACAGACGATTAGCTTTGTCGGAATAGGAGAAGTGAAACTCACGGTAGAGGATTATGCTTCGTACGGAGCTGCTGAGCGTCTGGCGCACATCTTCAGGTAAGCTTTCCATCGACGCGACGACAGCCATGAGGGCCAGAGATCCCAGGGACCACCCGGCCACGGCTACCCCACCCGGGAGAGAGAGCGTAGTGATAAGCCCCGCAACCAGTAGCGCCAAGTCCCGACCCATCTCCTCAATGAAGGCCTCCTTCTCCGCTTCGCTCCCGTTCATGAGCAAATCGAGCTCGTCCGGATGCGGAGTGGACCCGTCGTATTCTCGGCGATTCGGAGCGATGACACGGACGCCGTTGGAGGGCCCGAGGGCAGCTAAGGACTGGAAGGTCCCTGCACGCCGCAGTTCATACTCGAGGTCCAGTCCAGACCGCTGGAAGAACACTCACCGTTGTTGAACATGATCCCATGAATGAGCACCAGCGTGACATAATTGGTCTTGTTCGATGTGGGGATCCCGCTGTCGGTGTAGCTGAAGACGATTCCGCTGGGAAGGGTGAAGGAAGGCATGTACAGGGAGATTGTGCCATACCCTTTTATGCCCTTTCGTCGGTGTGATTCATGCTTGATGTGTCAGTCACAGGATGAACGGCGATGTAATGGGCGTACTCAATCGCGTTGAGCGAGAGTTAGCATTCACGAGCAGCGTGTAAGCACCCCAGACGTGCCCGGGTGTGCTCACGATCATGTCAACAAGCATCAAGTTGCGCGCCGCACGGCTTTTAGTACTAGATTTTTAGATAATGCGCACCAGAAGATCCAGTGCTTAGTGAGCTGATACATCACAGATTGTCCATACGCGAGCAATTGTTCTTGGGGCTGGCCTGGGCACGGCTGTGGGCCGAAGTCTAGCTGCCCCGCCTCGACGTCAAACATGCTGACACATGTGCGATGATCGCGAGCGGTGTTCAGAAGACAGTCCGTAGCAAGATCCGACTCCCGAGAGCCAGCCGTGAGTCCTTGCACGCAAAAAGATATCATGCAGACAGCCACCATCACGCAGCACGCTCGGTTGGACCATTTTCGGATCAGATACGCAGCGTGAGCGACACCAGCGGCAGCCTGCACCACCTGTCGAGTCGCAATGTGTTGGTCTATAGAATATGTGGGTTCTGATCTGAAGTCCGTGTGAGCCTCAGTGCAAGAGTACAGCGGGATGCGGATCTGCAGGATAATACACCCAATGCAAGAGAGCTCCGAGCCGAAGCGTGAATATTGCGTTCGACAAGTAAACGGGGTGTTGCTGGACTCGCTGGATAAGTGGGGCAGCCATTCGAGTCGTGAAAGTTGTTGAGGAAGGCGGTCAGTGATGGTGGCAGTGACGAAATAGCTCCGGTCTGCTTGCTAATGTCACTCGACCTGCTCTCTCAATAGATAGGGAACCATGCCTCATGGACTCAGTACTCAAGCCACCATCGTGAAAACGGAGCATCAAGTACCCTCACGCACCTGTCGGAGCAAATTAGTGGCAGCCGTCGTATTGCGCTTCAATCTACGACACGGCGCCCCCCCCCAGTTTTTTCTTATCCCCAGCGAGGTAGATCCTCCGTTATCACGTCAATGGGATATTCCTCAGAGCGGACTCAGTCCTTTTCTCGTGCTTCTTTCGAGGGGCGCGATACGTGTCCATGGCCTTCCGCGTCTATGTGACGAGCGTCCGTCTGGATATCCTCCTGCCTTGTAGGACCTCTGTACCCAACATTCTGGAGGGACGAAGACGTCCAACTTTTCACGATTGCGTACTATCTTGGTGAGTGGCTTGGCCTTCCGAACCGTTACGGTTACGGTCCAGGCTCATCTTTAAACAAGGTATGCAATCGGTCCCTTCGACTTCTCGACGAGGTGTCCAGGACTCGGATCACACCAGCGTCCCCGTCCGCTCAGCGCCATATCCCAAGGCTTCTGGGACTCTAGATCTGTTTAGGATGATGCACCGATGCTAAGTGGTATGATATGAACACAGCTACAGCAAGAGCTCGCGACTGACTGTAATCACAGGCTTCACGGCGTCACTGCCTTAGGTCCGCAGAACGAACGTTTTGCCCACCCATGCACTTTTGCCTCGGATCCAGCGCTCGATGATGGTGCGTCCTGCTCAGCTTCTAATCGTGAAATATGCTGATCTGCACGTCAGACCCGATTCACTCGAGTCAACGCTTGCAATTTTTTGGCACTGCAGCACGCTTCTGGAAACCACAATCTTACGGCCGACGCGATATGACGGAGGGAGAGGGTGCGGAGACGTCTTATTCTCGAGTTGGGACAGTGAATGCACTGGCAGTGTCCCGAGCTTGCTTGTTTCCGCGAGCGAATCTTGGAATACAATCATCACTTTCATGAAAAGGTCAGCTCGTTGCTATCTCCTGTGCGACCGAACTCAAGTTAACCCTATTCACACATGTGCCCCGGATCGGACTGGCACCTCTGCCACCGCACACGATCTGTGCCGGTACCTTCACACCGAGGACGCGTTATGAGGCCCACGCTGATTGTAAACTCGCGTCCCATTTCCGCTACATACTGAGGACCGAGTCGCAGAGCTAGGGGTGAAAATGGGTGCCGAGTGGCTGTAGTTTTTCTGCACATGCGCATAAATTCATTGTCAAATCAAGGTGAGTTGAAGTCCACGTGCTCTCTTGACGCCATATCCTCACTGCGCTGGCAGGAAACAATTGCCCAAGAAGCCTGCCCGGCCAGCACGGTACACGGCTCAAAAAAAATCACCGCTCTCCGGGCGCGGACAAGTGACAGTCTTGACAATTCAACGACTCTGATTCTTACTCGGGGTGCAAGAGGTACACCTGCGATTTTTCGGTATGGATGAAGAATGTTCAGTGTCACAATCACAATACAAGCGCACCTGCAGTACTGCATCGAGCGAACGGCGCCGTGATCTCGGCCCAGAATTTCTTATTGTCAGTGTATTGGCCTTTTCAGCCTGATATCAGCGAGCGACAGCACTCGAGTGTCAGGGCGAGGGTCAGATCTTAATGGAACATGTGACATGTGAAGTCGGGGTTATTGGTCATTTCACGTGCTCGATGATGCCTTACTCATCTCTTCGATCGCGCCTTCTTACTGCCACCATCCTCGTCGGCGTAGTAAGCGTTTGCTGCAGCTTGCTCATTAACCTCTGGGACAATCGCATCATTAAACCCGACCCTAATCCCCTCAGACCTTCGACAACCCCATCAACCATCCTTCCAGTCATGTCCGGTGAATACATCGGAGCTCCCTGCAGGCTATTGCGTGTTCCGTGCTTACCTTTGCATAGACACCACTCAAGTCGCTATCTTCGCTTCGGGCTGCTTCTGGGGCACCGAGCACATCTTCGTCAAACACTTCCCGCCGGCCAAAGGCATCCTCAAGACGACCGTGGGGTATACCGGTGGCCTCGAGTCTGCGACGAACCCCGACTACAAGACGGTCTGCTCCGGGAGCACGGAGCACGCGGAGAGTGTGCGGATAGAGTTCGACCCGAAGCTGGTCAGCTACGACGAGCTGGTGGAGTTCTTCTACCGAACGCATGATCCAACAACTGTGAACAGGCAGGGCGGGGATGTAGGCACGCGTGAGTTGTGCAATGGCTGTCTCCCCTGCTGACCCGGCTCATTGGATTCACAGAATATCGCAGCGCCATATTCACCGTTACGCCAGAGCAGGTTGAAATCGCGAAGCGAGTGACGGATGAAGTGCAAGCGAAACATTTTACCCCGAAGGTGCGCCCATGGCGTCTCGGCACTCCATGATATAGCTCCTCATCGTTGCTCCAGGGATCCAAGATCGTTACCGAGATCATCCCTGCGGGTCCCTGGTGGGACGCCGAAGCATACCACCAGTTGTATCTCTTCAAGAATCCAATGGGCTATCAGTGTCCTACCCATCGCCTGCACTGGTAGTTCGGGTCGTACATGACTGTCCGCTTGCTATTGTACATTCTATGTGTCCGCTCGGTCCAATCGAATTGTAATTTGGTTTGCATCTGGTTCGGCGTCCGCAGGACCTTTGGCTTCGATGTAGGCTCTTGGATTCATCACTCGGGATACTCGATCAAAATTCAACCAAAGTAATATTGTGCGCTGTGAAACCAAGGGTATCTTATACAACTGTAGAGAGTGCCGATGCAAATTCGCATGACTCGGTTGTAGATCTAGATGTATCAGAAAGAATGAAAAAAGACTCAGATCCGAGATAAGTCGTCAATTGTCCGTGGACTGTCAACCAAGAAAGCGACTGAAAGCCCAAGATACAAAGGTCCTAACAGAGCAGATGCTCACTGACCGCGCATGAGCCTCGACTGGGAACCATCAGCGAACAAGTAGTCGCGATACGCCTGAGTCAGTGACTGAGGCTCGGATGCATCGTCAAAGAGTGAATTCTGGGTCCAGGAATGACCGAAACCCTGCGTTCGGCAAGCTGGTTGAGAACCAAATAGCGATTTCTGCGTCGGAATAATGCGACAATCCGACCCGTCGTCCGCTTCGTCATCAGCAAGTTCGTCCGTCTCGTCGATCTCACTGAGACACTGGTTCTTGCCCCCGAGATCAAACCAACGGTTGAATGGGCCGAGCTCGTGTTCTGCCACTTCACGATGAGGTGTTGGCGACGAGTTTTGAGGAGTGGAGGGGAGATGAAGGGGATAAGCAAACGAGAAGTCGTCTGGTTCCGAATCCGATAATTCGTGAAGCGATTCAATGCGTGGGAGTTTCTGGGTACTGTGAAACGAGGCAGCAAACGCAGGGGGTGGGGATTCGAGAAGAACGATATCTTCTCCGTCGTTGTCCGAATCAGAAACATAGAGGACAGGCGCGCTTTGCTGCACAGGTTGTGGAGGCGAGTCGTCCAAAACGAGAACAGTGTCTGGGGTATAGGCGGACGAAGCAGAGCCCAAGGTCGAGTTTGAGTCGTCGTCGTCGTCGTTCAGATCAGTGGATATAGCTTCCATCTCCCGGTCACTCCCATGCTCATCGACCTCGGGACGGCCCAAATCTTTGCAGTGTGCCTCGTATCGCGCGCCTTTGATAGCATCGAGAATCTGGCCGGTTTTCAGAATGCAGTTCTCCTGCGCCCAGACAGCAGCTACGGCCGCAGGTGTCATCGAGAACTGCTGGGCAAGAAACTGAACCGTGAATTGAATACATATCTGCACGTCTTCTGGCGAAACGGGGTGCTTGATGATGTTCGAGAACGGCCAGCTGAGATACTGATCCAAGGTCTCCCAAGTCTTTTCTCTGCAGCACTTGCCTCAAGAACAAGTAAGTTGAAGCAAAATGTGACAAACTGTGCACCCGTGTTATTATCCTCTGGATCCAAATCGCCCGTGTGGTTGTCTCGGTCGCTGCCATTGAATGTATATGAGCACGGACACTGAAATGAAGCAGAAACTGCTCACTTTTGTATCCCGCCATCAGCCACCCTACCTTTCTCAGCATGCCAGAGAGAACTGAGATTACATTTAGCGTCGTAAGCAGTCCGGTTCCTCAGATAGCGCTGCTGCCAAGATTTCTGGCCGTGTCGCGTGCCCCATGGAGTCTATCAGTCTGGTCAGAATTTCGAGCCGCTTTGGGGACAGCACACGTAGCACCTCTGATACCCGTTTGTGTACGCTCAGCGATGCTCGCTGACCAATTGGCACTGTCGCGAGAAACACAATGAAGTGTTCATCTTCTGCCGTCGTGAACACGTTACGTGTCCGATGGTGCTGCTTCAGTGAGTCTGGCATGCCAGTAATGTTCAAAGAGGAGAATATGTTGATCAACCCCACCCAAACATCACGTGGGATGTCACATACACACCGGCAGATTATTATTAAAAGAGGCCATAAAGTTAGAATTATACTGTATGATATCACCATGTGGGCTGAATCAGGAAATGGGCCATTTGCCCCCTACGCTCTAACAGTACTATATTTCGAGTTTTTCATATTTGTTCAAGGGACTAATACCCTCAGAGCGTCTGAGTACCAATTTTGAAGTTGACTGATCCATTGACTTGTTTGGGATTGCGGTCCGAATCTGTGTTCCCACCAATGTCGTGTGAATTCTTGTGTTCTGAGGCCCGAACACTTGTATTTGTTGGACCTGACGTCAACCATGGACACTTACAGAATCTATTCGAGCTATCCTTTGAATAAGAGCACATCTAGCCTCCCGAAAGACCATCACTCCTGCATAACAGCAGGAAACACATTAAAACAGTCATTGAGGATGGGAATGGCAGCTGGAGGAGTGGGCTCATATGTAAGAATGGCTCAAGGGGTCGCGCTAGGACTTGGTAGGACGATTGGGTGGGGTTCCATCGTTCATCTGCCAGGTGTGTATTCGTCACCCTATGCTCATTGCACTGAGGGCGAGGTGGCCCGGATGACAATACTTTCCTGATTTGGATCAACCTGACCATATGACCTCCAGAGCTCGGTACAAGCAGCAACCAGCTATTGTACAATCTAGAGGTCTTAGATAGGATCCTTGCCCATAGATTAGAATACATAGGCCACCCAATTTTATGTATCAGTATCGAGCACCAGGCCAAAAACGTTAAGGTGGCCCGGTACCCGATGTTATACAGTATCTTAAGTATTGATGTACAAAAGGTGAGCTACAATAGGTAAATCGATATCTTAAGAAAAAGGGAACTTGATCGACTTCCCGTTATATCAGGTATTGTGTCTCAAAATGAGGCTCACAATTATTGAGATATTATTTCTGATCAACAGTGTCCTTTTTCTGGTCAGTTTTTGTAAGATATCATGGCCTGGTTATACCTGATAGATGGTGGCACACAATATTGCCCTCAAGCTCCTACAAAAAAAGTCAAAGATAAGCGGCTCAGATACTTAAGAGATTGTGGCCCGAAAACGGTCTGCGCAGATATCTCTGATATCAGGTCCTATTTTATATATCAGCTGATGGTCTGCCTGCTCATCCATTGCTCATTGGCCACTCATCCAACATTCAGAAAACAAATCAATATTGGGATAGTCAAGGATGACATATATCCAGTATATCAACTAGTCAACAAATCAAGAACAACACATCAACCCTCAGAGAAATTGAAACACGCATAATGAGATACAACATTGTAAAGAGGGACTATGTCTACAATATTACTCATCAAAGCGGAATACGTGTGCGCAGGGAAAAATAGCCAATAGCATGCATATGGATCATGCAACCCCTGGGCCAATGGCGCCTGGTGCTGAATCTGGAACATGACATCTTTGCCATGGGTGATGATCTTCTCGATGCTCCCAGGAATTGCATGCCTTGAGTGTCGCAGACAATACCGCGCAGTGGAGATACGACCAGTAGCGATCACCTATAGAGACAGAGTCTCAGCGAGTGTAGAAGACACAGAGCTGACATTAGCAGTACCTATAGAGACAGAGTCTAGGTACAAGTCATGATTTTGAGTTGTAAGAGATCATAAGAGAGTATGCATACCTCAGCAAGTGTAGAAGACACAGAGCTGAGGATATGGAGTGTATAGTACTAGGTTTATATACTAGTCTGGATCAGATATCATGATGTGATAGTGGAGTAGTGATATCATAGATGAGTAATGGATGACACAATAATGAGGTCAGGTATGAGGTCATTGTGGAGCGAGCCAAAGTAATCTAAAGATACTACATATGATGTCATGTCTACATACTGTGATAGTCTCTAATACAAGCTTCAACATTGAGTTTGGGGGATAATAGAGAACGAGGCTATTTCCAAGATGTGTTCTAGCACAAGAAAAGTTGATTCTGTTTCGTCTGTATGTTGAGCACTGGGGAGAGCGTCTAGCAGCTCACCTGTGTGAGTGAGAGCTTAGTGTGGGCACTATGCGGGACTAGTCAAGAGACTTGTATTAAAGGGTAATAGAGCCCTCCTTATATATGATACAGGGGGCTGTTTGTGTCTATTTGGGACGAGTCGATATGACTCTAGATGACATGTGATGGAGTCATAGATGTGTATCATGACATCCATCTTGACAGATGATATTTGATCAACACTCCCCCACGCTGAAAACCACGGGATAGTGTTTGAAAGTGAAATCTTCATCGGCCATTCCTTCAGGATGAGTTGAACTCAAGTCCTAGTTGAGACCTGAACTTCTCGAACTTGACGTGTCCTAGGTTCTTGGTGAACATATCTGCAGGATTCTCACTGCCCGGAATAAAGAACAGTTCAACCTCTTCTTCCTCGACTCGCTCATGGATTTAGTGATGGAGTAGGGGTCACATGCCCCGGATCAGTCCATAGTTCACACGAGGATGTTCGTTGACACAGATAGGATTCGTTCTGCTTCCATCACGACGACCGGCCACTCCATCTGGTGACAAGAGCACGATTCAACGCACACAGCACGCATAACAGTAGACGACGTTACCGTGGCCGACCGCAGCAGACGCAGTAGCAACCGAGAGCTGCACCTGAGAGACGAAAAAGAGCGCTTCAGAAGAACCCTGGAGACAACGGACGTGCCCGAGCATACGAGCAGACCAAGCACACCCGAGAACACGCTACGTGGCAGCGGTTCTACCACACCATTTGAGCTAATCTCTCGCTCCAACACACCCGCGCTCGACCCGAACGTTCTACCAACATTTTCTGCACCCGCAGTCACCACTGGACCCGCTGCACCTGCCACTCCCCTGGTTGTCACTGCCCTCACTCAGCCTACACGACACATCCCCAAACCGAAAAACACCACGGCACGCATGACCAACGCCGAAAAAACCCGAATGTACTTGGGCGAAGCAGGGGCTGATAACGTCTCAGCCAAGGACTTTGCAAGGGTCTTTGCAAACCGGATACTTGGTCTCGGATTGGCCGAACCAGAGAAACTGGAAGCTTTCGGCGACTCCCTTCTTGCGGGCAAAGCCGCCGACATCGGGTGGGAGGCGGCGCAGGCCAGCGCTACTCCCTTCACAACGTGGTCGGCCGCGCACGCCACGTTCGTGCAGGAGTTTGACGTCCCACAAGCAGCCGAGAAGACTTCCCAGGAATGGGAGAAGGAGCTCGCAGTGATGCGCATTGGGCTCGATGAGCTAGGCACCAAGATTGCTCTCGGCGGTGTCAACACCCATGCACACATAGCCTTCGCGCGCAAACTGATGCGCGCCGCAAAGAAAGCCGGAGTCGACAAGTCAAGCAGCAACATCTGGGCGGTACGCGACCACTTCCCTGACTCGCTCAAGGACAAAACGCCCCCAGCACCAAAGGACTGGACCGCATTCACGGAGGCAATCGAGAAGGTCGATGTCACCCAGCTCATTGAGGCCGCGGAGAAGGAGCGCCGTATGGTCAAAGCCGAAGCCAGAACCCAGAAGGTCGAAGCGGAACTGGCCGTTCTGCGGGCGCGCGGACTGGGGGTGCCGCTGCCGGCCATCCCTGCATCCCCCACCGCCCACATCCGCACTCAGCTGGGCCGCACCAACATCTCGTCGACGCACATCCCAGCTCCCGCGTTTATCTCATCACCCAAGATTCTGGGCCCGGAAGCCATGGCCAACCTCATCCACGTGGTAGAGCGGATGCGATCTGCCGCCCCGCTGCTTTCGACCTCCGCCACGGATGTAGCCCGGTATAACACGCTGTTCCAGCATTGGAAAGAGATGAGTTCGGCACGTCCCGTGGAGGAGGTTGGAGTCCCGCTGTCGCCGGGCACGGTCTGGCCTGGCAGCGGTGAATGCTGGAACTGCAGCAAAGTCACTGCACCGCGCCACAACGCTGCGGATTGTGACGGCGCCAAAATCCCTCTCCCTGAACGGCGCTTCCGCCGCATCTGCTCAAAAAACCTTCCTCGCACCGTGCCGGTTGCTGTCAACGCTGTTTTGGGAAGCTGGATGGACGACAATGACGAGCAGGGTTTTCCGGGGGAGTCACTGTGAGTGCCCAAGCAGTGACTCCGCGCCCAGGGCAAGAGTCTAGCCCCGGCGCCTGTAACATAGATGGTTCGCATGTCATTCGCAACAATGTGGAATACAAAGTGCTTGAGCTCTATGCTGTGGACACCGGAAGATCACCGCCATTCATGCATCCAATCATGGTGGTGGATAGTTCAGGAGACGGGACGCGTGTGAACGCGCTATTCGATGGTGGTGCATCGGTTAGCGCCATGGACGTGTCGGTGTGGAACAGGCTGAAGGAGAAGCTGGGAGGTGGAGTGCCATCCAAGCGGGCGCTGAGGATGGCGGACGGATCGATTGCATGGCCGGTGGCGCACTGGGACGGTGATGTCTGTGTGGGTGGCACAACGGTGGCTGTTCAACTGGAGGTCTTTGACAGCAAAGGCGGCTGGGACTTCCTGTTTGGGAAGCCATCTCTTGCTGCCGTGCACGCAGTACAGGACTTCGCCGCTGATATGGTGAAGCTCCCAGGTGCATATGGTGAGACCGAGATCCTGCTGCATAACCACAGCGGCAGGAAGAGATCCTCCAGAACTACGGGACTAGGTGTGCCCTTCCAGGGGGTCCTGTCTTCATTCCCGACAACCCCCTCGAGGGGAGCACAAATCACTGCTGCGATGGCAACTCCAATGACGGACCACATTCCTGAGCGGATATGGCTGGATGAGCAAGGCAAGGAAGAGGTGGCTGGAATATTCCAGGGTATGGACGCGCAAGCAAACTCGACAGGGGGAAGTAGCGCACCCCCTTCGAGGGAAGTACTGGATGACAAACCAGGAATTGTTGCGTCAGTCACTGACGCCATACCAGGCAACTTCATGGACATTGCTAGCCCGGAGGCACTACCGGATGTACCTAACACATCAATATTCACGCGAGCCACCAATCCATTCAAACCAGAGTGGGTTGCAGCAATTCTGAAGCTGGTCAAGACTGGACCAGATCTGTCAGACGAACAACGGATGCAAGCTCAAGACTTCATTGCCAGCTATGCCGACATCTTCGCACTCTCAGTATCAGAGGTGTTCCTGGTGGAGGGCGCAACTTACGCAGCAAAGATCCTGCCTGACCACAAGTTCAGCACGAAGGTCCACCAGAAACCGATGACACCACCACAGGAGGCATACCTACAGGCGCAAACACAAAAGTTGGTCGAGGCCGGGGTTATCCGCCCAATTCATCCCCGGGACGTAAAGTGTGTATCACCTATCAAGCTGGCACAGAAGGAGCACGACGGTGCTGCCTTGTTGCACAAGGAGTTGAAGCGTGAGCTCAACGTTGCATGCGAGCAAGCAGGGTTACCTTTACCCTACAAGACAGAGGTGGACTTGGGAACCCGCGGCAACTCGCGGCCCGAGCGGCCACAAGAGCAGCAGTGGAGGATCTGCCAGAACTTTCACGAGCTGAAGGCTCTACTGAAGGTGGTCCCTGTGCCGCAAGGTGACATTCAGGACAAGCAGAGACGCCTGGCTGGACACCGGTATGTGTCGGTGTTCGATTTCGCCTCAGGGTTCTTTGCCCTACGTGTCGACGAGAACGCACAGCCATATCTTGTGATGTTCGTACCAGGCATGGGATATTTTGCTTACATGCGGATGCCATTCGGGCTGACAGACGCTCCCACAGAGTTCGGTGCCATGTGTGCGGACAAGCTCAGCGACCTGCTGGTACGGGTCATGGAGTTGTTTGTGGACAACGGCGGATCTGCGGCAGATACGTTTGAGGAGATGATGGACAAGCTGCGGTTGGTCTTTGATCGGGTCCGTTTGGAGGGTCTGTCGCTGTCGGTGGCAAAGACGCGGCTTTTCATGACGGAAGCGGTGTTTGTGGGGGCAATGGTTGGCCCTCAGGGGGTTACACCAGATCCCACCAAGCTTACAGCGGTGGTGGGATGGAAGACACTGGAAAACGCAACCAACCTTGCGGCGTTTTTGGGGCTGACCGGATACTTCCGGGATATCATCCAGAACTATGCCAGAGAGGAAGCACCACTTTGGAACCTCCTCAAGTCCGTGCCGATGCCGCCCAGCCCCAGTCGTCAAGTCTACCAGACGGTCATGAAGAATTTCGACTTGCAACTGCTGTGGACCCCAGGACACACCTGGTGCTTCCTCCGGCTCAAGCAACTCCTCCTTTCCGCGCCAGTGCTTCGAGCCCCGCTATACGACACCGTCCACAAACACCCTTTCATCATCACCACCGATGGCAGCAAGGACGCTTTTGCCGGTGTTCTCTCACAGAAAATGGAGTCGACAACATCAGATGGGCGAGTGGTGGTCCGACGGCATCCCATTGCATTTGCGTCCAAGCGGACATCAGTGGCTGAGGAGCGGTATCAGCTGCATCTATTGGAGTTTGCCGCACTAAAATTCGCCCTAGACAAGTTCTCCAATATTGTATGGGGCCAGCCGATCTGGTTGGAGACGGACTGCCAAGCGCTGCGCGATATCCTCAACAACGAGAAGCTCAATGCAACACACACTCGATGGCTGAACGGACTCCTGGGCTACAACATTGTTGGTGCGGAACACATCAAAGGGTTGACAAATGCCGTGGCGGATGCGCTGAGCCGGGCTGCGGAGGGGACACCGAAAACCCCAGGCAATGGGAGCGAGTCAAGCGTCTCCCCAGACTGGGAGGCTCGGACCGGTCTAACCAACGACTTGTTTTCAATCAATGATTGCAGGACCAAGGAGCTCGTCTGTGAGGTAGTCCGGGTACCCGAGGGCACCATGAAACTCTGGGAACGCTTCAAGGACGAGCCGATGTATCAGGAGGTTGTGGACGCGCTGACGGAAATGGATCTGGGATCCAGCCTGGCTGACCGAAAGCGAGCCCGGCACCGAGCATTGCAGTACTTCATTGAGGAGGGTCAATTGTGGCGCGCAGGAGGTGGCACAGTGGTCAGGGGACGCTCATGGCGCGAATGCCTTACCCGTGAGGAAGCTCGCCAGAAGGCAGTAGACGTGCACGCAAAAGGGGGACACTTTCACCGCGATGCTGTCAAGCTTGCACTGATGGACAAATACCATAGCCCGGGCTTGGACGACTCCATCATGAGAGCCATCGCGGACTGCGCCAAGTGCAAAGGATTTGGTCCTGCAAATCTGCATGCGCTGATGAACCCCATTACACGTCGACAACCCTTCAAGCTTATTGTGGGCGACTACCTTTCGATGCCAGACGGCAAAGGCGGCTTCAAGACCATTGGCCTGTTCCTCGATGTGTTCTCACAATTTGTTTGGGGGTTCAAGCTCAAAGAATCCGGTTCTGCTAAATCTACCACAGCTGCACTCGAACACATATTCAGCAAATTCCACAGTGCGGAGGTCTTCATGTCCGACAATGGCTCTCACTTCGCCAACAAGGACGTGGAGGCATTATGCAAACGCCGACGGGTCCGGTTCCATAAAGTCGCTGCATATTCCCCGTGGATTAACGGGCCGGTCGAGGGAGCGAATAGGATCCTGCTGTACATTCTGGCGAGGCTCTGCGCACCGGAGGTTGGTGAGGACACGTGGAAATCCACAAAAAAGGACGACTTACCACGCCTCTGGCCGGACCATTTTGACACCGCCATCGAGACAATGAACGACCGACTACTGCCGGCGGTGAAGTTCTCGCCCCGGGAGCTGCTTTTTGGACTCATGACACCGACACCGGATGCAGGGCAACACCCGGACGTCAATTCGCGACCACTGACAAGCGACATGGTGTTGCACATGGAATACGCGGAACAGCTCCGACTGGACGGATACGCGGAGCGCGTCAAGTACGCTATGGGTTGCAAGGCGGCCTTTGACAGGAAGGTGATGAAGTCGAGGGCAGGGGTCGTGGCCTTCGAGATTGGCAACCTAGTCCAGGTGTTTCGCAGCGACCTGGCCAACACGGTTAGTAACGAGCAAAAACTGACGTGCCGGTGGTCGGAGCCGCATAGGGTGCAGGACAAGCTGCTGCACTCAGTTCGGCTGGAATCGGTCGAGGGGACGCCCATAGACGGTGTCTTCAATGCTAGACGACTTCGACAATACGTCCCCAGAGCTGGGACACAGCTAGCAATAGCACAGGCTGCACTCAAAAGTGCGCGGGCCAAATCAAGATCAAAACGCGAGATGGATGAGGCAACGGAGGTGGGCAGGCTGAGACAAGCCGAACTCGATGAGGTTGAGTGATGGCGTTTGCGTCAAGCAGAGAAAGACCTGGGCGACGTCGGAGGCGACGAGGGCGTTGCCATTTAAAATGGGGGCACATGGAGTAGGGGTCACGTGCCCCAGATCAGTCCATAGTTCACACGAGGATGTTCATTGACACAGATAGGATTCCTTCTGCTTCCATCACGACAACCAGCCACTCCAGTGATAGCAGATGTCTATGTGTTTCATCCTGCGGTCTCGGTAGGCATTGCTGCCGCTGAAGAGTGCACCCTGATTGTCACCGCAAATGGGTACTGGGATGGTGAGCTTGAACTGGAGTTCCAAAAGGATGCTCTTCAGCCACATCACCTGGCGACTACAATCTGAGATTGCCATGTACTCTGCTTTGGTCAAAGACTGCGCGACAGTGCGCTGAAGTCTAGACTGCCAGCAAATAATCCTGTCCACCAATTTTGTGAAGAAACCAGTGGTAGACCTCCTCTTGATCAGATCAGCAGCCCAGTCTGAATCGCTAAATGCAATTAGCCCTCTATCCGTCGCACCATTGAAAATGAGCGAATAATTCCTAGTACCAGCCAAATAGCAGCAGATATACAGCGCTTTGTGGAGGTGGTCTTGGGATGGATTGGCGGCAAATTGTGACAATTTGGTCACAGCAAATGCAATGTCAGGACGTGTGCCTAACATGATGAAGAGAAGAGATCCAATTACTGATTGGAATTTCTTCCTGAGCTCTGGATCAACTTCATCCTTGTTTGGCATTGGAACATATCCAGCCGGTAGAGGGGTCGCTGCAAACTTGGCGTTCTGCATTCCAAAGCGCTTTAGCACCTTGTCGAGATAGGGAATCTGATCAATCTTGATCGAAGATCCTACTCTACTGAGGCGTACGCGCAAGAACTCTGGAGTATCTTCAGAATTGCGGCATTCCCATCGCTTGTTGAACTCAGCCTTGAGAAAGGTGAGGAGCTTCTTGTTCTTGGAGAAGAACAGTGCATCATCCACATAGACTATTATGATAGCTATGCTGCCATCAGAGTCCTTGTAGAAGAACACGCTGGCATCCGATGTTAGTCGGATCCAGCCAATGGCTTTCGTGGACTTGGTCAGCACTTTCCACTGACACGCCTGTGGCGGTTGTGAGCCCGAAAATCAACCGGAGAGGTGGGGTGTGAATATAATCAACAGTGCTGCTCAACAGACAGCCGCAAGGGTTGTTGTTTTGCAAGGGTGTCCCAACAAGGATCAAGACTCGGGAATATGGTACAAAAAGGCAGCGGGCAACGGCAAGGGCAACAGAGGCAACGGAGACGGTGGAGGCGATGGAGACAATATAGATGGCGAAGGGAGGCTGAATTTTTAGATGCTGAAATAGAGCACTTGGTTTTTGGGGTGAAGAGAACTTGTTTTTGAAGGAATATACCGTAGCTACTTATAGTAAAGTCTCGAATTGATAAAGAACATATTGGGTCTGTGAAAAACACCTAACTACCCGGTAAGAAGCGCTCCAAGCATCCCAAAAGTGCCTGTTCTACATGTAATTCTATAAAATACATGTTTCACCTTATTGGTCCCATATGGATGTGTCTGTGCAGTAAAATAATTCCCCAATGATGCCAATCTGAAACATAGAAAGAACTAGCAAATACTCTGGGCAGCGTGCAGCCGTGTGGCCAGCAAGCCGAGAGATAAATCCGCCACCAAATGCTGTGCACCTTAATGCAGCAGTGCCACACTGATCGCTTACAAAGCCAGGGCGTGTCAACGCTTGTCACCACCATGCTAAAGCAGCTTGTTTGAGTCCATAGATTGCCTTGTGCAAGCGCATGACTTTGCGCTCTTGGCCTCTTGCCACAAAGCCTTCAGGTTGTTCCATGTAGACCTCTTCGTCAAGCTCTCCATAGAGAAAAGCCTTACTGACGTTGAGTCCAGACCAATCACCCTGAGGGATCGCACTTAACGTGAGCCCCAGCGAATAACCAATATTGCATATATTGGGGTCCATGAAATGTCCGTGAATAGTTACCTCAATATTAAAAGAAAAAGAGTCGAATTTACCTTCCCTAATACATGAGAAATCAGTACCCAAAACAAGCTTGCTGATAAGGATAATATCAAGATCAATAAAAGTCAAGTTGTTTGTTGTCCCCATTTCAGAGATATCAGGGCCGGATATAGGATCTGTTTTAGTTTAATTTTCATGAAGTCCATCTTTTGTCTCAATATGTTTAAAAAAAGCAGGCAACAAGTGGCCCTGATATTGAAGATATTGCAGCTGATAACAGATCAGCCGCAATATCTTCAATATCAGGGCTTTAATCATCTATCGGCCGATGGTCAGCCGATGACCCAACGCTGATTGTCTTGATGTAAATCGCTCATCATCCAAAACGCGGAACGGACGGTAAATACACAGGTAGATTGAGATACGTACGGACACATTATGTACAGACTATATACAGATACACTCGTTGTCGTGAAAGAGCCAATTGTTGGAAAGCACTCAGCCAAGATGGGAAAGGAAATCGGCAGAAACTGCGTCAAGGTTCTTGGCAAGGCACAAAGCGCCACTGTACCCACAAATCCGGCCCTTCCAGCGCATGTTATTGAGAACCTCGGCTTTGTTTGCCTCCATTTCTGCTAAGATTCCCTGGAACCACTTCTCGCAATCTGATGTCCACCAACCAACGTTCATTCCTGATGAATAGTAAGCTCCTGCTTGCGGCCACCACAAAACTCGTTTTTCTTGATGTCCGCTGTGTGCCGCGGGATTCAGTTGGTCTAAAGACATATCGTTAACTTCTTTTCAGCAAAGCAAAAGAATTACTCACTCATTTCGATGCTGTACACCCCGAGAACAAGATCCTCTTGTTCTCGAGTCAAGGCATGATAGTACAGTGAGGTGGCACCGCTTCGCAGTTGCTGCTCCGCCATCTCAATGTCAACATCATCTGAACTCAACTCCAAGTTTGAGTCATGGATAATCATGCGAGCAAGCCTAGCAACAACACCACCGGCTTGGAGCGCGAGTCGACTGCGCGGGGAAAGCAAAAAGCGCTTGAGTAAGTCCCAATACGTGCGGAGATCGTGTTGGTCTGGCTTGTAACCCTCTGGACGGACTCCGAGGCTGCGACAACGGAACAGTTCTGGCTGGTACAAAGACGGACCCAAAGTGGAGCCCTCGACCACAATGGTAAAGGGAGCTCCAAGGTCATGCAAATGCGAGATGATTTCAAAGTGATTCCGGCACCGTCAATGAACAAGGTACATGAGTGTGGCAGCACTGAAGAGCAGAACCTCGCGGCCGCCTTCACCTTGGTTGCGTGGCTTGAGCACATATCCCGTACTGTGATGTGGTTTGTCGCGTATATGCTCAAGCACAGTCACGACAAGTCCACTGCTGAACCAGACATTGTCGGCGATCTCCTTGTTTCCCAAGTCGAACAGTTTGCGTGGCAGATCGTTGACGACTTTGGCCTTGTTCAATGCTTTCAGTAAAGCCCGTGACACATCACTCAATGGCTTGGGTGTGGACGCAAGTCCGTCGCCCAGGAAATGGGTGCTGATGTCAGTCCAAAGCATCTTGTCCTCGGAAAACGAGCTCCCGGGACTGTCAAGAAGCCCGACGCGGTATTCGAGAACGGCTCTTACGGGGTTTTGAGCAGTAGCATTGAGCACAGGTGTGACCCATGGACGTTCTTCCTCCACGTTCATTGCATGCTACTTGTTGACGTGCTGCATGACCGCAGAAGCGTCGTTCAGCTTTGATTGCATTTCCTCTGAGAGTCCTGTGGGAAGGTTATCGTCGAAGTCTTGCGCAAATGCTTGGGAATAGAAGTCGTTGTCGTTGTCGTTGTCGTCGTCATACGGTACTTGAGCTTCGGGATTCAGTGGTGTACAGAGATTCCATTCGTTTGCGAACGAGTCGTACACACGCTGCGACTCGGCAAAATTGACCCATTTGTCCTCGACTTCACCTCGTTGGACCAGTCGACGTATCCAGAAATGATCTCTCTGCTCCCAGATGAAAACCCGAGCACCCTTTTTGCCTGGGCAACTCTGTGACTTGGCATTCTGTTCACGCTGGAGGTGCGTCTGCCAGTGCTGATTGGTCTCTGCTTCAAGCTTGTGCTCATTGCGGGCTTCGCGACGGGCAAAGAAGTCCACATAGCTCTCCCCTGCTTTCTGACCGCTGAAGGGCTCAACAGGCGGAAACTGCCGTCTCTCGGTCTCCAAAGCTGCGTAGTACTCCGGATTGGGGATGATGCCGAATTGACGCATGTCTGACTGGACAAAGACTTACTCCTTGGTTGCAACTGGAGTTGGAGGGAGAAGGATCATGGCAGGGATTCGATGCTGCACATCTAGCCAGATGGCGTGCATTGAAGGGTAAGCCTCCAGATGAGTTGCTCGTATCACGGCCGCGTCTCCCTCTCCCAAAAAGAAGTACACAGGAAGGTGGACGTGACTTGTGCCGTTGACAATGAAGGAGAAGAGCCAATCCAGTTCACGAGGATTTTCCTTCGTGCTGTCCAAAATTATTCCCACGGGACATTGAAGAAGCCGTTCCACTACTTCCTCCAGCGAATCCATCAGTTGGTGCTGCAGTTTCAGAGACTCGATGAGCTTCACGCGCCAGGTAGCACGCTGGGAAGACCCGTCAAGAGCAAGAAAGTAAAGAGCGATGGCTCCAAGCAGGGGCGTGAAAGCGTCACGAGAATGCGAGACAGCCGTGATGAGCGCTTCTTTGGCGGGGAAGGAGTTTGAATAGCCGTAAGTTATCGGACACGAGTGCATTGTCCCACAATTCACGGCTGGGACAACTTGGCCAATGTACGCACGCAAGGTGGTCGCGACACGGACCAAAAATCCTTCCAAACTCGACCATTTCTCAACAACAGTCAGAGATAACACCCAGCTCAATCCAATAGCCGTTTCCTGACTTTTGGTGGGCGGAAATTGTAGTGAGATCATAGATGTCAAGAATACCAAGCAGATCACCGTCAAAGATGGGATACCGAGGTCCGCATGCTAGGTGCACTCGGCGGGTGTCCATCCAGGAGCTGCAGTACAGCGCAGGATGCAAGTAGAAGTTGGGGGGGGAGGGTGGTGCGATTGCCATTGAAGACAACAAACACGCCAATGTCGTTGCGCACAATCCCGTGGAAGTGAGCGGTGGACTGGAACAGGATCAGCACAAATACAGAGGACGGCAGAATGAATGAAAAACTAACCTGGAGAGTGTCCTTCTCAGAATCCTCCAGAGACGCGAGAGGGACAAGACAGTGGGGTTTCTCCTCACTTGGTGGGACATTCGAGACAGAAGCTGAAGGGCCGCGCAGCATACGCGTCGGCTCTAGCGCTTTGGGACTCAGCGGCAAACGCCTGAGTCCCCGTGTCCCGTGTTGACCTTGCTGACCGCGACTGGAACCGCTCATGGCGGTGGCGGGAAGGATACCAAAGCTCCCCTCAGTCCGCAATCAGTGATTGCACGTGATCCCCACGTGTAGACTCAGCGCTCAAATCAGTGATCGCATATGATCCCCACGTGCAGACTTGGGGGATTCGACAACATCTCTTCCTCCTCCACACTACCTCAGCGTGAGCTGCCAGGCGTTTGCCGCCAGCAGCTCCCTCAAGCATGGAAGACAACTGCAACTTCATATCTTATTGACTCGACTCACTCACGGTATCTACCAGGCGTCTGCCGCCGATAGAACTAGAGCGAATTGCAGAGATCACTAGCGGACTGCGAGTTCAAAGGGCCCACCGACTGTGCCAAAGAGATGATTCGAGCTCACGGTGTACTCGGACTATGGATTAGGCACAAATGGCCCGGTCGAGCCAGCTGCTGCTGATGTTCTCGCAAGTGGGTTTCATGGGGGGATGGTCGGTCGTTTCAAGCCAATTCCCTGCACATGTTACTAGTCTCCAAACTATGTGATTTTTCTGGTCCCTGCGCTCCACAGTTGACTTGAGCGGGCATCAGGTTTGGATGCGCGGTCTGTCATATCAGTTGGCTTGGTCCCTCCTCCTGCACAACATCAGCTCCTTCGACTGTAGATGATGGCCTTACATATGTTTCTTGTCTACCTTGTGTCTCTATCAGGCGTCTGCCGCCGATAGAACTGGATGAATTGTCTCATTGTTGGCTCAAAGAGCTCCGCGCAGGCCTCACGGATCCCCACTTTCAACTTCAAATGCCAATTTGATTCACTTCAAAACTTCTGTTCAACAAGAAGATAACAAGAAGACTCATATCATACATGCATCCCCTACAGAAGATGCTATATCGCCATCTGCTCGGTAGTGGCGACAAACAGCGCAAATGCTTCCTTTGAGACTTTTAGTTCCTTAACTTCCTTTGTGGTCAGCGACGAAAGCCAGTCAGGCTTGTACAAACATTTCAGGAGTCCTTTCAGCGGAGGTCTGCTGCCCTTCGTCTGGTCTCGCACGCGTGGAGCGGATTTTGTGCCATTGTGAAGGGCCTGGAAGCACATGGTCTGTGCGTCAACCATGCGCATGTAATCCACAATGGCTGGCTTGCGCCAGACGCATAACTTGATCTTGTAAGTCTTGATCTTGTGGCCTTTGACCGTTGCTGAAGTTTCTTCCTCCTCAGACATCCCGCCTGCACCAAGCAGTTCCAGCAATTCCAGCATCCTCTTCCATGTCACGATATCCTCCGCATTGTCCACCTCCTTCAGGGCAATTGTTGCTTCCACGGTGGCACGGCGCTGGTCATATTTCTGGAAGGATCAATCAGCATCTGCATTGCATGGCCACAAGAGCATACGACATTGTGCTGCCCATTGATAGTTCGGCTAGCCAGGCGGCGGGAGTAAAGGATCACTTTGCCGCGAGCTGTAGCTTCGGCTTTTGTCTCAAAACGGCCCTCGTCCGCATCCCACTTGGGCTGAAATTGGTTCCATTTGCCACGGTACCGCACCAGCTGCTCAGCTGCAACGCACTCCAGATACTCGCGCCGAATCTCTCCTTTCTGAATGTACCGCATTTTGCTATCATCCTCCTTCACGGCCTCGTCCACGAGCCTCTCAATCTGAGCGAGATTCCACGCTGAAGTCAAGTAGCCTTCACTGAAGTCAAATTGCCACTTGGAGATGGTCAATGTATTGTCCTTGGCAAACTCATCTACCTCTTCTTCCGTCACTGGGGTGTGAAAGATGAAATTGGTCGCTTGTGTATGCTGAAATTTCTTGTATGTGATGAGTCGCATCATGCCCTTAACCTGGTAAGTCTTCCGTTCCCTCAGAGTCTGATCCTTGACTTACATGGGCCAAATTCCGCAGTTCTTTTGTCTTCGGTGCCACAGCTGTCTTTGCTTCTGCCTTGGGTCGACGTTTGGGCTTGCGGTTTGTGGATTCGGAGGAGTCGATGCTAAGCAGAGCATTCCCGCCATTCACAAGCTTCATAGCTGCCATGAACTTGGTCACCTCGTCTACCTGCATGTCAAACTTGGCTGCAAGAGCTGCAAGATTGGGGTCATTTGCAAGATCACGTCCAGTCGCATGATACTCGTCAGCCTCATCCGGAAGCGGCACAGGATCAAGTGGAAGCGTGAGGATCGACGGCCTCCCTGGATGGAAAAACTCGCTGCTGACGCGTCCCCAACGTTTCCCGCCGGTGGTTTGGATGCTGTTGCGTGTCGCCTGTTTCACCTGAAGACGAAGATGTTCGACCTCATCCTCTCGATTGTGGACTTGGGCGCGTAGTCTGTGAAGTTCAACTTCTTGCGAGGTCTATGTTGTTGTCACATACCCAATACGGATCACAGTGAGCATCCGCCACTCACCAGCGATTCCTGGAGGCAAGAAGACTGCATAGAAATTTCTGCAACTTGGTTTTTAGCCATCGTAACTTGATTCGCCTGTGCGCGTAAATGAATGCCATTCTTGAATAACCTCAAAAGAACGTACCATCTGAGCAAGTGCATCCTGGTCTCCTATGATCTGACCGTGCAGCTCATCCTCATTGTCAGCCATCTTCTCAATGAGCTCGTGCAGACGAAGACCTTCTGCCTGATGAGCCTGAATGGTTTCCAGGGCACTAGTGAGCTGATTTCAAAGGGCCTTGTTTTCCTGAGCAACGGCATGGCATTGTAATCTTGCATCCTCTGCACGCTGCTTGTGGAGAGACTCGTTGTAACAAGCCTAGGAGCATTTAGGTACAAGACCAGTCTCAGCTTGATGCACTTACATCATCAAATCTTTTCTGCTCGGGACCAGGTGCCAGCACCCTCTTGCTGGATTGGTTTCCCTCTGCACTCGAAGGCCCTCAAATGCGCTAGATTTGCTCAGCAGTGCGGACTACTTCAGCGAGCACCACTAACCAGAGTCTTCTCCGTGGATTCATCCATTGGTGTGTTGTCCATGAGAGGCGTTCCCGTGGCAGACGCGCGAAACAAGGATGAGGGTGACTACAGTGATTATGACAGATGGAATTCATATGGAAAGAGAGTCGATGTTCAGTTCCTCGAGCAGTCAAGACTTTTATATTATTCGCAGCACTCCTCGTATGTATGTATCTCATATTAGGGAATGGGAATCTTATTGTAATCTAAACCATGGGTCTGCAGTACAAGGACTACCCAAACCAGTTTGCCGACGCACTCGGACGTGACTATTGTCTACTGCACTCGGAAGTGACTATTGTCTATTATTGTAATTTGGAACATGTGTTATGTAGATGGGTCTTGTGTGGGACTTACATGCCATTGCCATGGTAACTGAACAACTGAGTGCTGTAAGAACAATGGAGACAAAGGAATCACTCCACGTAAAATTCACAAAGGAACTGCTTCTCAATTGTGTAAGTACCAGTACTGTCAGTAGTTAGGCTACAAGATACAACATTCCGCTAACCCTAGCTCTAATCAGTTTCGTATCACGAAATCTAGTTGGTGGACGATCAACAATCGTTGGCAAATAGTCGGCTGATCACTAGATCTGTGATCTTATCTAAGGACAATTATCTCTGATGGCGGGCTATCTGCGATCTGGCCTGCATCATCCATATCAGGAACTAAGGATGGACAGGATAAGGGAAAGGAGTATGCATGTATTGAAATAGAAAGTACATGTACGCTACGTTAGGTACGAGCAGCCTGCATAATCCAACGCATCAGATGTATGGAAGAAAAACAAGGAAAGTAGACTCACAGGATTAGTGTGGGATTGCAGCTTTTTGTTATTGAAGGTCTGGACCACAGTCTTCTCCGCCTTCCTCGAACGCCTCGCAGCTGAGTTCTTGCAAGTGCGGATGAGTATCTTTTCAAGAGGCCAGTGCTGTTGATAGCGATCAACAAGTGTCAAAATCTTGCGGACAGCGTCAATATTTGCAAGCTAGACAAGTACTCTGGGAAGAAAAGCATACCTCAGCGATGACCTCAGCCTTGATGTCCGGTTTCTGGTCCGACAGAGGCACATCGGGATTGAACTTTTCCTTAACAAGAGCCTCAACTGCTGCCTATGAACATGATCAATTAGGAGGTGAAAGTATCAGGATCACTCACAGTAAACTCTGCTATGAAGTCCTTGCTCCAGCCTGTCAGGACTGGGAAATCCACGTCTGCGATGTTAGATGGTCCCCCCACGGAAATCATAATCGAGATCTCAATCGGTTCTCCGTCATCCAAATGAGTGTTGTCCCAATGAGTGTCCTCTGCATGAACATCATGGTCTCGCAACCTTGGTTTTAAAGACAATTTCATAGGACAAGCTGTGAGGGGATACGGCTGAAAGCTGGAACATTTACCACCGGCAGAGCTTGGGGGTGGCAATTCGGGGTGGGGAGAGTCGAAGCTGACTGTCTTCTGGTCAAGCTCTTGAGGCTTTCTGCTGATAGACTTTTCCGTGAAGGCTAGGGGAGGACCATGCTTCAAATCTTTGTGCAGAAGGAGATTGGTGAAGTGTGGCGACTGGATCTTGGTATGAGTGAGCAAGAGAACGACGGGTAGAGGAGGTGGGCACGGTCCTGCGCGAAAAGGGAATGGGGGCATTGTGGTCAAGGCCAAGAAGCGTTGAGTGCATCGTGTTCGTCTTCTATTGTTCAAAGAAGGTTTTGATAGCTCCAATGGGGCGGGGGGTTCCATGCTTTATTGTAGCTTTGTTGTACCGCATTAGGAAAGTGGTTACATGAACTACGTACTTGTATTGTACTCAAGATTGACGCCACCAGCCATTGTAAGTGAGGTTATAAGGACGAGTAGGATGTAAGAATAGGCAATCTTCTCAAGATGCAGGACTCGCCTACGCAAAACTCTACCTACCGCCTCGAGTGTAAACTCTCTGATCATATCGGTGCCATTCTTGCCCTTGAAGCATGTGAAGACAGAAGGTTTCTAGCCAGTGGAGGTAAGATGTGGAGCTTGATTTCTTACAGTTCACGACTGAACAAGCACAGGTTCTGATGCCGGCGGGCCCAAGATCTGGGATTTGCAAACTCTGCGTGAAGTCCATGTCGCGACCATGACTTCGGATCTGCGCGGTGATAGGCTGGCTACCAGACGCGCTCTGCACCAGCTCTGTAAGGGCGTATTTTTGCGCTTTTTTTACAGAGTTTACTCTTGAACCATTCGGTGTATCGTGTCGCGGTTGACAGTGTTGCGCTCAGTAGGACTTAAGGGTCTACTGCCCAGTCGACGACTGTGGATAGTGTCGACGATAGCAAGGCAGTCAGACCACTACTGTGGAACTGGTCTTATGAGTCTACACCAGGCTCAGGGCCATTAGTGACGAACGCTTGGACCGCGACCATTCCCCAAAAAGGGATCTGTCGTAGCGCCGACTTCTCAAAAAGGGTCATTTCTCTGCAGATGGGAACTTGGGCTGAAGGGCTGAGCAATGCGCGACGTTCTCAATAATACAACGACTACTGGACAGGACTTGGCGATACGAGATCTAAACCATCTTGTCGCGGCAACTCCCGGTTTTGAGTTGGACGTTTCCTCAGATCATGCCACGACGACGACTTGTCACATGTCAGGATCCATTCGATCACGGGACATTGTGGATGCGTCGCGGTGACACCCCCAAGTGTCACGGCGAGTCGCGCCCATACCCAAACACACTAAAATCGATACGGCTAGATCCGTGAACCGAGCCATGTGAGGGACGACTGGCGTGCCTAGGGCCATACGGCTTCTTGGGGCGCCCACGTTGGTCTCACTTGCCAAGATATACCCGTTGGCCAATCCAGCACGTCGTATTCCAAAAGTATGACGCGGTGGGTTGACCCACATCAAAAGTATCATATGGACTATGGGGCGGGGTCCTGATCACTCAGGTCCTGTCCGATCGTTCAACTTTTCAATTACCCTAAAAGGCAACCGATCTTAGATAGCGTAGCTACTATGCAGTTGTACAGGACTTTACTAAGCAGCGTCGTAGACAGTATAAGTAGCACGTCGTCTCTTTGTATTAGGAAGCTTTCCCCCGGACTGTGAATCACTCTCATATCAGATTGTTTTGTACAATTTGCGTGCCGCGTGATTCCACCCTAAGAAGTTCTGCTACCCCTGCCCGGTCGCGACGAGTTGCTCCCTGAGCACTTGTAGCTACTGTGATTTGAGTTTGAGTTTTGAGACATCAGAAAGTCGGATTCGCCGCATCTGGTTTAGTCGCGGCATTTAGTGTTGTCGCCTTCGGGCTTTGTTGAGATCGTTCCACACCTCTAGCTTGGCAGTGCGTCGACTAGTTGTGCTCGGGTTGTTTTGGTCAGTTGGCAGTGCGTCGACTTGAGAACTTTGGTTCCACACTTCTTGCTTGGCAGTGCGTCGACAAGTTGTGCTCGGGTTTTGGACATTGGATATTGGCTGTTAGTTGGCAGTGCGTCGACGCGGCATCTTGGTTCTACTAGTTGGCAGTGCGTCGACTCAGTACTTTTGGTTGTGTCAGTTGGCAGTGCGTCGACTTGACATTTTGGTTTACTAGTTGGCAGTGCGTCGACTCAGTATATTGGTTGTATCGGTTGGCAGTGCGTCGACTTGATATTTGGGCTTTGCGTCACCATCTGGACGCTGTCGCTACAAGGGATCTTAATACTTCGTATTAAGTTCTGACTTGTTATATTGTTGTTTGTGGTTGGATTAGTGTTGGTTGTGTTCGTATAGAAGATATTGGTTGAGATACCATTGTTTGCTATATATAAATTCTTGTCGTCGACTTCGTCTCCGCGACTATTGGATCTGCGTCTATTGAGAGTTGTGATACTGGTGCTCTGTCCACCCCGAAGCCCTCGCATCTTTCACACACTGAGAAGCTGATTACGAGGAGTGTGAACGTGTTTATATTTGGGTTTACTTTCATAGTAGATTCACTTGTGAGCACGCCCTCAGCATTTCAGCGGTGCAACAACGAATCTGCAGTGGATCAAACGAGAGGACAATACTGGTGAGGCTCTGATCTACGGCACTCAGAACGGACACATTGTCTGCTGCCTGCTAGAGAATGTGGTCTGTCTGTGAGCCCTTCAGCGGCGGTGCTACTTAATGACGTTGCAGAGGAAACCCAGCATTCACTTCCGGGAAGTCTGGAACCGCCAAATGACTGCTCCCACCGAGGTTACTGGCCTGGCTTTCGATCCACCGACAAACCGCCTCGCGGCTTGTCATCGCGGAGGAGTTGTCCAGATCTTCACTCTGAATGCAACAATGGGCGAGAGGGAGGTGTGCTCTGTTGCCATCCAGAATTGCGTTCCTGGAGCCGTCGCGTTTGGCACGATGCATAACAACAAACAAGAGCTGCTTGTTTTTGGGCTGTTCTGTGGTCTTGTGTGAGCGTCTTGATTGCAATAGCCATGGTGATGAAAGCTTACACTGATTGGAGATACACAATCCGTGGCGCCAAGATCTGTCATCCAGACGACGCATGGAGCCTGGGGTGTCGAATGTACGTGCTCTTTGCGTTCGAGATCGCTTGCTTATGGTTGCTGCAGTTCCAATGTCGCGGTCGACCTTGCAAATGGTGTCCTTTGCGTAAGCAATCCATTTGCCGGGGTCAATCTATACCGCCTCAGCGAAAGGACACTACTCAATAGCTTCCATGTGCCCGTGAAAAAGTCTCAGCGAATACGCCAAGTAGCACTTGTGGACACAAACCGTGCCGTTGTCAGCGGCAGCGATCATGGGCTTGTTTATGTATACACTCGTTGGGATAACTCCCTCACCAAGCTCCAGATTGACCAAAGCGAGTGGGTGCAGACCATCGCGGTAGGTTAAGGGTGGCTTTGTGAGGTCTGTTGACTGATTCATTCTAGACAGCGGAAGTTCTGGGTGTCCCGAAGGTCTTTGCAGCAAAGTCAAGCGAGATTAGCGGCCATAATGACATCTTCGTCTACCGCAAGGCGCTTGTCACACCGGACTTCACTATGCGATTGTTGGCAGGGATGAAGTTAATGGGTTGGATTCTCGTCATTCTCGCAGCCGTGGCATTTGGCTGGGAGAAGATGTTTGGGGAGCTCAATGTCAATGACATCTGGACAAAGCGTATGGTGTTTGGAAAGTATGAAAAATAGAGTCGGGTAGCTGAGGGTAGCTGAATGTGATCTATGTGCTCTTGACGGCAAACACCTGAGAACATGCCAGGAGGAAAATTATGGATCGTTTCTATGCGGGATATGTGCGCTCACAACGGCACACGTCTGTGAGCGCAGCAAGGGAAGTGGCTGAATGCGGTCTATCTGCTCTCGACGGCAAACGTCTGAGAGCATACCAGGAGGGAGCATATGAGTCGTTTCTATTGAGGGATATGTGCGCTCACGACGGCAGACATCTGTGAGCGCAGCAAGGGAGATGAAGCCGGAGAGAAGAACCAAATCTGCCATCGCTGATTGGGGTGATCACCGGAGCAATCATGTGTAACGATCCCTGCACATTGGACTCAGAGAAATTGGGCAGAAGAATTAAATCAGAATTAGCTCACAACAGCATACGCCTGTGAGCGCAGAGCAGGGTATTTGGAGATGAAAACAGAGGGAAGATCCAAATCCGCGATCACAGCTATTGCTGATCGCCCAAGTCTGCGATCGGTGATCGCCAAAGCAATCAGGTGCAATGATGCATTGAATAGAAGGTAATTGAGCGGAATAGTACATTAGTGGTGGGATGTGCGCTCACAACGGCATACATCTGTGAGCGCAGAGCGGGGGATAAAGACGGAGAGAAGAACCAAATGGCAGATCGTTCAAGTCCACGATTGGTGATCGCCGAAACAAGCACGTGCAACGATCCATTGAATACACAGAACAATCAGTGATTACCAAAAGGATCACGTGCAACGATCGGTGATTACTGAAAGGATCATGTGCAATGATCTCTTCATCACTGACAACTCCTCCTCTACGTTACGGGCTATGACCCACAGTGCCAGACGTTTGCCGTCGACACCGTTTCTGCCCATGTTTCCTTCATCTATGCTTTTACCAGACGTTTGCCGTTGGTAGAGCCTCATTTCTTGCCTCGTGGCTGCTTTGTTCTCAATTGAGCATAAGAACCATCGTCGTCTAAAAGTCTCGCACCAAATGTCTTCTGGCCTGACCGCCACCTCTCAGACGAACTTCAGAGTACTTGCCAGACGTTTGCCGTTGCTGAATGCCACCCTCGTCGTACTACATCTGCCAGCAATGCCCATTATTGGAACGTCGAAATCACCGAGTCACAAGGGCCCAGCGCATAGTTCACCAAGCGGAATTGGAAGCTCATAATGCGCAATACAATCCGACTGAGTCTGTGCTCGCAGCCGCAAATGCCTCAGATGTCGAGCTCGCAGATCTCCCTCCCATCTCCCAGTTTCTGGAACAAGCACATTCGCCCGAGCCTGTCTTTGACGACGCAACTATCGACGCACAGCAGACTTCAGACCCTACCGACGTAGAAATGGAGAGACTGGCCAACCTTTTCACCGGTCTTGTCATCTTGGATGATGGTGCACCGTCCGTCCGCCAGTCACACTCCAGACTTTTCAGGTCTTGGGATGATTACCAAGCCAGTCTACCAGAAATACCCACGGAGTTCACAGCAGTGTCTCCTTCGGAGGCTCTGTCGGGCGTGGAGCATGTTCTGCGGACTCAATCACTACCTCTACGGCCTACCAAAATGCAGACTCGAGAGATCAACTCGAATCTTCTGCAGAATATGCTGCGACGTGTCCAAGCTGCACGTATTGAGCTTGATTTTCAACATGCTCTTAATGCCAGTCCAGATAGCGTAGGGGCACTAATCAGCGCTGTTGTTACCGCAACTTCCGTGGTCTTCGAGGCGGGACATCTACTATCGAGCATCAAGCCCTCCGGCAAGGGATCCCCACGTAAGTCCTCATGGACGAGATCTCATGCGAAGCACGATGAAAACGAGATGCTGGCTGCGGCTCTTCAGGAAGAGGCTGCGATTCTGGACTCCCTGATAGATTTTGTGGGTCAGATCCTCCCCCTGGCATCAGAGAATGAAGTCGAACACGATACAGGTTTGTCGATCTTGTGTCACTTCTTTCATCCAGCGACTTACACTTCTCCCGAGCACCATTTCGACAATCCTATGGCTAACTACGACATCGTCGCTCAGCTCTCAATTTTGCTGGCTATCATCGGCCACGTTGTCGTTGGGATCAGCACAAACCCTATGGATCTCATCATTGCCTTTGTTAATGCCATTATCCAAGCAACAATGTCACTCGGCACGCAGGGAAAGCGGGCTACTCCGGCGCAGGAGTATGTGCTCAAACAGCTCCCTACGTCCCTTGAATCTGCACTTCACAGGTTCAAAATAGATCCTGCAACCACCGTATACGCAATGTGCCCAGTCTGTCATTACACTCACGCTCCACATGAGAACCGGCTCACTGGTGAAACCTCGTATCCAGAGACTTGCCAGGGTTACGTGTATCCTCGGCGAGGCGCTTGGCATGTCTGTGGGACGGCAATCCTCGAATCGCGCCACGGAAAACTACGTCCCATCAAACCATTTGTCTTCACCTCTTTCATCAACTACATTGCCGCCATGCTCTCCGACCCAGAGATTGAGCAGATGTGCAAAAAAGCGTGTGACGATGCATTGGCAGCCGTGCGCAAAGCCCTGTCAAAGAACCCAGAGGCGTCCATGACAGAAGAGCATGTTAACAATGTGTTTGAGGCAGCTTTCATCCGCAGCTTCCAGGGTCCCATTCCTGACAAGTTGTTCATTCAGCGTGACGGTCGCCTCTGGCTCGCGTTTCAGGTGATGCTCAACTTCTTCAATCCAAATGGGACCAGAAAACGGGGCAACCACAACTCCATTGGCATTCTTGCCGTTGTGAATCTCAACCTGATGGAGGATATATGTTACCGTCCTGAGCACATGTGGCTCAGTATCATCCTTGGTCCCAATGAGCCTAATTCTGACCAAATCAACAACTATCTCCGCCCTCTCATGGACCACTTTGTCATTGGATGGGAGAAAGGTTATCGTCTTTCTCGCACAGCGCTGCATGCCTCGGGACGTAGTATGGATCTTGCCTTGGTCATCAACGTCAACGACTTACCTGCAACACGGAAGGCTCAAGGCATGGCAGCCGCTAACTCGCATCACTACTGCTCAATCTGTGATTGTTTTGGTGTCAAGACAATGTACAATACTGCATTCAGTTCATGGACACGGCGAGACATCATGGTCCTTCGTGCTCAAGCATATGCGTGGCAAGATGCAAC
Organism: Mycena citricolor; assembly: GCA_963692855.1. Taxonomy (NCBI): domain Eukaryota; kingdom Fungi; phylum Basidiomycota; class Agaricomycetes; order Agaricales; family Mycenaceae; genus Mycena; species Mycena citricolor. Next base: position 3,628,754 of record CAVNYO010000405.1, read on the forward strand.
AACGCAAGCTGCTCGCAATGCCATCCTTGCAGAGTTTGGAGTCTGTTGGTCCGAGTTTTGGCGCCTTCCATACTGGGATCCAACTCATATGGCAGTTGTTGATTCAATGCATTGTATACTGGAAGGACTAGTACATTACCACTGTCGTCGAGTACTTCGAATCAACACCAAATTGGCCAAGCGCAAAGAGACGATAGGTGCGGCGTTTGAGTACAACTGGCCAGAGTACAACACTGTAACCAGCTATCTGCTCTGTCTACTGAAGAACGAGACTCGAGAGCTACCGATGGTTCACACCATCCAGCAGAAACTGGTCCAATCGTTGCTTGCAGATGAAGACGAAGACAATGAGCAAGAATCTGAAGATGGACTCGGAGACGAGGATGTGGAAATGCCCGATGCTCCCAATCCTCGCTTTGTGCCAGCAATCACTGAGGATGAGATGCACAAGCAACTAATGAAGGCAAATCTGCAACCCCTTCGCTGGGTTGTTTCATCGCTTAGTCTCAATATGGACGAGAGGCGGATTGCAACGAAGAAGACCTGCTGTGATAAATTGCTTGCATGGGTGAGCACTACGTCCATTCTTCAGACAATAAGGACTGATAATCAATACTTTTTTAGCGTCGCACTCAGCCGCTGACAAGCAATACATATATCCCCCAAACCATCAATCTCACCGACATCCACTTCATCCAGCGTGTCATCGGCCAGACTACGACTCCGGGATGGGTCGATTCTGTCCCTCTCAATTACGGCGACAGTAACGCAGGGACCATCAAAGCCGCCGAATGGCGCATCCTCTCCACAATCTACTTGCCTATTGCCCTTATTCTGCTGTGGGGGGATTACGAACTGTCCAAGCAACCACTGCGACTGCTACAGATGCTGGATCACACAATGGCGTTGTTCTCAGCGGTGATCCTTGTCTGTCGATATTCCATGACCCCATCTCGCGCGGAGAAGTACTGCAGTCTGCTCAAGATGTGGGTGGACGGTCTCCGAACAAACCATCCCCATACCCAATCTCATGCCATGAGGCCAAATGTCCATATGGCATTCCGCATCTACAATTTTCTCTTGCTTTTCGGCCCTGTCATCTCCTGGTGGACCTTTCCCTTTGAACGAGTCATTGGATTTCTACAGAAGATCAAAACAAATGACCATATTGGGGGGTAACTTGAAGCCACACTCTCTAGATCATTCATGCGCGGTGCCAGCATTTGGAGATGGTTGCGTCGCTCCGACTGTCCTCCGGTCTTCCTCGAGTTGAAAGCACTTTTCGAGAAAACATTCCCATCCTATAATGCACCCTCCACTTCTCCTCTCGTTGGAGACGGAGAACACGCGCACTACAGACGAGACGGGGTCAACTTTTCTCGTGCTTGCACGCACCTTGGGAACAGTCTTTTACTTTATCACGTGGGTGATTCTCGCAAGGCTATTGCAGGAAGCATAGAGAGGATCAGGGAGATTGACCAAAGTGTTGTATTTGATATTTGGCGCCAAGGATCGTTGAGTGAAGACATGAGGGATCCGTTCTCTCGATATTGTCCATTCTTTCCTGCGCATACATACTCTTCTTTGATGACTGATGTCGTAGATACTGTTCCAGTGGACGATGTAATCTCTCACTACGCACGTTTCAATTTTTCTGGTAGTCGTTGTGTTGTACTTGATCTGTCGAGCAGCTAGTCAATGTATATTATCTATCTTACCCATTTTGCACAATGAGCAATTGACGTCAAGACAATCAGCGTTGGGTCATCAGCCAACCATCGGCCGATAGATAATTAAAGCCCTGATATTGAAGATATTGCGGCTGATCTGTTATCAGCTGCAATATCTTCAATATCAGGGCCACTTGTTGCCTGCTTTTTTTACACATATTGAGACAAAAGATGGACCTCATGAAAATTAAACTAAAACAGATCCTATATCCAGCCCCGATATCTCTAAAATGGGGACAACAAACAACTTGACTTTTATTGATCTTGATATTATCCTTATCACCAAGCTTGTTTTGGGTACTGATTTCTCGTGTATTAGGGAAGGTAAATTCGACTCTTTTTCTTTTAATATTGAGGTAACTATTCACGGACATTTCATGGACCCCAATATATGCAATATTGGTTATTCGCTGGGGCTCACGTTAAGTGCGATCCCTCAGGGTGAATGCCAATCATTTAGCGCTGCAAGCGCCATGACCAGCTGGAACATCTCATACCTGACGACAGGAGAGAATATCTCGTCATAGTCGACACCTTCGATTTGACTGAAACCCTTGGCAACTAGGCAGGCACGTTTTTGGCCATCAGATTTTTGGTCAAAGACCCAGCGACATCTGATAACCTTCTGTCCTTTTGGATGGTCCACAAGGGAATAGACCTTGCGCTGACGAAGTGCCTCTAACTCGTCGCGGCAAGCATCAATCCAACCTTTCTGTTGTTCAGAAGGCAACCGCTTGATATCGCAGAATGTCCAATTGCAAATTTTGGACATATCAGGTAGGTTCTCATTTGGACCGCTTTTGACAGCAGCGCCGTGATGAGCTCTACTCCCCCTTCCCGGCATAGCTTCTCCATGCGTGCATCCTCGTCTAGATCATCAGAAGCACCCGCGTTTGAGGAATCTGGTTGCAAGCTAGGGCCGGGAACCCCTGCATCAGCACCGGTTGATGGTTGAGATTGGGAGCTACCTTTATCTTCACCAACATACCGCTTCCATCCTCTGCTGTTCTGGATGTCACGGACTATATCCATAGGGGTACGCTTTTCCCCATAGACGTTTCCTGGACGTGTAGGCACATTCCGCTGGCGTGAAGACCTTTGAGGCTCGGGAGCTGGTGAAGCTTCCTGACTTGGTCGTGGAATTCTACTTCCACGAGTCCTCTGAGGTTCATCCCGACGCTCTGGCAGTGGGTCCTGACGATTATGACCATCGTCACCATCATCATTTCCTCGTACGGGAGGTGGTGGAGCCGGATCAGATGGCATGGGGAATGGAAAAGGATTATCTCCATATAGCCAATCTTCTCCGTCTACCTGTGGTGGATCTTGTGGATTCACTGGGTCATCACGTTCTGGAAATTCCTCTCCAATAGGAACATGGGGTGGTCGATTGCTGTCAGGACAGCGGGGGAACAACTCCTTGTCGAACAATGCCTTGGTGGCGACGAACATGGAATTATTTGTGCGCATGAATAAAAATCCTTTCACACCATCAGGAATGCCCAAGTAGGTCATCAGCTCCGATTTGGGCAATAACTTGTTGGCGCGCTTCTCATCAGGGATAAAGACGTGTGCAGCACTACCAAAGACTCGGAGTTCAGAAACATCCAGTTTTTCCTTGTGAAGGGCTTCAAATGGAGTTTTCCATTTTAGACGCCTGATAGGTGTCATGTTGTAGATCCATGTTGCATGTTTTATTGCGAATTCCCAATAAGAATTAGGAAGACAGGCAGTGAAGCGCATGGCTTCTGCCTTATCCATGATCGTACGATTGAAGCGCTCGGCATACCTTTTCTGTGTGACAATCAACCCAAAAACAAAGTCGAAAAGAGAAGTGAATTCGAAGACTGGAGAATACAACCAAGTAGCTACAGTATTTATACCCAAATCCAGTCTGAGTCATATCTACAACTAATGAGTCATAGGGCTATGTACCGCATGGAACACTGGTCATGGGTTGTAGTAGAACCTTCCAGAGCATATGTCACGCAGCCTCGAATCGATAGAGATAACCCCTGGAACCCCTAGCCCGGACCGTCTGATACCGTGATCCGTGATAAGATAAGTCGTGCCAAGATAAGATAAGATTGTCGATGATAAGATGAAAAAGAGTCGAGTTATGACAACCATGTGACTACCATATCATCTAATCAGAGTGGCTGTGTAGCGATGGGATCAAAGGGTAAGTACACAGACACGGAGGAAGAGTAGCAAGATAAGTAGTCAAACAAAGAAAAAGGAAACTGTGCGGGCCTACGTAGTCTGACTGTTACATACGCCCTCTAGACTGCCTTCTCAAGGCAGGCTAATTCTGCATGCCCTCCATGGCACCAGTGTGATCCCTGGAGTCCGACACTCCATTTGATGGTCCCCCAGGAGACGCCGCCTTGCGCTGGCGCTCTTCCAGGAGCCGACGCTCCTGGCGTACACGCGCCCAATCTTCTTCGTCCCGCTTGTTCTGGAGGATTGCATATTCAGCAAACTGCTTGCGCGCCGCGGCCGAGTGGATGTCAGAAAAATGGGCAGGACCATTGCCGCCGCCACGACGGGCTTCCTCGTCCCGGTGCTTGGAATCACGCCGGTTCTGTCCATCCTTGCGGCCTTTGCTCTGCTGCATGAGCGTCTCCAGGGCGGACGTCGTTGTGAACTCGCGCTCCTCGATAGGCACGAGTACCAAGCCAGGGGGAAGAGTCGAGAGGTCCTCCAGGCGGACCTGGAAATCCGTGAAGTTGGGGATCGGATTTTGGGTGTTGAAGCTCCAGCGCTCAGTCCCAATCTCGAAGAAACTGAACCAGAGATCTGACCCAGTGAAGTCGTTAAACGATTGGGCAAAATCGTCGTAACCCACAGGCCGAGTGATAACCTTTGAGTTGGGGTCGTGGATTGTGATGTTATGCTCGACGAAAGCGCGCAATGCCCACGCATTCACGGAGTACTCTCTTTCATTGCCTCGGAGATTGACGTACACGAACGTCCAGCGGTCTTGGTGGCGGATCCACCCGGTGGCCAAAGCGTGGCGCTGGTTGAATTCCCAGTAAGGCGCTGGGATTCGTTTGGGGTCGAGGATGAAGTGGCTTGAGCGACAGTCGCTCATGTGCTGAGACATCGAGCTGGGACAATGGGGGGAAGAGAGCTCGAGTAAGGCCCCCCTTTTCCCCCCTGTATGGTGCCCAGAATGGCAACTGCCCCTGATCGACCCAATTGCCATGCTTCCCACGGTAAGACTAATCTCCCCCGTTGGAGCATCAGTGGATCCCGGCCCGAGGGTGTTAATATTCTCCACGCCAAGCACCTCTAGGTACGCTGCAAAGCACGGCAGCTTGTGGATCTGGTCGTATGACATCCACGTCTTGTCCCCTGTGGACCACAGCACCTTGAAAACCGCTTGGGTTTTCTTACCATAATGCCCTGTCACTCGATCGATCACCCACTTGTGCTCCAAGGCATTGGCCAAAACGTTGAGTTGGGTCTCAAGCCTCCCGGGGAAGCGTTGATTGTCGTTTGCCACATGGATCTGTAGCAAAGATGCGTGAAATACATTGTGAATGTTCCGTTGCTTCATCTCAGACGGCAGCTCGAGACGGAATGATCCGTTCCCAAAATCCTCGACAATTGGGTACGGGCCAATGTACTTCGGTATCAGCTTATGGGCCAGGCCCTTCTTGAAGCGGATATTCTGTGATGAGAGGTACACGAGGTCTCCCGCCGTGAAGGGCACCTCCTGTCTCTTTTGGTTAGCGTTGCACGTCTGCTTTACTTGCGCCGCAATGATTGCGTCATGTGCAGCCATAACAGCGAGCCGGCGCTGCAGTATGAAGTTTGCCACTCCTGGGAACTCACCAGATCAGTCAGAGTCCCGCAGCAGAGAACGGGGCATTGTGCCCATATTCATAAAGAAAGGGGAATACCCAGTCATGTCTGATCGAGCTGAATTCAAGGCAAATTCTATTGCAGGGACTTTTGCAACCCAGTCCTTCTGGTTGCTTGATACGCACTGCCGCAACATCTAGGTGATCGTTCAATTAGCTCGTTCTGTTGCTCCATCCATCTCCGGATGGTAGGCACTTGACATTCTGAGCTTAGTGCCGATGAGCTCGTTGAGCCGCTGCCAAAACGTACTTGTGAACAGGACATCACGGTTGCTTACGATGGACCTTGGTAGGCCGTGCAGTTTATACACTTCCTCGAACATCAGTTCGGCCAACTGGCGAGCAGTATAGTTAATTTGACTAGGGATGATATGCACCATCCCAGTGAGGTGGCAGATTACCACTGTGATGCAGTCAAAGATCCCATCCCGGTTCTTGGACTGTGGCAGTGGTCCTACAAAGTCCATGCCAATCACCTCCCAGGGTCTCAAGGGAACATCTAACAGGTGCAGTTTTCCATACGGCTTTTGATTGCCCGGCTTTGAGCGCCGGCACGTGGTGCAGGACTTGCAGTAGGACTTGGTGTCTTTGACCAGGTCCTTCCACCATACGTACTTGTGCAGGTAGTCAGCGGTTTTCCGTGGCCCCAGATGGGCAAGGATGGAATGCGCCTCCGAGATGATGATCTCCCTCAGGTTGCGGTCCCCATAGAGGACCTTGGATATGCACAAGAGTGAACAATCATTGTCCTTGAGGTAGATCAGGCCATGGGAAGTTTCAAAGTTACAGTGGGCCCTTGGGTCCTGTAGTATTGTCTGGAAAAAGGGGTTATCCACGTACTTTCCCTTGATGTGGGTGGGAATGTCCATTCCTGCCCATCCGGCTTCCACCGCTGGCAATAGCGCTGAATTCGCGTTATTAATTGCTTCGGCAATCCCTGGCAGTCTGTTTCCTGCCCCTCCACTTTCCATGCTCGATGGATTCTTTCTTGGGGGTGGCCCACCCTCTGTTCCACCACAAGTTGGCTGTGGGGGGACCTCCTTCTCACCCCCTGCCTGGGATTTTTCCCGTGCTAGTTGTGCATGTGACCGCAAGACGCGGTTGGACGAAAGTGCCACTGCCTCGCATCCAGCAAAAACAGGCATAGAAATAGATCCCAGATCCAATGCGTCATTGCTCACGACATTGTGGTATGTGTACTCGCTACGGGACCTCACCGTTCCTGGGGACTCGTTCGAGTACAACCAAGACAATGAGTCCGCCAGAACGTTCTCGCTTCCCGGGACGTACACAACCTCAAAATTGAACTCGGCCAGCTTTTCCATCCAGCGAGCCTGCCTTCCCGACAGGTTCCTCTGCTCCAACAAATGGATGAGGCCCTTGTGGTCTGTGATCCATTGGAAATGACATCCCTGCAGAATGTCCCGGTGGCGCATCATCGCTTCAACGCCAGTGAGCATTTCAATCTTGTGGACCGGGTAATTTTGCTGAGCGGAGTTCAGCTTGGCCGAGAAGAAAGTGGCCACCTTGGCGTTCTTCCAGTTGGGGCCCTGTGAAACCACGCCCGCAACGCCTGTAATACAACCGTCCGTGACCAAAAATATGGGATCCTGGTCCGGTCTGTAGACCAGTGGGACGCGCCTGTGCTCCCTGAACCTAGCGACCACCCTCTTGATGTCCTCAAACGCACGTTGGTGAGTGAAACTCCACTGGAACGCTACGGAGTCACCAGTCAGGCCGTGCAGGACGGACATGGGCACCCTCACCCAATCTAGATCATCTGCAAGGTAACCCACTGAACCCAAGAAACCACGCAATAGGTCACGGTTCGTGGGCGTTTTCCACGTCAGAACAGAGTTGACCTTGTCGGGGTCCATTCGGATCCCCTGGTCATCCACCACTCGTCTGAGTATCTTTAGTTCGGTTTTTAAGAACTGCAGCTTGTTTTCCCCTAGATATAGCTTTTCCCTTTTGAGAATGTCAATTATTTTCCTGACGTGCATGCAATGGTCTTCGAGAGAATCCAAGTATATAATTATATTATCCAGATAGACATCCATAAATCTTCCTATAAAGTCAGAGAACAGATAGTTCATGAGGGACTGATATGTTGCCGGCGCGTTGCAGTCGCCTTGCTGTAGCACCAGGCTGACCATGTTGCCATCCAGCGTGGTCATGCAAGTCCGACTAATGTGCTCTGGCACAATACGGATCTGCTCATAGGTGTCCTGTAAGGGCAACTCCTGCCAGCCCGAAGGAAGAGAGCATACAGCACACAACAACCTCACATGAGTCTGAGCACAGAGGGGGATCCTTAGAGAATGGTTCAAGGATCCATGTGCCCAGGTGTCACACTATATAGTCAGCTGTGACAAGTGACTAATGATGATGGGATATCACTGCCATGGAACAATGGCAGATGACAAGTAGATAATGACAAACCCAGATAAGATAGTGAGTGGCTCAGAGGGGCTAGTGATGGCCAGCTCCTGAGACACCAACAGTGGAAGGCCACACTGGAGGAGCCTAGTGGCCAGGCCAGTGCCGGGCCAGCCAGTGGAGACATTGGAGGCAAGGACCAATGCCTGACTAGGAAGAGGGGTGGTGCGGATGAGCGCAAAGGCATCTGGTACAAGCCTGTACGGCAGTAGACCACATCCGCGGGGAGAAGGCCGAAGTGAAGGGGGAGGAGTGCATACGGCAATAGCACTCCCTGGTGCAAGGAATCGGGCTTGGCTAGACCGCTTGCGGGGATTTGAGGGAGATGGCCGGGGGAAGGAGGGAGAGGGCAGATGTCGGCATGGATGGAGATGAGGATCGGAGGAGGAGGAGAAGGAGGCTGGGTGATCGACAGGTGAGCAGGCATGGATCGGCAGAGAGGGCGCAGTGGGTCACGTGCATGGTCACGTGCCCAAGGAGCGCGGCGTCCCCTGACATGTCCTGCCTGTCAATCAATGATCGGTACCTACAGCAAGCCACTTGCTGCAGTATGCCTTCCATGTTGGGCAGGGGAGATGACATCTTATGCATGTTCTTGTTCCGCGCCCGTAGGTCTACAACCACGCAGAGCCGCGGAGGGTTCGACTTGGCCTTAGGGATCAACAGCATGGGCACAGTGTTGCCCGAGTTCCTTACTTTCCAGCGGCCTGTGCGCAGATACGTCCACTGCTTCTCATCCCACTGATCCCTCAGAGCCTCAGGACATTGAGAGGGTCGCCACAGCAGGATAAGCGTCTCGTTTATCAGCGGAATAGTATGGTTGATTTCTTGTAGGGGCGGTAGGGGCATATCAGCCGCCCTTTTACATACATCTCGTGCATACTCCATTAATTCCGCTCGCGTGGCCTCGACCGAGGCCGCCTCCAGCTTTGTTGAGCTGGAGAATATCTTCGAAGTGGCTACTCCTTCTAAGGGGAGAGCGTCAGCACTTCCAATGCACACGCGGGACAGGTTGAAACCCATGCTAACGTGGTGCCAGTGAAATGCTGAGGGCGTGCTCACAAGTGAATCTACTATGAAAGTAAACCCAAATATAAACACGTTCACACTCCTTGTTAGGGGATGCCGCGCTCCTTGGGCACATGACCATGCACGTGACCCACTGCGCCCTCTCTGCCGACCCGTGCCTGCTCACCTGTCGATCACCCAGCCTCCTCCTCCTCCTCCGATCCTCATCTCCATCCATGCTGACATCCGCCCTCTCCCTTCTTCCCCCGGCCATCTCCCTCAAATCCCCGCAAGCAGTCTAGCCAAGCCCGATTCCTTGCACCAGGGAGTGCTACTGCCGTACGCACTCCTCCCCCTTCACTTCGGCCTTCTCCCCGCAGATGTGGTCTACTGCCGTACAGGCTTGTACCAGATGCCTTTGCGCTCATCTGCACCACCCCTCTTCCCAGTCAGGCATTGGTCCTTGCCTCCAATGTCTCCACTGGCTGGCCCGGCACTGGCCTGGCCACTAGGCTCCTCCAGTGTGGCCTTCCACTGTTGGTGTCTCAGGAGCTGGCCATCACTAGCCCCTCTGAGCCACTCACTATCTTATCTGGGTTTGTCATTATCTACTTGTCATCTGCCATTGTTCCATGGCAGTGATATCCCATCATCATTAGTCACTTGTCACAGCTGACTATATAGTGTGACACCTGGGCACATGGATCCTTGAACCGTTCTCTAAGGATCCCCCTCTGTGCTCAGACTCATGTGAGGTTGTTGTGTGCTGTATGCTCTCTTCCTTTGGGCTGGCAGGAGTTGCCCTTACAAGATCCTTGTAATAAAAATACCGATGTTGTAGATACAGCTCTCTGCATCCCAGTCCCATCAAATGTGCTGATGGGAATTGATTGCTTTGAGACCCTCCATGGAATTTGATATGGGATACGCACCATTGACTAGGAGTGGGACGCTGGCCATGCGCTTTCATTTAGACCCTAAGCTAGGATTCAATGATTTTTTCAGATTTTTCAGACAAAGATTGAGGCCGGCGTCCCCAAAATGTACTATGGTTGCAATTTGAAGCACCTTGCTGGGCACTGAGCAAGATTTTAGAGATCAGAAGTTTACAACAATATATGCGATTATTATGTGCTACTGTATTGGCAAGGGATTGGCTGTAAACAAGGGAATGGGGTGGGTAGGGCTTGGGCAGTAACTATGAGCAACCACAGTGTGGCGGAGGGGGGGCACAGGTGCAAGGGGTGTGGTGGCAAACATCCTCATGCCCATCTCCCATCGTGTCTGGGCCTCATCAGAGGAGATTGTTGGCATGCTTTCGACATACGTCTAGCAGCCGTTCTGAAGAAAGCAAAAGAGGCCACCAGCCATGTATTGTACCAGTGATAGGCGCGTTTTGTTGGGCTCAATGAACGTGTTTGAGTGCTCAAGGAGGCTGGAAGGGAGGAGAATGCTGGAGGCGGAGGGGAAGTGAATGACAAGACGAAGGTTCCAAAGGATTATGTGGCCGCCACAGTTGCAGTCGAACCAGTCCAGGGCAGTGATTACACACCAGCCCCAGAGGAGGTTGGTAAAGTCCCAGTGTCTGACGGTCACTGTTTTGGGGCCCATGCTGAAGGTGCAGACAGCAAAGATGCTTGTAGTAAAGCTCCACACCAGCCATGGCCCCCAAGCTATTAGCGACTGCATGGAGGTAAAGTAATAGGCCCAGAGAACAGGCACAAAGACTTGAAAGACACCTAAGTTGGTCAGTGCAGCAATCCAAAGGTGGCAGGGGGCAACAAACAATTTGTGAAGCCAACAATCCGCAGAACGTGTTTGTTTTTGAGAAGGCGCTGGCCAGTATAGGCTTTGGCGCCGCTGTTTTTGAGATTGCCTGGCCGGCGCTGGCCCCCACCAAAGGAGACGCCCATGGCCAAGGCTGCATACCTGTGGTCAGCAGCGCAGCAATGATGGAGATTGGCAGGGTTGAAGCTGCAGCCTGAAAGCTCTGCTTGGATGTCAAGCGCAGCCTGCTCCATTGAAAGCTTCCATCCTGAAATGTCCTTGGGCATGCTGACAAGCACAGCAACGATGTGTCCCTTGCTATTGATAATCTTGATGCTAGTCCTAGTCTTGGTTGAGATAATAGAGAGGGGAGGGGGGGGCGTAATGTACTCGCCGGCCCAGTTAACATAGGCAAAGCCGGGCTCGCCAACCAATGCGTCGACCTCGCTGTCAAGGAGTGCAAGTGAAAGGTCAGCAAGGCTGGGAAGGTCAGTTGGTATGTTGGAGCAGGGTGGCGGCAGTGCAATTGCAGGAGATTGTGGCCCGAGCCATGAGCGTGAGGAGTGTGGCAGGGACAGTGAGTCAAGCTCAATCTTGATCTCAGAGCTGAACGCCTCAAGGGTGCGGCACTTGGAGACGGCCTTAGGCAGTACAGGGAGGGTGCTGCCAGACCCTGTGCAGACGGAGCTGGGATGGGCGTGGTTGGGCATGGCGCCTACTGCTGGGTGCAGGACGCCACTCAGCCCCTCAATGAGCACTGCTGCTTCCTAGGCCTGCATGCACTGGCGGCTCTGCCACTTGCATTGCATCTTTGCCTTCCTCCTCCTGTCTGCCTTAGCTAGCACAGGCCCCGCAGCTGACTCCGCCTCTTCACTGGCCGACAACTTGGGAATGTCAGCAAGGGGGGATAGCGGTCGATTCTCAGAGGTGAGTGGCACCTCCTCTGTGCGCTCGCCAGTGGCAACCTCAGCGTCCAGTTGGGCTTTAAGCATATGGACAATGTCAAATGAGGAAATGGGGCAGAGGGGGGTGGGGGAGATGACCATTTCAAACTCAGAAAACTCCTTGCCAGAGCGAGTGCGACACCCTGTATGAAGGCGAGTGCAACGCACATGTTTCTATGAAGTGTCAAAAATGAGCATGCCAGAAAGCCACAAACAGTGTGGATTAGAGAGGGGCATGACAAAATGCCAATACAGGCCAATATACGGCAATAGAGATAGGGCCAGGGAGAAACAACACATTCACACAGCGCTGCTCAGAAGGTGGCAAGCACCAAATGCTGACATTCAAACAACTTGGGTGCGTACTTGTCTGCATGGTCTTGGCCCCAGACACAATAGCAGACCTCAGCCTTGCCGAGCTTCACATGGACAACAATGCTACGCCTGCGCTGCCGCTCCTCCTCCTTGGCCCACTTGTACTCCGTCTTCCAGGGAGCCCGGCTGCCCAGCACAAGCGGTCTCCGCATCGGGTCAGGCACGAATGGCTCTGGCGCCCAGCTTCCTCCACCTGTGGCCTTGCAGATGGCCGGGGGGAGGGAGAGCGGATATGTGGAAAGCCCAGTGCTGGGAAGGGAGTCTGTCCGCAGGGGAAAAAGCAACCGCTCTGGCACGGGCAGGGACACAAGGCGCGTCCGGTGTCTTGGGGAGACTGCCTGTGAAAGGGAGCGCCTGTGAACCAAGGGCAGTGCTGCCGGGATCTGGGGCGGCAAAGATGGAGCAGACTGGGTCACAAATGCAAGGACTTCGAACAGGGAAATCAGTGAGGCTAGCAGAGAACTGAATCTCCGTGGCTGCTCGCACAACATCCACTTGTACTTGTTATCAGGCATCTGCCTGCCAAGCACCTGATTGTAGCAGTCCATGCAGACGCGGCACTGCACAATGGGGCTCCTGGGGGACGCGAGACTGGAGACGGCGGTGTCTTCGGGGATAGTACCTGGCAGGGCAGCGGTGTCAAGAAGGGGCGTGGTCTGGGAGGTGCATGAGCGGCAGAAGACGCCTCCACACTTGTGGCAGTGGTGTCGGCACTTGAACAGAGTGAAGGGAACGCAACATGGCAGCGAGTCACAGTGCGTGGACTCGGAATCAACCTAGCAGCAGATGAGTCTGAGTGATCCGAGCGGGCGCAATATACAGTGGCAGTCACACCTTCCAGAGCTGCTTGGGCAACAGAACAGCTAGATGCTCTCCGCAGCGTATGCTAGCCATCGACCCCGAATCAAATGACGCAGCAGATGATGGTAGGCTCGCTTGGGTACAGATTGAATCGCGTGCTCTGTCTGAGGAGAGGCTGCTGGAGGAGGGCAAAGTGGATAGCATGGACGCGGTCGAGGACGAGAGCGCGTCGCGCTTGCGTAACCGAGGATGAGGAAGCCACGTTGGACAGGAACAATGAGGAGAAAGAGAGAGAGATCATGTTTGGCCAGACAATGAGTTGGATGGGGAGATCAAGTAGTCAGGAAGTCTTGACTCGCACGCGTAAATAAACATATGTTACATATTGTTCTCCATCCATACATAACCCTAGACATTGTGGGAAACTAGCCGGTACTAGGGAACTATTGGAATAAACTTTGTGCATGTGTAATGTTTAGTGACTTTACGTATCCATCAGTTCTTGATTGTTCCCATTAGAACTTGTCTAGCAGCTCTGCGTCGAACGTGTTCAGAGTGGCATTCTCACCATGAATTGGGCGTCAACATAGCTTTGCAGAACAAGGGGCGAGATGATTTGTCATCACATGTGAGCCACCGTAATGTCAATCGCTTTTTCAACCGCCACATTATGCATCTCTGGAATTGTTCAATTAACCTGCGTGCTCCACTATGTCTGGATCTGCAATCTCAGAAGCCGGATCGTGATCTTCTCCATTACATCAAGTTTCCTAAAAAGCGCTGTGTTTTGTGATGCAGCATCTGCTGTGCATCA